>OX122893.2:2500000-3750000 GCA_944738655.2 Andrena hattorfiana
GATATATCTCTTCTCTAAGTAACCTCCCCGCATTCCGCGTGCGGGAATGCGGCACCTCTGTCGCGAATATAACACAAAGATTAACAAGGAACGGGAAAACAACGAAATCAAATGCTTTTCTACGCGCGCTGCATGCGGGCTTCTAGCGCAAATATAAATCCCCGTTTAAATAAAATCTATTACGATCGATAATGTAGCGCGGCGGTTTTACTGGTAATAGGAAGACATAATTTCAAAAGGAAAAATCTCATTGCGTGGCTTGATTGCTGTGCTCGAAGCGCCACGCGCGTTCGCTCGATCGTGAACTGAGAGTTAAAGAAACACGACGACCGAATGGAAGCGTCGCGAAAGATTACTCTGAACAGGACCCGTGCTCTACTCCCCCTTCTGCTTTTATACGCTTATCGAAACTACTTTTCTATACTTTCACTTCGTCGCCAGGAAACAGCGCGCCTGACCTACGTCGCTAATGGGGCCTAGGCGAGAACGCTCCCCGAGAGTACCATTAGTTGTTGTTACTTACAGACTGATATATAGTGGGCCGACCGACGTTATTCGAATTCATGTTCGCTCTCTGAATCGTTCGGTCCTCGTATCTGGTGCTACCTTGGCTCGCCATCGGCCGGTTCAGAGTGCTGCAATCATAGCTACATTCAACGTAGAGTCGAACCACTGGGCACTAAGCCTGGACTCTGCTCAACTCAAATTATCGAACGAATTGGAAGCGGAGATGTAAATCATATATCGAAGAATGAAACGCAGAGTCCAAAAATAAAGGTAAAGAACTAAAGTGAAACGCTAATACCGGTGGAAATGAACTACTAACAAGGAGAGTATTTTAGATGTCCGCCTCCGATCATTTTGATTTTTGGATATGTTATAGAGGACCGAAAAATAAGAAATACGTGTTTTTTTATTTTTCCCCGTTTTCATATTTGGGGGGGTGAAAACTGCGTTCAAAGTTAGGGTTGAAAAATCATTTTTGTGGAATATCTCGAGAACTATTAGAGATAGGGGAATAGCGTCAATGGACGAATTTTGTGTCTTTGAATGCGAAATATGACTGACTCACCAGATTTTCCCCTATCTCTAATAGTTCTCGAGATATTCCACAAAAATGATTTTTCAACCCTAACTTTGAACGCAGTTTTCACCTCCCAAATATGAAAACGGGGAAAAATAAAAAAACACGTATTTCTTATTTTTCGGTCCTCTATAACATATCCAAAAATCAAAATGATCGGAGGCGGACAGCTAAAATACTCTCCTGTTAAGTAATGTGGAGAACGAAGAAAATTATTGAACACGATTCGAAGACTCTTTACCTATTTGCATTGTTGGGTGAATTAGGCCCTGAGTTTCTAGCTGCCACCGTTTTCGTCACGAAGTCTTGCTCCTTCCATCCGTGCTTCTTGTACACGTCTCTCAACTCTTGATGCTGCCACATCGTGAACAAGACTTGCCCTAAAAGAATTACCAGACTTGAGCAACAGCCTCTAGGCTCTGTAAGACTAGACGAAAGCCCTCGTTCCATTACTTGCCTGCAAATTTAAGAACGCGAGGTGTATACTTCTGGCGTTGCCTGGTGATGTTCATTAATCTATCGACACCGCCAGCATCCAGCAGTGACCGTGAGAACTCTGCGTTCTTTTTAATAACTTCGTTCAGGGTGGCCAGAACAGCGGCTATGGTGTCGTCGCTGGTCCCCTGGTCGTGCTGGTTATTCCCCGAGGGTAGTTTCTGGATGAGATCGCGCATAGCGTACTTTCCTATCAGCTCCTTATTGCGCTGGTCTATCGCGAGGTTCCTGAGCGCTGTGGCCACTGCACAGACCACACGATCCACCTGGATAAACGAAAAAGAAACACGAGACATTAATCCAACGCAGAAATCAGCAAAAATTAACTTTATTCGTCGAATAATCTGAAGTTAAAGTAGCCTTTATTTTAAATAATCTTTTATTCGGTTAATGGCCAACTCTGATCTAATGGTAGTCTTCAATTCCTCCAAGTTCCCTCGATCTTAATCCACGGGAATGCTAAATTCGACAAACAGGCATACCTCCATTCGCAGTAGCTCCACCAAGATTGGAAGGCCTTTCTCCTTCCTCACAGCTGCGCGAATCTCGATGCTAGGCTGCCAGTAGCAGGCTGCCAGATTCTGAAGGGCCCCAGCAGCCGCCTCCAGGGTCTCCGGGTTCGAGCAAGTCTGCAGAAGCTTGAGGTAGGACTGAACCACCTCCGGCTGCCACAGCAGCTCCATACCTCTGACAGGCTCCGTTCTTTGGCTGGTGGTGCGAGAGGCTGTCGTCTCCTTCTGCACCGGCTGGCCGTCTTTCTTCTTCTTGCTGCCACCGAAGCAACCCAAATTCTCACCTATGGCACAGCGATTCGAGGCTGGCATTATTCTAGAAACTGGCCCAGCCCGTTTTGTCTAGTGGATATTGCGTGTGTCGCGTTACATCGCTTGGCAATCGACGCTCCCTAACGCGAGCGACCCGCTCAGCGAGTTTCGCTCCAAGTTTCAACTTCGGGAACGGGAAGTAAGTTGATACAAGTGAGTACAAGCTAACGATAACGCGTGGCATGCACTTGAAGGGGAACTGAAAGTATGCGTTTACGCGAAGGAGCTTTGCAGACACGTTCTTTGTGATATTACTCGATGAACCTCTTTCCTACGGAGGCGTTGGATTTTTATAGGATTTGGATAGTGTTTCTTGGATGTGAGAGGATAGAGTTTTTTGATGTTCATCTCTGAAATGCAATGCACAGCACGCTGTAGATGCAATATTGCGGTAACATAGGCCAATAGGAGCAGGCAGATGCAAAATGCAGTAGAAAAGATGCACTAGGTCAATGCTGCTGGAGTTTAAGTAATATGATCAAGTGTAATGCCCTGTATCTGTGGACTCTTTGGAGGCACTAATGCCTTTTCTGTGCTTGAATAGTAAGATGCAACGGTTTAATGCTTTTAAGGAATGCGTTGTAACGTAAGTTTCCATTTCCCAGAGATTGACATAGCGATCAAAGCGAGTCAATGAAAGTAATATTGGAATAATGATTGCTACGACCATGGCGCGACTTGTTTTCGTATGATAAAATAGGCGTACGTGTCTGTAAGTTTAAGTGAAGTATCGATTTCGATCAGAGAATTATCAGCGAGTTCTCGGTAGAGTTGATGAGTAATTTGCCGAGTAATTGTCAAGAAGCGGAGCATGCACTGGCTAATCTGACTGTTTCAAAGAAAATAAGCTAAATTAGCTTTGGAATTACGAGAATGTCTTACCTTGACATAAACTGTATGCTAAAAAGATTGAAACACACTTTAATCCATGCTGAACTAGAACGTATATAACATCTTACTTTCTTTCTAGATTTTTACACATATCTCCTCTTCCTCGATAAAACATAATTTCAAAACACGAGACAGAATCACCGATCTACCCAAAACATCAAGTCAGGCCACATTGACAGATGAAACAAGTGGAAACAATAATGAAGACACCGAAGCCAATTAATATACCTCGTAAGGGAACAAGAATCAGTGTGGTGGTTTTCGTTATCGTGTGCTAATTACTAGATAATCATTGCTCTCCTACGCAGTGTCGAAACACTGGTACGTGTCTCGACATTACATACCACAATCATACCCAAATCTTTCCACAGAACGTTCAAGTGGCCTCGGAGATAACTTCGCGCAGACGTAAGCATCGCAACGAATGTGAAGTGTACAAAGGTGTGGCATCGTTTTCATTAATTCGACGAGGTACAGGGGACTGTCTACTGGTTCTAATTTCTACTTTACGCAATTCACGCTGGGGATATGTACGTATCACTGACGAATCGCCGGTACGCGACCGATTACAGTACCATTGCCGCGAAGCAGGTGTCAATTACATATTTAAATCTCGAGGTGTTCTGTTTGCCCAAGTATGAAGCTATTTCTAACGCTACGCGTCGAACCCACCCCTGAAAGCTCTGATCTGTATCGACCCGATCGGTTTATCCAGCAAAAGACGCCTAGAAGAACAATAATTTAGCGTCCATGTTATCGAGTCCTTCCCTGAAAACTCGAGCGTGCGATTCGAAGTTACACCCACCGGAGACACCGATTCGAAAGAACCCTCAATGTTAATACGCGTTTCCTGTCTTATCTTATCGCTGCCTGGTGGGAAGGTAAACCGCTTATCATCAGCGCACACACAATTCGGCCGCATGCGTGTTCGCCGCATGCCCGGTGATTGCGAGGGGGACCGGTGTGTTTACCACGGCAGAGGGAAGGTACGTACATACGCTCGTCTCATTCCCGGTATGCAGCATAGATGGAATCGTGTTTCGCCTCACCTTTGGCTGGCGCAGCCACCCTGTTCTGCACCGTCGACTGTATGGGATGCTTGTCGTAGTTGGGATCCTCGACCTCTTGACACCGATAGCTCAGATTTCTCAGGATGCACACGCAATTCTCCACGATCTTGTTGCCGATGTTGGACTTCTCTATGGCGGACCGTACGACGTAGAGCAGCGCGTCCACCAGGCCCTCGCATTCGCGCAATTTCTTCCTCGCGTACTCGCCGGCGCTGGAGACGTTTCTCAGCACGCCGGAGGCGTTCCTGAACACGGTCGACCAGCATGTCTCGCCGCTGGAGGAGCTCGGGTCCCAGCCGCTGTGCGGGATGATTATGTTGTTCACCACCATCGTCACGCCGTCGTCGATGATGGACTTCTTCAGGTCCTGCAAGCAATGCTTCCAGTTATGCCAACCAGCCAAGGCCCGTCCCTCGTTCGCAAGCGTACAGACGACGACAGGCGAGCAAAGCGCGATCTACCCGCGTGGAGGAGAGAGAGATTACCCCGTCGACTCACCTCGCAGGAAGATAGATTCCACAGCACCCCGGTGACCAGCTCCTTCACGTCCGCGTCGGACGTCCTGCGCAGCAGATTGATCAGAGCGGGCACTCCGCCGGCGTTCTTGATGGCCCTCTTGTTCTCGTCGTTCTGCCTGCCGTAGGACAAGTTCCTCAGCGCGCCGCAGGCGTTCCTGTAGACGTCGGGGTTATCGTGGTCGAGTAGCTGCACCAGCGGCGGTATGCCGCCCATGTTCCGCGTCTTCTGCTTGTTGGGATCGTCCATGTAGCAGAGATGCTGCAGATAGGCAGCGGCGTTCGCCTTGATGATGTTGTTCGGGTTGCTCAGGAAGCCGATCACCTCGGACAGATTCGGGTCCCGCCATCTCATCGACTTCTGATCGTCGTCCAGCGGACTTGCCATGCCGGGCACCACCGGGTGCCGAGACTGCAGCCGCTGCAGGTGCACGTCGTCCTCGAACATCCCCGGCGGCACGCCGGAGGACAGGGGGACGGGATGGCCCTCGTCGTAGCCGGGCACGTCGTTGGGGACCGCGACCGAACCTACCCCTACGCCAGGGCCGTACCCGACGGGTCCGTAAGGGGACGGGGACACGTAACCGTAGGCCACTTTGCTCTCATCTGCGGTCGCATTGGAAACGAGGCGGTTATAATCTGGGGGAGATTCGTAGCTGGCGTTAGATCGAAGCGTGAGAGCGGAAGGCGTGTGGTGTGATAGTTTTGGGGCACAGTGGTGAAGAGATAATAAGAAGGACAGATGACAGATGATTTGCTTCGTCGCACAACATCAAAGAGAGTTCCTAAGCTTATCGGCTCCCAGTTAACTCCACTAGAGCTCGCCCCTATACTCCTTCCAGCACGAGTATAGACGCGCGAAACGCATAATTCACTCGCATTATCCGTGGGCGTTTAGTGGAATATGGACTCGCCGAGGGTGAAGCGTGAACGGCGATAGTGGAGGGCGTGAAGCTCGACGTGAGAAAAAAAGAGCGAAAGAAATAGAAAATAGAAAATAGAAGAGCAAAGAAAGTAAGAGAGAGGGAGACAGAGAGAGAGAGAGAGAGAGAGAGAGAGAGAGAGAGAGAGATATTCGTGGGCATATAAAATAATCCATGTGACCCTACCATGAGGATGTTGAGAGGGTTCGCCGGAGTCATCCATATTCCAAGAGTTGCTGATTTGATCTAGAGGGAAACACAAAATAACAACGGACGTCAGGCATGGAGATAATTAAAGTGAATTATGCCGTGCACGGGCCAGACAAATAGCCGCTGCAACGTGATAGCCGAGCGCGCCTCGTTACGTAGCCTAGTCTGGCTCACCCCTCTGACCTCGTTCAACCGAAAGAGCTATTTCGAATGCCGTGTGTGGGTGGGACCTAAACGATTTTCACGGTCGAATTTACCGACGGTCCGCTTTGGTCGCACGTACCATATTGATCTCCAGGACCGCCAGGACTAGGGGTGATGCGGTAGTGATCCTGCAGGGCGGGATTCAGACCTGGATCGATGTCGTTGTAGCCGCTTTCCACGTACGGGGCCGCTCCTTTACGCAGGTAGTCTTGAGAAAAGAACGAAGGACAGTGGCAGTCAGACACACTCCGGCTCCGTTCGTCCACGTCGGCGGACAGAGGCGACGGCTACTCACCGTGAGGAGGCGAGGCGCGACTGTGCTCCGAAGGACTATGAGGACTGTGGGGGGAATGCGAGCGTGGCATGTAGATCCCATGCGAGCCTGGGTACCCTGGCTGCGGTGGATAGCCCAGGTATGGCTCGTAGTGCTCGAAGCCGACCATGTAAGCGTCCGCCGGGTACCGTGGGTCCGCGTGCTGGTAGTCCTGAGACATCAGCGGCACCGACATGTAGCTCACCGCGCCCGGGTCCGGCTCCATGTGGGAGACCTCGCGCACCACCTTCGACACGCTCGTCACCTAAGCGAAACAGTGGACGCGTTTGCTTGAAGAGAAGCTTCTTGACGCGGGCAGACGAATGGGGCAAGGATTGATCTGTCTCTCTCTCTCACTTGTTGTGTAGTCTGCTGCTTGTGCGTCCGCAGGAGCAGCGGGTCCTCCTGGACAGACAGGTGGGACGAGTGCAACGAGTGGGTGTCCGCCTGGCCGTTGCTTCCGTGGTAATCTGCATCACTCTGTCCGCTGGAAACGTGATAACGATTAAAGAGCCACGTCGTGGGCTTGGAGCTACGATTGGCTCGTGGGATAGACGGATAGCTTACGTGTATTGCGGCATGTCGGGACCTTTTTCCTGGAGAACGCGTCTGAAAGAACAGAGGAGGACTTAGAGACAAGCTACTTGATGGAGGTAGGAACGAGCTACGATCGTTCGCGAGATTCTCAACCACATCGCGTAAGACGACAGAACGGTCGAACGGAGAGGAATAAAGGAGAACGAGGCTGGGTGAATAATGCAGCCGACCGCTGCGTCGTCGCGGCGTGCAGCGAAATGGCAAAACAAACAACGAAATTAAGCGACTCACAGAAGAAAGGTCTACGGGCGGGGAGAACAAAGTGGAGCATCCAGAAATACTTCTAATTACGCTAAACTACTCGCCTCCTGTCTCCTCGTCTCGCACACACAGGCACACGCCGGTTCGCACTGTTCGAAGCATGCTAAATGAACGCGAGCACAGGTTGATGGTTAGTGCGGCTGAAGTTATTCATTCTGAGTGTTACGTGTACGCTCTTTTACGCGGTGATAATGATCGATGGGTGATCTCGGACGCTGCGCGCCATCCTCTCGGGAGATCCTTTGTAAACCCAACACGGAGAGACTCTTTAAGAAAAGGGCCCTTGTCGTCGGAGCCGAAGGTCTCTCGGTGGCGAGCGGGAGCGGTGGATCTCTCGAGGGATATCGACGGCGAATCGACCTCGGCTACGATGGAGCGAAGAGGAGCTGATTAAGTGATGATCGTGGGTGACTGCGTTAATTGTACACTCGCCTTCAGAATGACTAACCTCGTCGATTAGCTCATGTTAGTCACCTCTGCGTGATCTCAGTGCGCGTTATGCTGTGCTCCTGCCTCTTCTCGATCCGACGGTTCACCAGCCTGGCACCAACAATATCGTTCTTGTCATTAAACGTGGCCCAGGGCTACGCGTTTCCCCGGCGCGACGTGAAGGGAGAGATGTTGTAACTGTCTTTTTCACGGGACAAGCGCCCCGTCGATCCCCGCGCCGGCCCGCCCAGAGTGGGAACCCGGCGCGGGAACGGACGGGGGGCTGAAACGAGAGAAACGGGCGGACAGGGAGCAGACAGAATTTCTTTCGGGGTTTTCGCCAATTGGTGCAGTTTCTGCTAAATGGACCAGTTTAAGAGAGAAGCGGCAATTTTGCTTGGCACGGATCAGCGGACGCTCTTACGGACAGAATAGAGAGAACGGAGAATATGGTTACGAGTCTCCCGATTGCTCGAGGAGAGAAAGACACTTACAGACAGGAGTCAACCAGCTGATTATTTGACATACCAGCTGATTCTAGGTCTCTTGCCGCTCAGCAGTCGATAGCGTCCCCTGCAATCACACAAAGAGAAAGAAGTTGAAGAAGTTTCGCTGGGAAAAAAGGAGCAGAGGGTAAGCATCGACGGTGATTAACGTTTTTTAGCGTTGATTACAGATGAACTCTATGGATACCGGTGCGAAAGGAGCGTAGCTTCTATTTGCAGTGGAGTTTGATTATAATACAGGTTCGCAAGGTTACCCGATCGGTGTATATAAGCTACCAGGGGAACAGAGAGTTCGCGAATTAGTAGAGCTGCTCGCAACTTTGCTAACAAGTCCTGATCTAATAAGGATTTCCTAGGGAGGCCATCAGATTCGCTAACAGTGACTACAGCGTGACTGGTGACTAGGGAGAAGAGGATACCAGCTATCAGCTGCAATTGTACACGACTCTCATCCATGATTATTCGAAATCAGGCTTCTCCAACTATCTGATATCCCTTCCTCAACAGGGAAACTGTTCCGAACAATAACTACCTACAGCTTGTGAAGAACATACTTCATCCACAAACTTAAACCGTCCATCTCGGAGCTCCGCTTTCAATCAGAAACCTGAAACGCTCGAATCGATTACTGCCAGCAGTTTTTCGAGCAACTTTTTCGCAAATTTTCGCGCAGCTTAATCCGCCTCGAGTCCTGGTGAAACGGTGGATCCATTCCGAGCGAGCCCCAGCGGCGGATCCACCGGTTTGATTAACGGTCTCGACCTCCTCGGTCCACCCCCGCTCTCCAAGGCGTTAATTAATTTTATCACTTTCGCGTAACTCGCGGGACCCAGTTAGCGCGCGTGCCAGGTATACAGGACGCGTAATCACGGCATTAAAATATAAAACGAGCAGAAGAGTTTAATTAATTTGTCGCCTCGACGCTCTTTTATCGCGCGTTTCGATTACCGCCCTCGCTGGGCCACGCACAAGCGCACACAGGTACCTGTGTGTGTAGAAAGTTCGCTAACGAATTCATGTAACGCGATTACGGTCCCAGAGTTTTCCGACGACAGCGGCCCCCTGCAAGGATTCGGGCTTGTCCCAAGGATTCTGCCCGACTAACGAAGTTCCGTTTCCACTTATCGCAGGGATTCTCCTTTTTCGCCGCGACTTAATTGCCCTGTTTTCTGTTCGAACACTGTTTTCCAAGATCTCGGAGGCGGCAAGCAGCGCTTGGCCAATTATCGCGCTCAAACTTCGCAAACTGGTTGACACGGGTGAAGTAATTATCGTTGTCTGAACGGCGATTATATTTTCCGGGCAATTAGCGTGTTTCGCGAGAGTCCATCTTCTACGAGGCATGGATTAAGGGCACATTCTACTTTGCCAGAGGGCCTGTGTTCTCACTAATAACCATTTAACATAAAGATAAACATTAAAATCCGAATATTAATTTTGAAAAAAAATTCATGAAAGTAGGCTCTCTTTTTCGACCGACAAAGTAACAATTTTGTGTTAAGGAATCACAAAATGACGACAGTTTGAAAGAAAAAGTTCTCCACAAGAGTGTTTTCTCGAATGTTCCCCGAAAAGAATCTCGGTTATTTTTCGACAAAAATTGTTAATTGAGCTACGAGCGATAGCGACACTCATACTTACGGATTAAGAACCTTTTCGAATTTTTTATATTAGACAAGCCTGAGCCGGGAAATCACTTACGTCACGAACACACCTCTTTTTTGTAGGTGTTACATTGACGCTATAAAAAAACATTACAAATTAAAAACATTCTTTTTAATTTTTTTTTTTTTGTATAATGTAAGAGTATCTTAATAAATTCAAAAAAGATTTATTTCATTATATGTTGTATTTATTGAGAAAAACAATCTTTAAAAACAGCTTTATTTTTCGGCCGATCAAAGTAGAATGACCCCTCAAATTAAACTTGTGTCTTTCTCGTCGATTATTTATGATTGCAAGGTGGGAGACAGCTGTAAGCAAAACAGCTGATTTGCTAGCGGACTCGAAGTAGCTCGCAGATTCAACGCGGAATATCGAAGAGCGACAAGAGGAACTTGCTGTCCAAGCGCGAACCGTCCACGCGTGCTCCTTTTTCGAGTAATAATTGCGTTAACGTCGATTAGGAACGCCGGCTGGGTACCAGTGACATCGATTTCCGTCCTCGGGCCAGCTGAATCCAGGTCGAAGGCGCGCAATAAGAGAACCAGAACTTGAACAAACACCCTTCCTCTGTCCCATCCCTTTTCCCCAACTTCCCCAGTTTTCACAGAGTGGAGCTTTGCGCACTGCTCGGTGTTTGCCATTGTCGCGATCTTTTTAACCGCCTGAGCGTATCCAACCGCGCGCTGGCTCGTACAATCCTCTTAATCATCCCAATGAAGTTTCGAGTGGATCAACGCGACCCCCACTCGAACTAAAACTGCAACTACAGAGGTAGAACAGGCCGAACCATCGAAGAATGAATTTCGAGAAGCACGAATCGGCATAAATTTCGCGAGCGATGCAGTAGGAATTGTTGTTAGGCCCTCGGGGCGAGATGCTGAATGTGGCCCGATCGACGGTTCTTCGAGCGCCACGCGAAATCTCGCCCCCCCCGAGTAATTAAGACCCGAAGAAACTAATTGCCGTGCGACTAACGAAGCGCGCGATTCGCCCCGTTGTAATCGCGACATTGGAGACCGCGAAGCGTCCATTTGCCCGAAATTGCGCTCCACTAACGAGCCCTTTTCTCTCCCACTTTCCTTTCTTGCGCCCCGCGATACGTCGCTGAAAGCAGAACACGTGGCCACGGGGCTTAATTCACCCGCAGGCAATGCTGTTTTGGCCAACGTATTGCAGATCCTCGTCGCTGGGGATAACGCTGTAATTAACCCCCACCACCCTCTCTCCTACCGCTCGTGCTTTTCCTGCCCGGTTTTTGTAAAGGAAACATTGCTCCCTGGTAGATTAGCGACACGACATTTTGCCCACTCGCTTCTCTGATGCTTCGCGTTAATTCAGGCGGGCTGTAATCACGCGGGAGGCAATGCAATCGCAACGAAGATGATAAAATAGTAAGCCTCGCGCTGGTGCGAACCCAGGCCAGGCCTGATCGGTGCATTCCCCTACGACGAGCCGCGGTATGTTAAATTTAAGCGTATTTACCACATCGCTAAGTCGACGAAAGTCCTCCACCCAGTGGTGTTACTTTAATGCGCGTCGAACACAGTCCGCTACGGGCATACGTGACCCATAAAAATTCGAGGAAGCGGAAGGAGACACGTACGCCGCGGGGGAATAAAAATTCGACGAGATCGCATTATCGACAATGTGATTTCCGCGCGATCGGAGCGAGAGGGAAGGAAAGGGCGGGGACGAGAGAGGTGGGGGCGGTGCGTTCCAGGGCACGCGTTCGACATACCTGCTTTGAATGCATAATTTTCCAGGGAGCGAAGCGGGGGGAGAAAGAGGACGAGCACAATGCGCCGCGTGCGTCGATTTATGCGAGTTTTCGTGCTCCGTCTATAAAAGACATTCCTGCACCGTGACTGCAAGCCAGCGCGATCCTAAAAAATCACTTCAACCTGGCGCAAACTATAAAAGTCACTGGGCCGCGCCCCTCAAGTGTCCTTCCTCGAAACCAGCCACTAGTTCCCATTTTCGAAACGCTGAATATAGACGATGACATTTTCCCCGGAGGATTTTCCATCGAGCACTCGACGCGCGAGAAAATTTTCGAACTTGTCAGCCCGTCAGACGACGGCTAGAAAGTTTCGGCGACAGAATTCGCGGAAGCCAAACAGGGTAGCTGGAATAGCGAAAACGCCTCGGCGTTGAGCGGTGGGGGGCATTTCGGGAAATTCTGGGTAGAGGGAACAGAAGCTGAAGTTCGCTACCGGAATCATAACTGTGGCCGAACTCAGCGCGCAGAGGGCCGTCGTCGACGTTCCCCCAGAACTCGCTAGACTGCCAGCTAAAGTGGCGAAATCCCTGTCGCGAAAGAGGGCCGGGTTTGCGCGAACTTCTTCGACCAAAGGAAACAACTGGTATCGCGGAGTCGTGATTCGACATTGTCCAAGTTCCGCGAGGATCTTTCTACCCGATTGTTAAGAACCACTGTGCGGGAAACTGTGCGAGGGTTTGCCCGCGGTGTGTCTGTTGCCGGGAATTCGGCAGACTTCGGAGGATCTGGGAAATTCGGTGCGCTTGCAAGTAACGCGGCTGGATTAATAAACAATCGCTTTTAATTTAAAATTCAGCTTCCGGGAAGAAGCTAGGAACGAGCTCGCGACCCTTTCGACCCGTTCTACTGTGGAAGCAGCCGAAAATGTAGGGCAGCACCGCCCGAAGCCCTGTCCCGGTAGCTGTCTGGCATATTAGATTTTTTACACGTCAGAACGAATTCCGTGAGCGGGATCTCTTTTCGGGGCGGATGCCCCCTTGGGCCATGGCTCTCCGCTGGCATACAATCGCCATGCTGATTTTTCGTCCCAAGCCTCGCCGAGATTTCGCCATTTTAATCGTTCCGAATCGCCCCTAGGGTGACGCGAGTCGCCGATACGTAGAAATACCGCGATCACTGAACTTTCCGAATCTTTTGGAATCGATCTCTAGATCCCTCTGAAGAGTGGTACAAAGGGGACAGGTATTCCCTTCTCGGCGTTGGCGAGGATTGAAAGCAGGATTCAAGTTCCTCCGCTTTGCGTCGTCCAAGACTCGCCTGAAAATTCGCACGGGAGAGGAAACGGCTGGGGAAAGTCTCCCTAGGCGCTCGCAAGAATTAATGCCAAGGTTCGGCTCGCTTTTACCGTCGCAGCCGACTCGAATTCTCTCGCAGGAGTCGTTACCCTCTCGCTGCTCCAAATCACGGGGCAACGCGTGACCAGATTTGCGCGCGGCCGGTGCAACGACTGCATTTACGCAAGTGCATAAATTACCTACGCGCCGCGCCGGTGCGAATGGCCGACGCGTGAGAACCGCGTGCACCGGCTACGCTGTATTGTTTATCTTTCCATCTCCCATCTGCCGAGCGCGCCGCCGCTGCCGCCATCAGCGATCAAACTCCGCGGATATTTTCCCCGCGAATAATTAATCGGGCCCGGTTGCTGGCCGATGCAAAATCAGCAACGCGGTTTCCAATTGGCCTCGCACCGCTGGCGCCGTCAAACTTCGCGCTGGCTGCTTCGGAACACTGTGTTGCGGGGCAGCAGTGGGCTCGCGATAGCTATCGACCATTCGGAACTTCGAAGCTTCGACTTTTCGCCCGCGATGCTTTGTCCTTGGGGATGCGGCTGGGGAGGTTATCAAAATTCTCAATGTGTATTTCGGTAGTAGCAGAGAATAAAGGTGCGAATCCACGATGAAATAAGAATTTCGTGGCTAACATGTGACTTTAATCTGATGAGACAAATATTTTAATGTTTTATTCCTGTTTAATTATTTTGACATTAATTTCATGAAACTACTTAGATTCTCATGAGACAAGTTTTATGATATATTTTCTCATTACTTTACATTTAGTAAAAAAAAGCTATGTTAATATTTCATTAAACTCTTTTCTTATTATTTATTAATTATTGTGGAATCTTGTTAACTTCTTCGACGATATTGGCGTCAGGTGTAGCACATGACATAGTTATATGATTACAAGAAGAAGAAAATTTTCTTAAAGTTAAATAATTTACGCTGGGACTGGACCTAAAATTTTAATTTTAGTTTTTATTTGTAATACTTTTTCGCGCCGATATAAAGAATAATATGAAAAATTTGTCTAAGGAGAAAACTTGATTTTTTCTTTAAAACACTACAACTCTTTCAATTCTTTATTTAAAGTGGACCAATCCCAGCGTAAACTATCTAACTTTAAGAAACTTGTATTTTTTTTGCAATCAGATGACTGTGATAGGTGTTACACATCCCGCCAACAAGAGTTACATCGTCGAAGAGGTAGACAAGATTGCCCGATAATTAATAAATAATAAGAAGGATCGACATAAAAAAAATATTATCTGCAAGTTTAAAGATGCCTCATTATATCCCAAAAAAGTTTAATCCAATATAACCAACAGCTGTTTCAAAAAAAATTCTGAAATATCAGTTACTTTTGGGGCTGTTAGACGAGAATTCTCCCTTTAGCGATTCATCAAACTCAAAACCTAACGATGACAAAATTCATCAAAATTACTGTTTCAAGTGAGTCTATCTACGAGCAGATGAAAGATCTAAAAGCGAGAGCACAGTAATTCGATATCTTTAAAAAAAAAGCCAGCGAAGAAGCCAAGTTTCGAAAGCTCGGAAGCCAAGGAAAGAGGATTTAAGACGCGTTATCCTACAGAAATAAGTTTAGTCTGTCGTGCTCTTCAGCCTAAAGTGGCCGCAGTCTTAATTAGTTTCAAGAGGGTCTGCTTAGCGTTATGGGAACGCGCGCGTGTGAAAATTAATTTAAAATGCCGCGCACACCACGCCGCCCGCCAGTGGCTACACCGAACCAGGCGCAAAACTAGAGCACAGCAGACGTAGCGGCGATCTTTTCCAAAGATCCTACGCGAACCGGACCATCGTTCTGCCGCGATCGTTGACCCGCGCAACTCGGAGCGATCCACCGATCACGTGGCCGGAGGCGAGCACCACGTGGGGCTCGCGAAAATTTAACGATCAATTTTCCTCGTCCGCGCGCCGGGACATCGAATGTGTCTTTGTCCCGCGGGGCGTGATATTAAATCCTCTTTACCCAGGATTTCGTTTTAATTGGCTCGTCTCTCCCGCCACCCGCCGTGTTCGCGGCACACGTGACAAAGGAGCCGTAATTAGCGGATCTACCCGCCGCCTACCGCGGCACAGTTTTAGGTGTCTACCTTTTTTTAGGAAGTCGTTCATTCCCGGTTATCGCCCGGCGCCATCTGCGGCGAAACCGAGAGTAGAACGCCGGCGTACAGTCGCGCGTATACATATTCATTAAAGAAGCTTAGCCCGCGCCGGAGGATTTCTAAACACCCGTAATACAGTTCGCCCGGTATTAAACAGGCTCCCGACTTCCTAAGACGAGGCTACCTCGCTCGAGGAAACGATTTTCGAGCCGCCACAGGTGCTCCGCAGTGGAGAATCGTTAAGTGGTTTCTGCGGAGTCCGCGCGCGGATATCTTCGTCTCGCTTCGGCTACGAGCGCCGCGGATGAAGGATAGCTCTGTCTGCTGGGTGTCTACTAAAGCTTGGAGTAACCGTGCAATGGAGCTTTGGATCTTATCCCAAGTCCAGTGACGTTTATGCCGTCCGTTTATCTTTAAAGTCCCGCCGTAAATATTTTAATTAAGCGATACCAGGTGCAGCGACAGGCAATTATCACGGACGCGTCACGTACCGGGGCGCTATCGATAGCCGAGACGCCACGCACGCTCGTTCCACAGCGAAAGCTCCCATTAGAAGGTAATTAATTCGCGAGGAGGAAAAGTGGGCCGACGCGGAAGGTTTGAAAAGAGTATGGGAGCGCGAGGCATCGATCAAATCGGCCACGAAAGCCCAAGTGGCGCTCGAAGACGGACAGAGAACGATGGCAGCGATTATGCCCGCGATATCGGGGCGAAATTATTTGCCAAAGGTAATCCTTGCCTGGCCATTCGTCACGCGCAGCTCGTACCAACTTCTAACAACTTTTCCACGGGGTCATTCGTCTCCGCTCCCAGCTTTCCCGCGAAATTCTTCCGGCCACGCTTCAACGACGCTTTAAGGATTCGTTCTGGATAACAGGCTTCGCGCAGCAGCCTCCAGTTATCGACTTTCTTGGCTATTCGTTACGGGCAACGGACGTTCCGTATCTTGGCTCCTGCCGGTGATCATCGCTCCTCAACTGGCTTATTAATCGCGAGGGCGAACGAAGAACGAAAATTGAATAAAAAAAAAAATGTAGAAGGCTCCTTTCGATAAGAAACCCGTGCTCCCTTCGAGTTCGATTTTCTCCAAAGCGAAGCCTCGTGGCGAGGCAACTTCGCGCGGCGTTTTTCGCGCACCTGTTCCCGTGGAAAATCTACCCCCGCGCGCAAAGCTGCCTGTCTAGAATTATTAGACAAGAAACGGGGAAGGGGGAGGGAAGGAATGGGAACAATCGACGATGACTGGGCTCAAGGAACGGCCACTTTTTCCCGGCGGCAGGAAAAACGATCGGGGGAACGGTTTGCAGCTCCCTCGTGGCGAGATTGAGCCTCGTAGTAGGCGATACCATCAATCAATCCCACGTCCCGCAAACTATTCCTGGATCGATGGAGCTTCGGCAGTTGGACGTATTCCTCGATACCACGGGCGATCGCGGGGCGACGGTGATTGGTGGGCCGAAGATAGGCGACGCTCGCCATCCGGCGTTCACGATTTCGTGGCGTTTTAATAGGCACGCGAATCAATCGACGGGGCCTCGCTAACTTCCACTCGATAAAGAGGCGCACTCGAACGGGGACACGTTTGTAAAGCGAACAATGCGATCGAATCGATGCCGTGACTAGGCGACCCGAAGGTCGCCAGGCTCGATACGAGGCCAGACCCATTCACCGCGGCGGGGTTTTAGCTAAATTTCATTTAATTGGATTCCAAGGGATCTCCTTCGGGGTGATCCCCTTCTTCTTTCCCCCCCATTCACGCGCGACAAGGCGAGGCACTGGCGCATTCCGCCCGTGATCTACGAAAACCTGAGCGTTTCGAGAGGAATGGTAGGATTTTGCGAAATTGGAATTTCGAGTGTGGCGGAGCGCTGGAGTCGCGCCTCGCGTGGAAATGATGCATCGAAGGCGTAGGTGGCTTCTGTTATCGCGATAGGGTTCCCGGCTCCCTCTCGAGCAACGCGTCTCGTCACTGATCTCTTCAAATAGATCAGACCCTTGACACCGAATGTCCGGGGTACTCCGCTCCGTTACTCTGCCGATGAATCCATTAGCAGACCCTTTACCAGCCCATTACCAAACCATTTTCTCTTCGACCTATCGCTCCTTATTGTCCCCTTTGTCGACGTTACATTGTTTCGGTCCATGTCTCCGTAGAGAGAAAGAATCGACTACGTGGCTTCCCTGGGCGGTGGATCTTTCGCTGTGTCCCGAGCGAATGTAATGGCTACGTAGCCCCCCCCTTTTCACATCACGACGGTCTGGTTCTTTGTTCGAGAGGCTAGAGACTGGCTAGCCACGGGCTTAAGATATCTATCTGTCAAACGCAACGATGGAACGGAACACAGAGGCGAGGGTATGTAGCTGCCAGGATAAAGCAATGATGCGATCGGAATAATCTTCTGTCGCACCTGACTAGAAGGTAACCGCGAAGAATTAGAATTACGAACGCAGGACTTTCAACGTTTCCCACCAAATTTCCAGGCCCAATTTCTGACAATTTCCTCCAGCCGAAAGTGTATATTCATTTTCATCGAACCTTTTCTCGCGGCGCCGAAAAGAACGGAAATATTCCAAGTTCCAACGTTAGGGGCCACAGTCGAATGACTCACCCTTCGTCTCTCTCCCTTCCTCTCTTCACATCATCCCTTGTTCTCTCTCTTCTTCCCTCCCTCTCTCTCTCTCTCTCTCTCTGGCGTCGCATTTTCGGTCGATGCGGAGAATAGCGCGACGAGGGACGTACGCGGAAATTGCTCGCGTCTCCGGAGACCGGCGTAAATTGTAATTAAAAAAAAAGAGGGGGAACGGTGGGGTATGGAAAAGGATTCGTTGGAACTGGGGGATTATTTCTCTCCACCCCGCTAGGGAAAAATTGCTCGGATTTGTCCTGGAGGTATTATTCCCGGGCAAACTTTCTGTTGTCCCGTTGTCGCGTGTTCAGGACCGTGTCCTCCTCCTCCTCCTCCTCCCTGTTCCTCTGTGGGACGCGCTATTCGTGCCCCGCGGAGAACCGGTAGCGTGACTTAATTTTTGTCTCCTCGTTCTCCCTGCTCTTCCTGTCTGCTTGTCCCTCCATCTCCGGTTCGTGACGCTGCTCGAGGCCTCGAGGCCCACTTTATTGGCTCGTCAGGGCGAGCGACAGGTAGCTACGAACCTCGACCGCACCTTCGATTGTGCACGGCAACGATTTGCGTCAACGCTCAACGCGACCAAACACGCTCCAAATCGCAACCTTTCCTATACGCGACTGGTCGCAACGCGGAGAACTTCGAAGTCGATTTTCTCGAAAATGAAGCGCGATATCAAAAAATTTTACTCCTTTTCCTCGACTTATTTACTTGTTACAAGTCGAGAAGAAAGAGTAACTTTTTTTCATATCGCGCTTCACTTTCGAGAAAATCGACCTTGCATTTCCTCGCGCCGCGTCCAGACGCCTACAGGAAAGCATACCTTAATTCCACAGCCTTCTATCGAGTTATGCTCCTGCGAATATCACGTAGCGATGCTTGGCGCGATTAGTCAAGGCTTCGCGATCAATGAGCCGTCTCCCCTAGTTAATAGGTTAAAGAGTAGGATCGCTTCCAGAGAATCCCAATTATCCACTACGCGTCGCGGCGAAGAATGTACACTACTCGACACCGAGTCTGACTAAGAAATATCTCAGAGCTGTATCAGCAAGAAGACGAGACTTTGTTTACAATCGAACGTGGGAATGATCCTAGCCATCGCGATTCGGACCGACGCGCTCCGATTCACAATCGACAATTTCACTTTCGACGCTCTGAATCCCACGGGAACGTTAAACCCCATGGCCGATCAACCTGCCGGTTTTCACTTCGCGAATCACACAACTGTGAGCTGCGCCGCGGAAAATCGCCAGGAGATCCGCCGGGAATGACGAATCGAATTTACCGTCGCGCGTCCACGGAAGGGAAGTTAATGCTCTATTTTATGACGAAACCGGGAAAGAGACACCGCTGGGGAGGATTCTATGTATCGAGGGCCGAGGGAAAGAGAGCAGAGAGGGAGGGGCGAGGTGGCGATATATCACAAGAGAATGAGAACTCACCGCAACCTCATTCTCCTTTCCGGCTGACGCGTTGAAAAGCTGTCCCTCCCCCCTACGGCGACCACCGCCGGCCCCACTCTTTGCAGCGGCGCCCCTCACGTCTGCTCTCGATGGCTCGGTCGTGCGAACGCATCCGAGGCCGACGCGTGTTTGAATGAATGAACGCGTGGGGCGCTCGAGTGGGGAGAGGGAGTAGGGACACGCATACGCGCGCATGTCACACGACGTACGATAGTACGAGGCTTACAAGTCTCTCTCTCTACTATCGCTGCCCTCCTCGCCACCTCCACCACCTCCTCCTCGGCGGACATTTCTGTGCGGACGCGCGTTCTCCGCCAACCGATCACGCGATACCCTGCTTCCTTTCTTTCTTTCTTTTTTTTTTGAATCCTACTTTTACTTTTATAGTAGCGTTTTTATTGTTTGTTTCTTATTACGGCTTCCCTTTGCCACCGCTGCAGCGTCCACCTTTTTCTTTAATGGGCGTGAATGTGGTTTTCGGGGAGCCGTTTCGGAGGGTTCGCGACAGGCGGAAGTTTTGGTTCTTTCGCAGTGTCTCGCTGTACTAGAGCAGATCGCGGATGCGTTCATTCGCCTTTCGGCTGTTTCGAGGATTAAATAAGCGGGTGAAGCGCGGGTCTCCCGAGACCTGGGCACCGCAGGCGATGGGTTAAGAAGATTTTGAAAAGTTGGGAGTCGTGGTGGTGTAGCAGTGGCGCGCACAAAGGGGAAAGCAACCCTCAAACAAAGAGGAGAAAGGAGATTAATGTAACCATGAAGTAATTCAAGAGCTTTGTAAGAAGAAAAGAAAACAGGATTTTATTCTGTAAATAAATTGTTATAATCACCTAACGAATGTTATTGAATTTGCATTAAAAATATTTTTATCCGTTCAACTCGGCCCCCAGGTTAAATCCTGAGTGCGCCTTTGGGTGGTAGTATAGCAGTGGATGATAAATTCTCCAATAAAATGCATGATTCTCGTTAGCCCTCTTAATTGTAAATCGCATTGTAATGCATCCTGTGCGGAAATTTTATTACGAAATCGACGGTGCTTGAAAATTGTTGGCCCAGAGTTTTAATGATACTTCATTATTCGATCTGCATCGGGGATGGAAACAAATACGCAGGCGGGAGTGAAAAAAATAACAACGGGGCGCGAGAAAAGTGAGAATGCAGCTGCGCTCGGAAAATCAGTGCGTATCTTCATTCTATTTTTTTTTACACTTTTTTTTATCGAAATTCCTGCTGATCCCATTGGAAACGAATGTGTCCGAAGCGCAGCGTCCTACCAAACGCGCGGTGTGCCAGTGAAATATTTATTGCGCGTCCGCGTTGCACGTATTTTAATATTTTCCTGTTCCTCCCTTTGGCGTCCCGCGGAAAAATCATGACGCCCCAGTGCGATAATGAAATAAAATCTCGCGTCCGGTAAATTGAGCGGAAAGCCGCTCGCGAATATCAGCAATTCGCTGTGGGAAAATAAATTTCGAATTCGTTAAAATCGTTTCTCAGAGATGCGAAAGAATCGAGCTTCTGCCTCAGTGAAATTTGTAAATCCTTGGATCCGTCGACCGTTAAATTCGATACCGTTTACCGTCACAGCAAAGAGAGAATTTGTAACACAAATTCGCTGAGGTTCGCTGTAAAAAAAATACGCAATACCTAATGACAGAGTGAGTCAAAGAGACGTGCTTACGATTCGTAACGCGATTTTCGTTCAATGGCGATTGCAACGGAATGCAAGCGTTGCATAATTACGGCCGGCAATGCGAAAGAAGTTGTCCCGATATACCTGCGGTGAAAGTTATCGCGTTAAGATGACTCGAAAAGTGTTAATCACGCGGCGCTGGATCGTTTCGCAATGAATCCCTTCTTGAGCAACGTTCTTTGCGTTTCGTATCGCAGCACCGCGAAACGAATCTGAATGATCGCAATTAAAAAATTGTTGCCGCGGTACCTTTTGCCCCTAAGTGTTCGTTACGGTCTTGAGAGGTGGCAGCAAACTTTTTGCAGCGCTGAATCATATTTTCTGCACTCTGCGCGATGCCTGCGAAGCACCCCAATAGATGAAATTGGCAAGGAAATGTTCCATTAAGGGGAGAAGAGGTTAAAATCGAGAAAGAAGACTTTCAACAGGGTCTCGGTTAAAATCAGTGCGCGGTGGAATTTCGTGGACCAACAGTGTAACTTCGCCGGATTCCAGCGGCACGATTCGTTAACCAGGCGCGCGCAACGCTGCGAATTTATCGGCGCTCTAATTCACCATTAGCCCCATGGCACTCGTGTGTGATAAATCAGGCTCAATTAATTCGCGGGAATACGATGCAGAAGGATGATGAGACTCGAGCGTTCTCAATGCTTACACAATTACGTATTTCTGTGAGTACTTTGGAATTCTCGAAGCCACGTAAAGAGGACTAATCGTAGAATTTAATTCAAAACAGAGGTTCTACATTGTCCTCGAAGTTTCCCCTGAGTAATCTGCTTTAAAATCTCTCGAATACTGGAAAGCGAAGCACGGTTCGACGGAGAGGTTAAAAAGAGAAGATGGCATCGAGAAAATGGCAAGAGAAACTGAAAAAATAAAGTGAACGAATTACCTTTCGGGTTCGTTCGATTTATTAGCCGAGACGTCCAATAAGAAAAAGGGAAGACGAGTCGAGGGAGATTGCGAGAGAAATGATCGGGAGGCACCTGGTATCCGAGATCGAACGAAGCCTCGATTACAGCTCACAGCTCGATCGATAGAATATGGAAGGCCGCTTGGAAGCCACCAACACGTTTCCGAAATAGATCATCTAGTGATCAGTGATCAAACGATCCCCTAGAAGCGACAGTGTTTTGACCCCGACTCCGTCACGAAATATTCCAGCAGTGTAGGTATTCTAAACGCTCCATACATAGGTAATTATACACAGTGGCGGATTTAACGGGCCCTATATTAAAAAAGAATTATGATTTTATTCAAACACTATATTTTTTTTTCTGTACTACTACACAAATTAGTCCGTTTTTTGTAAACTACCTCTTCATTTTCCCGAAAAAAATGGGCCTCTCAAGACGTTTGCCAACGTCCTTTATTTCTGACAAGTCGAATCGAGGGTGAAAAGTGATTCGCAGCGCGCGGAAACGCGTTAAACGGTCCCTCGCGGCTGCGGAACGCGAACGAACGGAACTCGGCCATTTTTTTCGGCCTCTCTGAAAGTAGTTCAACCAGTAGTAGCTCGGTGGCGGGTGGGCCGCGTCGCGGTAAATCCGAGGCGTCTAATTAGCGTCGCGCGTTACGCTGCCTCGAGACGCCTAATTTAAGTTTCCCAGCTGCTCGCCTCCTCCGTGCTCGCACGTCTTTCCATGTGTCGAGAGAACACACGCGCGAGTTATCGCGACACGGCTGAGCCTCGGACGGTTCCGCCGATGCCGCGTCACGGATCAAAGCCGGCGACGAAACGCGCTGGCGGCCCGCGCGGCCGAAATGCTAATCCCTGCGGCCGCGTCTACCACCGGCTTTCCAGCGAGCGTCTCGCAATGCCGTGGCAAACGCGGGAGACTTTTTTTTTTCCCCAGCCGTTTAGGGTGGCCGGGGCGTTTGGGGAACGCGTGCTCCCGTGCGTCGGAGGGTTCGCGGGTCAGGTCGGTGGTTGCAAGTGCATTCGTGTGTTTATGGGAGGGTGGGAAAGTTCTTAGGGGCGGCCAGGCACTGGTGAGTGTCGGTTTTTGATGGAGAGACCGAGTATTGAGCGAGTCGAAGGCGAGTTTCCAGAGACGGAGCAGCGATAGACGGTGTTCCAGCTCGAGCATACTTCTCTGCCTCTGCTTCGGACGTGGACGAGTATATAAACTCGTCAAAGTTTAATAATTACAGAATATGCTGAGCATCCATGGCTCAACTACAGCGTAACGATATAGGCGTCTGCCGGACGCGGACGATTCCTGTTCCGAGAGGACCATCTGAAATGCTAATCAGTGGCGTATGGCTAGCACCGGGAAACATAAAATTTTGTTTACGCTCCTCGGCTTGGTCCCTCCCGATTCCAGCCAACTTGGAGACACCGATAAGCAACGCCATAAACGCCTGGTATGTATAAAACGAGAGTTTTATACGAGGCGAACTGGCGCGTCGAGATTTAAAACAATAACGAGCCTCATTGTCCCCGGTGGACGGAAGAAGATAATCGCGTCCCATTCTCTCGCACTCTCTCTCTCTCTCTCTCTCTCTCTCCGTCTCTCTCTCTCTCTCTCTCTCTCTCTCTCTCTCTCTCTCTCTCTCTCTCTACAACAGACAGAGAGAGAGAGAAAGAGAGAGAGTCGTTAAAGAATTTATGGAATTCGTTTCCTGCTCCCCTCCCTGTGCCCCTGGGGACCACTTTTATCCACCTGAATGGCCCCAACAGCCGGTCGAGCTCTGCTCCGCGTCCTTCTTTTCGTAAATTATACACTCGGTCATTACTAGCGGGCAAACACCAAGAGACGCGCGTACGAGCTCCTTCGCGACGCACCCTCGATCGAGATTTAATCGGCAGACGATTAATCGTTCTCCTCGTTTCAAGGGACCACCACAATGGAACTCGCGTGACGGAGTCACAGAGACGACGAACCCGGAGTCGCGATGAATGAGGAATTTTCTGGGCGGGAAAGCCTGGCGCGTGAATTCAACCTTTCTCTTCGCTAATCTCGGACCTCATTCCTTCTTCCCCTGCAGCTTCCCACAAACGAGGAACAACTAGAAATTCTATGATATCGACTCGATCGGTCGTTTAACGTAACCGTGCCTCTGCACTGTGGGATAACAGCCGCGTCCATTATCTCCCACTTATCAATCGCGAGAGCCGCGGCGCATTACTCACGAGCCCTAATCACCGCCCGATATACACGCTCGATTTTTCTCGATCGGTAATCCTCCGGCGGCGGAGGAGATAAGGTCCGCGCGCACGGCTTATCGATTCCTCGAGGAAATTGTCGGCGTAAACGCTGGAATACGGGCTACGGGAAACGTTCCCGCGGGAGATAAAAAAAAATGATAACCGCGGGAACTCGCGGCTCTCTGTGTCAGGCTGCAGCGGCAGACTTTATATCTCCGCCGGGCGTATTCCTCTCGAGTTGTGAATTACCCCGACGCGTCGTTTCGTCCATACCCACCGCCACCCGCGCCCACCGTTTTATCATCGAAACAATTTCGTCATCGTCAAATCGACCGGGGTCCCAGCAGCTCTGAGCACCGATTGGATGGAAAATTGCATACCGCTCCGGTTCAGAGGCTCGGTCCGCGGACCAATATCGCTTTATTCCTCGCCTTCTGCTCCTCGATCTGCAACCTTGATTCTTAAACGCGCATCGCTACTTCCAGCGTTTGCTATCTAAATCACTATTGTCCGAATCATTGGCGCAGGGTGTGCGTCAAGAAAAAGGAGATTAATGTAGCCACGACCGAAGTAATTCAAAAGCTGTGTAACAAGAAAAGAAAACTTAATTTCAATCTTTAAAAAAATTTACGATCACCTGACAAATTTTACTGAATTTGCAGTAAAAATATTTTCATCCCTTCGACTCGACTGCCCTCGAGGTTAAATCCTGACTGTGTGCCACTGGTTCGAATACGCGAAAAGTGAGAAGCGGTATCGAGGAAAGTCGAGCGAACCTAGTCTACCCAATGCTGCCGAGTATCTTCTAGTTGGATCGCAGATTTTCCGTCGGACCTTTGACACTCCTATCGTAGTCGGCGACCGCGGACCTCTTTCAATCGTCCAAGTTCCTCGACACGCCCGCGTCAGTGACCCAAACAATCCTTCATCGCTGAAAGGCGTAATGAGGCGTTATCGCGCGACCTCGAGGTGCGCGATATAACTCGTCGATTTAATGACTGCCGTTCGACCGGCCGTTCAGCACAGCCGGGGCGGACAATCGCCGGGACACGTGACACTGACAACGTCATTTCCGCGGTGAACAATCGCCGGTTCACCCGCGTGTCACCGGTTTCGGTCACTCTGGGTGGTGAATATAGAGCCGGGGGGGGGAGAGCGAGGTCTATCTATCGAGAGGCCAAAGGGGACAGCGTCGCGCGAGCGCCGATTCAAAGCATTGTCGAACCGCGAGACCGTTCGATTGCGAATCAAATGGAACTCTGGCCTGTGAAACGATCGTTCTACCTCCGATACTTTTCACTCTTCCACCCCACCCTCGACTATTTGTTGACCGTGCCCGGTTGTACATACGCGGGGCATCGATTAAAGTTTCGAGAAAGATGGAGAACGTTTGATCCCGAGGGATATTGGACAGCGGCGGGTTTAAGGAAAATGGCTCGGGTAGCAAACGTTTCGAGGCACTCATTTAATTCGGGAACATGAAGAGGTAGTTTACTAAAAAGGGGTGGGTCTTCCACGAAGATGGGCCCTGGGTGGGCCTTCCGGGGAGAGGCCCAGGCGACAACTGCTCCTCGTCCGCCCCTTAAACATATCACTATTATCGTTTGAGTTTATATTCTTTGAGATAGAAATTCCATCTCGTCAACCATGAACTGCGTTTGCATACAGGCTACTGGGGATTGCAATGGCAAGTAACACTGCCGCAAATTTATCTGAGAACGGGTTAAGGTATCCCTTTGACGCGCCGGAGAATCACGCTAGGGGCTGCCGCCCCCGGCAACCGGGTCCTTTACGAAAATTGATCGCAACTAGAGCGCTGACATGACGGCGGAATCAGTTTCCAAAAGAAGCCCAAGGTACAGGCAGAAGCTCCCAGCACTTCTGACTCTCGGTTTACAGACTCGTCGTAAGCTGAGCTTTGTATAGGCAGAGCTTTGATTGGATGAGTCTTTGATCCACGCGGGTGGGTGGCCCCGTTGTCTGGCCACTTTTAAGATCAAACGAGCCCCGAGGCTAAATGGCCGAGCGTATCTTAATGAGAAAGTAACAGTGATCTGTCGGCACAGATCACTCTGCAGGCGCAGCTCTTCGCTGCGGACGCATGGAAATGTCCGTTGTCGCGCGATTATCTGCGGGGAAACAGAAACTATTCGCGTGCAGGTATTAATGGTCGCGAGATTCTATACTAAGCAAGCTTGCGGTTTGTCGACATCGCGGTGGCTGATGAAAGATTATCCTATTTTGCTACCGTGACCGATTCGCTGGTCGTGAGTCACTTCGAAAGCCACGGTGCTCGATGAAACGGCTGGTGGATTCTACTGTTACAGAGACCCTTTTCCCTTGCTAATTTCATACTGCTCTCTGGAGAGATAATTCTCCGTTTTCATTACGACAGTTGGCGAAAGTCTGCTGTTCGTTAATTTTATCTGCAGCTAAAAGTGCCCGCGTAGTCTGGCCCTGGTATATCTATCCGGGAATGGCATAAGTTGCTCCTTATCTCGCCGGATACAAAGAGCGAGGGGCAGGGCGTCGGCGGGCGAGACGCGTCCTGAGTGCAACCACACGGGCAGAAACAACTCGCGCGATGCATCTTGTTTTATAAGCTCTCGTTACGGCTCTTCTTACTACCCAAGTTGCGGCTCGTATATACGTTATTAATTATTAAGTGCTCACGTGTGCTGGCCCCGCCCCCTTCGATACCTCCAGCGCGAGCGCACTCTTGTTTTTCTTGCAACCGCATCGACTGCTTGCGGCACTTTCAACCGTATTTCCTACTGTCCATTCATTCTCTGTTTAAAGAAACGTTACTTTCCGCGCCGTGAGATCGAGAATCGGTAGTCAGGAGTGTCGATACTCGAGGGGTCCGAGACTCGAACGATCGGAATTCAAAGGAATTCGACTTGATGCTTACTGTAAGCTTCGAAACAAAAATAAATCGCGCAACTACTCGTGCTGCGCCATTGTACGAGTACTGTTTACTTATCGATAACTCCGTGACATCAGACGTAACGGATAATGTCGTAAAGATAATATTATTTCTTAATTACAGGGCTCGAGAGCGTCACCTTCCCCGCCTTAATAAATTGTGTAGTCGATTTTAAGGACCAGCCAGAGACACGAATTCTCGACTATCGATCGATACTCCGTTCGTTAACTGGCAAGTGGTCGATTATTAGCGTCGATTCCGATGGCTAACAATAGAATATCAAGCGAATCGGTGGTTGAAGAAACGGTTAAAAAAAAAAAGAAGGAGAAACACAATCCCATTGTAGTAGCCCCCGACCAGAGCGTCTCGAGTAATCCCAGCGACTGCTAATCGACGACGCGATACAGTACGATCGCTTTGTTTACCGTGACCCGTTCCAGAAATCACGCGAACGAACTTTCAAGGCGCACTTCAGACACATGGCCCTCGCCGCCGGTTCTCGGAACCCTCCGTCTTCTCGGAACAGTCGCGTGCTCGTGCATTTACGCTCCCCCGTCACGAATCCTACTACCACATACCACCGCCGCCACTATTTCCAGCCACGTTTGCAGGTTAGAAACGGAGTGTACCGTTAAGCACCGTGGCGGCTGTGACAGCTCGTACCGCGTCATTGAATAGCAGCGGGGAATCGGGCGCGACGCTGCCTCGGACCGCCTCGCTTCGACTCCGACCGTGTCTCACCTTTTTTACGATATTTCCCACGCCGTGATGAGTCGCCCGTCACATTCCAAGGCGCGTTGACGCGCGACGGAGCAGCGAGTCGGTTTTCACGCATCCACCCTGTCCGCCGTGTCTCGCCGCGATACGCGGGGGGCGACGATCCTTCGCCGAGCAAAACGACGCACAACGGTTACGCGGGCGGCAGTCCGAGTCGCACTGTCAACCGCGCTGCTATCATCGAGCACCCAACGCGTAGACGTAGGGGGCGAGAGAGAGAGAGAGAGAGAGCCACTGGGAATCCGTTCGAGACGCGTATCCTTTGTCGCCGGTCCAAGTGTTGTTCTCGCGCGCACAAAAGGGAACGGGCACTGCTGACTCACGCGGCCAAGAAATCGCGGCGCGTATAGTCGAGGGGGTTGGCGTGCGCCGACTGAGCGACAATAAAATCTCCTGCCAGTGGACAGCACCGCTGGGGCCGAGATACGAGCAACACGGGCCAACGCGAGCAACACAACCAACACACACAGTCAACAGCCGCGTTCACACTGACAAGCGTGCTCGGGTCGACAGTCTCATAGGCCGAGGAGCCGTGCGCGCGATAATACGGTCGATCGTAGCCGCTGATAGTCGGATCCTCCCGCACCAGGATCTCGCCGCGAGATTCCGTACATCTCCCGTGCACACACACACACACACGCGCGCGCCAGCCGCGGCCGTCGGTCCCCCCCTCCTCTCGCCCCTGTCCGCCGAGAAGCGCGCTACTATCCCGTACGGTTTTCCAAGGTGCGCGTACTACTACGGTCGTCCCCTGCGGCTCGGGTCCGGATTAAGTCGCGCGAGCAACACTGACCGTCTCAATGGCCCTTCGATGGGGACGTCCTGGCATCCTGGTCACGGGCGTCGCTTCTCCGTGCCACTGTCCCCTGGAACAGCCGAGTCCTCGACGGCACTGCCCTGTCGTGTCGCCCCCCCTCCCCCTCTGGCAAGGGGGCCCCCGCGACGATTATACACACACGCACGGTACGCGGCCTTTGGCGTGAAACGAGAGAACACGGGACCTCTGCACTGGCCGCACTTTTTTTCCTCCTGGCCCCGTAATTGTTAGGCCCGTTCACGGAACAGCCACGATCGACGGTATCGTCGCCGAGAGATAACAAGCGCGCCGGTAATTGCCGCCCGATTCGCGGAGCACCGATTTCCAGAGTGCACGTGCGGCAGAGTACGCAGAAACCGCAAGCTTTTTTTACGGACACATCCCCGACTTCGTCTCCTCCTCGCCAACGCCTACACGATACACATTGCACGCAGCAACGACGCCCCTACACGCCGATTGCAGCGGCTCTCAAACTGCGGCGTTCGCTCTCCGTTGCTCGTCGGCAGAGTGCGCTGCGGCGCCTCGGTTATCGAGATATCGAACATCGATTCTTGTCTAGGGTGCTTTTCTTGCGCTACACATTCTAGCGTAATTGCAAGTTTGCTATTTCGTCGAGGGCATTATTTCTTTGGCAGTCGCGTTTCAAATGCTAAATTCCTCGTCAAGGTAGTTTTTTTACAGTAACGGGTGATGCACGAGATAAAATTCCCTGGGGCACGGCGACTACGAAACGGGTACTAGGGAAATAGGGCGTATGCGGAGGATGCAGGGCTCGTGGAATTATTTCCTTCCGCGGTTTCAAAGAAGCGATGATCTAATAGCGAATTCGGCAGGCACGCACTGGCACCGCACTGGTGCCAGAAAATAACTTGGATTGGTTGCTTCTGATAGAAACGAAGAAGCTCTATAAGAATCAACCAATCCAAGTAATTTTCTGGCACCAGTGCGGTGCCAGTGCGTGCCTGCCGAATTCGCTATAAATGCTTCAGAGTTCATGGAAAATATAATAAATATTTATTGACATAGAAAAATAGAAAATGGCAATGTACAGCGTTGTATAATTCAATGATACGTATCCTATGCTAATTCGTAAGCCTGTATAATACCGCAGCAGAGATTTATCAGCTGTATATATTCACTTCCGCCGTCTAGCAATCTGTAATTGCATTCCTGAAATAAAAGATATACAAATGAATGAGGAATACTGTTTGCATTATTAAAATGGATCAGGAGTCTTTACCCCAAGTCTGTCCGCGATCAGAGCCTTCTGTTTATCTGATAATTCATTAGAGTATATAACACTTTCGCTAAGCTGCTCGATGACCTAAAGGAATAATCACAATTAGAAGCGCTGTAAAGCCGGGAATCCACCGGAAAGCTAAGCTATGCTAATGCGATGCTATGTTACGTTTTAAAAAATTTAGCTTCAATACATTCTTATGGAACCGTTTCCGCCAAAAGCTACGTTAAAACATGACATAGCATAGCATTACTTGGCTTGGCTTCCCGGTGGATTCCCGGCTTAATAAGGGGTAAGAGTCCACTGTGACGGTTTGGAAAATGAAGCTATTTTTAAAGAGATTTTTCTTCGTAAATACAACATATAACGCGATAAATATTTTTGGTATTTATTAAACTACTCTTAGACTATACAAAAAAATTTAAAAGAATTTTTTTAATTTGTTTTAAAACTTTAAACGCGATTATCTCGAAACAACATTTTTTTCAACTGACTGCAAAAAAACTATTTGACCAATCAGTCTGAAATTTTTACACGTTATTCAGCACATCGTGGGCTATGACCGGGACCACGGAAACCTTTTTCCATTAAACATTTCAAACTTTTTACAAGGCAAAATGATTGAACAATTCGCCGTATTTTGACACATAAACTTCAAACCTCCGTCATTTTGTTAATTTTTTATCAGTAAAAATAATCCTGATTCCGGCGATAACCACGCTTATATTGAGTACAACACACTTTGAATTTTTTGTTTCAGATACTTTGTTCTCCCGGAATCACCTGCACCAGCGCTACATCGCATTCTCAAGGCGCTCACTTTATTGCGATATATATTTAAGAAAAAAACTGTTAAAAATTTAAAATAAATTTTTTTATGCTGTCAATAAATGTATTAATAAATAGACAAAACATTATTTACGTTGGACATTCCGTTTACTAAAAAATAAATCCTAAAAAAAATGACAATTTTTCGTGACTTCACAGTGGACACTGACCTCTTAACAATCGATCGGAGCTCTAATGAAAACAGAAGAACTCACTTGAGCCGTAGCATATGCTTCTAGCATGAACTGATCAACAAACGCCTCGGCTTTACTGTAGTCTTTCGTTCTGCATACTTCCATCAATTCGACCAGCCATTTGTCAGGGACGATCTGTAATCGTTTAGTTGCGCTACGATCATGGAATTTCGTGATTGTTTATCTATTATTTAAGAGAAAAAATAATAAGCTACCCCAATAATTTCAAGTACATCGTCGACAGTGATTTCAACGCCTTTACCCTTCAACCTCGTGATAGACTGCAAACACGTTATAGCGCGCCGCAAGTCCCCACCGGACGCTTCAACGATTTTCACCAGAACGGGCTTTTCTGCCTTCAAGTCCTCTTTCGTACAAATGTATTCCAACCGCTCGATGATCTTGTCTTCCCCCAGTGGCTTGAATCGGAACTTTGTACAGCGAGAGGTCAGTGGCTGTATGATTCTCGAGACATAGTTGCAAATTAAACAGAAGCGCGTGCTGTGAGATTCTTTCTCCATGGTACGCCGAAGGGCAGCTTGCGCGGCGTTGGTCATACTATCCGCTTCATCCAAGATGATGATTTTGAAAGGCGGACAGCTTCTCCCACTGAGGCGAATATAATACTGTTGTAATAACTGTTCGCTTACTATCGAATTCGCAAGTAACTTGCGCGCAGTGCCTCAGATCGTGCCTTTATCACAGAAATTACTAGGAGCCCTGCGCAAGATCGCTAAAGAATAATACTTAACGCTGTATGTCTGCTCTTAATGCAGGACCAAAAGTTTAACTCTTCGCAAACCTCTTGGGACGACCTGCCGAAAGCAGTTTGCTTTCTAGTTGGCAATAAGAGTTGCCAAAGCGCTCCATCGCAACTCCTGATAACAACTATATTCGATAAGCGATCCATGCGCGGAACTCGCTTCGTAACTCTCAGACCTTTTACTTAAGCATCATTGGCTCGACGTAGAAGAACGTTAATATAAAAGTGAACGTACTCGTCTCTCATACCACCCGCCGTAAGCTGAGCGAAGGATTTAATCTTATCTCTGACAACTTGAATGCCTCTTTCGTCAGAGGCATTCAGCTCCAGTATCCTTTCTTTGTAGAGGCTACCGAATAGCTGTCTGGCCGCTGCCAGAATAGTACTGGTTTTGCCTGTTCCCGGTGGGCCGTAAAACAGCAAATTCGGAAAGTCGCCGCCTTTTAAACATTGCCTCAATACTTCGACCACTTCTCCTTGTTCGACCACGTCCTCCACAGTTCTGGGACGGCTATAAGAACAGAGAAATCTTAAAATTCGTTGGTAAAATTATGAGAAATTTGAACGATTCAAACTACACGTGGTGCTCACTATTTTTCAACCCATGGCGGTGCTGGCCCGCTGCGTTCCTCCTTCGCCCGCGAACTCGAGGGCTTTTTACTGTCTCCTGGTCCTAATTTCCCAGTCTTCAAAAAAGCCTGCATCACGTTTCCTACTCCGAAATTCCCCGAAAAATCAAATTTCAGCTAAACACGCGTTTGAAAATGCAGCAATTTAGGGGAGAAGAATTGCTGTTGCTATTTAATGGCGACAACTATGAATATGGCGGCGTATTTGAGGTAGGCAAGGGTGCGAGAATTAATTTATTTAATTATTTATTCGAAGTTTGAGGGTTTAAGCCTCTCGTAGAGACATTGTAATTCATTGTTCAATTATCCGAGCAACGATATTGTTAATTTAATACTTTTAAATGTATGCTAAACATTCCCTTTCCCGCGCATTTTGCTTCGAACTTCACTGTGCCAATCTTCCGAGCAAAATTTTCTAGAAAAAAACTACTTTCATACGCATTGAAGAAATGTAATTCCTTTCAATTATGATTGTAATTGCTACCGATTTTAATTTTCCAATAAATACTTACGATCTCAACCTTGTGATTAATTTCTACACCTTACTGGAAATATATTCGAAAGGTTGAGCGATCTCTCGATTATCGAGTTTGCATGTTGCTCTAGTTCTAAATTTTTGTTAGATTAGCAGCCACTTACGTTCGTTACAAAACGAACAAATTTACCATTTGCTCGTCGTATCGGTATTGTAAATAAAGGGAAATGCTTGACAGTCTAATAAGTTGATTTCGCGCATGATAACGGAGAAAACAAGAATTCTCTTTGAAGACAGTCTGATTGCGCTCATCACGAACGACGAATTATGTGCTCGATGCTGTAGCTCGGTGCATTAGCCTTATTTTTGTTAAATTATCGTATGTACTACCGCCTCCCATCGAAAACAGTTTGAAAAATTACAATCGATAATTGTAATATTCATTCAGCGATCGTCGAGTAGAAGAGAAAACGCGTGAAAGTTTCGCGTAGCGCGTAGAATGGGGCATCATGGTCGATTGTGCATTAAAAAACATTTAATCCACACCATGAGTTTGATGCAGTTCAATGTAAATTAAACGAGCACCGGTGTCGACGTACTTTTCGCGCAGCGAGACTTTCCTTTTAAACATGTAATATCTCTTTCTTGACATTCCTTCGAGCAACACGTTTGAATGATGGTGCTCTGGATTGTTTCTCTGGTAGCAATCATTTTGCACTTCAGTTCTGCCGACACCAGTATGTATCCCGCAAAAAAGAAACGAACCGTCAGGATTGCGAAAGAAAATCTACGATTTCTACCTCTTTGTCTTCGCAGAGCCAGAATCACAGGGCTATTGCGCGCCGTACAGCGAGAAGATCTGTAAAAAGTATTTGGCTGGCATCGGGAAAGTCTGGTTCAACGATTCTAACGGTAACCCTGTGGGATTGTTGAACGAACAGATTACCACTAACTTGTGGGAAGAATTAATACAACGACTCGTCGAGCCATGTCGTTCAGCTGCAGAGGTAGGACTCGCTTATCATTATCATTATCAATTAACAGGAGACAAATACAGGAGGGACATGACATTCCGTTGTTTCAGAAAATGCTGTGCATGTACGCGTTCCCGCAGTGCCATAACTCGGTTGGCCTACCGTTATGTTACGAAGACTGCATGGCGGTGCGCCATCAGTTCTGTTTTAACGATTGGGCTATGATAGAAGACAACAAGCAGAGAGAGATTTATATCAGATCACGGGGACACTTCACGCTGCCAGACTGCGAATCGTTGCCAAAGATAGTTACAGGGAAAGTGACCTGCTCGCATATTCATTTGACCGATATGAACGAAGATCTTGTTACATGTAAAGCGAACCTTAGATGAATTTAATCGCGACTCGTGTAACACTGTCTTCCAGTTCTTAATCCTAAGATATTGCAGATGACTGTGTCAAAGGCAACGGTAGATTTTACATGGGCAAGGTGAACAAAACGAAGTTTGGCTTGGACTGCCAGTCGTGGAACGCGCAAATACCGCATAGCCACGACAGACCGCCGGACGTCTTCCCCCAAATTCGTTACGGGGAGAATTATTGTCGAAACGCGGGCGGAGAGGAACCTGTGCCGTGGTGTTTCACAATGGACTCTAGGATACGATGGCAGCATTGTGATATTCCTATATGCGGTATGCGACCGATACTGTGCAGCTAATTCTATCGATCGTTCCGTTTCTTTCATTTCCTGGTTTTCTCCACAGATAATGTAACGACTAAGGTAGTGGAGATCGACTCGAAGGACCTAGTCATGGACACATTGTTCACGCCGATGTTTATACTGATATTATCTTCGCTGGGATTTATAATTATAGCTGGTACGGTACTGTCCATCATTTTAAGTCACAGACTCCATAAACGACACCAAGGATACAACCCGACAGAGAATCAGGTACAGAAGGCAACTGCCATCGGCGAATCATGCGATTCAACGAACTTGTCCAGAGATATAACGCTGAGTCTGGTCATTGTAGTTGGAAATGGAATATCGCATGTTTTAGTGGTAACGATACGTGTGTTATATGTTCGTGTATAATTTCCAGTACGTCAATATCGATCTGGACAAACTGCCGAGCAATGACGCGTACCACAAGACAAGCGCCCAGCTGAATCCCAAGTTGGAGAAGCTCGAGTTCCCGAGGAACAACGTGATTTACGTGCGAGACTTAGGACAGGGTGCCTTCGGCAGAGTATTCCAAGCGAAAGCTCCCGGCCTGATTCCAGGCGAGGAGTTCACCAACGTTGCCGTTAAGATGTTGAAGGAAGAAGCATCGGAGGATCTGCTCAAGGATTTCGAACGCGAGGCTTGCTTACTCGCCGAGTTCGATCATCCGAACATCGTGAAGCTGTTGGGCGTGTGCGCCCTAGGTCGGCCAATGTGTCTCCTCTTCGAGTACATGGGTCGCGGCGACTTGAACGAATTCCTGCGGTCCTGTTCGCCAGGCAACTACATAATTCGAAGTTTGGAGAGGGACGAACACTTTACGGACTCCCGTTTGTCGCACATGGATCTGATTAATATCGCGTTGCAAGTAGCGTCCGGGATGGTGTACCTGTCGGATCGAAAGTTCGTCCATCGCGATCTAGCGACGAGAAACTGTTTGATCAACGACCAGATGATCGTGAAAATAGCTGACTTCGGTCTGTCGCAGAAGATCTACCTGCAGGATTATTACAAAGGCGACGAGCAAGACGCGATCCCGGTTAGATGGATGCCGTTGGAGAGCATACTCTACAACAAGTACACCGTCGAGTCCGACGTGTGGGCGTTCGCGGTCTGCTTGTGGGAGATATTCAGCTTCGCGCATCAGCCTTACTACGGCATGACGCACGAGGAGGTCGTGAAATACATCAAAGAGGGCAACGTGCTTCAGTGCCCGGAGAACACGCCGCAAGCGATATACGATCTAATGAAACTCTGCTGGAACAGGAGACCATCCGATAGACCCACCTTCAGAACGATCCACAACACCCTAGACACTATAAAACACAACCTGGAGGCGGAGAACAAGTCAGACAGCGTACCTTTGCGTATTCACGTTTGAGCCTGATAATAATTTCTACTAGAAAGGGAACTGGACTATTCATACAACTAGGAACTAAGTGATATTTATGCGGAGATTTAGGTAAGTGAATGGTAAACTGTACCTACGTGTTACATGTAATTGCCTTTGTTATGTTTGTTACGTAGCCTCATTAAGCGAATCGATCAAAGTATTTATGAAGAACGTTTTAGTATTGGCAAGTATTATGTTCGCAATAACGAGTACATCGTGCAAAATGTTAATGATTCTCGTATACAATTCCAGAGGCAGGGAAATCCATCGTGTTCCCAACTCTTTTGTTCCTCTGGATTTCAAAATTCCACTTTGCTAACGACTTACTTTAACGTTTATTATTTACGTTGGAACTAAAAAATTGAAGACTGGTGTATGATATCACAGTTTCGGACAACGTGTGTGTGTGTGTGTGATTAAGATGTCGTATGGCTGTTTTTTAGAGCAATTTTACACAGACATAAACTTATACATTGCGTTTATAATTTCTCTATTGTGATTTCGCACATTCCGTCAACGAACTTTACAACAATACAGCATATTTTTAACTGCCACTGAGGAATCAATGAAGTATTTATAATAGTCCGAACCGTGCGATCCTGAGAACAGAACACGATACAGAGGTTTCAGTGGTAACATAGTACCGATAGAATGTCTATTGTATTAGTAATAAGAGTACAGTGTGCAAAGCAAACACTATATTAATTTGTGTGTTGCTATTGATATTAAATATCAGCTTGTCTATACTTGTAGATCGATACAAGTATGCTTATATACGTGATAATGAATTTCTTTAGGTTCTCTCTAGCGAAGAACGCATTTGCATCTGCACAAATTCTACAAGCTTGTTATTCGTACAGTTATAACTATAAAGACTGATAACGCATTTCGTAATGGAAGTAAGTGAACTTTTGCAATCGTGTCGTATGATTTTATAAGTTTCAAATCAAGTGTTCTCTCGTTAGTTTCTTGATATTTTCTGTACAAGGCTGGAGCAATGTTTAGTTGTGGACTAGTTGACCAGATTGTAACCGTATGCGTGTATCTATATATTTATATGCATAAAATCGTATGTATTAGCAAATATATTTGCGACAAATATATCGGCGGATACATGTCCTCTAAAACGGGAATCTTTAAAGAGACACATACTATATTGCAGAAGGCAGACAAACTTTCCTATATATATATATATATATATATATATATATAGATATATAAATATAAAGCAACAAATAATAATGTTTCTCTAAAGCCTAAGACAGATAATAACTGAATTTATATAACTATGCAAATGATTTGGCTATAAAAAAAATGGGTTTATATTTAGTGACGTTATACGTAAACTGTCCTTAATTGTTAGATGTTAGATCGTTGCTGTACCAAAAAGCATAGCCTATTTAATGTACGAAGAATATCAATGAAAGCTATTATGACGAATGTTATGGTAAAAAAAAAAACATATAAGTGAGTGTATACTGTGCAACTGTTATACATAAGGTTTGAAAGTAAATCATTATCATGCTGTAAACAATATTTAAATGAATGTTTTCACTATAACATAGGATTGATTTATAATATTATTTGTTTTGTAGCATATATGGTATACCTTTAGGTCTTTCGATAAAATTGCCATATAGAAATAGAGATTCAGTTTCAACTTTCTAATAAGTAGATTTGCTCGAATTTTGTGATACTTCGCATTCCAGAAACTGCATTATTCACTAGTATTTTCCTAGCAACCTTTACGCTTCACAAGCAATATATTCTGTTGTGAATGTTGTATTCTGTATTTAAGTGCATAGATAAAGCGTAGCTAACGTGTGCCATCAGCCATTTGATTTTTCGAGCATACATTACAATAGGTACACGAATGTCTTGTGTTCTCGGTTGAGCATTAACAAGTACTATATACTACGTGCAAAAAGAAAAGAAATGTGAATGCAATATCCGAATGCTCTTCCATAAACTCTTTTATACACGACTTTTATATTCGCGAGAGAGGAGGAGAACTTTTACAAAGTTCTCTGCCCTCACGTCTGTGTACTTGTATCCTTCATAGGTAGTATTGTACGTGATATATAATGATAATACGTACACGAAACGTATTGTCCACGACCAAGAAAGAAACTTCTGGTATTATATACTTCGTTGAGTTCAAATATACGTTATTGACGACAATGTAGACTCTATTCTGAATTTTATGTACAACAGACTATAATCTGTATGAACATCGAGATTCCTCGATACTCTATTTTCTACCCGAAATGAAATTCATAAATATTAAAGTAAGGTTTTAAAGAGCGCCGAAGAAACAACGGTCTAATTTAACCGTCGCCTCTTATTTCACATGTAGGGGATCGTATTTAAAATAAAGCTTCGTGAAAGTTACGTACCTTTCTACTACGAATATCGAGGAATTATCAATGGTGTACTACAAACGTGTTGAAAGAACTGCTATAAAACTTTTACTGATGTACAACTTTTACAAGAAATAAACAACCAATATCATGTGCTCTGTTTCTTCTTTCTTTACTTGCGTAGCGGGTGGAATGCCAGAACGTTACATTAGAAAACCCAGTACATTGCTCCATAAATATATTTCTGCACATTTTTCTCCAATCAACTAATGTCAAATTATTGTGTATATATAAAAAGCGGATATTTATATTATATGATACATTTGACTTTACCTTAATGCTATCTTACACGTCGAGTACTATGCCCGTGATACAGCAGTTGCGAATAACTATGTATGTATATCTAATAGACTGTTAACTGCTGAAAGTAATACATATACTCTACTAGTATATATTCTTTGGAGACTGCGTGTTTTTCTTGCGGTACACTATTTAACGGTCATAAAATTAGGAACAGTTATTGTACCGCTGAAAGAAATGGTAATAAAATTTATACTCGCGGCTGCGTGGTATGTAACACTTTATACAAATATGCTCGATTAACTGCACACTAAAATGAGATCAAACGCCTACTCCTTTCAAACTCTTCCACCGATTACGGCTAACCGACGATTTATATTGCAGATTTATACGCTACGCGCATATAAATCTGCAAATAAATACATACAGCAAATGAATCGTAGAATTTTATAAGGCATAACGAAGATGAAATGTTGACAATATATTACAACATCAAAGCTTACACATGGCATACACCGGTATATGTTACTAGATTTAACTACTGTTTCAATGATATGTTATCGCGAAATTATACTTCTCTATCGCTAAAACTAAAAACTAATCTCTTTATTTCGATTATCGAGTACTTAAAAAAGAATGAACGTTTGGTTTATTCTTTGGTTTCAACTGGCTTCTACTTGAGACATCACTTTCTTTGCCCTCCCCGTGGAAAAATTCAGTATTAAACTCTTGTTGATTTCGATCACAGTGAAAACTGTGCCCCCCGGTTCTATAAGTTTACGAGATTATTCTTTAAACGGTATAACTAAAGCTTCTAGTATCGCAGATTTATTAGTTTATCGAGAACGTGCAATATATCTGAAGACGCAACGTCTTCGAAGTAACTAGCTAATATGTTTCAGTCAATATTATATCAGGCAGCGTTGCATTTATACCTGTGCTGTATTTTAAGTGTATGTGTTTATGTATATATATCATAGCATCGTCGTTAAATCTCCACACGCAACAGATTATCTCCTCTTAGAGCTGATAGAGTGGCAACAACATTTCGCGCTTTCGGAATAAAATAAGTAGACACCCAGACCCTGAGAATTCAACTCTAAAATACTGATACTTTCAATTATTATAGCTACGTTATTGCATCATAACAATTTCATCTACTAACGAACACTCAGGGAATGAGAAAGGAATGCACTTTACAAAATGATATTTTAAAACAATAGAAAAAGTCGTACCTTATCGTAAACGTTCGTAAAATAAGGATAAAATACACTGCTCTTTACGCGGCTGCAATGTTCGATACCTTGTGTACTTCGCTCGCTAAAAGTGACTACCTGCATGCTCGCATCCGTGCGAACGCTGGCCCGTTCTGCAATCAAAATGCATCCTTTATGTTTTGGAATTGTTTCACTGCCAGGTCAACTGGCAAGTCGAATCTGTAACTCGTAAGACGGTCGAGCGTATGAAATGCGTCTTGGAAACCTGTTTGAGAATCAATAAATGTTAGAATTACGGAGGCATACCTTGACAATGATAATGATAACTCGCGTATCGAGATTTTAACACTACCTGTCTTTACAACGTAACTCCACGACGCGTAATGGCTCTCGAGAAGATACTGGCATTGTAATACAAGTTTCAGCCACACGACAAGTTTTTTGGCACTGGAATAAGAACGACAATGAATCACACGCTCTAATTACTAGAAGAGAAATTGAAGAAGCATTAGCTCACTTCAGGGACGCGCAGATGAATGCTTTAAAGTGAGAATCGTAACTCCGTTTGTATGGACTGTGCGAAGCAATGATGTTCCCAATGGTGGTCAATAAACTCTGAAAATTAAAACGCTTTGTTACACACTCTGTACATCACGATACAATTTATTATACAAGTACGCGATGTACCTGCTTGGAAGAAAGAACCCGTCCACCCGCAAGCTCCAGGTTGAAACTTTGGGACAACTTTTGTGCCGGACTACAATTGTAACGGTGACCATTCTTAATTTCGTAGTACTTCAACACTAGCTCCCACGCGTGCATGAGATTAGCGGTAGTAGGGTGCCTTTGCGGGAAACATCCCACGAACGGTACTACGCTGTTAGAGCGCACATCGGACAATAGCCCGTGTTGCATCAAGTCGCGTATGGAGGTCGCAAGGTGCTTTCTCACGGCGGACGTTACTCTGGCGTTACTGTGCGACGTGGAATCTGAATCCGAGGCATAATCGTTATCGTTAACGTCGTCGTCGTCGTCGTCGTCTGGATGACGCTCGGTTTCGGCAATGGTCTCTATGACGTGCTCAACCGCGATGTCTAATCTTGTTCGCACGTCGCGCCAATTGTGTGCCGAGTTCTTCTTAAAGTTCCTTCGCACCCGTTCGCTACCGCATCCCAATTGGGACACTAGGAACATATGCAACAGAGCCACGACTTTCTTGACGGTGTTGAGCGTCTTGGTTTTACTCTCCTCCTCTACCGGTTTCCTCTTGAACGATCTCTTCGCGTACGAGCTGGAAGAACCAGAGCCGCTGGTGTGCACCGGACAGGCGCAAGTACACGCTAAACTGTCCAAGCTGACTTCGCCTTGCAGATAATTTATAAAACGCTCTAAATCCGCGATCTGCGTTTTCAACTGAGACACTAACTGCTCTTTCATTTTCAAAGGACTAACGATCTGTAAGTGGAACAAATTATTATTCGCCGATCCATCGTCGCGATTCCTTTACCGATACGTACTGTGAAGTAAAACAATTTACCTGACTTATAGCATAATCTACTTGCCATCTTAAATCGTCAACCGGTAATTTACAGAGATCGTCGACATTGAAATTTAACTTCTCTTTTAAATGACCTGGGAAGAATAATAAAGTTCATGTAGGTTCTGTAACAGGAAATACCTCTTTAAAAAGACTTACTGATTATGATGTTCTGCCGCTCCAGCATCATACTTTGAGGTAAATCTGCGTCACCAGTTTCGTAGGCGTATTTCTCTAGGTCCTCCAACTGGCACTTCAACTGGCATATCAGTTCTTTCTGTTTCGTTCTTTGCAATGCCATTTTAGATTCAACATCGACGTCGTTAATTACCCCGGATATCTGTCAAATCGCATAGACAAAACGTTCAGCTATTTTCTTCCTCGTTATTCCTGCCACGTACTAGCAAATGCTCGAGAATAAAATGAAAGCCCATGGCGTAAGAATAATAAACATATGTTCTAAAAGTACAACATAAATATTATCTACATAAGACCGTCAGGAAATAAAAGACTATATTACAGATCTTACGAGCGAAGCGGATCGAATAAACATAAACCAAACAAGTGGAAGGAATGAAAAGGAAAGGGAATAAAGGAGGAAAGGATAAAAGAATAATATAATACCGAAGCGTTAATAAAACACTAGCGCTATAAACTTTTACGTGGCTTACGCTTTGCTTGCAGGACATTGGAGAAGTCGGAGTGATCGATCTACTATCAAACGACATGTTATTCGAAACGTCAGGTATCCCCCTAAAAGCGAACTCTTCTAACTCTTTGAGCAACGCTTCCTTTTCGTTGGTCGGCGCGTCCACAATTTGTCGTAAGCGAAACTGAACCTGCAGTGGAGCATTGACGTTAGAATCGTGTATCCTCGACGTATTCCGCGAACTTCGATAAACCTAAGCAGTACCTGGGCGAAATGAGTGGTCAATGCTATGAGGGACGAGTTAAGCATCTCCTGCTCCTCTTCGAGCACCTTCAGCCTCTCCATATCGTGCGACAAGCTGTTACAGTACAGAGATGATATTAGAATGCAGGTAAGAAGTGAGAAATATATTTGGGAATTTACGAAAGCTCGCTCACTTCTCCATATTATCTACATATTTATATTCATCGGCGAAATCATTGTCACCGTCGTTCGCTCCGACTGGCGCCCATCTCTCGCCAGAGGGTCTGTCGCTCTCGTCCGAGTTCTCGATATCCTCGATCTCGCAACCCTTATGCTCTCCGGAATTCATTTTTTCCTACCGTTTGCGATCGCGATTATCTCTGAAGCCCGAGTTTGTCTTCACCATTTATCGATCCCCCCGCTCCAACCGACTCGAAGTACGCGAACGCCGTGACGCGTCTAAATCTCTTTGCATCTACATACCAGAAATTCGATCCCGATATTCCCGATCGCAACGCATCACAACGCTCGGGTCCTTCCCCACCTTCCCGTCGCGTTCAATCCATTAATTAACTTCTGCGCACGTGTACGACCAGAAACGTCACTGGCTGTCGTCGATTATGCGCCCCCAAAGGCGCGTCTTCACGGCCGACGCCATAACGAGCATCGTTCATTTAGAATTCGCTCGTTTTTTCCCATGATAAAAGTCACGCTATAATCGATTCAGTCCATTACACGCAGACTGACAGACTCGATAACTGTCCGTTGCGCCGTAAACTTTTTCGCTGCTCGTCCCGCGATATACTGCGCTAAAATCCGCACGTTTCGACTACACGGCAATCGTCGAGTCTACCGAATGATCGCTTGGAGGGTAAATAGAATACGATGAACAATGTGCCAGAGAGTTGTGAACAAACCATTGTAGCTGGTTCAAGGTTCTCCTTTCAATGAATAAGTGGGCCCCGTAAGTTCGTTCGCGATTCCCGTAAATCTGTCGAATCGTCGCACCGTCGTCGGGACAGCCTCTGCTACTCGATGGATCGCGATCTACCATCGGTCCAGCGACGCTGCGAGGGATTGGAATGCGCGGCGAGTGAACAGTGAGATATGTTGATGAGAGAAACCCTTGGAGAAACCTATCGAATAACCTGCATCTCTTGACATCTACTCTGTGTCGTTATCGGCGTATCGTTACGATCCGTGCGTTACCGCCGCGCTGCCCGAGGGAACAGCTTCGCCGATAGTGCGCCGCGTATCGTAGCATTCGCGATGATACGGCAGGAAATAAACCTGGCGAAACCGGCACGAAAGAAACGGGACGTCGACGCGCCGATTGCCGAATGATTTTGCAAGGGTCCCATCGAACAGTAGTATTTTAGCGAGTTTCGTACTGTCCACAGATTTATCTGCTTGCCATAGATGCGCATACACGTTCTTGGGGAATCGTTCTTGAAGTATCATAGGTGACGATCGGTAATTATCCAAGCCGCTTCTCAGCTGCGATCACCATTCGGATCGATGCGGATTAATATAGCTTTTACGCCGCGCGTTCCTCGGAACATTTTTACGAAGACGCTCTGCTTACAGTTACGCATGAAATGGGTAGTGCTTGGTGGCAGTGCGCCGCATGTTTGAGAGCACAAGAGGAAGACATTTGCGAGCTACAGTTGAATCATTGTAATCTATACGACGTACCACCCGACGTGTTCATTTACGAAAGAACATTGGAGAAGCTCTATCTAGATGCCAATAGAGTAAGCACGAACGTCGGTAGTTTCCAGCTTTTTAAACTGCCACCAGGTGTTGATAATCTATTTTGTTACAGATAAAAGATCTTCCGAGGCCACTGTTTCAGTGCCATGAATTGCGAGTACTCTCCCTTAGTGATAATGAAGTCGCCACGTTACCACCCGCCATAGCGTCGTTAATCAATCTGGAGTATTTGAACCTGAGTAAAAATAGTGCGTGCAGAAAGCTGTTTCTGTCGAACGCTTAGACGATACCTTAATTCCTACTAACGTCGGATTTTACTTTCGTTTTCGTAGGTATTAAAGAATTACCGGACAGTATAAAGGAGTGTAAAAACCTTCGTTCTATAGACATCAGTGTTAATCCCTTCGAACGTTTCCCCGATGCTATTACACATATTGTTGGGTTACAAGAATTATATATAAACGACGCGTATATAGAGTATCTACCAGCAAACTTTGGGAGACTCTCGGCTCTGAGGACGTTGGAGCTCAGGGAGAATAATATGATGACGTTGCCAAAGAGTATGAGCCGTTTAGTAAATTTGCAGAGACTCGACATCGGTAATAACGATTTCACCGAATTGGTAGGTTCCCCCTTGGTCGCAGCCTCGCGATTTATTAAACTGCGCGCTGATTCCCTGCATTCTTCTAGCCCGAGGTTGTCGGGGATCTGATTAATCTCACCGAGCTGTGGATAGATGGTAACGACATTAGACGTATACCGATCAACATCAATCAGCTTTATCGTTTAAATCATTTCGACTGCACGATGAATGCTATTCACATTATACCGTCGGAAGTGGACGGTTGGAGGGACATTTCGATCATGCATCTCTCCTCGAACGAGATCTATCAGCTGCCGGACTCCCTTTGCTATCTACGTACAATCGTGACCCTGAAAGTCGATGACAATCAATTGAACGCACTGCCGAACGACATTGGTCAGATGTCAAGCTTGGAGGAGCTTATAGTTACTAAGAACTTCCTTGAATATTTACCACCGTCGATAGGACTCCTGCGGAAGCTGCACTGCTTGAATGCGGACAATAACTATTTGAGATGCCTTCCACCGGAAATTGGAAGCTGCACCGCGTTATCATTGCTCTCGTTGCGGTCGAACAATCTGACACGGGTGCCGCCCGAACTGGGTCACCTGTCCTCGTTGACGGTACTCAATCTCGTGAACAATTGCATTAAATTCTTGCCCGTCTCTATGCTGAATTTGAACAACTTGAAAGCATTATGGCTGAGCGACAATCAAAGTCAACCGTTAGTGCCACTGCAACAGGAATTCAATTGCGAGGAGGAGATGATGGTGTTGAGCTGTTTCATGCTGCCGCAGAAGCCGCGGCAGGAACTGGAGCGTAAGTGTACTTTTACGTGTCTGGATACACCTTGCGATATCGCGAGTCTTATTAAATTTTGCAAACATGTAACAACTATATATGTATGATACGTTAATGCTGCTAGTGGATGAGGAGGAAGAGGAGGAATGAAATGGTAAAGTGGAAACTAGAAGAAAGGCGTCGATGATAGTACGCAGCTTCTGACGCGAGCAAATGCACATTTAGAACTTTGTGTCTGTTAAATATAGAAATAACGCCGGCTGTAGGACTGATATCGAGTTCAATCGTTGGTACTGGGAAAAGAATATGTTTCGCTGCCGAGGTAGAATCCGAAATCCCTAGACAACTTCATCGAGCACCAACTCCTTACCCTAAAGAGCTGCGCAACCTTGCTAGGCATGCCCGTAATTTACAGCATCAAACAGCCCACGATCAGAGAGTAAGTATCGTTTAACAGCTTGTACGGCTCTTACTTTCTTCCATGCGTCGCTTACTCTGCTCGTATATAATTATATTGAACGATAAAACACAATTCGAAAACTTCAGAATAAGAAGGACGCAATTGTTATCGATACTTTTTTATATTCTCTCTCCCGCGTGTCTTTCTAATTTTGTGAAAATCGAGGATACAGGAAGATTGCCAATTGAAACTTGCAGATGCATTTAGAACAGGAGACTATGATCAAAGAAGCTATTATTGCAAAATCTACCGCTACTCTGGACCTTGCCTCAAAAACTGGGACCTGTATTCCGCAAACTTTGTTTAATAAGGTATTAATAAGAGAATTATGAAAACGATAGGACAGTTCGTTAGATATCCAGGGTAACTCTATTGACCGCACTAAAGGCCTAAAAAAACGTGTCGATCGGATATTCTAAAATATAAATGATTACGCGTAAAGTCAGGGGCAACACATAAACTTCCGGCAGCGTAAGACAGAATTTAGGGTAAACCAACCAGTGAATGACCGAATTGTTGAATTTATGGATCTTTGAGATTTATGTATAACAACAAAACAACCGCTGAAATTGCATTTAAATTTATTTTTGCTGAAATTTCTATAAAAATAATTACTTATTCTTATCGAAAAAAAAACGATTATAAAATGCAAAACGTGTAGAAGCCCAGTAAATGACCGCATACTTTTAATAAGAATTGTACTTGTAAATGTTTGCTTAATACTAAAAATATGGCATATTAAAAGTGCAACTACAATCCATTTATAAACATATAATATTTTCAAGTTTATAATTGACATTTCTTTGTCTAATTCACTGGTATACGGTCAATTGCTGGTTGGTTTACCCTACCAGGGAATTGCCACCCGTTACTAAGATGTAAAAATTGTGGATGATTAAGAAATTCTGTTCTTTAGGATTCACATTCTCCGCTATCGTCCACGGAACGTCACGCATCAAACGCGTACAGGAACGGTAGCTCTACGGATGTTGGGACAGAGCAGTCCGTGTCAGAAGAATCTTCCGACGAAGCAAATAAGACAGTGCTCGCGAAGGAGAAGAGTCCAGATATCCGCGAAGCAAAGTATATTCGTAATCCCACGTCCGAGTATCTTTCCAAGTCGCCGACAGTGGCGGATTACGTGAATTCCACTTGGAAGCCAGACGAATATTCCAAGGCAAACACGGCGAAAATCGTAGAATCGGAGAAGTTCACCGTGGGCAATAGTACTACGGATCAAATGCACATTCACCCGCCAAAAATAAACGAAGTCCCACCCGTGCCGCCGCCGTATCACATCGCTGCAGCGTTCTCGAAGAAAGCTGCGCTTTTTCAACAGTTAAACCAACGTGCGTCACTCTTCTCCGTAATTATTTTCAAGTCAATCCACGTATGATATATTCCAAAGTCTATGTTCTGTTACTTTAGCAGGCCAGTTGGTGGACTCGTCAACAATCGTTACCCCGCAAACCGATATTAAAACACCAAATACGAGAATGGCTGAGGAGATTCGAGTACAAAATTACGACGAGAACGGCGAGTCGTTTAAAGCCGAAGAGTACGTGCGCCTGTGCAACGAGAAATTTTTGTCAGTTAATACCGACTCAACAAATGTCTCCATTGACAATGGAAAAACGAGTTCTTCGAATACTCCAGATCAGACTAATGTACCAACGGAAACTAACGATTCGGAACAATCGTTCGAAGGGGATCGCTCGTTAAAGCCAAGCAGAATTCCGATTTTAAAGACGAAGCACTTGGAGGCCGCAAATTCCATTTCCAATAACGATCTATCGAGTAAATGTACCAATTCTTCCGTTGAGGATTATGAGAGTCTAAAAGCTTTAAATACGTCGTCTATACCAACGTCGCCGATAACTGGAAAGAAGTATCGAAGTCCGCTGTCCATGCAGTCGAAACTCTCGGATCGATCGAAGAAAGTGATGAATGGATCCGTTTCGAACAATAACACTTCGTTCGATAGTTTGACGTCAATAAATACAGCGAATTCGAATCTAGTTGGAAATCTGAATACGGAATGTCAAGATACAACTTCGAACATCACGTCGAACGACACGACGACGAACACGAACAGCCCTGTCAATATAAAGAACGAAGCTAATTCTGGCCGGAGCACGCCAGTTTCGATTAACAATAAATCATCGAACGAGCTGAACAATTCGAACATTGACAAGTACAAAGCTGCCGCAATGAATGAATCGTTCAACCTGGAAAGAAAGCCGAGATTCAAATGGATGTTTGGTCCACATAAAAATGCTAACGTCGTACGTTTCTTTTCACCGTGAAGATTTATTCGACGCTCTTACCGTATATTCTAGTATCATTAATTGTTAACTGTTCCGTTACAGTTGCCCGTTCAAATTAGAAAGAACCCAGGCCTCGGTTTCAGTATAGCTGGCGGAGTGGCGGGTGCAGAAACAGTAAGTTATCAAATCGCGAGAGGAGAAGAATGAAATTTTGTCGTTTGTTAACGGAGCGTCTCACCTCAGGGAATAATTGTAACAAAAGTGAATCCAGACGGTCCAGCTCAAGGCACGCTTCGGCCGGGGGATAAGATTCTGGAGGTGGACGGTATAGATTTCACCAAGTCCGACCACAACAATGCTGTGGCTGTTCTTCGTGCTACCGGCGCGGTGGTATCCATGATGATTAGTCGACACCAATGACATCAAGTCGACGGGAACACCTTCTCTTATAACGCACGATCGATTTAAGCGACTCAGACTGACTACATTTTACGTAAGTTTTGTTAGTGGTATATTTCCTTTGTAATCGACGTTGACGAGCACTGACTAAGACCCACGAGAACGTAGAGATTCTTCGATTCTCTGTGCTTCGAGCGCTTGTTTTCGCGGTAGATCGTACTCTCTCCGACGCTACCGAGCGACTTATACGACTGAAGCAGCGTTACCAAAGGTGAGAGCCGGGGCACTTATCCGAGCGAAACAAAAACATTCTGGCTTCCAGTGGTCGCGACCCGTAAACACTATGCCTCTCATTCGACAGAAATAGTAAGAGGCTCGTACGGCAGAGACTCGATCGTTAGGTTGTATCGTAGATTAGAAAACATTGTTCCCTTGCACAATTACGGAAGAAAAAGAAGGTTGAAATGTGATATACAAGAGAATTATTTTTAAGGTGAATTTCTTCACGGGCCAATTCGCAGCTCACATGTATTATTTGCCCACGTAAGTAGCATAAGCTGGCTACTCTGTTCAGCGAACAATTAGAGACGACAAGTTTCTTCTCGAAATTTCTATGCCCAACACGTATGCTTATGTTGTTTTACGGTGTTGGTTGTATTTGTGTTCGACTCACTCGCTCTCTTCGCGGAGAGCTGAAAACGTGCCAGAAACAAAATACTATTTATTACTCCTATACATACAAAATGAATATATATATTATGCATATATATTATATATGAAAATTATCTCTAACAGTTGAACGGGATTCTTACAGACGGTTTTTTTTATTATTATTTTCTTTTAATATTTTTATATATATATATATTAATATACAGACTTCAAAAGCACACAGTGTTCTGTGATTTTTACGGGTCTGTGTTTTATATATGGCACATTTCGATTTTGTTTAAAAACATATCTGTGAGAATCTTGTTGCAGTAGCAAGAGAGAAAAAGGATATTCTTCTATGTGCCGTAATTTTATTCCTAACGTTTATAATTCTCTTATCGTTATTGGCCCTGAAACACTACGATTTTCGGGAGTTGAAGCTTCTTCGAATTTTTATATGTATTTTTTCGTACAACACGTTACTCGTAAGAATTATATTAGTTCACCGAACGTTTCGTTTAGGGCAATTTTATATGTTTTTGCTTGCCATTGATTCGTGATACGTTTACTTCGTGAAAGACTAAAATATATTTTAGTAATCTCATTTTTTTTTTTATATTAATCGTAAATTCATACGACAGGTCTTCGAGAAAATGGAACCGTTATTGTTGTGGTTGTGAGTTATTACGATATTTGATTCATTCTATGCTAAAGGAACAGATGTGTATGTACCTTGTAGAAACTGTTATCAGCGGCAGTTATTAATACGGCATACCGTTGCCGAAACGTAAGATAAAGAACACTACTTTTCTATGTTAGTGGAGCTATATTGGAAAATGAAAGTTATTCATGTAAATGGAGTAGAGCTGTGAGATAAATGTTTAGAAAGGTTGTACAATGATGTGTATAGCACAAGCGAACTGTTCGTGTCAAGATACGAGCTATAACCGGTACACACTATTTGTATCCCAGAACTTTTACAGCAAGATAACAATATTGTACTTCACTTTACCTCGCATACAGAACAATCACAATGCACGTTCACTTTATCTGCGTGTCTTTTCCTTTTCGCGAATTCAATTTCACTTTTAATTAGCTTTGCCAACTATAAGAACGCACAGAAAATGCATTTCACGGGGAATGCATTTAAATGACACTGTCTTTCTTTTTTCGATTGTCTTTCAAAGTAGATTTGCAGCGACTGTTAACGTTGATTCGAGTACAGAGCCTCTGCGCTTTATTTCATTAACGATTTCATTATACTAACATCGTTACGGTTACAGTTACAACGTGGTAGCTATTAATGGACATTTATGCACGAATGTATGTGTCGAGCATGATTTCAAATGTACATAGACTACTCTACTCTATAACTGTCTAAGCTTCGGATCGTTGGATGTGTTATTTAAAAGCGCGACGAAGCTTGGAACCTCCAGAATTGAAGCTCGCGACAGAAAGTGTATATTTTCAGAAATATTTCCTTCAAGTAAAAACTTATTCGGTGAAGTAAAACTTGCTCTTTCTATGGGAAACATCTAGAGCTTACAGTTCGATGTATTTTCAAAGCGAACTGAGAAAAGAACAGATTATTTTTGATCCTCGCTTTTACTTGCGTACTTCGCGAAAGTAATTTTGGACGACTATATACTCGATCGCGAAGTATTCTTTGCGAAAGTTGTACGTGATTTCGAGTACTTCTAATTTAAGCTATATCGACAAAAAAAAAAAGGAAACACTGATATTATAACTAGCATGATGTTATTTTCATCATCTTCGCAAATGTACGTAGTTCTATTGTACGAAAAGCAGCTTCGTATTTACACTCTAACTATATTACCAGGAATAATCTGTATACCTAGTCATATTGGAAAATAGGGGAGCATGGTTGAGCATGAGTTTTCACTTAATTACTTCTATATTTCTATTAATATTCCGCGCATCTTCTTCTTTTCTCTGAGTTTTACCTATAAGAGCTATGACCGAAAAAAAGAATGGCATACTTATGTATGCACTCACGTTTAAACAGATATTTTTTATGCATTTACTAATAGTAAGCGGGCAACCCGAGCTCCGCGCGTTGCGTTAAGTTTCTTAACAGGTTCGGATATCTCCTTTCGAAACATTACCTTAAGCCGTTGCGTTAAGAGCCTCTCGAAAGGCAAGCCGACACTTTGATTATCACGAAAAATTTTGGACCATGAGCACACATATACAATCTTTTCTACTACTCTACTACTAAACAGACTGACTACTTTTCGAGTAAATATTTAAGTGGCATTTAAGGGAATGGACTGACTGCGTAAGAGGATGCGTGATTGAGAGTGCGAAGCATTGAACTGTGTACATACAAATTACAGATACGTAAATGTACAAGTGGTTGTACCCGCGAGGGTTTTTTTTCCATTTTAGTTGTGACTCTTCCCAGTAACGTCTGTTTCTCTATAATTTCAGAGAGACCGGCGATCTTCCGCAAAGGTCGCGTCACTGCGCAAAACGCATTGATACGTGCAACCACTTCTTTAAGATATGTTTTTGGTATATCATCCGTTCGAATAATTTGTAAGGCAATGTGTAACAGATTAATGTACAAAAATGCTCACAGTTGTCCGACTGGTCACCATATAATAACTACCGTATAGTAATACTTTGAATATGTTAGGGAGAAGATATTTTACCTTTATTGAAAAGTCCTAGTTGGTTGTGCAGCAATAAATAAATTAATATTTACGTAACAAGTGCGATTACACAGCTTTATTACCGTCTACAATTTCGATCAGGCTCCGATTGAAGTTTGTCTCTCGCGGAGTTCACGATAATTGAGATTCGTTTATAGGGAAATATCGTATTGGAGAAATTAAGCTCGTTCAGATATCTCTGAGATACCTCGTTGGGCACGTGGACGTCTTCACGCCCCTATCAAAAGGTACGCAGGATTCTCGACGTAGTGCTTCCAGAGATTCGAGTACTTTGCCATGGTGACGCCGTCCACTACTCGATGATCAGCGGCCCAGCTGATCGATATCACGCTCGCGGCTACCACATTCCCCGTCTCGTCGAACCGCGGCACTTTCTGCACTCTTCCAAACGCGCCGATCACAATTTGCGGCGGCAGGATCACTGGCTTCGTATAAGTACCGCCGACCTACGAACAATTCAACAGTTACGCGGTTCAAACGAGGAGGCCGGCCGACGGCACGTGGCCAATAAATCGGCACTAACAAGCTGGATATCGATAACGCTGGCAACGGCGAAATAACGACCGTTTTCATTAAGTTCGAATTAAAATTCAAGTAGTTTCCAGACTCATCTCGATAGCTTACCAAATTGAAATCGCTTAATTTAGTTTTCGATTGAAAGCTCGCATTGGAAACGGGTGGAATTACTATCTCGATGTTGAACAGTGATAATTTCGATGTATATTTCGATAATCGTTTATCCCCTTCGAAACGTTTCGACTTCGGCAATTTACAGTCGCGGTGTTGACTATTATATTGTTAAAAAAGTGGAACTTACGACGCCGATGTTTGATAACGAGAACGTAGTATCCGTCAGGTCGTTCAGTGGTATCGAAGCTCTCTTTCCCAGCTCCTGAAGCCTATTCAATTCTCTCGCGATCTCCACGATGCTCAAGGCTTGAACGTTTTTGATACACGGCACCACCAGCCCCTCTGCGGTGTCTATAGCGATGCCAATGTTATGGTTCTCTACGATCCTTATCGCTTGATTCTCTTCGTCGAGCCACGCGTTCAATTGTGGCACTTTCTCCAGCGCTCTCGAAGCCGCTTTGATAAGGAAAGGCATCAGACTCAAAGAGACACCTTGCCCTTTGAGGGAGTCTTTCACTTCGTTTCTGTAATCCATCAATTTGCTGACGGTACACTCGTCGCTGTACACGAAGTGCGGTATGGTCTGCAAAAATATCGTGGGTACACGTTCCATGACGATCTGCTGTTAATCGAACGTACATTCAAAGCGCGCAATTAACGAGGGAAAATACGCGAGATATTTGAGCATTGAAAAAATAAAAATAGAAAGAGGGAAAAACGGGAACGAAACCGCTGGTATTTTCAGCAACGCTTTAATCGTATCTGGTCCGTCAACGTCGACAGGAAATTCGGCCGAGTGCTCGGCTGGCGAATCGATCGCTATCAATCCCGTGTGTCAACGTCAGTTTTAGACAAGGCACTTCTATTATCGGTTTGTCGTGACTCCGGCTCGTTCCAAGCGCCAACGAGCTACGCAGAATTTCCGTAGAAAGCCTACCGTGACCCGGCCGCGTGATATTAAATTACGAATTTCTTCTCGCCCATGGCGGCGGGCTCGCCGCAAGCTAAAATGCCCATTACGCCACGGGTCGTTTAATCGCCGTAACGGGTTTGATCGCCGCGTCATTAGCTCGCGCCTCGCCGCGCATTGTTTTATAACGATTAACCGGCCGTTTATTCAGCGACCACGTGGGGACGCGATACGCGAAATGCCGCTAATCACGCGTGGTCCGCGCTTTAAGCCGCTCACGGTTTATTAATATCGCGACGCGCGCCGTTACGTCCCCGACCGAGCAGCATTTGGTTTTCGAGGGAGTTGAAACTGCAAAATGTACGCTAAATCCAACTTACCAGGGATCGCGTCATCGTTTTCCACATATGCTTGGCGTAGCCTTTTATGGGCACCAGCTTCCCTGCCGTTGGTTTTCCCTCCAGCCTCTTTTCCGCGGAACCAGCTGAAATTCTGTCCAAGTGGACTAATATATCTTCCTTGAGCACTCTCCCGCCTTTTCCTGTAGGATGGACGTCCTTCAGGTTAACATTCTTTTCCATGGCGATCCGCCTGACCGCTGGCGTCGCCAGCGCTTTTTCTACCCCACTTTCCGCCACGTGTTTTACGGTAGCGTCCGTGGAGTCGTTTTCGTGCTCGGTTCTCGCCACCGCCTCAGGCTTAGCGTCCGCTTTTTCGGCATGTGCTTTCCCATTGTCGTCATCTAGTTCGATGTCCAGCAGCGAATTTCCTACCAGAGCCACGTCGTCCACCTTGTAGTGCAAGGCTTTAATTAATCCGTCGTAACGGCTGGTAATCGTCACGGACGCTTTGTCGCTCTGGACCTCGCAAATGTTATCGAATTGAGACACTCGCTCGCCTGGCTTCACGAACCTGTGAATCCAAATACATCGAGCACAGTTCAGTCCCCCCTCGCGGATATTGGGCCACGCCTCTTTAACCTTTCTTGGTAGTCGCGAGGCTAACGCGTGGGTTATGACGGTTTAACGAAACAATTCGTTGTTTTGCTCACCATTCCTTTATCGTGACATCTCGAATTCCTTCTCCGATATCCGATAGTTTGAAGGGGACGACGGTTCCGCACCGAAAGCAGCTTACGTGGAGGAATCGACGTTTTTGATCGCGTACGTTCCTACCCTAAATAAACATGCATTCCTTTGTGTACTCGTCAGCAACGTATCTTGGGATCCCCTCGATCTTCTTTGAGTAATTGCGCGCATATTTTATTGTGAATTTTGTATCGAACGCGTCGGAGTTAGTAAATTGCATCTCGAGTGTTCTAATTGAAAACGAATTTTGAACCGTTGAGTATTTTAAATCTGGCGCGTCGAGGTTTGCAACGTGCAAGTAGAATGGCTATCGATTTGCAATCGATCACATTCGAATTATCAGTAGATATTCTTTTACGCTTCGAATTCGAATATATTTGTTTATCTGAGCTACTACAAACATATATCGCGATAGCAGAAGCAAGTAACCATTTAAAATTATTAAAATAAACATAACAATTGCAACGATGTATCGTTCGATAGTAGGTTCGATACGCTGTGCAGCTGGCAGCCATGTTTGATTTAGAATTTAACTTATGTGGACGCGTCGCGAGTGCAGTGATAAAAAGTGGTTCAGTGCATAATTATCCAAGAATGATCATTAAAAAAGCAGGGACTAGAGTAATTGAAACTTGCTTCTCGACAATCTAAACGGATCAAGTCGCTCGATCATCGGTAACTTCTCAGGTTTCAAGGCAGACGCTAATCGCAATGGTGCCGGCAACTCGACAGGGCCAACAGAATCAACTGCATCGGTGAGCGACTAACATCTACTTAACTTGTCATATTTTTTACGCTATCATATTCGAGAAATAATATCACAATGCGTGCAGTAGATTCAATTCCATCGATCTCTATAAATTTTGCAAACATTCGGGTGACACAATCGGTTGTCGCACAGATTCTTCTACCCCCCCTTGGCGTCTTTAGAGATTATCCAATGAACTTTTTATTCCGTGAGATTATCCAATGGGAACGCGTCTTCTACGTGGGAACACGTATCCATCTACCTCTTTCTTTCGACACGTATGCTGCTGCGGGCGATTCCATCATACGTATAGTGTCTAATCACCCGACGTGGAAGTAGAATCGACGTTAATTCGACAGCCATCAAGTACCACGTGTAAAACGTGGTACGCTTTTATCGCGCTTTGATCGGTCGAGCACGTCGCGTGTTAATTTCATTTCCACGCCGCGACAAGTATTTATAGCTTCGGTAGTTTCTCTGCCGTATAATTTGCTTGCCACCGCAAAATGGACCGGTATCGCGAGTGCCTCGCACTTGCTCGCAAAGCGTATTGCCTCCGTAAAGGTTAACCAGACTCTCGATATAAACGGAATATAACAAGGCTGCCGGCCAATCCCATGTCACGGCGATTAAACACAGCTGAATAGCAAGTTGCCGCACGGAATATTTGCACTTTGCTGCGTTCCCTGCACACATTCTCGGTAGCTAGTATTTGCTTGCTCGTTACGAAACGTAATAAACACGCGGCCGATTCTTTAAGTAGCTACAATCGTGTGCGCCCGAGTATCGTGTGGGTAAACACAGCGGCGAAGATGCCCGAGGGTAGCCGAGATCGTACGACACTCTCTGCTGTCATTTCTATGGGACACGATGCGATGAAGTACATATTTATTTCTCGAAATGCGACCGCTCTTTCACGTTGTACCCTTACCAGATGCGCCAAGGCCGTGAGTCGCCAGGTTAATGCCATAGGAGAATCGTTTCCCCGATTTTCCTTCTCGGAATAACGACGAAACTTCTGCGAAATGACAGATGCTCGCGGTGACCGTAGAGGATAGCGTACAACTTTTAACGAAGCTCGCGTTTCGTTATCATACGCGTTCACTGTTATCGAAATATTTGTATGTCAGGGGTTATGCAACTAATCAGCGGCACTCGTTGAAAACATTAAATGCTAGCAATCTCGCGCATGGAACACTAGATACCGATCACAAAGGTTCTGAATGATTATCAACCGTTGGCCAAGTACAAGCTTCTTCCGAGACGAGAATTCGACAACGTCTTTTCAGGCTGTATCGCCGGAGGCGGCCGTAACCGTGGAATGACGTTTATCTGTGCCCCAGCAAGCGAACTTAATTCTATTTAAATTTAATGCACATTGAATTTCCATATAAATTGGAAAGGACAGCCGTAGGCAACGATTATTGTTAACGGAGCTGTGTACTCGGTTGGGCGGTGCTCGCGTTTTCGCGCTCTTCCGCTGGCGTTTGTTAACCCTAAAACGGAACATCGGGTTTACGGGTCGACCCAGAATATTTTCCGAGCTTTCCCAGTGTCCGCGAAAATTGGGCTACGCGCGGGATACGGGTCATGAATATTCTTATACAGGTCGTCTGCTAATAAGATTGCGCTTGAATGTAGAATCAACTTCAGCGGAATGGGGGTTGACGTATGCGTGCAACACGCGCTCAATCGGGGGACCTCGGTGCGCCAGAATCAGCGATTTAAAACCACCCCCTGTTTCTGTCACATGCTCGTAATTCTTTTCGTATGCGCTTCGTGCGTCACTGAACGAGTAAATGGTTCTACCACTTCTTCCAAAAAGATAGTCGATAACGGTCTATTAAAGATTCAATATTCCTTCGGTTAAAACGCAGAAACACCTACGTTCTAATTTACCGAGTAGAGTGTAAAAAAGGAAGACTCCACTTCAGACCGATGTAGTTGGACAAGTTAATTCAAATTGGACGTGTCGCGACGGAGTTCCGTATTCTTCGCTATATTATTACAGCCATTAAATTGAGATCCAATTAGGGGAACACGTGCCCCTCTATTTCGAGACGGCTGACTTAAGGATAGACTTAACTTATTATATAAATTTTTGTCACACGGCTGGGATACTTTAGATCCCGGTAAATCACCAAATTCCGGGGTAGGAATAATCGGACAACACTTGATAATTTCACATATCTTTACTTCATGTAGACGTGTAGAAGGATGGGAAGAAAGGATTTATACAAACACTTCAAATTACATTTATTCTTATATTCTATAAAAGTATTGTAAGTTAAAGAAATTCTTAAGGCTGGTTCAGACACGTCCAGTAATTTAGTCGAGTAGTTTAGGAAAACAATGGTAAATTACTAAATTACTCGCTACTCGATTAAATTACGGGACGTGCCTGAATCAGCCTTTACATCTAATTAGAATATTTGACAATCGCAGCCAGCGGCTCGGTTCTCGCCGATTACCAGGTCTCACCGCGAGGAGGTTGCTGCGCTTGGAGACCAGTAGAGAGATAGATCACAAAGTTCCATCGATCTTCCTGTACATGAAAGCCTTATAGCCTGCTAAACCAAAGAGATGGATGGAAACAAAGTCCCATTAATCCCTTCGGCTTAGATATAGAATCTAGAGAACTGCCAGGCAATCACTCGATTGAAATAAATTCAGCAAAGAAGGAAAGACTACGGGGATGAGCATGAACCGAGTATTGGATGGTGCAGTTCCTACTATCCCGCTGTCCGAGTCGAAAGGAAAAGGCGCTCGGCGTCTCCCAGACGATTCCTCTTGCTCCGATGCGACTTGTCAGGAGCAAACACTTGACCTGACTCAAGTTGTCTAAAGGTCTAAACACACTTATCAGTTCCGTCTCAGTTCCGTTCTGGCATGCCAGTGGTAAGAAGAAGAGGGGCGTAGAGGGTCTCTTCTTCTTACCATTGGTACGCTGGAACGGAACTGACACGGAACTGATAAGTGTGTTTAGACCTTTACACGGAAACTAGAAAGTCGGACCGGGTGGTACAGCCCCTACGCCCGAAACTTTTCCCTTTCGACAAGAACACCAGGGGACGAAACTGATCAACTCGTACCGATTCCATGCTCGGTCGCTTGCTTCCGGAAACGGAAGCAGCGGCGACCTTCTTATGAGAGATGAGGAGCCAACGAAAGAGCAACAAAACTAATAAAATTCTGTGACTACTTGGCAATTTTACATGGGGCCTTAAATACTTCATGCTGTAATAAATTCACCTAGGCTCCCTTAGATATCTTCATTCACAATCACTTTGCACTAATACGTTCCACTATCACTTTTCATTATCTCTTTTATTTTTAAATATATTATTTTATCAACTCCCTTCCCCGGGAAACGGAGAATCTGAAAAAGCTAAAACAGTCAACTACGCTATGTTAGTAATAGTGTGACCAGCCTGGAAGGAAATTAAGGAAACTTATTGTATTGGTGCCGATCGAGATAATTTCGACCTATAGAAAAGCACGCACGAGTATGCAAAACCATCGTAGAGATACATGAAGTAGAGAGCTGAGAATGTAGACCTATCGATGAGATGCATGGTAGAGTGACACAAGATATACGAAACCATCGAACAAATCCATGAAATAAAATAAATCATGCAAGACCATCGACGAATCAGATAAACTAGAACAAATTACGCAAAACAATCGGCGGAATGCATGAAATAGAATAAACCATGCAAACCCATCGTTGAGATACATAAAGGAGAGCTGGAAATGGAAACAGATTGATAAGATATCGCGAGTTAAGATGCACCATGGCACTTTAACTAGATCTCGTCCGATCACGATCGCGTTTGGGAACTGACTGCGAAGTCGCGACGTATTTCAACAAATCGGGCGATTTAGTATATGCGTACTGTCAATTTTCTGGCATGAACGCAATTACAGCTTTTGACTGTACAAGCGAATCGAACGGCAAGAAGGAGCGTGTATGGCGGCCTTTATAGATAATAGATATACTGCTGTGGAAACTTGTTAAATATTCCAGATAGTCGAATCGAAGGGATTGAAGGACTCGAGATATCGAGAATTAGGATGCACCGTAGCACCCTAACCCGTTTATCCGACCGATTACTTCCGCGGTTAGGAACTCAATGCGAGAGTCCACCGTCCTTCAAAGTTTTAACGTTGCTGGAGGTAATTCTCGAGCCCGATCGTTTCCCAGACAAGTTACAATTTTGCAGAGCTCAGATTAAATTTATGTAGCGATGCAACCATGCACCCTGCACTTTTTACACGCATCTGTATCACTGGGATATGTGATTGAAAAAGTGTTCTAGATAATGGGTAGATTCTAGCGAAGTCCTGTTAAACGATATATAATAATATGCACTCGATCGTTTCCCAGACAAGTTACAAGTTTTCAAAGCTCAGATTAAATTTATGTAGTGATGCAACCATGCACTCTGCACTTTTTACACTCATCTGTATCACTAGATGTAACCTAGTGGTGTAACCTAGAAGAATTTAGAAATTTTTAATTCAAATTAACTTAAGTAGGGTTAAGCTAATGTTTATGGGTGTAACCTAGAAGAATTTAGAAATTTTTAATTCAAATTAACTTAATTAGGGTTAAGCTAATGTTTATGGGTGTAATCTAGAAGAATTTAGAAATTTTTAATTCAAATTAACTTGATTGAAAAAGTGTTCTAGATAATGGGTACATTCTAGCGAAGTCCTGTTAAACGATATATAATAATACGCACTGTAACATGCACACAGATTCACTGATTTCATGATTAAAGTCGAACTAACTGAAATTTTTAATTTATGATTTTTCGAGACATTACAGTTACAGTTTCTCACAATTAATAACTTGTAATTTATCTGTATTATACTTTCCGTGTCTCATACCAATTTTCCAACTCCAACTCACCTTCAGTGTCTCTGGTTCTCGCCTCTGGCTGGAATGACGCAAGAAATCCTGAAAACGACCACTTTACTAACTCTACCATCTTCCATCATCGAGTCGAATTCACTCAGCATCGTTGTTCCTGAACGTACAGTTTATTATATTCACTGAGTTTCCACGAAATGATGTTAAGTCTGCCCCATGACAGAAGCAAGATCTCATCTATAATTTTTCCCATGATTTTTCTGTTACGCGCTTTTCCAGACGGTCCCACGGCGTTCGAACTGCGAGCCTATCTTGGAGGATATTAAAAGCAGGCTTACTCTCGATATGCAGTCGATTATATCCGAGGACGCGGAGCCGAAAGCTCCGGTTAATTTGATTCTCGTCCCGCTGCTAATTTATCGGCCGCCGAAATCGGGTTACATTTCCATAAGTCATGAAGCAAATGTGACGCTTGCGTCATCGGATCCTATATACGGATCCTGCGCGATCGCGGACCACGGAATTATTTACATGGGATATTTCGAGATAATGCTTCGAACTGCGATCTCTGAGATGGTCTTCCCGATGCATATCCATCTTTCCGAGGCATTAGGAATTTGACAGAGGGATAAATTAATTGTAAGGCTGCAGAGCATGGAGTCGAGACAGGTTTGTATATTTAATTAACCCTCGGTATTTTATTCATGGTGTATATATTCGTCGTGTGGGTACTGGATTTATAATACATTTGGAAGGGGATGCTATGAATTTTTTATTGACTCTGGTGGCTGTAGGAAAGGACGAAGGCAGAAAGGTTAATTTATTAAATGCAAACGTTCGTTTTGACGGGGCAGATCTATTTCAATGCTCAGTGTTATAATAAAAGATACAAAGTTATCTTTTGTACGATGCTTCGGAATTTACGGCTTCGCGTCGAAATATGTATGCTCATTCCCCTATCGCGTTAACAGTCATTATACACTCGTTCTCAAGAAACACAGAATTCTGCGAGGCACTCGCAACAGCTACCCGAGTCATTCCCATGCATGGTCCGAGAATCTTCGTCGAAGATCGCAATTCTTTCGTATCAATTTATAATTCGATACACCCTAATCTAATCTCTCTTCCCTTTTTCACCAAACGAAGTAGCAAGGAAACCTTTTCGCTCGCCTGCCTTCGGAATTGCAATCTTCGAAGCACACCACGGTTCTCGCGTTGAAACTTATTTCGCTCAGCTACCAATTCAACGCTCTACAAACATATTTGACGTTGCGATCGTTCCTTTCACGCGTCCTCAACTAAAAGCTAAATATCGCCAGCCGCCTCAGGCAACGAAATCGAAGCGACGTAATTGAACAGGTCGAGTGTAAATCGTGATATTGGTCGGGCCGTGTTGGAGTTCGCCTTTCAAAGCGTTTTATTTATTGTCTACCGCTCGTGGAGGAAGAAGTGTATCGAATTTGCACGTTGCCCGCCGTCGTCGGCCTACTTTCAAATTTTCTTCCCTCTGCAATCTCGCCCCGCATCTGGCTCTCTGCGCCCGTGCTCGCGGCTTTCGGTCGTTGTTCTCGAGCGTCGCGCGGCGATCCGTCGAATCGCCCTCCTTCCCTCTACCTCCGCCGGCTGCTGGCGACTAACGCAAGTCCGCGAGCGATTTCCGTCGAGGACGAAAACACGCCGCCCGTATTTGCGCTCGGAATCACCGCCTCCCGTTAACGCACGATAAACATCTGAGCTAAAAACGACGCAAATAAATCTTTCAGACCTCAAAGACCCTAATTACTCGCGAGAACAACACGGCGATCAGTTAGGGGACGGTTCAGGTAACGCCAGAGCTGAGCTTCTCAGAATTACACATCCGAGTCTTTTCGGGCGAGGACCTCTCCTCTCCCAGACCCGGCGATATCCCGCTGAAACGTTCGCGAGGATGGGAAGAAAGTAACGATATCGAGCTGGAAAGCTCCCCTTTCAAGCCGGAGCCGTGGAATTGCAAAGTGACTTCATCAGAGAATCGATTGAGACATCCAAGTCGCGAGGCCGGTCCCCCGAATGGTAACAGATATTTATCTCTAATTAATTCGCCCGGGGACTCGGTCTCGGAGGACTCGCGAATGAAATTAACGACTTAAGTAATTGTGCGCCGTCGAGGTAGCGCGAGGCCTCGCGCCACGACGCGCCGTGCCTGTGAACGGTACGCAGGTATCTCTATCGCCGCGCGTCCCGCGGAACGCGAACATTCTCTCCGCTCGCCCCGTCAACGGTCCGCGCGGGAGGAATGGACAATGGGGGAACGTCGATCACTCCAGCGGGCTAATTACATTCGCTCGAGCGACCCGTTCCCGGCCAAATCGCGGCGCGTCTCGAGCGCCGAGAGTAAGCGCCTATCGGGCGTTGTTATTAAATCCCGATCGAATTCAACTCCCGACGCGCGACTTTAATCTCTGCCAATTAGTCGGTTCGTTAAGCCAATAAACGCTACAAACGTTGCAAAAATTCATTTGCACCCCGGATCGTCCTCCACTCCTCCGTCGCGCACCTCGGCGAATTATTCAGTGGCCGGGTACCGGAACGACCCCTCGGGCTCTTGCCACCGCCAGTTCCCGTGTACAATACCAATATATATATATATATAGATATACATGTGTATATATATATATGCGTGAATATGCGTGTATATCATTCATATATAATTTACGAAGGTAACGTTAACAGTAACAATAACGACAACAATGAGATCGCGATACGAGTGGTCTCGATTATACCGGCGCGACGAGTGAACGCAGACGTCAATGGAGATGTAATCGGCGTCGTTAATAGACGATAGGCAACGTAGGCATCTTCGTATTCATCGATACGACTCGTATAGTTCTCTTATTTCGCGCTCCCTAATCCCCCCCCCCGGACCGATCTCCAACGTTCACGCTTAGCGAAGCGCCTAAACGCGCTCACATTCCCGTCCACGCGCGCCGCGGGCCCCCCTCGGGGGAGTTTAGCCATCCATCGAGTCCACGTAAATAGCGCGAGCTTGCCCACCGCCGTCGGGGGGATTCAAAGTGGTCGCGTAGGAAACGCCACGTGAAAGACGGCGCTCCGTTCGCCCGCCTGACACGGTTCGCCAGTAACCGCTCCCTTATCAGCGTCGTTCGCCACCATTCACGCGCATTCCCCTTCCCCGTCCTCCCTCCAGATTATACGCACAACGTTTCTTTCGGTGGCCTAGCAAGGCCGCAGAATCCTTTGCTCTCCCGTTCTCTCTTTTTTTATTAGCACACATTCGCACTATTCACTCGCGAGCCTTCCGGCCTGTCTCTTATCGGTTGGCCGGCCGCCAGGACACCAGCCCGCTCTGAAATCCGAATTATGGGCCGCGAAAGTAGCTCTACAGCTGGGCCACTTGCTCGTTATTAGTCTTGGCCGATGTGTTGGACGCCAGGGAGATCTCCGTCACGCCCACGGACGTCTGGACCGCGGCCGTCAGCGCGCTCTGGAGCGGCATGCTCTCGCTGGTCAGCTCGCCACCGGTGTCTGAAACGTGCAAGCATTGGCCATACGGCGTTCGCCTCTCCGTCCCTGGAATCACACTCGTGGGAGGTGAGGTTGGGAGAGAGCCCGGGTACGCGACAAGGTGCGATAAACCGTGACGGGAGAACGTCGGGTCGGGGGTGAAACCGTTGACGATTGATGCGACGTCAAAGGGGTGAATGGTTGGGAAAGGCGGGCGGAAAAGAATACCGGACAGAATGAAGGACATCTTGACGCGCAATGATTTCACCGGGGCGTCGTCGACGTATCGATTGTCCCCTGGTAAAAGGGTTAAGAAAGGCCCGAGGTGCGAGAAAAAAAAATGTAGTTTATTCTGGTGGCTGATGGCAGTCGACGGCGCGAACAAGGACGAGTTCCCGGCCCTCCCTCGGGGGTGAAAAATGTCGATTGTAATTAGCGTTAAGAGGTTCGATCGCGCCAATGGCGTATTTCCTCTCGTGCAATATTAACTGCGTGTTTCGGCTCCTCCGATAACGAACGGATAATTAGTACGCGGTTAATAATATATTCCGGCCGATCGATCGCCGCCAGGCAACCTTGATTTTGGGTTACCAGAGGCAGAGAAAACTCGTGTATCCGTGGTTCTCCGAGGGTTCGAATATCGCGAGGGCGAAACACCCCTTCGAGCCTGGCGGAGTGCCCTGCGAGGTATATCTCCCCTGGAAAATCGATCTCCATGAATTTTTAACTATCTACTCTCTGGAGTCCTCTGACAATTTCAACATCAATTTCATGCAGATGGTAGATCAACGATATTATTACGCGAAGCAGAATGAGTTTCTTCGCTTGATTCAGAGAGATTAAAGGAAGCTCTTATTTAACTTTCGAAGATCGACCGATGGCTGTCCAGCTACCAAGGCCAGTCCCCGCGAAACTTTCATATCTGCCCTACCAAAATGCCCTCGGGGGAAACGGACTGGCTTCGCAGAGGGCCTTAAAGCTCTCGTCGCCGGCGGGTGGAGAGATAAACGGACTCGACTCACCAGATCCAAGAATTAACTTAATAATTTAGCCCCGGCAAGAACAATTCTGGCCATTATCGTTCGCAGCGTAATCCCCGGTGATTGCACGGTACCCAGCCGTGTAACCGGCCCCGTAATTACAATAGACAGTGGTAAATGGGCGGGAATCGATTTCCATACGGAAATTGGACGGGTGCCGATGCCTCTGGCAACAATCGAATCCACATTAAGTATTATTCCCGGGAAAATATAACCGCGTTACGCGCCCCGTGTAATTTCAAACAGCCCCGGGATAGAGAGACTGTTCCTCGCAGGGAGAATCGACCGTGAAATTTTCCAAAAGTTCATTCACAGTGTAAACATCGCTCGCGAATTAATTAGGAATTTTCAGGGACTCCGGGGCCAAAGAAATTAGTAAAGGGCGACTATGTACCCTGCGCGTTCCTCAAATTTGCACCCCTCTCGTCGGAGGCTGAAGCATTTCGAGGGAGAGAGGGCGGTAGAACGAGAAGAATAACAAGAAATGAGGGCAATTAGTATCGAGTACCGATCGTTTGCGAGTCCCTTTGCCGGTGTTCAGCGAGCTTTTGTCTCGCGCAGAACAACTCCCAGTGTTCCAAGGGTGCCTGGGGCGAGAGGGAGCGGGCAGGGCGAGACTAAGGAGACCCGTAATGAGGATAAGAATAAGAAACGAGAGGGTACAACATAGGAATTCGAGATTATAAAGTTCCTAATTCGTTCCTCGCTGGCTTTTGTCTCGGTTAAAGGGGGTAGCCGCCCTCGCTGGCAACCCTAGCGAATCAATTTGAAGGCGGATGGTAAGTTTGTCTCCCCTTGTTCCGCACGTTAATGACGTGCAAATTGGTTGGCTTCGTGTCGCGGTGAAGTGCGGGCACCGCGAAGAAAATACGGGAGCGCGGGAAGCGGAGTCGCGGGATACAAAGTGTTTGGCAGCGAGCCAAGTTCACCGGCGTGTTTCGGGGAGGGGGTGGGCTTCATAATTTGCGACGGAGTCAGCGTATTCCGGGGGGCATTATTAGACACCGGTCTCCGCGCCTTCCTCATCCCCGCGGATTGCCGAGCGGAGACGGGGAAGCGTCTTCTTTTTAAAATGGAACGTCGCGCTGCGGCTGCCCCTCTTCGGCGAGGGTCTTTAAACTTCCTCTCGCGTTCGACTCGACGAGATGCGAGCCGGGTGCCCGGTGGTCGTTTAATAAAGGGATCAGGCCGCGGGGATGTTGCCGATTTCAGCGAGACGTGGGAGGAAAGCGAGATCGTCGAGCGACCGACAGGAGATTCGCAGACGAATGGGAGAAGCTTGGGTTTTCCAGCGCGGAACAGATCGCTCGCGCGGCGGCGATTACTTACACTTGGTGATGGAAGAGGTGCCGGCGCTGCTGCCCTGCTTCTTGAACTTGTCGCCCATTGTCACCTTCCTGCGGATATTCTTGTCCGGCTGAAAGACGATGATGTAGACCTTGGGCGAGTAGAGGCAGACCAGGGTCACCGAGGCGCTCAGGCTGATCGCCACGCAGAGCGTGGTAATTTGGGTCTCGTGGGCGTTCCCGGTACCGAAGTAGATCGGCACGAACGCCAGCCAAATGATGCACGTCGTGTACATGGTGAAACCGATGAACTTGCTCTCGTTGAAGTTCTCCGGTATCTTGCGGGTCTTCACCGCGTAGAGCGTGGAGACGAGGATCAGCAGCGCGTTGTACAGCTGAGAGAACAGGAAGCTCATGTCCTGTATGTTACATTTGAGGATCACTTGCTTGCGGTCTGGATACGAGAAGCGAGTGCCAGGGGGCTCGATGATCATCCACACCAGAGTTAAGACCACCTGGTGGGTCAGAAATACAATCACCCTTGCAAGATTATACCCAGGACAGCGGAAGGTGAACGCCAAGCTGTACAGATCGATCAGCGACACTTACTTCTTAATTCTACCAGCGTCTTACCTGCAGCGCGATCAGGGCGGCAGCGATGCAGACCTGCGAAGCGGGGCTGATGTACCTGGGCCTAACAGCTGATCTCGAGGCGGAGTCGAAGATCCTGGCGATCCTGTTGGTCTTGGTCAGCAGAGCGCCGTACACGGCGCTGAAGCTCACCCCCACGCCGAACCTCTGCAGGATGCAGGTGACAGTGGTGGGCGTGGCGAGCAGGAGGAAGGTGTTGAGGTAGCAAACGAGCACGCCGGCCAGGAGAATGATCGTGAGCTCGCGGCCGGACGCCCTCACCACCGGCGTGCTCCGGTGATGGAAGAGTAGGCAGGCGACCGCGAGGGTGGCCGCGATGCCAAGGCACGAAATCACCGCTGGAACGATCGCGAACGCGCTGCTCCACCTGATGTGGTTGATCGGCAGCTGGTAGCAGCCCCTCTTGTCCTCGTGCGGCCAGTGGCCCGGGCCGCAGTCCACGCAGGTGTACTCGTCGTAGACGAACTCGTACTCCTCGCACTGGTCGCACACCCAGCAACAAGTGTCACCCTGTTGCTTCTTTATCATACCTGGCTTGCAGGGCAGGGAGCACGCGGACATCGGTATGTCCTTCGTGCCCCTCGCCCAGACCATCTCCTCCGTCCGGATGTCCAGCGAGTTGAACCACTTGCCCACCACCTGGCGCGGGATTTCGCATCGTTAACCGTCGTCCCTTCTCTTGGCACCCATTCCCGGATTCTCACCAGGGGACTTCTGTTTTATTAATTCGTCGAGGCAGGAGAGAATGTCGACGGTCCGTAGCGCTCGCGCGCGACGCGTCGCGACGGAAATTTTTATAGAAATAAAAGCTGGGTGGAAACGCAACTTTTTTTCAGAGCTGCATTGATCGACGCTGAAATGTTCGAATGCGATCGGTCAAATATTCGGACGAGAACCCGCCGGCACGATACTCTGCTCCACTTTTAGGCGGCACTCGATATCCGCTACACGCACCCTCTCCCCTGAATTAGTTTTCGATAGGAATAGTTGTAAAATTGAAACGTCTGCTATCGAACAGGGGAGAATTGAATTATTCGCCCCGTTTCAACGCTGCTCGCCCCCCTACTTCCCCTCCGGGATGAATTATTTTCTCGAATATTCCGCCTCTTGAAATTCATCGCTCCTTAGATAGTCCGCTTTGATAACGAGATGCATACGCTTCCCGCGTGGAAACTGAGATACGAGCGGCGCAGAGTCGAAAAGGATTTCATTCTATCCGTTATCAGCGAATGTACGGCCGCACCTTTTTTTATTAATGGCTCAGTCGGGGGCTATAAAACCCGCGCGTTTTGACGATTTAACGTTACCTGCTCCGCGAAGCGAATGTTATATTTCATCGTGTAAGTCGCGCACGTAACGTAGGGTGGCGGACGCAACAAAGGTCACGTTGCAATTTATGTCCTCCCCTGGCTACTTTATCGTTCGAGATGTAGCACTTCACTCGACTCTCCCTTGATTTACGATTGTTATCGAAAAACAATCGTTTATTGGATACGCGAGCGTACAGGGTAAGGGAAGTAGTCTCGTCTCCTCCTTTTTGTTTTTCTATTTACATTTCCACGTTCGAGAGAAGATTATCCCGCGTTAATATTCTCACGGAGGAATATATCTATATCTTCGACCCTTTAATTCGAGAAAGAAGGGACTCATTTCAGTTTGCCAGTAGGGGAGCGTTCAAAGGGTTACGCTTGCTCCGAGTTACCCCAAAGGATAATTATCTCTCCCGACCGTTCAAACCCGCCGACTTCAATAGTAGATAACTTGAATTTCGATATTAATTCACTGCGGTTAAAAGTGCCGAAAGCAGCGGCCCGTTAAAAGTTCGGCTGACCGAGGGTGGTGGGAAAAAGAGAAGAAAGGCCGTATTTCAAAAAGTTCTAATTAATGGGTGGGGATAAGTCGAAAGTACTTTCACTTGCCCGATAGTGGTATCCATTAGTCCCGTTCTGGTCCGACTTCCGGAAGTTGAGGATCTCGTACCGCGCCAGGCCGTCGCCGTGCTCGTCGAACTTCACCTCGCTGCCAGCAGCGTCTGAAAGATCGCTTGTATTCTTTAATCCTTACCACGCTCGATCCAGAAACTAACGAAGGCGACACTGTCAAGCAAAACAACAGCATTTACGATCGACCGACCCCGTTGATTGAATTGATTCCCCTAAAGTCGAGGCGTCTGACCAATGACCGCCTATTCTACTGTCGACCGATTGTCACTGACGTCCGATAAATCCAATAACCCAGCTGCTATTAGATCACCTAGTGGCGCAGAATCTTCGCGCACGGTACTTCCGCAGGCAACGCGACTTTGAGCGTTAGAATTTTTACGCTGCATAATTTGAATTAAAGGCAGCTGGGCGTGCACTCAGGTTACGAAACGTAATTGCTGTCGCGCGCGAAATTCTGCGGGCGGAAGGTGTCTCTGCCCTTTCATCGCCGTGCAAATCAATTTTGCCTCGTTACGGTGATAATGCACCAGCAGCTTTGAGAGATCCGCGTCGCTGGCCACCCTCTCCCCAATTTTTCGTCGCATTCAATTATAGGAGAGCTCGCGTTTCATTTTCGGGGAATTTGGGGAAGCGATTCGTTAAATTTACACGACGAATTTATGCCCGCCGGCTCGAGGCTCTCGCGTTTACTTATTACACGCGCGAGCTTCGGCTTTAATAAATATATGTCCGAGGGCGTCCGATCCCGGGCAATATAGAATTTAATTATCGCTCTTTCGCCCGGTGTAATTGACGCGCGATTGTGCCCCGGGGACTGCCGTCATTCCTCCTGCGGAATAACTCGATCGCCGGCGAAAATTATATTCCACTTTGTTTTTAACTTGCGATCGACAACACGCGCCGCTCGCCACTAGCCAACTGTCTGGGGAGATAGGCGGATTCCCGAAACCGTTTCGATAACTCTCGATTTAGCTGCTCGATATCGAGCGGGTAGATACACACTGCCGCGATTTCTATTCCCCGCATTTCCTCCTGTGATATGACGCGTGCACCCGAGCAACGTTCAGCGTCGAGTTCGATCGAGCCCTCGGTGTCCAAACGCTTCATAATTCGGGGGTGGTATTTCAACTAGTATTTGGGTAGATCGTCGAGTGAGTTTCTTTTAAGGGAAAATCTTACATCGAGGAATAAGAAGCTGTTACGTGATTGCGTTTAAGCTCGAATCCTCCGAGCAGGGAACCGAACCCTAACCCGTACTCGGTTCGGTACGCCGTATCGTCGACTAACTCGCCTAAACGGGTAACAGAATTCATCTGTAACCCGAGGTTAACACCGGGTTAATGCGGTTACAGTAATACGGTGAAAAACATAGTTGTAACCATGTTTCCAAATAGTAATGAATTTTATTTCAATATCGGAGACTCCTTGGTAGGGTGATGCATGCACGTGAAATTGGTCATGCCGAATTCGCGAGCGTTTGCCGACGCACAGTGTGATTTTGGACAAAAATCGCTCGACAGCGCAAATCTTGGCCGATTTCAATACTTTTTTTTTTAAGATACTCGTAAAGGACTCAGCAATAACGGAGCACTGCAATAAAACCAGTATCTGTTTGTTAAATCTATAGAAAATACCGTTTAACATAACATAACATAAAAACATAAATAAATAAATTTTGTAGATTAGAGATATTAAAAATTAATTTTTTTTAAATTTAATATTCACTATAAAATAACAAATTTATGTTTTCAATCAAGTGTACAGCTGATTTAAATCTTATATTTTTAAATTATATTATAAAATTAGTTACCACAAAATATTCGATTCTAACTACTCCGAATTACAATTATTAAAAACTTATTTTTAAATTTATATATTAAAAATAAAAACAAAACGAATCAAATTGATATATAATTTAAAAATATAAGATTTAAATCAGCTATACAGTTTATTTAAAACGTAAATTTTGTAAATGTAAAGTAAATTTCTTATTTTACAGCTAATATTAAATTTACAAAAAATTAATTTTAGTATCTTTAATCTGCATAATTTATGTTTTTATGTTATGTTATGCTTAATAGTGTTTTTTATAGATTAGACCAACATATGGTTTTTATTGCAGTGCTACGTTATTGTTGAGTCCTTTACGAGTATTTTAAAAAAAAAATTATTAAATTCGGTCACGATTTGCGCTGTCGATAGATTTTTGTCCAAAATATCACTTCGTCGCGACGGTGCCGGTTTACGACCTGGTTGTTCGGTGCTTCGGTAGTACCTGCCGCACAGACGAGACCGACTGTCGACCAGATGAGGGGAAATATTCGAATGCTAGAAAATATTAAACAATGGAAGCTATAAGGCGAAACGCGTACACAGTTGTAGAAGATATTGATGCTAAAAGATATTGGTGCTGAGTAATTTTTGAAGTTAAACAAATAAAGTATAAATTCCGTTTCTAACAAACAAGCCTCTAAAATTAATCAATCCTGCATGGATTATATACTCGTATATTTTAAACATTGTGTTTTCATTTGATCTGAATACGTATTGCCCGTATTAGATTCACATATCACTGACTTGCCTTAAGTGACTGTCTAGTAGGATGGTCCTTATTTTCCAACTTCAAAATTTGTATTGTCTGACCCTGTTAAAATTTTCTATCCGACAAAAAAATACATTTTCGTGTTTTTTATTTGTATATTTTGATATATAAAGGTCGCTCAAGGACTTTATATTTCGCATGTACCACAAGTGTGGCAACTGCGACTTTCTATAATTGTCACTTGTCAATTTTAATGAAACGGGGCCTATATTTATATATCAGAATCCAAAACCATGCTTTTATCTATGCGTTTAAAAACCTGAATAGAATGTACGTCAAAGTTTGCGTCTGCATCTGATTCAAGAGCTGCCGATGAGAGAAATTGAAATGTGCATATAAAGCCTTATGCCACAACACAATACACTTCACCCTCGTTATACACCCGTTTCGTCTATGCTATGTGTGCCCGAATTTTAATGTTATACTCTCACTTAAAAGTTAAAAAAATTATTTTGTCCTTGTTCCAAAAATTTCTATCAATTTATACCAAAATAGTAATATTTCAATGTCATTGAGCGACCTTAAATCCTTAATATATTTTAACAAAATTTTAGACGAAATTCTTTTAAACTATTTGGAAGCTTCTGAGAGGGTCAGAAGAAAATTTTACAAACTTTCATTTTTTACCATACATATAAGGACCACCCTACTGTCCAGTCTATACAAGATTGTCTTCTTTCACTAGTAACCGGCTCGCAGCGGGTTAACCGTGTTACTTTAGTGTATTCTAGAATTTAAGAACCGTTTCCTCGCGATTAGAACGTGTTACAGAAACCTTCCTTGGTTAGCCGGGTAAGGGTTAGGGTTACTAGGCGGTTCGGATCCCTGTTTCCAAGTCACGAGTTAAAAGGGAACGGTCGCCACGCTGCGCATTACCCACATACATCCGTGTCCTTCGTTCCGGTGCAGGCGCACTCGGCCATTTCGCCGTTTGATCCACTCGGGTGGAAGTAATACACGGTGACCAGTTGCACAATGCTTAATACTTTCCTTCATTGCCAGTGGGAGCGGTAATATAAGCGCGTATCTGATTAGGTCAGAGCGCGACGTAATGCTCGCCGCACGCATCCTTCTTCGTGGCATAAAAAATCAGCCCTGAGCGTGCCGCGTTCGTGCAACAATTCGTATTAGCCCCGCGGATCCAGCAGCGAACAATCGCCGTTAAAAACAATGCCGTGTCCGGCGATGAACCGAGCCGATGAATCGGCGCGACGGTGGCGATTCCCGAGGGGGAGCTGAAATCGCCGAGGAATCCCATTCGATCCGTTTTACGGTCGCGCGGAAGCTCGACCCCAGGCATCGATCTAAGCCCGCCGAGTCACCGAAACCAGCCCCATTATTTCCCGGTCATTTCGCGGAAATCACCCCGCCGACGCGCGTCGACCGAACGTAATCGATAACGGCGGACACGTCCGATTCGATCCGGTGATACAAGTTGGAAGGTCGTCGGATCGCCGCGGAAGAAAGGCAGGTGGTGGGAAACGTAGGGGAGCATGAAAAAGGGGTGGCTCGCTTTCCGCTGATGATTCTCGCGCTGTGTCTCACGTAAACCAGTCGCCCTAACGCATCAGCAGTGTGTAAAAAACAATGACATCGGACTGCACGCATTTTGGATCGATACAGCACGATCCCCCTGCGATACACTCTCCCTCCGTCGTCTCTTTTCTCGCATTTCCCACGTTCTCCCAGCGATCCCACACCCTCCAGCGATCTCCGCCCTCCTCCGTAGGAGTGACGGAGTGCCTAGCCTGGCCTCGGACGAGTAGCTCTGCCTCAACCCTTTTTAACGGGTCTGCCTTTATCGCGCTGGAGTACGCGGATAAAAACCCGCGCCGCGGTCTGTGTTTCGCTCGCTCGCTCGTTCGTTTCAGGCTCGACTGGCCAGAGGGATCGTTGCTTTTTCAACTGGAGAACCGGACTCTACATCTCTTGGCGCTTTTCAGCCAACAGACGAAAATTCGTTTTCCGCCCGGGCTCGGGGGTTCTCCGGTGAAGCGGCTAGGAACGCTCCTATCTGTTTCCGCGGGGGCTTTGCGCTGGTTTTCGCAAGCTTTCCATTTGCAGGCATTCGCTGGCACGTCATCTACGCGCTTCTAAATGATTAACCTGGTGATTCGGTTACTTTTTGGCCAGGAAGTCAAGTTTCTCTGAACTACCGAGTGTCTTGTTAAAGAGACCACCTACTTGGGCATCAGATCGCTTGAAAATCAAGTATTTTTTGCGAATTAATTACAAGGAGATGAAAGCAAGCACAGACTTCTCCTTTTAAACAATGTTTATTACTATCACGTAGAGTAAAAAAATATTTTCTTCGTCTACATATCTATATTAGAAATGGCGCCACAGGAGGTTGTTTGTACAATGGTTTAGAAAATGTGTCTTTGATTTTGCCCTGATATTATCATGTTTCCTTGGAATATGTTTCTCCCAGAACCAAAATTATTAAAATAACGACTAGGAGAAGGCGATTTGTACGATAAATGTCGATCTTCGCGGTGCACAGATGGCTGTTCTTTTTATCTCAGAAACTAGAGATTCTACACTTGATGCTGAGGTAGAATCCAGAAAGGAATATATTTTGAACCTGCTGTAAAAATTTCGAGTCGATCGGAACTTCAATTTTTTTCGCAGTCAGGACAAAAGCGCAGAATAATTCTCCGTGTAATTAATTCCCAAAGAAATGCTCGATCTCCGAGCGATCTGACTGCCCAGTCTCCTTAAGGGTGGCAAAAATACCCTGCCACTTCTATTACATAAAACAGCCACTACGAACCTTAATGGCAGAAACCCAACGGACACTAAAGTAGGTACCTATCACGTATCACCGTCGAGGATAACTTGGAGGCAGCGTTATCCGTGAATTATCCGCGCGTTTAAAGCGTCCCCAATACCTACATCCGACGGGCTTGTAAAATTTCATATCACCCTACCAGGCCGTCGATCCTCGGCGAATGTCTCCGTTTCATAGCGTTTATCGTCACACCCCCCGACGATACTATCGTCCGCGTCATAACGCGCGTTTATTGCATGCCAGGCCACGGTTCTGGGGGAGGGTTGGGGGTGGCTAAAAATTTCATAGGGGAGCTAGTCGATTCCCGAATATCCCCAGCGCCCATTGAATGCCCGCGGAACGGGCGAGGAGCGAATGGGGAGTATTGAATTTCGCTTTTAGGGGCGCAGCCTTCCAATCTCCATACGCCCCGAGTAATTCGACTCACCTGTAAAGGACACGTTCAGCAGATAGTTCCTGTAGAAAGTCCCGCGGTCGTAGTTGGCCATCGAGGAGCACAGACCCTCGGTTTTCGCGCACGCATCCCGCTGGAGATTGTGGAGGGCGAGCGCGAACGCGTACACAGCGTCCACCACGAACTGGACCTTCGATTCCTGCTCGTATCCGGTCGCGGTGGTCAGTCTGAGCTTCGGCGAGCACACCGTCGCGTTCTGGACCACCGTACCGGGTGTGCTCTTCCTCAGGACGCAGCCGAACACCTCCTCCCAGTACTCGCCGAACCAGGGGTCGCGTCGATTGGTGTCCGGCGTGAGCGAGGCCATGTACTCGTCGAAGTCCGGAATGTTCTCGGACTGCAGCTCGACGGTGATAGCGCCCTCGGCCTCTTCCTCCAGGCCCTCGACCAGCTTGCCCTGGCGGCCCCAGCCGTCGCTGGCCAGCCACTGGAACGGCTGGCTCAGGTTGAACCTGCTGGCTGCCTCGAGGATCCCTCTGGCGTCCTCCGCCCTGGTAAACAACACCACCGCTCTAGCGTTCGACTTCTTGCTCAGCCTCTGGATGATATCGTCGAACACCCGGTCGTCCGCTGCGCCAGGCACCTTCACCGCCGCCGCGATGCACACGTTCCTCTCGGTCGCTTCTCGAGTGAACACCTCGATACCGTACTCGCCGTAGCTGCCCTCCGAGTACACGGTCGAGACGTAGGACCAGTTGGCGCTCTTCACCACGTCCACCAGGGCGATCGATTGGAACGTGTCTGGGGGCACCGTTCGCGCGAAGTAGTCGAACCTGATCGGGGGAGGAGGCTTCAGAATGTTGGTCTCGGAAGGGTAATTGGGTGGTATTCCAGGCTACAGTAGAATATTCGCGAAATATTCTGGCTACTCGGGGCCAATCCTCTTACTACCTTCACTTTCGATCCGTCTAGACTTACCGAGATGGTAGTGAGAAATATTGACCCTTCGGAATAGCGCTGGGGTGTGCTAGAAACGGGTGGCGAGGATCTAGAAGCCTCCGATACATAATTTAACCACCCGTGTCTCGAACACGCCGTAGAAAAAGAGACACTGAAGAATTCAAGGGAACCTGGTCTTGTCGCTAAGGGCCTTGGCGGTGGACGCCGGCGAAATCTGCGGTATGTGAAACAGCCTCAGCAGGTTGGCCACCTGGAGGGACACGGAGCTGTAGGAGCCACCGATCACCCCGAAGATCGGGCCAGCGGTGGCGGTCTTCTTCACCCTGGGCACAGATTTGTCCCCGCATTCCAGGACGCTGATGTCCAAGTTGGACAGCGACGCTCTCACGAAGTGCAGGCTCTGGTTGAGCGCGTAAGTGTCCCTGCCGCACGTGTCGAGGATGTGCACGCCGATGGTGATGCCCGGGAGTATCCTCTTGTCCCTGTTGATCTGATCGACGGCGAACAGCATCGCCTCCAGCCGCTGCACGCCACGATTGTAGACGTTGGGCCCGCAGGAGGCGCCACCCTTCTCGTGCACAGGGAACAGACCGCCGAGAACGATGTCGCCGGGTATCAGTACTGCCTCGCGCTCGGTGTTCGCCTTCGACTGGCTCGCGATCGGCAGCTGACGGAGCGTTACCAGGAGGACCAGCATCCAGACGAGAGGATGGCTCATTTTAGCCAGTTGGAGAGGGAGCTGCCTAGCTTCGCGAGTTGGTCAGCCACGAAGATCGCATTTTATGCCTCTTCGCACCCAGCTCCTATCCTGCCATCGATTTCACGGTCTTTTCGCTTAGGCCGTCCTTCGATTAGGCGGGTGTATAGCACAGCGGGGGTCCGTTTAAAGTCGACCAGTCGACTATGCTGGCTCGAGCTAATCCGTGACAGCCCTCAAGGACCTCGCTGGAGATTTAGCGAGGATAGATTGCAGGGTCGTACAAAAGCTCGCGCCACCTGCGTCAGGTCGCCGATGGTTAAGCCCTCTGTATTAATTCATTCGACTACATACTTCGGCCGCTTCGATTTCCATTCGTTTCAAAGTCCCCGGGGAGGCCTGGCCATCGGCGGAGTCAGTAATAATTCACGGGAGCCAGGTTCTGCCATTTCCAACCGCAGTTCCCGAGTATCGAGCCAGCCAGCACACTGGAGCAGACGAGTCGAAAGTTATCTCTCCGTCTCCACGTGTCCATCCAGTGGATTTCCGACGACCAAAGTCCTCCGTGTCTCGGCTGGGGCCCTCGTCCCCTCCGCTGCCCTACGGTCATCGAGTTTTCGAGCTGCTCCCCGACGTATCTGGCAGAAAAGCGAGTTTATCGTTCTAGATCTCGCACCAGCCGGTTCGCGCGAGCAATCTCGATATATTAATGCGTCAGGATGCGGGAGGAAGGCGGAGAGGATTACCGTCTCGAGTGTTTCATCGATCGAAACGCGAAAGAAAGTCGCCACCGCGACCGGAAGCGCGTTATTTCCTCGCCAGTCGACCTGGAAAACTACCCCCCTTCGTCGATCCCTTCGCATCCGCTGCTAGCATTTACACGACTTCCGCGATTTCCGTCTCCCAGCGCGCCGCTTCCGGTCTCGTGCGCGAAAGGGAACTCGCGTACCGCCCGTAAAAAGGAAACGGTTAGGTCTGGTGAACTTGAGGGACGCGTGGTGCCCGCGAAAGGGAGCTCGGGAATTCCGGGAAACGTGATTTGTGGAAGCCGAGGCGGCAACGTCGAACAAAGAATCCGAGAGCCCGTATCAAATCGAACAAACTTCGCTCGCGGGATTTTTTAAAGCGTCCGTTAAGAGTTACGACCGGTCCAAGTTCCATCCTTTATGGAGGGCTATCCGGGACGTTATCTTCAGCTATTTCGACGAGTCGTAACTTCCGGCGGACGCATTATCTCCAACAGTCGTTGCAGCAAAAGTTGTTGGGTTTGATCTGAAGTTTCAGATTATAAAGGGTGTTTCAGGATTGCAGCTTCAAACTTCTCTGCAGGACAGAAGTTTGAAAACGGAAACGAGGGGGTCTTGAGGAGCCTAGGCCTATAAGCTGATCGTAGTTTCAGATATCTCAAGTGGAACAATGGAAGATGTGGATTCGCCACCGCGTGCGAAACCTACGTGACTGAAAGTGCAAACAGAAGGATTATATTCTATTATACTGCGCGTCTCGTTCTCGATGATTACTTGTAGCACTGCCAAGTACGCGGAAAAATACACGATGTTTATATAGAGTTTAAATAAAACAATATTTTTTGGCACGCGAGACTCACGTGTAAAGAATATACACGTTTAGAATATTACGGTAATTTGTTGATTACTAAAAGAATTTAAGCAAGATGGGAAAGTCGAAGAAAAGAGATCTTTCTCGTTCGCGTTCAAGAGAACGTGAAAGAGAATCTAGCAAAACGTCGAAAAAGTTAAAAAATATGCAAGAGCAGATAGATAACCTAACAAAGGGTTGAATAGAATTTATGAAAAGTCAAATTTCTTCAAAAAATATTACACAGGAGTCAGAAAATCCTGTTGAAGGTAATTGCCTTTATTATGGTTTCTTAAATACAGCACGATATTCCACACGAAGCATCGTGTTTTAGGGTTAGTTCAACAAGAACGACACCCAGTTCCATACGAACAAAGAGAAGATAATTGTGTAAAGTTCCATACGATCTAAATTTACACGTATATCTACGAAAAGTCTATTAATATAGTACAAAACTCTCTGTCAGATGAAAATCTATTGTCCAATAAGGAAATTGTAGGCGAAAATATTCCCCTCGAGTGTGATATAATCTCGCAAAGACAAAAACAGTCTCCCGAGGATAAGAATGATCGGACTTGCTCAACCGATAATACGAAAACTAACCCAGATGAAATAAAAAATGGCGATCTCGATGTGGAACTGTTGGAAATGTTTGGGAAGAAAATCTCTTCTACAGAACCGGCACTAAGAATAGATGCAGGTATTGTAAAGTGGTGGAAAGAATGGATGTCGAAAGGCTTATCAGAAGAAGATAAGAAAGAGGTTTTAAAAAAATATCCAAGAGACGTTGAATTCTCTGCGCAAGCGCCAAAAGTTAATTTAGAAGTGAACTGTCATCTGACGGAAATTGGCAAAAAACGAGACCAACGCTTCGCTGATACGCAAAATTGCGTTGGGTCAGCTATTATATCGCTAGGCGTAGCAATATCAATGGGTACGTCTAATCCGGATGAAGCAATTGATTATGTTCAATTAATGAAAAATCTTGTGTGATGGGATACGTGGGATACCGAAGAAGTCTTATCTTATATCTTAAACTTAAACTTAAAACTAAAAGAAATTTCTGGGACAACAGCTACGCTGCTGGTCCTTGCCACAGCACATAGACTGCAAACGTTAGCTGTAATTGATATTAATAATATCCGAAAATCATTTACAGGCGTGCAGATAAAAATCCCAGACTTGTTAAAAATATGCAACCAGTACTAAATATACCTTTCTTCAGAGAAAGGCAAAAAGTTTGCGTAGCTTCAGCTATTCTACGATACTTAAAAATGACTGAAAAGCTCAGGTCGGGTACAAAAAATCTTGTTGTGTCGAAAATTCGACCACGCGGTCAGATAGGAGCGGAGACGATTGGGCAAAGCAGGCGTTGATGTCGATAAATTTAGTGCATACAACACGAAGCATGCGTCTGTCTCCTCAGCGTACAGAAAGGGAGATGAGGTAACCACTATAAGAAGAACGGCGGGATGGTCCGGCAAATCTAATACGTTTTTATAATACACCAATTCAGAAATCAAATGATTGTTTTGCTCGCGCTGTATGGACTAACTGTCCTCGGTGATATTGTATTTCGGATTAAGAGTGAATAAAGTGTTTTTGACAAAACATAGTTTATATCAGAAATAAATAATTAAAGAAACGTTATCACAGATGCGAAACTTCTACAAGTAATCATCGAGAACGACACGCGCAGTATCATTGAACGATCAAACGAGCCCGCCGAAGGCCGGCGAAGTTCGATCGTAATTATATAAAGCGTCTCGTTCGAAGATGATTACCACCCTCCCAAACAAAAATGTACCCTTAAGTAACTAATCAAGTAATCATGAACCTTGTTCATTTTCTGTGATAACATTATAAAAAAAAATCTGAAAATATAATGTTACTAAGGCGCGCACGTGACACATGAGTCTCGCGTGCCAAAAAATATTGTTTTATTTAAACTCTAAACGTTGTGTATTTTTTCGCGTACTTGATAGTACTACAAGTAATCATCTTCATATAATATAATAATAATTCAATTATATAATAACCCTCGCTATTCGTTAAATAATCATTCTGCGGCCGTGCAGTGCACAGCCTCTCTGCTAGCTTGCACTCTAAAAGCTACCCGCAATTACACTCGAATTTTTCGCGACGACCTTCGTCCCTCCAAACTACCCCCTTCGTCGCAACAAGCACTAAACGCGTGGAAAGTTCGGGAAAGCAACTTTTCCCCGCAGCCTGTACAAAGCGAGGGAAGTCGACGGAGCAGACGAAGGAGTTGCGGGAAGATGGCAAGTTTCGAAGGAGCCCCGAGCTTCTTCCCACCAACTTCTCCCTTAATCTCTCTTCGAATTCGCGAGCGGGTTAGACGATAAAAGTATTAATAACCCGATACGCTGCTGGATGGTGGAAAAAAACGCGGAAACCTCGACGATAAACTCGACAATATCGTGCTCGACGTTCTGCTGGAGCCCCGGCATCGATCCCCTGTAATTCGAAATTCGATTACACGGCCACGCGAAACTGTCCCTGGGTAGCTGGAAAAAGAACGAGCCGACCGCCGACACGCTCAGCGTTTCTTTTCCGCTCAACGATTTTTTCACCACCTCCGGCTCCCCGCGCCCCGTTCCGTCCGATTTAACTCGGCGCGACCGACTCGGCCGCTATCTAGGACGATATCACTTTTAGTTTTTTTTTTTCTGCAAACCAGAAGAGAAAAGAGAGCCGCGACCGCGGCGCCAGGTTGTGGCGCAGTCGTGAGCGTCTAAACGACGGAGAAATCCTCGAGGTTGCCCACTCGGTGGGCTCGTTAAATTTCCCGGCTCGTACTCGTTAAGCGGACTTAATTTCACGGAACTCTAACAACCGTCGCACCGCGTCTCCAGCTTCGAATTCGAGGGTACTCCGCCTTTTTTCTCCCCTCGTCTTCGCCCTCGAGGCCTTAGATCGCCGTCTAGCGGCGCGGTTACGCGATTGTTTCAACTCGCTCGCCAAATTGTCCGTCCGTTCTCGAGGCTCCTACGTCGGCGAAATTGCCATCCGAACGATCGCGCAACATCTAGTTCACGAATTATTATCATCCTCCACGCGTCGCTCTGGCCATTCGCTATCGTTCGGATCTCTGTCACCGATCCCATCGCTATTCGAGTTTCACGTAACCCGCGGACAGAGATATCTGATAGGTAGCACTGTACAGTGTCCCCCGGTTGCAAAAACAAAAAAAAACGCGGGAAAATAGACTCTCAGCCCCGAGAGGGATGGACGTGGAAATGGAGGGCAGCGTATCGAAAATTTGTCATGTCGCGAGCGGGCGTTACGAAGTCCCACAAAGCAAATGGGGGTTTTATGCAAACGTGCCACCAGCCCCCGGCCGTTTGCCACCCCCAGTTTCCTTCGAGGCACGCTCCTTTGTTAGCCGTCCACCCCCTCGGCCCACTTCTGTCACGCGTCCGCGACAAACGCGCGACGTTTAGAAGAACTTGTCCAGAATTTTCGTTCGGGGACCGACCGCTACAACCGGGGCCATTTGTCTGACGGCGAAACGGACCGCCTGCAGACGCGGCACTCGCTCGCGCGCTCCTCTCGCTCGCACGCTCCTCCATCCCCGCCGGGCTGGCTTCAATTCAATCAATTTTCAGAGTGATTTCCTTCGCTGGCCCGTTTCAATTTAGCCGAACAAAGAGGATCCGCCCATTTTTTTTTCCACTCGCGCTGCTAAATTCTGGCCCATTCCGAGCGCCGCGAGGCGAGCTTCAATCGAGATGGATCCAGGCGAGCTCTCGCAAATTTTCAAACCCCCGCGTCGATCGAAATACACCCTCTCGTTTTCCAGGGCCGCCGCTGAATTTTCCCTCGGAGGCGGGCTGAATATTCACACGCGTGTTCTCGTAGCCGGCTCGCTCGATGTACTTTCCCTTCGCGCGGAACCTGTGCATTTTTCTCCCTTTCTCTCTGCACCTCTCTTGCTTTAAATAGAAAGGGGTATCTTGCTGTTCTCCGCGCTCGTATCGACCGTGCCCAGGTGCAGCTCGCAACCACTCTGGATATTTACCCGGAGCTTTTCCAGCGATTCCGGCAGCCTCCGATAATCGGTCCTTTCAATTTGGATACATCCATTTCCCGTCCCGCTCGAACCCGACGGAACTTCCTCCTCCGCGAGATCGACCACGGTCACTCCACTCTCGATGCTTCCTTACGGCTACCTGTTCAAGCTACGCCAACGAAATTCAGCATTCTAATTCCGCATGGAAAACTCGGTTGAACCTGTGCAGTATGATTTTTTGGTACAATGCTTCGTTCGCGAGAAGTTCGAGCGTTCCTCCGCGAGCTTCGTGTACTTCAAGCATGATTTTCTCGCGAACCAGCACACGTGCGAGGAAAATTTGTTGGATGTACTTTGCTCGTTTCTTCAGGGAGAATCCTTTGCCGTTCCTTCCATTATGGAAGATCATCAGGGTCCAAGGGGAACGTCAGAGGTATTCAATTAACTACGAATGCCGTTTCGTGACCAGCTCCTTCCATCAGCCACTCACTGTCCATTATTTTCCCTCGCGAATTTCTCAACGATCCCCGTTCCTATCGGAGAAGGCCAGCTGTTCTTTTCCACGGTGGGAATGGAGGAGTCCGGAGGAGGATCCGCCGCGGGAAGCAATCTCGATGGTGCCGCGCGCGTGTATCTTCTCCCGCCTCGACTTTGGAAACGTCCGATTCACCCTGCCGCCCTCTCGTATGTAGGACGTGCGCGCATTAGCAGTTTCCTGGGCAATCACGGGCCGGAAGTTGCCCGCAAAATTATTAGTCCGAAAGACCGGATACACACGGAGCCGATACCGTATATGGAGCGGCCCTAAGTGGGTGTCGCGAACTTCACGAGGCATGCTCCGCGGCCCCAAAGGCGAGGAAAAACTACGTAGCAATTCTGCCGCGCAAAGTGTACTTCCGGAGCAAATAGCTCGCAGTCCCTGAGTTTTCGAGCGCGGAATATGGCCTGGAACGTCTCGCAACGTAGCGAACGATCGCCTAGCAGCTCTCGGAGTGGCGTTCAACAAGTTCCAGGCACCACGGAGACCAGACATCCCGCCGCGGAAATTCTGCGTTCAATTTTAGATCGACTCGAGTGTATTCTCGCCGACTTTTCAACCTGGACGCTCGAACGAGGGAAGTTTCGACGATGCTCCGCGGGAAGAATACCGGACGAAATAGTTTCCTTTTTCCCCATCGTTTCCAGCTCCGTCGCTTTCGGTGCTTCGAGGAGAACACCTGTTAACTCGCCCGAGAGGAGTTCACCTCCGCTTTTATTCCCCGTCGATTCATGGAGTCGCATCCCTTTCGGTAAATTACCGTGCCGCGGCTTGTCGTTGTTGAGGTACGACCGAGCTGAAGATCGAAGCAGCATCGCGCGAAAGCCGGTACCACCGGCTCTTTGTTCTTGCGATTGAAAATATTCCCGTGCTCTCCATCGCGACGATTTCGCTGGGAGGGATGTACATATTCTTGAATAAATTTCCCCGTCTGAATTCGCGACGGCGGTTACGCAGCTCGTTGCCGCTCGAGCGTCGCTGCTTTCAGACACTCCCTTTGCGCGGAAAAAAAAGCCTCTCTCCACCCCCGGACCGTATTTTTCCTGCGGATTCGTCGTACTTAAAGCGCGTGCTTTCGATTTCGCGACGGGACGCTGCGCGATCTTCGATCGCGCTGTCGAGCTCCGCTTTGACCCGACATCGCTGGCAGAGAGCACGGATTCGGTCCGCGGGAATACAATTTATTTTCACGCAGATACAAGCTGCGTCAAATAGTCTCTCGGAAATATTGAAGCGAGCTGAGATCTTTAGAAAGACGTCACCGTTGCCTCGGGTGTCCATTCTTCAGGTCCGATGAAACTGGCGCCTGCAGCGTCTATAGGATCATCTGTCACTCGGAGAAGATTACGTGACTCAGAAATTCGATATCGGAGGGTAAATACACTGAAAAGTTCCTCTCGCTCGCCACCACCCTCTCGATTCCCCACTTTGCGATTCACGCCGCGCCACGGCAGAGCGCGTGCGAACCGGAGCCGCCGAGTCATTGCTCGATAATGATGAGACAGATACATCCAGTGAATGACGTCGTCGAGAACCGCCCCGGCAGGACTCGCGCTCCCCTTTCAAAGACCTTCCCTCGCCCTTTCGACGAGAGGCAACCAACCCCGGGCGTCTTCCCCCGCGCGCTCCTCGCAGATTCGCGACCGTTAGCCGATCCTAAGCGTAAACTTTCCCGCGTCCCTTCTCCTGCGCGTTGATTAAAGGGTGTTACTCACCCTGGCGGCGGTACAACGTCGACAGGTCGACCCGTTTTCTTTGAACGAAGCGAGAACCGGCAAAGTGGTATTCCTCCGTTCCCCCCCGACAACCCCTTCGCCCTTGCCTTCTCACCTTTTCCCTCGACCGCGCGTCACACTCTCGCTCTTTCTTTCCTCTCCTCAAGTTGCCAGAGGATTCGAGTTCCCACGATACGGTCCATTGCCACCCTCTTGCTCTCTCTCACCCCCTCGGGCGCCAGCCAGCAGCCTCCTCTTTTTCTCATATCGCGCTCGCCGTTCCTCGCCCATCCTCGTTTTCGCTTTTAGTTCCGCTGCGCTCAGCCCTCCGCGCCCCTCCCTTTCTCTACCTCTCTCCCCCGACTCGACGTCGAACCACCCCCGACGACCTCTTCAAAACTCGCTACACGCGCAACACTTTACCAAATGAGTTCTAATTCATGCCACGTTCCTTGCCCCCGCCCCGCTCGCCAGCCCTTCGCCCCAACCCCCTGCGCCTCGCGTCGCCCTCCTTTGAAGTCGCTCCGCTACTCAACGTCGCCGTTTCTTCCACTTCTCGGTGAACGCGCCGCCGCTGTTGTTCATTTAGTGGCTCTGCAACGTCCACCAAGCCAGCACGCCTTTCTTTCGCGCTCCCGGCGCTCCTCGTCCTCGCCGGCGCGTCTATCGAATCGTCCTCGCTGGGTACCTCTCTCCTCGCGTTCGTCCAATTCGAGCGAGATTCCTTTCTCCTGTCCGCAATCGGTCCCCTCGATCTCCACCCCGTCGTTTGTCCGCGTCCACCGAATTCTCACGGCGCAACGACATTGCGCCCTCCCTCCTTTTCGAATGAATCGGATCTCCTTTCAGCCCGAGGAGCTGCCTCTGAAAAGGAGAATTGCCTGGAAAAGCAGCGCGCCGCCTCGTGTAATTGCACGGAGCGGCGTTTCCAGTGCTCGGGGATCGCCGACGGGGGACCTGGGGGACCGTCTCCGAGCTACTCGCTTCACTCGCTTCACTCGCTTCACTCGCTTCCTGCCGTTCGTTCCGCGCTCACCCTGTCCCCTGCGAGTCGCAGAAGCCATCGGGAACGTAACGACTAGGGGAGAGGCGATCGTGGAAACGATGACCAATACGCGTTCTTCTCCCCGATCGGTGTTTCGAGTCTTCCGATCGAGACGGTCGCCTTCGTAGCCGGTCGATACCGCGGCGACCGATTTCCGTGACGCGGTTAGACTCGTCGCGGGTTATTTCAATCTCGGTACGTCGCCAGGCGGCGAAGTGGAACAGGAAAGGGGACGACGAATCCCTGTTGGATGCGCGGGGCTCGACGATATTAAAAGCCCGTCCAGGGGCCGGAAGCCGCGATCTCAGCCGCGGCGACGGGGATCCTGGCTGCGCCCGCTACCCGGTAACGTCGTTAGAATCGCGATTGCTGGAACGCGGTTAATCCAGCCGACGAGATTCCGGGCGGTGTGCAGCTGCAAAGGTCGCGACGGTCCACAGACGGATCATCCCCCGTCCCGCCTGTTTGCTCAGCGATAGCGAATCAATAGCGGCGATATTCCACCGCCCCCTGTCCCTCCGGTTCTCATTATATTCGGCCAGCCGTGTCTTCGACACGGACGACCCCGTTGCCGTTTCGCCGCTGATAATTGTCCCAGGGACAGCGACGGCCTGGACGTTCTTTTTACCCCTGTTGTGCCTGCTTCCCCGTCTCCGTTGCTCCTGTCGCGCTCTCTCAGGATCGCCCCGGGGAAATTTCGTGCGCTGGTTGGCTTCTGACACACATTCGGCTATCGCGTGTCCGCCAGCAAGAAAAACAAATCAATATACCCACCCCCATTTCTAGCCTCCTCCGCCACCGATGTTGTCCCGCTCTGGTTACTTATTTTTCCACCCCCTTTGGCCCCTGTGCGCCTCCCCCCCTTGTGTACGCGCGCCCGAGATTATTTTTCCACCGACGCTCCGAGTCCTCCTGTGCCTCTCGAAATTGCGCTCCGCTCCGTCGCGCCACTTGCTACCGCGGTCCTCTAACGCTCCGCGATCTCTGTTTGCTATCCCTGCAAACGATTCCGTATCTTCGAGCCCGCCCTCCTCTGTCGTCGACTATGGTCGCCGTTTTAATGGTTCGCCTCGATGTGCGTCATCCGGCCAGGCCTTCTATTTCCCTCTCCTCTATGTTCGTCTTTGTGCCTCTATCCTTCTCCTTTCCTTGTCCCTCTGTTTCCTATGATTTCTCGCGTCGACGGGCCCGGGTGGACGTCTCTTATTGTCCTCGGGAGGAGCTCATTAGGCTGGTCAGTGATCGATCAGATTCCTGAAGAAACAGGCTGTAGAGAAATAGCCGACGCTGGGTGCTATTCCTGCATCGAGCACGTGGCACGTGGGGGTGTCTATGGTCGGAAATGCTGAGGAATATTCCGTCGGGTGGTTCCCCTGGTTCCCTTGGTGTTCTGTCAGGAGTTATTCCCACTCGGGAGCAGTTGCGTCTTTTATTTTATTTATCGTTAGTTATGCCCGCCTGGTATCAATTATTCCCACTGTTTTATTAATTTTCCGGCGGAATAGATACTCTGTGTCGTATTAAATTAAGGGGATTCTCCGGTTAAAATTTTTCAGAAAATCGATTTTTTTATATACAGTGAGCTACGAAGGTATTCGAAAGCCCTGAAATGAAAAGTTTGAGGCTTAAAAAATATGAGTCCTATTATGAATTATAAAATACTTTTATTTTTATAATAACATATAAGTATCATGATTATATATGCCAAATTTGGAGTGTCTCTGGTTTAATCTTATTAACACTCACAGTACTGAACACGGGAAGTGTGAAAAACCAATTGAGAATGCAAATGTTTACATTTTATCATATTCAAGCATTGTTTTGTATTACAAGGGTAGTCGTTCGAATACTTTTGTGGCGGTCATTTAGTCGATGTTACCAAGAAATATTTTATAACTATTGTTGACGTCATCAGAGACACTTCAAATTTGACATGCATAATCGTGATACTTATATGTTATTATAGAAATAAAAGTATTTTATAATTCATAATAGAGCTCACATTATTTAAGCCTCAACCTTTTCATCTCAGGGCGTTCGAATACTTTCGTGGCTCACTGTATATATTTTTGTAGTATAACATCCCGAGAATACCCTGTGAAAGTTTAACATCCAAAATTCGTAACGGTATAGATTCTACAGTCACATAGTTCCTCCAAGCTCCGAAGCTTTGAACGCGTTTTTCTCGAAACACGACATTTCGAAACGGTAACCACGATTTCAGGAGAACTAATGAACCGATTTAAAAAATCCTTGAGGCATTTGATTGGTAATTCCACTCGCTATCGTAGTACCCTATAATATAATTTTTTGAAACGCAGGGTTTTTTTTATCTGCATATTTATGCGGAAAATTACCCGCTTTTTTGGACTACTCCGTTCAAATGTGCACTAACATCGTAGTTTTGGTCCTTTTTGCCACCAACAAGGGATGCTGATCGAGAGCTATTGAAATAAATTTTAAAAAATTGTTTGAATTTTTTATTTTGTACGATCCTGTGAGTAAATTTCATGGTTACCGTTTTGGCATCTATTTTTGGCAGCGCTCGCATTAAACGCCATCTAGAAAATGTATCAAGATCAAAGACATGAAACAAAAAATTTTTTGCAACCTAACGAGTGTATCAATAAATGCCAAAAATATTTTTTAGGATATGTTATAACCTCTTCTTGTAAAAAATTCACAACGATCACCTATTTTTTAAGGGTCCTCTTAACTCTTTAACACGTCACATCATTTTCAGACGTATAAAAAAAATCGATAGCCGATAATTTTGGGTCCCGAAACGGTTCAGTTCTCTAAATGGCTCCGGGATGCAAGCCACTGATGCGTTTACCGCTGTAAATAATGTTTACTGTAACCATGGAAACGTTTCTGGCGAATGCATGTTAGACATTTTTCGATAACCTGAAACGTGACTCTTGTTTTCCTTAAACGATTGAGAGTAAAATTATTTTTCTTTACATTTTATTTGGTAGATACGTGTAAATTAATAGTTATACTAAAAGAATAATGCTTGTAAAGTTTGACTTATGAAAAAAAATCGCTTTTTTAATCCGTACACGCCCAGTTTGACGAATACGTCACATCGAGAAAATCATATTTCAACTGGCTTTTTTTTAGAAAACTAATCGCAAGAAATCATTTTTTTCCGCGGAGAAAAGCGTCTGGGCCTTAAAGGGTTAAACAGTGATATGGTTGAATAGGAACCGAATCCACAGTGGAACGTTGGAAGTCTGAACGCAGCGTATCGTTGACCCACGTCTGACCGCGTATCGGGCATTTCTACTTGTCCCTCTTATCTGTCGAGGGAACGGTTTGCACCGAAAGTGATACAGTTTCGCAGCTCTTTGTCTCCTGTTTCCCTTTCTCTACTCCCTATTTCGCGTGACGATCGATATACAGGATGTAGAACAATAAACAGTGTATATTTTGTTAAGTAAAGCGTGAGATGAACACGAAGGAGCGCTCGATTCTCGCCCCGATCCTGCCCCTTCGGTTGCCAGAGGCTCGTCCTTGCTCACAATCAGCCGAACGGAAAGCCAGCGAAAGCACGCGGAATGCAATTACTATTCATGCCCTAATTAATCCGAAAGCTCGAAAGTCAGCTAACTTTTAGGGATCGCCCGCGTTCGATGCACTTTCAGAGCTCCCCTCCGCGTTAATTACGCCCGAAGAAAGTTGCCGTCGGGCCAGTTCTTCCAAGCAGCGCGAACCGTCGCCCCCTCGAGCACTTTTTCCCCATACCTCCTCGGTGCGCGACGGAACCCCTCTGAGAATCGACTTCTTCGGATCTCGGCTTGGAGGAGCAATCACCGCTTACACCTATCCTCCAAGGATCTCTCTCGAGCTCGACCTCGCCGACCTAACCAAGCGCTAAAATTCAAGCGACCCTCTACTGCCCTGGCGCACCGGTTACTGCAACCAGACGCTCTTTAACTTCCAAATCTACGACTCGGTTCAGCTTCCTACGTGGCCCGAGCTCCCTCGCCAACCTGTACATTCCATCTGCTTTCCGCGGCCGCGATTATCCTCGTTGGAAGACGGGAATCTCTGCTGCTCGAGAGATTCGCCGCGGAGTGGTCGACGGAAGCTAAATGAGTGAGGAATAATCGAGAAATTCGCGAGGTCAGTGGAAACCATCCGAAAAGTCGTTCTAGGGTTAAACTCGGGGGGTTAGCGTTATCGCGTCCGCTCTCCTCTCTTTCACCTCGGTCTGAAAACCCTTTAGAGGATGGACGCTTAAAAGCCCCGGGTACGAAAATTGCCGGCTGACCTAAATAACGATCTCCGTGCTTCATTCATCGCGGCCGTCGCGGGAAAAACGGCTGCCAGCCCGACGACCACGGCGCCCAGGGGAGCCCACCTTTCCCTCTCCGTGAAAGATAATTAGCCCCGGAGCGCTGGTCGCGTACGAATATGATGCGTATCGAATCGATAGCATCCGCTGGCGAGAACGGTCGACGCGTTCGCCATCCCTAAATCGCCGCCTCAATCCCCGATCATCCCCTAGGCCGAGCTTCCGCTCGATCAGCGTGTTGGAAGATCGTTAATCCCTGGATCACCACCCCGCTCCGACTTCTCTAGCAAGTATACCTGGAGAGAATCATTCGAACTGATCGATATCGAAGATTGATCGATCCCAGTCAGCTTGACAACCCGTGGATCCGCGCTCGCGCAGCTATTCTCCCCTAAATCGCGCGAAAGGGACGTCCCGCGATGCGGATCAGAAGCGCCAGGAAGTGAGAAAGAGAGGGATAAACGCGGAGTGTAGGGAAGGTCCTCGTTAATTACGAGCTCGCGATAGTTCGCGTCTGACCTAGAGATTTAGCTAAACCAAGGTTATCTCGAGCAAGGGGCAAGGATCAGCTGGGTGTAGAACGTCGACGATCGAACGTCTTGTCCTTGATGGACGTTGCGGAAGCTCCTCTTCCGCCACGGAGATCCCCTCGTACTTACCACCTTCGGATGATCCTCGGCCCGGGGGGAGATCTCTGCGATCGCCCGTGGTCCGCTGCGCCGCGATCTCCCGTTCTCAGGACACGAGTCGCACGGAAAAACCACTTGTGCCCGCGGAATCGATTCGCGAACCAGAGGCCACCCCCTTGCACGTGCTCCCAAAGCGTTTCGAAAGTCACCCTCCCCCTCTACTCTACCCCTAGCCAGCCTCTCTTTGTTGTGGATCCTCCTTTGTTTACCGTCGACGGTGGGATGCCTCGAGGAGTCCTCGGGACCCGGACGTCCCGCGATCGCCGTGCGCCCAGCGACCGGATAGCCCCAGGACGATCCCACTGACACGCGACGGATCGCAGCAACGGGCAGATATTAGGCGTGGACCGGAGGAAGCGGGCCCAAGGACGAGGGGCTCGAGCTCGATAGGTCCGCGTGCATCGCGACACGATCGACCCAGTCCAAGCCGATCTACGCCCCCTTCAGTTCATCCCCTTCGCGAACCGGTCCCCGAACGGACGCTCGAGGGGGTTGTTTGACAACATCGCGGTGAACGTGAAACGACTACGCGTCGTGGTTGCCGCCACAGCACGACTGGCCGGCCGGCCGAATCCACCCTCTCTGCTGTTCGCCCTGTATCTCTCTCCTCTTTCACTCTTGCGCGCGTCTCCCTCCCGTCGCTTCTCTGCTTCCACCCTCCCCGACGCCGCGGCTCCCACCGCTGCCGTCCGACTCCCACCATCCCCGCGACGCTACCCTTCGCCTCTGTCCTCCTCGCTCCTCGCGTCGCGCTCGTTGTTCTGCATCCCGATTTTCCCGCGAATTTTCGGATACCCGCGGGAGGAATTTTAATATCATTGGCCGTGGCCACGCTTGCGATTAGTGGGAGGGGAGGGCTTTCTTGGCGGAGCTTGGTCGGCTTCGATGCGTGGATTTAGTTAGGTGTGAGTCGCGCGGTAGAAAGGGTGAGTGCAGTGCGAGGGAGCTCGGTGCGCGTCGACCGTGATTGATATGTGGTTGTAAAGGGGATTGTGGTCTGAGCGAGTTCCTAAATCGCAGGTATGATATCGAGGATACTTATCGAGCTAACAGTTTCTCCTGTTTCCTCGCTGTTTTTATAATCCTCGGCACCGCTCCGGGAAAATTTCAGGGATTCAAAGGGATTGGAGGAGCTGGGTGGCTGTTTCATAGAAACCCCTTCAACCGTTCTAACGACTCAGCCGCTTCGCAGGGTGTGCTAAATGTTCTCCGTTCCGAGCACGGCTCCGCGATGATCCTTCGTGGAATCGACTTTGCACAGACGTTTGAAAAGAACGCCGGCGGTTACCTTGAGAGCACGTTCGCGCTGCGCACACGCCCAGCGATCATAATTAATTCTGCAAATTAAACACCTGTCGCCGGCGGTGCCGCGTGTTTGGAGACCGTGTTAACGGGCCGTTGTAACGATATTACAACAATCGCCGGTGACACGATGGCGTCACGTGCGCCCGCTACCTTGTAAATTGTGGCTGGATCGTAATTCACGGGGCCGCTTGGAATTTATGCCTCGATCACGAGCAAACAGCGGGATCGATTAATCGCCATGGCCTGGAAGGTTAATTGCCCCTCCCACCTGCAAGGCTAAGTCCACCTTTCCGCGTGCCGTTTCGCTATTTAGCTCGCGCCAAAACGACCTACCACGCGAGCCTTATTAATTACAAGAAAATACATTGAAATTGTTCTGCCTCTGGTGCGTCTTCGCGGTCGGAGATCCGGAACTCTGGCATCAGAAGTCTCGAGGACCGAAACCCGGAGGTTCTACAGACCAAATAACAGGATTTCCCTATCCCTTTCGCTTGCCACAAGAAGTACTGTTCAAACACGGTCGAACAAACGGGGAGTTGCAGACAGCAACTGCCTCGAATATTAAATTCAGGGAGACAGAATTCGCGGGGCGACCTAGATAGCTCAATTAATTAGAACAACCTTCCAGCGGATGAAGGATTAGGCTTCGAAGCCTGGTCTAGATGCCTGGTGGGGCGATTCTTTTCCTCCCTAAAGGGTAGACTCGCGGGCGAACCGCACGGGTCGTCGTTGATGAAGAGGAACATCCCCCCGAGAGGGGCCGTCGGTCTGATTGATAGCGCCATCCCGTCTCAGGGACACGGGGTGACAAATGTTACCGGTATATTTGTAACACTCGCCGGCGCTCGTTCCTTTTTCAAGAGGGACACGGGCACAAAAGAGGCCATCTAGGATTCTGTCCTCGCTCGTGCCTGCTGGCGGGTCTCGCGCGTTTGCACGTGCGATAAGCTAAACAACGTTACACGTCGCGCCGTGAGCGGCCCTGCCCTGCAGGATTTACTCTGCCCGGGAATAGACTCAGCTAGGGAAATAATATCCTTAAACGCGGCACGGTTTCCACGGGCCATCAGAAAGTCCGGGCGACGGCGCGCATTAATTAAAACGAAATCCTCTGGACGGAACTCTAATTCCACGGATCTAACCGGCCCCGTTGTCCAACGTCCGCCGAATGATTGCCTCTGAATTATGTAAAAAAATCACCGAACGAGAATGGACTTTTCGAACTATCCAGAAATGACCAATTTATATACGACATCCACCAGCACCCAGTTCATCTAGCTCGGAGAAGCTGGCTCACGTTTTAGAGAAGCCTCCACCACCGATTACCAGAACACCCGCCCAGAATTGCCTCTCCATCTTCCAGATCCCCGCGTCACCTCGTCGCGAGGCGTTTCAGAATCCAACGTCAAGTGGTCCAGAAACGGAGAGGGAAGAATCCAGCGTGCCCGTGGGCCGGTGTTCGCGCAATAACGAAGCGTGGCCGCGTCCCAGGGGAGGGCCGATACGGCAGCTGAAATTCAATCACCGGTTACGCGCGGATTGGCAAGAATTCGGCGCCAGTCGACCTACCTCTGCAACCAACAGTTCCGCGTGGATATTAAATTCTCATTCTCGCTGCCGCGCCGCGCAACTCCGGCCGCGAGCCGCCTGAGAGTTTCCCTTTTCGAGATCTCATTTCGCCGCCGCGAACTTTGCCAATCTCTTCCCTGCTTCTTCCGCGGCCGCGCTTTTTCAGCGCGCGAACAGCTGCGGCCGGGCATTAATCAATCGTCTCGCTCCGTTCCCTTTCTCCCTGCAAACTCCGCGAGCTTTCGCGAGTTTGTTTTAACTTAGCCGCACTTATCCGCACACACCGAAGCTCCCAGCGCTGCGCTCGAGATCCCGTGTTTCGCCGACGATTTATTCCCTCTCGGTTTGCGGCGGACAGTGGCTGGTCACTGCGGCAGGGAATATCGCTCGTGAGACTCGGCGATTTTGAATAATTAGCGGGATCGAGAAGAAGCAGCCAACTGGCTCACGTTGGAATAGACGCTTCATCCCTCTTCCGATTGAACCGATCGGATCGAGCCCCGAGAGATCGCGGGTACGCGATAGACTTTTAATTCGCGGTCCCGCGCGAACGCGCTCGCGGCCGGATGTCGGGTCGATTTATCGATCCCGCGGGCTAATATCGCGCGAAGCTGCCAGCGTTTCCGCGTTTGGCGAGCCGTGCATATTTGCACGGGCTGCTCAAGCCGCGCTCTGGCTAATGAGTCTCCTCCTGATAGGAATTATCAGCCGCGCAATAACGATCCTCGCCGCGAACGCTGCGCCGGTGAACGGCGATCCGGGGGGTCGTTTGATTTCGGCCTGCTTCTCGTTCGACTTCCTTCGCGTTCACTGAATAGGCGTCGATGGTGTCTGAAGCATTAACCCCCATTTACGCCCGAAAGCCCCCGAGCTATCGAGCCGTCTAAAACATCGCGATGCACCGTAATGCGTTCTCGAAAGGATACCGAGGGTTAACGGGCCAATTTCCGCTAATCTTTCGCATTATGCCAATCTCGTCGGTTCGACGATTACGTCAGAAGATGGCGCGTCGATTGCCCGAGCGATAGCAACCCCTCCGGTTGCCAACGCGCCGGGGGCAGAAGAAGGATCTCGAGGAACAACCGTGACTCGTTAATATCCTTATTCGTGCACTGCGATTACGTCGCTCCGTCGATACTCTTGCATGACCTAATTTCCGCCCTACGCCACCTACCACCCGCTGCCTCCACGCACGGGCACAACAGCGAGTTATACTTATTGCACAAAAATAATTATCCTAAGCTAAGCGTGCCGCTTTGTTGACTCCCCAGCTATCGTTGGCAAAGCCTTTTATTAACGGCGTGCACAGGTGTATACACGCGTACCTGAAGCCAGCCAGCTTTAGGAAAATATCCTTGCTCCCAGCTCCCTGTCAGGCATTCCCTGCCTTTCTGCCCCCCCCCCCCCCTTCTGTCCTCCTCTCTCCGCCTCTCTCGCCCCCTCAGAGATTTACCCCGAAGCTTTTCAATGCACCTGCCCGGGGGCTATTGTTAATGCAACACGGCCAGGAGAGAGATTATTGTCCTGACAGGCAGGCCGTTCCATTTCCTTTCCATCAATCTTCCTCCGCCGGGGCACGATGACGCCACGCCACCGCCGATTCATATTTCCCAGCGACGACCACGACGACGACAACGGGCACAATGCGAAATTTAGAACGGAGCGCGAACGTGGTAATCAATGAGGTAAGCCGGGATACGCGTACCTCATTGGTTATTCCGCGGCGAGACGCGCATGACAGTCCCTCTGTGCGCCCCTCTTTCTCGTGCCCGAGCTCTCCCCGTTGCCCATCTCCGTTCCATCTGGTCCCGACGCCTTTTCCCTTTCTGACCGTTTCCCGACTCCCCGCCCTTACCGCGATAAAACTGCATTATTACGCCGCGACAAAAGGGGATAATGTAGCCCTCGGTCGCGGCCCCTTGTCCCTCCGTTAATCCCGTCCCCTCCCCCCGGCGCACGCCGCGGCCCATGAATTTTTATTCCGTCCCGGATAATAATCAATTAGGGCCGGACAGTCGGGGAGAGGGATCGCGGGGCCACCTCCGCGCGCAACGGTGTTGGGTAAATTTCTCCTTCCAAGGATACGGTGCCGTAGCTGGGACGACTTCAACCGAGGCGAACTTTTTAATTAATAACTCTTCGAATAAGTTAAACGCGGCTGACGCTCGCTCGCTTGCCCGCAGAGCGAACCGCTCATTGGGAGTTTTAATTCCGGATGAAAGCGGCGCAGCGTTTGTCAGCCTCTCGACAGGTGGAGTGTTAATTAACGGAATGGCGTGCCGCTTTGGGAAGCGTTCGAGTGCTGCTCGTAATACCGTGACGCGTTATATTCCTCGATCTGTCGACGATTGTATTAGCTTAATCTGAAAAATTCCTGAAAGCATTTCCTTCCCGCAGATAAAGAATATCGCGAAAGGAACGTCTAGTATCTCTCTTGTCGGGGCACCAGCTCGCGGGAGGAACGTACGTACATCGAGAAAAAAGTATATGGAGAACGCGAACAAAAGGCGACACGGAAAAATGCAACAGAATTATCGCACGTCGGCCGAGGAGGAAAAGGGAAGAGAATTGATAATTCTTTTCCGCTTGTTCATCCGCGCAATTAAAAGCTGTTCGAGCGCGTGTAAACATCGATAAGATAAGATCGTTTCGAAATCAGATCTGATCAGCGCAATCCGTGCATGCCAGTACGGCGAGCTGGCGTGCACTCACGCGGTTCACCGTTTAGCCGCGGCGTGGCGGTGACGGCGTCAAGCGAGCGCTTTAAATTTCACGCGACGCCTCATTGTAAACACGCGTCCTTTCGTGTCGGCGGCTCGAGCGTCTACGCGTCCACTCTTAAACCTATTTTCGATCGTTTCCTCTCCAGTCGTCGCGTCGCCTGTCCCCCGTTCTCCGCTTACCGAGCCGTCTCGCGTCCTCGCGGCGACAAACCATATTTAGAGTGTCTTACGGAGCTGGTATTTCACTTGGGAGCGCATAAAATGAAGCGCTGACCGCTGACAGCGGGACTGCCGATGGTGGGTGGCTTGCGCGGAGCCCGCGAGCGCGTGCATCGGCCGATGCATAATCGTGTTGAATTCGTTCTGCGTGATTAGGAAATCGGTCGCTGGGGCGGGATGCAATAAGGACGCGACCAGCTGCGACGCCAGCGTAACCGTGCGCGTACGCGGGCGTGAAATGTGATTGCCGTCCCCGTTGGCGGTACTTAAATGTCTCGGAGTGCATGCTTTCCAAGATTTACTTGTTGGGCATGAATGGGCAGGTGCAGCCCTCCAGGGAGAGGTTAGGTGAGTGTCGGACCTAGCGCGAAGCCATATCCGTCACACGAGGATTACCGAGAAACTGCTTCCCGTTTTTCCCGAATTCCGCTGCTTACGATCGCGTGGAACGACCAATGACTCGTTTCTGTTAGTCATGCCGACCTCGATACTCAAGTTTAAGTCATCGCACCGCGATCGTATTCGGCTCTTTGTGCTCGGCTCAGTTACGCGAAAGAAAAATACTCCCTCGCGTGTTCGCCTATAGGCTTATGGGTCTTCGGAAGCACCACTTAGGTCCGCGTATTAAGGATCGCTTTGATTCCCAGGGGGTTTTAGTAACAGCACGATAGGATTGTTCTCTGGAATGATTGCCACGGATCGTGTCCCCAACATTCAGCTGAACAATGGATTACCCATGGATGATTCTAACGTCGCCACAGAGGTTGACAGTAAAGTGAAGACAAAGCTATTGTCTATGTGGAACAACGTCAAGTATGGTTAGTGTAGTAGAAATATATAGGCGAGCGACGCAGCTGTTCGCACCGCAGCAAGTTTTATCGGCGTTTAATTTATTCCAAGGCTGGACCATTAAGATGGTGAAACCGAACTTCTCCAAAGAATCTCCGGTGTGCCTGCTCGGCAAGATGTATCGCAAGAAGCCGGAGGAGTTTCTGGAGAAGGCTTCCGAAGCGGACAAAACGTTAGACACAGGAAGCGAGATATCTTTAGCGATGGATGCTATTAGTTTCGAAGATAGTATAGAGGAATTTAAGAAAGACTTCGCGTCGCGTCTTTGGCTGACGTATAGAAGAGAGTTTCCTAGTTTAAACGGATCGACGTTCACCACGGACTGTGGCTGGGGCTGTATGCTGCGCAGTGGTCAGATGATGTTGGCACAGGCACTAGTCTGCCATTTTCTTGGGCGAGGCATATATTTTCTTTACAGACTTTAGCAGTAAATTCTAATATAATAACTGTAAATAAATCTGCCGAGTACATAGTTATTATATTTATCGTGGCTCATCGGTACCTTAGTTATCGATTGTCGCGTAGCTACGGTGTACTCTTCTACAACAAGGCATTTCCCCTGCAGAATGGCGGTGGCAGCCGGATCAACCGATGAAAACGGAGCAACAGAAACTGGACGAATATAATCACAGATTAATTATAAAGTCGTTCGGCGATCTGCCCGAACGCAGATCCCCGTTCTCTATACACGCGCTTGTGTCTCTGGGCGCGCTATGGGGAAAGCGCGCAGGAGATTGGTACGGGCCTTCCTCCGTCGCTCATCTCTTATGCCAAGCGGTAGAGCGTGCGGCGGAGCATCATCCAGTATTCAGTAACTTGGCCGTTTATGTTGCTCAAGACTGCGCAGGTGATGCGACAGCTAAGCTACTTACATCCCAGCTAAATAGAATTTATACTTCTGGTGTTAATTTCTAACGCGTTCTTACAGTTTATCTGCAGGATGTAGAACACGTGTGCCAGACGCCAGACGGCAAATGGAAATCTCTTATACTTTTTGTACCTTTAAGACTCGGTGCTGACAAGTTAAATCCTGTCTACGCATCCTGCTTGACACATTTACTTACGTTAGACACTTGCATCGGAGTTATCGGTGGTCGACCTAGACACTCGCTTTATTTCATTGGTTTCCAGGAAGACAAATTGATCAATCTAGATCCGCATTATTGCCAAGAGACCGTCGACGTGTTAAAAGACAATTTCCCTCTGACGAGCTTTCATTGCACCTCGCCGAGAAAGATGTTGATCTCGAAAATGGATCCCAGCTGTTGCGTGGGCTTCTATTTTCACAACAAAACACAGTTCACGAACTTTATGGAGGTCGCTCCCTCTGTACGTATCGCTGTACCCGAAAACGGGAACGTGCTGTTTAAGATCAGACTTCTGACGAGTATCTCTTTTCTGTTGCAGTACTTGGTGCCGGAGGATGAGAAGGTCGACTATCCGATGTTTTTATTCTGCGACGGGAGCGGAAAGGATCTCCATCAAAAGATTGAAATTGTGGAGAGCATAATTCCTTCTGCTACCTCTTTCGCAGGTAATGAATCTTACGACGATGATCTTGACGAGTGCGAGGAGTTCGAACTGGTTCAGTGAGACGTCTACCACGGACATTTAAACATAGCGTACTTAAAGACATTCATCGATAGTCTTTGGAGAATGATGACTAATATTACGTTCATCATAATTCTCCGCTCATTCGTCCACACACGTACAAGGAAGAAATCCAATTTATGACTATAGTAGATGGAACTTCGCGTTACGTTAGACCAGTTGAATATTATTTTATCAGACGATTCTGTGCCGCGAAACGAACTTTCGAGATCTCAAGCGTGCCCGCTAAACGGATTAGCATGGATTAGCATGTCAAATAATTTCCAATCGCGATAAAAACAGACTATAGACTTTAAAAGCGTTATCGTCAATACGTAATTCTGTGATCATAATTTATTGCGGCTTTTATATTCGAGCACGTTATTGCGCAACATCCTCTTACCTTGTTTCTTGATCTCAAAAAAAATTCTTGCTTCTAGTAATCCCTAGGTATTAATTTAGCGTACACCGTAGAGTTAGAATTATCGTTTCGAGGATGCGTATCCTTCATTCGATGCGTTCCTATCGATGATACGCGCCGGGACTTGCGTAGACCGTAAGCTGACGATTTTGCTACGAAGAGTAATTTTTATAAACATTTCTGAATTCCTTGTGGAAATGTTCCTGACGTAACTTATTTTCTAATGCAGCAAACGTTAGATATTCCTCGCGAGGCGTAACATGACCAGATTTCATTTTGTCGTCGAATCGAACCGTATCTACCTTATAACATCTAAGCCTGAGTTACATTAAGCTTTTAGCAACGAGACCCTAAGTTATTTATTTATTTCACGTGCTAATTTCTCGCCACAGACGACTATACTGAACTTATGCTAAGTTTCCGCGCGACAGCGCGCCATATCACTGCGTTCGACATAACGTTTTATGTTATGGAAATGAAACACGCTATTGACAGACGTATATATATATATTATTAAGCTACTGTTATTACCGAAGAACGACTTAATTTTTCAAAAAGATGTGAGCATGGTATATATATATAACGTATATTATACTCATATTGTTAAAAGTCTGTACACAGCTGAAAATTGTTAAAGCGTATATCGGTACAGTTAAAAATAAACATGGTGAGAGCTATAAAAATTATCGTTTCAAATGCTCTCTTTATTTCCCGTTAATGGCTGCGAGTACATTTCATTCGATCGATAACAATTTAACGGAATATATAACGTGTTTTCGTGTATCGAAGTTACGTAAACCTTACAAATATTTCCCACCACCTTGGAATCAGTATCAGCTTCTCTGATGCCTCTCTGTATAGTGCTATAGAATTCTCTGCTCTTATAAACGATTTCGTATAAAACGATGATAAATCGAACTTGCCAACATATATAAATCAGCGTATCTACAATTAGAAACTTCTAGGTGGATTATCGTACAAGTATTTACTTCCTACTGATCAGGAAATAAGCCTTCCAGCAAATCCGATATGACGATATTATCATACAGGGCACATCTAGATGCAAAAGTTAAGATACAGTATCAAATTCAACGAAACCTTCGCGAAAAAAGCGGGAATTGTACAATATTTACAGATGAAATAGCTTTGTACTATACCGATGTAAAATTAGGTTGCAATCATCTCGCGTATAAAAATTACAGAAAAATATATTACAAACCTCTCTCGGATTTCATATACATTCGTTCAATTCATCAATATTTGTGCGTACAGAAAGTAACACTAAAACTATCGGAAGCATGCGATCACTATGGACCGTCTGAAGTTTCAACTAATTCGCCTAGTAATTTACAAGCTACGATTGCAAGAATTTTGCTATAGAGGCCTGCACACGAGGCCACAGCTCGTTGGTAGTGTCGCCATGGAAAGATTCCAGTATACCCAACTTCTGGTAGAACTCTAAAATCGGTTCATTTTCCCTGGCATATCTATCCAGCCGCTTTTGCACGATCTCAACCTTGTCGTCGTCCCTTTTGCTCAGAGGTTCTCCAGTCACGTCGTCTTTGCCCTGTTAAAAAGGCACAGATCGATACTTCGTGTCAGCAAGTGGAAAGGAAGACCGAATTCTAATTCGGAGATTCTAGGTACTTAGTTGGCGGAATGCCGACGGGATTACGCTTGAACGAGAATCGAGCTTTCGGCTTCGACTTACCGGCACTTTCGGACTGTTGAACCCGATGTTGTAAACTCTCCCGCTGGGCAGATGAACCCACCTGTTCTTCACGCGATTCAAGATCACGGAAACGGGCACGTCGAGGTAGAGGACCAGGTTCACGGAGTGGGCTTTCTGCAGCTTTTCCGCCTGCTGCAACGTTCTCGGGAACCCTGTACCGATGCCAACTTTTTAGTCGAATTTAGTCGCGAGCGCGTCGTCGTGGTCGTCACACGTTCACGGCCAACGCGAGGAATATTGAAGTTTCTATTTTATACCGTCACTCACCGTCCAACAGCCAATTTTTGTCCCCGACCGCCTCGATCTCTTTATTGATCATCGAGATCATCACGTCGTCGGGAACGAATTTGCCAGATAACACGTAACTCGCCACAGCTTTGCCCAGTTCTATATTTTTAAAACAACATTTTAAGCTTCTGTCACGAACGTCCGTCGGCCCGTTTATGGCGTAATTGTTTCTCTGCCAACTAACGTTGCGACGGACTTTGAAACGGGCGATGACAATTTCGTCCATAAATGAAAAGTAGCTCGGGGGGGCGTATTTGTCTTTGAAAGTTATTAAACCCACGAGACAAGTACGCTTAAGATTTGTATGAAAATTCCAATCGAAATCGTGCCTCGTAATTGGACGAAGTTTGTTTACATATTTCGTGTAAAGGTCATTTTTACGTTGTTTATAAATAGGGTAGTCGGCCGAATGAATTGATAAGGATATCCCTCGCGATTACATCAGAATTGCGAGAGTAGGGGACAATCTAATCGCGTCCAGTTAGCCGTCTCCACAATGGGAAGGCTTCTCTAAAGGATATTTTAATTTATCAGCGGTCTAAACGAAATTCGTCCACGCCTTCTTCGTTTAACTTTCAAGGTGATCTACGTAGGTTTTATTCTTACAAAGAACACGTGTCTGTGCGATACTTTTAAGTCAAGAAATCGTTAAGCCATTGTTGAAGGAACTGATGTAGACAACTGGGGTACGTGTATTATTCGAGGCGACTTCGATAGCAGTCACACGCAAATTGCCTCGATTAAAGTGTCGAAGGGAAATTATTAAGTGCATCAAATTAATTCCTCATGCGTACATATATCGACAACTATCGCGCATGTGCGCGTAACACGAAGACCGAGAGAGACACAGAGAGGATCGAGAAGCGAGCGTGGCTTGTGGAATTCAATTCTAAACGTGCAAGAAAAGTCAGGAAGCAAGGATAGTCGTAACCTGGTTAAGGAACTTCGAAGAAACGAGCGTTCTTCATTTTGTGTGTTCGGGAAACAAAGCATCCCGAAGATGGCATTCGGGCTCGAAGCGCATTTCATATACCATCAATACACCTAAAACCCAAAAATGTGTTTGACAATGTTGGTTTCACGGAACGGGAGGTGGAGGGGGCAATGATGGTCTAAAGTCCAGTTCGAAGAGATAAGAAACATTGGAGTACTGTCGATGACGGAGAAGTAAAATGGTTTATGGTTGATGCACGTACCGGTGCCACTGGTCATATGAAGACGCAACTTGTCACCGCTAGATATGTGAGTCACTTTAAAATGTTCGACAATTCGAGATGACATGGTGCCCTTGCCGGATGCAGGGGCACCCAGCATCACGGCCCTGAAGGCCGCAGCCTTGGCACACCACGTGGACAGCGCTACCATTAAATCGTCACTTTGAAAACCCGAACGGAGAAACCACTATGCGAGAGACACGGTCAGGTCGAGCTCGGCAGACTTCTTCTATCCCGATACTTTTCCCTCCGACGACTAGCTTTAACGTGGGAATGCCGTGACGACTATGACCGGGGAGGGAAAATATATCGGCCGATCTATAGTGGGCGACCTGTGAACCGCGATTGCACGACCAGTTACCGAGTCGCCCGACAAGCGATCGACCAATGCATGAAAGGGTCTAGTTATTTTAGTCATTAATCTGTTGGCTGCCTTGGGTAAAGCTTCAAGAACCGGATATGCATACACCGATGACGCAAGCCGTCAAATTGCATGTCGCAATTTGATGAACCGCCGCCAAACGCTCGAAATATTTCGCGTAAACAAGTTCGTTCCAAGAAAAGCGCAAGGAGGGGTATACAGTGGCAATAACGGCACTCTAATTTTATTGACAAAGTAGCACTTTATTTATATGAAAAAGTAATACAACGTTAGGGCCTGTGCTCGTTTTCTTGTATTTTCATTCTTTCTTTTTATCATCACTTGTCAAAAGCGTATGTAACGAGAGAACTAGAGAAGGCCTTTATCTTTCTCGTTTGGACATCTTACGCGTTCTATGTAACAGTAGATCGGAATTACAAATTCGTGAAAATCCTCGTCGGCCTATCGAAAGGCTGATTCATCGCATTACTACGGGGTAGTAATTTTTCTGTTTACAAATTTCCGTCTATAGATCTAGGACCCGTGTGATTTTTTTTCTTTAACAAATCCGCGGATTAATGTAATGTACATTATATCGTTTAAAACCTTTCGTGAAGTTGTTATACCCCCCCCCTTAAAATATATTTATAGATTCTTTGTGATCACGAGATATCCATTTCTGTTCCTTAATTAACAATCTTCATTAACACTAAGCACCCGAAATGTCTCCCAACGTATTGCAAGTTTGATCAAATGCAGTTGAAAAGCTTAGCCCGAGCCTAGTGCTACCAGAGGCTACACTTACACGTATTTCTTTTTTAGTCTTATTCCTTAGAAAGACCATACCTAAACTTCACATCTTCATTGCTCCCCCATACTTTTCCATCAAATAGTTCCGAATCAGAGTTCATAGCTGTCAGGGAAGACTACTAAGAACATTTTACAGACGTGCCATCGTAACAGTCTCAATTTTTGCCACAGATAAGAATAAAAGAGAGAGACCGTTTTTTTTTTTACCTTCCTAGGCTTAAACTCGAGATTAAACTTCAGTAAAGATAACATATAATACGAGCTGTTATCGTTATACATCACGTCTTTAACCTATGGAACAAAAATATAATCGAAACTGCTATGAATTGTATTATGGATGTTTGATCTAGCGAGCCAGGCTCAAAACTCCCTTAGCTCTCGGCATTATAGCGTGCACATGTAGGTGCCCTGAATCTGCATGTGTAAATGCGTGTTGCCTGTGTTGCGTGTGGTAGTTTCTAGATACATGAATGTAAATCAAAGAGCAAAAGAAAATCTTCCACGCCTTTTTACCAGAGCTCTCCGTCTTTCTCTTTAGCTGGAACTTCTATAACTCGTGGCTTATCGATTATTCTTGCTGTGCGATTCCCTTTCTCTACGATACCGATAATCCACGCCTGATATCCCTCCTGCTTCTCGATGTCCTTGCAATACGCTGCGGCCTGGAAGACAAGAGGATCTGATGAACGACGAGGAACTTCGCCAGCAGAGGATATTAGAAGCGGATGTAAAGAAGTGTAAGAGATTTGACGGCACCAAAATGCTAAAAACCGCAAGTCGGCATGGAAGTCTCTGTTTCTCTCCCTGCCATTCTTTAGAGTATTCTATAATATGCAGTATACTCTACTGTATTCGCAGGGGCTTATGCGATAAGTCGATGGACAGATCGTTACACACCTGTTCCCTTGGTAGGCAAATAAGCAATCCTCCGCTGGTTTCTGCCGAGTGACCTTGGAGGAGTTGGAACATATTACCGCACGCCTTCGCGACAGCTGCCATTTTAGCGATAACAGGTAAATTATGAATAACGAAGGAAACTTCATTCTTCTGGTGCTTGGCCAGATTTTGTGCGTGTCCCAGCAGGCCGAAACCAGTGACGTCTGTCGCTCCGTGCGCGTTGTATTTATGCATTAATCTGGCCGCTATAAAACGAACGGAAAATCAATCGCTGATTTCACCTTACCAGTCTACCTCTCGTCTACTTTACACGCGATTAAACACCTGCCTATTCTGTTAAGCCTGGCCATGCTGTCCATCGCTCTTTGATAGGCTTTTCTCACATCGTCCTCGCTAACGACGAGCTTTATTCTGTTCCAGCGGTCTGGTTGGTCTAACCACTGATGGGCGTTAACGGCGACTTGGGTCCCAAGAGGCTTCGTCAGAACAAGAACGTCGCCGACCACTGCATTGTCTGGCCTGCGTTAAAGAACTATCGTTACCCCGGTGTATGTGGACGCGCGTGTGATACAACTCGTACAAAGACGCATACACAATGTACTCGTTCGGCTGGCAGACAGTAGAAGCAACACCGCCTATTGTGCACCAAGGATTAACAACTGTTTGACCTCCTGTCACTGTTGTGCCAGCTTCCAAGGCAGAATCTTTGAACCCTCTCATGATCAAAGGAACAACAACGTCCCGCTCCTTTTCGGTCATTTTTGTACTGACTCCCAGCAACATTAACATATTGTCGCACTCTGTGACACCCATCGCATACAAATCGCTGATAACATTCGCGCACGCAATTTTACCTGGAAAAGTACTCCAATAGCAGTGGTCAAACAGGATGCCGTACAAGAAAATTTATATCAAATGAAATTGCAGCCATTACTTGGGCGGCACGATTTTGTTGCGAACGTAAGAAGAATGCCGCAACTGATACAACAAAATGCTTTTTATTAACGCGTGATACTGTTTTGTATCTTACCCATCATGTAAGGGTCGTCGACTAGCGGGTAGAAGAAGTCCGTAGTCTGCACCAAACTGAGCCCGCCATGCCTCAGCGGAGTCACGGAGGAATCCATGCCAATGCCTGAAACGTAAAAAGGAAATTTTCAATTGGTATTTAAAATTCAATATTTCATGTTTCGCTACATGTTCTCCGAAGTTTTATTCCCGAGAAATTGACATTTGTATTTTATATACATCGCGTGGTACGATGAACTACAATTGGCTTTGGAGAAGTTGAGAACACTCGTATTTCCGGTGGCGTGGGAGAAATCAGGCGGGAGACAATATGGCGGTTAGCACGGCAGGCCCGGCCACCGTGGTGCTCGCGCCCGGGGCCTCGCGGCGCACGAAATTATTCATTTTAACCAAAAATGTTCGTAATAAGCGAGTATAGTTCTTGCCATTATGAATACAGAAATGCTATAAAGTATCATTGGCCACGAGAAATTATAAGAAGCAATATTTTACAATCGGGTAATATAATTTCGAACCGTATTTTTCGCGTTGCACGGATAAAAATTCTCGGAACGTCGAAAGAGCAGCAGCGGAGAAAATATTTGAATGTTCATATCTGCCGCGACGATGAAATCCGATGAACACGTGAGGAGCGGCGAGACGCGGTATAAAAATCAAACATGTCGGCGCATATTAAGGTGTACGCGCGCGATTAAGTCCAGCATGTATACTCACCGATACGTGGTATGGCCATGTGCATGAAGTGGGCATGCTCATGATCTTGTGCGCTACCATCGTCTGCCTGTAGTCCCTCGAGGAGTTTCCCAAGAACCTCCTGAGGGACTTTACACCCTCATCCTTTTAAGTCGGCGAACCGCGTAAGACGGAAGGTCGCGTCTAGATCATGTGCCACGGGGTCGAATGGCCTACGCAACGCCAAGGCGTTCGGATTCCCACCGAGCTCTAGCTGGGCCACGGCCAGGGCGTCCTGGTTGACTGGGGTCCCCTGTAGCTCCGCCATGTCTCGCTAAAAGCTAAACTATTATTACGGGACCCGACACAAAAACCGACGACACGGGTACGCGACGCGTCTCGCGGCCCTGGCGACAACGGCTCTCCTACGACGGCTTCCCGACGATTCCTGCGCGATATCCACGAGCGTAGCAGGTTCTCACACCGGCGACTGTGATACCGTAACCGCGAACGCCGCCGACAGACAGCCACTGGGCACGGTACACGAACTCGTCGCGAACGGGAATTATACTTTGCACCGGCGTCGACTGCCCGGGATCGTATGTGCTGACAAAATGGCCGCGCCTCCAGCTTTTACAGAATCGGAAGAACGCGCAAGGCCACCAAGAGTCCCCCCGATGTCCCTACCGTGGCGCTGTTATCCTCTGATTGGCCCTTTCGAATCTACGCACGCGCACTTCGAGGCTGCCTCTCAGGTACGTCGTTACGGCACTGTTTCGCCCGCGTTGTATATTGGCGTCCCTGCAGCCTTGTCGCCAGGAAGCCGACGCTACAAGTGTGCCTTTGTGCCGCACATACGCTTTGCTCCCGATAAGTTCTAGCGGGCAGCGGCAATACTTCTCCGTTTCGCGATTCATTCGTGATGCTCTGTAATTGTTCGAGAGGTTAGATATTATCGTGTTTGGTTCGCTTCAGATCGAATAGAATCGGTAATTGAATAATGTTTCGTAGTATAAATTAAAAATTTGATTCGTATATTAGCAAGTGTAATGGAGCGGCGAAGATGAATGGCGATGGTGGGAGCAATTTGGATAAATGATGATTTTCTGTGATTAGTACTAATTTGGAGTTGGGGAAATGTTATTCTGAATTTAGAATTAAAGAGGAGACGTTTCAGCTGGATTAGACAGCGCAGACACTTAATGTTATAAAATACGTGATTATTTTGGGATATGTACGTTTTTGGGGCGACCGTGAGCACCTCTGCTCGTTTCCCGCGCAAATCTTAATAATTCTGGGTTTGACAAGTATTGGTAATTTTTTGTAGAGCGTTCGAGGAAGTAATTTAATGTTTAGTTAGTTTGTCTCGAAAGTAAAACTACTTCAGATAGAGTATAGTGAAATAGAGTTACGTGAAAATGTTCTTAATCTTCTGAAAACGCGTTGCCAGTTACCCATCTAACTATGTTACCGTGTATGCGAGCTCATCAGATGGTCGCCAGGTGGCAGGCCTCGTCAGCCGGATGTCGATAAAATCGCAACCCTGAATTATCCAAATGCAAAGATCCCTTTGTGTTTCTGTCACAGTGGTAGATAATATAAATCCTCGCAGGATTCTCTACAACTTTTCTCAATCATCCTTTTCTGAATGAACAATTACCAACCAATAAACTCATTACTCAGAAAGGTGCAGAATTGATTCAGACTCTAGAAAATTCGATTTCTGCAAGATATTCAAGTAGAAATGATACAACAATCCGGTCCTAGCTCCGAACGACAAAAACTCAGCTTCCGTTGCAGCGAGAATGCAGCGCTATTCGCATGGTCTTGGAAAGGGAAAGGAGTCGACGACCTAGCACTTTGTTTCCACGCTCAGAAGAGCACCTTACCTGGAAGCTCTTTCCACCGTGAAATCGGCAGAGGCGTTTGAAATTATTTATATAACACGAAAGGGTTAAAGAACTGAAGACAAGAAAATACAAGAATTCATAGTTTCGAGATTCGAAACCAAAAATCGCAAGCGTCAGCTGATCGAAATTTCAACTAGATCTGCATTTAAATAATTTCTGCAATAATCCTACGGGGTGTTTTACTCGTTCCAATAGCCTCCGACAATTCGCATCTACGAATTATTCATAATTGCCTAAATAACATCATTATCGATCTATTAAAAGTAAAAGAAATGCTGCAAATACAAATGGCTTAGGGCTTAGGAGAATCGACTGACGTTCGTCGCCCTCTGTCGGGAAAGTTCGGAGGGAGTCGTACGAAGAGCCGAGCGGCCACGGTTTGACACGATTGCCTCGTGAGTCGATCGCGTACCGCAGTCGTGCGCGAGTCAGAGAGCGTGTAACGTTGTGGCGGGAGTGCGTTTAAGTTTTCGCGATCGTTGTTTCCCGGTCCCCGTGACGATTTTCCCGCATATCGCCGATCGATCGGCACTGAGATGACGTGCCAGTGGCATCCGCATTGAAGGATTATCAACTCCCGTTGGAAAACAGTGGACCGGCAAGATGATGCAGGAGATCACGGACCAATCCTCCAGGACGGTGCTCCTGAATACGTTCGTGGTGAAGAAGAAACGGTGCAGGGTCTACTTTCATCGCGGCACGCTAATATGGGAAACGGAGAAACCGCCGTACAGTAAGTACCATAGACATCGTTTTGCATTGCCGCTAGGTGAACAGAAAGGTTTTGATTAGGGTGTGTTAGGACGCTCGCGACGAAGATCAATCGCGACTTCCGCGTTTCTCGTCGATTGCAAACAAAGAAGCATCTCGACACTCTAGTAAGTGTAGCGTCTGGCGTGCATACTTACTTTTTAGCTTGGCTTTGTTGTTCGCGGGGTGGGATGCACTGGGCATGGATTGCTGGTCTGTTTGTGTTTCATTCTCTCTTCTACAAATTGAAAGAAGAAGTTAGGAACTAGAGCGTAAACACAGTTAGCTTCATTTAGGTTATGTGTGAGACCTTTATGCACCCTTTTTTGGTTGAATTTTAAGATTAATTACCGACGTGATCAGGGAGTTCGAGCATCGTTCATGTTGCCTCGAAGCGGGGGTACTGTTATTGTTTACTATCTGCACTATTCCTCTCGAAAAGCTACTGTTCCTCAGATAATGGGCTTGAAAGTTGCATGCACCGCCTCTATATTCTTCTTCTACGAATATTAACAGCCTCGGAATTCACTTTGTTGACAGTAGATTAGCTTAAGTTCCTAAGTAGGATCTCGAGGCTTGACTTATCGATTCAATCCTAGAGAATAACAATAAAACGCGTGAGTCCAACGATCACCTCGGCGATGCCTCAGCTTCAGTGTCCCGCTAAATCGCATTTATTACAAAATTTGAGGCTCTTGCCGCTAGAATCTTATGCAAAAGCTTTCCTCCGGCTCTGCCAAGAAATTCAATTTACGAAGTTACCTAGGCTGCTCGCGTCGCGTGCCTCGATTACCAAACCGGACCGTTTCCCTAGCCTTTAAGTTCCAGCAGACAGGACTCGCCGCAAATATAATAACAGCAGTCATTCGTCGTTCGCTCTTCGACGTCCAGGACCAACAGACTGTCCGTCGCGGCCCGACAATCATTTCCGCGTTCTCTAATGCGATTGTCGTCGGTTCAACGGAACGCGTCCTTATATCGTCTGGTGATTCCTGCGGACGACGCAGGAAATTGCCGAGCTTCCGTCACCGCAGGCTCATGGGATCTTTGCGGAAGTTGTCACGCGCCTTATTGTATACTTCGCGATTCGAGGCGATTCCCAAGTCGCGACGAAATACAACGAAAGAAGCGACCACTTCGTTCCTTCGGGGAGGATCGTCGCGTCTTAAGCCACGCTTCCACGTGCTCAACTCGTGGGCCGAGGAACTTATTCGAGGTGTATAAAAAAAGTGACGCTTCGAAGGTAGAGCGTTTATGCTGTTATTAAGCAATTAATTTCCGTGTCGCGCGTCGCACACATGGAAACACGGAGTTAGGTAATCACTTACTTGGAAATTACCTGTCCGTTATTTTCCAAGGATTTTCCTGTTGGTGGAAGCGTCTCTTATCGAACGCGCTTCGGAATGTATAAATAGTCGGACTTTCCTGACAGGTCGTTGAAAAGGCACAACTTTCACGACCGTTTCAATCGAACCATTGAAGATACGTATCAGCAGGTGCAGAGGCACGCTTTGGAATTGGCCTCTGTATAAAAAGTAGAAGCGTTGCTTGCAACCAAGCAACGTTGGAGAGGCGCAGTGTCAAAGAACCAGGTGCTCCAAAATCGGGGCCACCGCACTTATTTTGGGAGAGGATGCATTCGACTGGGACCCCAGAGTGCGACGGGAGGATCATTAAATTATTCTCGACCTGGGGACAAGTGCATCTATCGTCGATAGAATATTTTATCAAGGGGCGTTTCAATGTTATCACTATCGGACCGAGACTCTTGTGTCTCTTGCTATCGAGACGAACGACACGTATCGAGGACTTCTTTATTATTGTTCCTTGGTGTTTTGTAATTTCGAGTTGCCTATGTGGAGTCTTCTCCTTTTGCCATTATTTACACCTTTTTAGGTCGAGAAGCAGGCAAGCAAAATGGCGTTATTTTGGGATACGAAGCTGGTTCCCTTTTGTGGTACTATTCTCGTTTTATTTTCAATTGTAATTAAAAGCAAAGGATACACGAAGTCGAAGGACTCTTACTGTCTCTTTGACAACCTTCTCCTTTCTGTCTTCTTTATTTGTTCTGCGTTCCAAAAGAAGTGCTCGTTAGTTCCTGTAGAATCTTCACACCCGAACTTCCTTATCGCCTCTGTCTATTTACTTTTGCTCGGGGGTATTGTACTTGGTTTCCTCCGTCGAAATTTGTACCTTACTGAACTTCCTTTCTTCAACTTCGTTCCCGTAGTGTCAGAAGCCCTGCTTTTCTTTCCATCGAAGAAAGCTATCTCCACCAGATTAGTGCACTTAAACATTCACAGTGTTATCGTTACCCAGTACGCGTGCAATAATTATTTCTTAATAAACGTTGCGCGCGCGGCTTTCGTCGTTATCGCTATCGGGTTGGAATATCGTGGTTGTCATTGTTGTCGGGATAAGCGGTTCAAAGTGTCCGCAGATCGAGCAGATACCGTCGACCTGAGCTGTCGATCGTCCACCGATGTTCGCGGAAAGGAATCGATATCACGGTTAACACGCCTATTTCCTGCTCCTTTCGACATCGTCTTCCGGGGGCTTTGGTAGCTCGTCGCCCGAGGCGACTTCGTTCCAACTATTTCGAACGCGGGGACAACGTCGACGGCTCGGGGGAAGATTAGTCGCCCGTGAGCTTCAGTGAATTCCTGCGGGGCTAATTTCGGTTTCTAATTCTGGACCGTGGTCTCTAAATTCCACCACGGCGTGGACGACACGGCTCGAAGTCTCCCTGCACTTCTTCTCCCCCGAAATTCCCGCGGCGATATGCAGGAGACCGATAAGTGGAATTAAATCAGGCGCACTTGCTTTATGAAAGCTCGATCTGCGATGAATTCGAAATGCAAGGACAAAGAACGACGCGCGCAAGGAAACAGAGTCCGAGTGGAATCACCCCCGTTCAGGGCAGACAAAAGATCAGAGGAGTCTACGGTATCAACCACTATGTGTGCCGATGTTCGCTGTTCCTGTTTGGAATACCGATGAGTTTTCGGCGATCGGGTGACGCGAAGGTGGGAACCCGTGTAGCCTGGCTCGTCCTTGAGCTTCGTTAGCATATCGTTCTGTTTTCTTCCTTCTTACGCTCGATCAACCGCGGCACACTTGAACTTAGCAAACCCGAGAGCCTTGGTCACTTCCCCGAGTATAATTATTGCGCTTGTTATCGTGTCGAATGATTAAACAGTGCCGTTCTTTTTTCCGTTACGTAATTACTTTTTGGACGCTCGAATATTATTTATTCTAAAAACACAGAATCGACGAGTGGATTATATCGATAATTTCGAGGAATGGATTTAATCGAAGGAAGATAAGTGATGGAGTTTGGTCGAGCCTGCGTGTGGTCGCGTTCGAGTTGAATTCAAGAGAACGGGACGAAGAAGGAATACATTTCCATTACATACTCTCCGCGGTGGTTTTTTTTACATCTGTATGCTAGCTTCGTGGAGCGATGCTGCCGTGGAGTGCTTCTCATTTGCATACGATTACTATTATCTCTTCCTCCGGCCCGTCTTCGCTGCGACGCTGTTCGCTCCCGTCTCGATTCAGCCGGGTGTCAGTTCAATTCCCTTTCGATCCAATCGCGTTTAATTCAGTCGCCCGCGGCTCGATTACTCCCAATTTAGTTCGCACCAGCTCCCTCGAGCCTCCACTGATCCAGCAATTAGTCCTTTTCACCCAGCCGACTCACAATCCCGAATCGCACCGCTCCGAATCTCGTCGAGCCCGTTCTAATTCCATCCGTCACCCGTCCTCGCCTGACCAAACACCGCCCTTATTCTACTCGCCTCCGAACCGCGGCAGTCTCCTTCCACTGCTGTCTGTCGCTGTCATCTTTGCCTACTCGGCGGAGTGGAAAAAGCAACGATCGAACGCCACCACGGTGCCCCTTGTTTCCAGTCTAGCGATGGGATGAAGTATATTGGAATCATGTTCAAATCTGGCTGGATAGTTTCGAGCAGTTCACGAGTACTTCGAAAAAGAAGAACGATACTTTTAAGTAGACTCGAACCTCCACGAGGTAGATTCGAAATCTCAACAAGTATAATCTTCAAGTATAATTAACCAGGAGTTTTCTATTCCGCGCAACTGTGAGACTTGTCTTTTGTCTTTCAGAGTTTCCGAGCAACATTCTCGAACCGTGCAAGTACTTTAACCCTTAGGCTGCCGCTATAGCCACTATATTGGCATTGCGTATACCCGTAATTTGATGACATGTAATCAATCCCTATGTTGGTACTACTGATTTTATGCACGAATTGAATAAATATATATATACAGGAGTATAATTAGAGATACCATAAAGGTTATTCGTAAGTTTTAGAAACAAAAAAAATTTTTTGATTTTTCGTCCTCCCGTCTCCTGCCGCTATAGCCACTATATTGGCACGGTTCTACCCCCTCGACTCTATGGGACCTATTGACTACTCATACATAAAAATTTTTGGAAAAAAGACCCCTATTTTTACGAAAAAATAGCGGCAGCCTAAGAGTTAATGAGTACACAGAATGAAACGTCACCTCTTACGAGTAGTATTCGAATCCCATGAAGAGAGAGTTTTGTACCAGAATTGACGCGGATTCGTAATTACATATCGAACTCGATTCCATCCCTAGTTTCCACGTGCAGCCCAACCATCCAGTCGCGCGTTAAAACATGGTTTGATAGCGCGGGGTCGACTGTTGCCAATTGGATTTTAATCACCGCCGTCGCAAACCACGCACCTCGATCCAGCCTCGCCGCATTACGTAACGGAGAACCAGAGAGCAATATCTACCACGTCGTTCTTCCTCTTTCTTCCTCGTTCTTTCTCCCTCTTCGCCAACGCTCCTCCGATCGTCAGAATTCGTGGCCCGCATCGCAGGATTACGCACTAACGATTGCGTAAGGCGAGCGCACGCAGAAGTGAAACTTGCAAGTCGCTGCATATTTTATATGCACTTTATCGTAATTCATGCGCTGCCCCCTTTACGTAATTCCCCTCGGCCGAACAGGGCAGTTTTCCAGGCGGGGGCGAAGCAAGAGCGACGAGGTCGACCTCGTCCATTGTGATTGCCTCGCGGGCCCGTTGTTTCGGTGTCCTACGAGCCTTATCGGAGAAGCAACGACACTTTGGCACGCGTCCCGATTATCTCGATGACGTGGCTGCGCATACCGTGCCGCGTACCTGCAACGCTCGCCTGATCGTTGCTCTGGAGCCCGCACGCTTCCTTCCGTGTGCCCGGTTCTCTTCATTCTTCCTCGCGCTATCGATCATTGAGCGGGCAAAGCGCGCGGCGCGAAGGAGCAGCTAGGCTGGGCCAATTGTAGGTCACGCTCATTTAGAAAATGAACGGTGCATGATATCTAAACGGGCCTCTATGGAGCGTTTATCGAGCGAGTAACGCGCTTATCGAGATACGCCCCGAGTCCACGGGGCTTGCCTCCCGCCGCCACGAAAACAGCGTGGGACAGAAAAGCGTCCGTCACGTTTCCTGCATTGACGTTAGTTTCGCGCTGTCACTTACGCAAACCGCGGGGAGCACGAGTGCACCCTGCCGACGCAGGTAGCTCACGTTGATTGCGAAACATGTTAATTAAAAGATCGTGCAGCGGACCATACTTTGGCGCCATTTTCTCTCACGTTCCGCCGCATTCAGATATAATTACGCGACAGCAATATGTCGTACCAGCTCCTTTCGCAGCAATCCCCTTTTGCGTCGCTAATTGCGCTGGCCTCGGTTATCATGCGCCTTGATTCTAGTTCGCCCACCTCGCTTCGACAAACTCCGCGCTCGTTTATACCGAATTATATCTATAGACACACGCCTCTGTACGTGTAGTCTAAACGCACCCTGACGAACCATTCGGACAGCATTCTGCAACAGCAGCACTCGCGCTATGCAGCTCGAAGCCTCGATACCAACTCGACCCTTACGAGACCTTCGAGTTCCCATCGCCGTTTAAATTCTATTCGTTAATGCGACCCGTTGAATCCGAGCGAGCAATCATTCAATGTAGCGACACGAGTGGCGGAAGCATCAAGGAGAGGAGACGCAGGAAAATCCAGTCGGAAAAGAAAATTACACGGCATGGGCCAAGGCGAGGGTCAGCATTCGTATTACCGGCACGACACCAGTCCGAAGCCGCTTACTCACGCTCGAGCCTCGATTGCAGTCGCGCGTCCGTGATTCCTGCTCTCTGGCCTGTCCACTAACTGCAGCCTGAATCTCTTCAGGTAAACTTAGCGGACGTGCCGCGGCCAGGTCGTTCACACGAGCCGATCTCCGACGGGCCTTCGCGATAGACGGAGGCAGCTAGACGCTGAGCAAGGTCGCTGGGATTTCACGAACGGGTTCACCTTCGGTCCTCCGTTCACTCTTTACGCGCCGCGATTACAGTTCGCCTTGTCTTCCGTTCTCTCTTTTTTTCGCCGCTCAATGCTAACGGGAGGATTCTTGGGCGCGACGGTAGTGTCTCAACGGACAATCGTTCCTTTTACCGAGAGATCGGAGCGTTCTCTTCGGTGGAGTTCTGGTCTGTCCCTGGGACTTTGCCTGGTTGGGACTGGTGGAAAAAGTGAATGCACGCGAGAAGCGAAATGCAAATGAAAAGGTGGCTTCGGCTATTAGCGCCCCGCCTCGAAACCTGGCCGCTGGTCGGCCTTCGGCTTGGTCACACTTATTTTCGTGAACGTCCGCTGCCGTTCGCTTGACTTTGCGAGGCAATTCCGCGATCAAATATTCCGTGGTTAAACGTTCCGCTCGAACACAGTGGCAGGGCCATATTAGGATGATCAGCGAGCTGAGAAACGTCTCTCAGACGTGTTAATTGTCCCTCTGGCTCATTAATTGTCTTGCTGCGTTGCTTCGAAGCGATTGGAGCTGTCGGAGGAGTCGTTCGCCGCGGTTAGAGAAAGTTGCGAAACGAATACACGACCTGCTGCCCCCGCAGAGTCTCGAAATTTGCATTGCCGCCCACGTCTGGCGAGAGGATCAGCCGTTCAGGGGATTATTGGTTTCGCGAGTGCAACTGTGGTGAAATTTCCACGACGCGTGGACGTTGGAAGGAGACACGAGTTGACGTCGAGAAACATGACCCCAAAATCGCGAGGCACGAGATGTCGCACGCGAAAATCGAGACGGGGATATCGCGTGCATGTGATGACGCAGATGGAAGCGCGAGTTGTCTTTCGATCCGCGCTGCGTTACGAAATGCAGGCTTCGTGACAAATTGCGACGCCGATAGTTGCAGCGTCAGAGATCCCGCCTTTCGTAATCGTAATTTGCGATCGCGTTCGCTTAATCCATTTCCCCGCTGCGAACCGGGAATGAATCTTGGTGAAGGCCTTCGTCCTTTCTCCTCGAAGCTGGTTTTGTTCGCTCGTCGAGCCTTGTGGGACAGCTGAATCTGTCTTTGGCAAAGCGGCGAATCGAACGCTAAAATTGCAGTTCGTTAAAAAGGGGAAATCTAAAGGAGGGCAACGATTTCTAATAAGGTTAATCATCTACTTAGATACATGTATGTAGACAATTAATTATTAAGTCTCAGACTCTGTAAGCTTTGTATTGTTTTTCATTGTTTTATATAATTTGGTATACTATTGGGATTCCCGTTTATAATAATAGTAATAATAATGTGGGATCAGGAACCCCATTAGAGGGAGCCCGGAATATGAGATCTCGGAGGGTTGGCTTTGGCGACACTGGTAAGGTGGCTTGCCAGTACCGCAGAGGACCCGAAGATCGTGGGTTCCAGTCCTGCCGCCCGAAGCCGCCCTCTTTTTCCGTGGCTTCCGAATATATAGAAATTACGAAACCTTATTTCCTACAATAGGGATGGATAATATTATTATTATATATAATAATAATAAATAATAATAATAATAATAAATAATAATAATAATAATAATAATAAATAATAATAATAATAGGAAGAAGAAGAAGAAGAATAGGAGAAGAATAATGAGAATAATAATAATGAGAATAATAGTAATGAGAATAATAATAATAATGAGAATAATAATAATGAGAATAATAATAATGAGAATAATAATAATGAGAGTAATAATAATGAGAATAATAATAATAAGAATTATAATAATAAGAATTATAATAAGAATTACAATAATAAGAATTATAATAATAAGAATAAGAATAATAAACTGCAAAAATCAGTTATCATAGATAACACCCGCTCACGGACGAGAAAATTTCTCAGCGATACCACCCCCAAGGATGGATAATAGCTGAAGATCACAGCTTAATCAAATAAGTCCTCTGTATATCTTGAAAACACCGAGCTGAAGTTCGTTGAAACTCTACAAAATAATAATATAATACTAAGATACCACGAAGGTAGTCCAGTAGATTTCTCTGACTCTTCGGATAGGAGGAAATCCTAGAGCCCAGCCTACTTTTAAAGCATCCCCGCTTTTTAATCAGAAATTAAATGCATAGCTGTAATCGTAAGCCAGTAAAGGTACGCGATCAGTCGCGATCGTTCCGCGCCCAGGCCATGTGCGCGCAATATAAATATTTAGCAGCGATTCGTGTTTGCAGGCGCGTGTGCAGGCTCGCGACAACGATTAACGATCGTCACGACTCGCATCGCCGATAGAGCCGCGAAGGGGGCCTGCTGAAAAGCTGCTTCCAATTCCGTACCGTGACATCAAATGTTTCTCAATCTCGATCGTCGCCGGGGGGTTTACCGTCGCTGTTGACGATGCGATTTGCCTCCTCTAGAGCCTGTCGTTCGCCATACAAGCACGCGATAGTCCATCCTGGCTGTCCCGAAGCGAGAATGGAGCAATTAAGGCGACATCGGGAAGGAAAAGCATCGATTTGACCGCCGGCGTGCAGAATCGCCCGCCTCCGCGGACGAATTGGACACACACCTGGCTCGGGATGCTCGTTATTTCGGTCACGTGCCGTGGATGCGTGAAGTGTAGCTACACGATCGTGACACGCGATCCCGGAGACCTCTCGCAGGGACCAGCGTGGCCAGTTTCGGATAATCGCACTGCGAACCGTGCGTGCGCAAGAACGAGCTGTGTAAACACTTCCTCGCCTCTGTGAAAACTTACCTGGGGACAGCTGCACCCGCAATTCCTTCCTTATCTATTACGTAAACACGTTATCTGTCTGCCTCGTGCTGATCAAAGGCTGCTATCTCTCTCGTTCTCAATCGGTCTCTGTTTTAAACGTCCTGCGTAACGTGTAAAATTTTTATCGCTCAGCATACGGAATAGGTATTCCTAGAGCTCGCGCAGAAATTGTTTCACCATGGCTCAAAATGGCAACGACTCATTCCAGTGTCTAAGAAATTTCTGAATACTCCTCGAAGCTACCCCAAAAATGGCTCTCACCGTAGGAACTCGAGTTTGTATTAATTTTTGTAAATACTCTATCGATCCAGCAGTCAAAGCGACGAATGTCTGTCTTATCGTTCTTGACGATTGCAGCCGTGATTTCTTATCTCGCGGATTATCGATCGATCTTTTGGTCCCGTTCCTCGGTGATCGGGCCATCGGTGTCTGTTATCTTACCGTTATCGAAACGAAAGACGCGACAAAGTCACGTTCAACGAGAAGAAAGGCTTTTGCAAGCTTTTATAAGCTCTTCCACGATTAACGCAAGAAATATTCATTTCCAGCAAGATGGACGCTGCCCATGACGGACGTGCTCGCCGTGCGCTACGGGGACGATTGGATACCAGGGGTGAACGTTAAGGAGAAACAGCCGCCGACGTCGCCGACGTCGCCCACTGTCTGCCCGACGAATTTCATTCTGCACTACGCTGTTCGCGGACCAAAGAACAAATGGAGCCATCACAGCGTGACCATGAGCCACACGGACCCCAGGCAGGTGGCCTCCTGGGTCAAGACCATTCGCAATTACCTCATGGGTGAGTGTATTCGTCCCTTCTGATTGTCTGCTGGACGCCCAACAATCCATAACTCTATTCACACGCCACAATTCAACCGTGGAAATTCATTCTGCCGGTTAATGAACTCAGGCAAAAGTTCCATTAAGCGATAAAATAAAAAGTTTTAGTGAAATATAATAAAAAGGGGAAAGCTGAAATTTGTATTCTATTTCCTCGAAAGCAAGATTGAAATAATATTTTCTTCTGTACCTCTCAGAGTCAGTACTCGCGTAATCTGTTCTTCTACCGAACAGTTTCACTTTAACCGGATTAAAAACAGTGTTCCTTTTTATTAGCGCGCAGTGCGCTATTTGCTTCTAAGCAACAGGGAGGTACATATTTGCTTCCTCCTCGCAGATACAAGACTGGTACATACCTATTTACTTTTCGCACTCGGCGAAATGAAATTGCATTTATGGAAGGATCGTTGGTCTTTAATGTTCCCCCTATTTCCCTGCCATTTACACCGGAACGAAGCCAAATCAATGGCGAAGGTGTAAGGCAGAGTTGGGGGTCTAAAAATAGCGCTGGCAAATGTGCGCGATAAGGGAGAAGTAGGTGAAAGTTGAATCTGTAGTACACACGCTACTATTTTCCCTTCCATTTCCGACGGAATAATGGCGGTTGCTTGAATAATTGACCGTGCATCGATCATTGAAGTCTCCCGTTACAAAGCCAACCTATGCTCGGTACAATCGACCAAGTCTAACGATTCTCATTAGTCGCGCGAGCAGCCGGCGAATCAGTACGAAGATAGCTTACTACTTTTAGCCACTGAAACACACCACTTTCTCGGTACTTGGTTTCCCATTCGGTTATTTAATACTTGCTTTATTAACTGTCTACTATTTCACGGGAACGAGTGGAAAGGATTAATCATAGCGCACGGTGGAACTAGGTCGTTGGTTACGGATCAAGGCTGTTTAACTTGCGATACGTTTTTAATGCCTCGTAAAAAAGGAATAGAGAAACAAGGGAACTTCGTTACGGCGAAGGCGGAGTCGTTAAATTCTTCTATTACTTTACAATCCGCCGGTGTTGATTTAGAATTTAGGGCAATCAGATAAAGCTGACAACGGGCGCGGAATGGCCTTTTCATTGTGGGCATTTCTTAAAATGTAGTTTTAAATTAAATATTACAAGTTGCACTGCAAATGTTTTAAGCTACGAATAAAAATTCAAAGTAAGATCATCAAAAATCTGAAATAAATGTATAACAAATAAAGCTGGGCCTGCTTGTAATATTTACAGAACCGATAGTGTTCTGAAAAATTGCAAAAATATTAGACTTTCCAGTTTCTATATGTTCTACTAAAAATGAGGACATTGTAGGACGTTTATAACAATGTTATCGACGCACAAACAGCTCTTATCGCACTCGCAGTCTCGACACCTCGGTAACTTGCAACGAATTGATATTTCGAACTCTTCAGTAACTATGGCACGTGAAATATTCATAACTAGTCGGCACGTTAAGCGAATAGGAAACCGCGGCTGCGATTAGGAACTCGAGACGCGAATTTACATACTGTATCGATCAGCGGCCCGCAAGTAGGGAGCACCGGTTTACCTTGCAGAACTTCTTTATCCGCGCGTAGGCTCTTTCTTTCGGTGTGCACCTGAGGCGAGCAGCTTCGCGTCATCGTCATTCACCACGGAGAGAAAAGACCCTCGAAAGCGCTCGTGTCTCCGCACACTTGCAGTTCCTGTTGCCCAAATAAGGTGTCTTCCCGGTCTAGCACCTTTCAGCGCTGCCTTTTTGCCATTCACGCGATTCTGTAATAAAATACCTGCAAACCTGAAGATTATCCAATGCATAATCTTTATCCACTATTCGAACAGCAATAAAGTGTTCCAACGCAATACACTCCTCTTAAGAAAACGTGTGTTCCTCGCAATACCGACGACGTAATGCCTGTAATTACTTCCGAAAGCAATTACACGAATACCAGAATCACTCCCTGGCGAATCGGTCCCGCCGTTCGCGTCGCGTCGATGAATTCTTCACGATTCAAGCGTTCCAAAGCCAAGGTCGCGGTCGATTCCTCAAAGTTTCCGCCTTATTGTCAGGCCTCGACATTAAAGACCAGTCCGCGGCGCTGTCGATTCGCTTAAACACTGTGATCTTCAGGTTATACGCGCTCCAAGTATCCCAAAGAATCGTGGAATCTTCCAGAGGAAACTTTCGAATAAAATTCCCCGTTCGGTCGCAGAAATCTGCGGGCGTTAAAATTGACGTCACGTCTTCCGTGGCGCTGTTTCGGTGCGGGTGCCGCAAATACGTGCGCTATAGCGAGCAGCTTGGGGTGCTGGAGGGTAAAAATAGGCTCGTTGCAGTCCCGAAATGGATTACCAGCCGGCGGGGACACTTTCACCGCGGGTCAGCCGCGCACCGTGTCACGCGAAACGTTTGGAAAGCCGCGAAAAGTTCGGTGAACGCGAGGGAGCGAGTAAAAACCACTCTCAAGCTTGTTGACTTGGAGCAAAGTTGGCAAACTGGTGGTCCTAGAATTTCTAGAAATCGAAGGAACTTTGGGATTCTCGGAGCTCCTAGAAGTCTAAGGACGTCCCGCGAGTCTTCGGTTCGCAATATTTCCAAGTGTCACTAAGGTCGTAGGGAACTTATCGATCTCGCGAGCTAGTCGAATCGCCGCCGCCGTCGTCGTTCAATCATTTTCGCCTCGAGGGAAGCGTTGTCGAGCGGGAAAACAGCGGGGGCGGCTGTTCGGCGTGGATGTAACACGATCGCCTTCTAAACTACCCCGTTGGCTGAGCGACTGGTTAGAGTATTGATCTGGGTTCACGCTCGTCGCGTTGAATTCCTTCGAAAAACCGTACCATCCCGCGGAAGTGCTTCGATCCCCTATGAAACATCCATCTCGACCTACTTTTCCACTTTTCCCTCGACTTAACGCGCTAACTAAAGCCACGTCGCACCACTCGTTTGGAAAAGTCCCTTCGCCGTTGCCATAAGGTTTCTTTTAATTACCCAGGCCTATCCCATCGCCCCAGGAAAATACTGTTGTTCGTGAACCCCTTCGGAGGTAAGAAGAGGGGGTTGAAGATCTGGGAGAAGGACGTGCAGCCTCTCATGACCATCGCTGGCATCGATACGAAGATGTTGGTCACGGAAAGGGTGGGCCATGCTCGCGACACGCTTTTCACTGCCGATCTAAGCGATTTCCATGTAAGAGCTCTCTACGCAAACTTATAGTACAATCATAGAAGGCGTAATTAAATCTTAATAATTCAGTTGAATCAGTGGCGCACCCAGAGGGATGGGGGGGGGGGGGGCAAAGGGCCCTGGCATCGCCAAAGAAGGGCTTTGTATAAAGAAAAGAAAACTTAATTTTATTCTTTACATAAATTTTTCTAATCACCTAAAGCAGGGCTGCACAGGGAGCCTTTTTCAGCGCCTAGCGGCGAGCAACCAACCGTACGTCGAGCTGTCCCGTTGCTAAGGGTAGAATCAGTGAGGAGAACTGCAGTAGTGTAGGTGTGTAAGTATATATGGTTGGGTTCCTTGTGGAGCCCCAGTGCAGAGCAGGTTCCGTAATATAATTCGGTGTGGTCATGAAATTTCCAAAACATTTGCTACTGCTGGCATTTCGTACGACTTGACGGTTCGATTTTACTGATAATAAAACATTTATTGCTAATAATTCTTATCTTTTCAGCGACACATAAAATAAGTAGAAAGTTAATACTATAAAAATAAGTAATTCAAACACAAAGAAAACAAATTTTTAAGTAACGATATATAGCATTTATAAAAGCTGGAACATGATAATAAAACATGAATAAATATATACATATGTACAGTAGCCATTTGGTGCTCATCATTGCACTTAGTGATATTTACATGCAGAAAGTTGCATAACTAGTAAATCTGTACGTGTAGCCCAGCCAGATATACTTACGCTACGCGCCTACGAGCCCGCACCTACGCTACTGCAGTTCTTCTTACTAATTCTACCCTTAGCAACGGGACAGCTCGACGCACGGCTGGATGCTCGCCGCTAGGCGCTGAGAAAGGCTCCTTGTGCAGCGCTGTCTTACAGCATGGTAGGATCGCATCATTTTGTGTTCTTTAATTGAGATTTCTTTCGAAACTTCAGTCAAAAACGACGTAGGACGAGCCGTAAAGGTGCTACGCAACCTCAAACAAATTCATGACCTCACTTACATCACTTCTACACCACTTTTACATCATTCCACAGGACTCTCACAACACATTTAAATCACATTCACACTATTCCTACACACATTGCACAACACACAACACACATCACACAGTACACAACATACAACACACAACACACAACATACAACACACAACACACAACACACATGAGGTCCCTGGTAAGTGTAGCAAAGATCCTCGTGGATCTCTGATTTTCAAACCCGGTTCAAACGACTCATAAACACGCAACAATGTTGCAAACTAAAATCGAAACGAAAACTCAACAAAGTTGCAAAGGATAAATTTTTTGCAACATCGTTGCAAACAGAATCGGCGTGTTCGCGAGTCAAAATCCCGGTTTGCAACTTTGTGCGTTCTCGTGGGAAGCCAGCTTTCGGTTTGCAACTTTGTTGCAAACTAAAATCGAACGCCCCACGAAAACTCAACAAAGTTGCAAAGGACAAATTTTTTGCAACATTGTTGCAAACAGAATCGGCGTGTTCGCGAGTCAAAATCCCGGTTTGCAACTTTGTGCGTTCTCGTGGGAAGCCAGCTTTCGGTTTGCAACTTTGTTGCAAACTAAAATCGAACTCCCCATGAAAACTCAACAAAGTTGCAAAGGACAAAATTTTTGCAACATTGTTGCAAACAGAATCGGCGTGTTCGCGAGTCAAAATCCCGGTTTGCAACTTTGTGCGTTCTCGTGGGAAGCCAGCTTTTGGTTTGCAACTTTGTTGCAAACTAAAATCGAACTCCCCATGAAAACTCAACAAAGTTGCAAAGGACAAAATTTTTGCAACATTGTTGCAAACAGAATCGGCGTGTTCGCGAATCAAAATCCCGATTTGCAACTTTGTGCGTTCTCGTGGGAAGCCAGTTTTCGGTTTGCAACTTTGTTGCAGATGCAAGGGAAGGTAAATTTTGATTTGCAACTTTATGGATTATGGTAAGTATAACGTGTTACTTGTAGGGAGTGTGTTGTGGAAAATATGTTGTAGAAAGTATGTTTTGGGAACTGTGTTATGGATAGTGTGTAGGAAGTGTTTTGTGGGAAATAGTATATAGAAGATGTATAAGGTTTTGAGAAATAATAATAACAGCAATATCATTAACAATTATCTTTATTATAGAAAAGCATAAGATATATTACATTATATTAGATATAATATATACAAGCATGACTTTAATATATACAAGAGAATACGATAAAATATATATATATAGATAAAATATATAGGACGAAGCGCAATTAATACATTCTTATTATACTTATTTTGTGGGGTGTGTGAAAAGTACCTATGTAAGTAACGAACTGAACCGGCAAGCACGTAAGCAGTAGCGTAAGGAAGTATCCCTATAGACCAGCGCTGCACAAGGAGCCTTTTTCAGCGTTACTAAGAGTAGAATCAGTGAGGAGAACTGCAATAGCGTAAGTATATATGGCGGGTTCCTTGTGGAGTCCCAGTACAGAGCAATTCCTGCAATATAATTCGGTGGGGTCACTGGAGCCCCACAAGGAACCCAGCCATATATACTTACGCTTCGCGCCTACGAGCCCACATCTGTTTTATCCCTTCAACTCCGCTCCTCCCAAGATTAAATCTCGAGTGCGCCGCTGATTTGAATAAAACACCTTCTTCGCGTTATCGTTTTTATTATCGTTACATTGGAAGAACTCGAGTGTTATTCTATTTTCGCGATGTTTCGATATGAAGACACCACCCCGCAGGTTTTTCACTGTCTTCTATGAATATATTTTATTCAGGCAATCGTGTGCATCGGCGGAGACGGGACCCTGGCGGAAGTGATCAACGGCCTCGTCTTGAGGACCTCGAAGGACAGACAGATCGATCCGAACGACCCCGATGTCAGTCTGCCAACCCCCTCGTTGCCCATTGGCGTGATACCCAGCGGGAGCACCGACACTGTCGCGTACAGTCTTCACGGGACGACCGACGTACAGACAGCCGCGATACATATCATCTTCGGGGACAGCACCGGCCTCGATATCTCGGCCGTGCACACCGAGCGCAGGCTGCTCAGGCTGTACGCCAGCGCTCTCAGCTACGGATACCTGGGGGACGTGATCAGGGACAGCGAGAGGTTCAGGTGGATGGGGCCACAGAGATACGAGTACTCTGGTGAGTCGACTAAGTAGATTGTTGGCTAGATTGCGACGTAGTAAGTAGGCTGAGTGATTGTAAGTTTGGAATATTCTGAATATATACCTATATCTGTTGACTACGCTCAATCGATCGGGTGTCAGATTATTTATTATCGCGAGTAGATTGAGTAGGTTGCTCGTTGAAGTAGTTTTATGAGTGCATTTTTTGATAGACTATTTTCGCGAGCGGATTAAGAGAGCGTTTTGAATTGAAGTGATAGTGTTTCCGTAGGGTGTTTTAAATCGTCGATTTGTGGTCCATGGATCGTGAATGAGGTGAATGTTCGTGATTTTTTTAAGTAGATCAAAGTGGCGAGGAGAGTCGGGTTTGAAGAAAGTGAACGTGGAGGAATTTCAGAGAGGTTTGAAGTGTTTCCTTGCGCGAGGATTATTGAGTTTATGGACTTTTAAGAGACCCGAGGGAATTGGATGGCTTGAGCAGGTAAGTGTGGTGAATTATGTTTCTGGTTGTGTCCCAATCTATTCTGAGTTTTCGGAAATGCATTTTCTCAGGTATGCGATGAAAATTGTTCCGATTGCTTTAGCAAGTACAGCGGTGAAGTTAGAAATAAGTGTAGACTTGAAATGATGGGATATGTAGGACAGTCGTGGTCAGGTTTATGTTAATAAAATATTTTAATGAAATACTATGAGTTTTTAATGAATTCTTGTATTTCTCTTAACAGGACGAATTGTGCAAGTGGAATGCAGTACAGTGACAAGTTCAACGATGCAGTGTCAATTTCTATTGCCATATAATAAATATGTATTTATTATAATTGTATACAGGATTTTAATAAAATTATTGGTGTTTGCTAAAATAATTTTCTGTACATCATTTCTATGCCTCAAAATAATTCAACTTTCCTGCATTGTTGCTAAATCCTACACCTCTCCAACACCACTTGATCAGCATTTCAACACCTCTCCCACAAATACATCGACATCTTTCCCACAAACACTTCTACATCTCTCCCACAACACTACTATACCTCTCCAAACTACTTACGTACCATGAACAGTGGTTTGAATCGGTTATAGTCGCCAAATGAAGTCGCAAAACATTGCAAATATATATTTTGCCTTCTCTAGTCCATAGAACAAAGTTGAAAGTGAAAAATTTGCTTCTCGTGCAGCTGATAACAGTGGCAAGCCATAAAAACCATATCTTGCAGGTGCAGCTTCGAAATTCTGCCTTTCTTGCAGGTGCAAGAATCGTGCAAAGTAATTCGGAACAAGCGATTTTTGAAGGGCCGCACGTGCAAGAGAAGCAGATTTTCGCGCTGCACCTGCAAGAGAAGCTGCGCGGCCGAAATTTTGCTTCTTGTGGGAAAAACTCAGATTTGTGGGAAAAAGACGGCCGCCGAAAGTTTTGTGGGCTATTTAGAATTCCAAGTTTTGTGGGAAAACCCGAATTTGTGGGTCGTGCGATACGAGGATATCTTCGTTTTTGCAGGTGCAACGCGAAATTCTGCCTCTCTTGTCAGGTGCAACGAGGCATTTTTAAGTTGCGGCACTTGCAAGAAATGTAGACTTTCGCGCTGCACCTGTAATTGCAAGAGAAGCAAATGTACGATAAAAAATAAACTGATGCAATACCGATCGAAAAATGGTTTTCATTTTCAATTCAAAGTCCTTTACGTCGTAATTTATATATCTTACAATGGAATTACAAAGAAACGGAAATAAAGACAGAAGAAATTGAACGAAACGACTATATTTCATTTCGCTTTCCGTCCTCTCGTCAGAATATCTCGAATCCTTCCAAATGACCTTCTTATTACAAACGATCCGAAGTGTACATTTCGCAAAAGTAACATCAAGTACCTTGGACAAATATGTACTCAACGAGTTACAGTTTAAACAGTACTTATCCCCACTGTTGAAAAATGTGAATTGAATATACTCAATAGCTCAAGCAAACGCTTAATCTTATCGCATTTATTTGTACACACTTCACATTCTCTTCTCCGTCGATGTCCTTCCTGCCACCGACATTTCCCATTAACTTACACATGCATCGGAAGAAGACCACATCATTAATCCACTTAAACCACACTAAACTAATTGAAACAATTACCTATACAAAACGATACGAAATACCCCAGAAAACGGGTGCAGTGAGACACTTACCCTGCCGCAGGTTTCAAGAAGATCATCGCGAACAAGGGCTACGAAGGGGAGATACAACTTCTGTCCGATCCCTGCAACCCAGCAACGAGCACGAGGTGCACGAAAAACTGCACCAGGTGCTTGCAACACATGCACAACAGCGTCCCTGACAAGGAGATCTCTAGTGAGTCTTCCACTCCGCTTCTAACTGATTAAGCTTGGCCCCTGTAGCTTCAATTTTCCACGCGATGCGCTCTTTCCAGGATGGGTGACCGTCAGGGGGAAATTCTTCATGGTGAACGGCGCTAATTTGGCCTGTGCGTGCTCCAGGAGTCCCATGGGCTTCAGCCCCCACTGTCACGTCGGGGATGGTTGCGTCGACGTGATTCTGGTTCGGCACACGTCGCTACTCAACAACATCAGGATGCTGCTCAGGCTGTCCAGCAAAGAGAAGAACGTGGTACGTGCGAGCCTTTGCACACTTTTAATATCTCCAGGGCAATTGGAATTAAGTTACTGCTACTAATGATAGAGAATGAAGATTCTAGAAGTGGAAGTTCTCCTGTGGCTCGAGTTCAGGAAACTGCTGGGCATTGGGAAATTCAAAAACTTTAAAGATTGGGGATATCTCTGGTGGGCAGGCTAATGAGCAGGCTAAAGTGTAAGTCAGAATTATTAGTTGTGCAAGAAGACACTTACGTAGAATATTTAAAGTGCTATGTAAGATCAGGTGTTACATTTTGGACGTGAAAGTTGTTAACATATATCGATGGCTTAGTGTACAAATATTGTACCTGTCTCCACTTTTAATGTTTTTCTGAAAAACAAGTTTAAACGTGTAATGCTACATAAGTATATTATTTTTGACAAATTTATGAAATACAGTGGCGGACGAAAGAAAGTTTACCATTTTTAAAATTGCATAAGGGTCATTCCACGCCAAATCGATCACTTGTTTCCCTCGATGTCTCGGATTTTTTTTTAAACTTGAATATGTTGTAGTCCTCGTGGAATTAGAGAGGGTTTAAGTCATCATTTTGTCGATTTCGAGTCTATTTAAAAAATACAGGGCCTTGAATTTTGCGATTTTTGCTTGTTTTGTGAAAATGGGTTGTACTTATGAATTTTTATCTCGGAAACTATTTGTCAGATTTAGTTGATTCTTACGGCATTTTAATGTGGGAGCAAATTTTTTTGCTACTCCGACTAGTTGCATTTTTTTTCAAAACGACGAAACACATCACTTAGCAAACTAATCCTTCTAGCTTCTCAAAAAAAAACTCATGTCGTTTGGACCAATTCTAAAAAAGTTATGCGATATTAAAAGTTGTAAACTTTTTTTCGTCAGCCACTGTAGATATAAATATTATTTTTATACAGCATAAAGAAACAGTCAAGGACTATTTGTTGCATATAAAAATTCAAATTTCACAAGAAAGAGTAATAAGCTAAGCCTTAGTGCATCAACATTGTATTACCCTTTTTTGTGAAATAAGCCATGATGCAAAGGACTAAGCCATCGATTCGTTAAAAGAAATGGTTCAAGCTTCAGATAAAATTCGACTTATGCTCGTTTGCTCGCCCACTAGAGATAGGCTTATGAGTGTCCGAAATTGGGAATTTTTGAGAGTTCCGGAGTGATACACTTGCGGCAGCCCTCTAGGGAATCGCAGGGCTGCTGAACAGCATTCCCTTCGCGATTACCTCTGTAACGAAGACGGCTGATACCCTCTGTTTGTCTTCTAAAGTACGACCTACCGTTCGTCGAGGTGTACAGAGCGAGGGAGTTCACATTCCGGGCCATGCCCACATTGCACATGCACTCCGAGAACGAGATCAACAGCAGGCGCTATAACTCCAGCCTGAGCGTGTGGAACTGCGACGGCGAAGTGATCGATACCTCCAACGTGAAAATCAGGTAAACAATCTCTCTCTGATAGCCACTCCTTCTTTTCTCTTTCCCGTTAAAACGCGTCTACGTGTGCTCTGATTCTCGACCAACGTAAATGACTAAAGGTACACTCTCACTGCGCCACGCCTTGCCTCGGCACACTTTATTCTTCCTATGCTTTTCGTACGCAGTTTGACAATTTGACATTTTGAGAGAAAGTGAGAAAAAAGTTAATAATAAATTAATATGGAGAAATGAATTAATTATTTAATTAAAAACGTTAACATATTTACATTAAATCGTCTCTGACACAAGCATATTGTAGTAGGTGACAGTTTACTGTAAAACTTCATGAGTTCATATTTTCAGAATAAAATACTAAATGGAATAAAGATTTATAATTTGGTACCACCTTTTAAAAGATTTATATTTTGTGCGGATTTTAGTTACTTTGTTCTTTTTTCATTTGGTTTTGAATGCAGTCTATTTTATTGTGCTATATTTTTGTAGATCCATAAATATTAAATGAACTAAAAAATTGTACGTAGGTATTTGTACAGATTTGAGTTATTTTATTTCTTTTATTTATTTATTTGGTTTTGTATAGACAGAATATATTTTATTTTCTTTTTTGTATATTATTCCATTATATTAAGGAAACTGAAGTTTTTTAAAATAAGTACAAATATGTATTTACTATTTTAATTATAATTTTTTTATGAAAATTCGAAAACCTGTTTAATCGGTTTTTTGGGAATAGTAGAATTCGAAAACCTTTTTTTTCAGAAGTCGAGTTTTGTATAAACCCTAGTAGCGAGAGTTTACCTTAATCCTGAGCAAATTCTGGACTGCTATTGGAAGAGTGTCCCTAAAACTTGGGAGGGGCAATTTGAGATAATATCGCCTCCTATGTAGTCTTTGGAATCTGCCTCAAAATCTTGTTATTTTCGAATGAATTGTGTAAGTCAGGCGATGCAATTGATTCACAGGGTGCACTGCCAGCTACTGAACGTGTTCACGAGACGGTGTCAAGAGCCGGTTCACGAGCGGACCTGTGTGTGCTAGTTGCGAGGCGATCGACGCATCCATGTCGAACAACAGAGAACGACTACCGCGCGTTTCCACAGGGACACGATGGCACCGATAATCCCATAGTTCCTTCGACTTGCCCCACTTTATTCATTATCGTGATATCGCCGCGTGCCACGTGGCAAATCGCGAACAATGCTATTGTTCGCGCGGCAATTGTACCTTGGGATTCGTGCAGGACGGTGTCTCCTAAAGATGCTGATTCACTTGTTAGAGGCTCGAGAGCTCGCGAGCTTTCGCAGCTGGAAATTCGGAAAAGCGGGAAGTTGAAAAATTTCCACTTCGAAGCACCACGAATCCCGAAACCCTGTTGCCCCTCGAACACCACTGTCAGTGTATCTCGCAGCATTTCGCTGATACCAGTGGATTCCCCTTTTTCGTTCGCTCATACCTTTGCATCGCAGATTGTGGCCAACAATCGTCCGACATTCCGCCGCGAATGCTTGAAACTCGCGGCTCGGCTGCTAGAGGGTACGTACTTACGTAATTTTGTACAAATGCGAGCGGCTTTTTCCGCGCTCCCGTTTCCAGCGTTTGCCGCACTGATTGCGCCTTTTTCGTACTTAATATTAAACACTCGATTGCTGTAGGTTCGGTGCACAGACGGACCGTTTCTTGTACGACGTTTCTTGAGGATATTACCATTAGGGCACTTGAGTTACATTCGATAGAACGTGCAGTTTGATCCGACGGACAAACGATGAAAATTTATGAAACATGATCGGGACGATCGTAGCTTATTATGTAAACGAAGAACGAAGTTGTGAGAAGATTAGGTAAGTGTTACTTTAAGCTGCTCGATGCATCAGCGTGGTCAATGAGCTTACAGACGAGTTTGAGCTTGAAAAAAATATTGAGACGTAAAGCAAGGATTCTTAATTACCCGATTTCTAGTTGGTGCGAATGACTAAATCAAGAACGGTTTGAGAAATATACTGACCACCCTGGTGGCATTCAGGGCAAGCAAACATTTCGTCTTCGCTAGCACTAGGCTAGAGATATTTTCCTTAGGGCGCCTAAGACGGCCCAGCTGCGCGTAAAAAAACAAGTATTTTCGCGAAACGAGCTGATTTTTAAACGCACCAGAGAAGTGGCAGCAAGAGCTTATAAACTTAGATTAAACAGAGTATCGCGAGGGGAGCGGGGGATGAACCGAGCGGCATTTACTTTACCACGAGTATTTCCAGCTATTTATTCATCTTCCTTGGAGCTTCGGCTCCGCGAGAAGCGATCGTTCCGTGCGCGACGCCTCTAAATCCCTCGCTTCCTGCTTGAAAAAGGAGGCTCGACAGTTGTCGCAAAGATTCCTTCCCGTCGAATGATTCATTTGAGACAGAAGACGCGAACGATGAGTGGAGACTCTCAGAGCAGCGACGCTCGCGAGCAAATCTCCGTTTCTAGTCTGTTGCGTTCGCGTCGAGAAGAGCTTCGAGCAGTTTCCGTCCTTGGTTTTCGCTTTCTTGCGCCCCTGTGGCCCTTCGAAGAGCGAGCACGCCCTTTCATCGACAGGCACGAAGTGGACGCGTCAAAGAAAATGATCGAGAGCAAGCGTGCATTTGCAATAGAAAAGAAGTTTTCGTCGGAATTCCAGATTTTTCCTTGCTTCTCTCGCGATTGATCTCCTCTTTGATGGATCGTGTTGGGCTGTTTCGCTGCGACCCACTTTGCGCTTCCGGCATTCAACGGCTGACATATCACAGGGGAAGAATAATAATCAGACGCGCCGCTGTCCCCAGAATTTCGTCCAATAGCATTTCTTGTACGTCCGTTTCTTTTTTTTTTTTTACATCCGGCTAGCTCGTCGGAGGTCCGACGACCGTACCCTCTGTTTGTTTAACCGACCGACAGACTCGACGAAATTAGCGTTTAGGTAGAGATTATTTTGTAGCGACGCGTATGTCCAGGTTGTACAGATTACACACCACGTGCATATAAATATGTATATATATATGTATATATATATACATCTATATTTTAATTACGACGTATTTATAGAGGAAAAGAGAGAATGGGAGTGACGTTACTTCCGGCGTGGTCGTAGCGTATCGATTGTATTTCGAATTTATTTTCGCAATGGTGCACCGAATGTCAACGTGGCTGCGCATGAATAATAAATTGTACTTCACTTTTTCACCGAGTGTCTCGTTGAAAGCCCCCGATCTCACTCCCTCGACCGTCCCCAAACCGAGTCACAGTCGCTTAAATCGAACAGGAGCCCTGGAATAGAGTCAAATCGATACCGAGCCTAAATATAAACAGCGAAACAAATGAAACATCTGAAAGAAGGGTAACTCTCATATCCTACCTTTACCTATAAAATGGACACCAGTGTGATGAGGGAGGGTAAACACAGTCGTGGCCAAGATCGTTTCGCTTTTCTTTCCTTTTATATATTAAGAATTTTTAATAATCAATATTGTCGGATATATATATATATAATATATATATATATTATATATATAATATAATACATTATATTAATTGAGACAGTATGGACACAACGTATAATTGGCGCGGTAAGGTGACAAAGAAGCCTCTCCCTTGTCAGTGTCCCTTCGTCGGAGGGTTGCCAGCTCCATACGCGGCTATCAACGTCGTCGATTTACACCCTCGGATCTCCTTTCCTTTCTCCCCTTTCTCTCCCCCTTCTTCCTCGCGCGGATTTCTCCTCTCCTCTTCGTTATTTGGTTTTCTACAGCCCCGAACAGCGGGTGGAGCCCCTTTCCACGCTTATCACAAGAAGTTTCCCTTAAGCATTAAGTCCCGACGATCGGCAATCACGCGCCCCCGTAGAAAGAGTGCCCCGATTCAGCAGATAATCATCGACAATTACCGCGACTGTAACTGGTAAGTGTCCACTGGTTCGGTTTCAGTAACGATCTCTCGTTTTCTTCTCGAGCGGGGCAAATTCTATTTTCGTCCGGCTGCCTTCTTCTCGCCGCTCTTTCTACAGGGACGCCGTTGCGCGCCTCACCCCCCTCCGGTTACCACTATCACCACCTTTGTCACAGCTCTCTACCCCCCTCGACCCCGCCTCCCCCTCCCCCAAAAGGCCAACCACCCCTCGGCGTTCCTTTCCTCCTACTTGTCTCTCGTTTTTTTTTCTTTTCTTGCCACCTCCCCTCGCAGCGTTAATATATTCATATATATTATACTATTTAGTCTAATCCCTGATATATAACATGAACCTCGTTCACAATCGTAGAAAAAGGATCGTGAGACGAAAATACACCTCAGCTTTTCTCTACTTCGCCGTGGCTTTCGTGCTCTCTGATCGACCTTTTTCGTCCACGCGATCGCTCGTCGGTCTCCTCGTCTTGGGGCTGCGCCACCGAGGACGTTGGGGGTTGCGTCAGAGTGTCTCGTCAACTCCGGGGGTTCGTTTTACTTGTCTGTTTTTTTCTTCTGCGCGCGAAAGCAAGAGGGGGAGCAAAGTTCCACGCCGACGAGAACAGTGTTTTCTAGAGTCTAGAGACGGCATTGTGCGTTTCTTTTTAGGAAGAAATTTGTATACCGCGATGCAAACGGCACTAGAAAATGGTAGCAGCGAATGCAAGGGGCAGATTCGATAATTCTAGTGAAAAGAACGTCGACAGTAGCAACGAAGGAGAATGCGAAGAGAGTGAAGAAAGTTTGGAGCGAATTCCCACCGAAAGGCGCAACCCCCAACGACACCCCATGGCGCCCTCAAACTTCGCGTTGAGAAACGAAGACAAAAAAAAAAGAATGAACAATCGCTCGCGCCGTTTCGCCTCGTCGCCTACTTTGTACAACCATAACTACACAGAGTGTGCTATTTCGTTTGCTCAATAAATATTCGATAAATATATTCATTGTATTTCATTATAATAATATATATATATATGTTTATATATATATATATATGTATATCATCGTATTGCCGTAGTAATAGTAATAATAATCGCACTATATTATCATCGCCGTAGTCGCTCTCGTTTTAACCATTACAATTATCAGTATCATTAAATAACATTATATTTATATAATTATTATTATCGTTATTCTCGTAGCTGAACTTGCGCCACGCATGCTCGTGCACACTATATCCCTATTTAACCCTCGCGCAAACGCCCCCCCGAAACAAAAAGACGGGAACGCTTAATCGTCCCCTCCCCCCTTATAATTTTCAAACTCCCTCCTTTATTAACTAATCGCTCGTTGGCTACGTGTGTGTATGAGTGATTTACAATCGTAAATCGTTCAGTCCCTGGCAAGCTTAATCCCCTAGCAAGTTTCTCTCGCCTCTTCCTCCTATCTACTATTTCCTTTCTACTTAATTGCACGCTCACCGACGTCTCGATTTCCAAGCCCCCGTGTCGGGTCGGCCGGGGGTCTGCAGCTCGCACGCGGAATTTCTCACGAAGGGAGAGCCGGCTGTTTGTTCTCAGTGATTCGATCACCTGCCCCGTTTTAGCGCGGGTGGCCCGGGATATCGAGTGTTTCACCCTCGGACCCGATCGAGACGCGCGACCATCGCGTAATTAAGTCGCTCCCCTTCCCACCCACCCCTCCTGTAATTGCCCCACGCCCTTTGCCACTCCACGAGTCTACTACAGAAGAATCTATCTTACGTAGAAAAAGTCCTCGCGCGCACTGCCGCGACCGCGGGAACTTCCGCGAGCGGCTCGGGATCGCTTTCCTCGCGCTAACCCTTTCGAACGAACATTCTAAGAACTCGTTTAATCGGAAAGAAACGAACGGGTTATTTGAAGAACTCGAGCATCAGCCAGTTGCGAATCAATGTTTGTAAAATCTATAGGTAAGTGGAATTATAAAAGTGCTGTTTTAAATATCGAAGATATATTTAGCTGCTGTCGATGCTTAGTGGTTGATAATTTAGATCGAGACCGGTGAATTCGGTAAGTGATCCCAGCCGCGCGGCTCCCAGCGGCTCAGCCCTTGTGCGGACGATTTTTTTAATGCACTTTCGGTTCAAGGCAGCTCGAGACGCTGTATACAAAACGTTTGCTCCGTGGATGCCCCGAGGAGAAGACACCGTGACGCGAAATTCGAACGTGACAAATCGCGAATGGAATTTCGCCTTGAGCAGAAACCTGGTGGCAGGGTGGGCCCAAGCGGCCTCGCCGCCCAAATAAATCGGAGTATACGATCGCGAAGCGGTCGAAGGAACGATTTCCATCTACGAGTCCCCTTCCTAAAAGCACCTTGTCGAATTCCCCCGCGAGGAAGACCTAAAGCTAGTTTAGCCTAACCGTCATCTACCCTAATTGGCACTCTACCCTATTATCCCTACCCTTATTAGAATCGTACGCCGATATAATCGTAGTTTGATTTTCACTCTGCGCCGTGCGACGAGCCAACGGATAATCGGTGATAAAAGAACGTTTCGCAGTAAGTGCGTATCCCGAACCACCCTGGTTTCGTTTCGTCATGGTTCGCCCGTGAATTCTGCCGGCGCCTTTAACAAAATAACAGCACGAGGTGCCTCGTGGCAATCCCTATTGGCATCGAGGAAAGTATATTAAAATTCCTTACGCATCTATCACGATCGCTTCTCCACCCCATCGACCTCCACTTTCATCCCTCCCTCACGGAACCCAACGTTTCCCACCGTCACTCCTTACCTAAGCCTCGAACTCAGGGTAAAAGGAGGAGAATCACTTAGGCATTCGAGGGATCGATCCTTCCTCCAGGAAACGAAAGTTCGACGACAGTGGACGGCGAAGGGGTGGAAATGCTGGATCTATGGGTATCTAGGCCCCTCCGTAGATCGTCGGATCTAGGATCTAGGTTCGTTCGCGTGTCTCTCTGCCCCTGTGCGTAATAATATCTATAAATGGGGGTGAGCCACTTTAGTCACTTTGTATGGCAGATCTATTAAACTATCGGTAAAGTTCAATTAAAAAGAATCACCTATAGATGATGGATTTGAGCTAGGTCTCGCTGCAGAGATAGAAATACTTGTTATTGGAGCGCCAAGGGTGGCTCGCCCCCGTACACGAGTCAATACACCCTAACGCCTCGCATATGAATATTTACAGATAATAATCATTCTCTCCCGTAGTAACCGTAGTGTCGCAAAGCGATTAGTAGTTAATTAGTAGTAGTATTAGTAGTAGTAGTCAGCGATAATAGCGTCCCTCCTTCCTTCTCCTCCGTAGTAATCGGTGTACTCGTTTTAATAGTGAATAGGCGGTGTAATAGTAACAACTGTATGCTGCAGTGTCTCCCTTTTACAATTAATAGTAGAGTAGCGGTAATAATAATAGTAGTAGTAGTTGTAGTAGTAGTTTATAATAGCGCTGGTAGTTAATTAGTAGTAGTAGTAGTAGTTAGTGGTAGTAGAGTGGTGGTGAGTGGTTTCTTTTTTCAGTGGCGGTGCTGATGGTGATGGTGGTGATGGTGGTGGTGGTACAGTAGTAAATAATAGTAGTCACCTCGTATTATTAACAATAGTCGCAGCGTTACGTCGCCTCGCGTGGCGTTTAATAGCGGTACAAGCATTTTCGTCTCTTCTTTTATAGGAATAGCGGCGTCGTATCGCCATATCAACCCTTATCCGACCTTGTTATTGCTATTACCGATATTGCTAGTCTCGATCTTTGTACTATCACTACGAACCGATTGACGGGATGCCACCCGTCCTCCCATTACGGCGTGCTACCTCCAGCCTGGACCATGGTCCCCTTTCCACGCTCTTTTCTGCTATTTCTTCAAGAATCTTCTCTATTCTGCAATTCTAAATTAAAAGTCAGACGAAAGGTAGGATCTCCTAGGAAAAGCTCCTAGGATCAGAGGACTCGACGAATTGGCTGAGAACGATGCGGACCGAACTAAAGCTACGGAAAACGATCTTGAGAGTGTCGAGCGACGAAAGAGACATTGGTCCAGAAAGGGGAGCGAGTCGTCTAATGCCTCTAGCATATATATTCAGCGATAATGGGCGAGAGGGGTGATCGCACCCTTTCAACATCACTCGAAGAGAGAAATAACAGGGAAGTGACTTTACAAACCCAATAAGAACCACCTCGAAAACTACCTGGTCGTCTAGCGAGTACGTTAAGCACATTTTAATCAGGGGTTCCTCGAGAGCTCGGGTATTTTAGGAGTTACAAACTGGACAGGTCGCCCCTCGTGCTGCCAGTCATTCGACGCGATATCCCCTTGCTTCCATTAATTCCGTGAAACTGGATCTTCGATCTCTGGGAGCCTCGTAGGTACTTCCTTTGGTATATACCAGCTCGAAGGCTATCTTGGCGTTCCAAGGGAACTACATTAAGGGATTAATTAGTAGTCTTTCGTAATATTCTCCTGGGCTGTATTGGAGCCTGGCAGCGGAAGCGTTCGATCCGTAATTGCGGCTCGTCCCTCATCGTCGGACACCTCTCTTCAATGTACACAGTCGACGGAAAGCACTTTGGACAATAGTTTGGAACACGCTCGTTCGTTGTCGTCGAGTTCGATGCGTTAACGTATGTAATCCTCCTCCGCGCGACGTACACTAGTGTTTCCCTACTTAATTAATAACTATATAGATATCTCTCACTATCTCGAATTCTTCTTCGCGTCCCTCCATCGCTCGCCAGGTATCCCCTTTCGCTTCCTCCTCCTCTTCCTCCCCCGTCTCCCCTTCGCCAGCGTCCTCTTCATCCTCCGTTCGACGCGCATTACCGAATAACAGGCTCGCGATCAGTTAACCGCTTAATTTACCAAGTAATCAATATTTAAATATCCACTTTGTTTCTAACTAGCAGCCTCTGGTGGACTAGCCCGCACTAGTCTTTTCTTCTCTGTGTTTCCCTCTGTGTTTCACTAGCGTCAGCACTAGCCAGAGCATTTAGGTGATTATTAACGATACAATTTATAAACTTATTAATCGTCAGTTACCGTTATTATTATCCGTGGTTCGGGGACTGGCTTCTATCCGACTCGTCGTCGATCGAACCCCCTCGACCTTCCACACTCCCTCCCAACCCCGCGCTTTCTATTCTCGACTCCTTTTACGGTTTTTGTAGAAACGCTTCGTCGTCGAAGGGAAGCACCCTTCCGCCACTGTATCGCGTCTAAACAAGCGTGTATGTGTGTGTGTGTTCCTTCATAAATATTATAAAAAAATATAATAGAAAATTATAATTTCGTTATAATATTTATAAGCTACTCGATTGGCACTAGAAATTTTCCCCCTTCTTTTTTGTCCTTGAGTTCCGCTTCCGTGGCTAACCCTTTCCGCGAAGAGTACAGAATCCGCGTGTACGTCCCCCGCCCCCTCTACTCTAAGGTCCTCTAAAATTTTACAAAATACCGCGGCGACGCCCGCCGTTTCGACGCAACGGACCAGCTTTCGCCGGAGTCGCCTGGTGTATGTACAAAAACGCTCCCGGAAGGGCCCCCGAAGCAGGAAGAACCGGAAGTCCGGTTGCGAAAGCGACGAAAGAACGACCGACGATCCACTAGAGTTTGTCCCCCAGCTTTCGTTGCGTTCCCGGTGGACGGGAGCGGATCGACGACGATCGACGGACGTTTATGCACAGGAGACGAAACGAGGTGCTCTTAGTAGCGTCCTTCGAGGACGCTTAAGAGACAGGGAGAGAGAAAGAGAGAATGAGAATTACGAATTGTACTGCGCCGAAAGAGGAGAAGAAAGCTTCCGGTGTGGCTGGGAGGCCCTCGCGCCGACCCAAACGCGAGCAGAGTAATAATTGACCGAAACGTTGACCCTCTGAGGACGGAGCAGATCCTTCGCGGGGGTCGCGCTTCGCTTCCGTTCGCCCGACGCAGGAACCCCTGAAATCTTAACTGAAACCAACCGCCGAGCCCTCTCTAACGTGTCGCGGGTCTGCTCTGCGGGAAGCGAAGCTCGACGGCCCCGTGTTTTCCGAGCGGAGAGTATCGAGAGGTCAGGAACGTCCCTAGGCGGTCCTCAGAGGGTAAAGAATTGCCCCGCGGCACCACGGGACTTCGCCTGCGATCGACCGACTTCAGTTTCGTCCGTGAAACGGCCCGGAGGCTGCCCCGGGCTCTCTGTCCGCCGGAAGTCCCACGTTTCCTCGGCGCGTCCGCTTAAACTACGATCAGACTCTCAGGCACTCGATTCTCCGCGGGCTGTGGTCGCGAAGCTGAACGCGGCACGAGCAATCCTGGCGATTCCCATCCGCTTCGGGGCAATTATCGTACGCGGTGGTGATCAACGACCCCGTGGAACATGCGAGCTTCTCGAGACTTTCCGGTCGTTGGCTCCAGTGTCACGGGGGAGACTTCGGTCGGCCGCTCTTGTCCTGCATTACTTGCTGCTGCTGCGAGGCTTGCTGCTGTTGGGTCGCTTGCTGGGGAGGTTGGGGTGCTTGCTGGGATTGTTGCTGCTGGTGGTGGTGCGACGTTGGGTCCGTCCCTACGCCGAGGTCGGCGCCCATCAGGCTCCCGGGGCCGCTCTTGTCCACCACGCTGCTCGTGTGCACCGGGTGAAAGTATCGATCTGGAGATATTTAACAGGGTTTTCAGTTAGCTGGACGGTGTTCCTCGGATGAACGACGCGGCGAGGAAGAATTTGTCACGTTGATCTTAGTTTTCTTTTCGGTCTAATACTATTACAAACCTTCATCCATGGCAGAAGGGGGTTCACTGGCGGTCCCCGTGATGATCGGCGCGATCATGTTGTAATCGTCTTCTAAATTGATGAAAGGTGCTGTGTTCCAGCGGGGAGGCACGTTGGAGACTGATCTCTGAGTGGCCACTGGCCTTGTCACCGAAACGGGCGATGAAAACAGGGATAGGTTCGTCGGGGAGATGACTCCTGACATTGAGCTGATGGTGGGGTACGTGAATATTTGCTGTATGGAACAGAAAATAGATTTTAAACTTTTATTCATAGTGTCATTACGCAAAACAGGATACTTAGAAAGAAATCAGGGTTCGAAAGAGTTCTGGAACTTTTCGATAAGTTCTAGTTGAAACATGGACCATGGAACTTTTTTTAAAGATATTCTCACATTAGGAGTTCCCATGAGAACTATTAAATTAAGGTTCTTCAAAATAAAAATTCTAGTTGTTCCTAGTTGTCATTTAATGCAGAAGTTATCCAGTGTGTTATTTGCAAGCAGAGCTGGGCATTAACTAAATAAAATATTATGTAAATAAGGATCAAATAAACGTTACCTTAACTTTAGATTATTCGACGAATAAAGTTAATTTTTATATTCGATGAGAATTTATTCGACGAACAAAGTTAATTTTTTTATTCGACGAATAAAGTTAAATTTTTTATTTGTTATTCGAAATTGTATTTAAATAAAAATTTTGCCCATTTCTGTTTGCAGTGTACTGAATGTGACGGTTTGGGCACACGTCGAATGCACAGATCAGGAGAGAATATTAATTATTTTACTTGCGAGTTTGTACAAATAAAAATTGAAAAAAATCTTGTATTGTACCAATTAAATGTCTTTTTATTAACACTGTTAATCATTTAGACCTAAAAATCTACTAATTTAATAGTTGGTCGGTACTAGACGACAATTTTTAATTTTCTAGAAATTACAACATTTTTACTTTTGCGAATTACCAATTCTTATTATTAAATTTCACGTAAATAATTTCCCTCCTCTTGCTAAGTTCCATCTATACTACAAACACGTTTTTGAATTTCCTACTTTTATCGACTCTACCCCAAGGTATAACAAAAAAACTTAGAACGGTCAGTACTGCACGACTCTCCCCTAACATTCTCTAGCAAAGTTCTTTAATACCTGTCATGTGGTACCTCAAGACTCAAACCCTTCAGAAAAAGCCTCCTAGTACCGCAAATAATATTATCTAATAATCCATCTAATGCCCAATTTGGCGTTAGCTGTCGAACCCACCTGTCCAGGTTGGGAGTGGAAATGGGCGAAGGTGTACTCCCGGCTGGTGTGAGGCGCGGTGACGAGGATCCTGGCAGGGCTTTTCCTTCCAGCAGGATCAACGGAGCTCTGGCATCCAGAGCCGACCAGGCCCACGGCAGCCGCGGCTGCCATTTGGTCCTGATTCGACGCCATCTCCGCTGGGTCCGTGGGCGAGGTGGACGATGTCGGGGGCGAGTTCGCGCTCGCTGCCGTCAGCTCGCCCGTTGACCTGATGATGGCGACAGGCCTGGCCATAGGGGCCGGCGGCGGCGGTGGAAGCATCGAACTCGGATAATACTGTGAGAACTTTTGTATGCCAGTGCGGGGTCCGGCTAGCTGCGCCTGGAAATACCACACACCCACCGATCAACGTCGTCGACCCGTGCGTGATCCATTCACCCTGTTTTCTAAATACTTTCACTGATTCCTAGTTCGTTCCGATTCTATTTTCTCCCCTCTGTGCCGGGATTAATTTAATTTAATTTTTGCCCGCAACCCTTCGCTTGCAAGAAGAGATACCTAGGGCAGGCTAAGTGGAATGGCTGTTAATAGTATTTCTACAGATGATTTACATCGCAAACGAGGGGTTGCTGTCTGAATTTCTACGTCAATTCTCATCCTTAAATGGAGGGAAAAATCCAGGGCGATTGGAACACGGATGACCACAGGTCGGATTGAACCGCCTCCGTTGTTTCCGTTCGTACTACTGAAAGCTTCGCTCGGCTCCTTCGCGACAGTTACATCTAGCGACTGTTTAGGAAATTGTTACAAATTCAAACGTCAACGAAGGTACAACGGAGCGAGGGTTTCTTTAACGAAGGACAGCAACGTGGCGGCTTTAAAGGATCCGGGAGCTACCTGAGGCAGCTGCTGGGTGTTCTCGGCCTCCTGGCAGACGAACGTCACGAAATCCGAGAGGGTGTCGTGACCGTTCTCGGGGTATTTCACCACCCCCGCGGACACAGGGTGCTCCGGTTGGTAGTAGGCGAGGCCGGACATACTCTGGCCAGAACCGCCGGCCAGTCCGTCGTGTGGCGAGTGCAATCCTGAAACACAATTCACCGCTGTCATCGACTGGCCGCCGTTCGCCCGGGGTGCCACGTATAACCACCCCCTAAGCCCGACGACCTTCCTGGAAATCGGCTCAGTATCGCACCCCCTTCGCAGGCCAATACCTCTCGCCTCTACAACGCGTCATCTTTGCTCGCCCCTAAACCTCTCCGACAACCCTGTCGGCCTCTCTTTAATTGCGCACATTCAAACGAATCTCGTCGAAACGATCCTCCTCCTACGCACCTCGACTACCAAATGTTTGCAAGGCACACACGCCGCCGGAGGTGATATCTACGTACGTTTCTCCTGGATTACGTGGGCTTCCGGATCGATCGAGAGTTGGCAACTTTAGCGAGAGCACGGCCCGCGGATAATGTTAATAATTGTTAAGACGAGGAACGTTAACGAAGCTGGAAAGTTAGCCGCTCGAATCTCGTCGCGAGAGAGTTTTAGTAGAAGAGGGAGCAAACAGAGGTAACGATTGCCGCTGTAAGTCTGTTAGGGGGTGGTTTTAGTGGTGTTTCAGGGGTTTGGGGCAGGGGGGGGGGGCGACCAACTATAACGATCGTGTTAAGTATATATGTATATATATAAGGCACTCCAAGCGTGAGGCTGGCTGGCTGAAACGTACATGTATTTATATACGCGTGTGTGCGCGAGCGCGCGCGCAGATGCACCACAGATGCGTTGTTAAATCTTTAAGGTTATTAAACTTGTGTGAACTACGCGGCGAACGAACAATTTGCACTGTCGAACAGGGAGTATTTGCTGATTGCTACCGCGAGGTAAGAGCGTGCGCGCGCGCGCGCGCGTGTTCACGTATATCACGCACATGTGGATATATACATGTATGTATATATACATATAGATTATGTATATATACATATGGTATGTAGACAGATAGAGATATATATAGATATATATAGTGCAACAACAAACATCAAACAGCAAGATAACAACGATTAAACAACACATCAAGAAACATCAAGGATAACAACAACATCAACATCAATAATACAATGATATACATATATACGTGATATATATATGTACGCATGTATGCATGTATATATATATATGTATATGGTATAAACAACAACACCAACATCGCAACAACAATAGAGTAATAATATAGTAAGGTAGTATCGTACGGAGAGAGACAGAGAGAAAGAGAGATAGAGTAGATAGATAGACAGACAGACAGACTGTGTGTATTAGCATTAAACAATAGTTCAATCAAGGTATCACAAATTAATCGAACCAATCAATCAATCAAGGTATCAATTAAGTCAATGTAATTAATATATATTCATCCAGCATACGACATACCCAGAGCATTGGCCGTGTGACAGTGAGTGAGAGACAGAGATAGTTATTGGTGTGCACGGTTCAGACGAGGGTACGGTCTCGATCCTCCGATCCCATGGATCCAGGGTGTTCGTGGAGATTAGGGTTTATTCGAAATTTACACGGTCTACGGCATTATCGAGGAGTTTCTGGAACTCTTCACAGAGATTTCTAAAGTTTACTGTTAGCACTCTATTCCTCCTCGATTTCAAAGCCTACGGAATTTCTCAAAAAAAAAAGGGGGCACCGAGTTCTTGGAACCGCGAAGCGGCTGCTAATGACTCGAATTTCTCGGGCTTTCCACTGCAACCCCGTGGAACCGTCGGGGCCACCCTCCGACGCGAGGCCGTACCCTTAAAAATAGTAATACGTGAACAGGTGGGTGTAACAGGGTGGGCAGACAGACAGACAGACAAACAGACAGACGAACAGACAGACAGATAGACAGCGACAGCTAGCTTACCAGGTAGACCGGTACTACGCAGTTAGCAAGAAATGCCGTCCGTCTGTCTGTCTGTCCGTTCCCAAGCCCCGAACGAATATATTCGTTACCGTTACCGGGGGGTGCTTGTTCTCCACTGATCTCTCGACAATCCCCGTTCGAATCGCTTCGACTGTCGGGCGACAGGGCTCTGGCCGACTAACTTTCGAACGTTGTCAGTCTCTTTCCCTTTCTTTTTTCCCCGTTTCTCTTTTTTCTTTTCTTTTTTCCTTCTTTTCGTTTGGGCAACAGACAGGTCAGTCAGACGGACAGGCAAACGGGGGCGTTAGAAAAATATATATATATATATATATAGATATACACATATAGTACTATACATACACAGGTGAACAGGAACGGTTCGCAGAGTATACTTATTTCCATACAGAGGCGTACAAAGATACGAGATTTCGGTGAGACTAGTGGTTCGTTCGGCTGGTCTCGTCGCGGGGCGGCGTTTAAGCTTCGCGCCCGACACTTGTCGGCCGTTGAAAAAAAATGCTACAAGCGTCCCGTTTGGCGTTTAACTCTCTGGTGTCTACGGGTACGCGGTTCGAGACGGGGAAGAAGTAGCGCGAGGTGTCGACGATCGTTTCATCCTCGAGGCACTTATCGGTTCAGAGTGAAAGCCTCGGGAGGAAGCTTCCCCAGCTCTCCTCGGTGTAGAATTCTTTTAAAAGAGGTGAAACGTAGCGTAAGTTGGGGCAGAGGTTAATTGGTTCAGCGGACGTCACCGTAGGACAGGTGGAGAAATTCGATTATTGGGGCACCGCGGTGTAAGTGGAACACGCGAGTCGATAGTCAGACACGGGAACGCATTGTACTCCCGCGTCGGCCTGACTCTGGTCGTCCGCCTCTACTTCCGTGATTCTAATGCGCAAATGTATTTATTGATCTCTATATCCTTCGGGTGGCACGATATTCAATCCGTGGGATGCATCTTTAATGCAAGATTCCAGTTAACGAGCGAAGGGGAGGAAGCCTTCCAAGACCGCGCTGGAAGACTTTCCACAAGCTATTCGTCAGGGTGTTTCCAGAAAAAAATCCACGGAATCTATAAGCCTTTCGTCGCCAAGGGAGCGGGGTAAACAAAATCGCGATCCTGCGAGCAACTTCTCGCTCACTAAATCGATCTGGACTATGTGTATCGTATGCCTGAAAGCGCCAAGCTTCGTCGATCGTCCAAAGTACGTGGACGACGATAACAAAGGAGGTAGAAGTGATGCGAGGGGAATGGAACGCAAGTGTCTATGACTTTCGAGCCCCTTGTTCGAAACTACGGTGAACGATCGGTTGATTCAATTCCTTGAACCCTTCGCGCCCGGTAAATCTGTCCCCGCAAATTAACGGTCGCGCCGTCGCTCCCGTTTCAATACTCCGCTTTCGGGGATCAGGAATTGAATCACCTGTATCCATCAGGAGCGCAACGAAAAGGCAGCCCTTTCGCCTCGATCTCCGTGAGAAAGAACCAGGAACCCCAAGAAAAAGAAGAGACGGGGGAGGGGATGGGGCGGAAGGGCGGGGGCAGAAAAAGAAGAAGAAAATCTCGGCTCGCCTACCAACGACAGCATTGCGCCAACAATCGTGCACACAGCTGCAGGCGGCTACACAAAACCAGCAACGATTATCATAAACACCCATACGCGCGTCTATTTAATCGTTATAATTATCACCGACGTAATTACCCGCCAAATATACGCGCGCACGGCTATTTGTAACGATCGTCACGCACGCGTGTATGTGTATATACAGAGATGCAACACCGAGCTAACACACAAACGTCTCATTAAGGGCTAACACATATACGTGTGTATGTATGTATAGAGCATCCTTGCTTTCTTCGAGTTGCTCGTGACTCGTAGCGGTTTACCGTATCGCAATCAGACGTCAGGCGGATTTCTCGGTGATCCCCCTGTGGTGGACAAAACGACCGTCGGATTAATCCACTTCCTTCTGCCGCCCCTTTCGTCCCTCTCCTCCCTTTCTCTCGTGCCCCCCTCTCTCTCTCTCTCTCTCGCCCAGAGATCCGCGAATCTCTCGGATCGAGGGGCAGAGGATCAGATCCGCGAGAGGGCCAAGGAGATTCTTTGGAACAGATTTCTGTCGCCTCGAATCCACGCGACAATTCCCACGCATCGCGCGAGATTATTAGCTTGACTTCGAAAGAGGAGGTTGAATCGCCCGAGTGATCCTGAGATTTAGGTCGCCCTGTCGTCGAGGGACACCTAGGCGACATTCTTTTTTACTCCGACGAACAATAGCTCTCTGTTCCAAAGAATTCCCTCTATTAAATGCTACTGTAATTCATTGATGACTTTAGTGGCTCCAGAGATTTATCTTTGCTCCAGTTCCAAGCTCTATCGGTTGGTAAGTCGCGATACTTTAGCTCCGGGTTCTGACTTTGAATCGATGATTTTTGTGGCCCGATCGCGTGGGCATGAGTGCGATAAGAAATTTTATAGTCTGACGAGTGGGCGCGTTGAGTGCAGGAAAGAATCTGAAAGAGCTCGACTTCTCGAGGCTCTGAGAACTTTAAATCCAGGCAGTTTGGAATTTTGGGAGCTCGATCGTGGAAGGCGGCTGTTCCCGCGAAGGTTAAGAAAGAAAAGGAGGACAAAGCGAAAGAAAGACGGCGAACGCGAGACGAGGGAATTGACGAGTACGCGCTCCAGAGGTATAATTCTCTATGTATGCAAGGAACGCAGCAACGTTTATCGCACGTGAACATCGCAAGCACTTCCAACGGACTGCCATCAAACCGATATATATATATGTGCCTATATACCAATGATGAAGTGAACACGGTGCAACAACTACCATAACAAGAGCGTCGAGACTAGAGAGCTCGCGAACAAAAAGGAAAACAGAAACAAGGAACAAATAGAGTGCCACTTTTGTTAATACATTGCATTCGATCGGCGTAAAGGACAGTGCTTAATTCGCGCTTTTTCCACTGGGAATTCCCCGCGGGTGCTCGTCGATCATCGAATTTCCACGGGCGGAATGCCCCATCGAGATCCAGCCGGCGATATATCAGTCGCTCGCGATTGTTTTGAAGGTTCCGCGGGGCGGACTCTCTGTAAATTAAGCACTGCACTTAGCGCGATTGGGAACAGATCTATTTGAATCGAGGGGAACATAACAGATAAGGTCGGAGAAGAGCCGAAACATCGTGGAGATCGATAGCGAAGGCATTCGAGAGGATTGCTCGACGGTGCATGCCGCGAAGAAACGAACAACCTCCTGCGTTTCTCTCAATTTTCTCACCGTTCCAAGCGTGTCCCCTTTTCCTTTCGCCGAGATTCCCCTCGGCCTGCCAGGTATCTTCGAGTTTCCTCGCTGGCAGAGCTTCCACGCCCCTCCCCGAGGTCGATCCCGAGATCGATCTCTCCTCTCACAAATAACCGAACGATAAAGGGAAGATTTCGTGGCAGTTTGAGAGAGGGGCAGAGGAAAATTTGTTTCCCAGCTGCATCGAAGATACCCTTAAAATCGAACGTGCGCGGGCGTGTACGTGTGTTCGTGTGCAGAGGCTGGCCTCTCGCGCGGAAAAAGCCAGTGCGCTGTGACGCTTGCGGAGGCACCAACACACACTCGGAGAAATATAAAGTGCTGCTACGAGGGGGTGGAGTAGAGCGGGGGCTGATTGTGCAATTTCGAGCCGCATTGACGATTCGCGTCCTCGTCGCTCGCGATTTCGCAAGGCGATCTTTATTTTATCTTCCCTCCCCTCCTGCGACCCCTCTCCGCGCTTTTCGTGAAGCAAGTCGCAAGTTTCATTGCCTTTCGCTAAAGGGAATGCTTTCCTTCGAAGTTTGCGAACGAAGTCCTTCAATTCGCTATCAGTCCCCTCGACTTCGAAGCGTCGAAATTTCGAGATTTGAAGTCACGGAGCTCCGCTTCCAAGAAACCTCAAACCCCGAATTTCCAAGCTCCGAAAATGGAAAAACACATCAATCCCGCAGCCGTCCCACCCCAGAATCTCTGAAATCGAGCAGTCCCTAAATCGGAACGGTACTTGAAACTTCCAAGTCTCCGAGATATCCTCTCTGAGACGTTTCCCCCTTTTCGTCCGCCCACTAAATCACCCCATCTAAAGCCTGCCCTTCTAAAACTCGCGCAATTTTCTCGCGAGGCTCGCGAAATCGATCGCAATGGAGCTTCGAGACGCGAATCGTCGGCCTCGACTCCCAACGGTGACAATACACAATAAAAAGGAGAAAGAGAGATAGAGAAATCGAGCATATTCTACGGGGCCAGTGTGTTTCGTGATATAAAAATTGAATACTTCTGCAAAGTGGCTTGCGCTTGTGCACGGTGTGTGTGTGTGTGTGTGTGAGTGTGTGCGCGCGCGTGTGATTGCACGTGTCTCCGCTGTAACAGAGAGAAAGAAGAGAGAAAGGAGAAGGAGAGACACGTATAAGAGTGAGAGAAAGTAACGATTTGGAAAGGAGGAAAAAAAATTGACAAACGTGACAGCAATAGAGGAAAATATTCGAGCGTATACGACATCGTGATGCATGGTGTATACATACACGCGTGCACGGACACGTGGCACGAGCTTCGGGGTGTTCTGCCTCGACAAGAGGGTGGTTCCCGTCGGGGGACCGAGCCACCGACACTCAACAGCGTTCGTCACGTCACCCAGGCAACGATCTTCGCGATCGTGTGCATTCACCTGCGTACGTGTTCCAATTGATTATCTAATAATCTATAGTACTTGATCGGTAAACCTGGTTGGTCAAGAATTGGACCTTCTTAGATTTTCTTGAGAGTAACATGTATTTAAGAATTCCTTGTTTCGCGTGGGAAGAGCACGAGTTTTGAAAATTTCCATAGAATCTTTAAGTCTGAATTGTAGAGTTCTTGTAGAAAACACTGTAAGTGCCAAAAATCAAATTTTATGCTTTAGTATTACCACTGGCTCGTAGAACATTTTCCGCCATTCTTTTTTTTAATCTTGGCACTTAGTGTTTTCTACAAGGACTCTTCAATTCTTCTGATCGCGACTTATCGACTCTGTCTCATTCGTTTTCAATCCCCCATGGTTTCCTATTCTATATTTTCTTCCAACTTGTACAAATGTGGTAACGACATAGTAATTGGTTTTCTGTCGAGAAGGGTGAAGAGAGTGGAGTGAGGCAGGGGTAGTTAAGAGCTTGTAGCCTCGGACCTGCCGCGATCCATCAAATGATCCACGTACGCAGGTGCGAAGAACACGTTCGCGTAGAAACGGAATCCCGCGCGCACGGCACGCGTCCGCCGCGTGTACGCGTATACACGTATGTACAATTCGTACGTATGTATATATACGTATAATAAATATATATATATAGAGGTAGATATATATAGATATGTATATATATGTATATAGAACAGTCAATAACCAGTCACAAAGTACCTTTTAAGTCGAGTTAGCGAGCTTCTCTCTACGCTCGGGCTCAGACTGAAACAGAGATCATCAACGGCGTCATTTTCACGCGACATCAAGGGTTGATCGCGGTTGCAGCTGCGCGCAGCCAACGATCATCGATCCCGTAAATCGCACGAAGCCTACCCCGCACGTTGGTGATACGGATCTCCTGGTCCCGATCCCCGCACTATTATCGAGCTTCAAACGCTGTTTCCTCTCTCTACGTGAGAATCGCCTTGAATCGAGCCAGAGACGAACTTCGCGAAGTTACACTGCCGGAAAAACAGCGATCTCTGAGCGAAACTTTCGGATAGTTGCTTGCAGCCTGAAGAATGCTCGTCCTTGAAGGGCAGCGGTTAATTTCTTGGACGTCCTTCGGTTTCGTTTCGCCAGTCGAAAAATCGCGGCAAGCCCCACTAACCTACTTCCAGCCGCACCATCGTTAATTTAGCGCGTTTGCATTGAACTGGTTACTCAGCTTCGTCCGCGATCGCACTGCCTAAGCACCGCAGTCCTACGCGGCTTAGACACTTCAGCGAGTCTCCGGGAACTTGTGTTGCATATCGCCAGCTTCTGAATTTCACTTAAACTTTCTATTTTTGAGATGCCTGTAACTCGGTCCGCAGAAGTGGGTCAGCGTGGTTAAGACGCCAGAGTTTAAACTACGCGTCTCTTCGCTCGATTCGCGGCTCCTCTGCCACCCTTGCTTATTCCGCTCGCTCGATCGTTCACAGAGATCGAGATCCAGGATCGATTTACTTACATGAATGCCTGGCTGAGCTCAGTTTGGGTCTATCGCACACTGGACACATTCGAGGCGCCGGATCGCCGACGACGCGCTCGAACTCGCGGCACGGTGCAACGAGGCTGCGCATTAAAAACGCATCGTCCCCTCGCGCCGGGCAAAAGGACCACAATTGCTGTTTAACGTTCCGCGTTACAGGAGCATCCGGTGGCTTTGCAGCATCCGACTTCCCTGAGACGTGGATGAACAAATTGCACAGCGTCCGTGAAAAGTCCAACAAGTCCTCCACGGATGGTGTGGATTTGAAAATCGAGTGTCCGGAGTGCCTCGCGCCTCCGTGTCGTCGAGTTCGATCGTCGAGGGACGACGCTCGGCGTGGGTGATCGACGGAAGGTGATCGATCAGTCGTCGGTGACCGTCGATGCGAGCCAGCGAGAACGAGGGAGAAACGGTGGAAGGGAAGCAACGCCTCGTCACACGGAGTCTACCGCCGTTTCGTCGATCTATCGGGCCTGGGTGGACGTCACTTACGGGGGAACAGCAGCGTCGCGCGTTTTCTCGCTGGCGTCGGACGTTAGGCGGTTTGTTAGTGAAAATCGTCAGGCAAAAGCGGATAATGGTGAAGCGCACGGCACTGTCGCGAGTTCAAGCTCGATCTCAACTTCGGCACCTGCTGCCTTTTTTTTTTCGGGGGATCTTTCTCGGGATTCACGAGCGAACAGAGCAGAAAGAAGGGGTCGAAGGGGGATGATTAGCTGGGAGATCGCTGGAATCATGGACGCGATCCCCGTCGGCGGACACGTCGACTTTGGTCACTGTGCTTGTGGCCGTCGAAGGTTTTCGTCTCTGGTATGCTAGCGAGAGCGCATTCCGATATGCAGAGTACTTACAGTTCTCCAAATAATTAAATCGCTACGTCGAAAGAAAACACGCCTCTATCACTTTCTTTTCTTTTTTTTACGGGGATGGGAGGGTTCCTTTTAATTCGTGGGTTTAATTCGAGGTGACTATGGAGGGTGTATCGTGACGCGCGGGAGTCGCTTCGGGGGCGAAACCAGGGCAGAAGGACGATAAAGAGAGCTCGTACGAACGAGTGTCCCGTTTGGCCTTGTTTTCGAGTCACTGTGGTCGCCGTTGCGTCGAGTAATCCTACGTGTTCTTGAACTACTTCCAATAAATAATTAGCCCTCTTCTATCGAGAAAGTATCAAAGCTCGGCTCGACGCAAAGCGATTGTAACTCTCGAGAGTAGGATCAAATGGAACTGTTATTCTGATCGCTCCTCTATCCCTTGCACTCCCCAAGAGACGTCCAGGTGTCAAGATACCGCCAGTTAACGCTGGCTGCCAACTTTTGGCTGATGAAGGATCTCGTTGCTTTTCGCGGAGAGATTCGAAAATTCAAACTGACTTTCTCCACTGACATTCCCAAGTTTCACTCGCGAATATACGATTATACCACTGCTACGATTACCCGCTCATAAATCTTGATTAAACTCAGATTACTCGAACTGCGACATTAAAAATCAGAAGAAAATTATCTTAAGTCTGCCAAAGAGCAACGAGATCCTCCATTGAAAGGCGTATCGCGGGGACCATTCATCGCGTGGTTCCCAAACAACGATGTTCAACTCTGAAACGTTATCGCGAGCTTATGTATGATAAAAATTCGATACGGTAACGCTTTCCGTCGGCACATACCCGTCTGTGAATGCGGAGAGTCCATTCCACGATGACCATCCTCGGGCCTGAGGACCGGCGAGAAGGTTGGCGCGCTGGAAACGGAAACCGTCGGGGGCTTTTCAGTCTTGTCGTTCCTGATGAGCTGGTGCACCGGCGGTGGGCCTGTGAGCAACAACGGCCAAAGTTATTACAATCCTGCGGCTGAGGAGACGCTGGGACAGCCACGCGTTTCGGGCGAGTTCATCCCAGAGATAGGGGCGGTGCAAGAAACCGCCTAGGGTCCTGGACAACGGATTTACATGCGCGCAAAGCTGGCGGAGAAGCTGGAAATCGCCGTTTCGCGGCAATAAAATTAGGTTCAGTTGAGCGGCGAGGGATATTTACGCGCGGCCGTTAATTTAACGACAATACAGTCAATCAAGTGTCCCGGCGTCGCCGCCGTAAAGGCAACGTATGTATGATAAAAAGGGAGCAGAGCCGTAGAATGCGGTTGGCCACGGTCCAGGTATGCTTATTGCCGGAATTTTTCTCCGCTGTGTGTATATTTTGCCTGAGAAAGTGGTCATTTTATCCCGTCCGTAAATTCCCTCTATCCCGGCGACCCCTCCCCCTCGTTGCGTAAAAGTCCAAACTTTCGACTTACTTCAACCCCTTCGACCAACCCCCGGCCGTCTGTTTATCTTCTTACGCGGCGCTGTTTGCCCCGCGAATATTTGCCCGCCGGAATCGCGCGATCCTTCTCGACGCTTGACAAGTGGACGGGTACCCCTTTATGAAACACCCAGTTCAGTGTCCAACAATCTTGGGGGAAGGGATTATCCAACACTCGCGATTCTGTATTCGCAATCGATAGGCGCGCGAAAAAGAGAACGTCAGGACGAAGAGTTCTGTCAGCGGAGCTGGACAAAGGGAATTTCCCCGAAAGAGAGCTGACTTTTTTACCATCGCGAAATTAGCGCGAGAAACACTTTGCGAGATATTCGTGGCTCCCTATTCTTCGGCCGGTCTCTATTTTTTTTTTCTGAAAAAAAGAAAGCCTCCGCCCGGAAGTTATTCCTCTTTTTCATCTCCATCCACGGACTTCCGTTCCGGAGGGGGGTTATCGTTTGATCGATGAAAGAGTTAAGAGGGGGCGAGAGCGCGGCGGAGGGAAAGAGCAGCGGGGTGAGGCGAGCGCCGGGGTGGGAGTGATAAAGGGAGGCCGACGGAGAATAGAAAGAAAATAGAGAACGGAAAGGGAGAAATATAGGGAAAATGATCTATAGAACGCTGAGCAAAGTAGATCCCGATAACAAAAGGACGCCCCGATAAGCCGCCGGATGAGATTGAACTGGGGGTAGCAAAAAAACGTCCGACCCCTGACCGCCGCAAATTTGTTACTTAAACTCCAACCGCTGCGCCCAATCCGATCCCTGGCAGCCTCCGCCTATCTGCCTGACAAATTATTCCAAGCTACGCGTGTCGCGCCAGTCCGATTGTCGGCGGTTTCTATCGAGCGATAATCAATGAATCGTCCGTTGAATCGCGAGAGATAAAGTTGGTAACAAAGCACGGGTTCCGGGAGACACGGAGCATGAAAGGAAGGCTGAAAGGCGAACGTCGAGAAAGTATGAAAGCAAGCTATCGTCGGCTAATAAACTCCACCGCGAGAGAGGAGCCTGCCGCGCTTCTCCGGTGCCTGCAGAACGACGCGCCACTGTCGTAGACCGCGATTCCGCATAGTAGCGAGCGTCCTCGAACGGTTTAATTTTAGTGGGCGCGCGGAAAAAGCGATAAAAATATCGTAAAATCACGGTTTCGCAAACGGCGGCCGGTAAACAAGGTCTGCGCGCAACGACAGTGGGCGAGTATCGCGTCGAGGTGCGTCGCGCCGTGACGCCTCGCGCCCGCAACGGTCTGCAGTGCATTTCGCGTGGCTATATCTCCAGCGAATAAACGCGTTAGCTCGTGGCGCTTCGAATCGCGTTGCGCGAATTCACGGCGCTTGGCGTCGCCGCGCGCGTCCGCGTCTGTTACGATGGTATAGGCGCGTGGTTTCTCAACGCGCCGCGTCGCGGATGCATCGCGACGCGCCCACCTCGATCCTCGGATCGGCGACTGGTCGCGACGCCTCGCGTCGGGCCGCGACTGCACGGAGACTCGCGCGGAACCGCGTGACAGCCCGCGTCCACTAAAAATAAGGGCGAAACGTAGAGGTTTTGAAACTCACTGAAGCTAGCCGCTGGCTGAGCATGATCCGCGGCCGTGGCTGCGGACGGAGGGGTGTAGCTGCTGCAGTAGTACGGCGGGTGCTCTATTTTGATCGCGTTTATTTGAGGCTGCATGTCGCTGAGGTCATGCAGTATGGACGCTGAAACCAGACACACATTAGCGGTTACGGATCCTCGCGCGTTCGTACGTCATCCGCTCCTCCTCGCCGTCCCCTTCGCGGTCGTCGTCTTAGTCGCCGTCGTCGTCGTCGTCTTCGTCGTCTCCTCGCGCTCCCGATTCTCGCGAGGAAACCGCACTTCCGCGCGTTTTCCTTCGAGAAGCTTCCCCTCCTCCTCCTCGCCGCGTCTTTCAGCACCGCTCGAGCCGCGGGGGAGGAATGTGGGTCTCTCGGGAGCGCAGTTCGTGGTATTTCGATTCGATGCATCGACAATGATCTTGGAAAATTCAGGCGGCCCGGCGTTCCGCGAATCGTTTGGTCGGAGAATAAAATTGTGTCTCGTCGTCGTATCGATGCATCGATGCGGTCCAGGAGAATCGATCCTCCATGGTACATAACACATGCGTCACTGACTACGCTTAAGTACGAAGTTGCACGCAATGCGACTGATCCACTCGTTGGTTGATTACACATCTCAACGCGCAGTGCTCGAAGGAAACGAGTAAACCATTCGAGTATTCTTCATCTATCGCAGTCCCTCGTTGGGAATGGAATTTCTTCGACTTGCAAACGATCGATCAGTCGCATCGCGTCCCAAGAAATCGAAAGCAGACTCCAGTCTCGGGGAAAACGGCGGCGCGAACAGGCTGGTTTCGAACGGGGGATGGGGGGTTGGTTAATTAATCGTCGCCCGGCCATTAGAATACGCTCCAGTTACACGTTGCGCTGAATCAGCGGGACCGTAAAATAATAGGATTCCGGTTTGTCGCAGTTGGCGACGCGTAAATATAGGGATCCCCGTGCACGACGGTCAACGACCAATTAGGTTGAGCTAGTGCCGCTGGAATTTGCATCCCGTGTAAGCAACTCGCTCGTAAAGCTGCGTCCCTCTCTGCTAGAGACACTCCGGATCGCGGCTTGAACGGGGGTGACCGCCACCCATCCGCCCGTGCCCAACGCCACTGCCACCGCCGCCATCGGGCCGCGAGGGAATATCTTCCGGACTTCTTTGGCCCGCGTAATTTACGCGACACCGGCGATTGTATCTCTTCTGGGTCTAGTAATTTTATTGCCAGGAATGGGGCAGGCCATTGCGCCCCTGTGACGCGCGATTTAAATTCTATGAGGCGCACGGCGCTGTGAATAAACGGTTGCCAACGGCTACCGAAGGGAAAAACTTGGAAATTCTCGGCTAGTAGTTCGTCCTTCCGAGGATTCGGAGAAGTTTCAGAACTCTGGACTGAAAGCAAGACTGAGAGCTTCTGAGAATGTTGGTAATTTGTAAGTAAAATGAACTAAGAGGAACTAAGACAACGAGTACATTCAGAGAATAAAGTATCTATCGAGATCCCTTACTCTCAAACGTTCGAAAGCTTCCATGTAGAATAAACGCGACGATGGGTATCGTTAAAAGATTGCTAGAGGAATTCTGTTCTCGAGACTCCCAATGACCTGGCGCTTCTAAAGAGGATACTAATCACAGAATTATTTCAAAAGCAGAGCCTCGAATATATCGGATATTTATTCGACTCGGCAAATTTCTAACTGGTTCGTATGTGCTGACGTGGATCTATCGCGGTACAGGTGCGCCCCGAACCATTCACGTTTTGTTTTCCTTTTTCTCTCCCCTCCCCCTCCTGTAACGCGTCCTCCACTTTTTCGCATCCGCTCCAACGGATCCACCCTCCATACATTGAAAACGGCCCTGACAGGATTTCCCGATTGCTATTCCTTCCGACGAGACTGACGTTTCGAAATGGTTGATCAATCGGCTTCTTTAAAGGCACAGAAGAATATCAAGCTCTCCCGTTTTTCCCCTATACAAATGGAATTACATCCCTGAATAAAAAGGGCTAGCCGCGAATACGCTGCTCCGCGTTTCCCCTCTCGTTATTCTGATACACAGAGACCAGCCTCGAATATTCAGACACCAATTACAAACACCCTCTGTACGGTTTCAGGTGCACGTGCAGGGGTGGCATATCGTCAGCAAGTTTTATTACCCTGTTAGCCCCAGAAACGGGCGAAACGAGTTAATTTGTCTTTCAAGCGAGACAGTCCGAGAATTTCATTCCTCTGCTAAAATAACGCTTCGCCGAAGAAACGTCTCAGCGACAGATTATCGCCGGCTTTTAAACCAGCAGCGAGTAGACTAACGTCCAATTTCAACCCCTTCCTCCGCCGGATACTCATATCCCCTGTATTCCAATATTCCCCCGTGTTTAGCCATTCTTCAAGCCCCTCGAAATTCCGTAACTAAAATCCGCCGCGACAATCGCCACCTCCCCCTCCCGGAGGTAGCGTGTTTCTATTATACCCCCGTCTTACACGTCCCGTCACACACCACCGACAGGATATTCTTCTCTATTTCACATCATCCACCCGACCGTCTCACCCCCGCCGCGGAAATTGCGCCCCTTTCTATCCCACCGACATCGGCGGAAAAAAAGCCCCTGGAAAATACCGTCACCACCCTGCGGGCCTACCCTTTTCCGTCGATTCCACCGGCACACATGCGCCCGCGTACGTGCAGGGGCGCATTGTTGACGAAAAAGGAGCGACGTATCCGGGCGAGGGGCCGCGGGACGCGGGGACAGGGGTTGGAAAAAATTCGTCGAAAATCGCGCACGGCGCCGGGGCCGTGATTCACTGGCGTTTTTTTCGCCAGCAGCGGGCGAACTTTGAAAAAAATCTCCCGGAGACACGGCTGCCGGGAGGGTCGGCGGGGGAGGGGCGAACGCCGGTCGGATGGTTAACCCTCTATAGGGCGCGTTCTCGTTGCTCGGAGGAGAGATCGTGATATCGGTGATATGGCAAGCCGGGCCGAAGGACTTTGGAAACGCGTCGGTCGCGAGAGAGATGGAGAATCATCGTTATTACAAATAATTACGGGGGATGCCGGGAGTTCCCTCGTTTTGGCGAGGGGCGATTTCGGGGAGGGGAAAAGACGGTCGATCGAGTCGGGAAGATCGACAGAAGCCACCGGGAGGATTCAGTCACCCCGCGAGCGAGGGGAGAGGGAGGAGAGGGGGAGAGACAGCAAGAGGGCCGAGAGAAAGAGAGGCAACGGAGGCACTCTCAGCAGAGCCTCTGAGGCCGTGAGCATTGTTCCCCGTCTATTAATACACCGGGTTGCATACTAATCTCCTGCCACGGTGACGCGCGGAGGAGAAAGGCGGGAGGGGGACTGCAAAAGGAGCCGGAGGGGCGGGGGTGGGGGAAAAGGGGAAGAGCGTGCAGATGCATACGCCGAGGCGTTTCGAGGCTTGCGCCGCTTCTCGATACGCGCTCCCCTGCCCTATTATTCCATTTAGTGGCGATGCACGCGTGCCACGATGCTCCTTTCGTCGCAGAACAAGCTTTCAAATCTCGTTCAAATTCTTCTTTGCCTATGCACTGATACCCCGCGAGGAACCTTCGATACACTGAAATGGAGACCTCGGGGGCAGTTTCTAACCCAGGCCACTGTTCGTTATTAGCGAGCGATCAGAAAGAAGTGGTTCACCCCTGCGGAGCTGAAGAACGGGCGCAGGGAAATTTTCATCGAAGTACCTGCGAAGCTAATGACAAAGTTTTGGCTGGTCGTCGAGTTGTCTGTCTTGGCTATCGGTGGCGAGTGGTCTAGAAGAGCAGAGGAACCGAACAGTTGAACCGCGGCTGGGAAAAGCCACCGGAGTGCAGAATTAATCATACCCATTCGAAAATGGTATCCTTTTGGAAACATGGATCGTAGGAACGAGCGAGTTCTCTATGAGACTCCGAGGGCAGAGCGCGTCGAAGCGTTCGTCGGGTCCTTGATACTGAAAGAGGTAGTGAAGTGGTCTCAGGCACGTCGAAAAGATAACCGTCAAGTGGAAGCCGCGAATCGCATTCCGCCACTAAAAATACACTTGGTTCGTTTACCGTCGACATTCCTGGCGATAAAATACTATCGATAACCGGAGCAACAACGCCCTCGATAACGGAAACGAATCTCCCACTTCCGTGGCGGCGGGCCTCGTCGTTCGTGCACCCCTCTATTATCAAGTATCGCCGTGGTGGAACGTTATTAGTGAAAGGATGCTTTCAAAAGGTTTTCTAGATGTCGATTTACTGATTACCTTTCGAAAGCATCCGTGAAAGAATTTCCAAAATGCGAACAATTCTCTGTTCTTTAGTGGATGATAGATAGATAGATAGATAGATAGAGAGAGAGAAAGACAGAGAGAGAGAGAGAGAGAGAAAGAAAGAGAGAGAGAGAAAGAGAGAGAGAGTGAGAGACTGGAGACTTTCGATATCCTGGAATCATCCGCGAGTCGCGTCCATGCAAGAAGCAACGATCGCCCGAACGTGATTGAGATAAATAGATCGTCGTACCTTTTGAAAGCATCCAGAGCTCCTTGGAGCTGAAGACACCTGTCGCAAGGATCGTGTCATTGCAGACAACACCGTTATATAGTTCGTGGTAGCCTGTGCCTGGGAACAGAACCCAGTCGACCAATGTTTAATCGTGCATATTCGTGGTTGAACTCGAGAGAGTGTCGCTCCTCGAATTCCAACGGGAGAGTAAAGTACGTTCATGAAATGGCGCGCAAGGGCTCGTTAGGTCTGTCTAAAGTTACTGGCGTCGATATTCTCTCGATTACTATTCGGCTCCGTTCGAACGAGAGCTTGAGAAGAGTTAACGAAACTTTGTTACCTTTTCGCCGCCTTTCTTCCTCCTTGCTCGCGTTGCAGATGCCGTTTAGGACCTCTGTAACAATAAAGGGTGATACACGAATCAGACGGTGGGATAGCCAACGGATACAGTATAATTTATAGGAAAGCCCTGTGTTCCATTTCGATCAAAACCTTCCTTTCCACTGCCCACGCACAAGCTTCCCCCGGTACGAAATGATTACCTAACGCCCCCTGTTCGAAGCTTCGATCTCATCCACCACCTCACCCCATAGACAATCCGGAGCGAAAGCTTCCCCCGGGAAACGCAGCCGGATTCTACGAACACCAGAGTTTCCCAGCTCGAGATTCCGGGAGCTTCTAGACCAGCCGAGAGGCTCGAATTCGGGAAACGGCATCCTCGACGCATCCCATCTCACCTTCGCTGTCACACGGTGTTTTATATCGCGGGCACCTTACGCAAATCTCATTACGCAACATATCACCGAAATACACGGGAGCCCGGAACGGTGTGCTCGAGTTCCTCTCGAGGGTTGCGCGCGCGCGGTCCACCAGGCAGACGGGCGGAGAAGCGGAGGGATGACGGGATTTATTCGACGCGAATGGAAATTCGTAGGAGATTCGTTTTCGCAATCGCTCTCGACCCTCCCCTGCCCCGTCGGTTAAACAGCAACCTGCGAGTGCCCGTCGCAAACATCAACCGTCCCTCTATAAATAGGCGTTAACAAACATGCGCGTTCACTCGCGGCAGTTATTTTTAATTGCGACTCAAGCTTATGTCGCCGCATCCCGTTCGCCGCGAGACGGTTCGTCTTCGCCTTGATCCAGCGATAGAAGAGGAGCCTCGGATGCTCGCGAGATCGACGGGTCGCCGACGATCGCGCTCGCGAGAATTAATTGCGACACCGGGGGCCGAAGGATCGCTCGTCGGGCAGCAAAATTAGTCTGGCCGGTGGTCGGCAGGTGTGCGTGCGACGCAGAAATTTTCGGAGGCCGATAGATACCGCAGGCAGCGATCTTGGAACAATAATAGAGCGCGGATCTGTTGACGCTTTGTGATCCATGAGCGGCGCGCGAGTTCCACGACGCCACGGGGAGAATCGTCAAGGACGGTGATCTGCAGTTTCGCCGCGTGCATTTTACAGCCATTTCGGAAATGCTTCTCCGCTCTAACTGGCCGCCGTAAAACGGGAATCTTAAACAGATCTTACTACTCCTCGTAAATAGAACATTTCGAGAGCGGGAGGAGGTGAGACCATACGAGATGGTTGCTGATACCTGAACGCAGAATCAACAGCCGACGAAACTCTGCCTCGACGAATCCTCTAACTCGTTTCGCGAGACTCCGCTGAAGTGGTCGAAGGAAGGAATGAAAAGTTCTGCCGAAGCTTCTCTGTCTGAAGGGAAGAGCTTCGCGCTCGGGGAACCTAGGTGCTCTTTTTAACGGGGCGAACGATCCCGGGGGTGAAAAAAGAAGGGCAGGAGGATTAATCGCAGGTACAAGAATATTCATTTCAGGTATTCGCGGTGGCACGAATGAAAATCGAGCATGCAAGCGAGCGAGCACGGTGTCTGAGCGAGAGAAGAGAGAGGGAGAGAGAGGCTTCGGTACAAGATGTCCGTCGCCTATTTATTTATAGAGCGAGCACACATCGGCACGCATGGTCACATGCTCGCGTGCACGCCACGCCGACGAGGCGCGCGCGTGTGTGCGCGCGGAACGCGCGCGTTTTCCTCGGCCGTCCACGAAAAGCCCGCTCGAATCGTTCTGCGCGGGCCTTCGGACCGAGTTTATTTATTTATTTACACGGCGGCACTTCTATTGTTTGGTGAAATAATATAATAGCGGCGCGGGGGTTGAAATACGGCGAGGCGAGCGGAGGTGCGAAAAGAAGACGAAGAAATCTGCGGAGCTTTCGGAGCTTCAGGCTCAGCCCCAGCATTGCTTTCAGATCTGAGAGATCTCCGCTTTCATTAACGAACAGGCAGTCGGAAGGTATGACCGAACGGTTTCTCGAAAAAGGGAAGGAGTAGAAGTGGAGAAGCCCACGTGGCCTGTCGACGCGTTGGAAACGTGGCCTAACGTCTCCCCATCAGTTCTATTCCGGCTAGGGCCGGATTATCCGAGGCGGCTTTTCTCGACGAGTTTTCGAAGCGGCCGACTAAAACGGAGCTCCGCCGGTTCGCAGGCGAGCGGTGGCATCGCGAAAATGCGATGTGTCCGAGAACGACACGCGTGCAGGCACCTGTCCTCTCTCTAACACTTTCATAAGAGACGATGATACTTACGCAACCGGGCGATATTTAGCTCTTAGGGCGAATACGCAGAGCCCCGTTCCTCGCAGCTAAACACTAACGACTATTCCCACTTCTCTCTTCGATTCTCATAGAGAAATAATCCTCTCCGTTTAACTATAGAGATTAGAGAGTCTATGTATTTTACCGACTACACGGAATGGTATACTCTTTTTTATAATTCAGAATGATGGGGAAGAACGTCATCTAGGTTTCGAGAATATTAATTGGAGCAAGTCCATCTGCGCTTATTAGAGCCCAGCACGGCTGCAGAGAGAAGCTGGAAATCCCAAAGGCGAAGTTAGGAGAATGGTGTGAAAGATGCAATATTGACCGAGAAAATGATCTCGACAAACGACGGAGGGATTTGTTCGACTGTTTTGGAGGGAGGTGGTTGAACAGATGTGGAAGACGTTGTTCGATTAGTTGTTAGACGCAATAGCGAAGGGAAGGAATAACCCGGTCGGAAGCTGGATTGAAATATTAGGCATCCCTGGTCCGTGTCTCGGTGGTACTTCCCTTCTATAATAATACCGTCTATTAGGTCAGTCGAAACGAACGGAGCAAGTGTCTACTTTTAGCATACGTCGACGCGGCGGATAATCCGAAAGGGTCCCAAGTAGCGAAGCCTTCGACTATCCGGCACGCCTTGGCAGCCACCGAGTTTATATTATTGTGGTGCCTGTGTATATTTACAGAGGGCCAGGAATTTTTATGATGTTGATCGTTCGTCTCCGCGCTTCCTCACTCGCAAGATGGACGGTCTTCCTTCTTCCAACTCGGCCTGCGAATTAACCGAAGGAGCTATCCCCGACTACTCTAGCCACCAAACTTCTGGACTTACAATTTAAAAGGAAATCATCCACGAAAAGTCGCTTCGCAAAATTCGCCAACACTCTGAATCACACAATAATTAAGTGTAGGAAGGAGTGAATCTTCATTTGAATATTAGTTGGCTTCAGTAACAGGACCACCTCGATTTCTCCTGCGTCCAGAACTGCCTCAGCGACTCTCGCGTCGTTACTCCCTTCGGCATTCCCATTTACAAAAGACCAACTTCAATGAGAATTCAAGGAAAGTTGATCGCGCAGCCGATGGAGCGGATCGAGGGTGTCATCGAGCGGGTTGAAGAACGAGAGGCACGACGAGGCGACGCACGGTCTGGAGAGTTCCTAACCTACCCCATGTCTTGGCAGCCGCGCGTTTTTTTTCTCTTTCTCGTAGGTGGCCGCGGTAGGCCTCGCCAATTTTTGCGTCAACCGGCTGTAAACATTAGAAAGCCGGCTGCCAAGGCGTGCTACGGGTTCGTAGCCTGCGAGCCAGCGGAACAACGCGCAGCGGACACGGGTTGTGCCAGGACGCGCTGCACGGAAATTACGCGTTCCCCGACTGAGTCAGTGAGTTCGATGAAACCCCGAATGAAAGAACCAGCCAGGCTGCCAGTCGCGGGCTTTTCTGGCAGCTGATCGATCGGACCGTCGATGAACCGTCCCTGGGACACGTGCTCCGGCTCGTTCTTTCATTCTCAGCTGACTTCCTCGCGGAACCACCTCTGCTTCGCACAGTATACGACGCGGGGAGTCTCTGGAGTCTCCTTTGGACTCTCTCGACGAGTAGATGACTAGGTTCTTAGAGGACTCGGAAAACCCGAGAACTCTATTGTAGCTCCGGAAGGATCTCCAAACTTCCGAGTACTTCTTCAAGATTTTAAAGCTACCCACTTTTTATCTTCAACCGAAAAGTCCTGTGGCGGTGAAACGCGGCCCTGTTTACAGTCCAGTACAGGTAGAATCGATCGCGGAATCCTCGATGGGGGTTTAAATTCGCCGCGGCTGATGGAACGCGAAGCGATCGAGTACCTTGGACGGTGGACAAGATCCACTATTGTAGATGCCGATCCTTGGAGCGGTCGCGAAGGTGTTGCCAATCGAGAGCCGCGATCGTTATAGATCGAGCCGCTCGCGAAACGGCTGGGCTCCTTGGTCCGGGGCCTTTGTCCCCTGTTGGCGGTGCCAGCGATGAATGGTTGACGCGCGCGGGAACTAGCGCCATGAGGCACGGCGCACCAGCCCCGTTGTATGGGGGCCGGCCGGGTGAAATTGGCAGAGCGTTCCAAGAAACTTTGAATCGAAGCCGAGCGGCGTGGACACTTTGAATGGACGGATGTGCGAGTGAATGAACGCGCGTCCGTCGCTTCTGTCGGACGAAACTGATGCGAGACGTCGACCTGCTTGGATAGTCTCTGCTTCGGTCGAGCCGAGCAGTCAGCTGGGGAACGGTCTCTGACCAAGTGGGGATCGCGATAATGGGATCTAAGTAATCATTTGGGAGGTCGATCAAGTGATCTGCTGGCACTATACGATGTCAGATCCTCGATCAAAGCTACTCCGCTTATTTGCAACAGCTTCCTCGATTGTTTAACACCCCGATAGCTACAGGTCCCTCAATTCTTCAAAAATTGAACGGGAATATAGCTGCGGAGCTCAAGAGCACAGGGATCACTCGAAGAAGAGAGCAAGGGAGGAATTCGGGGGGCGAAAGTTGCCGGTTACGATGGATCGAATGGTTATCGTCGTTATCGCTTACCGTGGCTGGTGATAAAATTGGCGAGGTAGAGATCGAGTTCCCGGACGGAGACGTTGATGTGATAGGGGTTGACGCAGAGGCCCGGCTGAGCACATTCCGCAGTCTTCTCCAGCCGTTCCCCGTCCGTCGACTCCAACGGAATTGCCTTGAACAGGATCACCATTACCAGGTCCAGCCGCCATACCTGCCGACACAAACGATGGAACTGCCGTTTATTGGCCGGCCAAATCGAACTTAGGGAAGTCTAACTAATTTCACGGAGGATCGATGCCCGTGGAGTCTTAGTCTAAGCTTGGAGTACGATTGCATAAAGGGTGTTTCTTTGGTAATAATTGCGCAGTGTTTTTCTATGGCTAGGAAGTAGGGGAGAGTTGCTAATATCGTATTGGTCACCTAAATCGTACCTCATCAATTTCTCAGTAATTAAGGAATGTAAACGACATCTGATAATAACAATATCAAGTAAATGCGAAATAAGAAATAGAAACAAAACCTTTCGAGCTTACACTCTATTTTGTGCGTGCTATAAACATTTTAAAAAATCAGGTATGATTGATGTAACTTTTTACCAGTTTATTTTAGCTGATAATAATCAAACAATGCAATTTTGTCCTGTATTTCTGTACTTTTCTAAAAGCGGGTTTAATGTACAATATTTTACATTCGTTTTAAGTATATAGGGTAAACCAACTAGTAATTGACCGCATACCAGTGAATGACCATTGGGCAATGAAATGTCAATTATTAATTTAAAAATATTATATGTTTATAAATGGAGTGTAGTTGCACTTTTAATATCCCATATTTTTAGTTACGCGTATTAAGCAAACTTTAATAAGTTCAATTCTTATTTAAAGTACGCGGTCATTTACTGGGCTTCTACACGTTTTGCATTTTATAATCTTTTTTTTTAAATTACCTTAAGAATAAGTAATTATTTTTATAGAAATTTCAAGAAAAATAAATTTAAATGCAATTTCAACAGTTGTTTTGTTGTTATACATAAATATATTCAAGTATTAATCTCAAAGGTCCATAAATTCAACAATTCGGTCATTCACTGGTGGGTATACCCTAGTACATTGATTATAAAGTTTAAATTGATATTTATAAATAAATTGATCATGTTTCCTAAATCGTACCACTAGGATTTGACAATTCGTATATTATATAGGTTATGTATATATATCATATACATAGGTTATTGCGGCCTGTGTGTGATCCATATACATTTGTAAATGTAACTACAGTGAGTAAAAAAAGTATTGGCACACTTTTTAAAATCGCATAACTTTTTTAGAATTGATCCAAACGACATGAGTTTTTTTAGAAGGTAGAAGGATTAGTTTTCTAAGTGACGTATTTCGTAGTTTTGAAAAAAAATTCAATTTGTCGGAATAGCAAAAAAAAATAGTAAAGGCCGTTTTTTTTCAACTTTTTTCTGAGCCTGTAACGAAAATTTAAAAAACCCGTTTGTAGATTTAAGTAAGCTGTATACATGCTGAAAATTTCATCAAAATCGGTTAACGGTGCTCTGAGTTACAAACGTTTAATGATCGCACAATAAGGTCGAAAATCGCGAAATACCCGAAATCAAGCGATTTTGTGCCAATACTTTTTTACTCACTGTATATAATAATCATTACTTTATGTTGAATATTTTCTTCTTTATTTTCTTCTTTAATTAATAACAAATTAATTTATTTTTAACAAAAGGCTAAGCATATAATAGAAGGACCTAAAAGATCAAGCTACAATATCCAATAGTTATTTGCGTTCAAATTAGTACCAAATATGAAATATAACGTAAAATGTCTCAAGTGGTACGATATAGGCAACCTTCCCCTACGAATGAGTAATTTCTCTAAGGTACGAAAGAAGGCGATAGGTCTGCGCCAGTAGATTAGGAATGCGATTGGTCAGACGTACCTTGTCAGCCTGACGCAGGCAATCGATCCGACGCATTTTACCCTTCTGATCAGGGTTACTAAGGACGCACATGGCTGGCCTTTTCCCCGTGATACTCAGCACGAAGTCCTCCCGGTACTCCTGCGTGATATCCTTTCGTAATTTCCCTAGAAGCCGCGAGGCCCATTTCTGTTTCACCTCCAGCTTCTCGTTCTGTAACAGAGAAATCGTTCGCGTCTATGTGATAACTGTTCGACGGATTCCTGTGAAGAACCTGCGGGGGAAAAAGTCGCAGGAATTCCCTTTCGGTGGCTCGCATAGTTCGCCGGGGGGGCGAGAGTCAATCGTCCAAGAGGCGAACCAGGGAACTTCGCGGGGCACAACTTGGGGGAAAGAAGAACCGAACGGGGAGGGAAGCAAACTACACGATGCATCATAAATGGTACAGAAAGCATATTCCCAAGTTTCCCATATCGATGTCCCGCGGCAGCTGTTGATCCAGAAAGTTCCCGTCGAGTTTACAAACTCCCTAGTCGATGGCTCGGGACCAAAGCAACCGACGACCTCAAACTATTCGAAACGATATGCGGGATCACGTCCCCGACGATGCGCGACAACGTGTCCCAGCCCCCTCCCGCTCCCTCCTCGTCTTCTGCCTGATATCTTGACCTTCCCTCGCGCGTTCTACGTGTCCCCTCGCGCTTTTTAATCAGAACCGCGCGCGTCTGCATAACCGATACTCTGGCTCGGCGGAAGTGGAGCGAGACCCGCTTTCGAAATTTCCTATATCTGGTGCGGCGGTCTCGGCGAATTAGCGAGTGCGAGAGGGGCAAGTCTCGCCGGAGAAAGTGGGCAACTTTTGAACAACGAAACTTTAGAAACCACCATGGAACCTCTACTTCTGCGAAATATGTAATTCGCAATGGAATAAAGATCCTAGTAGATCAACCTATTAATCGTCGGTTCATTTGCTTCGGCTCTAAAGTATCTAAACGAGAATCAATGTATCCCGAATGTCCATCGCGAGGTCGCAGAAACCGGCGAGCGCTCGTTCTTCCTGTCAGCGTGGAAATCTCGCGAAGCAGCTCGGGTGGAGCACCGACGGAGACGAAGACGACGACCTCAGTGGAGCGCATCAGGAGGCGGGTTATGCAGCGCACGACCGCGGCCCTCGTCACCCGTGGAATAGCAAATGCACGGGTGCATAAGGTCCCTGAGAAATGCATCGAAAGCGCGCGGAATGCATCGGCCGCGACGCGACGCGACACGACGCGACACCGGCCGATCTATCCCGCCTAGCCCCTTTCTGACACGCACGTGCGGCTGCTCCGCGAAACTCCGCGCGCGAGACAACGGAGCGGGAATCACGCGCGTGCACGCGAGCGACCCGCGCGAATCGCCCGCGATTCTAGGAGCTCCAACCGAGGCGAATGCTCCACCCATTCCTATCGATAGATCCTGCAGATCTGAAAGCAGATTCTTGTCGCTCTGATGAATCGAAATTAGCGATTGGGGCTTCGTATTCTTAGTTCAAGGAGCCGCCTCCGCGTTGATTGATTTACGAACAATCAGTTCAGAGCTGTTAGGAGATCCTCGGCAGATTCCCCTGTTTCTTCCCATTGTTTCCCTCACAATAGTGCCCGCTAACGATACCCAGCGCTCGGCTACTGTCTCGTGTACGTCCACGGCGCACCGTGCGCGCGTTTTTCGCGTGCGAGAGAATTTCAGGCACGTACGTACACTCTCTCACGCACAGAAATGTCACGCGACCCATACTGTGGGAGAGACACCGAGCTCTACAGTTACGGTGCATCCTGCATAAACCCGATCAAGTATGCCGAGTGTGAAGGAGGGCCCCCGCGAACGCACCGGCCACCGTGTATCGTGACATGCGTATGTACAGTGTACACCTAGGCGCGGCAGTTTACCTCGTTCACGCCGGCGATTTCTCGCGATGCTATTCGCGCCTCGGCGCGGCTACGTGCTCTCGGTGAACCTTTTCTAGGATCAGAATCATGCCCCGCAGTTCCCCTGAGAACAACGTTGCTAGGAACGTGCCGCAGAACTAGCGCACGCCTCAGGAACAGTACCCGTACGGTTATGAATTCGAGTAGCCGAGTTGGCATTTCGAAGATTCGTGGATTCAGACGCCCGAGTGCTCGAGTACGAGGCTGGACTAGATTCGATTGGAGCATACATATATTTCTGTGCGAGGCAGCGGCCTGCTTAAAGACAAATGGACGGACGACGCCGTTTCCGTTCACCCTGGATCGCCGATTACCATCGGCGAAGAATTCCCCGAGCCCCGGCTCGCAGTCGGGTATTGAATAAAAGCCGTAAGTTTCTCCAGGTAAATAAATCTCGGAGGGCACTTCATTTTTATGCTTTTCTTTCTGTACGACATCCACGTACAGGCCGTTCGATCGTCTCCTCCCTCTCTCGCAGTTCTCCGAGAGGCCAGAGCAATCGAATTCGTCTCACTTCGAGCCAACGAGCTCTCGTTACACACGGTCGGCGAAATTGAACGTAAATACCGTGGAGGAAAGGCGCTGGCCCTGGACAATTTGTCGCGCCCCGCGTGATTATGCGAAAATAGTCGACCCACTCTCCCGAGTGCCCCTTAAAATAATCGTCCCGGAAGGGAATTCCTAGCACTTGTGGAATGATAAGACGTAAAGTACGAGGATATCTCTATTCTTCCTAAATCCTAAATTCTTTTCACCACCTCGATAGGACTCGGTCGCTAAATCCAACCAGCAAATATTTCCCCGAACCGCTCGTCAATCCTCCCGGAGTCCTCTCTCGGATAAGCTCCGAATCGATTCCTCGACGGAGCTCCGTCACCAGGAAAAGCAGCGCGCAAGGTAAATTTTCCAGAAACGCCGCCCGACAATATCGGAGCCTTGAAAGATCCAGGAACGGGAGACAGAGGGGGAGGGTCGGGGGTGGAGATCCAGGAGAAGCAGATTCACAAAAGCTGCAGCTATTTCGGGCACAAACATTCCGAGAATGCGGGGACGACGTCGAAACGGAAGTGGCGCGCAGAGTGGCTTAAAAAGGGGGCCACCGGCCCGTGGGTAATCCCGAGGAAGTAAAGGGGGAGTCCTCAATCGCAATATCCGCGAGAAACAAAGCCCGCGCTCCTCCATCGCGGTCCTCGACGAGCGAGAGGAGAAAGAAAAGGGGAAGAAGTTGGTCCTCCCGCGGGGCGATTGTTGGAACGCGGAAGAGCATCGATGCCTCGGCCGTTTCTATTTCCGTTTTGCATCTAGCTGCCGAGCCCTTCCCGTCCGCCCACGGGACGGCAGGGCCAGAGGAACTAGGAAAACCGGGGCCGAAACAAAGCGAAACAGGTTGTCGCCTGCTCCCGAAGGAAACTTTTATTTCCAGAGCCCCTGCTTGGATGCCTCCTCCGCTCGCTTAACAATCGCTTTGAGATCGCTTCTGACGCTGGTTCTGGGTTTCGTAGTCAACGGTGTTACAGGGGAGGTGGAGAGTTTCAACCTCCAAATTTCCTCGAACACTTCGAAACTCAGCATCTCCAACTTTCGCGTTCGCAAACTGCTCGCAGAGCTGCACGGCGCGCCTCGACTTTTGCGTATTAAGCTATCAATAGAAGAAAGAATTGAGAGCCGAGAGTGCCTCACACTTCAAGCCAGCCCTTTGATGTCCGATTCCCCGCTTATTTTCAACCCCCGGCCCCCGAAACTCGTGCGTTTCGCGTCCAGAGGAGTGACTGAGAGGAAGCACACCTCTGCGCGACCGAAACACCGAGGCAACAGCTGCCGCCGATTTATTTCGGATTTGCTTGGGTGCCGCGAATATATGACACGCCGTGTGACACGACGCATACCTGACGCGGGATATGGAAGAGGGGCCGCGCAAGGAGAGCGTTAAGATACTTTTGGAAGAGCATAGATCTCGGTGAAATCGAACTCAGGGTTTCCCAATCCCTCTCCATCGCCAGCGAGTCCCGCGAAATGTTTATTCGCGGCCTCGCCTCAACGCGGATCGGCTACGAACTCGCGGCAATCAGTCGCTTGGAATAGATGATCGGCCTGGACGACTTAATTGCTGCCGCGTCAAAGAATCGTCTGTGCGCTCGAGCCGCGGGAAACGTATAAAGTATAACCATCGCTCTCGACCCATCCCGAATATTATTCCGCAATTTTTTCTCCCCATGTTTCCTTTTTCATTTCCTTGCTCGCACGCCCTTTTAAAATTCCACCTGCACCGGGCGCGTGTTCGTGCTCGTACGTGTGCCCGCTGCATTAAACGCATCCTCGAATTCGCGCACACCGAAATTACGTATTACGGTCGTTCTTCTCGCGAATGAATTTAGCGAGCGCGTGCATGCGCCGTGTATAGGGTGGTCCAGTTTTCCTCGCTTCTTGGACGACGATTACTCGAGTCGAGGATCTTAACGGCACTTCTAAACACTTCCCTTAATGATTTAACAAAAGCCATCGCTATTTAGATAAAAGAGGCCGCGAATTTATTCCCAAATTCTCGAGCATTCGAATAGTCTTTGAAACTTCTTGCGAGCCAGAGACATCTCTCTTTATCTAAATTCTTGGCCCTATCGCAATTCAGATTCACTGATAACTCAGGCCCACCCTCCGAGCACTCCTCCAACTTCCACAACCTCCACTCATCTAATTACCACCCTCCACCCTTTATCTCGGAGAAGCACTGTTCATTGAGGAAGTGGGCTAAAAAGCCAGACGAAGGTGAGTTCAGGAAATCAGGGGCAGAGTGGAAAGCTTTTGGGGTAAAGAGAATTTCTTGAAAATACCTCCTCTATTTAAAGAAGAAGAAAGGAATTAACTGTTACCCAAACTACTTATATGTTAAAAGAAATAACAATACCGCGTCTGAGACAAATAGAAAGGGCTCGACAGTGCCTACATCAAAGATCCCCAGCATCGGCTTTGCGAAAGACTCGGTAATACCCCTTAACAAGCCAAAACACATTCGATACCAATCGCGAAACAATTCTCCCCTCTAACGATTCACTGTGAACCCTCTCGAAGCCTAAAAGCGTCCCCAATCGACGACCACGGTAAAACTTGATCACGCAGACATGGAATCGAGCCACCCTGTATAAAATCCCCGTGTGCATGCTGCTACACACGCGCGCACCTGTGTGTACGTGCCTCTACGCCGCGACTGTGTCGACCGTAAATGCACTCCACCCTCGCCCACCCTCGCGCGGAAGGTGGGGGTCTGACCCCACTCCCAAAATGCTCGGCACCGTCTCTCCTGTCGCCCCACCATCGTCTGCCACCACCCCTCCTACTCCGCCACCCACCACCCCTCCCGACGCCGCAGCAAGAGGCTCACGGGCTATTTTCAAGCGCGGGAAATAAAGCGCAGACCGCATTTTTAGCCTAACGGCCGACGGTCAGCTCGTTTTCGCCTTTCCACCAGCGGGGGGTGGGAAGGACGAAGGGGGAAGACTCAGTGTCTAAGCTCGGAGGGGGTTAATTGGGGTTGCGTAATTGAGAGCCCTGCGATCGACGCGGGGTGTGGGCTTTTCCTTCGATTCTCTTTTCAGTGGGTGCTTTCGGTTTGGATCTGGATTAAACTGTAAGCGTGAAGCTTCCTTTTTGTTTAATAAATTAATAAGAACCCTTTAATTCGGGCACATTGTCACTTCCAAAAGATTCTGATCTCGGCAAGATCGTCGAGGGAACAGGAAGCACAAGTGTCTAAGAAATAAAGTGTAATACTACCCTGGAAAATCACTTTACTATGCACAAAGTCCGCGAAGAATTTTTTATACCAACACACAGAAGACCAGGGTGTGTCCAGCGGTCGTCCAACAATTCCAACAATTCCCCTTCTCCCGTAACGACGCAGAGGTCATAAAAACGAAGGGGGCGAGTTCGCGGGGAAGTTTTTGAACGAGCTCAGCCCTTTAACACGCGTTACGGTGTAATTTCGGCTCTAAACGATATTCCAGGCGCAACGAGGACGCTGGCCGTTGAGTCTCGAAACTTTCCCGCGGTGGTTTGGGGCAGACACTGCTCCGGGGGGTGAGGACGGTGGCGGAGGGGGTGCCGGGGGTGCGTTAAGGAACTAAAAATCAAGGATGCCGGCGCCAAAGCCGACCGGGGGAGTTTTAATATTTAGATTCAATTACGAAAAGAAAGAAGGCATCGTTATGCGGCAAATTGTCGCAGCCTGCTGGACCGCGAAGGGGACGCGGGGGGTGCGGGCGAGGGTGGCGGAGGGTGAAAGAAAGGCCGCGAGGGTGAGACGCGTTATATCGCGACCTAATGGACGCCTCGAGAGCCGTTTTTCGGGGTGCTTACTTCGCGAAAGTTATTGTTATTGGAGACACGAGCAACGATTTGCGTGGGGGCGACTTTTCCCCGGGAGGGTGGGAGTGTCTGTTGCACCCTTGAAATTGACAATTAGAGGAGCGCCGTGCGACTAACTCTAACGGACTTTCCATGGAGGGGCTTAATGAATTTCTCGGTCGTGTCTTCGAATTCAATTGCTTCAGGTCCGTGGGAAGAATTCCTGATGGTTGCGACTACTTCTTTGAGAAGCGAAAGGACTCGGGATGTGAGAATTAAAAGGCTTCACGGTCTGTACAATAATCGACAAACCGATACGGTGATACAGGAAATCCTATATACATGACTTCTCTCTGAAGTATCTTCATTCATGGTGGAGGACCGCCCAGCCCATGTAAAATATCATCGAGTCACGAGCTCTTAACGGAATTGCTCCACGGGCAAAGAAAGGGATCGCCAGAGCAGCGGATAATTTCGGGAATCGCTGGGAAACACGCGTACGTACGCGAGGCGCTCCGATAAATTGTTCTTCGCGTCGAAGATTCCTGGCGCATGGTACTCGAAGACGGCGCGCAAAAGGAGGCACGTTTGTGTTAGGATACGGAGAGAGAGAGAGAGAGAGAGAGAGAGAGAGAGAGAGAGAGAGAGCACGTGGCCAGGCTTCTTGGCGTACGCCAAATCAACAAGGTTAGCCCCCTACGTACCGAATTACGGGTTTACGAATCTTTGGCAGCCGACGGACCAAGGTTGGGTCGGCCATGTGCACGCGACTTCCCGTGCCACGTGCTGTTTCGCGTAGAATCGCCAGCATTTCGCCCACCGAATCGGAGCGCACCCGAATATTATAAACAACCGGAAATCGCGTCCAATATCCTGGTGCATCGATCTAAAATTGCGGTAATTTCCGATGTGAAAAGGGGATGAAACCGAGCGTTCGTCCGAGTGGAAAGTGTCGAAGCGGTGAAAAAGTTTCAGCTTGCAGCCTTTAGCCTTAAGGGACAGCGGGGACAAACGTAACAGAGTCATGAAAGTAACACGCCTTCTCCCACCTTCCGCAAAAGTTTCCAAAACGTTTGCTTTACATAGTTACGCGTGTTTAGTGTTTCTTTTCTTTCACGGAGTGACGCTGGGCGATACGACGATTCGTTTACCGTGGGAAAGCTGATTTCGTTATTTCGATCATTCAGGTAAGTGTCTCCTCTGTTGGTTTTTTGTTAATATTCATAGTTAAACTATAGACATTTATCCAATTATTTGTTAGAGCGTTCTTAGATGATGTCTCTATAAGTTTCTGTATTTGATTTCAATAAGTCTTGTATAGTTTGTACGTTATAACAGTTCTATGCTAAAAAACATGGCTGGAGACGAAAGTAACACGTCACTACGGGAAGTAGTTGAATCCAATATTAACAATAGTTTTTATAAAAAAAATCATAAATATTAGTTACTTTTGGGGCCGTTACACGAGATTCCATATTAAATCAAATACACAGTATCAAATAAATTTTTGAAGCTAGTTATGCTTTCCTCTACAGCACACTTTGTTGCAGGAACGTTGCACAAACATTGCAGTACATTGCGATGTTGCCGTTTGGTTGCAGGTTGCATTGCAATATTACTGAAAAATTGTGGAAACATTGCCGTGCAATATTCCAATGGCTATGTTTGTGCAATGTTACAGGAATATTGCGCACACATTGTCGTGTAATATTGCTATGGCCACGTTTGTGCAATGTTTCAGGAATATTGCGCACACATTGCCGTAAAATATTGCGCATATATTGCGCATATATTGCGGCACAACCCACGTGGAACGTTTCAGCAACGAATTCGCAATGAATACCGAATTACGCGGGACGATCCCAAAATCTGGGCACGCAGAATACAGTCTAAGATTCCACAGGCCACCACTGAGGGAACATATGCTAACGTGGACATTATCTGACATAAATAATTAATACAATTATTTAATTAACTTTATAGGGTTTAAACAAATTCATAAAATATATACAGCAACAAAGGATATTTGTAAAAAAGTGTTACATGTCCCAATTACTGCCAGTGTCCCTACTATTGCCATTTAATTGATTGTGCCTAATAACAAAGTTCCGTATTGTCGAATGAAAATATGTAAGTCGGTATTCAATGCGGATCATTGCTGAAATCTCGCTACTATACGGACTTACATATTTTTACTCGACGTTTATATTATCTATAATCAATTAAATGGCAATAGTAGGGACACTGGCAGTAATTGGCACATGTAACACTTATTTGCAATTCTCTTTTGTTGCTGTATATAGTTTAAGGGTTTGTTTAAACCCTATGGTGTTAATTAAGTAATTGTATTAATTACTTGTAACACATATGTTAACAAACAGAATACAGTGTTACATTTCACAGGCAACCTCCGAGGGAATATATGTAAACACGGACAATGTGTGATATAAGTAATTAATACAATTAGTTAATTAGGACTATAAGGTTTAAACAAACTATTAAACTGTGTACAGCAATAAATGATATTTGTAAAGAAGTCTGAGCTGTGAAATGTAAATCCACAAACACTTAAGACTAGAAAATAAAAGAAGTGTATTAAAAAAAATTATGTTAAACGATTGTATTAGAAATGCGCTAAAAATTAAAAAAAATTATTTCCTTGTACTACGCAGAATATTTTATAACAGACTATGAATCAACTTAATACAACATCAAGCGTGGAAATGAATTTGTTGTGAGATATCCGACTCCGCGATTAGGGAGATGTAATGGGGATTGTTAAAACGAATCTTCGTTTTTGATTAATTTGAGTTTGAAGTATTGCACAGTAGGAGTTGAAGTTAGAATACGTAAATAAAATACGTAAATAAAATTTTTTATCGTCACCTATTTAAAATATATTTATTTAAATGTTTGTTTCTATCGTTTCTGATAATAAAAAAAACCTATTTTGCTTTGGAAGAAGTGTTTTTACTTAATTCTCCGCAAAATAATTAGTATTACTTTCGTCCCCATGGTATGTTACTTTTGTCCTGCAAGAGTAGGAACGAAAGTAACATACCATGGGGACGAAAGTAATACTAATTATTTTGACAGTCACTGCGGAAAATTGCCATAACTCTTTGACTACTTATTACGGAAGGCTGAATTTGTGGTCAAATGATAGACCAAGAAACACACTATTTTAAGGCATAATTTTCGTTCTTATATCTGTAAGAGGTAATTGGCAGCTAGGCCAAATGTAAAAAGTGTTACGTTTGTACCCGCTCTCCTCTATCGACCACGAGAAATTCAACGAGATTTAAGAGATTTGAGATGAAAAGTCTACCCACCGAAACCCTAGACACTCCAAAACCCTGAACGCCCCGAAATCCCGCGAATCGAGAACTCGACCTCCCGAAATCCCCCCAAAAGGGCTACTGCCTCAAGCTTCAGACGCCACCAACAAAATCCAGCGCAAACCATACACACCTCAAGACACGCCTATACAGCTGCTCACCCTCAACCTCTCACTGGATTACGATAAAATAACGGCAGACCGTTCGGAGAGCACCGAGAGAACGATAAAGAGAATGAAACGCAATTCCGCGGGCGCGCTACGTAATCGACAATTGGCCCCAGACTCTTCGTCGTCTGTTCCCTCCCCGTCGAAGACAGATTGCGCTCGGAAAAATGTCTTTGATAAAACGTTCCCTCTTCCCTGCTTCTAGCATTCAAAGGGGTCGGAGGCGGTCGGCGGGGGGGGGGGGTGGCGGAGAGGTTAAATTCAGGCCAACCCCGTAAGTGTACAGAGCTGTATGTGTGATCTATAGCGATTTCCCTCGCAGACACGTACAACGCCGTGCACGTGCACCAGACAAGGATGGTCCCGTGCACGCGTGTGTGCATCGGGGGCTATGCGCCTATCGATTCGGTTTTTCGGCTGCCAGGCCGCCTCGTTTCGCCGCTCTCCTCCTGTCGCGACTCTGTTTGGCCCCGTGTTTACGCGCGCTTATCCTATCAAAATCGTGCACACGCGGTGTAACGCGTGCCACGGGAATTAGCCGGGGAAATGAGCCTTCGTGACGCGGAAATTTTCCGCCGCCGAGCGAGGGGATCGAGAGCCGTCGCCTGCGGGGGCAGCGATCGTTGGCGCTTCGGGAAAAGTTTCGGAGAACCCTCTTGAAGAATCTCACATGTCCGCTGCAGGAAACACTCTCGCTGGATACCAGCGAGCCACGAGAATCCTCAGCATCGCTAGGAACCTTCTTCCCAAACAATTCCATCACCCCCTGCCCTCGCGAGCCTGTCTCCACGCCATATGATTTATCCATGCATTTCTTGCTCCTCCCAAAGATTTTTGTACATACGCATTGGCACGCATCAAGCATCGAGGGAATCTCGAAACGAAGAAAACCCAGTCGGAGACTAGGTTACATAAATTAGCCGCGGAAAGAAGCTTCGGAAGCTCCACCATAAATCCGAAGCCGCGTCTTCGAGAGCTCCGGAGGACCAGATTCCTCCTTTAAACATGTACGCCAAGGGAAAAAGGTGGAGCGGCGGGGGTAGGGGGTGGGTTTTGCGTCGATGGAAAATTTATGGGGAGCCCATAGGTGGTGGCGGCGGGCTCTGGTTCCAAGGGGGTTGGCCCGCACACCCCCGTTGCTGGACTACGATGGCTCGGGCACATCCTCGGTAGGAAGAGGCTCGTAGCTGGGATAGACTGGAATATATTTATTAATTTGGCATGCTTCCCGACTGTATAGCTGCCGGCCCCTTACGTTACTACGTTATGACGCGAACAAAGCGACTCCGCGATTTCTTTATAGGCAATTCCGGCCTCTGCATAGAGCGTTGTAAATATCGCCCGACCCCTCCCAAGGCTCGGCTATCACCAGCCACCCCCGTTTAACCTCACACACCCGCCGCCCTACCCCGCGGGGGTGCGTTACCCTCGCTGCTTCGTACGACCCCCCCTTGGGCGCTTCGTTTCGCGCCCTTTGAGCCTCGTCTTCGGAGGCTGAAACCGCCTTTCCAGGCGAAATTATCGAGAAACGCCGCGGGTTTCGCGTGATACGGTTTCCTCGGGTCTCGACTCCTTGAACGCGACTCGGCTCTCTCGGCTCTTTCGCTTTGACAGGTCGGGTACGCTCGAAGCTTCGCGGATTGTTGTGGCCCTCGGGGAAATCCCGGTTTTCGAATGACGCTTTTCGCGGGAACCCTCGCGTTGTCTGAAGCACGAGCGCAGGGAAACGAAGTTAAAAGCTCTTAGCTGAGTGTCCAGGTAGCGAGGATCCAGCGAGGATAAATGAAAAAGAGCAGGTTCCATTTTTTCAGGAAAAAAAAGTAATCTCTCTAACGAGATCACCGAGAGAGATTCTCCTCGGAAAGAAAGATCGAGTGGAAACCGCGAGACCAGGACGATCCCAGGGTCTGATATGCGTCAAGATGAGGGGCTCGCGAGTTTTCTAATCTGAGAGCTCGTGCTGCGAGATGATAGGCCGGAGTGGTAGGAGAAGCATAATTCATTCGTGTCTCCTTCGGGGGTTGCTTCAATCCAACCGCGCCCCTCCAACCCTTTTTATTTGCGCCAGTCTCTTTCTTTCGCTATGGAATGGAATTCCGTGGACAGATTTATTTACCGAGGAACGATCGTTTCGCGGCGATATTTCCACCGTTTTCCACCGTTATACCGTGACAATGGTGATTCAGAGCCGGTACTTTAATTATATGGCGAGCCATGTTTGCGGTAAACGGGACGCATAGTTCTCGATTATATTCCAGCTTTATGATGCTCGCGAAGGAAGGAAGAAACGAATGTGTAAACGTTGATCGTGCAAAGGAGCACTGCAAACTGGTCGCTCGAGAATTCAGCGGGTTCGATTACAAAAGAGTCTACTTACTTATTCCGCTAGAAACAACGCGGTGGCACCCGAGATATCGATTAAACCCCCGTTTAAAAGTTAAACTGCCGGAATTGGGCCAAAGTGGGGGACCTAACGAATCCAATCGACTTATCGAGCCGCGATGAATTTCGCAGTTCCTCGCCACCCTCGCCTTCGGTCCTTAATCCAGCCGTTCCTCGTGTACCCAACAATCAATTCGCCAAATCAAATTGCTTGTTCGCGCACTCGAGGCCGCGGCCAATCGAGGGCGACCTCGAAATTCCTTCGACTCCGGGGGAATAGTAGAAAAGGGTCGATCGTGAGGAAAGGAATTGTGCACGGAATATTCTGAAACATTAATCACTATACAGCGTGGTCTGGCGATGTAACTGGGACAAAATTTCTAAGCGAACTTTCTTTCCCAAGTCAGAAGACAGTAGGGTATATCTGGGATAGTTGGTCGAGTCGCTATATTTCAGGCTCTATACATAAAAACGCGTTAAAATGCAGATCAATTACTTCTCTAGAAGCCAAATAATTGAATGAATAGTGTCACTTCGGTTACTTCTGTGTTTTTCTAGTTTTATAGGCTATAAAAGGTAAACCGAGGTTACATTTAACCTCTTTTGTCAAACAACGGTGTACAGAATTGTATTTAAAATATACTTCTAAGTTTATTTTCGTTTAATGTTTGGGAATAATAAGATAGTAGAGATATCGAGGGACAATGCAGCCAAAGTATTTAGCCATACTAACTCTTCCTCTCAAAACTAACGAGAAGACCATCTCTCGCTGCAGAAAGGAGAGACGGTCGAGTTATAATTTTTTTATTCTTTTTATTTATATTTTTATTTTTTATCATTATTTTATTATTATTATTTATTTATTTTATTTATTCACTTTTGTATTCATTTGCCTTGCTAATCGCCAGTAGGTAGTTCTTTACTTGTTTAGCGTAAACAAATTAAATATCAATGAATCTGTAGTTGTATTCACTCATAAATAATTTTGCTTTCTTCTTTGTTATTTTTCCATGAATAATTATGTGAGGTGGTCTTTGCCAACGACGAAAACCGTTTCTCCCGGCACCTCGGGAGAGGTGGTCAGATGTCATGACTTCAGTTTGCAACCCGATTTACAGTAAATATTGTCTTAAAGCAAATATCGACCGGTTTTTCTGAATCAGTATAAAATTTTGAACATATTAGGTTTGTTCTGATAAAATAAGTAATATCTGTATTAGTTTTAATAGCCATTTTATATTAGGTCGACGGCGTCCCCCGGATTTACCCTACAGAAAAACATCCAGCCAGGTTTATGAAACTTCAAACAGTTTTTAGCCCCGTCCCACTGATTCCACGGTCGACCCAAAAAAAGCACAATTGCATAGAAAAATCTGCAACTACGCCCCGAGGAAGCGCGAAGAAAAGAGATTCCCAACGAACCGTGCAACATCCTCCAATTTTTCCCCGTCGATTCAATGAAACGAGCTCGATCGCGCGTAAGACTTTTTACGCCATCTCTCCCCCCTACGGCGGCCCCCGGTCCCGGAAGTGAGAAGCTCCGAAAATAAACGATTCTGGAAAGACGAATCCTCGACGGAACCTCCCCCCCCCCCCCCTCCCAAGAAGCAGAGACCCGCGAGACTACGGCCGTATCGTTCAGACGCGAAATAATCTGCTTCCGCGTCTCGCCCTCGCCCCCTCTCGCCCCCTATTCGCGTTTTATTGCCAAGGAGAGGCATATCGCATATGTCTCGAGGAGAAACCCTTTCGCGCGTGTTCCTCTTCTCCCCGTCCCGTCGGTGTTTCGGTATCGCGCGAATATTCCTGCGGAAGAAACGAGCGCGGCCGGCTCCTCCACGGAAACGCCGGAAACAATGGCAATAAAATTTTCGGAACGGCCTGCTTTCTCGCTCCGGGCCATCGCCCACGTATCCCTACCATCGTGGCATCGCCGATGTCCCCCTCTCCTAGTTTTATGGGCCAGGAATCTGCACGCGCATCGCGACTTCCGGTCCCCCGGCGATTCAACGGAACATCGGCCCCCACTGTGTCCGACCGTTTTCTTTTCTTCGCGCCGCGGTAGCCAGCATGATGGAACGTACGTATATATACGTCCCGCGGTTCTGTTGTCGCTGTTATCTGCCGTTAGCATTCGACTGCTACCAGGGGCGGGACGAGAGAGTCTGATCCCATACGGAGGGTTGAATCTGTCGCGTAACGTGCACGGTACCCCCATTCTTCGTCGAGCAGCGCTATGAAAACCACCCCCGCAGCTCCTCGAAACTCGCCCGGCCTGTTTACCCACTCATCGATTCGCATCGCGGCGCGCGATAAATCGGCCTCGTTAAACCCCTGCTACCCGAGCCCACCCCCGTTCGCCGCGGCGCGACAGGAAAAAAGGCCGAAGAACCGCGTAATCCAGGGTGGCCGGCTGCATCGATAATTAATAACCCCCCCCCCCCCCCGAAAGCCGAAACATAATCCAACATTAACAACCTGCCCCCTCGGCACGCACCGGCTCTCCCCCTCCAACCCACCCTTCTGGTTCGAGCCCGGCGTAAACCGGAATACACCACCTCCACGGTGACGAGGAGGTGCGAGGTGCATCGTGATGCGATAGCCCGCTTGAGCTCGTTAGATGAATGGGGCCGACACACATACCGGGCACAACACTGGAACCGACCGACACACGGGTGGAGGAGGTGGAGGATGGGGAGAGAAAGAGGAGAGAACGGTCGAGCGCAAGGGGGACAGAGAGGGAAACAACGACACAGGAACAAAGGGGGAGGGTTTATAGGTGGATGGGCGGGTGTAGGACAGAACACGAGGGTTGTGGTGGTCGGGCCGAAGGGCAGACCGAGGGGGGTGGGCCGCGGAGCGGCGGAGGACGGGGCTGCTAGTTTGCATAAATTTAGGAAATACAGGGTGGAAAATCGATATCCGCATAGAGATTATAGATGGTGGTTGGTAGGCGCCGCGTAGCCGCAGCCTCCGTCGCGACGGCGTATGCGCTACATGTCTACGCTCTCTGCCACCCCCGTCCCACAGCCCCGCTCACCCCCGCGCCAACCCTCTTCGCCGACCGGCCATGCCCCGATCCCCCCCGACCTCCACCGACCCTTTCGACGTGCCCGAAAACCTCGTGTATATACCCGTGTACTCGGATACTTCTTGCGGGTGTTGGTGGGTGCACTCTCTGCACACACCACCCCCCCGCCTGCTCGCCCGCGCACTTTGCACCCCCACGTCCGCCCTTCGTCGTCCGCCGCCCTCTTCTCGCGTGATAGCGCTCGTACACGTTCCTCCGCGTCCTACAATGTCCCTGTCTCCGTCTGGCCCCATCTTCCGCCTTTTCTCCCCTTCGAAAATCCCTCCGCCCCTTCGCTCTCTTCTCACCCCTGCACCCACTCCCCCCGCCGGTCACTGTCTCTGTTTCTCGAATTCCGTGCGTCTGGTTTTGTCTCCTCGTCCCGGTCCTCCGTCTCCCTCTCGCCGCCTCGAAACGTTCCCTCTTCCTTCTGATCTCCTCTCTCGCCACCCAGCGCTCACCCCTTTCGCTCTTCCTCGCCCCCTCCCGTGGCCCGTGCAACGGAATTGAAGTAGTCGATATCGTCCTGCGGCCTGTCTCGAAATTAAGAGAAAACGACCGACTCGGACACCCCCACCGAAACCGGCCGAGGCAAGAATTTTTCTTGCTCCCTTTCTGTCTCTCTTTACCCGTCCACCCTCCTCCCTGCCACCTCTACGCCGTTGCTCCGGCAATTTCTACCCCCGCCTGCCGCGCTCCTTTTTTTCACCCGGTTCCATACTGCCGTCGAGCGCCGCGCTCCACGAGCTTTCTCGCTTTCCCTTCTCCCACCGGACGTTGAATCCTCCCCCTCCGAGGGGGGTGGACTTTTTCGAGGGTGCTTTTCCGCGCAACGAGACCCTTCGCGGAAGGGATTAATCGGGTTCCAACGGGGGACCGATCATTGGCCGTTTTGGGAACGTAAACACAGCGGGGGTGGGTTTTGACCGAGGGGCTGATTTGAACGCTAATTTGCCAGTGATCGATGGAACTCGTAGGGCTTGTAGTAATGATAAATGGGAATTGGTGAATCGTTGTTTCTTGAGAATAGGAAACTGTGGATTTGCAAGCAATCACCGGTGGCAAAGTAGGTATCGAACAAAATTTGATTCGAGGACTGGCAGGCCTTAATTCTGGTGGGATGAGAAATTGTTTCGCGCCACGCGAATTGCAGCGGTATATGACGCGTTTCTCTTCGCGATCCGCTTGGAGATCCGCGCTATTACACAGCTCTCTTTAATTGCCAGAGGGTCGAGGAAACTTTTATCAAATTTCCCTATTTCTCTTCCCCCCCCCCCCGCAAGGTTCTACGCTGCCCTACTTAGAAATAGGAGTTTCTGGATACCGAACCATTATTTCGCGCGATAAATCTCGTTAGATCGTAAGATAAATTAAGCATGGGGGAAAGGGATTGTGGCGGACAGATAACTGACTGCCGAGTCTAGGGCGTTAGAAATAGACTTCCAGGAATCAGAATAGCGGAAAACAGACTTTAAGGCGCATGAAGGCATCCTCGTTCGAATGAAGCATGAGTCTTGACGCCATTGTTCGGACGGCGGACTGCGAATCGCCTTTTTCCTTATGCGACAGACTTCGGACTACAAAGTGGCTTTTTCGTTTTATGCGAGTTTGTCCTAATTGTCTGACAGACTTCGGACTACGAATTGCCGTTTCCCTAGTGGTATGATAGACTCTCGACTACAAATCGCCTGCTTCCACTTATTTAATAGTCACTGGACTACAAACTGCCTCGTTCTTTGTTATGTGATAGGCTTTGGGTAACAAGCTGCCGTTCTCCTAGTTATGTGATAGACTTTACAGCACATTCTCCTGATTATATGCGAGAGTCTGAACCATACAGTACTTCTCTCCTAAATGCACGAGAGACTCTGGACTACGGAGTACCTTCTTCCGTTAACGTGACAGACCTTAGACTGCAAATTGCCATTTTGCTAGCTGTATGAAAGATTAAAAAAAGTAAAAAAATTACCCCAAGTACATGAAACAGTCGAGGACGGAAAAGAGTAAATCGCAACAAAAAATAGAGGAAAATATACAATATAAAAAAATATGTGAAGTCAAAATGAGCTGCAAGTACATAAAGGTGATTTCCAATTGCGCTTAAGATGACACAACTACATATACACAGCTAAAATCCTGTGTTCATACATTCCATTACTCGTATCGCGGACATTTTAATAATCTGAAGATAAAATGTAAGATTTAGACAGTTGCCTAAATGTCCGTGGCCTGGAAGTCAAATACTTGGCGTGGCCAGGCAAGATATTCTCAGACCATCGATACCCATACCTTCCTTCTCGCAGGCTTTTAAATAATTTGTCAATTTAAAACTCTGACAATATGGGTACATTTTCATTACATTGCGTTTTAAAATAATTCTAAGATCATTCATCGACACCGATACCTTTCCTGTCACAAGCTTTCAAATAATTTGTCAATTTAAAACTCTGTCAATATGAATACACTTTCGTTATTTTGCGTTTTTAAATAATTCTTATTCATCGACACCTTGACCTCGCCTGGCCACGCCAAGTATTTGACTTCCACGCCGCGGACATCTCGGCAAATGTCTAGATGTTACACATATATGTAAAAACATGTTTATAATTTTTTTATAACTTGACGGTAAGCTGTCAAAATTTGGAGTGGATTGCGTAGTGAAGATAGCGATTGACGAACGAAACATGTATTAGTTCGTTTTGGCTGAAGGTGTGCGTGTAACGCGTATATACGTATTATGTGTGACGAAAAATTTCTTGAAGAAGGAGGAGAATCAGAAGAAAAATCTTACCGTTTCCGATTGATCCATGAGACGATATTACGATATCTCTGTCATGCGTGGACCGATTTTATTGAATCTGGTCTTATTCGAAAGCTTATATGCGGTTTACATGAGAAAAATGCGTTTAAATTTAAAAAATATTGCAGGCGTGATGAGATATTAATGAAATAAGTTTCAGGTTAGGTTGGATTAGCCAGGCGACGAGTAAATGATAGGGGTAGCGACAGTCGACACATACAAGGTGTCGAAACATGTACTTGGCGTCGAGACGCTGCCGCGTCTCTAGATTCCAGAGTACAAATCGCATTCCCCTCCTAACCATACTGTTCCTAGACTACAAACTGCCCCTTTTTACTGTTACGCGACAGACTGCCTTACAAAACCTCTCTTTCCCACGAAGACACTCCTGATACAAAGTCCATCTTTTCCAGAAATTCCCACTTAATAGTCAATGAAACATCTAACGAGACAACCAATATTCTAAAATAAATTCGACGAATTTCCCACGTGATAGATCCCCCCGATGATTTGAAAACGGTTCACGTCAAACAACGAATACTTGAAATCCACAAAAGTCGAGCAAAGAGCTCGAGAAAGTGGCTCGAGTTCGAAGCGCAGCCATTCAAGCGATCGCGTTGCACGGCTTTCAAAGATCGCGATTAGAAAAGAAGGCCTGTCGACGTCCAGTTCGAGAACCGTCCATACCAATTTTCCAGGACGAGCGTCGCATGTCAACGAGCCTGTTTTCGTTCCTCCTTTTTTCCCCTCCCCGCCCCGTGTTTTGCCCGTTTCGTGTAAACGCGGCATAAAGTGTATCGTTTTTCTGGCTCTTTCTGGAAAGCATCCGCGTATATGCAGGTACGTGGACGGCGTGTCGAACGACGAGAAAGTGGACAAACGTTGGTTCGGGTCGACGCACCTCGCGGACGACAACGGAAGATCGATTCGTTTGCGTGGAAAAAAAAAAGAACGATAGGTCGGGGCCGGTGAAAATTCAACGAGCTTTCCACCGCCCACCGCCGATATACCTCGCATCGAGCGGCCTCGAAAGGCTTATCGGACAAGAGCGTTTGCTTCGCGCTGTTATTTCGCTGGCGCTGATCTTGCGTCCGGTGGCAATCGTTCTCTCGATTAAAAAAAAATTGGAAACCGTTTCGCATATGGAGATCGAAAGGCGATCGATATCGGGCGTCGACGGTGGAGCTGCCACCGTTACGTGATTTTAATTCCAATTTTAATTCCGTCGGAATGGTTGTTAACAAGCGGCAGCTTCGATCAAGTCTGCAAATGGAATTGTCGATGATGGTAAGCGGCCTGTCCTCTGCGCTCGCAATTTCATAAAGCCCGTCTATAAATGGCGGAGGGCTCGACCGACCCTGCAGGGCTTCGTGCGACGCAGATTAAATGCACTTCATGTAAAATTCAACGTGACCCGCGCCGCTGCCCCGAGGATACTTGCATTTTTAGAAAAGTTCCATCAGCCCCCCCCCCCCCCCCCCCGCGACCGATTCTTATTTCCTTCGAGCGTCCATAATGGGCTCGGAGGTATGGAAGCAAAGATGCTCGCGGAGAGTTACGGGATTAGAGGGCCATTTCAATTTACATGCGAGCTTTCAATAAGAGACTTTTAACAGCCGGCTGTTACTATAAAATCTAATCGAGGAGAACAGAGCCAAGAAGCAGAGGGAGAGCGGGGCCCCTCGGCACGGTCGAGGCAACGTTTTCCCTCGATTTGCAGCCCTTTCACTGGCCGCTGGATGAACGAGGAGCCGGGGGACGACCGAGGCAGCGGAAAAAAAATATCCCACTGGCCGACGATTTTCTCTAAACTCCCGCGATACATCGATCCTGGAAGGAACCCTTTCACGGCCGCATCGGCTCCGTCCGCGTACGCCCGTCCGTTCTTTCGTCCGCTAAATACCGCAGCATCGCGAAATTAAAATATTGATCGAACGGCGTCGCGAGGGAGAATACGAATTGCGGCGGAGAGCAGAGAAACCACCCCCTGCATGTTTCCTGCGGACGAGCCTGAACCGACAGGGGAGGGAGGGGTGGACGGGGGCCACCGATGGGAAAGAAAAAAGAAAGAGAAGGAAAAAGATTGCGGTCCAGTCGAAAATTCGAATGTCAATGACTGGTCGAACCGAGCCGACGCCAACTTAGTTCGATATCGAGAGTTCGTCGACTTTTGTTAGCCTTTCCCTCCCTTTATTTTTCATCCAGCCTCTGCGAATGGTGGAAGAGTCAAGAGGGATGGAACTTAATCGCAACGAGTATCAAGCTTGCGATTCACGTCTCTGAATTCTATTTCCCTTTCTGAGCCTCTTGGCAAGTAAACGTGAAATTATTTTATTTAATTTTAATTCCTTCGTGGCGTTCAATTAATAAAAACTGGCTCAACTTTCCGAAGCGATCGTCGGGGGTTAATCTCGACGAGCAGGCAAACTGATCGCGAGGCAACGTAACGTTTGAACGTTTCGCTTAATTGAAACTTAAACCGATTAACGTGCTGCGACGAGACCGGAAGCTGTGGGCTCGAAGACACCAGGGAAAGTTTCCGCGGGGACTTTAATCGCGGGCATAAGTCTCCGCGGAGCTTTCAGGAAAAGTTACCCCCAAGTTTCGATTACACTAGACCGACTGTTTTCTTACTTCCCTCGCCGACTTCCGGTTACCCTTCGAGGAGCACGGCTTCCTCTTACCGGCGACACTTTATTAGAAGCGCAAGCTCTCTGAGAATTGCTGGGAAACTTGAGATCCTTCCACTTTCCTCGATTGCAGCTTTCTTTCGCGAGAAAATTTTTGAAAAGCTCGGCCCAACGATGCAAACTATTTAACGACTTCTTGCTACTTCTTGTGAGAATGAAGAAAATTCTCGAGGGATTCTAGTAAAGACAAGTTTCGTTACTTCTGGATCTATCTTCAGAAATAATATTAGAAATATGGATCCTCTAGATCCATGTCATTAACGACTCTGTCACGAATCCCATTAGTCGCGCATTTCGCAAGAAATTCCACGGTCCCAAAATTAAGCAGCACGGGTGACTCGGTCCGGCTCGACGATTTTTCAAATTCCGCGCAGCTTCGCTGATATCCTCCGTTTCGCGCGGATTGTTCTATTAATAAAAACGAGCCGATGTGCGATCGTTATAGGACGATTGAGAACTGCTGGCTTTGAGGCTGAGCGATAGCGCACGTCACCGGGGACGCTTTGCGCCCGAAATAGTCTGAAACCTCATTATTTTTAATCCTAACCATGAAATTAGCGAGCGAGCCTCGGCTTGGACTTTCGCGCAATCGTCTGGCATTTACTCCGCCGTGGCTAATGGAACGCGGCTGCCTCGAGCCGCGGAACCTCGCCATTATATTATTGATCTTGATTAAAAGTATCGAACCCTACCACGCGCGACTGAGTATAAATTTCAAACCCTTTAGGGTGGCTGATAATTATAGAAAAAAGTAATGTCATCACAATTATAAACTGTTAAGTTTGTGAGGATTCATTTGCTTCGTATACCCAGATACATATTAAATTAAATATTACTGGTACCCAGAAGCATGTAACTAAGCTCAGGTTCACTTCCTTTGCTTTATAACTCTTTTAAACTCAAAGTGTATGTCGAAGAATATTCCTCCGCGTCTGTGAGACTCGCAGGGATCATTGAAAATAATGTAATAGTGAATGATCACTCACCTGGAGCTCCTCCTTGCACTGACGTTCCTCTTCGAGACTCATCCGCTTCTCGTGCTTCTTGTAGTAACGCCTCTTGGCGGCTTGTAGGTTGAACCACGTGTACGAAAAAGACTTCACGAATGGTAGGAGGGCCTCAATGAATGGGTGGAACTCATCCTGCGAGCACACGATAACGCAAGCTGATTAAAGGTCGCGGTCAACGGCCGATTCGCACCCGTCGAGAACGAGACGCAACCCTCCCCACTATCAACCATCCCCGTCGAAACCCCCGGCCAATGTTTCCGTCGTCCGCTGCCGGGACGAAGGAATGTTATTTCGATAGAGGGAAATTACCCTGCTCCCTGAATTTAGGTGAGGGGGCGTTTAACGATTTCTTCGCAACTTTCAGACTCGACCGAGGGTTTCCTCGTATTTTATGATCTCTTTTTAATACAGGATAGGGTACTAGAATTCTAGCAATAAGAATGTTAAAGATAGGGTTGAATATATGATCTTCTCGTCCTCGAGGGGATGAAATGTTCTATCTTATTTCTTCGATATTAGCATGCGTTAATTGTGCAAGGTTAATTCTACCGGTTAGCTTCATGCAGTTCGATTAGGTTCTCCGTGCGAGTGTGGATTTTTTGTTCGATTATTTGGAGATGGATCGGAGGAAGCGTCCTAGATTTACAAAGTTCCTAAAACCCCCGCGAAACCCTAAGAAGACCTTCGCAAAAATTACAGTACACTCTATTGGATAATATCTACTAATATACACAAACGATTCATCCCTCGAGCCATCGTTACGCAAGATCCCAATCCCCCGACTCGAAGCACAGCGAGCACCGCGATCTAACCCCAGCAGCTCAGCCGATGCTTTGTCTTAATTGATTTAATTCCGGCGAAATGAGCGGCTCGAACTGAAAGCAAACCACCGGCGCACAATGCAGGAAGTCAATCTCCGTTTACGAGGGTTGAACCGGCGCGATATCGAGTCTCTCTCAGCGTGGAGGGTGAAACGAGTCGAAATCTCGTTTCCAACGAGAGAGTCGATTTCCCCCGAGTGGACCAGGGGGAGAAAAAAGGTCGCAGACGTCGGGGAAAAGGAAACTTCATCCTTATCGCAGCGTCGAACTCTTCCGGCGGATCGAAACGTCGATGAATCTCTCTTTCCGGTCGCAGCGCGAGCGAAAAGGGGATGGGGCGAGGAGAGCGAAAGGGTACGCGGGAGGATCGAGCTTCCGCAGCGATCGTCCCTTTGTGAGGCAAATACCGGCCGTCACGGAAGACGGAACGGGGGATGTAAACACCATTTCACGGAGGATCAATTTTAGGGTGACTTTCTCTATGGGAGCTCTCTCTCTCTCTCCCATCAAAATCAACCCTCACCTCCCCGCTCGAGGAATATTCATCGGTGGAACAATAACGAACGCGCGGTATCATCCCCCTTTCACTCGCCCCGTTCGGCCCGCGAGAGAAACCATCGAATCGCGACGCGACGCGATGCGCTTTTGATCGGAAAAGCTTCGAGTGGACGAGTGCATGGTAATGACCCGTGACCGGGACACGTCGAGGGGGTGGGAAATAAGCATTACCGGCAACCTTCTCCCTGTTTCCACGGAGAAAGTGACACTGCAAAGATGGCAAGAGCATTTGATCGTAGAGCATCGACCAGAGTCCTTTACAATCTACGACGTTCCCGAGAACCTCCTCGAGGCCCGCCCAATTACCCCAATCACCAATTACGATTTCACGGACGGAGCGGCGAGAACAAGGAGCAGGATGAGCGAAGGTGAGCGCGGGGGGTACGGTGGAAGAACACGAGGGTGGCCTGTGAACAAGCGTCAAACGACACGAACCATCGAGTATTCGCAAGCACTGCGGCTGCTGTGGCACACTACCGTCTGTCTGTCCCTCCTGCCGTCCGGCTGTCAGAAGCACCGATTCTCGCAGTAACAACCGTCAGGGTCGCAATACTCCTCCGCCACCCTGTCGCAGATTGATCGTGGCCTCATCTGCACCACCTCTGTCTATCCTCCTCCTCTTCCTCCGCCCTTTTATTTCCACTAAGAACCAACGAGCCGACCGCGGTCGGTCCGGAAGCCTCTGTTCTCCGTATAAAGTCTCCTCGGTCTCCCTATCCGAGCTCGCTCGATCCTCGTTTCTCCTCAGCGCGCTTCGGACAACAAGCGTGGGAGGCAGAGAGCAGTGCGGGGTTTCCCCGATTTCCTTCGAGTTCTCTAGAAAACACTGCGGCGAAGCGCTCTCAGATGCGACGACTGGTCAGATCTTCCGATGTGGCTTCTGTTGCGAGAAAAACGGACGTTGTCTATTTGCTGGTCGACTGGACTACCGCGCGCGAGACTTCCGAGGTGGTCGCCGCGAACAATGGGGAAATTTGATCGTGGACTCTTCCGCCGGCTGGTTCGAGAGTTCTTTATCCAGACCGCGGGTCTGTTTCGGCGGAGATTGCGCTGCGAGCTTTTTCAGCGCCGATCCCCCCCTACGCCGAACTCGATCGGCATCCTTCGAGGTAGAGCACGACGCGATTTCGCCTAGGCAACTACGCACCGGGTCCACTGCGACGGGGAGAGAGGAAGCTGCCCTGGGATTATCCGAAAGCGTTGACCGGGCGAGCAGAGGATGATTTTCAAGCCGCGAGTCGAGCCGTTCGCTCGCTTTGTCACCGCGATCCGCTCCGCTTTGCGCGTACACGCGAGTTGCGCGCTCGTGTGCGCATGTGTCTATACGGCACGCCGTTATTTTCGGACGGCCAACGAAAATCAAAGGCATTAAGAAGGAGCACGGTGACGCCGCGACCGTCGTCATCGCGGAAAAGACCAGGGGGGAGGCAAGGACGCGGGGGAGGGGAGGCTCCAGGGACGATTCCGCCAGGTTCCTCTCGATATTCCCGGGGTGGATGAACCGGCACATGGCTGACCGCAGGAATAAATTTTCGGGAGGCATTTCGATCCGGAACATTCGTCTTGCTCCTTGAAAGAATGCTCTTCGGAGCGCAAGGGCGTCAAAGGACGATCTATCCTAGTGGTGAATATTGTTTTACGAAAATGCGTTTAGAGGAGGATAAAGATTTTGTATTTAGACGCAGTGTTTTCCTCTTGGTGTGGGAGGTGCTCAAAGATCGTGCAGCGTGGAGAAGCTTTTGAAACCGGAGAAGCTTCTAGAAGTAAATTATAATCTGGGAGTGGATAAACCATTAAGAAGTCTATATTGAGAAAAAGAATTATTGCTCTCGCAGCACCCAGTGCAACGAGCATTTCTATCGTTAAAAGAGACTAGGGAGGAGGTTTCTAGGGAGGAGGTTTCAAGGGTGAAGAGGGCCACCACCGAGCGCACGTGTCGCTTCTATTTGCAAAGCGGATTTTTGGTGCGTAGTTGTCGGCGATAAATCGACGCGGATTCTGCGCGATGGAGCTTGTTTATCGGTTTGCCTCGACAGAGAACACCTCGAGTTCCCTTGAATCCGATGAAACATCGATACCAACCTCTCTTTCCCCCAAAAGACACTCTTTCGCGATCCTTCGACCAATTACATAATTACTCTCCACTCGCCAGCCACGATCAAACTTCTCCTCGGACAAGTAATCGCGAGAACCAGCGAGAACCAGCGAGAAGCTCGCAAAAATCGCGAAATTACTCGACCACCTCTATCCCCCCCACCCTTCAACTACTTACTATCAGTTTAATCGCGATTAACGTACACCCCAACGACGAAGCTATCAAAAGGGTTGCAAATTCCCCAGAAAGAAGCCACGACGATCGAGCACTCCAACTCGCGCAGTCAGCTGATGCTCCAGGCCCAGCAGGGCCTGCACCCCGCGAGTCCTTCCAAGGGTCGGACTAAGCTTGCTCCCCTTAGGCTCGTCTATCCGACGGCGTGTTCTCGGTCACTGATCCGACGATTCACAGAGGCGAGCCTCGACACTGATCCACTGGATCCCGAGAGCCTGACGGCAATCGGTTCTCGATCGATCGAGCGCGCTGGATGCCGTTACACAGCTGGAGTTCCCGTTTCGATCTCTCTGTGCGTCGTTCCGCGAAGAACGAAGGCTATGGAGCAAAGGCTGCAGGGTAGCGCGAACGGCGAAACCGAGGAACGCGGTGCGAGGCAGAGAAAGCCCGGCAGAAGGACCGTCGACGTCGGAGCGACGGGTACGACGTCGGTCGTCGCGACGACACTGAGACGCCGGCCGACGAGACGCGCGTAGCTAGACGCGCGGCGAAGGCACCGCGCTGCGGCCAGGTACGGCACCCCAAACAGTTATTAATAGCCCCTGTCCTAGCTTACTAGATTTGCCCTCGAACCGACGCAACTTGTCTCTCTCTCTTTCTCTCTACACCCTGCTTCTTCGACTCCTTCGACTTCTTCCACTTCGACTCCTCCGCCTCGCGACCCTCTCTCCTACGCGCTCTGCCCTCCCTCCGACGCTCCTCTCGTGACGAGATAATTCCCCAGCTTCGCGGTCCTTCATCGTGGATCCTCGCGTAGCGATGGGTCTTCGAGAAGCTTCAAATCGACTTCAAAGGTGCGGGAGGGATTTAAATCCCTTTGTATGAAAGAATTTTGAAAATTGGTTTTTCTAAGCGTTTTGAGATTCAATGGTCGAGTGGACGAGTTCGTTGAATTCGTTTTGAATCGAGTTCGCATTTCAGTGTTTCCGAAGTGCTTCTAAGTGTGTGAAGTTCACACGCTGCGACATTTCACGCCCGCCCCAGGGGGCGATCAGCGAATCGCGCGAACCTCGACGAAGGAGGACCGGCGGTAGAATTGATTCTCCCCACGTTTTAATTCCCCGCGGAGGCTGCTGTCCTGCACGCCTCGTTCCGCGTCAATAAACCCGCCGGAAAAAGCAATGGAACCGACTTTTCGAAACGCTAAAAATAGGCTTGCACCGTGAATCAACGGTTGATCCTATAGAGGCTGAAAAACACGGCCGTTGTGTCTGCGTTTGAGCGCGCGAATACCGGGAAACCGGTCGGATCGTCGGAGGACCGATAAACGGGAAAAACATCCCCTTTATGCGTTCAAAGGGTGGAGTGTACACCCCGCCATGAATGCTTCGGTTTGGCAAACGACACTCGTCGCTAATCCCAACGCGATAGAAAAGCGATCTTACATCTGCGAATTACTCCGTCGCAAGCTTGCCACCAGCCTAAGCCATCGTTCGCGTAACGAAAGAAACACCCCTGCCCGCCAACAAGGGCGAGAAGACCAACCCCCCGAGCGTCCGAACGCGGCGAAATCCACGAGCCGAAAGCTCAACCGCCCCCATAAATTCTCGGGGATGTTCGCGATCCTCTGTCGCGGGGTTAAGCGTTCCAAAGACCCGACTCTGCCCCCGGGAAACAAAGTGGACAGCGACAAGGAAACGGGGGTGGGGGCGGAGGAGGAGCGGGCGAGCAACGACGGAGTCCGCAGTAAGAAGCGGACGGGCGAATGTCGGACGGCCGTGGAAGCGTGTTTTGCGGGACGGTCCGCGTGTTCCGTCGCTGGACCGACGACAGCGAGGAGGAAGAGGAAGAAGAGGGCGAGAAGAAGCAGCGGCGGCGATGGGACACGAAGAAAAAGACGAGGGGCGAGGGTGGCGAGCACGCGGCCGCCGCTGGCGAAGACGATCGATAGCCAAACTCCTCTACGTCTGCCCTAAGATAGACACTGACATAGACTTCTAGATAGAGGCGCGTTATGCATGGGGCTCTGGCGTGCAGATACCCTCGCAATTTTTTATACGAGCCCCCCACCTCTTTCTCGCCCACTCTTGGACCGGTATTCGATATTTTATACAGGGAAGATAAGACAGATTGGCTGTGGCAGTTCCGCGAACGGCCCCTCCGTTCCTCCTGAACGCTGCGATATGAAAAAGAGGCTGCTCGTGGATGAGGGCAGAGGTGGGATCATTGAGGAACTTGGAAGGAAGATGGTGACGGGTCCAAGTGGATTATTGGTCGTTGGTTTAAGAGTTTTTGGTGACAGGAAGCAAGGGAGAGCTTCTGAGATGTTGCCTGAGACTCTGTTAGGGAGGGCCGAGGGGACTTTCTGCGCATTAGAGTTTGCGCGAGTTAGTAAGGTGGACTGGGAACCAAGGTCGTTACAAGTTCCATCGACATTAATATTGTTAATGCACCGAAATCCCGAGGAGCTGAGGACCCGAGGGGTCTCGCTTAGTGGAGACTTCTTTCAGCGTTCCATGCGCGATGTTAATTTTCAGAAGGATCGCGGAGGAGGGGAACTGAACGTTCGTCGAGTGACGAGCAATTCCACCACCGTCGGTGATCGAGGATCCCAGGGACACGCGGGAATCACGGTGGTAATGCGCGAGTCCGACGTATCGGAGCACACCGCCCAGAGTAAATACCGTATTCGCCGCGCTAATGACTGTTCTAAGTTTGCTGGAGGCGAGGACGCCGTTTCCCCGAGGACAACGAACCTTCCCCGGCTATATCCACGCGACATTTCGCCGTCTAAGTGGGCTACGAAATTCCGATTGTCGCGGCGAAATGTCCCCGGTACTCCTTCCCCCGTGTTGTTCCACAAGCTGCTCCCAACAGCGGGAGGAGAGCAGGAAAAAAGCTTCCCACGAATGAGCCGGTAGGCGCATAGACCCTAGTCTGTGCGCAAGTTTAGTTTAATCCCTTAAGAAAATTAAGGTATCTTCCTTACTGAAATTCGAGCCAGAAACTGGGACCAGGGACTCGCCGAGTAAAGGAACTCGCGAGAAACCAAGTAAGCCAGTTAACAAATATCAAACCGAATGAAATCTGTCGAATCCCCATCTAACTCCTGCCCAATTCATCGGGCACCTACAGAAAAGCAAACAGCGCGGTCTGAACAAGCAAACCTGACGTCACGTCGCCGCTGTGGACCACCGATCGAAGGACAGCCGCGGGACTAACTCCAAGTCGATATCGAAGGGCGCGATTGTGGAGCGCCCGAACGCGGGAACAAGTGCGATCTAAATATAAAAAATTAGATTGAGGCATGTGACGCGGCCCCGCGACGCTCCTTGCGTAACATTCATGATTATCGATATAAATAGTCGTGTTTCCTTACATAATTACGTGCATGCACGCGTGCACACACACGCGAGGGTCTGCGAGCGGCCGGGGACGCGCGGGCGCGCGCAAACGAGAGCTGCATTGCTGGAAATCAGCTGACGAGCGGGGGATCGGAGAATGGAACTCGGGCGATCGGGATATGACAAGCACGCGGAACAATCCCGGACAGGTTCGCGTGCAGCCCGCCAATATACAACGGGGCACAGTGTTTATACGTGCATCGGTATTTACACGCGGCGCGCCGCTCCACCGCCTCCAAGTGCAACGTTACTGATCGCGTTGCATTCGCGCCACCCTCCCCTCCGACAGCCGACACCCTCCCGTCGCGTAATAATCACACCCCGCGTTCGCTAAGCCTCTTTCGACCGGAGTCTAATACTTTCTTCCTTCTTTCTCATAGTATTTTCTTCCCGTTGCTTGCGAGCGCTAGCCTATCGAGTAGCAAGGCCTCGAATAAATTTCCAAGGTGGAAGAATAGTTCTTTGAATGTAGGGTTGCATTTTTAGGCGAAGGTAGCACGGGTAGCCCTGCAGCTAGCAATTGACTCCCAGCTTTCGGACGATTACGTAATTTTCTGATCACCCGCGTCAGACAGGCGACTCTCCGCGTTTTGGAAATTCAACGGATACGAGGGGTATTCTTCCAGCTTGGCGGAGAATCTTTGAAATGCCGCGCAATCGAGGGAAACTCGATCTCCAGCTATGTAGAAGAAAGAACACAGTGTACGGTGAATCACTGGCTGGACGGGTTTCCACGAAAATCATTGCTGGAAACGGTTCCATTCCCATCCGCGAGCACTCGGCTTCAAAACAACGGTGTTTACCGGATGCGTCGCGATAATCGCCGGCTGGGGAATGTCGAAGACGCTCGGTGCACGCGAGTCGCACGTGCACCCGCCACGTCTTCGTCCTCGCGGATTCATAATTCACCGGAATTTGCGAGAAACGCGAGGAAAGTGGGCTCAGAAGTTTCTCAAAAAGGGGAGGAAGTGGCGGACGAGATTGCAACCTATGAAGTCGACACCAAAGCGTTTTAGGGGAGAAGCTAGAATACAGCGAAGCACATAATCTTCGCGGAAAAGGAAAGACGAAGTTCGAGAGAAGGGAGGTGGTAGATTAGCGAGGAAAGAGTCTAAAAATTCCACGTGAAAGTTTCACCAAAGATTGACACCTGACGCGATTGAATTTCCTACAGGAATACTCGCGAAGTCAACGCAACAGTTTCCTAACGCGATAGATCCCCAAAGAAGCACCCCTAACGTCTACCGCAAGCCGTGACAATCGTCCCTCGGAAGCGGCAATCGTGGCGCGTGGAAGCGCCGCGGAATGCGACGGCGTGGCGCGACGCACAGAAACAACAACACCACTCTGATCGGTTAGCGTGCTAAAAAGCGTCTAGCGAAGCTGCTGGTTAAACTACGAAGCACTGCTTTGCGAGATGCGCGAAGGAAGGAAGAAGAAACGAAAAGGCGTTCGTCGCAAGAAAGAAGAAAAAAAAAAAAAGAAGAGATGAGAAGGGAATTGTGATCGAGAGGCACCTGTCCTACGGAAGGGGCCTGCAGGTAAGTCGAGACATCCGGTTCCACCATACAGCTCCTCAAGGTGTCCGGGATGAACATGAGTAGCTGGGACGTCGGCCGTGGTACAGGCTGAAGCCGGCTTGCACCGCGCTGACGGTCCTCCAGCGAGCGTGTGCCCGCCGACAGCGTCGTCTTGACGTCCTTGGACGCCCGCGTTCACGACGGGATTGGAGAACGCCGCTCCAGCTGGTGGCGGACCAGCGATCGGCAGGCCTCCTGGCACGACTACGCGCCGCACCGAGCGGACCAGCAGCTGGACCAGCGGGTCAGGGACGATCTCGAGGCGGGCACGGAACCGGCGATCGAGGGGCCGGTCCAGGCTACGGTGTCCTCGTGCGACCTGCTGTCCCTTCGTTGCTCGCGCGCCAAACGCCTGTTCGACGTCGCCCTGGTTTCGAGAGGACGGTGCTCCGCCGGTCGCCCAAGTGTCCAGCAACCACCACGAGGTGTCCTCCTCCCCTGATCGCGCGCGATCACGCACCCTACCGCGTAGCCGTTCCTCGGGGTTGCCGTGCAAGGTCGCTCGCTGCTTTCCGCGTAACGGCCGTCGCTGACGATGCTGCTGGCGCTGGTCTGGTTGGTGAACCGTCGGCTGTCGGGTGGTGGCGGAACACCGCACCCAGGCACACGCATCCTATCTAACAACCACGAGCCACAACTCCTAACTCTCGACTTTAGGCCCTCTCTGGTGCTCTCTCGTGGCACGCAAGACGGCTTTTGCTCGCTGTCTATCTCTCTCCCCCTCTCGCTCGCACTCTCTCTCTCTCTCTCTCTGTCTCTTCCCCTTCGGGCCTCCCTGCCCCTCTTTCTACCTCCCCCGCCCAACCCCTTCTCCCTCTGCCCACAGCCTCGCTCCCTCTCTCTCTCTCTCTCTCTCCGCTCTCCCTTCCCTCGCGACCGGCTAACCCTTGCACACGAGTTCCCAGTGTCTCTCTTACTCTCTCCCTTTCGTCCCTCTGCGCGCTTTAAAGCTCTCTGTCTCGCTCCGACTCCTCGTCTCTCCTGCTTCTATTCTCCCTTCAGTTCCCCGTCTCACTAGCCCCCTTTTGCTTTTTACCCCCACGAAAGCGTGCCCCGTGGACGATTCTCGCCGCGACAGGGAGAACAGCGGCTCCGTTCTCAGGTGGAGAACGGGTTGCGTCCCGATTGGAAACGACGACGACAACGACGACGACCAGCACGGCGTCGAGAGCGCGAGAACACGCACCGGGTGCTTGCTGCCTCTCGGTTCCCCCGTAGCTGCTTTCCCGTTCCCGATCGGGAGACGCCAGGCCCCAGACTACGCCGACTCCGAGCGACGGCCGCTGCGTCGGCGTCGGCGTCGGCGTAAAAAGCACGCGGCGTCGCGCAAGCCCGCCGCGGGAGCGCGCCGCGAGGACGCCACGACCCGCGGATGGCGGGCGGTGGGAGACACAGAGAGAGAGAGGAAGCGACCGCTAAAAAAGATCGACGAAGACCGAGCAACACGGGGGATGGAAGGGTGGAGCGCGAAGCTTTCCTCTCGGGAGGGACAAGGGCAGAGATCGAGAGAAGCGGGATGCTTTCTTCGAGAGGGACGAGGACGACGCTACGGAGGGGAGTAGCGAAAAAAATAAAACAAGAGCAATTAGAGCGCGCTGAGATAAATAGAAAGAGAAACGGAAGAGGGGACGAGGAAGTAGAGGAAAAAATAGGGGAGTGAAGAGGATCAAGAGATCGAGGAGAACGCGATGGGAGCGATCGAATCGCAACCACTCGTGATTCTTTATAACGAAGAAACGATCGCCGAAGTTGATCTTCAAATTCGCAATAAATTCAGAGGCAGAGTAAATGATACAAAGACACGGGTAAGGGTGAACACGCAGAGCGGAGAGGGGAGTGGTAAAGAAGAAAGAGTCAGTCGAAGGGAGGAAAACTCGCGCGCTAATCGTAAGCTTCCATTTATCCGGCTCGTTGCCGTCTACCTGCCTCTTCCTCGTCGGCTATCTACAGCCAGTCCCTCTCTGCCCGTGTATTTTTGGTCGCTCGTTAGGAATTAGCTCTATGGGCCTCCAAAGGTCCGCGCCAACAACCGAGCTTCTCCCTTTCCACCGGCGGGGATGACGCTTCTCGGCGGATCAGCGACGCTAAAATCCCCCTGTTACGAGCAACCTCCGAGGGGCGGTGGAGAAACGGCGCCCCCTCGCCGCCGAAGTTTGTCAACAATCTTCCTCGCGAGCTTTTCCCTCGAAAATGGCGCGCGCCGGGTCGCGGTAATCTCGAAATCGCGAGCGCCGCAAACGAGATTACGCGGACCCCTTAAAACTACCCACCCCCCGTGGAGGGGCTCACCCGGGGAAAGTTGGTAACTGGCCGCGAGACGACGAGCTTAAAACTTTCTCTGCGAGGATTCCGCTCGCTGTTTCTGCCTCCTGCTCCCCTCGTTCTTCGCGGGTAACCCTTTTGCCGTGCGATTCCTCGCGAGCTTTTCGCGATCCCAGACGCGGAATCCTTAGGATTCAATGATCTACCGGAATTACAGATTACTTGAACTATTTCTACGAGAGGAATCCATCGATCACTGATGATGGTCGAACGTGTATATGTACTGTTAACTTCTAGAATATGTAGATCCACTTTGCGCGACGGGGAGTCTCACTGCTCTTGGTGAAAAACTGCACCGAGACACGAGCGAACCGATCGCAGAGCACGCGAGAGCCGTCGCGATGCCTCGTGGCTGGAAAACTCGCGAACTGCCACTGGTGAATGGCATCGCGAATCGCCGAGCGACTGGCCTCTGTCAGGCCACCCTTCTCCGATGGACAGAGGAATCACGAACGTGACGGATACCCGTGATTCGAGGCGGCCTTTGCGCTTTGCGTGTTGCAGGTGTAAAGGCGCTCCAGAGAGTGGGTTACAAGGAAACGGAGGAATCTTGGACACTCGAGATCTAAAATCGGATTTGTAGCTGGCTGAGAAGTATCTCCATACTTGGGTAACGCATTCGTGAAATAATAACAAGGTTTCTTTGAGAAAGCTAAACTAAAACTTGGAAACACCTTCGAAAGAAAATGAATTCTTTTGTACTCCGATGATCTAGTATCTAAGAACCTTAAAACTATCACACACAACTAAAAGCATTCTTCGGTCAAACACTCCATAGGACACCACCTCGAGGATTCCAAAGGTACAGCTGTGCCCTGTCGATGATTCTTCTCGTTTATTTATATTTACATTAGTATTAAATCATATGGTTACAATGATTCGTAAGATAAATAGAACTTTAATAAATGCAAAAGAAATTGCACGCTTCGCGCATACACACCACCGTCTCTCGCTGCCCGCGGCTGGTCTAAGCGCGCGACGGCACGGAGCATCGAGTTAAGCGTCTGCCAAAACGACCGTGTTAAAAGGAGAATACGCAACGTTACCTGTCGAAACTGTAAACCAGAGAAACCGCGGTGTAAAAACATCCCGTCGTGTTCTGAAAACCTGAGCCTCGATGGGAATCATTGAAAAATTCGAACGAAGTGTCCACGCCTGACGCGCTGTCCACCATAAATATACGATGCCGCGATAAAGATACAACTTCCCTCGTAACTACAATAAAGAGTACCTCAGAACTTCTTAGCGCTATCCGTAGTGATTAAGACAATCGTAATTACAGTCCCTCGATCGCTTCGCTACGCTAAATAGTGTTTGGCAGTTGTTCAACACGTTAGAATATATACCAGTGTCGGCGGACGTCAATTGCGGTTTAGTTACTAGTGTTGATAACAATGCACAAATGTAACCGATGGCTTCGCGATTAGGAATGTCCCTCGAAAATCCCCGGTACCCGACAAAATCATCTTTCCTATTACCCCGCCTCGTGCCGCATCCTCGCTCGACTATTCTGCCGAGCTTAGGCTGCGACGGTGCGCGCTGGTATCGTTAAATCATAAGTATCGTTCAACGAATCAGTGAAGTACCTTCGCTTACAAAAATCTGTATCGTTAGTGGTGTGATCGTAAAAAAGGTACACTATGGGCAGATTATGTAAAATTCGCACGATTGCATGATCGAAAAAGTCTGTTCAGACTCGAAAAGGTCTACCTCGATAACGATATCCCTACCGGAGAACTAACTTCGTCGCGTGTAAAGTTTATAAAGTGGTTTTCACAGTTTCGTCATATTCGATATTTATACCCCAGACTTCGGAACATTAAAATTAGTTTTAGAACGACGCTGTTTGAGTAGATGCCAGATTCGCGACTAGTTTCCTCCTTTGCGAGAAAGGGGCGAACCTTCCGACCCGAGCATCCACAATGGTTCGCGGCGATGAGTTAAACGAATACCGTATGGTACTTACTTGTACGTCAGACTTGTTATTCGTTAGACAGCTGGAGGTAACACCGATCAATGGAGAACTTTATTTAATGGATTTCGTAGCCGGAGAACAGCAGGGATTGGCGTTCGGACAGAGGGCCGGTTTCGGTTAAGGTAGGAAGTTATCCGTGAAATAATTCTAACTGCGTTAACCAGCTTAGTTTACGGGCACTGTTACTTTTAGCGACCTGGCGCTTGCAATTATTGCTATGTTGGTAACACGCTGTGTCCCAGGAATTAAAACTGAAAGAAAAATACTTGTTCGTCTATCTTTCGCACCGTCAAGGCGATATATTTTATATATACTGACCCTTTTCAAAAACTCTTCCGCGCATATGCGAGCCCTGGCGTTCACCGACAGTTTCATCTCGCTGATCTCTCTGTCGATCTCTTCCATGAAATGGATGATAAAGTCTACGATTTTGTGTTTGTACATTTGTTCTACATGGATGTTTGTGATTAGGAAACTAATATCATAACCCTGTGGAACGATTCTTATATTAATAATCCCGTTCACCTTTCCCGACGATGCTATTATAAACTCGAACGACGCATACCTCCACCGGCTTCCTCCTGAGAATGATGAAGTGTTCCGCTCTGACGGTCATGAATCTCGTGAAATTGTGACACAGAATTTTCTCAAGATCGTCCGCCTGTTTGACGGCGATGCTTATTCTTATACTGTTTATACTGGACTCGATCAGCACCTTCTCCTTGTCGTTCCTACTTATCAATATTGGCGTCAAAAGGAGCTCCTTACTGGCTGTCACTTCCACCTCGGGCTTGTTGTGCTTCTCGACGATCTGGGACCAGAAGTTCTCCAGGCACAGCGCGGCGGTGAGCGTTCGTCTCACTGCTGTCAGGTAAGGCTTCAACGTGCCCGACTGAAACAAGAACAAGTTTCAAACTCACGGTTCGTTCTAACGGATCGTTATCTCGCCACCGCTCAAATTGTAGAGGCACACCGAAAACGAAATACGAAATGGGAGACGGAGACTCGTTACACGGGCTTCCTGTCCGACTGATAAGGAATTTGTTCGTCTCGGAGGAAACGACTCACCATAACCTATATCTCGCGGAGAGATTAGAGGTGCTTACCATTTTGCGAGAATGCTGCGAAAAATCTCTCGTCCCTGTCGAAACCCAGCAGCGTCGTGCTCCTTCCGACCGTTCGATCTCTCTACGAAACGTTCACGGGGACACGTGAGCAATGACACATTACGTTCTGTGCATATCAAAGGAGGGTTGGGTTCGGCCGGTTTAATTTCAACGGCGTGGGGCGTGTTCCGGAGTTCGCTGATAACGAGGACCGTTCGTTCCTCTCTCTTTTCGATGCACAGCGATTGATAGGAACGGACAACGATCGTCAACGGATCTGAACGAAGTCGGAACGCATGCTGCGAGAAAATGATCCGCGATCTGTCCGTTTACGTCTGCATTCCAGCAGCGTGCGTAACGAAATGAATTAAACCGCCGCGATTGGCAAATTCCGTTCTACGCGAGCGAGGAGAAATCTTCGCTAACTATAACCACGAGAAACGGTATCACCGTTTAATTCCCACGGAAATTTCCGCTCCTTCATTAATCACCGCCTATCGTTCCTTTCTACCGCAGACATAAATTTGCAAATTGAAATGTGCTGAACTATCACGTGACGCTTGCCCGAGGCACTGGACCAAAAAGGAATGTTCCTTTTAAATGTAATTACGTGCCATTTATCGGGAGAATTCATGAATTGCATTATAAAAGGAGGACTGATACTGCTTGCCAAAGAAAAATGCGAAATACTTTATAGAAGATGTTGGAGAAGAAGTAGAATCGATATTCGGGACCAATATTCGAGGACGTAGACACTTTAAAAGTCTTAAAAGGCTTTCACTTATAACTGGTATTATTGGTAATAAGAACTTGCAGCGAAATTCGTGAAGTCTCGGCCCTACTAAGTACAAATTGACTACAATCGCGCAGGTTTGAAGTCGATTCTCTGAGAACTTTTATAAGACACTTTAATTTCACACTCTCTGTCTATTCACTCTGCCGAAAGCAACCGTCTTCTTTCGAGTTGCAGCGCGTAATTTGAAAATGTTCTACATTGCCGCGCGCACTCTGGCGCGACTCACGGGAAGCGACACGTCATTATTTCTTCGTACGATTATTTACCACGAAATGCAGTCTCGGGCAGTTTCGCAACACGCGCGAACGTGATTGATTGCACGTGCGATGGTTATTTGTAAATATTATCGACAAGGCAATTGCCGCTTTGGACAATATTGCCAGTTCGAGCACATAAATACTTTCGGTTAGATAAAAACCTATGCTGTCAAAGAATTTTCGATGATACGTTTATTCTCTATGTTAAAACTGTTGAATTTGTAGGACCCAGCGCTAAGGTTGAGTCTTACAATGAGGAGGAATACACGGCGTAAGTATCGCGACACTACGAAACTGTTTCCCTTCGGATTTTAGAGTAGTTAATTTTTATCTGCGGAAACAAGGGTTGCTGTGGCGAAGGAAGTGCTCGGCGCTGAAAGAGGTGGACAGTGGTTGCTGTCGTGTTTCGCTCCGCTCAAGCAGAGGCCATGCATCCCCGGCATGGACGATCTCTCTCCGGAGGAAGTGCGATGGGAGATGTATCAAGCTCAAAAGAATGGGATGGTCGAACAAGCAGTCCGTATACTTAGCCGTTACATTACACTAAATTATGAACGCGCGTAAACTAATCGATCCTTCTCGCTTCTGTCCAGAAAGTGCATTTTCAACAGCTGTGCCAAGACATGAAGGCGAAACGCGATGCCTTGAAGAATCCTACTCATGAAACGATAGCGATGCTCGTGAGTGGAACATACCGACGATCGTTCGTTCGGCTTTTCGAGAGCCTGGTCGTAAATTGATTATCTTTTCTTTCAGAAAGAACTTCAGGGAGCAAGTCAGAAAGGTAAAATAACTACGGGTGGAAATACAACTCGGAAAACATCAAATTTTTCATTTGCAACTCCCCAACTAGGGCACCCTGTCAGTACCCCGGCCTCCAACGTGTTCGGGAATAAAACGTTCGGAAACCAAAGCAACCCATTCGGCGGAGGTTTCGCGTCTCAGAGTAACGCTTCGATATTCGGAAGGCCCGCCAGCGGTTCCAATCCTGTATTTGGTGGGACCCCGAATTTTGCCAGCAATTTAGGCAGCTTTGGCAGCGCGACGAGCACTAGCTCTATGTTCGGCGCCACTAATTCTAATACTTCTACGTTCAATACAGGGCAAAGTGCACAGACTTTCGGAACGGGTAGCTCGATTTTCGGAGGAGGATCGCCGCAATCGGTGTTCGGCCAGCCCAGCGTGTTTGCGACGAACGCCCAAGTGAATAACGTGTTCGCCAGGCCACAAACATCGCAATCGACGACATCAGTGTTTAGCAGCGTGGCAACGCCCGCCCCTTCGTTATTTAGCGGCGGTTCTACCGCTCAATCTAATACATCGTTATTCGGGGGAGCTAAAACGTCTACCGCTAATCCGTTCGGTGGTTCCACGACTTTACAGACCACGAACCCCATCTTCGGAGCAACGCCGGCACCGGGAACATTCAGTTCTGGGATATTCTCTCAGTCGAAGACAGTACCTGCTTTCGGAGGAGCGCCCGTTTTCGGCGGCGGAGCGAACTTTGGAAACGCGCAGGGATCGATATTCGGCGAGCAACCGGCGTTCGGAGGCCCCGGCAACATCTTTGGCGGGCCCAACACCACGACACCCACGTTTAGTTCCGCCGCTGTCCAACCCGCAAATGCATTCGGCGTTAACGTACCCGCGCCGAATGTGAACATATTTGGAACTGCCCAGAGCACCGCACCGACTATATCAACGTCCAACGCACCTCTATTTGGCACAGCCACGCCTACGACCAGCGGTCCGTTCGCCACTGCAACATCACAGTTCGAAGCCACCCCCTCGACTGCCGGTCCGTTCTCGAGACCCACCTTTGGAAAAACGACCAGCGGCGAAACGTTTGGCACTACTGTCACATCTTCTAGCATGCCATTCGGCACCACGAGTGCAGGGGTGAATTTTGGAACACCTACCGTCACGACAACACCGTTCGCGACGTCTACGTTCAGCGACGCGAAAGGAGCACCGTTCGCTACCACGAACACCACCGCTGCGACCACAACTGCGAACCCGTTCGCGCCCAGGGCTCAGCAGACTACCTCGCCGTTCGGCAATTTCGCGCAAACCCAGGTGGCCAATACGGTCACAGTGTCCTCGGGCGGACCGTTTGGAAAATCGCCGTTCAGTTCCATTATGACAGTGGCTGTCATCGATGACAGTGTCTACTCGATAGAGGGTCAACTAACAGACGATGAAAAGAGCATGTATTTGGCCGAGAGGTTCATCTTTGGTAAGATTCCGTTGAAACCGCCTATCAAAGAATTGAGGTAACTCGGTCTCCCAGAGATGTTCAATGGAAAATATATGCTGTGATATACGTGCTCCTCGTGCATGAGCGAATTAAGATAAATCTCGCCAGATCTAGTGACGATAAATAATAATATATTTGTCTATGTGTCTGTTTTTTTTTTTTTATAAAACTTAATGAAGTTGTCTGAAATTTATAACGAAAGTACATAATAAAGACTAGGATATACATTGCCATGCGTTACGGTTAATTCACTTCCAACGTCTCCTTTAATTTAATCAATTACACGGGCTATTTACATATGTACAATTCTCGATTGGCCAATGAGGCGCGTTCCCTCATTTGTACTTACTTTATCATACATTCTTGTAATGTATTACGCCAGGAGGAGGCGGAGGGGGAGGAGGAACGCTATTGCCAAATTGACTTCCTTCCGACACCTGAAGATGGTATTTGTTCTTTAATATCAACTTAAGGTGGACATTAATTTCTTTCTCCGTGAAACAAACCTGTGGCAAATGGCAGAGAGGGTTCGTCGGATAATTGGTTCTCTGTGCATAAGCCGTGGTCTGGTTCGTTGGCTGTGATAAGCCGGGGGGTATACCATTCGGCGGTTTGTATCCCGTAACCTAATGAACAGGTCCAATGATTACCCAACGATCTACATTACAGACGACACGAGTACAGAACGGGTAGAGTAATCGGATGATCTACGTACTTTATCGTTCATCTCGGGGAATATAGTGCTCAAGTTGAAGTTGGTGAGACTAGTGCCCGAGGGATGATGACTCATGGTCATGGGGTTGCCCGAAACTATACCCCCTCTCGGCATGTTAGGATTCATGGGGAAACCAGCCGTTGCTACCGTGGGTATACTTTGAGGGCCAGCCACTGGCGGCGGCGGCAAGCCATTCACAGCTTTCGTGTACACGTTTGCCTGAGGATGATTCTGATAAAGGGGGCTGGCGTGCGGTGGTGGAGGCGGCGGCAGAAATGTGGAATGATGGTAATCCTCCAGGGGCGAATTAATACCCGAAAGAGGAAACTCTAGATTCTGCATTGCTCCGTCCAGACCCTTTCTCTTCCCTTTCTTTGCGTTCGTGGAGTAAGTCCTCTTGTCGCAATTCTGGTGCTTCCCGTAGTGCTGATGATTCTTCGTGTTAGTATTTACATTGGAAGTTGACGTTGTCACTGTGGACGTGGTCGACGAAGCGGCAGCTGAGGAGGCTGCCACGTTTGATAAGAGGAACGCGTTTGCTTCCATGTAATCGGTATTATCATGTAGCGGCATCATATAGCTGGTTGGAGTGTTTGATATGCTGGTTATAAAGTTAGAAGTCGGATAGATGTTTGTGTTGGAAGAATACGTGTACGAGTTGAAGTTCTGATTGACCATTTGCCCATAGCCGCTTCCGTCATCCGTGTTCGAGAAGTAATTGATGGGCATGACCGGGTCCGCGGTGGGCAAGCTAGCCTGAAATTTGTTCTGAGGATAGTTAGTGGTGAACTTTATAGAGGCGTGCTTGTCCTGATTCGTATCGTGGACACTGTTATTGGTTCCTATCAATGCTTCCGCGGTGTAATTGCTCTTGCAATTCCTGCTCCTCCAATGGACATTGTTCTGTTGATACTTCTGTTGCTGCTGCTGTTGTTGCTGCTGTTGCTGCTGCTGATAGCCCTGTTCTGGGAAAGTATGTGCCGATGATTTCTGTTCTTCGTGCCTCTGGTGCAACTGATCGTTGCCTGACGCTTGCTTTCGAATATCCATCTGCCGTTTGCTATTTCCTCTGGGGCTAGTATTGCTCTTCCTTTGGTGTTTCCTAGCCTGCTGTTGTTGTTGCTGCTGCTGCTGTTGATGCTGATGAGCATGATGGTGGTGATGGTGATGGTGATGGTGTTGCTGGTGGTGCTGTTGATGCGACTTCTCAGCCTTCTCGTGCTCTACTAACTGGCTCACAGAGAGGAACGAGGGCCCCGCCCCCGGGTGCTGAACAGTCTGGTTATTCAGCACGGTGTGAAAATCACGCCCCGTAACAGTTCCTTCTTTATCCTTGATAGGATCTTTGCTCGGGTCGGATGGAACTCTGGCCGGTACCTGGCCGAACAGGAAATTCTGTTTCTCGGGTATATTAGTGCCTAGGTCCAGGTCACCGACCAGAGTTGGAAGACTGGAGGGAACGATGTGCTGATCTATACCCTTAACCGCCTGGGCTTGCTCGACATGAACGCTGGTTTTCGTGGGGGACCAGGGGAACGGCTGTTCCTCGGAGTAAAACACCTCTGATGTCCTCTTCGGGTCGCTTTGCAGAACTGGTAAATTAGGGAAAGTGTGAGCCGCGACTTCGTAGTTGTTGTAAAATTGATTCGGCGTTCCTTGGTTGTACGAAGGGGTCTGAGTGAATAAGTTGTTCTGGCAGAATTCATGCTCCTTGCCAATAGGCGGTAGAATGATGTCGGCAATGTTTGCGTTATGCTTGATCTCTGGCGTCATCATCCAGTTCACGGGTGCCCTGATAGCGTGCTGTTGCTGATTAACTTTCGGCTTCGCTGTGTTATGCTGTTGCCCGTGCTTCCCGTCGTTGTTATACGTAACGCTGTCGTGTTGGAGAGGAGGGACCTGCCCCTGAACCAACGGCTGATACTTGTTCTGATTCTGCTGCTGCGATTTGTCTGGGTACTTGAAGTTCGAGCTGGCATAGGTCTCTACAGAGTACTTCATTTGGCTACTAACTTCGGGCAAATCGAAGTTTACTTGGGAATCGTACGTGGACATCGGGTAGACAGCCTTGTCCTGTTTCGCGGGCATAGGCTGATGGCTCTTTGGCGCATGCTGCTGCTGCGGGTCCATTGCAGGGTACTCGTTCTGAATGTACTCTGACTCCATTCCGTACTTGGATTTGTTTTTATTCTCCGTGCTAAACTTGTTGTAGTCGTTAGTGCCGGACGAAGCTTGGCTCTGACTTTGCATGCGACTCTGCTTACCAGACGGAGGCACATTTGCCTGAATGCTCCTTGCTTTGGAGGGATCGACGAAGGCTTGCTTCTGCTCCATTCCAGATTTCATCCTCGATTTATCTATATTAGCCACTGTCGAATTCGCCGAATAGACGTCGTTCGTTAACACGTTAGAGAAGCTTGCATTCTCCTTGTGCAGAGGAACGTAGCTGTAATTCTCGCAGATGGTTTTCGTCTCCGTATTGTCCGTCTGACTGGGGCCTTGCTCAAACTGTACCACATTGTTATTCCCACCGCCGCCGACGGGCGAGAACGTAGTCCAGGATAAAATACTGAAGTTGGAAGAGTTGTGAGCAACGGTGGTCGTTGACTTCGCGTGATTGTCAGTGACGGTGCTCTGCTCATAGTTGGATGTTGCAACGAAAGACGTTGGCTGCTGAGAGTACCGCGAAACCGGGGCACTTTGAATCAAAGGTTTACTGTTCATGCTAGCCGAGGAGCTCGCGTTAATCTTCTTCATGTCCTTGGTAGAATATGAACTATAACTCTGAGTATTATCTCGCTTCCCTTGAAACATATTATCAGCACTCTGGCTCAGTACATTCTGCTCAACTTGCGTGCTCATGGACTCCTTCACTTCGTACGAGAATGTCTGAGCGAAGGGATCCACATCGATCTTCTTCGTTGTCGCGTAACTCGTGTCTCGCCTGTGATCCTGCGACTCCTGAGGCTTCGCTCTCAAACCATCGCTCAATTTCCCATCCGGATCTACGATGTTACTGGTAGTAGAATCGGTATCCTTGTTCATCTTTGGGTAGCTGCGTTGGAAGTGATTCTCAGACGAGTTCGCTATTGGGTCTTTCGAAGGGTAGCTTTGATTTCTGTTGGAATTATTCCCAGCTCCCGTCGGATATGACACAGCGTCTTTTCGTGGCAAGCTCTTACTCTGATCAACGGAGTAGTCATTGTGGGAGTTTTGAGCAATGTGCTCTTTCTCGTGGACCGTGTAAGTCTGGTGACCGTTCTGTTGCGTAGTCAGAACATGGGCGTCTTTGGGCTGCGAATCGTAAACAGTCTGCATACCCTGGGAAGAGAGAATAGGAAGAGATACATCCTTAGATTGCATGGAGTAATCCTGCTGTATGCTTTGAGACGATGTAGGAAGAACCCTGTCTACGTGGCCAGTATAATTGAGTCGATTGTTAGCTACGATATTGGAATCAACTAGAGAATCTTTGCTATGAACCCCGTAAGCAACGCGTGAGTTATGAGAGTCTTTATCCTTCATCTGCGGCGTGTAATCCATCTGCATGGACTGCAGAGGCAACGACGAGGTGTTCGTAGTCGTCGTAGTGTTACCTAAGTGAGAAGCCAAAGATGCCTGAGGCGCATTCGGTGCTGCATTCTGCGTTAATACGGGCGCACTCGTCTCCTGGATCGTTCCACTATTACAAACCGCCGAGCTCTGTTGCAAAGTGGCGAGACTGTTGTCGACAACGGTCGAGTAATTGGACAGGAAGTCCTGAGACGTGGAGTAGCGGACGCTGGTATCGCAGCTTGAAGACTGAATTGGACAGCTGTTCTGGCTTGTCTTGTTCGAGATAGAAACAGTCCCAATCTGGGAGGCGATCACGTTTCCACTGGTGGTATTGGTGATCGCGTTTCGCAAACTCGCGAGGCCTTGGCGATTTTCTGCTGCTTCTGTGTTAGTACTGATGGAGGTGGTATCCGACGCATTCGCCACAGAGTATAAAGCTGCATGAGAGAAGGAGTTCGAAGAAGTGGACTTTTCCAAAGAGGACGTCAACACACTTTGCACGATCTTGTAAGGCTCCCTCAGAGGTTCCTCGTTCACCACCTTAGGCAGAGCTTTGGCGGTCGTGCTGCATTCCACGGAAATAATCTCCGAGCTCGCTGGCTCGCTTGCAGGTGGATTTATGCTCTTCTTCTCCTCGCAAGCCACCTTCAAACGTTTCTCTGCAATTATATGCGAAGGGGACGATGTCTTTATCTTGAAACTGTTGGGCTCCATTGCTCCAATCTGTAAAAGCATCGGCGGTGTCTGACTATGATACTTGAAGTCCTCCTTCATCTCCTCGTCCAGGACTTCGGTTTTGCCGTTCAGCGAGGACACCAGCGGAAACGCCATCAGGAATGCCGCGGTAGGGGATATCGACTCGGGGTTGTGCGAGCTGGAGGGAACTTGAAGGGAAGCGAATATGTCGTTCGAGAGGTCCGAGTGAAGGCCGTCGGCTCGATTGCCAATGGGTACAAAGGAGTTCTCCGTGTTGTACGACAACGGTGCTTTGGAAATCTCGTCCTTCGGTGTCTTCGTTAACTTCGACTCGTCCTCGACTATGCTGACTGGAAGCAACGATGACGACGATTGTGCTGTACTATCCGATGCCTGGGCTACTTTGCCGGATTCTGGTTTCAACGTAGTCGTGGTGTTGGTGTCAAGATTCAGAATGATCTTATTGCTTTCTAAGCTCGCAGTGCTTTCAATGGCTTCTGGCTCTTTGGAAGTCACTTGTAGCAGGTTGTCGAATTCCGTGCCTAAGTTCATTACTTCTTTTATCTTCTTAGACCCCACAGACTCTTGAACAGCTTCTTCGACTTCCGTCAGAGGTGATTTTGAAGCGGGACGATCTACATCGTTACCCGGCTTCTCTACCGCGTTGTCTACAGGAATGTCGAACTCGGCTTCGGGAGAAATTGTCACCACTTCGTCAACAGGTTTTAAATGCTCCTCCGAAAAGGTGACTGGCGACACCGTATCTGAAATCGGGGGGTCCTGATCTTTTTTCCTTTCGCATTGCACGCTGTCCGATTTCAAGACTGAAGGTTCGATCAACTTCGAAGAATCGGAGACATCCTCGTGATTAACATTATTGGTATATAACGGGGCTGAAGTTTCTACATTTGATTCAGTGCAGGATTCCTTGTTTGATCGAGCAGGAGTGTCACCCTCGTCTTGATCTTCGTCCGCACCCTCCCCTATCTTCTCAATCACGTGCTTCAAATTTTCAATGGACTTGTAAGTCGCAGCGAAGTCCGCGCTCGAGACAGGCACCGAAGTTACCTTAACGGTGCTTTCGTTACTTTCGTTTATCTTCCGTTTCTTATCAGCAGGTTTGTCGGCAGATCTAGCTTCTGCGCTTGAAGATCGCTTGAGCGATCCTTTCTGAGGCGAACTCGCATCTTCGACACTTTCCACGTTTCTCTCTTTCTCATTTTTCTCTTCTACTGCCTCTATGGGTTGTTGATTTTTGCTACTCTTCGCCTGACTTTTGCTAACTTTCGACTTCACTTCCGCGTCTTTTTTACACGCCTGTTCTTTAGTCTTTTCTAGCTTCTCCTTGTGAACCGCCGGGATAGGAACTTTGTACGTCATCGTAGTTTTCGTGACCTCTTTACCTTTGGGCAGAATACTTTTGTGACCACCGATTTTCGTCGCGTTAATTATATTCTTCACGTTCGACGCCCAATTTTGCGAATCCATGACCACGTTCGCGCGGATACTCGGGACCGTGTTCAGCGTGACTTTTTGCACCGTGTTAATTAAAGCCTGATTGCAGATGGAGACGACAGAGTTTTGTACACGGTTCGTCAAGGGTTGCATGACGATCATTTGATTCTGCTGGGAGTTGCTAAGAATTATGGGATTCGCCGGTTGCTGTTGGGCATTTACAATTATATTCGATGTCATAGGAGTTACCAGAGGCATTAATTTACCACCAGACAGTATCAGAGTGCTCGGAGTCAGATTAGGCACGGAATTATTTATACATGGCGTCGCCGACTTCTTCCCATCCTTTTTCCCATCCCTTTTCTTTACTTTTTTCTTTACCTTTTTCTGGGAATCCAATTTCTGTAATGCTAAAAGTAAGATATTAAATGCAAAGACTGGGCCTACGCCAGTCCACGATCTAATTTAAGGCTTACAAATACCTACCATTATTTGTTTTGCTATTTAATGGGCACGTGACTGCCACCTCGGGACCTAATTAACAGAATTGCAAGTCACATACCGAATCCTTGTTACACGTACGAAGCAGGACAATAATAACTCGTAAGGAATATTTACTCGTGTCCGTTTGGTGACTGTCCGCTTCTTTCGACCCAGTTTCCGACGTATTGCTTATCGTATCTGAATTGTCGTCCTTGCTATTCGCGCAGTTCGCTTGATTCTCCTGATTCTCGATCAAGCTATCCGCATCTTTAGGAATCTCAATATTCTCTACCAACTTTTTAGTGGACGACGGAGGAGAAGCTACGGATTTCCTCTTAGAAGGCACTTTACGTTCCACAGACTTTTCCCTCTTGTTCTCAGAACTCTTTACTGAAACCAAGCGCCCTTTAAATACAGAATAATCTCCTCCCTCTATCGCACCACTCCCGCCATCCTTACTTTCTTCCGTCGAGCTGAAATACGGCTCCGCGTCGTCTCCGTTGATCTTATTCGACCACTTTAAAGGAGATATCTTTTCAAGAGCCGGCTCCGCTGGCACAGTGATTCCAGCCTCCCGCAGTAGCGTGGATAGCAACTGCGTGCGCGAGAAGAGCTGAGTTACAAGTTTTTTCAGACGAGTTAATTCTTCCTCTGCATGCAAGCAAAAACGGAAAGGTGAAGAGGCGGAATGGCTTGCGTCCTTAAAGACAGCGTCGTACGGGCTTTCTTACTGTGCGCTTCCGAAGCATGCGTGGAGAACAGCTCTTCCATACGGCTATGGAGGTCTTTGACGTACTTCGAGGCGTGGACCAGGATGTCGACCTTGTTGCGTTTGCGGCCCTCCTGCGTGGGCGGCAGCAGATCCGCCAGGGTTTTGAAGTATGTGTTCATACGTTTTCTTCTGTCTCGCTCCCATGTTTTCGCTTTGCTGGGAATACGTTCACGTTAGCCATGGCTGTGTTCCTAATCGAGGGGGACTCGACGCGGCAGCGAGCACGCTCATTCCCATCCGCGAGAAGGTAAATCCTTCCCCTCGACCGGGAGGTTAGAATGGTAACTGGTGGACACTTACGTGTTCTCCTTTCGAGGCATAATTTATCCCCTTGGCATCGTTCGGCGTGTGGAACGCGCTGCGAGAAGCGCAGGTTGGTCACTTGTGGCTAACATTACACACGATCGAATATCCTCGTCCAAGACCTGACATTTCGATCCCTCTGCTCGTTCGACCGCGGAACACACGAGATAAAAACTCTTTCGATGGGTCCCAAGTGCCGCGAGAATCATTTGAACCTGCCCGCCATCTATCGATTTTCCGCCATCAATTTCACACCTCTTTACCCAGCATCGGTATTGCAGGGAATCGCGGGGCGCCTTTATCCGCGCGCGTTAACCGAGGTGCTGGCTTCTTACGTTATCATTAGACGGTCAGAAACGAAATCGAAGGTTCGAGAAGAGAATCCTTCTCGACGATCAGCTCGAACAGTGAATGCAATTGCAGCGCTGCACTCTCATCGTTCCGGTATTCTGTTGACGGTAGGCGCCAGTAGATTGCACAATGTCAGTCGAGCGTGATGGATCCGCTGCGTCGAAATAGCAGCGAAGATGCGTCGCACGCGATTCGAAGTGCATTAGAATGTCAACACGGGACGCCTTGAAAGCGTCGTCGATGCAAACTGACGAGAGAAAATTCTAAAATTATGCTGAATAAAAGGAGGAATCCGTTGCTACCTAACGCGGCGCCGGCTAAGAACGCTGCACTATCTACATAGTATGATTCATGGGAACGGCTAAAGCACTCATCGCGCCGTTGGCAACAAAGTCGCAGCGTAGTTTCGCCACCGCCGCGAATATTCCGATACTTTGGAGAGCGGCGCTCCCCGAGGCTACATCGAAAATACCCAGAAGCTGGGCCCCGGCGTCGCGACGTGTCGTTTCTTCCACTCCTGACCGAACGGTTTGGCGCGGATTTCGAGCGTTTTCGTGGGCGCTGCCGTTTATTTGCCAACGCTGCGGGCCGCATATTTCACTGTCAGCTTGTTTACAATAAAATTGACTCCTACTCGCAAGGAATAAACGGAATACGTGTTCAGCGGCAGAAAAAAAAGGAAGTCTGTCGAGTGCAGACCAACTTGCACCTGTTATTCACTTCACTTGAAATATCCCTTCAAGTTTCTTTCATGTTTCTAGCGAAGTAGAGAGTCTTTCAACTTTTACTTGCCTTGAAATGCAACTTGAATAGTGTGAACTTAGGTACAAGTGTGAAGTTGAAGTCACCCGAGTCACGCTGTCTATTGTTTTCGGAAAGTGAGGTTATAATCATAAAACGGTGACTAAGAATTGATGGAGTAATGACAAGATTACTAAATTCTTAGAAATATATGAGAAATATGATGTTTTACGCAATAACACAGGAGGCCACTTCCTTTGACAGCATTTTAGATATCTACTAAAATCCACTTGCTTCGAGTAACCTTAAAAGTAACTTGAAGGGAGCTGACACTACAGAACACAGACTTGACTAATGAGAACAAGGCTTTAGACCTGCCGTGGATCGCCAGAAATATTCACCTCGCTTCAAAGACCTGCAATAAATCGTTTCGCACGTTCAAGGGGCGACTTGCCTCGGCTCGAGACCGTTCCCGTGAATCGACGAAAGGTTCGCGTGTAGAGCAGAAACTAGAGATGCAACGATGACTACGGTCTCCATAAAAGCGCACGGTTTCCAAGCGGACCTCGCAACGGGCCGCGGAATCGCGCGATTATTCAGCTGTTAATCACCGCGGATATATTTATACGGCGCCCGTGCGAAACCCTAGTTTCCAGCGGCGCGGCGTAGCGCGTGCGGCACTAATTAATGATTTAAGCAACACGCGGCCGAGTTTCGCGTGTACGCGACTCTCACGCATCTACGTTTACGCCGGCCGCCCCGAGCCGTGGCCAAGGAATGCGTGGCGCGTAATTACAATCGTCCCGTGAGAATCATTTATGCAGTTACCGGGGCCCGGCTTTCAGGAAGCGTGTCTTCGAGGAACAACGATGCACCGTTGCGGCCGTCTGTCTCGCAGCATGCCTAACAATATGGACGGTCGAACAATCCGACTTGATCGGAGATAGGCTTCAAGCCCACGGCTGCGGAAGCCTCGACGAAAATGAAACAATCGCGGCGGAGGCTCGCCCTCCACCTTCCGTCTCTTTCGTGGCAACGACCACGTCGCGAACGGGGGTGGAGGGACGTCTGACGGAGCGCGGGGTTAACGAAACGAGGCGGCTTATCCCGGGGGTCGTAGACGGCCCGTTCACGGGCGACGATTCGAAATTTGCGAGGGGGGGGGGGGGGGCGAGGCGGTCACGCCAGCGACGCGACGACGAAAGCCGATAAGGGTGACGACAAGAGGAAAAATTCGCGGCGACGGTGGGCACCCGTGTCTGCAGGATTTCGCGTGGAGGAGGCGAGCCAGCCGGCGCAGGTATTGATTACAAGCAGGAAGGCCGCACCCTCGGCCACCCTCGACCACCCCCGACTGGGGGTTGGCCGACGCCAACCACCGCGACACACCGCAGCGAGAGAGGAATCCTGCGCAGTCGTCGCTGGATCTCTATGCGTCTACTGACTCGAGCCCCAGTCAGGCTCCGACGATCAATTCCTACCCTCGCGATTTACCCTGACCCGGGCATTCCTTACGTGGGAGGGGTTGCTTGCGAGCACTTCTTACGCCACTGCTGTTGCGCAGACGAATTCGGCCGGTTCTATTCTTCTAACGGAGAAACTTTTGCGATGAGAAGGAACTCTATTCAATTCTCCTTCAAGGGGGATTAGAATAATAATCCTTCAGAATAATCAGAGGTTGATAGAGTTAGCTGTAAACATTCGACATTACCCTGAAAGCTTTGGAAAATGGAGGGTTAGCCATACTCCCGCCGTAAGATGCGAGAAGGGACGCCGTCAGCCCTCTTCGTAGGGGATGCTGCTCCAATCGGAGCGCCGCTCTCCCTCTGTACAGATTGCATGTATCCCGGCGCAGCATCCCCCATGGACCAACCCCCTGCCGCGGAAAATGGCGGAATTTCTCTGCTTCGTTCAAGCCTCGATTTGCTCGAGTACCGAACTGCGACACAGAGGATTCAGCTACCAACAGTGTACCGAATCGATGATCTCGACCACGTTATCGGCGGGTCCCCGTTCGCAGGAAGATTTCGCAGCCGGAGATAGGTGGTCGCGCCGACGCCGTCCAAAAGCCTCGGGGCCCTGGTTCTGCAGCGGCTTCTTCGACTCGTTGAACCGGTAGTTTGGCCAGCGAACGCCTTCGTTTTCCTTCCTTTTTTCGATCCACTTTCATTGACATGAGATATGAACGCTTCTAAGGAATTAATAACAGCGATACGCGAAGTTACGACTGGCCCGGCCGCCGCTCTTTTAAAGGGCCTGGGCTCTGTTTCGGGGAAGCGTGCGGCTGATGAGCTTTATCGAATTAAGCTCGGTATCTAATAGATCAAAAAGCTGGAAACTGGAATTACTGGGTATGGTGAATCTTCTAGAGGTGAATGGTGCCTAAGTATAATCCACCACACATTAGAATCCAGCTGCGAAGGAAGTGTTCTCCAAAAGCAAAAGCCCCTCCAAGACAACGGCAAAATCAATAGCCTTGCAGGTAACTGACACGCCCGGTGGAATATCGCGGAGGCTCGCCTGTCCACCGGGTATCGTTTAGCCCGTCTTTCACGGGGAACGGTACGCTCCGAGAGCTAACGAATCGATTCGTTAGACACGTCCGAGAGTAAACAAGTCCATACGGCTCGTATACATAATTTGATTGGCGCGTACGGTCTGCCCCATTAATATTAATGATATCGTTCTCCCTCGGCGTTGCTCACTTTTATTTCCCTCGGTTCGTTCCTGTTACACCTTCCTCCCTCCGCCGCGCCGCCTCTATCCTCTTCCCTTCTTAAAAGACAATACACACGCCGGCGCGGCGGTTGCCAGGCAGCGCGGGCGCGAGGAAAATTTAAATTGGAAAAAAAAGAAGACGGAACGCGTGACAAAGGAAATGGAAATCCCTCTGGACGACCGTATTCCGCTGGAATATAATAAAGACCGCGTCTGTTTTTGCAGCGTAATGCAAGCCTCGTTGCGCCGGCCCGAATGGAAATTAGATTCGTACCGGTGCGTTTCAATGCGCGGCCAGGTTACGCGACACCTTCCCAAAGGTCAAGAGGTTCTCTATGAACCAACACACCGGTGCCCACCGCTGCTCGCTCCACCTCGCCACTTCAAGGCGGTTCAAGGGAACGCCAGGCTTTACGACACCTCCGCGCGACACGCTTCTTTAAACAATTAATCCGTACACGACTCCCCGTGGCATTTCATCCAGGGCCAGCTGCACGTGCGCGCCGCTGCGGCAGCCTTGCGGACAGGCGCGCGCAAAAGTGGCTGTTCGGTATTGCTGAAGGATGACATCTAATCCGCCAGGCATCCCGAGTGGGGAAACGAGATCGAGACCGCTGCTGCATCTCTGTTCAGCTCTGTCGGGATTAGAAGAAGTCAGCCGCTGTTTAGACGAGAGCTACTTAGTTGGCATGCAACTCCGATGGAGCGAACGTCTAATCGAGGGAAGCCGAACGATACGACTGAAAGATTGCTACACATTCTGCGCAGTGCCCTTCGATTCCTCCGCACTTGAAGAGGCGCGCGTGCGAAGCGACGATTCGATAGCGCGCAACAATGTGGCTCGTTAGAGGGAAGACGCGTAGAACCCTTCACCGTAGGAAGTCCGAGGGTCGGTGTAGATTTAATCGGCTGGTCACGTCTGCGTAACTTTGTTGCAAGCAGCCGGAAGTCGGCGAGGAACTCCTCGCGCCGAGGCTCGTTCCCTTGCTACACCGTTCGGTCCTCTGTTCGATTTTTCTGTCATCGAGCTTGCTAAGTATCTGCTCCCCTTATCAACTACGCCGCGGTAAGAGCTATTACAACGTCACGATGAATGCGCAACCTTGCTGGAGTCGCCTCGAGTAACCCTTCACCTCGGGAGGATCCTCGACGAGCCGGCAAGCAATTTCAGCGATTAATGGAAGGCGAGAACGTTCCTCATCGCCGCTAAACCGAACCGATATACTCGAGGGATACGCCAGCGTGACAGCGTTCCGTAGACGAGGAACCTGTCTAGGACGTTCAGTCGCCGCGGCAGGAGAACGCAACCCTTGCTGACGTCAGCCTCCTCGTGGCCTCCGTGGACTAATATGGCCAGACCGGTCGGTCCCTCGGGGCCTGCGAGTGTAGGTAGCTCCACGAATGCTTCTACGGGCCGATACAGCCTGCTTCAGAACTCTCGACTAGCCTCTCGATCGCCTCCAAGTCCTAGTCGCCACTCCGATCGACGCTTCCACCTGGCAGATCGAAAAGGTGGGGCGTCGACTCGGAGGATTAAGAGCTTGGAGAGTAGAACGAAGCTTCTAAATAGAATCTAGAGAATCGCTGCCGAAGTGATCGAACTCGAATGGCGGACGAGCTTGGCCGTGGAATCTGTCGGTCGCGGCGATTCCCAGAAAATTCGCAAAGTGATCTCTGGCGCAGGGAGATCGGACGACACTGTTCATTATACGCTCGAGCGGAGCTGCTCGTATATAAATTGATCGTAATCGCGGTGCCTCTGGAACCTGTTGCACTTCCCTAGCAATGATTAACGCGACCCGGGACCGTTCATCATTCGCGTGGACTCGTTTTCTCTGTCGCGTCTCCAAGGAAGCTCATGCAAATTCCGGCTCTCCGGCTGTAAGAGGGCGTAATTTCGGACGGGGCGGAAATTTCTGACAGGAAACTGGCTGCAAAAACCTGCCTGCACCTGTTTCATCAAAACCTCGCGAAGAATCGATGCAAAAGTTCGCTCGCTCACTGTTGGGTGATGTTGGGTGAAGTCCACGGAAATGTCTTTTGCACTTTTACTAGAAAATTGGCAAAAGGTTGTAGATACTTTCATCATATTTGTATTTTTAATAAAGAGTTTGCTTGAATAAAGCGAACGAATTCTTGAGCCGAGCTGATACTTTCAGCTACCATCTCATCATTCCTCATCTCACTATCCGTCACATCATCCAGGCCTATATATGAATGGTAAGAGAAAAAACCGGGAATGTCACAAACCAGCTGTACCGAGAGTAATTAAGTTTTAATACTTTAGTCCACAGGTAGAGAAATAAGGTTCAATGAATTTAATTTTTGTATATAATTCTCTTCTTAAATTATTTCTTGTTTTGACAGTCCCAGTTGCCACCGACAAAATATGCTATAAATTTGAAAATCACGAAAAATGGACATTCACAATTTTTCTCCTTATCCTTCATTTCAGGCAATTCGCCACGTGCTGATCGTTGCTCGGCGACACTTCGATTTTCTCATTGCACCTGACTTTATGGCCTCGCCGTGCCCTTCGCGATGACCCAGATGTGCCGTTTTTGAGTTTGGCAGGCCAAACCGCGTGATTCACGTAGACAACGGGGAGCAGGAAATGAACACACACCATGGAGCGTTGATTTACGGTCCTCGGGGCTCAAGAAGCGCTCGAAGAGCGAGCGAGAGGAGTAAGGTTTCATTGAAATTACTTCGAGACTTTGGAATATGCTTCGTTGAAGATGGATATCTATGTTGCAGCTCTCTATCAACAGCAATTTCACTCCGCTGAGGCGCGAGGAGTCGTTGCTGGCGTGAAAAGAAAGTGCGCGAGGAATATTCCTAGGGAACACAATCTCGGTAATTATTTACTATCTCGAGAATACAAGATTTTTTTAAGTCTATCTCCGAATTCCGAGACTAATCGCGGGATTGGGTAATAGAAAATTGGAATATTTAAAATGATTTATTATGCGTTAAAATTCTAAATCTTTAATTCTCTATTTAAAGTAAACAATCTTACTTTCTATCATTAGTCTCAAACATAAACTAAAGTCATTTTCAACAATCAAAACAGTAGAACAATAAAAAATAATAAAGTTTGAATAAGTATCCGACTCCTTCTTTTATTCCCAATACCTAATATTATTATTTAAATACATAATTATTATTTCCCTCATTATAAAATGCATATGTTTATTTATTCTGTTTATTTTTATATTTTTCAGTTGTTCATAAAGTAATTCACATTTTTAAAGAATCCGGAAATTCTCGAGATTAGTTATATGAAATCTCGTGATTTTTGGAATGCAAAAAGCAGCCGGGATTGTATTCGCTATCCCGTAGCCACTGTCTACGGCGTCGGCAGCCCGCCACGGTCGAGCAGCAGCAGTTGGGTAAAGCTTTCCACGTGTTATCGAGCCGTTAATGCCAGGGAGATAGGGTGTTTACGCGGTGTTTCGCGGCGAACCGTGACACCCTGGCTCCGCTTCGATCGCCAGAGAGCCAGTGATAACCCCTGCGAGTCGTCTCCGCGATCCTACGGAATTTCTGCTGGTGCCCGTGTATTTATAAGCCTGATTCATTTATCCACATCTCCGCTCGGCCACTTCCTTTGAATGTGTCGAGCTCTGGTTGCTATGCCAGAAAGACGATTGCACACTCGGGGAGTCGAGTTGTTGACGCGTGTACGTACATATCTCGCGATTAGCAGCGAGCAGGCTCAGTGAGATCCACTACGTGCCGTACTTGAAATCCGAGCTTTGTTGCTTCCAGACAGCCGTGGGCTTCTATTCACCCCAGCGGCTCGCTCCGGCAGCGCTAAGCTCTGTTAATCTCGAGCTCCGGGTAGCCTTAAGATAAAGGAAAGCACGATTCCCACCAGGCCCCGTCGCTTTACGCCCCCAGCTCCGTTTAATCCACCAGAAAATGTAGCGAAAAGGTTGCCCAGGAACAGTCCGCTCCCAGCCATCCGAGCGCTCGATTGCGTCTAACCGGAAGCGGTAACGGCAGTCGATGGGATCCGTAAAGGTCCCGGAGGAAATCACCTCTGGTCACCTCCGCGACGAAGTTGGCGGCTCGGTAATTGAATACGAGCCAAGGAAAACGTCGGCTGCGCGGCCACGATGGCCAGCCATTAAATGTGATTTGAAAGTAAGAAGCGTACGACGACGGCGGAAGCAAGTGGCTCGCTGTCAATGAATATGTAGGTTGGCCCTCGACCTCGTGTCTCCATACGCGTATCCTCCGGCAGCGGCGCGAGCGCGCGCGTGCACATCGCCGTTCAATGAGCGTGCACACAGATGAATTGATAAAGCGGATCCCGATTAACCTTTTATCTAGCGCGGCATCGCGCGCGCTCCTTCGATCCTTCCTTCGCGCTGCCTCGCGGGTAGGCAAGAGAATGAAATCCCATAGGGAGATTAATTAACGCCGTAATGAACTTTAAGCTAGGCATCGCTCGGGGCGAGCCGAGGCGGTGGCGAGCGTTGCGCGAGCTGATTTAACGGCGGTCCCCGGGCTCGAGGTTGTAGAATGCGATAAAGCGGTCACTAAGCGTTTTTAAACGGCGGACATTTAAATGCGAATTTCTTCCCTGAATAATGCATACGGCGGGGCAACTTATCGCGTCGATATATCCCTCCGGAGGAGATAGTTACGAAGCGGACTCGCTGGATGCCTCGTACGTGGCCAACGAGCGAAAATAACGGCCCGGCACAATGCGAGCTTCGTCCTCGGCCTCCGGGGACTATCGCGTTCCTGGTCAAGTAGAGGAGCGCGTGCAGGTTGGATTTAGTCGCTCCCTTTGGGAAGTGCGCGCGCGGGGTGAGAGGGACAATGGCGGCTGAGTGGTGTTTCGCTTGAAAGTCGGGAATCCAGAGGAATGCGGTGGTATCGCTCCTGATAGATCCTAGGTCCTCTAGAATCCACGTCTACCGAGGACCAAAGTCACTAGCAACCTGGTGCGAGCGCAGGACGCTTGGGAAGCGTAGCACGCGTCGGGCAGAGCGGCGGGATGGTCCAACGGAAGCGTGCGCAGGAAAAGAAGATTTTACCGTAATTTTATGCGCATTCCTTCGGCCCGCTTACGCCCACGAGGAGGAAGAACCGCGTCGTTCGCGGATACGGCGATGCTGGGCAAAAGTCGTCGAGTTATTTTCAACGCAGAGGAGTTTAAAGATAGACCGGCAGGAGGACGTGGCTCGTAGCGTTTGCTGTTAGACGACAAAGTACACGGCCGACCGGCTATCAGCTAAGCCCAGCAACGTCGCTCTTGCACCGTGTAATCCCGAACAGCTTGCGACGGCTGACAAAATAGTCGCGACTGTCAAGGTAATTGCTCGGAGCTCGCTTGCGGCAGAATCTGAGGAGAGGCTAGCTCGCGAGGGTACGAGACTGTAATCGCCGAGAGGCAACAGCTCCGCTCTCTGTTGAGGAAACGTCCGGAATAGTTGATCGGGTAGGTACGGCGAGGTGCAAAGGCACAAAGCACGGCCAGCTGTCGATATGAGATTACTCGCGAATGCGTGCAGCAACGGGGGCTAATAATAGACGTGAGATCCGACGTGGTGCGCGTGAACGCGAGATGCCGGCGACGACATAACACGCGTCGTTACGTGTTTACGATCGCGAAGCAAAGTACGAACCTATCGGAACCTTCGACCCGCTGTTTCAGATTTCTTGCTGGCGCGGCCGCGTGCCGCAGGAGCCGCTGCCTCCGTTGCGCAATATCCTCGACGTCGCTGGCGCGATGGTAGGTTCTGTTTAATGGATCACCCGATACATATCGGGAGCAGGAAACTGTTCAGGATCAAACGACGGGCAGTGACAAGGAGAGGTTCCCAGGTGTTCGTCTCCGATTGCTTTGGATTTTGGATATGTTTTAGAGGACCAAAAAATAAGATATACGTGTTTTTTTTATAGCGGCCTGTTTTTATATTTAGGGGGTGATACCAACCCCCTAAGTTATAAGATTTTCAGGTGTTCGATTGCTTTGGTTTTCGGGTATGTTCTAGGGGACCGAAAGATAAGAAATACGTGTATTTTTATTTTGGCCTGCTTGAACGTTTGTTTAGGGATAAGCTTACGCTTTTTTCCTCCGCTATTCCAAAATGTAACTGCTCTCCGCTTATACTCAACATGAACATATTTATCACGTTGAGAACAAACTCCTGTATATGTTTCTTCAGACCAATTTTCATCATTATCATCTTCGTCAACAGCTTCAACTTCACACTCTTTAAATTGATCCAGAAAGTCGAATGAACACTCTTCCGAAACTTAGACTACATTAAATTCGAATATGCTATCAAGCAACATCTTTTGTATAGATTCTTTTAATTGTACTTCCTCCCTTGTTATAGAAGCTTCGATCAAGTACATACTTTGAAATGTTACTAATAATAAGTTGACCACGTTCGGCGGATTAATAATCATTTTTAATCGCGAGAACTGTAGTTACAAATTCTGCGAACACGTGAAGCACTCGGAAGAACAAATCAGTTTTCGAGAAACAACGTACCGCAATCTTGTAGAAAATATCGCGTAACTCGATATAAGTGCTATTTTTAGCGTCATAACAATATGGAAATAAAAACAATGGGGAAAAAGATTCAAGTCAAATGCAACTGACCATATATGTTCCGTATGAAAGAAAACCGCTGCCAATTCATTGGCACTTGGCTTCCTCAATTTTTGTTTACTTTTTCCAATATATTAATTTTAGCTTATTGAACTCCCATTGAGGGTATTTGTAATTATAATGAAAATTTAGAGCTCCATCTTTAAAAAGTACTATTTACCTGAATTTCCTTTGCATTCGTTCAAAGCTTACGCGCCTTTTACATATCTTATATAAGCCTGACGTAGCTGACTAACTAGGGGTTGTTCACCCCTCATTGTCAGTAGCAATGGAAGGGCATAAAACCACCGATGTGTCATCATAAAATAATTTGTGTCTATGGTTTTGAAGTTTTTTGACATTTTTGACACTTTCTAGTCTCTTAAATACGTACTTAAACGATTGCGGGTAGTTTACCATTCAATAAGGGTGACTGACGACAAGAACATCGTCCATACAGTAAATTATGACGCCAATGAAATATCTACCTATGAAGTTTTACTCAACACAATTTTGTACTCCGTATGAACTTTGGAGGGGTGGTTTCACCCCTAAACATTCAAGCAGGCGAAAATAAAAAGACACGTATTTCTTATTTTTCGGTCCTCTAAAACATATCCAAAAACCAAAGCAATCGGAGATGAACACCTGAAAATCTTATAACTTTGGGGGTTGGTTTCACCCCCTAAATATACAAACAGGCCGCTATAAAAAAACACATATATCTTATTTTTCGGTCCTCTAAAACATATCCAAAATCCAAAACAATCAGAGGCGGACACTTGGGAACCTCTCCTTCTGAGTGAACATTGGCTATGACAAGTGTCTTCCTTTCATCGAATAGCGTGAAAAAATAACTTCTTCCCTCCTGGCGACATCAGTCAGACACTGCCTACAAGCCCTGCAAACCACACCCATCGACTCCTTCGGCCAGCCGCTGCGAAAGCTGACAGCAGCGCAAGGGAGAGATCAGCCCAGCTGTCCAGGAGCCTGTATTCTTGCTGGAGGATCTGCAAGGCGTCGATCCTCGGCTCGATCACTAGAAGCGACCGTTTAATCGCCGGTCCCGCGCTACCCCAGTCCGTAATTGCAGAGTGTGTCGCGTTATTAATCGCCTGGCGAGAAAAACGCCGGGTAATTGCGTGTCCCTGCCTGAATGCCTAAGCGGCAGGTGCGGGAAAAGGAGACGGAGGAGCGTTAAAATTCCTCGTTCTGCTCGGCGAGCGGGCGTCGGGCGCGAAACAACGCGCTCTGCCCGCTTAGAATGTTGCTCGGCCAGTCGGGGTGTGTTAACAGCGGGCCGTATTTTTCAGCGTTTGCCCGCGACTTGCGCGCGATTTCGTTAGATCCTGCTACCTGCCGCGGTTGCTCCACGCCGCGGCGCCGGCCGCCACGCAAGATCGCCGATTAGACGTCGCGAACGCGCCTCGTGTCGAATATCGCGGTGCCTTGACCTGGCCGGAGATAGGTGGCCGCTGAGATACCAATAGCGCCGCGAGATTCCTGCGCTCAGAATGCGCCAATGCCGCGCAGCGAGAGCGCCTTTCGATGCAACACGTGTTGCCGCGTGATGCCAGGATTGGACCGCGTGCCAAGTTCCGTCTCCTTCGACTCTCCACGCCGCTCGCAGCCCGGAGTGTTACCTTACAAGCTATTCCTCACTTTCATTGCGAACTAGAAACTGCATCGCTCTGCTGCCTAAGCGCCCGCGAGGCCCCATCCGTCACAGCGTCGTTTATGGGACCACGGAACCACCCCGACGCTGCGCGCACCTAATTCCATCTGAAGCTGAGATCCACCGAAACCCCTCGACCGAGAAGCTGCTCTGTCGGAACCCTGGAAACGCTCCCGACATCTCGACATCCTCCGTTTCCCCGCACCACTATCGACGCAGGTATTCCCGTCGCCCTGGACACGGACCAGATGCGGCTTCGATGAATTACGAAGCTGGGGGAAAAGGGGGAGATCGCTGGATCGAGGCTGCAGTCGTCGACGGAGACAGGACGGGGACAGGCTTAGAAAGGAATGCAGAGACGGCGGGGCAAAGTCGTTCCAACGAGTCAGCGACGCCTCGGCCCTCATTTGCAGCGATACTCGCGCCTATGACCGTGGAGCTCGGTTATGTGCAGGCCCATCGGGGCCACCGTGAGCAACGAGATCACCTAAAGAGAGGTTAGCCCTCTTTCTACCTCTAACTGGGTCTTTATCCAATCGACTTAATCGAGCGCGGGGCCATAGGTGCGACTGCCACCGATGGCCATTCAATTCTCTCTTCCTCTCCCGGTGTCTTCGTCAGCCTTCCACCGATCTGATACTTGCTAAGAACCTCGATTCCTTCGATCTCCTCGAAAAATCGTGGCCAAAATTTCGCGAGTTCCTTTGGGCGAAGCGCGGACGAGCTCGCGCAACTTAAAGGCCATCCTTCCGGGTGGAGTTGCGCGATATGTTGTTTTATTGTACAAGGAACGCGCCCGCAGTACCGAGAGCCCAATTTGTAGCGCACGGTGCTCGAGACGCGGTGGTTTCTTTTAATTTGCCCGGCGTCCAATTAAGTCCCACTAAATAGGAGCCGTTTATCCTCGGTAGCCGGGAGAGGATTGAATCAACCGACCGCCATTGAACGAAGTAGCCCGAGGTCGTCTTCCTCCCATGATCGCGACTAAAAGCTTGCCATTAACCGCGTCGAATTAGACGTTAGACGGTTTTCTCTGTACACCGACGCTCCTCGCAGCCACGGCGGGTAACTCGGTCGTTTATCGTCGCAAATTACTCCGCACGCCCTGCTGAATTCACTGCGGGCGAAGTGCAGCCGGAGCTTCAGCAGGCCCCAGCCCCGGGACGGCGAAATCGCGCCGAAGAGGAAGCGAGGATGAGTGGCGAATCCGATACGAATGGCGAAAGAATTGGCTTGGACGTCGCGGGAATCAAAGGTACGGGGCCTCGCGTTACGAGGAATCGTCGATTACCAGCCACTTCCTGCGGCTTTCTGGCTCGTCGCAACGGTTTTTGCGCCGTTGCTCGCGGCACAGCTCGACGAATTAATGAATCAGCGACGGGCAACCTTGCTCCCCGCGATCACGGTCCTCCTACGCTTGGATCTTCCTCGTCGGGGATATCTGTGCTTGACGATTCGCTGCGACCGCGGCTACCTATCCGGTCAGATGCAAATTGATCGCTGCGATTTCCTCGTCACGCTTCCTGCGACGGCGATCGCTTTTACGAGGCTGCGGTTAAGAGAGCGCTCTATGAAGTGGAATGGAGGTAGGCTCGAGATCAGCTTAGAGGTCGCGGAACATGTGATTTACATTAGATTCCTAATTGGTGCTTGGTCAAGTTTCACTTGCAAGGCTATTCTAATTACAAAAGAACACCTACCCGAGAGACTCGCTCGAAGAATTTTATTCTTTCTGACAACTGACTATTCCCCATTGCCTCCCCTTTGCAACCATTATCCCGTTTATTGCCGTCCCCCCGGCTCCACGCCGTTTATCAGCGTCGTACGAGGAAGTAGGTACGCCAGCGACGATGCTAACCCAGCCATGTTCTCTGGATGAGCGTATAAACGATAAGCGGAGAGTCCGTTGGTTCCTGGTTTCCACGTGGACAGCTATCCTCGCCTGAGCCGAGTCCACTTTATTTTCTACCTTCATTTTTCGCCGTCTAAACTGCCCACAGCCTCGACCAGTTCTCCCCCCGCGGTCCCGGCCGCTTTACTAATTTCACGAAATGAATAAAGATTTCATCCTACCGAAGCGACACGGCCTGCGGAAAACCCCTCGGTGTACGCTCCAAGGAATCCTACATTCCCGCACACCCACGCGAGCCCTCGGAGGAACAGTAGGGGGATAAATAAGATTCGCGAGGAATTAACTCTCCTTCCCGACGAACGAGAATCAGCCTCGCGATCGGAGAATGCCTCGAGGCTACCGGTCGCGCCGAGGACCGTCAGCTCGTCTCCAGATACGGAATTAAGTGGCCGGTTATCGGTCGATATCCCCCAAGTACGAATCGTTTCCACTAGAATGGCGGCCTTGATCGGGAGAGGCCCGGCATCTCGGTACCCGTCGGCGCGCACACTTTTCCGTTTATTTCCACCAGCGATCGTCGCGTTTACATTGATAAACCGAGCGGCCAGGGACGTTTACCCTGGTGGGGTCAGTGTCACGCCGTGGGCCCGCAGAGTTCGTTGACTGAATAAGCCGAGGCAACCTCGGACCAAGGACCGGTTGGTCCACCCTTCGTCCCACCCTGCCCACTGACAGTGCCGGAGCTTTATCCCTAGTAGCCCTAAGTGCGCGGGATCCCATCGACCGCTTAATCCGCCGACGCGCTGCTCTTTTTCGGCGCACCGCGCACATCGGTGGCCTGCTGCGACCTCGGCCTGTCCCACACCCGTCTTCGCCACGCCTCGGTACTCTTCACAGTCGTCCCCGAGCCCGCAGCGGACTTCGCTGCTCTTCAATAGCCCCGAACAGCTCGTAACAACCTTCAATAGTCTTCGTTGCCTCCCAGCAGTCTTCAATCACCTAAAGTAGCCTTCAGTGGAATTCGATCTCGGGAACTCAGGGAAAGCGTCGCGCTTGGTACACTATTGCTAGCCACACGCTATCGCCAAGCATACCAGTCATTGTTGCGATACGTCCGCGGCTATAAATAGGCGAGAAGATAGCGCGACCTGCGCCACCGTTTCTGCGATTTTTCACCTATGGCGAGATCTACAGTGGAAGCGCGCACGGCGCTTCTTCCAGGTCGACCTATGCACACGCTTTCCGTTGCCCTCGCACGTTCCCTCTATAAATAGACGAGTCGCGTGGTGGACGCGCGATATCGTCCACGTATCAATATCCCACGGTAGTCATTCATTCAAGCGTTCGAACAGGGGATTAACAATTGCCTCCCTGCAAAGTGATTTGGAATAAGAAGCTATGAAGTTAGAAAGGTTCCCTTCGACCTCTTGGTCCCACGGCGGTGCCATTTCCCGAGGTCGAGTTTCAGCCGTTCCCTGGCAGAACCCATGGAAAAGCCTTGATTTATTCCAATGGGTTCCATCTCGGTTTTACCCATCCACTGTACGCACTTTGTCTCGAGTTTCCCTCGCCTTTTGGTCCCGTTGCTCCTCCGCCCTCTCTGTTTTGGTTTCTCCAGAGAAAGCTCGGGGACATAAATAATTAATTCTACCGATATTTACGAGCCAGTTTGGGCGGCTCAGGGTCGATAGACCGGATCAGGATTTCTCCGAAGGACTCTCCTCCATATTCGTCACGCTCTCTAGGATCGAATTTCCATGGCTTTTCCCCTGCGACTCTCATCTCGAACCCGGGGCTATCTGTGAGATCTCTCCTGCGGTTGCGAGGCTTCCCGAGGGACCGTTTTCGCGGACCTGGCTCCTGGAGGACCTCGATCGATAAAAATCACTTCGCGGGGAGATAGATGTATATCCCAGACTCCACTGTTAACTCTTCTGGAATAGATAAGCAAGTTTTCTAGATGAGATAGCCAGGAATCGTCGCCACGTCGAGGTGGCGAGTTATCGATCCTCGTGGCCCGTGCACACCGCACTCGAGGCCCTACGAAAGGTCAAACTGATCTGCATAGCCCCCACTCAAGCTTGTAACGCAACCTTCGAACCTACAATAATTCTAAAAAAAAACCTCTAGACTATGTCAACTTCGATGAATCAAAGAAAACCTACAGAATGAGCCAAATGATTTTTATAGTGTTATAAAAATAGCCTCCTCCTTACCACAGCAGCGTATCGCCGCAGAATTTCGAGAGGTCCCGGCGCTATCGTGGCACGCGGAAGCCGATTGCCAGGGTCCAGAGTCCGTAGCTCCACACCACTGGCGTTTCTTCTAAAAACTGGACCTCGCAGCGAGGGACGCGGAGCCTAAGAAACGAGCACGTCAAGTGCAACTGGCAGCTAATTAGCATCGCGTCTGTGTTTATGGAAAATCAATGTCCCGAAGACGGGCAGCGTGAGATACGATCGTCAGCGTGGCTCTGGTACCCGAAGATCCGCGATAAGGAGCCCTCCGAAGAAGCGGACGCCGCTGGAAGTTCCTGCGTCGTGCCCATGACCACTTCGAGCCTCTTCACGCTATCCCAGTTATTTATCGTCCACGATCTAGCCGTATGTTAGCTGCGAGCTCAGCCGAAATCTAGTGGAAACGGCCGCGGCAGGCGAATCCGGCAACCTTGCGGTTAGATAAAGCTGTCTAACAGAGCGCGATAGAGGATCTACCGAACGCCAGATAGGATACAGAGAGCTTAGCTTCTATAACACTTTCGCGACAGCAAAATTGATCGTCGACCTCGATCAATTTTCCACGAGCTACGCTCGAGATCGGCGTCGATAAGTCAGCGGCGTTATCTCGATGGCCACCGATCGAAGCTTCGGTCGCAGCGAGTCGATGGACGATAAGGGCGTTGCTAATTGCCCGTCCCTCCGTTTAATTGCTCGCGGACACGTTATATTAACGGGCAATCGTAACGGCAACGATTGCGGCAGCCAGACTGAGAGCTTCCAATTATTCCCATGGCTTACCATTCGCCACGGACGACGGTAGGAATCGCCGAGGCTCCTGGAACGATAAATCGCTGATATTCCTACGTAAGAGTTACAAGATAGGCTTCTGGATCGTTCAAACGGCTCATGGTTGCGCTGCGAGAGTTCCGCTGTGGGACACTCCGTGTATAACTATCGACGGCACAGTATTCATCGAATTGGTATCACAGATCTATTCCGAGGAACCCCTGATGCCATTCGACTTAAACAGAGATGCAGTTCACTCTTCCTCCCTTTCAAGCTGCCTTTTTATCGGGTAAGTCTACGAGGACTTTGTTTTAAGGACTACAATTTGCCAGTGTGCCGAGGAAGTTTAACGCGTAGGCCACGGGCGGTCGAGGCAGGGGGCAAGTGGCCTAGAATTCCAGCCCGATCCTCGGCGTAATTACCCTGAAAATACGTATCGGGAGGGCCCAGGGCCGTGGCTCGTTACCACCGGGGCCCCCTCGCGCCCTTTCTCCCGCGGACAGCTGGTTATAAATGGTGGGTCGTAAAAGTTGTGCGTGTCGCGCGAGAGCGACAGAGGGAACGCGAGGGAACAAGCCGATTCGATGAGAGACGAGGGTCCCGAACAGTCCGTGCACTTCATTACGGTAGGCAAAAAAGCACCGGGACACGCTGCAACAGGCACTTGTGCATCCCCGAAGGGAGGGAACGGTCCCTGCGCTTTCGGTAGCGATGGCCGCTCGGCCCTAATCGCGCGAAACGTCGGTAGAAATTTCGAGGGCGTCAAAACAAACAAGCTATTGTCAAATTTCCTATCCTTTTCCTGCTTTTTATGGAAACTTCGGGCGATCGGGGAAACCTAACAAGCCTAAACGATTCTGCAAGAAAAAATACACCGAAAAGGTGGAAGGAACATTTCCCATACGACCCTTCGTTTCTATGATAATCGACTTCCAAAAGCGCGGCAAGTGCGACGGCTGGGTTGCGGGGCCGTTTCTTTAGAGTCGATTATCTCGGCAACGAAAGATCGTAGGAAGAAAATTCTTTCCGTATTTCCCATGTATTTTTTCGCGCTGAATCGATTGCCATGGTTTGCAGCTACGTTCGCAGCGCGCTCGCGACGTCTCGAGGCCATCGCTACGCGCTTCTTCGGCTTACGGTTCCCCGATTCGCTCGCCGCGCGCTCCTCCGTCTGGTATCGTAGCCCATAAATCATTCCGGTGCCTGCCGGTGTCGCATTTCCATATCCATACGGCGGACGCGACTATCGAGCGCTTTCCTACCGGCCGCACTTTCGACGGGTGGCGTAAAAGGCGCGCGATCTTCTCGATTCTTTTAGCGCCGACTCGAAATCGATAAAAAGGGTCAGTCGCATTTCGTCGGCTTCGCGTAGCAGGAAACGGTTTCGAAATTACGCTCGGCGACCATCGCGGACTACGTGCATCTCGACAGGATCCAGACGATCTATAATCGATCAACTGGCCCCGCGTGATACATAAGCGATCGGTTAGACGGTTCCGTTGCCTCTGATACATTATGCAACTTGTCTTCGTGGCCATCGGGGGGCTGCAGCAGCCTCTCGTTTTCATGAATACCGGAGCCAGCATCTGCGATCGAGATATATCGGGGAGACGCGCGGGCCTTTCGACCGACGATCCTTCGACCCGATCGCCGATAACTTTGGTCGTCCAAAAATAAAGAAGGGTAGGGGAGGAGGAGGCGGGACTGTTGCGACAGATTCATCCAGTTACGAAATTATGCGTGACTGGTGCCTTCTGGGACGGTTATGCGTGGAATATTAGAAGAGAGGATTCGTGCAAGGGGGATAGCTAAAAATAGGGGGATGATGGATTTAACGAACGACTTTGGAACGAACGATCCACCGAGTGTATAATTAATTCCTCTGCTTGGTATTCAGTAATCTAAAGAAGCTTATCGACCGTCCGACGAGCCAAGCGTTAGGCTAAGTGTCCAGTTCAAACATGTGCTCCCCCCCGTTTGTTCAGACGAATTTCAGTGAAACCGAGCAACAAATGACGCACGGTTTCGTCGGCTGGCGGCCTCCGTGGATCGAGGATCCTACTTCAAGGGCGAGTATCGAACGGCAAACAAGATAAAGGAACGAGAAGACGGAGGAAACGCGTCGATGCTTTCTCACGTCCCGGAGTTTCTGCGGTGTTATCTGCAGACGAAAACTGCGTAGTTTAGCGTCGATCGTCTGTTGACTCTCGAGGACGTGGATCATCGATCAGGGCCCTAAAACTCACGGCCGACCTTCCTGGTATCTTGTCCCAGCGGCTATCACAGTCCCATCCACTGGTATTTGCGAAACAGCTCTGGGAAGATAAGCACTCCGAAGGAAAGCAGCTCTGGAAACTCTGCCCTCTTCTTACCTCTCCTTGTGCCTCTTTGTCTATTCCTTGGAAATTCCTTTCCACGAAGTGTGTCCAATATTCTTAACCAACGGTGGACACAAACATCCCGTGGCTAACCAGTCGCCAGGCAAATAGCAAACATGCCTGTTTGTGGAACACGAGATTGGAAGATCTCAGGGTTCGGAGGACAGTATGCGTTACCTTTGGAATGGGATTCTTCGGTTTGCTTTAACAGCGAAGGAAGGATGGCCCCTTGGTGACTAGATACCAAGCGTTTGTTTCGCGCGTCACGATAACAACGATGGAGATAGTTACAGCTTGCTGGTATCGGTATTTGAAAAGGAGGAACGTAGGCTCCAAGCTCGGCGAGGGAAGCAGCTTGCAAGATGCGAGCTGGACAGCAGAAAGCAGCGATAATTTGCCATTAGCCCACCCTGGGGTCGCACAAAGGTGTCCCTGCAAAGGGTGCACGTAGCGAGGTGAAGTCTCAGCGAGGCTCGGAGACAGGAGAGATATATAGGTGAGTGTCCCCGCGGCGAAGTGATTCACGCGACAAATATAATTTATCGGCGAGTTCCACGCCTCTTCGCGGGCTTCTTACGTCCGTTCTCTTATTTTCCCTTCCTCCCTTGTCTTCGGTCTGCAAAAATACAGCCCGTGTTCGGGTGTAATCTCCCCGACACAGCGCAACTTCGCGAAATCAGTCGCAGAGCACACTTTTCAACTCGTCGGCGATCTTCACCCTGGAATACCAAGCTTTCACTCCCTTTCCATTTTCTTACAGTTAAAATCCATTCTGTAAATGTGTTCTCTAAAGATATCTACAAAGAAATACAACAGAATCTTTTGGAAATGTTAAGTAAATTTTCAGACATTAAAATTTCAATTTGGGATCCTCCTTCTAGGGTTAAGTAGAACAACATAGTCAAAAGATTCCACGGATAATGTTGCAGGAAATGCAAGAATTGCAGGAAGTGCAATTTTCCCTCGGGAAAAGAGAATCAGTAGAATTCAAAGTAAATTTGTGCGCGACGAGTTAGAAGTGGCGGGGCGATGGTAAGGCGACGTTAAAAAGGGAACCGAGATCGTTTAAACGTTCCAGAAGCCGATCAGCTCGGTTCTCGGAGCTGGTCCGCCGGTTTCTTCCAGCGTCGCCCGCGTTTCCCCGCTTTTTCGTCGTCCGCGGGCTTGATTTACACGAAACAAGTGTCACGGCTGGGTATATTTAGACGTGGCGTCGTCAGGGTCCGATTCCGTTGTCCCTTGCCAGTGTATCACGCGAGAGAGCATCCAAAAGGAACCACCTTTTTCGGTCCCCCATTTTTTTAGTCGTTAAGGGGTGCATCGTCGACGAACAAGCCGAATTGGTCCGATTCACACCCAACTTAAACATCAAGAAGTAGCATCTGCCCTTTCAATTATCACCCTCGTGCTTACTCCAGAATCGGGGGTGATCTTTACGCCCATTTTTCGCTCTCCGCGTGGAATCGGGAGGAGTCGTGTTTCGAAAGGACCGTTTGTTCGCGCGACCACTGTCAAAGGATGAAAAAAAAAGAGCACACGCGAAGAGCGGTGCTTTCTGCGGGGCAGTCGAGGGTTGTTGCCGCGAGGGGGTGGTACTGGCGCAGCAACGACCGCGCCCTGGTCATAGTAATTGATTGAGCCGCGCCCTGCGAGAGTGTTAGCGCGAGGTAGCGACGTACTCGAGATTTAAATCCACTCTTGGACTATTATTTTGAACAAGATCAAGATTCATATTGCCCGACTACGTTCATTATTCCGTTCCTCATTCACTTATGCAAATCGAGTATGATTGAACTATTTAATTCGTCAGAACCTTCCCTGTACTCAGAATTAAAAGCTACCTTCTATCGCGAAACAGGGGAAACTGTGAATTATATAGTTCGATCTCGCTCCTGGCGCGTGCCCTTCCGTAGAAACCTCCAGACCATGGCAAAACTGGCGACCTACAGGAGAGAGCGTCGTTAGACTCCTACGTACACTCCGCCAGCCAGAGGCCAGAAGGGTGGAAGTAGGGTGGCAGCGATAGCCAGAGCAGCTTGAACGAAAGGGTGGTGGTGGTGGCGATGGCGACGTTATAGGTGGATGCGAGGGTGGTGGTGGACCGTCACGCTACATAGTGTGATAGCGGCGCATTAAACGACCAACCCCCGCCTGGCACCCTTGGCCCAGCCTACGAGCCTCGGCCAACGAGGGAGAGCCCAGCCGAGAAGTGGCGAAACTGGCTGATCCAAGATCGAGATTGAGGGCCGGGGAACGCGAACTTCTTGTAAAATCGTGAATTAATAAAGCAACTGTCGGGGGCCCAGCTATCCAGGCGATGATCTCGTTCCCTCCAGACTTATCCAAGCTGATCCCAGACCCCTGTTCCCCGTCCACCGCGATTACAAATCCAGATCATGAAAGTCTAACCTCGACGGAGGATCCAAGTTCATTTCCAGTGCACACCTTCCGCGGAGAACATAAACGGGGATCGAGGAAGGTAGGGTTGAGAAGATCGTGCTCAGTCTCCACTGTTTACGAGTCCTTCCCCGTCGCGCAATCCCCAGAGGCGTCCAGGTGATTCACTGGATCACCTAGATCGACCGTGAGCCAGATGCTTGCGCGAGACGATCGTGGGCGTGTTTAATTTGTGAACGGCCATGAGGGCTCGTTAGCACCTCGGCTGTTGACTCATCTTTAACGCTGCCTTGCCCCCTCGCGCACGCTTTCCTGGCTTTCCCGCTGTAAAAGCTGCGTAATTCCGGGGCAAAGCGTTCTCGTAGATGAGTGAGTCACCTCGGGTGGTTAATGGGAGGTCCCGGTCGCAGGTAGATCCCTTCGAGTGCAGGAATTCCGAAGGTAGCCTGGAGGTAGCAACAAAACTGACTTCTGATCCTAATTCGGGGGATTAGAGAATCATTTTGCAATTAGTGGAGAGGTGAAGGATGGTAGAGAGCTTCCTCGAAACTGTGCAAACGAAGGGTAAAGTTAGATCGATAGAGGGAGAATTCAAAGTCTAGACTAACAGCTAATGAATTCAGAATCTAGTAGACTGATAGTACCGATACTTTTCGATACGCTCTTCTACAGAGCGAGAGACCTTTTTCAAGATCTTCTTGCCGGTTTCTTGCACCGAATCGGTACAATGACCCCGGGAGCTCGTCGAGCAGGGGGATGATACCCCGCGGAGTAATTAAAACTTCGAGATCGGTGGCGAGAAGGGGCTGAGGCGATTCCAGGGGCCTCGTACGTGCCGACCAGCCTTTAGATCTGTAGAGGATCCGGCCCCGAATACCGAACAGGCTTGGGAGTTGTTTGACCAGCTGCTACGAAGGAAGAAACCCTCTCCACGCGTCCTCCTTTCCTTGCCTCCTTAGCAACGCTTTCCCAATTCGGTTTCCTTGGGCCCACAGTCCTGAACTTTTCCAACCATCCACTCCCAACTATACCATCCCAAAAACCTGCACCACCATTCAAACGCTTAGACTACTGTTCAAACACTTTGACGAACATTGGACTCGACAACCGCTGATAGCCAAACAGGGGCAAAGCTCTCGATGCTGTCTCAGAAGCACGGTGCCGCGCGATGAAAGCAATACCAGAGACCAGTTGAAACGCTCGGCCCGATCGATGCCTGACACGTGATGAATTGTACACGGTCGGCTGGCTCGACAATCGCTCCACTTAATTAAGATATTCAAATGCGCCAGGTGAGCCAGCCTCTCTATTTACAAGTTCTGCTTCGCCTAGATCGAGGAGTAAGTGGGTATCCATGGCACGGCACGTGTGAAATCGACCGTCGCGATCGCCGGTTGCGTCACAGAGCCTGTCTCCGGGGAGGCTATTCACGGGACCCTGAAAAATACCGTCTGCATACGGCACTGCAAGCAAGCCGGCCGATCGTGGGCCCATGGATGGTCGTCGGCTCGGCACGACGGACCGTTGTAACAGTACCTCACATGCCATGGGGATCCCATAACCGGCTGAGCGTGAAAAAATCCACTTGGTTGCGATCAGTCGCTCGGGATGGTAGCCACTAGTGATGCAACTAGGCCGATGCGCGTGCACCTGACTAGGAGAAGTGATCCGTCCGGATCGTATACGGGGACCGATCTTCGTGGAAATCGATCTGGTCCGATTTCAACAGTCGCCGGCACCCGTGTTACCTTTGGTACTTCGTTACCCCTAGCGTCGATAAATTTGTAATAAAAGAGGAGACTGATTTTGGGTAGGGCGCGTTAGTGGATTTGAAGATCTACTTAGGAGGGGGGATGTGTCTGGAGTCGATGACTCTTAGAAGTTACCACTTGTCCAGGCATTTTATTATTCGATTACCAAACGCTCGATTACCCCGCGGAGATCGGAAAGATTACTTTCGCGTTTTCCACCAGAGGCCCCGGTTGCTCGGCGATGCGACGCACGCGACGACAATTATAGAGCGTTTAATGCGTATTTATCGGAGTATCAGGGGTCCAAGAGTCTCAGCCACGTCTACGTCTCTATAATGCCGCGGCTGGCGAACACTTGTATTTGATTAGCGGATGTCGCCACGTACGCGCGGCTAATACGTGTCCCGACAACTGATTCCTCCGTGGCGCAAATAATCAGACATCTTGTCGCGCTCGCGCTTACAGCCACCGGCGCCCTCCCCCTCGATCAACATCCTACTCTTCAACATTCAATAATCTCTCCCAAGAATATGAAGGGTAAGGATGGGGAAACGAGGAATGTCCATTTTTCGTGATTTTGCGATTTATAAGTAGAATATTTTGTTGGTAACTACTGGGACTACAGAATTGTAGCTATACGCTATCAATAATTGAAGGGGCAGCTCCAAACGAATAAATTAATAAGCGATTTATTCAGACTACATATTAACTTTTAGGGGACCGGCAAAGCCCTTTTTGGGGCTCTGTGCAAGTCCTCTAATTCTGCACAAAATATACGTTATAGAGTATTGTGGGGCAAGAGTGCGCACTTAAAGTTTAGACTTCTCTAAAATCTTTGGTATTAGACTGATAGTCATATCGTTTTGTGAGAAATAACTACTATCCCTTATTATTCGATAGGCAGTGACTTCATGTAAATTTACCTGTCACAACTTATATAAAATAAATATTTCCAAAAAGTGTGAAATGCGAACTTTTACCCGTTATGTGGGGCAAAAGTTCGCACGTTATGGAGGAAAAGAACGCAACGAGAAATATCAAAAGAAGTATTTTCTTTCCCTGCATAGGTACACAGTTGGAGTAATACAGTAAAACGCCCAATAGTTTATAATTAATTTTTTTAGGTGAAGTTAACGATAGTCGCAAATAAAATTACCTCGACCTTAGTAATTTGAACAGACACAAAAGTTAATAAAAAACGTATTTTGGAAAAATATTGCGGATTAAAAATTAATAAAAAAAAATCAAAAGCTGATATCAGCGTGGCTCAACTATCATAAATTCAAAATTTATTTCCATGTTGTAGTTGATAATTAATTTCAAATTTATTTTTTATACTCGGTTTAATCAGTTCTCGTTACTAATTTATCAAACACTAGAAATAAAATAAGTTTAATGAATTTATAACACGCGTCAAATTATTTTTGGGCAAAAGTTCGCATGTTCGCATTCGAACACTTGCCCCACTGCATCGTGCGAACTTTTGCCCCCACAGCTACTTTTCCATCGTTTAATCAATCCTGTTATCTGTGAGGAGAATTGAAAACTTCTATTAGCACTTTTGAATAGGAGAATTCCAGCTCTTCCAGACGACTTATGAATTAAAATATTTACTGATCAATTTATAGGAATAATATTGATTTCTAAAAATGAGAATATTACATCAGAACTAACGAATTCAGTACTTACCGCATTGTACCATAACAAAACGAAGCACAGACACACAATTCGACATTGGTGACTCTACCTTTATTGCCAATTGACTGTCGATCACCATTGGCAACTGCTATAATTTAAACCATGAAATTCGCATGGTGCGAACTCTTACCCGCTGCGAACATTTACCTACCTTTACTCTATATATATAAATTTTTAGAAACTGAAAACCACTATTCTTTTTATAAAAAAAAGCCGATTCTCTAAAGGTTAATAACCAACCTATATCTCGGTCCCAGCAAATTATGGAGCTCCTTCCTTTGTGCAGCAAAGTCTTCGATTCTCAGCCGTTGCCTAGTAGCCTGACATCCCCAGTCTCGCTTCGTCATCGCGCGCAAAGAAACTTGATCTCGGGGGCGTAGAAATCGAACGCATCCTCGAGATGAGCCGACGCAGATTGGCGAAACGGCCCGTGACGTTATCGATACATCTCGTGCTCCCCGTGGCTCGCGGCTATCCGCCACGATTCGCCGCTTTTTTATCGCGCTGCCGCGGCGCGACCGTCCCGGTGACGTTAATTAACAGCCTGCCCGTATAAATTTCGCGAGGCGCGCGAGTCCCGCGGCCGTGCGGGCGAAAACCGCCAGCCCCTGGGATACGAAACGTTGGATCGAATATTAAGACGGATCGGTGGAACAGCGGGAGAAAGAAGAACAGGGCCAACAAGAAACAAGTGCACACGCGAGCCTCGGGGCAGCGATGGATATCCTCCTGCGCGAGTTCTCGAGCAATCTTCGCCCTGCGCAGCTTCGCTGAATGTTACGCGGCTTTTAAATCAGCTGAAAATCTGGGAGAAGTTGAACAGTCTAGGTAATTTTAAAATAGTATCAAATCACGTAAGTTTGTAATGTCTATACTGGAAACTTGTACGCCACCAAATCGATTCGAACCCATCGCTACTTGGGAGTTAACGCGCGAGGTCAATGCCGTATAAAGTCTCGTTCATGGGGAAGCATTTTGCGCTGGCAGGGAAAGAAATGAGCCGAGGGGATCGTGCTGGCACTGCACGATTTCAATTATTACTATTATTTACGGGACAAGCCCAATTTATACAATAAAGAATACAGTAAACATACGTACAAGAAGAAAAACAAGACATCCAACCGTAAAAAGAAGAAACAAAAATAAGAATTTTATCATTGCACCTTAGTTGATAACAATTTTGCCCAGATTTCTCTTGAAAATTTGTATGGATCCGCCGAAAAAATAAAAAAAGAAATAAAAATATTAGGAATATTATTTATGGAATTATTAGAAGAATTTGTAGTTTCTCTAATTTTCAGGATTCTAAGCGCTGGAGTGGCCTATTGCTTCCTAATGAACGAGAGTAAGTGGATTTCGATAGAGCCAGATGACTGATCACTTAACTATTTGTAGGGACTTAATCGCTACCTTTTCCGTAATGAATAAGCTCTCCGAGTGTATCAGTCCGAAGGCTACGTTTGTTCAACGCAGCAGAGACCTCGTGTGAAAGCAAGCACCACGGAGGAGGATGATTCATCGGACTTCGCTTCTGATGCAGACTGATCGACCTCTTTCCCGCTCTCGTCACCCGTATCACACGCGACTCGCCTGCACACGCCTCCCCGAATGTACCACGCGTGCACAGGTATCGCGGGCCTGTACAACGACCTTTTTCACCGCTACCGCAAACCGCAAGCGCAACCCAATTTCCGCGCGAAAAAGAACCAGCGGAACCCGTCCCAGGCACCAGAGCGGTGGCCTGGCCTCGTCCACGTACCCATTATCTTCCCTCAGACGACACACACCACCCATCGAGCTACTTCCACCGTTGCTTACGCTTCTCGATCGACGGAAGCGCTGAGAATCACTTGAGGAGATAAACAGATGTGGACGTTAGAATGGATATTAAATACGTTTGCCCTTGTGCTACGAACTGCGAGTTCCTAACACACCAGAACGTTAGAAGTTCTCTTCGGGATAATGATTCCTAAATAAGCCTCATTCGTCCAAAAAAGCTACGACCTTCGGCACCCTGTTTCTACCAAAGTACGAACCAGCCGCGCATGTTTCGTACGAGAAGTCGTATCGGTTAGTCAGCTAGGTCGCTCGCAAAATCGGCGAAACGAGGCGCAGAGAAATATTGAAATATAAAAAAGCCCCGGTTTGCGGTCGGAGCTGGTAGCGCTGGAGAGGAGGCTCGATCCAGAAGGCGTGTCTGGCTCCCGAAAAGGAAGAGGAAGTGGCCAGTCGACCGGCTCGAAAGGGACGGCCGCTCGCAGGAGACGGAACAACGTTTTTGCGGGGACCGCGGAGCTTGTGCCAGCCACACGAAAAATCCCTGGCTGGATATACGGTGTCTCGGAACGTGCAATTAGAGAACATTGTCTGGTGCCCCGTGGTCGTTGCATATGGCGCTGCTTCCAGGGTGTGCGCGCCACGATGCACCGGGGAGAGGAGGCACGTTTCGCGTTTTTTGCCCTGCACGCCAGAGGGTGAGGGGAGAGGATGCGCGGCCGAGGGACACGTGCGAACCACATGTGTACTCGCTCCGGGGGTCTCTACCCTCTGCCGCCTCCTGTCCCTTCGCTTCAACTCCAAGTCCTCTAGGTATGCAGCCACCTACTCCCGAGTGTCTACCGAGCAGACTCTACTCAGTGGCCTCTACCGAATCTTCGTAATCTGAACGATTACGGTGCTCCTTTCCGTGGAGGTTGAGAAGGGATCGATTTGGAAGAATTTCGATCGTGGATTAGATTCCCATTCGATCTGCAAACTGCGCTCGCATCGCGCAGCAGAGTGGGTACTCCTTTAAGTTGCAGCCTGCGAGAGACCAGAGGACTGTTGCGCAAGAGAGGGAAGGAAGACGGATGAGATAGCGTAGAACCAGTCGCAGGCGTGTCGGCTGCCTCGTCGGATTACAACCCTCCAATTTCCCCCATTCGGCGTGACCACGCTGTTAACCGTGACCGAAAGAGTGGCGAAACGAGAAGCGCGGCGGGGAAAAAAATTCGAGCAGCTCGTTGCAGACGGCTCGGGAGGAAAGCTGGCCACGGAGCTGGCCACGGAGGAAGTGCGGCATGCGCGAGGCAAGATGGCCGCCGAAGCGCAATCGAACCGTGATATGGGCTAGCACGGAGAAGAGGAGGCCGAAGGATCTCTATTAGTTATTGCCAAGCGGAGCGAGATATAAATAACGAAGTCGCAATAAACGCGCGGGGCTGCGCCGAGCCGAGCCGGCATCGATAATGATGTTGGCTGACAAGTTGCACCGCAGGTTGCACGCTGGTACCTACATAACGTACAAGAGGCAATATTCCAGCCCCGGGGACCGCCGGTGAGTCTCTTAAGCAGAGCCCACACCACCCGATAGGTACCGTCTCGGACCTCCGAGCAACAATCATATTCTAACGAGTCACCATTGTGCCGTTAGATCCGCGTGCTCGAGTCACCGATCTGGGATTCCAGTATTCCCAAGTCTCGCTAGCTTTTTAATCTCGAACTCCAGCGAGCAGCTCGACAGCACGATAGCGAATCTCTCGAGCGAGTACAGAGGAGCGATTCAGAGCCTACGACGATCAATTTTAGCGCTGGTATATGCATAACTGGGCAGACTCCTGGCGCGAGCGACATCGGAAGACGAAGGCGAGTGATTTACGAGTGACTTCGTCGAGTATTCGTTGTTCGGCTCGATTTTTCCACGCGCTCGTACTCGGGGGACGATTAATATTATTGCTGTCTAAATGTATATCAGCTGGATCTGGAGCGGGAGTGGAGTTGCGGGTCGCTTACGTGCGCGGTATCGCGATCTGTCGTGTGGAACGACCTTTAGGCACACCAGCTCTCGCGACTCTGGCCCGTTGTATATAAATTGCTTGGTCGCGCGCGATTCGCCCGATACCGGAGATGACCGCGTAAGAGCTTCAACCTCGCCCTTTTTCCTCCTCCTGCCCGCCGTCTGCCCTTACGGAGAAGTCGCTTGTTAAAGTGCTGGCGCGTCCCAACACCTTTACGACTCCTCGGGAACACGGTAATTTTTGTCTAGCGCTATTAAGTCGGTCGTTTCGCGGTACTTGGGGGCGAGCGAGCCATTAGCGAGCGTCGAGCGCGAAAGCCTGTAATTATATTCGACTGCGCGTAACAGAGAAGTCGTAATTCCTCGTCCTGCGCGGGTTCCTCCGTCGTTTTCAACTTCTAGCTCGCGCTACCACCGTTGACTTGTACTTGTACGCGCCCCGTGGTCACTGATTTAATTAACCCTCGGGCGGCTTCGATGGGCGGTGGTCGATAATACGTCTTCGTTTAGAAATGGTTCGAGAGATCCTTTGTACCAAACCCATGCACGTGGCTTTCTGCGGCCGCGAAGAGAGCGCCTGGTAACGCCGGAGGAAAGACAAGGTGCTAGGAGAAGGACAAGCCGCGAGTGAACAAACGGCAGGTGCTAATTAAACCGAGGCGAGGCAAGGTTTGCACGTGCGCGAGCGCCACGGACCGGTGTAAATCGAGGCGAGATCATTACGCTTTTTCTTTAATTAGCAATAATTTATCGGGCGATCTCGCGATAACGGAGCGGGGCCCCCTTCTGCGCCCCGCCATGTTCCTCCCCTCGTCAAACCAACCCACTCGAGAGCCTCGAGAGACCGCCCCGATCGTTCGCCAGCGATTCTGCCTCGAGTGCTCGATTATCAGGCGAAATCGTTCGGATTCGACGTTCCATCCTCTGGAATTCGCGATAGGGAGCGCTGCATGTGCTCGATCAGAGCGCGCGATACGCGGGATACGCTTTGCTCCGCTGCGGAGCCGCTCCTCGATTCAGGCTCCACGAGACCGCGAAGAAATCTTCTACAAAATACTCTGGGAAGGATCGAACGGGTAGCTTTGTTCGAACAGGGCTGCAAGTATGCGCCGCGATGTCTTTTTTTTTTTTTCAACGATCGAAAGAGACTCGGGACTTGAGAAACGGCCGGTTGCGGCAACCGAGAGTGTTTCATCTGGTCGCAACCCAACTCGACCGACTAAATTTACTCGAAACGGAGCGTGACCGCGTGGGAAATCCTAGCGACCGCCGATGGGCCCACCGGTTAGTCACACACGAGCCACAAATATAGGTGTACCTTTCGCGCATCAGAGTCCAATTACGATACGTCGGTCACCGAGGATTTCCCAACCGTCATTGGATTACTGGAGCCTAGCTTCCCGGCTGACCTCGTGTTCTCTCTATTCTAAACGAACAGCGGATAAAAATCCATCTTCTACAAAGTGTCTGTTCCCTTTGACTTCTCGCTTCCGTCGTGTCTGCTTAACTCTTAAATCAATCCGCTGCTCGCGAAGTCACAGAGGTGATCCGAGATTAACGAGGCGACCGTAAAGATCCGCAGTGTCCCAACCTGCCCCGTCGACTCCACTTTTCGTTTCGCTTTTTACACTCGCCGTCCACTCGCTCTTGTACTATTTCTCTCGTAAAAGTCCGGGAAGCGCGTAAAGCAGCGAAGAAAGAGAGGCGGTTGCAACACCGACCGCATAAATTCCCTCATAAATCTGTCCTCCTCTTACGAAAATCCTCTTTGATTCGGAATATACGCGCCGTCCCTGTCCCCCCCACCATTTTTCCACGGAGATAAATTTCGACGCCGAAGCGAGCGCGGCGGCGACGCTTTTCGAAAGTGCCTCGCGCGCGCGTTGCGCAATCTTCGAAAGCGTATCCGCGAGCAACCTGCTCGTTTTCGGAGCCACCGTGCACAGGAAGAGCAAGAAGAGGGGGGGAGGGGTAAGCCCCCGGATCGTCGATTCCGATCGAGACGTCCGATTACACCGGGGCCGGTAATATAATTTTAATAAACTCGTTAGCATAATTGCTCGCCTCGAAAGTTGCTCGGACAGTCCGGGGAGAAAATCGAGGGGAGAGGGAGCACGATCGGGCGGGCTCGCCAAGGAAACTGGCGAGAAGGGAAAAGGGTACGCGTTGTCGAGGGAAGCGAAGCGAGGGGGATCCTCGAAGGGCACAGGATGCGAAGAGGAAGAAAAGCAAGCCCAATGCAGAAGATGGAAAAATGGGTAGTACCCAGCCCAGATTAAGCAAGAGGATCTATCTTGGCGAAATTAGATGCAGAACATCCGAGAGGGACGGATGAAAAGAGCAGGGACCGGCAAGAAGAGGAAGGCCGAAGGGAAAGAGCGATCCAAGAAAGATCGCAGAGAAAAAGAAGAGGGCAGAGAGAGAGAGGAGGTGGAAGGGCGAAGAAGCGACAGGGGAAGCTGCAAGAAGTTTCGAGGCGGGGGAAAAAAGAGGACAAAGAGAGTGGCCGAGGAGGGACAGGCAGAGGGACAGAGGGAACAAGAAGGGCAAGAAAAAGAAAAGACCTGTTATAAAGGGGGAGGGAAAGGGAGGAGGGAAAGAGCAGAAACATGTGATATAGCCCGCAGGACGAGGCTCGGCAGGATACGAGAGCAGCTGCCTCGTTATTTTCAGGACTTTACGCTGGACGAGCCCGGGATTCGATGAGAAACGCGACGGCGCTGGATCCTCGGCCGAATTAACCCTCCAAATTAATGAGAATACCTAGGCGGATTTATCGCGTGGCGCTCTTTTCAGCCGCCCGGACGCTGGCAACTCGATACTGGAATAGAGCCTGGGATGGCATGCCTCGATTTATTCCATGAATTCTGAGCCCTGAACTTTGTCGTCCATAGACTCATCTATGAGTTGAAAAGTCGCTGATTGAGAAGGTTCTTGGAGTATTTCGCGAGCTCAGTCCCCTGCTCGGTCCGTCTTTCAGATACTGGGAATTCTAAAACACGGTGGATGAATCGAAGCCAAGACTGAAAAAGTAACTGATTACCCTGATCGTTAATAGCCCATATCAGACCCATCGAAAAGTACTAATATCGTACGGCCTCTAATTCCCTCAATTCCGATACTCGAATTTCAGGGAAGGCTCACCCCAAGGCCCCAACGAATCCTCCAAGATTTATGACCGCTAATCTCGGCAAACAATCTCCAAGGAACTTGGGCAAAGCGAAACTCAAACTTACAGTAGGAAATACCCCGGGAAATATTCATATCACCCGGTATATTCTTCGATCTACCGAGGCATTGTTGTCTACGCATTTGTTAGAAGAAATAAATCATACTCTTTTATTTCTACAGCACTAAAACTGAATGGTCTTATTTTATTTTTTTACCGAATCCTCCGTTTTGAAAGAGGAAACGCGTTGAGTGGTATTCGTCACCCGGTATACGGTGGAATATTCGACACGGAGAGATCGTGGTGCGGATCTACGACGGGAAAGGGGGATGGAGGAGACACGATGAGGGGGGATTAACATTCGTGGCGTGTAACTTAACGTCTACGTCGTCGTGGCATGATGCGTCTGCCTCGCTCAGAGACGTGAAACAAGCCGAAGGAACGAACTTCAGGGCCGCAGTTCCCCTTCGAAATACACTACACATTCCCATCGGCGCGAGAAAATTAATACGTACACCTTTATCGGCCACTATCTCCGGTATGATCGCTTTATTGGGTGTAATTTCGTAGATTCTAACAAACATCGTTGACTCCGGCTCCCCAATTGTTCCTTGGCGGGGGGCGACGTCTTTTTCAACAGATTCGTCGAGCTGGGCGAGATAACGGCTGATAAGGGGCACGACGCCCCGAGCGCGTGTATCCCTCATCGACGCGATAATAAAATTCGGGGCGGAGGGGCACAGTAGTTCACTAGTAATACCTCAAACTTTCAAGTTTATTCAGAAGAAATTCAGTACACTCGAAATATCCAACTAATCAAAATTTCTTTTCTAATATCGAAGCCACTATAAATATGTATTTAGTTCTCCAAAAGCGATCTACCATATAAACCCGCGTTAATGGAATCATGCTGAATCTTGACCGCCGAAAACGCTGATTATCACGGCGCTACGTGAAGGATCCTAAAGAGGAATAAGTCCGGAGGGAATCACTTCCCTGTTTGCTTGAAAATTTTCACGTCCGCGTGATGAGGAGTGATAAGCGGTAGATGGGCTCGCGTTATGGTGGCCGACGGTAGTTCGTAGATAAAGCGAGATTGCTTACTGTCCGCGCGTGTACGTACACGGCTCGGGGACCGTTTCGGCCGCGTCGCGCGGCCCCTTATCTTATCAGAGGCGTGATTGGACCTGCGGCTCGGCGTGCCGATGGATCGTGGTGATAAACGAATGGCGGGGCCACGACACGACGCTGTGGCGCCGAAAACTATCAAAACAGCTGCCCCTGCCACCATAACTACTTTCTTCACCTCGATAAGTACAATATCACTTATTACCAATATCACAATGTCCACTTCGTCACTCCGTGTGCAACGGTGGACGATTCAGGTTCACCTTTGATTCTCACCACGAAATTCCAGATGAAATCTACTTAGCGGGTTTAGAAGCTCCGCTGATAATCAACTACGGGGCATGGAAGGATCGTGCATTTCTGCGCGCGCAGAGTCCAGTACCTAGCTCGCAAACAAAGGCACGCGCAGGAAAAGCTACCGCGCGTATTTTATTTATTTTGTCGGAACGGATCGTGCCACGTGTTCTCCTCGAGGTGGAAAAACGAAGGTGAATAATAAATAATCGCGGTTTCTTTCGCAACGAACACATGGTGGACATAAATTCGCCCCTCTTGATTGATAATATTTCTCTCCGAAATACCTCGCGATGTTCATTGTGAAATAAAAGAAACACCCCCGGGTAAGAATTATGTCTCCCCCAAATATTTCCCAGCTCCCGATCTTCTATTTTTACACGCCTTTTTTCTGCAACTTGTACCGTCTACCAGAAGCCCGTCTCCCGCGCGAAAATATTAGTGTTTTCCAGACTCTCGTGTCTGGTTCCCCGGCACGCCAGCCGTGAATTTATTTTTCTTACGGATGCACCCAGTTTTGTTGCGCTCGAAAGTGGCCCGAGCCTCGTGAAAGCCTCGCGACAAGTGTTTCTTATAGAAAGTCCTCCCTGCGGAGATGAAATTTAATCGAATTCCTGCGAGCTTCCCGTTTCAGCGCGCGCGGCCAGAGGATCGCAAAAGAGACGTCATAGCGACACGAGGATCGAGGCTTGTTCCTCGAACGATCGTTATATCATCCTCGATTGAGGATGATACCGACCATCTCGCCTTTGATTATTACACAATCGGGCAATTATTAATGCGTCGGGCTAACCAGATGATGGCGCGACGATGTGGGGAAGCGTTTACGACGGGAAGAGGCTTCGACGTCCATGAAACCTGATCCTCCAACGTTTTTTTACACAGTGTGAAAATTCCAACTCGAAAGATTGCGAATTTTCACAAAAGGAGGATTAGCAGAGAACCGGTAAAGTGTGTCGAAGGAAACGAAAGAAAATACACGATTATTAATTGCAGGTAGTCTGTTTCATTCTTCTTTTATCGTGCACGAGCTGGCTTAATAAAACGACGAGGGATAAAATTTGTAAGATGATACCTCTTGTCCCCGATTAGTACACAATTGCCCTACTTCTGAGACCAATCGATATGAGAGGTACAATTACAACAGGAACGAAAAAGACGCAAGAAACTGCTCGGTCACGAGTCCCCCACTGAATCCCTCGATCATTCGACGTAAATTCCATACGTTATCGATTCGCAGCCGTGCCGAGCGACCACGTGAGACCAGCCTTCCGTGAAATGGAAGCAATCTTATCAAGTTGAGATTTTAACTGTGAAAATTTACTATCGACGTTGTACACCACTTTGCTTTGCGTCACATATCCCTGACGAATTTCATGTGCAATCTTTGCTATGGATTCGTCACTTGTTCTTAGAATTATTATGACTACTCCACCCACAGCAAGTTCCATTCGACAGACGCCGATTTACAAGCGATTTACGCGCGCGATTACGTAAGGATCTCGGATTAATATGGATCGACAGGCATTTACATATTTATGGATCCATGCCTTCTCTCTGCAGTACGATCGTATTAATTACCGCACCTCGGTGCCTATAATTTTATCGCGACCCTCACGCAACACAATACACGCTATTGACTGATATTGTTGCTTCCCAGAATGATCCGCGGCGAGACAGCCCAGCCGTTGTTTCGAGAGGCATCGGTGGCAACGCTTGCTCGGCGATCTCGTCGGATATCTTTCTAAAACGGATCTGGCTCGCCGCCAAAATGCTTCGAGCGCGTCAAACGGTGTCCAAGGGGCGCGTGGAGCACGATTCCGGCGAAAAGTCACTGGTCTTCCCTGTCCCTATATCACTTTCTATTTATTAAATTGAAGCGATCACCGACAAAGAACTAACTCGATAAAGAAGAATTAAAATCATTCGTGTTCTTCGAAATTAGAAGTAGGAAGTAGACAAGAAAAGTCTGCGCGAGAAAATGAACAGAAAAGTTCTTTACCGTTTTCCGATACGAGGCTCCGTTTCCGAGATACAAGGCTGCAAAGTTTTGGCGCCCTAATTTCCGTCGCGCATGCGCTGTGGCGGACCAAAACTGAACGCCTGTATCTTGGGAACGAAGCAACGTATCGAAGAACCGTAAAGGACTTTCCGGCTTGCGTTTTCGTAAAGAAAACGCACTCGTGCTTGGAGTCGTCTTACTGCCTCGTCTTTTATGACTAATAGCCAATCATCGCGCACCGTACGTGTAAACAATGGATGATCCTCGGCTGAGAGCGCATGTACATGAATAAAGAGGCTCGCGCGACGGCTCGCGGTTATGGCAGGGCTCTTTGCGCGCCGGTATTGCGACAGCTACTTAAGATGCGCATTCGTTGCGCGATTATTTCAATTACTTATGCTTTTCCTATGCCTCGGCTCGCTCCACAAGGACAGGCTCCTTTTTTATCGTCGGCTCTATGTAAAACGCGCACGAATTGCCAGTCATGCGCGGCTATTACGATCCCGTTCGACCATCAAGAACCGGATTTCTTGCTTTTCGCGCGAAATAACCCGCACGCCAGCCGGGGAATAATGAATATCGACTTGAAACCGAACGGGCTGGATAAAGTCCGGCTCTCGGGCGTCGTCCAATCACCGGCGACCACACTTTGCGCGCCAGGTATACACCAAGGTTCATGACTGATCGCCTTCTTTCTAACAGTCTGTTAAAAAATTACGGCACGCAAAACGGAGGACACCGCGACGCTAAAAAAAAAGGATAATACCGTCAAATGGGGTAACTTTGACCATAAAACTAGATTTTAAAAAAAATTCCTCTAGCATCTATCGTAGAACTGGTGTTGTATATTCTCAGGCAAAATGTCTTGGATATGGCGCTTTCGGACGGTCGCACTGGGGCGCACCGAGTCGAAAGCGCCAATATCTTCAATTGCCTGCTTCAAGATGAATTTTGCCTGAGAATAATACCTTTTGTTTTAAAATCTACTTAAGTAGTTTTGTGGTCAAAGTTACCCCAATTGACGGTACTATCAATTCGCACCCTAGATCCATTATTAAATAGCGTTAATATTTCCCATCTATATAGTAGTTTAAAAAGAAGCAGATATTAGAACTCCAAAGGCCAAGAAACGATCACCCACTCGTCACGCTCATTGTCAGCCGCCTACAGTGACTCACAGATCACAGGCTTGCGAGGCTCTGCGGACGTCTTGTTCGAGGATCGGCGGGGGTAAAGAGCGTTTCCAAGCGAACGGATTTATTTCCTCCCAGAGCCTCGCAACCCCTCGCGGCCGCACGGTCCACGAAAAGACCCACGCGATGCTTTACGATCACGGCACCGTTTTCGAGGCATTACATTCCTGACGCGCCTACACACTCTCTCGCTCCGGGGCACCGTGGCCCGCGACTTTTAGAAGCTTCGTTTTCTACCTCCTACCGACACCACGCAACGACTGCTCTATCTCTCTCGGTACACGCGTTGGTCCGAATCGATGCTCTCTCCCACACACACACACGCGCTCGCGGCATGCATATACCTCGCGTCACGTGTGCACGTGCATTCGATTTATGTATGTGCCGCACGCACCGCATAATTTCACCAATGGAAAATTATTAAACCCCCTCGGCTCGCCTCACGTGACTCCGAGGCGATATTCTTGCCGACCACGCGGAGCAAGTCGGTAATTTTTCGCCCCGGGAACGATGGCGATGCGCCTTTGCTAGGAGAACACCATGGGACGTGATGCTGCATGCAACGGCGAGACGAAATTGGGTAATGGAGCTTCTTTTTCGAGAGTCACAGTTTTCGGGATAAGCGACTTGGAGGAAGCGGTTGGTTGAAGTGGAATTTGGGATAGTCTACTTTATTACGTAGTTGCAAATACGATATACGTGGACGCGTGTTGTTGATCGTTTCTCTTCGAATCGCCGCGAAGTCGAAATCCTCCCACTACTCGCCTACGAATCACGCAAGCCACGAAAATACACGTCGACTGGACGGATCTCGGAATTCCAGCGCTCTGGACGAGGCACAGCCAGAAAGTATTTCGGCACGCTACCCATTCACTCGGCCATTCGAATCTATTCACATTTTTACTCGTCTCTCACGAGTTTCAACCACTCACGCGTCACAATAATTACATGTTTAACTTACAATTATATAAATGTACATCTAACCACTGATTACTATATCGTGGAATGCTTATTCACAGTGGCGGATTTAACGGGCGACCGATGAACAGTTGCCGCCTGGGCCCCTGCCCAGAACGCCTCCCCCATCTTCCAAAAAATATATAATTTCATCCAAACCCTACATTTTTTAATCTTCTATAATTTTCATACTACAAGCGCGTAAATTTATTTGCAATTTTGTCATGTACACAGCGTGTCCCGGAGTGTTTACCACCTGGGCCATTTTCCTTAAATCTGCCACTGCTTACTCATTAATTTCAATTAACCCCACACAAGCTTGATAACTCATACTTTCACACCCGACGAAACACGAGAAGCGTTCAAATTCGATCAGCGGCTGGAAAGTTTTTAGAAGTTCGCGAAATAGAATCAGGATCTTAAAATAGTATCGACCATCACCTAGAAGCTTCCAGGGGATCGAGAATAAATTTGAACGGTCCTCCCGTTTGGCGAATACACTCCCGCGCATACAAGACATAAGTATCCTTGATCCTGCATCGTATTCTAGAGGTTCCAGTCGACGAAGGGGACCGTCTGCACCGATATCGAACGTAGTCGCTAGGAGCCTATAATCGCTCGAGCCACTGCACATTCGTACGGCACAGGTCTCCGAGTCCCCCTCAGTCGGGGACCGCACCGGAGCACTTCTCCCAGGCCATGTAATGTCGTTGATTTCGGAATCCTGACGACATCTTTACCTGACAGTATTAGAAGGTCCAACTTCAATCCAATGCTGCCCGGTAAGATGTGAACAGATACTCCGTCCGATGATTGTCACCTTTAATCCAACAGCCTCGCTCGTCCCGTGCCCTTTTTCCACATCTCGGTTGTCCATTCGCTTCAGTCACCGCGCGCGCCTCCTTCTTTCTCAGACTTCGCTCTCTCACTCTCCCTCTCTCTCTCTCTCTCTGCATCCACGCGCCTCGTTTCTCTTTCTCGGGAAACGGTTCCGTTTCCCGTTACCAAGTGGGCCGTACCCCTACCGAAGCCTCCCAACGATCGTTCGGGTCGTTCGATAAAAAGGCGACCGTCGCGAATGTGGTTCCCGGAACGTGCCCATCGAGCTTGGAAAGAATGCACGCTCGATGCGCGAAGGCTGGTAGACAGCGGAGGACAAGATGCAGGTGGTGGACTGCGGGATAGAAAGAGGAGAAGCACGGGCGACAGAAAAAGGCGCAAGCGCGTTTGTTCGCGTGCAGTCGATTAGTCACACGGGATGGGAGAGCCGAGTGCAGGTGGAAAAAGGACGGGATACACAATGAGGGTGGTACAGCGAGCCTGCGCAATTTGCTGGACACGTCGCGTTCGACGTGGAGTAATTTGCCGGCATCCTCCGAGTGGCTTATCTTTCAGCGACTCGAGGGGACTCGGTGACGCACAAAGACAACTTTCAGGGGGCGTCGAGGATACAGCACTAGCGGATTCGTCGGGATTGGCCGGTGAGGATGAATTAGCAAAAGCAGACGGGACTTTTGGGAGATCGAAGAGCGAGGGGAGGGGGGGGACGATGCTAGGTTTGAAGGCAGCATGCGCACAAAGGGAATCCGAGAGAAGCGACAGGACCGCGACAGCTGCGCAACATCCGCGAAGTGTACCTGCGCGATTAAACCGCGCAACCTCGTAATTGCGTTTCAACGACGGGTCAAGCCCGACCGCGCGCAGGCCGCTGATTAAAAGAATTCCAACTACGCGATCCCGGTCGCGCCTTTTTTTCTACGAGCGAGAAGAAACGGCCGCAGATACGCCGTCGAGGAAACGGGTTCCTCCTTTCCTTTTTTTTTCCCGAATAGATTCGTTCGCCGGGCCCCATTACCACGGCAGATAGCATCGTTCGTATAGAAGGCGAGCAGGGTGGAGACGAGGGGGTTGCCCCCGATGGTGGGAGGGGCAAAGCAAGTTTTATGTAATCACCAACCGACTCTGCGGGGCTCGGTATTAATACTGGCAATAAATAAACGCCGTCAGGGAGAGACTCGATCCTGAGGCATCTCGCTGTGTGCCTTCCTCTGCCTCTTACCCTCCCTCTCGGGCTCTCCACCCTCTCGCCGCGCGCATTGGCGTCGCGCGCGCTCCTTGCCCGCCGCGCTAACCGAAATTTCCGAGCTTCGAACTGTGATTTTTTGTAAAAAGAATTTGCAGGCGCTCGTGGCGTTGCTTCTTGGAATACGAGTAGGAAGAGTTAAGCTAATAGAGTTGAACGTTAAACTGCGACAAGTGTGGTTTACTTGCGACGCCCATGCGCAAGCTCCTATTTTTCTTCTATTTTTCGCTGCAGCTCTTTACCCTCCTCTTACTCTCTCCATCCATCTTGCGCTCTCTTGATTAAATACTATGTCGATTCTTATAAATACTACAGCGTGGAGGTCCGCCAAGCCGTGGTCGAATGTTCGCACGCCCAGTGTCGCTGGCTCTTTATGCCCGTGGTGCGCCATTGGCGAAACGAAGCGAAACAGACGTGTTTCCCTTGCAGTACAGAAACTAGTCCCGACAATTATCGCCCAGGTTCGCGCGCGCAGGGGCTGCGGCACTCCGACGTAGGCAAGGAGTTTCTTTTTTCACAGTATAAGGAGCCTTCTCCGCTGAATTTACATTTCCGTGTATCGGCTAACCGGTTTTATGAAGCGACTCGCGGCTTGCAATTTAAGTAGGAGCTCTTTTTCTTCTACGAGACACCATCCCCTCTCTGTTCGCTACGGGAAGATGCTAAGCCACCTGACGATAGTTTCGGTACACGACTAACGGCGCTCGACTCCCGAATAAAAAGCTCACGTGACATAGAAAGTGATGGAATTGGTAAAAATGAAAGCAGGAGCGACTTTCTTCGTTGGAAAATTGAAAGAAAAATATGTGGACTCTTGGAAAGGAAAAGTTTGAAGTTGCAGTGAAACAGAAGAATTCGTGACGATTCTGTTCGCCAAGCGTGCGCGCGCGCGAACGAATGGGCATGGAAAAAAAGAAACGTACGAAAGAAAGGTTCTCGCAACCAGTCATGCCATCCGTCGCTCGTTATCGCACCGACCAGTTGTATCAACGTCTCCGCCTTTATGCAAATGGCCGAAGGCTAATATCCATAATGAGCATTAATCTGCTTTTTTTTTGCCTTCAAAGATGGCCGACATCTCCGGTCCCGACGTCCACTAGGAAACACGACACATCTCGTATCCCGACGCGCAGAAAAGGACGGGAGGACGGAGAAGATTCTCGATACACGTTACTCCAACCAAGCACCGCGGAGTAATTTCGCGGAGAGGCGTAAAATTTAATTGGTGCTCCCACGAATGTAAATTCTCCCCCATAAATTCTGCTTGATTCCATTGGATTCGTACTCGGGACGTCGTTAAATAAATAAATATAAAGCACACTGGCTAAAAGTCTTCGAAATCGCCGAGAAATGTACGAAGAAGAACGCGGTCGTTGCGTGGCGAGTTACTCGAAGAGGTTTAAAGAAATGAAGCCCCCATCTCGGCTCGTAGCCTGAACGCGCGCGCGCGCGCAGAGAGAGAGCACGCATGACTGTTGAATTCTCCTGGTTTCCCTCTCGAGAAACTTCGATTCCGCTGGTCGCAGGAAACGCAAAAAAAAAACAGTGATGCGGCGACTTATTATGAAGGCCCGTGTAACGCGGTATCTCTACGCGGACGGGTGTAAACAAGACGGTCGCATTAATCTGCTGCGCACGCGGCTGACATATTTGTCTAGAAGCGTCGCGGAATTCCATCGCGGGGGAAAAATATATTTTTTCCCCGCCCTCTGTATTTGTTTACGCGGTGTTTTCGAGAAAGAGGGACGGAGGACGGGTTGGTGGGTGGGTGGGTGGGAGGATAAGAGAAAGAAGGAGAGCGAGAGAGAGAGAGCGAGAGAGAAAGAGGGAAAGGAGGAGGATACCCGTTGCATAAGCTATATTTAACTGCACCTGCTGGCGCCAGACTATTCGCACACGCGTTCGCATGCACCGTTGCATATTACACGCGTTGCTATACAAGACGCAACGCGCTCTGGCGTCGAACGTCCGCTTCATTCGACAAGCGCGCGAGAGAGCAACTAGCAACGGCCCCTCCATCTCTACCCCTCTCTCTCTCTCTCTCTCTCTCTCTCTCTCTCTCTCTCTCTCTCTCTCTCTCTCTCTCTCTCTCTCTCTTCCTGTCTCCCCTCAACCTCTCTCCCACCTTCTTTTCTCTATCTTGCTAATTTTCGACAAAACCTACTCTCACGAGGATATATTTCAATGTTTTGAAACGTTTCCAAATGTTAATATGTTCGAGATATCGAAAATTACGGAGTTTCGTTTGTTAACTTCTTTAAATTCTTTCTTGAAACGCGAAAATTTGTCGTAGTTGAATATTTCTCGCGAGAGTTGACCACTGCGCACCACACATGCGATTAAATTCGAACCACTGTGTCCTCTCGATAATGCCGCCCCCCTCTTCCGGAAGCGAATCTAATAATAGCCGGACCAGATAATCCTCGAGTAATTGAGAGAGAAAGAAGGAAACAGCGGGAAGAATATGGAGGGCCCGAGGATCCGAAAAGCCGGAGGTCGAAACGTGCTCGTTGGACGGCCAAATATGGCGCGACACCGGGCACGACCTTAGAAAACCACTACACAAAGCGGTTAATTTAATTAGCCCTCGCAGAAACGCACCGACGACGATCAGGCTCGACCAATGGGCGTGTCCAACGACACCCGCCTACCCGTTTCCAGCGTTCCCTCGTGTACGCGGCTAAAGTCGACGCCCGGGACAACTATGTTTTCGAGAAATTCTCGGAAAAGATAGGCTACACTGCGTCACCGCGAGATCTCGCTCGATACTTTGACCTCAACTCAACACGTGGACGCTATTATACTACACGCGACTTGCTTGGGAAAAAGGGAAACATGAAATACAAAAATAGCAAGGCTAGAACACGTGGCGTCCATGTTCAAATTACGCGCGGTTACGTAACGGACCGAACGTTTCGATCGCATGGCGTCGCCATCGATAAATCGACCTCGCGAGTAATCCTTAATCGCCCTTCTCAACACCAGATTACTTCGAATAATGAATCTAACAGAGAATATATCTAGCCCCACGGAATCTCACATAGAGATGCGCTTGAAGCACGAGGAGCAAAGCAAGAAGCAAAAAAGGAAACTGAAAAATCTCACTCACCGATCGGATGATGGGTCTGGCCGGGGTCTCGTAGCATCGTCGGACGTGTCGGTATTGCGGCTACCCGAGCAAGTCCTGCGGGCCCCTCCGGTCGATCGATTCCTCGGCAAGGAGGCAGCCAAGAGGGCGGCGAGGAAGAACCAGTGCACCACTCCAGATACCAGACGTGACGCACTCTCTCGAGCAAAGTGCACGATGACTCGACTCGGCGCCGCCTTTTGCCTTCCGCGTGCCTCAAAAAACCGCAGACGGGGAGAAGCAGCAGGTTCGCGGATCACTCTCGAATCGCACAGGGAGAGAAGGAAGGATTTAACCCCCCGAAAAAGAGTCGCGTTGCCCCGAGAACCGCACTGTCAGCCGGTAGCGTGGCACACGATTCGGACGGTTCGCGGAACGGCGCGATGCGGCGGCGAGGAGGACGCTGGAGAGAATAGCCTCCGAGGGCGAGCAAAAGAAGCGAGGAAAACCGAGGGGGAGGGGGCACGATGGGAGACTTCCTTCCTCTTTTGCTTAACGGCTTAACGTGTACCGCGAGCCGGCGTTCCATCGTCGCGGAGCGTGATTGCTTTTGCTTCCCGGCGAAGCATCGATCGCGTAACAGAAACTTCGCTTCCCACGAGAATTCGGCTGGCTGCGGAGCGCGCGGCGAGCCACGTTCAGTGGTAAGAGCGTAATGATCGCCGGTGCCCGCTCGGAACCACATTAGGCACGATCGAAGGAACTCCGAACCGAAGGAACTAACGACGCGAACTGAGCTGCGCGGAGGCTGGCGAGAAGCTCCGCCAGTCATGAGTGCGCGTTTCCAACGCGCCGGCCGATGGTGGGGGGAGCGGAGCGACGCGACGCGCGCGAGAGTGCGTTCGTTCCACCGGGTGACGGAAACGCGGCGCGGTGGGGTTATGGTTAGGGTTCTCGCGATACCAGGAGCGGGGATGTGACCGAACGCACCCCGTGAATGACGCAGGTGGCGGCGGTGGTGGCGGTGGTGGCCACGGACCAGATCACTGCGCCAGCGCATCGCTACCGTCCTCTTAATTAACTCTTTAGCCGCTGCTACACCTACATTACCGGTTTAAATATTCCATCGTAATTGAAACTTGAACAATATTTTAATATCCCTATAACAACGGCTCGACGCTCATTAGTATCTTCACCTCGTTAACAGAGTCCTCTTTATCATTTCACGCAGACTTCTGCCTCTGGAGGAATATAACGCGCCCGCTAACTGGCACGAATCTATCGAATTTATTATACATTCAAAGGCTGCGTAACAGTTGCATATGTACTTATAGGTATAGCGAGACGGAATGCTTCGTCACCGAGTTCAAGGCGCGCGCGTTGATAACGTTTCGTTACACAGTGTGTGTCTGCGGTATTTATCTATGTACCTTCTGAACTCCCCGTCACATTTCGTATTCTGGAACGGAAAATGAGGAGCGAGTCGCGGGAGGCTTAATTATCGGTCGTATCGCCGGGATTGCGACACCGTGCTTTATCTGTATCGATTGCCCATTGAATGTGTGCCTGGAAACGAGACGCTCCGGCTCTGCAACGATGATTTACGATCGCCCTGTAACGTGTGCTCGTCGCCTCGATGAAATCTCACCCCGTTCGCCGTTTACGTAACCAGTGCACCAGTACGCCACGTCGGCAGTATCTTATCGGTCTGGAACGACCCGACGACCCCGTGTTTTCTCGTGTCCCGAATTCAAAAAATTTTATCGCGCTGAATAGCCGTCGCTCCCGATTCCCGCTTACGAAATAGGCCAAGCCAAGCTCTGCCGATAAATAAGTCGAGCAGATAATGCCGCGATCCGCCGTAGAAACCGGACGGATACGTTGGATATTGCATCACCGTCCCGTTTCGTCTTCGCTCTCGTTAACCACGGGCGACGCGATGCGTCTCGCGCGGACGAAAAACTTACTTTCGTTGTCGGATGGGAACGAAGCCTCCTCTCCGTGCCTCTCGGCCAGGGTAAATAACTTTATCCACGGGCTGAAAAAACTCCGATTAATTACTCGGCCCGCTGTTTTAGAAGTAGGACATTTCAATTCTACCTGTGGCATATTCGATGTGTAGTATATGCTAATTCGTTTTTCCTTTTCTTCTTATTCTAAGACGTACGTCATGAATATATGGAAGCCCGAGCTCCTCGAATATATTTACCCGCGTCCATTGTCCTCTCCTTCTTCCTCTTTCCCGAGCATACGCTAAACGGGCATTAGTATGCCGGTTTCCTCGTTACGCGTCGTCGTAGAAAATTCGAGGTCCTTCGAGGAGAGAACAAATAAAGGACACTTTCACGTCTGCCTAGCCGAACCGGCCAGCCTGCATCTTTTTAGCTAGGAATTTATTCCGCGCGGTTTCACCTCTGAATTTCTAAAAGATGTAACTATGCGTGTAAGAGAAAAAAAAAGGAGGAATTCTAAATGAGCAACCTAAATCGAGTAGAAACTTTGCCGATTCTCGTTTTCCCTTTTGCCAATCCTCCGTTCCGATCGGTGCGGACTCGGCGTGCTCGGCTTGGCTCGCTCTCAACGGGCGACAGAAGAAAAAGGGGAAAAGGCCGAAGAAATTGGCCACCACGGCCAGTGGACACAGGCCCCTGATCGGCATATTTCCCCGGCCACGTCATCGTCGAACGGTTGCCCGTGGTAGGGGCGAGAATTTGCGGAGTGTATTAGTAGGCCATGACGAAAATACCAGGCAGTCCGGATAGTAATAGCGAGTATCTAGACGGCATTGACCGCGCCCGAATCCGCGCCGTTCGTTCCCCGTTCTCCTCGTTCCGCGCGACGCTCGTTAAAGTCGCATTTAGAGGATGGTCTTCTTAACCGGCACGCATTTCAGAGAGACGCATTTAGGAAGCCCGGTGCGGCGACAGCGCCGCGCTGCCTCGAATTCTTTCGCAACGGCCGCGAAAACGGCGACCCATCCTGGGGAGGAGTCACGCTCAACCGACCACCTCTCTTCGCTCTGCCTTTTAGGACTCGCCTGACTCACACACTGATATTTCCAACAGATTCGGGTGCAGGCTACATCGATTTATGAAACACAGAGGATCCGCGAATTACCCAATGTCCCACGGCAGCGTGTTTCGAACTTCCTGGCTCTCGTCAGAGCCACGCCAACAGGCTGCGTCGCATTCCTACCTGTCCCGAGCTCGTTAACAGGCACGCAAAAGCTTTTACCGATCGCTATCGAGAGAAAGTCGAATATCTTCTAAATGACCACGAACCGATCGGTCATTCAGAAAATACCGCGCGCCTGGGTGTTTGCAGTGTCCTTCCCTTGTTTGCACAGGATATTCCGCTTCGACCATGTTGGTTCCGAAGTTCCCTCGAGCACGCACGCTCCTCGGCATGTTTCCATCATACGAACGCAAGCTTGTCTCCTTGTTAACTCGGACGATGGAGATTGTATAGTATACGGTAGAGCGTTTCGTGTATTGTAATCCAATTAGTAATTCGTCCCCGCGCGATCGTTTCCTGGATGGATTATACCGGAAGCGCGATATAGTTCGAAGGCGAAGGAACACATAGGCCACGCCTAGGTACAAACACGGAGAGCGAGGTACACATGCAATAACTGCTATGGGTAGGAAAGGTCGAGTCAGGGTATGCTCTCCTCCATCCACGGTCTCCTGTCCTTTCCTTTTTTTTCACCATCGACCCGATATACGCCGCTCCCATGTTTGTCAACCACATACGCCCTCATTGTTACACTGCTCCTCTGTAACCGTGCTCACCACGGAAACGATCGAAACCGTTCAGACCCCCGAAGATACAGCCCCGCCATGCCTCTGCGACCAATAAATGTCCCTTTTACAGGCATCGCTACTACCTGCATGCCTATCCAGACGCGTTTTCGTGAACTGTGACGGAAGTCGTCTCGATTATTATACCTTATTAACGGTAATTAAAATGGCCCTCCGTTGCGGTATCGTGTCTCGAGCATCTCTGGGGGAATTGATTCGCGATTAACAAATTGAATTCATCGTTCGTGAAGTGTGGGTAGTACGGAGTATGAATAATGATCACTTAGCCCTACAGTGCATACGGGGCCCTGGACGTTAGGCCCAAGTGAACAGTTCTCATGATATTGAAAAAAATATATATAAAAATATTGTATGTTAAACGATTTTACTGAAAATGGACTAAAAAGTAAAAAATAATTCTTTTCTTGTGCTACAATTTCGATGGTGTTATCTCACTTTAAATAAAATCGCGGCGCGGCATAACAGAATAACAGAATATGAATTAATTTAATACAGCACCACAATTTTATTTAAAGTGAGAAAACACCAAAGAAATTGTAGCACAAAAAAAAATTATTTTTTAGTTTTTAGCGCATTTTTAGTAAAATCGTTTAACGTAATTCTTTTATATATTTTTTTTTATTTTCTAGGTTTTAGTGCATTTTTAGTAAAATCATTTAACATAATTCTTTTATATATTTTTTTTACATTCTAGGTTTTAGTATTTGCTGATTTTTTATATATTTTTTATTTTTGACTTTTTTTTATAAAATATTGTATTGTCATCCAATCTACGCACGCATGCAAAGTTTCAAAACAATTGGTTTGGTGGAAGTTGGTGAAAATTGAGTTGCAAGATTTGAACTATACACCAAACATACACAGGATCGAAGCTAAGTAAAATCATTTTAAAAGATTTACGTAGCGATGATTCGTAGTGTTAAAGAGATATTTTTTCAGTATTTCAATTTGTTATTAAATGTTTTTCTTAGTAAAGATTGAGTGTAATAAATTACGTACAGTCTAGAAGTACATTTTTTCTCAAAATTACCATGCATTTCTAGATTCGGAGATATGGGCCTGTGAGGTCCAATGCGTTCAGTGGGGTAATTTTTACTTACATTACTGTAGGGTTAAGGGGAGTTTTTGCAAATGGACGAGGCGGAGCTTGAAGGTGTCATTAAGTAGCGAATGGAATAGAATTTTCACGTGGCGGGTTCAACGTGTTGCCAGTTATTTCTCGTTGGCAGTAACGCAGACACGATGGGCGCATTAAAAATATGTACGAACTCCCATTTCAACGGATACACGCGGCTCAAGGTGAACCGAAATAGTTTTTTGTATGTACGATCTTCATTATTCACCTCGCGTGGGGCTTCGTCTGCACCCTAATTAAGAGACTCTTTCCCGCAAACACGCTCCGGCCGAAGTCTCGCGTGAAACGGTCAAACTTCACGGAGAAGTTTACGAGAATCCAAGGTGTGTTTAAATCTGTGTTTAATAAATAGATGCACAGTGTCGCGGTACAGCTGAGCCAGTCTCTTCATTTCGTTCATCCACCGGGGAATGAGTAAGGTTACTGCAATCGTCGTTGAATTATAGTTGCAACCGATGGAATTAATAACCGATCCTGTCGCCGGGGAAGCCGAACGAGGAAAAACGCGAGGGAACGTTACAAAATTATACGAAGCACGGACAGGCCAGATAACCCGAGTACTCGGTTAGCAACACGATCGTTCGACTATTACGAGAATGATAACGGGCACGCATGTATGTACATATGTGTCCGCCACGGTATCTGGGGTTATCGTTTCTTTTTTCTTTCGTTCCCGAGTCAACCGAGGGGAGAGCTAACTGAACAGGATCAGAGTGGACCACGGGTCATCGAAAGAACCAGCAGACATCCACAATCATGCCGCTCCACCTTCACTCCCTCTATCCGCTCGACTAACCGAAACACAAAACTCTGAACGCCACTCTACGTATCCACAAACTTCCAGAGAACCTAACCCCTGAGAGAATCATAAATTAAACTCCTGTTACGTCTTCTAATCCGTATATGCGCTACCAACATTTAACAGGAAGCAAAAGAGGTTGCAAGAGCGACTAATCGCTTTTTATTCGTGTAAGCTCGTTTCTAGAATGGTCCCAGTAGCAAACGAGGAGAAAGTCCCGTGGAGCTGATTTGCCGACCGCGAATATATCGCTCTGTACATGTAAATATTCTCACAGTTCACCACGTCGAGGGTCCCCGTATCCGCTGACGTCGCGACGACCCGATGACCCCACCGAACTTTACGCCATATTCGCATGCCGATTTGCAAGCGTTTATGTGCGCTCGATTTCCGTTCGAGGAAACGCTTCGAGTCGAATGGCAACATCGGCAGAGAAACGCTGCCTGGTAACCAGCCCCATCGACCACGCTGCCCGAAGCGAACTCCATCTGGACGCTTCCATTTTAATTGCGACCCACAGGTGTCTGGCGATCATCTTTGTCTCTAGCAAGATTGTTCCGCGAGCGGACGGGGTCGGTAATCGAACCTGACAAGCGGTTTCAATTCACGACTTGCAATATCATCCGTGGTATTTTACAGTGGTGAAAAATAAATATGAGGAGGGTATAATGTTAAGGATAGACTTCTATATTATATATGGACATTAAACATGTATCTAGATTTAGTGTCTTGTAAAATGGATAATCTATGGACTAACGCTGTGGACCCTTATCGCTAGACCCACGCTAACCATATCGATAACACAGACGAGGTATAGGATAAACCTATCAGCTTATGGGTGTTCGTGTCGCCACCCAAACTGTGTTACCGACCCATAATGTGAGGACTGAATGTAGTGGCATCTACTCATGAACAGCGGCCAACTCAGCAACTACTCTGAAATGCTGAAAGGTGTTGAGATGCTGAAAGGTGTGTGCGTGCTTGTATACGTGTGACTTGTTCAGAGAGTGTTTTACATAGAGGGCAGGCTTTTGCAACGCTACGCTTTAGCTCGGTTTGTCAACGACTCACGCGGATTTCTCTCCGAAAATCCATTTCGAAGATCGAGACACTATGGCGCCCAAAAATGGTATTTCTTCGAAGCCCGTGTAAGCTATAAATCGCAAGATGACATTGTTTATTAGTACTTTGCGTGTAGTAGAACCTTTCACGTATCGTACGCCGAAAAGTATTAAAAATTCCCTCTAGTTTCTAATGCACTGTTTCATCAATCTAGTGAAGTAATAATAATTGGATTCTATTTGCCCCGAATATTAGTTTATCGCCGATTTGTCTGTGCAACTGCAATGCGTGAGTGTATCGAGCAGCTCGAGATCTCTCGCGACGGCGAATCCGTGTCCGTTTGTCAATTCTTTTCTATCTCTGCAATGAGATACTTAGAATCCGTTTGTCACTTGAAAGCAATGCAAGCGTACCACTAAAATATGCGAAAGAAATTGTAATCGTGTGTATGCAGAGAGATCGACGAGAACCTCTCGTTTATTTCTCTCACGCGTGTATGTTAACCCTTTGAACTTTAAAGTAAAGTCTTTTGAAAGAATTTTAGTAGCCATTTACCGTATATTGCAATCACAGTCCGAAGGGTTAATATACCAAAGCATAGTCTGTTATGCTTCTTCTGAGTGGTGTGTATGTGTATGTGTGTGTGCGTGCTGCGAAACTTAGGAAAGTTGGGCATGCAAGTCTAGTTTTAAGCGCTCCATTGAAGAATTCTTCAAACGATTCTTCGAGGGATTCGCCGAGGGATTCGCCGAAGGGTTCTCTGGTGAATTCTTTCAGAGATTCACTCAGAATTTCGTTGGCGGGCTCAGGGTAGAATTAGATCTGGGTTAAGGTTTACTAATATTGTAGAGTAGAATTAGAAAATTTTTCTGTTCGGTGAACTTACGTTCAGTGAGTTTGGTTCGGCCTAGACATTTAATCAGAATTTTATTGTTTTTCGTGTAGGTATTTCTTCGATGGTTTTGTATGACTTGGTGTGCCTGTCACGCATCTTGTCAATCTGTTTCCATTTCCAGCTCTCCTTTATGTATCTCAACGATGGGTTTGCATGGTTTATTCCATTTCATGCATTTCGTCGATGGTTTTTCGTAATTTGTTCTATTTCCTCAGAATCGTCGATGGTTTTGCATGATTTGTTTTATTTCCTGGGTTTGTTCGATGGTTTTGTATATCTTGTGTCACTCTGTCATGCATCTCATCGATGGGTCTACATTCTCAGCTCTCTACTTCATGTATCTCTACGATGGTTTTGCATGCTCGTGCGTGCTCTTCTATGGGTCGAAATTATCTCGAACGGCACCAACTCAATGAGTTTTTTTTAAAAATAATATATTTAAAAATAAAGGAGATAATGAAAAGTGATAGTGAAACGTGTTAGTGCAAAGTGATAGTGAATGAAGACATCTAAGGAAGCCTAGGTTAATTTATTATAGCATGAAGTATTTAAGGCTCCATGTAAAATTGCCAAGTAGTCACTGAATCATTAGCTTTGTTGCTCTTTTGTTGGCTCCTCATCTCCGATGGGGAGGTCGCCGCTGCTTCCGTTTCCGGAAGCAAGCGACTGAGCATGGAATCTGTATGGGTGGATCAGTTTCATCCCTTGGTGTTCTTGTCCAAAGGGAAAAGTTTCGGGCGTAGGGGGTGTACCTTTTGGTATACTGCCTGCGTAAGTCACCCGGTCCGATTCCCAGTCTCTTCGTTAGTCGGCTTGAGTCAGGTCACACCTAGCGTTGCTCCTGACGAGTCGCTGGGTGCAGAGGAATCGTTTGGGAGACGCCGAGCGCTTTTCCCTTTCGACTCGGACAGCAGGGTGGTAGGAACCGCGCCATCTAATACTCCTTTCATGCTCACCCGTAGTCTTTCCTTCTTTGCTGAATTTATTTCAATCGAGTGATTACTTGACAGTTCCCTAGATTCGATATCTAAACCGAAGGGATCGATGGAACTTTGTTTCCATCCATCTCTTTGGTTTAGTAGACTAAGGGATTCATGTACAGGGAGATCGATGGAACTTTGATTCCATCTATCTCTCTGCGGGTCTCGAAGCGCAGCAACCTCCTCGTGGTGAGACCTGGTAATCGGTGAAAACCGAGCCGATAGCTGCGATTGTCAAATATTCTAATTAGATATAAGAATTTCTTTAACTTGCAATACTGTGGTAGAATGTAAGAATAAAACATGTAACTTGAAATGTTTGTTCGTTTGTTCCTACCGGCTTCCAGAACACGAGTATAGTATTAAGTTAGAAGCAGAGGGTGGAAACTGAATGGGGAACTTCCGGGATAGCGTTTAGACAGGAAGCAGGAGGCTTTCATAGCTTAGAGGGCGCTAGTGTCGCGGTATAGTTGTGTTTGTGTTTGTACATACACGATCGGCTGAGCATATAGGCCGGTATTCATAGTCGCTACTTATTCTTAAGCAAATGCTTAAGCATGCGGCATCCTCTACTAACCTAGTAGCTAATAAAGGATGCCGAATACTTAAGAATTTGCTTAAGAATAAGTAGCGACTATGAATACCGGCCATACTGTCTTGTAAGTGACAACAGGTGAAACGCAATCTATATAAATAATAATTGTGCTTTTTAGTTGTTATTATTACACGATTATAGTGATATTCTGAAGTAGAGGAATAATAGAGTTTAATAACTTAAACTGAATATGCAGAAGAATGGAGCTACTGCAACGAGAATGGCAGGTAAGAAAGTTTCATGTACGGTTTAAGGTTAGAGTACACAGCGTTTATTTGAATCCTCGTGATGTTTTTTGAGTTTTACATTATACATTCTATTAACAAACACTTTCAGTTTACTGTAGTAAATAGGTTTATTTTTTGCCTTTCGGCCTCAAAATGGGGTTACATTTGTTATGTGTGCAAGTGTATCTGGGGCGTCGAGATTGTGCTTTCGTTTTGACTTCTTCCTTCATCTTGTTCTTCTTTCCTTCTCCTTTTTTTCAGTACCATACGCATCCACTCTGCTCCTTCTTCTTCTCCCTTTAGTATCCCTCTGAGCATTGAATTTTCTCTTTTCAGCTCCTTACAGTCGTGTAGCATGTGACCCAGCGTCTCTCTAGCCCCATTACATAGTCTCACTTTCAGTTTACTGTATTTACTAAATTCAGAAGAAAATATATTAAGAGCCCTTTTCTAAACTTAAAACTTGTATGTTTGGATTGTACTCATCAAATACTATCAAAAGACACAAAAATGAATTTTTGATTTTGCAGGGAGAGGACAAGAAGTTCATTGGTGATGTTACACGTTGGTGCAGGAATATTAACAGACTGTTAAGAGGTAATGACTCCGGTGCTACAGTTCAAGCGCATTTAGCGAACCAAGCTTGCAGCTACTCCACCAAGAATTATAGAAAAATGTAGATAAATAATTTTCATAGTTCTATGTTCTCCTATATTTCTTATATACACTTCTATATTTTTACTTTATATGTTATATTTAACTAGATACAAGATAAATAAAAGGAATATTTTCAATAGAAAAATACGTGCCACTCGCTAATCTTTACCTCTACTTGTATTTTTACAATTAAGTATATTATACAAAATGTAACAGTTATTGTTGGTAAAATAATATCCAATTATGCCAATAATAACTGAAAAGATGGGGAAGGTTTAGATAAGAAACTTCAGGTGAGTGTGAAATATTTAATTAAATTTAATTACTGCAAATTTAATTAAATATTTTTCTCTAATACCTGAATTTTATATCGAAATCTTAACTTGTCAACAAATGTATTTTTTATTCTATATATTACAGTACGCAGATTCTGAGTGTATTTAATTTTTCCGGCATGAGCCGCCATATTGAATTTTAGTTCAAATAGAATCTTTCATAGCTTAGAGGGCGCGCAAATACTAAACCAAAAGTTTTGCTGGAGTTTCCACCCCCTGGTCCCGACTAGCGAGCCGCTAACGAGACGAGACTGTACTTCACCGAGTGTTTTCGAGTTTTTGTAATAAGAGAAGAGACATAAATATTGACAGTAAGCCATAGAAGTAGAATCATGTTGTCGCGATTGTCTATAAATGTTGGCCGAACGTTGCTAGTAAATATCAATTTAAGATCACAGGTAAATCGAGTAAATCTAGCTTTCGTCTTGGTTATGTTACTGCGCCTTAAATCGCTATAAACAAACATATTTTCACGTTGAAATGCAAATCTGTTCAGAAAATAGCAAAATGCAAGTTCAGTCGTCTCGCTTGCAGTACAGTGAACGTTTCTTCGAGGGACAAATATGCCTTCGGTATTCACAAACATTCGAAATTTATTGGCAGTTACTTCGTTCGGCATCAGAGCACCGTCGATGCGCCGAAGACGAATGAAACTGTAATAAATACACCGAAAGGTACGAACTGTTACCTGAATTTTAATTAAATGCAAATCTTCACGACCAATGCAAATCAATCAGACGACTTTATATCAAATAGAAAAACTGCCTTTAGATCCACCTGCGCCACAGATTCAAGAAGCAGTGCAAAGCACGAGCGAAACTGGAGCAGAGAGGGTTCTTATAAGCGAGTTACCAGGTGAAACAGCTTAACGCTTCCCCGAGCAAATATTTTTATCGATAAAATAACCAACGAACCGTGAAATGCAAAAGTATACGCTTAAGTTTTATAATATTTCGTATAGATCCGCCTGCACCGCCGACTCCAGAAATAGTAGAAGTTCTCCTGCATCCGAACGGAGAGCCTACTTTGGCAAGTATAGGATTGGGTGGATATACTCCCAGTGGAATGATACAATCGTGTCTAGAGTGGCTTCACATCGGTTGCGATATGCCGTGGTGGTCGACGATCGTAGCAGGCACGGTGTGCGTCAGGCTGCTAATATTCCCGTTAGTAATAATGGCTCAAAGGAACGCCGCAAACATGAGCAATAATATGCCAGAAATGCAGAAAATACAGGTGAAGATGACGGCAGCTAGACAATATGGAAATGAAGTTGAAGGTACGAAAGAAACATTTTAATACGCTTATAAATAAGGAATAAATTATAATTTTATTTTCAGCTAGCATACACGCGCAGGACTTAATGAAATTTATGAAAGAAAAGAAGCTTAATCCTATGAAAAGTTTAATAGTAGCTTCTGCGCAAGTATGTAGTTTATAATCCGTAAAAGTACTTCCAATAGTTCCGAAAGTATCTGCTTTGTAACGATAATGAGCGAGATTCTTTCTTATCTATTCACCAGATCCCAATATTCATTTCATTCTTTGTGGCTCTGAAGCAAATGGCTAATGCCCCTGTTGAAAGTTTAAGAACCGGCGGTTTGTGGTGGTTCACAGACTTAACGATTCCCGATCCCTATTATCTACTGCCTATAATCACCAGCATAACAATGTATACAACAATCGAAATGGCCATGTTAACGAATAGTAGCATGGGTAGCCTGGGCATAGGGAAATATGCGTTCAAAGCGTTACCAGTCGTTATGTTACCGTTCATATTAAACTTCCCAGGGGTAAGAAACACTTGTTATTATATGCTAGCGTAAATAAAGCTACATTATACTCTGCTACACTTGCGCTATTAGAATTTGTTGCGTACACTAAAGTGCATTGTTTCAGGTTATTTTGTGCTACTGGGTATCGACAAACTTCATTTCCCTGCTCCAAGTTGGAATTCTAAAAACAGAAAGACTGAGGGAAATGTTTAATATTCCAGCTTTGGTAAAACATAAAACCGAAGAGCTTCCTCTGGAGTCGAAAGGCTTTGTGCACGGATTAAACGAATGTAAGTTTTGGTAGGAATCCCAGGCTTGGTGTTCAATGCATTAATCTTCAAATTCTTCTCAGCTTGGACCAACGTCAAAATATCTAAAAGGCTGCAAGATAAAAAGTATGCGGATTCGATGCAGTTCAACAGAGCAGGGAAAGGTCCTTTGCGGAAAACATTCAGATACGATCCAACAAAAAATCCACCAACAGCGGCAGCGATTTTAACGAAAAAAAGATAATACCCTACATGTAGCTATCTGTAGATAAAATTGTAATATTTAACTTGTCGAAAGATTATTATTTACAACGATTCTCCGCTCTGATAATAAATTATAACAAACCCAATTGTAGATCTACGATTAGCTACAAGTTGTCTAACAAGCTGGATAATTTATATCTTCTTCGGTCACTTTCGTTGTACTATCAATGCCATTAAAAATATTTTAGATAGATAAATTTTGTGAAACATTCGATGTATTGCCCAGCGCAATCTTACAGAATTTATATGTAGCTTATAAGACTATTAACATTTAAGTCCGATACACTGATTAATGACTTCAAGTAGATGGCTGTTCTCAAGAGCTGCCGCTACTCTTTCCTTGTCGGCCAGTTGCTTGTTCACTGCTGTTTCCGAGACGTGAGTACCTGGCGTAATTTCGACGTTAACTTTGAACCTCGATGGCAAAGCTCGCAAAAGTTGCACTCGAATTGATAAACCAATTAATGTTGCCATACTACAGTGCGGTATAGTCGGAGTAAATTGTATATGAACTCTGCTTGCCTTATTATCAATCTGTAATAAAACATACCTATAGACTAAAAGGAACTACCATTATTAATGTATTAATGTTACCTCGATAAGTGTTTGCTCAACTACATTCAATTCTTCCAACGTTAAGGGATGTTCAGGATCATTGATATTTCTAATGAGATCTACAAATTGGAGTAAGTAAATGTCGCGCACGGAGACAGATATTAGGGCTGTCAAATCTAAGTCTATGGAATTTTTACTAAAACACACCAAAGATCTCGCGAGAGTCAAATTCGTCCGCGACATCCTCGTCTTCGTCTTCTGCGGTAACTTGTCTATCGTCTATCTTTTTGTATAACTTGGGATTGATGTTCTCCAAAGTGTCATCCATTTTTTTTTATTCTCAAACAAACATTGCTACGCAAAATCTAATGTTCACTCTCCTACTGTTTACATTCGTTAAGAGGGTCTAACTTTACGGCAAGGAAACAGCAAGGAAAACAGTGTGGTGTTCCCTCTCTGTTCTGCTATTGGTAGTGTCGAGATTCTACCAGAAATTAGAACGCACTCGCGGCGTAGTAAAACTGTTATGAATAAACAGATTCTAGAATCGGTGCTCAATGGCTCCCTCTGTAACTGCTAAATCTAACCTTACTTTCGTTTCTCAGAACGGGTGAACAGAAATTTAATTTTGCATATTTTGCTTTTGTAATGAAAAGATCATATTAAAGTTACATAAAAACACCTCTCGTAGAGCAAAAAAATTGATGCAAAGACATAACCTAGGCCGGTATTCATAGTCGCTGCTTATTCTTAAGCAAATGCTTAAGCACGTGGCATCCTCTACTAACCTAGTAGCTAGTAAAGGATGCCGAATGCTTAAGGATTTGCTTAAGAATAAGTAGCGACTATGAATACCGGCCCTAACCGCGGCAACGCTATTCAAAAAAGGGCACGGGAATAGGGACAACGCATTTTTCAGGGCACGGTAATTGGGACAAAAACATGAATTTTTATTTCAATTAAAAAAATATAAAAAATTAACAATTTCAACCCGAAAAAATGCCTTAATAAAGAGAAAAGTTCAAAACACCAATATAAATTTTCATCAGGCAAAAATTAAAATAAGAGAAGTCAGTAATTAATTCCTTCGTGAGCAAGTCGGCGTCGAAGCACGGTAATTGGGACATCTACCCTACGCTACTCCACTATTCATATTTTATATGGACTACTCACCTTCAGAGTGCGCTTGCGTTGTAATGGCAGCGTACAGTGTTGGCACATGCTTGATTTTTTAGTAATGATTACTCTAATACACTACAAATAGGTGAAACATTATTCAACGTTTCGTACAAAACGTTTCATTATCATTTGATAATACAGTGAATACTGTATAAAAAAATAATCGGTGAGTTTGTTAATATATAAAAAATAAGGTAAGGTTATATTCGTATTTTCTAAATTTCTTCATTTCCTCGTTTCCTCGATTATTTGAGATTTCTATCCACATAGAATTTTAGTTGCAGACTCAAGATGGCTACATCACTTGCGGAGCAACTAAAGAAGCTCAGAACCCCACAAACCAGTATATTGCAGCTGGATAAAAAACGTGCTAGCTTATTGTTCGATCCAAAAGAAGCTGCAAATTTAGATAGAGAAACAGTCTTGAGTATCGGTCAGAATGGGTTGCAGGAGTTGGTTAAGTTGACCGACCTGTTCCAAGAATTCGAGAGAACGCTCTTTGCGCAGAGCTCGCTGAGCCTCGAACGTGCTGTGCAGGATGTTAAAGTTAACAAGAAGTTAGATGACGAAATTGAAAGATTTCTAATTCTCCTTTCCCCTTACTTTCTGTTAAATAATGCTCACAAAGCACTTGAGTGGTTGATATACAGATTTCGCATACACGAATTCAATAGAGATCAGTTTTTACTGCTAATTCTACCGTACCACGAGACTCGAATGTTCGTTAGAGCACTACAGTTGCTAGATCTATCAGACACGGCCGATAAATGGCACTGGTTAGAACCTCTTCAAAAACCTGGAGTTCCATTAGCTTCGGTCACTCTGATCAATCGCCTCGGCTCTGACGCCGGCCTGTTAAAGCTTATTTGCAATCATGTCGGCGCTGCTACAAAAGTTTATTCCGATCGAGCAAGCTGTCTGAGCACACTGTACGCGTTTTACGCTACTTCTATATTAGGGACCATTGATCGATCGACCACCATTGCCGAAGTTCAGATAAATCACATGCTACCGACCATTCTGAAAGGCTTGGAAAGTTCTGTCGCTGATTACGCAGCTAGCACTTATATGATTTTAGCGAGACTAATGATGAAAGTGAAACTCAACGATGAGACCACAGAAAAGCTACTTTTAAAAGTATTTAAAAAACCATATTTGAAAGACGAGGCACTGACTTTGCTGTTTTTCCTCTACAACGCGCCGGCGTGTGAACTCACCACTGTTTCGAAGAGCCTCGCTACTCGATTATCCGAGTTTTCTTGGTTTATTCAATCAGCGATGAAGCTTCAGTCCTCCAACACGAATATATTAAAATTCATTGTACCGCTGCTTCAAACCAACTGTCGCGTGGTGTTGAGCGACCCGATGGGAACTTCGCGCGTTCAGAACATGGTGAGCGAAATACTCACTCGAATAACGCTGGATAACGGCGGCGTGGATGCCATACTGTGGAATATTCTGGAAAAGGAATTTCTCGCGAAAAACGTATCGAGCGAGGCTAAAGATTTCCTGATGCGGTTGTACCAGTGCCTCGAGAAGACGTACCCGGAAAGATTCGACGACTACTTGAAGAGCCTTATGAAGCGCGGCGACGCGGACAAAAATTCCAAACTGACACTGCAATTTCTGACTTCCTGGCATTACGGGGCCAGAGACACCCAGGACTCCGTGGGGATACTCGATAGACTGATACACATCAGTCCACAGCAAAGAATCCTGGCGCTGCAAACATTGGCAGACAATAACGTGAATATCCCAGAGAGCTTCCAGGAGATGATGACGAACACCTTGCAAGCTAGATTCACAGACAGCGAGGTGAATGTAATCAGAGCTTTGCTCTCCGTCCCTACGGAACGTCTGACCAGGCTTCTTCCGGTAGATCTGTTGATCGACGAGCTGAAAGTGTTGCTGTCGACGTGTCACAGCATGACCAGAAAGGTGTTGGCAAAGCCAGCGTTGAAGATCTTGTTAGAGCTGTGCGAGGCAGGGGACGACACTAGTGTCTTCATCACGTCCCTGCCGTATCTGTTTCCGAACGATGACGCAGACGTGGACATCGCGATGGAAGTGCTGAACTCGAACTTCGCGAAGAAGAACCCTTACATGCAGCACGTGCAAAAGGACCTGGGCAAGTCGCCCAACGCGGAGGCGGTCTCGTCGGCAGCGTTTCATAACATATTGAACTGGAAACTGCTGCCGCTGACTGATAATATACTGAGCGCTATGAAGCAGCAGATTGCTCACGGTGACGCAGCCTCCATGTTCTTCAATTTAATACTCCTGGGGTCGGTGTGCAGGGTGCCCGTCGGTTCTCTGCAGCCCGAAGTATCCAGGGAGGTCATCGAAATGGCTACGGAGATAATAAAGAAGTTCCCCCAAGTGAAGATGCTGCAGAACTGCAACAACATAACGGGGGACAATATACAGACCGCCATCGAGCTGACGTCGCAAGGCGTCCTGCCGCTGCAAGTCTGCACGTACGTGCTGGAAATGGTGCACAGGCGCCTCGATCTGAAATTGAATTCCAAGTTCGACTTCGAGAACAACCCACACCGCAGCAATTTGATCCTGAGGATCCTCGAAATGTTCTTCGAGGGGATAGACAACAAGTACTGGTGCAAGCATTACTCCCGATGCTTGCAGATATTCTTCCAGATACACTTCTCCACGGTGAAGGACCTGATACGATTCCTGTCCCAGCTGTACATAAAGCCAGTCAGAGTGCAGACGTCCTATCATTGCCTGAAGATAACGCTGGTGCTCTTGAACGAATGCAAGTCCGTGCAATGGGCGTTCGAAGATAAAGTCTTCGTGACGAACCTGTTACTATCCCTTGCCAGAGAAAACAACGATTGTCGAGCAGCGGCGCTGGACGTTCTCGAAAAGCTCACACATACGTTCAGCTTGGTAGACACTCCGTTGTCAGCATTGCTGAAGCAGTTGGTGATCAGGAGTCCAGAGATATCCCTGGATCCTGACCAGCTGTCGCTGACGCTTTACGTTCTACTGTCGCCAGACCCGGATGTCTGCGGACAATTGAATTCTGGCTTACGAAAGAAGCTTCAGCAGGCGCAGCAATTGTTGTTCGACTTCGTTATGGACCCCGAGACTCCTATACATATCAAATCGCAACTTTTGGACATACTGGTTCACGTCAATGGGCCGACGATAGTTCAGCAGCTGGCACCCCTTGGCCTTCAGCTTCTACAGACCCTAACGACCGAGTCTAACACCAAATCAGCTGGGAACGTGGTGAAGAATATACTACAGAGATTCAACAGCGTAACGGTGGCAGCTCTGACTCTGAAGCCAGTGTGGCAACTGTTCGAGGCCAGCGTAGTGGAGCACAAGGCCGAGATAGTCACAGAGGCCAGCGCTCGACACTCGCCGAGCGTTGTCCTCTTGAAGCAAATCGAGGAGACGTTCTTCCGAAGCGCTGGTAAAATGTCCTCGGAGCTTCAGGAAAAGATCCTGGCTAAGCTGGTGGACGTGGTCACTGACTGCAACGTAAGCAACGTTATTTCTACGGCCAACAGGGCGATCAGGAGGATTCGTATGGACGCGCAGCTCGTGGTCAACGAGCTGCAGAATATGAAGAACCTCAAGGACACCGAACAGAATGCTGCAAAGGCGAAGACGAAGAAACGATTGAGCGTTGTACGTTCGCTACCGGACCCAACGATGATTAATAGGAGGGAGTGGAAGCGTGGTGTAACGCTTCTGGAGTTCGTGCAACGAGCTAATAACATCGAACGCGAGGAACTGCTTTATCCAGTTCTGTTTGACCTATTGAAGACGTGCCTGAGCTTCGAAGAACAGAGCCCTATAGAGTACACCAATCAGCTTCTGTTGTCGACGATCCATCGACTCGCGGTGAAGAGATTGCCCATAAGGGACGCTCATCTGCAGGTGGACTTGATAACACAATGCATCAGGACCTCGAGGAACCCTCAGACCCATCATCACGCGCTGTTGGTGCTGGTGGAGCTGTTGAAGGTCGTGGACATGCGCTGCGCTCTTTACACCATCATGCCCATATTCACCTTCATGGGCAGCTCGGTGGTGCGCCAGGACGACGCTTATTCGATACAGATCATCTCCAAGACCATCGAGACCGTGGTGCCCATAATAAACGCGGCTGAGAACGAGACTCACGCTTGCGAAGTTCTAAGGACATTCATCGTTTCCCTGCCCGACATCCCCGAGCACAGGCGGACACCTCTGTTCGTTAAACTCTTGCAGCTGCTGGACAATCATTTCCATCTATATTACCTGCTCACCTTCGAGAGGCACGTAGTGTCGAGAACCATGCGCATCACCGATCAGGAGACCTCTGGTCAGAGATTGGAGTTCGCCCTGCAGGTGTCCCAGGAGTTTCCGCCTTCCAGGCTTGTACAAGTCTGCGTGAAGCTGGCGCAGTTCATGAAGGAGCTGCCGACCGACATAGAAGGGGAGGAAGACAGGAAGGCAGCGAGGTCCTTCAAGTACAAGCACGTCTTCGACGTGGCCAACAGCAACCCCAAATACCTGAGACACTACAAGTACACTCTGGTCCAGTTCTTAAGCAACCTCCTATCCTCGCCGGACTTCATCAACCGAGTCGCAGAGCTCGACTCCGCCGAAGTGGATAACTTGAGACCGTACTACGATCAAATGATCGTCGAATTGATTCTGCTTATCCAAAGTACATCGAAGACCGCCGATCGGCACCAGGGTAAACCGTTTTTGAAGTACTGGAAGGTGCTTCTGCATTATTTGTACGATGTGCTGGATCTGATCAATAATTTGCTGCCGAATGCGATCTTCTTGAACAGCATCAAGCGCCTGATGGACCGCGAGTTGACGACAGTCAAGAGGAAAGCCCTGGAACTTCTAAACACGCGTCTCCAGCAACGGAAGTTCGGGGAGGAGGATTACGCGGACTTGCTCAGCTTGATCGAGTCTTTGTTGAAGAACATCGAGGTTAGAGTGAAGTCTGAGACGCAGGAACAGGAGATCGTCCAGCAAACCGTTCTCATCACTCTGAAGCTACTGGCCAAATTACTAGCCACTGAACATCCTTCCGTGTTCAAACCTGTAAGTTCCTCGGACAGTGTTTTTGTCTTTGTAGGAGAACGAATCCAATCCAGCAGGAATTCTCCAACGAATTACTATTCTGTTTTAGATCCTGGAGATGACCACCGAACTTCTTCGAACGAGAGAAGGACCAGTGCTAGGCAGCGCTGCACTGTGCGTCGCAGAACTGTGCAGCTCCATGCGCATCCACGCCATTCACTCGCTGAACAAGTTCGTGCCAGCGATCTTGCAGCTACTGGAGACCCACTGCCATCAAGGTGTGCCCGACGTGATAGTCGTCAGCATAGTCAGCGCGCTGCAGAAGATAGTCGAGTCCGTAGGAAACTTCCTGTCCCTGTACTTGGACCAGTTGCTGTTCCAACTGGCGAGGCTGAATTCTCTCTACACCGACACGGAGCATCCAAAGATCGGTATCGTGGTGTCGCGTCTGAAGGCGACCACGCAGAAGCTGTCCAGCTGCGTGCCTCTACGCGTACTACTGCCAGCGGTGAACCGGACCTACGCCACGTTGCTGACGAAGAGGTCGTACCAGTGTATACCAGCTCTCATGATCGTCTTGGCCGAGTCCTTCGGCAGCGTGCAGTCGTCCGATTTAACGCCAGCCATCCCAGATCTCGGCACGTTCTTCTTGAAGGTCTTGCAATTCCGCGAGGACGTTTCCACTCCCGAGGGCGGCATGGAGGTGGACGACTCGGAAGTGACGCTGAAGCACGTGGTGATGGTGGAGGAGAGCGCTAGCAAGTCGTTGGTCGCCTTGGTCTTGAAACTGAGCGAAGCCACTTTCAGGCCTCTCTACTACAAGCTGTACGATTGGGCTGCCAGGAATCCGCAATACAAGCAACGGTGCATCACTTTCTACAGGCTCTCCGCCAATATAGCCGAATGCTTAAAGTCCCTGTTCGTGCTCTTCGCTGGCCACTTCCTCAAACACGCGGCTGTCCTGTTGAGCAGCAACAATCCTTCCATCGCGGCAGAGCCCCAGGAAATGACGCTTCCCGAAGAGTCCAGCAGGATCGAGCTGGTGGAAGCTATTCTGCTGACCCTTTACCGGGTCTTCAGCTACGACGCGCACAATTTCGTGAATCAGGAGAGATTCGAGACGCTCATGCAACCCATCGTGGATCAGCTGGAGAACACGATGGGCAGCAAGGAGGAATACGAGAAGAGGGCCAGTGAACTGGTCGTGCCTTGCGTGGCAGCCTTCGCCAGTGCCATTCCTGACGATTCCCTGCACAAACAGCTGGTCTACCAGACGTTGCTGAAGACGAGGCACGCGAAACCGTCTGTACGAAGCGCGGCGCTGAACGCTTTGGTAAGTAGAAGCTCCATTGTCAATCTGTTCCTCTGATATAATCGATCTTTCGACGCTTAAATGCCACGAGAATACCTCTATACGTATCTGACATTGCACACGAAACATCATCACCGTTGCGTTCGATTAACACAGGTCGAGATCGTAAGGAAGCTCGGAGAAGATTTCATGCCACTGTTGCCGGAGACTATACCTTTCCTGGCAGAGCTATTGGAGGACGAAGATGAAGCTACAGAGAAATGTGCACAGAATGCAGTACGTACACTCGAAGAGATCTTAGGAGAGCCTCTGCAAAAATATTTCTAAACTAATCCGACAGAGCTGTTCACATCATAGCTCAGGTACATAAAAACTTGTACATATCCACGCACGCAAGTGTAATCAGTGCAATGAAATAAATCATGAATTTTTACGCGACATTTCCTATCTCCTTACTCTCTTAACACGCCGAGGAGCAAGTTTCTTTTTAATATGCTTCTTATTGGAATACAAGGCAGGGGTATTAAGAAAACATCCGTTTATTCGTAACTTAGTCACAATTTGGACGAAATATAGAATATATTATTTCCTTACTTTATAATACATTATCGTAAATGTACATGTGTGTGTGGGGGGAGTGTAAGTAAAATTGTGGCAACGCTAAGTAGGCGCCTGAGTTCTAATATTGACAGCGAATTTATTTGCGGCGACGAGCGCATTTATAGTCCTTCTTAGAGAGTGTCCCCGATACATACGCGAGCGGAACGTTGCTCGTTCACCCGGTCGTCCCTTTTTCACGGAGAACATTTCGAAACGATATAATAGACACGAATTTCGAGGGTCCCTCGGCACCTCGACAGCCATTGTTCGCGACTTAACGGTTAAGGGGCACGACGAGGGTCGAGGCCTCTCGACGACCCTCTCGGAGATCGATTCCTTTTGGAGATCATCCTCGTAGAAAAATGCAACGTAGGCCTCCTCTCGCTGACGTTCCTTCTTTTTGCTGGCACCGTCAACTTAATTGTCGATTCTCGCCCCGAATCACACCTGGGGCACCTCCGCTGCGTTCCGCAGTGCCATCTCCTCCCCTTGCTCGATCGATGGGACTTTCCTACGAAGTCAATTTCAAATCGTTAGGCGTAGTTGGTGTCGCTAGGAACTAACGTAACTTCGGATGACCGCGGTCTTGACTGGAAGACAGACCTCTCGGCAAAATATCGAACTGGTTTCATGGATTACCACGAGGGAGGGCCAGCGAAGAAGGAGGAAAGGAAACTGTGGAGGGTGCAGTTTGCGGTGGTCGCGCCAGGATTTTGCGGGCTTTACTCACCTCTTTCTGTACTGGAAGATTATGTAGACGATGATGGCATTGCCAACGAACAGCAGAGCAATTAGCACGGTCGGCAAGACGATGTCTGTAAGGTTGAAAGGGAAGATACGATTAGAGAATATCTAGCCATGTGCGGATTTTCATCGCGTGTTTCTGTCGTCCAGTTCCACGCCTTCCAGAGCGGCACAGTGAACTTTGGACGGAGGCTGATTAATCGGCCGAAGTTTGCCGTTCTCGCGCGGTCGTTTCCGCGCTGATTGTCTCTTAATCGACGGTATTTTAATTGCAATTCGTAGGGAAATTGTGTTTCTCGCGGTGCTGAGTCATCGTTGCGATCAACAGCTTCGAGTCGATGCGGAGTCTTGGATTCTGAGCGTGGGTACAATTTTTCCTCTTTCCGCGAAGAGTGAAATTATGTAGGAACATGTTGATCCTCAAACGAGATCAAGTTCTCGAGGTTATTATAGTATTCTTGTATCGTGCTGATGTATTCATAATTTACAATGTGCCCTGAAAGTCACTTGTATTCGAAGCTACGAGCTGCGACGAATTTAGCAGCGACGTTGGTAGTGACTCACTAAGATTCGTCAGAAATTGCGACTGAGTTCTTGCACCGAATTCCTTCTCCAAAGTACCTACCGTACAGCAGAAGCTTTAAAGATACAGAATTGTATACAACATTTATACTTTTGACATTTTCAATTCACTACTAACGATCCGGGAAAGAGTCTCAATTTAAATTAAATAACTTCAGCGTAAACATCTTCTTTTGTGCCTAGAATGGCCTTAGAAGTAATTGGTTACAAGCGTTTATTTATAATGGGTAATCATCCACTGCTTACGAATTAGAGTGAATTAATTAAAAATACGCAAGAAAGCGTTAGAGACTACAGAGTACCCTTAAATCGACAGTTCAGCGGTGGAATTCAATCGACAAGTAGCACTTGCAAATCAAGATTAACCGTCACGTTGAACTTGAGTCACTCTTATTGGACGTAGTCGGTCATGAATTTTAATAAATGCAAATTTACGACTTTATACTCGTTTCTGTTATTCATTCGCTGCGCTCGTGACCGTCATTTAAAACGAAATCGATACCTAATTACAAATCAAGGGGCAGCGATGTCGGTCTGGACTGGAACAGAATCGAAGTCTTGTTTTTGTCGTTAATGCATCGAGGAAGTAATGAACGACAAGGCACTCTGCGCTTCTCAAACAATAAGCTGTGTACGTTGAACCAGATACCTGTCTCTTATCAGAAATCATATCTGGATAGCGTTAATTAATACCCACGTACGTTTAGTTCCAGTTTCTCGCGCGAACCTTGCTCCTATAATTTTTTTTTAGCCAACTGCTCTTTCTATCAACGATAAGCCGTCGTTACACGATTTTCAAATGAAATTGAGCGGAGAACGAGCGATGCAGATGTGGGGACGCGAACAATGAGGGGCGATAAGGAACTGTGAAGTTTTCGCAATCACGGCCATTATCTCGGAAGCTCGGGACATTAATTTCAACAAAGCAAGGCCAATGGACTTGCACTATCCCCGATAATTATTCCGTAATATCGGTACAGCGTCGTTCGATGAGCAGTCAAGAAATTTCCAGGCGACTCTCCAGCTGGACAATACGATGCTCCAAATGAGAAATTACGCGGAAAACGGGAGGAAGAAATGATTGAGAGCATTTGTCTTTCTTGACAGGATGACACATTCGGGGGGCGATATTTTTAAAAGAGACCTTTGCGTTTAATTACGAAGTGGTTGTTACTAATAGTGATTAATAAATAAATAGAAGACACTTGAAGGGAAATAATGATTGGCACGAAACTCGTGTTAGAAGACACTGATACTATTAGACAAGAAAAATATGTTCCAATGATTCATAGCTTTTAACCATCCATTAAATTACGTAATACGCGCATAAAGTGCTGGACTGCATTTTCAAACGCGAGCTTGTTTATTACATAATTCTTACGGGAACGAAAAATTTTCCTTTGAAAGCTCGACACCACTGGCCAAGAATTATTGCCCCAGCCATTTGCCGAGCTGCACGTGTTATCTTATCACGCAAGTAACAAGACCTGACGAAACGCGACCTGTACTTTTGCGCATTTTCCAGTTTTCCTTGCTTTTAAACAACACTCTTTTTAAATTCTCCCATTTTTCATGCGCTAAAGCAACGTCCAGTGATATTATTTACCATAAGCAAATAGCACTAATCACTCAGCCCAACAAATCGCACTCAAACTTCCTTTCACCACCTCACGGGTATCCCTCGTCTCCGTGCAATTTTTATATTCCAAAACAGCTGCATCGACTCCAAACAAGCTGCTTCAGCAACGATGGCTCTCGCCGCACGCGTCAATAAAATTCCACGGCACGGGCGCGAACAACCCCGAACGGTAAGGGCTCGAAGAATAGGTGCACAAACGAGGCAATTCGTTTTCAAAAGGAACGATTCGATTGCTTAGTAAAAATCGGATGGAACGGAAAAGAATTTCGCTAAGCTTGGTTCACTGACCTACGACGTAGTCGGATTGCTTCATCATGGCTGATTGCGCCGAATCCATAATGTACCCGTTGCCTGGCGCGACTGCGTCCTCACCTCGGCCGATTCTAACCCCCGTGCCAATGACGTCCCCCGAGAGACTGGACAACCGGCGGTGGTCGTGTTCCGTCTTCAGGATCACCGCCGAGGTGGCTGTCGAAAAATAAGGAGAAAAACAGCAATGATTATTGGATGCTTGTTTGTAATATACAAATATGTAGTTCCCTGTATCCAAATTTTTCTTCCTTCGCGAAATAAGTGACGAATATCAAGAATATCAATTTCGAAGGTCACGAGAGTCTACAGTCTAAGTAAAAGTAAGAAAGATGGGTGATGCAGGGTTATCGAGAACTCTTATCGCTTTCGAGCTGACGCGAATGTAGAAAAGTAATCGATAAAGTGGCTGATAATAGACGAGCATGTTGCAACGCACGAGGGGCATATACATTCCGGAGTTTTCTTAAAAACTCTGAGTTTCTGACTCAGCGTGGTGTTTGAAATTCTGTCGTCATTGCGATTAAAATTTTTTAATTAATTTCTGCGCGAAGTAGATGTGAAAAATGCGAACCACGTGTCGTCCTCGTATTTTCAGTTTCTCTTTTTAACTTCCGCGTTATAACGGCACTGCAATTACACGGGAAACGAAGTTTCTTCGCGCACGTTTTATTTTACAGCCGCAATTCGTTGAAAAGCGGCTCGGAAAGACAAACGCCCTGGTTCTGAAGCCGCTGCCGACTTTAGTGGAGCGTGCTCGAACACCATTCTTCGATATAATATCGGAATCACCTTAGAACCAGACGTGCAAGGCTGTAAAACACGTTTACGATCGAGTGGGTCGGTGTTCCTTCCTTCGGGATTTCTCAGCCGTGCGAATGCGGCCCTTTCGTTTCAAGGATTAACATCCACAGGCTAGGATTTATGACTCCGAGCACGTAAATCGCGGGGAACTCGAATAGCGCGCGGTGCAATATTGCTTCTCCGCTAAGAAAGTGATGTGTAAGAAGAGGGGACTGTGAGAATTCATTTTCTATCGCTTGATGCTCCTCTAAAATAATTTCAAATCTCCAGAAATTGCTAATAGAATGCTTTTAGGATTATACTTATTATTGATAATTACCGGTGGTATTCGGGGGGAACTGCTTCTTCGCTCGAGGAAGGAGTATCGATTACTATTAAACAAACACTTTCTCTGTCTTTCATCTGTCGCCTTGTCGAGGGAATAAATTTCAGGCTCGCTATAAATACCATCGTTTACACATGTATTCCCGCGATGAGACACGTCCTTATCGAACCAAAAGCGAGAGACACGAATTTACGAGTGATGACGTTTCGATAAGACACGAATACACTGTTCCAAATAATCAGCCACTCGAATGGTAGCCAATTCAAATGAAACGTTCATTATATATCGCTCATTGAAAGGAGAAAATCTTCTTGGCACTTTTGAGTAACGTAGGCTTGCATTTTAACTATTTTACATATGAAAATAGATATTCAATTTTAGCTGTATCACATACAGGAACTTCTTGGAAGGAAATCTTCGTTTCAACGAGACCAAAGAAAAGAATTAATTTACAGTGTCCCGAAGGAATTCAGTTGATCGAACCACTACACGACCACGAACTCTTTCAACTTCCGCGACATTTAATGATTTAATGACTCGTGGAAATATAATGTGTAGCCATAGATCGAGGGTACGAAGTCCAAGTATACGACTGTGCACACGGTTATGATTGGCGAAAAAGTGAGAAGAAAGATAGAGAACTGCGCACTGTGGTGTAGGTATATCCCGTTGCAATATACACTGTCAACTTTTTACAAAAATTCTTCTGTAAAGAAGTTATATTATACAACGCCGCAAGAGCACTGCTAAAGTGTTTGTTACTTTCTTACACCGAGATTAGATTATCTAAGGAACTTTACATAATCATCTGGTTTTAAACATTTCTCCTTTTACATATGTAAATCTGAATGCCCGACAGAATCTAACTTCAGCGGTTTCATAGTGACTCTTAATTAGAAGATGTCGATTCGCCCCTATCCCAGCTAATTTGTCGATAGCCCAGCTTTTACTCATCGAATCACGACTGACCCAGTTTCAGCAATTCTTCTCCTGCTCCCCGTATCGATTGCGCTATTTCCGTCGCGGTTTATCTACAGTTAATTGAAACATTGTATTTTCCAATTCGAATTTCATAATCGCGTCCCTCGCGATTCGGATTCGTGTCAATAGAAATAGAAGCTGCCCAATGTGTGCATGTCACATAACGGCTGCTTATCTGCCTGGCAGAACGAACTTTAAACACATTTTCGACCACGATAACTGGACGTGGCCGTTATTGGTACACTGCTATATTAATTGCAACGAATATTCCATTATATTATGTTGTTCTTCTTCAGTTACCTATATAAGTAGTACTACGTGCTCCCATTTTATTTTCTACTTCACCTCTCTTACGTTTCTACGATGCAGTTTCTATGCATCTCATATTTCTAGGTTCCAGATTGGAAGAATTCAATGTTCCCAGATAAATGCAAGGCGAGCTCGAGACAAATTCATACTGCCAAGGTAAACACAGTCGATCCGAGAATCCTTCAACCGAGACGAGTGTACAGAGCTACTGTTCAAAGACAAAAGAATATTATCACGCGAGTTAGTGGAGAGAGGCCTCCCGCAAAAACCGTTCCATTCAATGATTTTTTGCGTGCCTGAGGAAGGAAGAGAACGCTGATGGAGCCTTGCGTCTTGGGAACTCGAAACGTCGCGAGAGTGGGGAACGTGAACGGCGCGTGCTCCCATCGTGAATTGGAAAATGATAATTGCAGAATGGAGCAGCGATATCCAGTGACCCTAGGCAGATCAGTACGCCTCATCGAAATCTTCCCACATAACGCGCCACATGACGCGATAACGGATCGTTCGACTCTCGCGCAGCCCAACAACGATCGCTTTTTCTTTTCCTCCGCGTAGATATCTGCCATTAGCGAACCGCCGCGAAACATTGCCACCCATTCATCGCCGATGGCAGTGTTTTCGTGTTGCTCGGCGAGGCTGGATTTCGTCAACGGTTCTCGATATAGTCGCACGAATTTCGCCTCGAAATTGCGAGAGAAGCTGCACGGCTCGAATGAGCGCAGGATTTCAATCAAGTGCCAACATACGCTGCCATTCATAAGTATTAGGACACATACTCTGTGTGGAACAATCGTGAAAGGCGTGGGAGATTTACTGAACGTCTAACAAATTTTACTTTACTTTGTACTTTAAATTAAAACCAGTGAAAAGTAGTCAATCTTAAATGTCACATTTTGGTGCAAACGAAGCAGGTGTCCTAATAATTATGAACGACAGTCGAGAGTACGAAGGAGTCAGAGATACTTTACCTTCCAAGAGAATTATTCACCAGTTAGAATTTTTTCAACCGCAATTTACTTGCTCCATCGGTGACTGAGTTAATTAAAGTTTTCGGGGGGACCGGTTATACACTTTTGGGAATCTTTTTTATGTATCGCGTTGGAGGGTTCCTACCAGTCGACTGGGTCTTGCGAGACACTCGGGCCAACTGAAACGGGCGTGTTTCGAGTACTCTAGCTAAGGGTCCTTTTAGTCATCGTCCAATCAACCACAATTGTCGGTAACCCTCTAATCTAGTTAATCCTTGAACGATCAACCAGCCGAGATGCCACTTGCAGGGCACAGTGTTTCCTCGAGTGTGACGCAGAATCGTTTCAGGGAACTGGGGTCGATTGTGTCGAATTCGGTTCGTGGAAACGCGTCCAAGATAGGAGGGAAACTGGTGCATGTAGTCGAGAGAAAGACATGGGGAGCACGTCGTGCATGGTGACTCGAGTATTTCAGGATGATTCGGAATTCTGAGATACGTGGATGTAGGCTGCAGATTTATTCTACTTTACGCTGAAGAAGCGATCTAATCGATACTTCGTGTCATAAAACAGGAGATACTACGTATAAATAAATCGGATACTTAGAAAATTAGTAAGCTATTTTTAAATAGTTGTCAAAGAACTAAAGACAGTAATAGAAGAAATTATGTGCGGGAATGGCGTAAACGATCGGTGCGTTGAATTTATGAATTACTTATGAAAAATTGAATAAAATAGCTGAAAGTGATAACAATCGTTAACGAAAACGTCACGTGGGCTTCAGAGACGAGCTTGATCGTTTCTACGCAGAAAACTATTCAACCCAGTTTCGTACTTTCGTGCTCATAGAATCAAATCACTTGCCGAGTGCTCTCGTGTCAGTCCCACGAATCGTTTCGCAGATCGTTTCGGCGATTCGCTGCACAACTTCCTGCAATTCTTTATCGTTCGATGCGAGAATGACAATCGCATGTCCCCTTATTTTTGCGATGCGCAAAAGCGTCGAGGATTGCTCACGATTGTCAACAATCGATGCCTTGTCCGTGGACGCTGAATGACTCTATTTTCGCGTGGAAACGATTAAACGCTATTCCGAACCGAAACTAATTGAATTGCAGTGTAATTATAATATCTTCTACTGTAAGTACAGTGCGAAACCAGGGACATGGTGTTTCAAAGCTGTTTCATAGAGGCAGTGCAGCATATTTGGAATACTGTTGGTAATTTGGAATACCGAAGTATCTAATAAACTACTAACGTTACCTAATTTGTAACACCGTAGACAATAGGGGCTAATGACCTGTTAACGAATGACATTTGTAGAGTAAGAAAACGTCAATCTGCAAAACTTTTTCAGCAAGTTTTCAATCGTTTCAATCATGGTTCAAATATGTCAATTTCAGAGTTAAAGGCAATCTACTCATTTGCGCGTTCCTTCTACGGTTCCGTGCCAGTTTTGCGATAATTTCGAGAGTGCAAAGTGTGTCATGAAATTTTAGTTTGCAATGACATTTTGCTAGTTGCGAATATCGACGGTGAAGGTAATTTGGTATATTCCAGAGCTTAGCGATGCTTTTGTTTCACGCGTAACGCCGCGCCGGTTTGGGCCAGCGCTATCCATTTGTATTTACTTAAGACTGTTCCTATATTGTGATTTTTCACTCTGACTAGATCGTAAAGCAAATAATTTTATTATCTACATGTCTTTTTTTTAAGTTCATAAAGTGAAGGTAAATTGGTATACCGGTATTCCAAATTACCTGCACCTTAACGAAATCGATACTTCCTGTCATTTTTCATTTAGACCAAAGTTCCAGCTACTTTTTGTTTTTAATTATTACTGAGAGTTTGAAATATAAAAGTTTTTTAGTGTCCCTATGATATCACGCAGGTTTATTTCTTCCCATCCTCTGCCGTAATTTTTTTATTCGTCTTAAACAAACTGGTATTCCAAATATACTGCACTTCTTCTAATACGTATGTGTACGATACTCCTATTTTTCAATTATATAATAATTTTTTAACGTTACACTTACAATATAAAAATTATTTCTACTTCAGAAAATACGAAATAATTGAATAATGCACACATTCGCAACATTTGTGTTCTTAATTATATAAAATCATTGAAAATATCATATCCCTCTCTACCATCTGTCTCAAAATGCGGCCTTTTGCCACTGTTTTTTTCTGTGTGGAAAGATTTTATATCGCAACCCAAAAATGACAGAAGAGGACACGTCAGAATCCCTAGTTATCTATTTATCAATAACTAACCCACATTTGATAACACAGCGATAATAGAATTCCCGGTATTCGACAAAATATTCCCCACTGCTCTAAAAATTCTCCACACCTTCGCCGCCCCGTTCGTAGCAATAATATTGTCTATAGCTCGTCGGAGTAGAAGACGCAGAAAGGAAAGAGGGAGCGTTAAACGCAATAAACATGCGGGAAACGTCAGTCGAGAGCCCGTCAGTAAGAATAGCTCGCGCTTATGAACCTGAAAAGGCGCTCCCAAATTGCATCACGCGGTTGCTCGCGTGGGAACCTAATTTTAGAGCCGTCGAAAAGCCGCGAAGGAAAATGTTGCTCGAGTAAAAAAGGGCAAGGGGATCGAGATCTAGATTGGGATCGTACAAGAGTTTCGATACGTTGCATCAGTCACGTTCACCGCGCGTAGAGAGGAAGAATTTCGCATGGAGAAAATGGCAAGGTCGATCGCGTGCGCGGAGGCTGATGAAAATTTACGAGAGGCTTGGAAACAAATGTTCAAAACGAAATTCCGTGTGACATCGAAGGTAGGTAATTTTGGAGTATAAGGAAACCGTTACAATTTTTGGAGTCATATACTAAACGAAGTGAATTCTGATTTGAAGAGAAAGGAATTTCTAACTTCGATTTCATGGAAACAAATGTTGCGCCAGAGCGCAGCCTTGCAATTTTCCATCGACTCGGTGAAATGAACAGCGCCGATCGAATGGAATTCGTGGAAGACGCGCAACGTCAGCCGAAGACGATTCTGCTTGATAAAGCACCGTGGCTATAGTGGCTCCTCGACGTATAGACGACTAGTTCGTTTGAAAATCGTTCGATATTAATAGAGAGAGTTCGATGCTTCTCGAATTTTGCCTAATGCCGTCCGGTTGGTCTCCTTTTTAAGTCATAGTTGAGCGGCGAGCACGTGCACAGTGATGTAACACGCGGCAAAGCGGACAAACATTTTAGCCGAGTCTTTTGGCCGGATGCGATCCGCAGAACACGTCCACGTAATTCCGCGTAACGAACTTGATGGCATCTCTTGCCCCGAGTATAAATAATTTGATTAATATGACCGCTGCACGGACGTTTCGGAAGTATCGCATTGTCAATTCCAAAGTTGACAAAGCGAAGTTTACACAGTCGACGGTCTTTGTCTCCCAACAATAGTCTTTATACAAAAAAAATCGTATTATTTCAAAAACTAAAGTTACTGCGTTTAGAAATGATGTTCAGATGATGTTCGATTTAAAGGTAGTTGTTCTATAAATTCAATTCAACTGGGCAATAGAATCTTACTGAAATATGATCAATGTATGTTGGCGTGACATCGGTATAAAATGACAATTTTCTTTTCCATTTTCTTCTGCCACCTAGGAGACAGAGCACGCATTTACGAAGGCAAGCGCGCGGCGCGATCTCTATCCTTGAGCGAGCAAATGGAGGAGAAAATTGTCAGAACGAAATGGACAAGTGTCTAGCGCAGAATCCTCAGGACACTCACTTATCAGGTTCCTGAAGGTGTCCGTGAATATTCGTATCATGATGAAGAATTGGCAAGAAGCTCCTTCACGGTCCTCCCTTACACCGAATTTGTCAATGGCCGCGCGCTGTCAGCTGGTACACGCCACCATAACGCGTTCCTGCACGACACTTTGGTTACAACAGCTCAGCTTTAGCTGCCTCTGACAACTATACATGTACTACTGTCGTTTGCTGAGAAGAAGGAACGCGGACGATACAAGGAGCAAGGGGGCTACTTCGCTCAGATTCACTCCCACCGCCTGTGAATTCGTCGACTTTGTCGCGTCGGCCAATAGCGACAATAGGCACAGGTGTGCTCTACTTCTACGATTTTGTTAGAGAACGTGGGCCTATGGGGATGTACCGATCGGATCACCAAGCTTCTGCCGGCAACATCTCAGCAAACCACAGTACTATAGCATCAGTGGGCCCCGCTAAAACTCATTCGTAGAGTCTCTCCCCGAAGCCTTCCCCCTCTCTCTCTCTCTCTCCCGTCACCTTTGTCCACTCGATCTTATTCCTTCTCTCGTTTCACACGCCTTCTACGCTTCCTTCAGGACAACCGTCTCTTAAATCACTAATCACAAAGTATAGCACTTCGACCCTCGTACAATCCCTTCTCCAACAGATTTATTGAAAACCTTCCCTGCTCCTTGGACAGAGTCGTTCAGCCACGAGGAAACAGGAAGTTGGTGCCCAACAAATATAGACAGACGTCCTCGTAGAGTCAATACGGAGGGTCGATTCCCTTGAACGACTTAATCACTTGGGAGTTCAGATGGCATTTCATGGAAGACTGTCGGAGTTCGAGTTGTTTGAGATTCCCGGGCCGCTCGAGCTCCGAGGACCTTAATCCTTTGTCCTCGGTTCGAAGTAGAATTTTATTGCCCACTGCACGGAGGCGCGACACTAAGTGGTTGGAGTCCGAGCAGGACGCGAATGGAAGAGGAGCACGAGATTTCAGCTTCGATCGATAGTTTCCGAAAGAAGATCCCCGGAAGTTTGAAGGCACAACACTGGTGACGTCACCGACGCGGAGGAAAGTCGAGTCTGTTATTCGTCATAGCTCGATAAGCGACCGCGGAGTACGGGCGGAGCAGAAGAGGCAAACTGAGCGGGATCGTCGCTATTCCATCGACTTTATTATCCGCGGAGGAGCGCGTGGCGTGACGGGACGACGCCTCCGTTTCCAACGAGCACGACGATGCCCTTTGACCCTCTGGGGGCAGTACGCGAGGGGAAAAAAAAGGAACGGGGCACGCTTGGAAAAAGAAACGAGCAACGGAGAGATCCTCTGCCCCGTTATCTCTTATCGCTCGTATTCGCTCGATGCATCTCCAGCACCCCCCACTACCTGTTTTCAAGCGACTCTTGACAGTGGAATAATTGACGGCCTCTTGCCGCGAGCTTACGGTTCCGTTGACTGGCCGAGTAATTTCGATTATCTTTTTCTGTTTGCACGGATGCTTTTTACTCGAGAACACTCGGAGCGGCTTGCGCGTTGTTGACAAGGAATCTTCTGAGATAGCGAGATCGCGAGGAATCTAGAGAAGGTCTTAGCGTCGAGTGTTTTGAATCTATTTATGTGATAAACGAGCCTGACGACGGAGCCTAAAAACACCTGGAGAGAATTCCCCGGCTACCTTTGACGGTTCCCTGAAGATACTTCGGAATGCTTCGCGTGGACTGCCAAGAATAGCGCCGCAACGTTACTTCCGTCGACGCGAAAGGCACTCCTGCGCGAATACAGGATACCGATGCAAATCGGAGAATAAAAACGACTGGGGAGTGTTTGCGAACGGGGCCTCCGCGAGTGTACTGTCAAATCTGACAGGAGTGTGACGAGACTAGCAACGTGGCGGGCACTCGTGCGGGGCATCGCGGACGTTGGAGGCGACCCTGAGTTAACGACGCCACATGGCCTATCCTTATCCCCCCCCACCTTTCTTTCTTGCTTTTACACACTCGATGTTCTCGGTACGAGAAGCGCTTTCGGGGGCAGCCGCAGTAGTTCCATCCACCTCGAAGCGTGTCTTCCATTTCGTGGAAATCGCGCGGAAATGGCGAGACTTCTTATCGACCGTCAAACGAGCATGCTCGAGGAAAGTTTCCGCCAATAATAGCCGCCGATAAATTCCTCGGACAGAAACGGTGCGAACGCTGCTTTTTTTTTCGAACCGGTCGATGTTATTTTAAGCCCCAAATTCCGCGTAATTTCCGAAGCGGCCCGCGAGGAACATGTTTTCGCTGCGTCGAAAGCTGACCTTGCTGCCTGACAAATACGCCGCGCCGTTTGAACGAGCCTCGTCTGCTCGATGAATTTCAAGGAAGGGAATGAACGAGGTGCAGTGGCGGAACGAGAGAGAGAGAGAGAGAGAGAGAGATAGATAGAGAGAGAGAGACAAAGGAGAGGCGACCCGTGCACAACGGACCCGCGTCTCTTTCGACTTTACAGTCCTCTGGATTCTACACCATTCCGCCGTCCCACTGGTGCGCTCCTTCTTTTTTGCAACAAGGATAATTATACGTGCACTCGTGCCGCGTAACGGCATTCTCTCTGGCCGCAAAGAAAATTCGTAATACCTGCTTGACGATGCGTTCGTCTGGTCTGACCAATGCTGTCCTATTTTACTTTTTCCTCGAGGCTTCCTTGGCGGGGTCCAGCGATCCTCCGTGGATCTCGTTTCGAATTATGTCTCGTGGTCCGATTGTCGCTATATTAGGCGAACAAAAGGTAATTTTTCGCTTGTTGTTTGGGAACTGGGGTGCGCGGAATGTGGTTACAGCGCCATTAGAAAAAACAGTTGCCTCTTTTCCTTCTCTTTATTATTTCTCTTTTTGCCGGCTTTCCTCTAAATTATTTTCGTGCTGCGCGTGAAATTCAAGGACCGATGTTCGCTTGAACTCTGCCCGGGCTTAATTTGCTCCCGACAGACTTTCTGGATTCACTCGGGCGGTCATTCTCAAAAATACTCCCTGAAAAATACCTTTCTTTGGGCTAAACTGATCGATCCAACCAGCCTCGCCTCTAATCGAACCCACGATTCGAGCCTCGGCCGATCGCGGCTCGATGGATCATCGCTCCTCTGAGCACCCGCCTTCAGCCTCTCACACGTCTAACGGATGGTCCGTTTCTATTTCGATACCGTGTATCGGGTTAACGAAAGCAAGCCTGCTCGTGAATCGTTCGGTCGAATCGAATCGAGCCAATTGTATTTCCCGGCGAACGATCCGCTTCCAATGCCACCGTCTTGGCGAAATTTCCCCGAGCCTGAAACTCTTTTCGGGCGACAGGACCAGCGCGTATCAAATTCGTGCCCCGGACGAGTGTTTTCTCGAGCGCAGGCTGACCAACTCCATCGAACTAAATCGGAGCACGGAACCAGCATTCAGTTCTCGAACGGTTCTTGTTTTCCTTCTTTCCTTCTTTCCTCTCCCCTACCTTCTGTCGGCCAGCAACCGACGATGCTCTTTCCGCGAGAACAAAGATCACCAGCGCCCGTTCTCGAAACGACGCATTCTACGTAGCTGTTTCGCGAGGCAGGCGAGCCAATTGGACGTCGAAGCGAAGCCCAGGCTTCGAGGCACTCCGACCCAGCGAGCAACACGGTCGCGGCTTATTCCATCGACTTTCCTTCGAGTCTGTGCGAGCGGACGATGGTCGCCGTCCGAATACCCGACGGATGGGATCCCAGGTTCGTTTCCCTCGGAATCGAGCGTCTGTTCCTCTTCTCCTCGCGATATCGCGCGTGCGTCGTTGAGCGTAGTCGCGAGGCGTGCGTACGTGAACGTGAAAGACGGTGACACGAGCTCTCCATTGATAAAAAGCTGAGGCGATAAGACGGCAAGAGTCGCGTGGTCCCACTATCAGAAACGCCGACGACGACTGGAGAGGAAGCTTCCCTACCTAGGCGGCCATCGAGCCGCTCGCTCGGGGAACCTACGTGGTGAGGGCAGGCCAAGAGGGACAGAGACGTCGCCGGGATGGTGGGAGGATAAACAGGGGCAACTGTATCCCCACCAGCTCCGCCACCTACTCCCTTCTCCCACGTAACTTCCCTCCAGGATGAGAAGCAGCCTGTCCTCTTTCGATCCGACGAGACTATAGCCAGCTGCTTCGTCGCTTCTTCGTCTTCCTTTTCGTGGCAAATTGATAGAATTCGTTTCGGAGCGAGGAGGAGGGCTCTGCCTTAAGTAGGGGTAGTTATCAGCTGTGAAGTAATGCGACTCTCCCTTCAAATATTTGTCACGCGCGAATTAAGAGGCTGTGAATCTTGGAACAGACCGAACAGTGCCTTCAGCTTTTCTTGGTCATGGTGCAGAATCATTAGGGCGGTTATTTTGGGCTTGGAAGTTGACGGAACGCCGACGAGAATAATTCACGCTACGGCACTGTTGTGCCAAACTTTGTCCGACGCCTCATCAATATTAATACCACTAATCCTCATTTGAAATTCTATTGAGCGTAAAAACACCGTCGCTCGTGGGTGCCAGACGGTGCTTCAACATTTACGAGACACCTTGTGTCTGAAGACCTTTTTAACTGTGCCCCACCCCCGCGTTTCCTGTATATAATTATTTATTATCGACCAAAGTATACCAACGAAGTTTCCTCTCCCTTTAAAAAATTCAAAGTGAAGCGTTGAGAAATGTTCTGCCGAGCCTTCGGGCTCTGCATTTAAACGCAGTTTTTAAAGCTGATCAGCGTCCCAGCAGCTGTTCGAAACATGTGCAACCGTGCCGTTGTTTTATTCTGTCGGCTCTAAAATTATCTCCGCGCGAGGAGGGAGGCAGAAACGGTGGTGGAAACGATAGGGGCTATCATCCCCTCCATCGCTGGTCCCTCCTCTCGTTTCCCGTCTCCCTGCCTCTCGACCCGGGACCAGAACGAGTTATACGTCGGCTTCCACGTCTCCCACGTTCCTCGTTACATACCGTAAAACGCGCTGCACCCGAAACCGCGCGTCCGCTGAATTATGCATTCGCATTCGGAATGTATGCAGATGTAATGTGTGTCAGCGATGCCGCAAGCTCGCGCAGCTGTTTTGCAGGAAATTTAGAAAGTTCGCTTGCTCGCGCGAGCACGCGACCCCTGGCAAATCGGAGCGCCTCGTTTGCGCGCGAAGAAAGCGTCTTTTTGAAACCACTTTCGAGAGCGCACCGGTAATTCTGAAATCTCACGAGAATTTACTATTTCCGTCGATGCTTCCTGGCTTCTATTCACAATTTCAAGAAGCTGCCATTTATTTTTAGTAGCCGGCAAACATTTCTAAGTTCGCCACTTTTCGGTACACTTTCTTCCCAGTTCTGAATGAATTTATCAATGTTTCGTGCAAGAAACTCTGGAAGAGAATGCGATTTGTTCGAAGAAAAGATTTCCAGGCAGCCATGTTGAGAGTGAGTAGTTTATACGGCATAATGCGATTGAATTCTATGATTGAGTTTAAATAGCAAGCGCTTCGGGCGAAACGAAGGCAATAATCGTGAGCACCGCAAATGGCCAGGCCATTCCTCGCGTTCGTTGAAAGCCAAAGGGGAGATGTCTGGATATGCTCGCAGAAAAAAATTCCTCTCGGTCCTGCGCGAATTATTAGCGAGAAGAATAGCGGAGAGCACAAAGGATGGAGACACATTCTTCCCGATCCCCTTTGTTCGGAGCGTGAAAAGCCGTGGGAGGCGGGCAATTTTTTATCGCGAGCGAACTTTTCATTTCGCCCGCAGCCGTTGACTATGCTCCTTTCAGCAGTCTCGTTCGGAACAAGCACGGGAATTAGCGGGCGGAATCGGTTGATTTTCGGCGAGGAAGCGGTCGAACCGATAACGCTTGCGCAAAGGAAGCGATAAGGGAAAGTTTTCGAGACGCGAGTAAATACCGACGCTCGCCCAGTGTAGTCCCGATAAGAGGCTGAGATTGCGGGTACAATTTCTTCTGATAGGTGCCTCTTAGCTGCTCCAAACGAATGGAGAAACATTCTGAAGATAACCAAAAATATACCAAAAATGTCCCTTGGATATTAATGTCAGTGGACAAGCAGCGCCCTAAATCTAATTTCGACCCCAATCACGTCGACATTTTCCATCTGAAGTAACCAGAAACGGAGCAATCAATAGCCCGAGCGGGAGAAGACGTCCCAAAAGAGTCTTGCCCCGTCAGCGCTGCTCGACGAGCTAATTAATAATCCCCTGCAAGTATTGCATTTTGCGATAGTCGCACGTAAGGAGGAAGCCGTTAAGCGACTGCAATTAATTCAGAATCCTTCGCTAGAGTGCGAAGGTTCGAGAAGAAAGTGAACTTCGCTGACCCCGTGTCGATCATTTTTGATAGCGGTTTTTATCAACAGCAAGAAAGAAGAGGAGCGCGGAAAAATTGCTGATAAGCGGTCGGACGATCGATGATTTATTGCGTGGAAGCGTGCTTCGTCGACTCAACTCTGTTCGAGGCGTAGGCAGATATCTCTGGGACGCAATTATCAAACGGTTTCTAACGCGTGCAACGCGGTTCCGTTGTATTTCTAAGGAAAGTGACGTTTCTGAACATATGTTGAATTGAAATACCTGGTGTTTATCAGAGACTTGGAACGTCTTTCGGAGCGCAGGCTTGGAACGACTCACTCTTCTTCGGAGACGTTTCGCGAATATTAATGCCGGCAACCGATATCACTGACTATCTAATCGCGAACGCGCGTAAATTTGATAAAACGTGAACAGGAGACACGGTCGCACGGCGAATCGAGCCGCGGGCGGAAAATTTCTTTTTCAAACGAGATTTTCGCGCAGGGACACGTGGCGTCGAGACGGCTGGCGTCGTTACGTGCCCGACGCTACCGATGTATGGTGCCTTCACGAATACTTCTCCGCCCCAAGATTCCGTCCCTCCGTCTTTTTCTTTCTTCCTGCCCCCCTAAACCCCTCCAACCCCTCTTCGTATCCAGCATTTACCACGATACCCCCCACCAAACCGTTTTCCCCTTACGATGGGCAGCCATGGGTTCCCGGGAGGCCCGTAAGGAACGTATCGATAAGTACGAGAGCCTCGTGCATCGTCAATTTACTGTCCATGGCTTCTCCTTTATATTGTGTTTCGTATAGCATGTCTACAGATTGAAAAGAATTTTCCACACTTCTCGTTTGTAACTTGAGTAGATTCCTTTTTTTGTGATCTTGCTGGGAGGGAGATCTATCGCGAGAGAATTGTAATTTTGCTGGTGAAGTAATTGTGGTTGCTTGCGAAAGGAATTAGAGAAGGAATTTTTAGATATCTTCGCGTTGAATGCCGCTTTCGAGTTAACAGCGTGCGCAGAGTTTGGCAGGAAGAAGATTCGTTAAAGAAATAGGTACGTAATTATAACGAAGAAATGTTTCTCACCCGTGCAATTTGGTATGGCTACGACGCTCTCGTTCCACTTGCCGTCTCTGCACTCGAGTATCCTCGTTCTTTCTTTGCTGTCAGGGAACACGGTGCCCAATTCGCACAGAAACGTCCTCGAAGTCAGAGTGCCATTCGATATGTAACTTCCGTTTGGCGGTGAGATATCCGGACAGGCCAGCACTGTAATATTAAAGTGTCTGTTACTAAAGTGCTCTGGAAGAAGCCTTAGAATTAACCACTGTCCATTCCACAGCTTCACAGTGAAATATGAAACGGAGCAATGGGAATCGTTTAAGAAATTCTTCAGAAACGCGATTACTCTTCAAAGGAGCACCGATAATAAGTCGAACCCGAAATACGCGGAGCTGTCGATACGGAGACACGATATTAATTCTATCGATCACGAGGTATGGTCATTGGAGCTGGTCTCGAAGTCGTCGAGTCACGCTTCTGCTCCGAAAATAACCCGTCGAACGTTATTTCTGGTTGAAAGAGTTTCATTGCGCAATCATCGACTTCTGTACGTGTCGAGTTCCACCGGTCTCCGTGGCGCGGATCTCGTTTCCTCGATTTATAAGAAAAAAGCGTCACCGTCGTCCCCGCCGGGGCTGGACTGACCTTGATACTGCAAGAAGAATCCTCGAGCGATGTGGAGCCTGCTCGATGCAACAAGGTCGAGGGTGGTCAGGTTCGAATTGGACACGACCCTGACGCCAGCTGCGGTGCCGCAATACTCGAGCAGCGTTCTACCCCTGTCACGCACCCTCACGACGTCCACGCAGCTCCCATCCACTTCGGGGCCTGCAACGAGAGGAGCCACCACCTCGGTTTAAAGAACGACGGCCTCCTCGCGACTGGGAAAATAAAATTCTCTCCGTGTCGCCGCGCAATCGAATGTGAAACGAAGTTGGTATTAGCCAAGTGTTTTGCGCGACTGATAAATAATTAAAGCTCAACGGCAAACGGACGGTAGGAGGGAGTCCGCTTCGCGCCTCATAATTTTTAAATCGCCTAATTACACGGCATCGCGAGGGGGGCGCAGGACCCCTCCGATCGATACTCACCCCGTATATCCAGGTCGTGGAAAGTGAGGGCGATCCTTTGCCCAGGAGCCGAGCTGAAGGTCCATCCACACGTGCTCTCCCCAAGATAGTACAGAGGGTACCCCGGCGAACTTATGAAACCACCCTCGCCGGGAACCACCTTCACCTCCTCGTTGCAGTACTTTCTGACGGCGGCCTCTGAAACAACCCCCGAGGGGGCGCAAATTAGAACACGAACGCCCCTTGAAAAACGAGAACAGGAGCAGCATCGTGCACGACCATAAATATACTCCTGGTTACGATCCGGCCGCGGCGCCCCGACGGCTGCAGAAATGTAATTTCCAGCCCGGACGTACGAATGAATTATCGAGGAAGGAGAGAAAAGGGTATAAATTAGTCTCCGACGCGAGGAGATCTTATTCTCTACGGTTCGATCCGGCTCGATTGAATCCCGAGCCCCGAGCAGCTCGCCCCGGGGGTGCCGTTCGTCGTTGGAACGCGAGAGAACGACACTCTGGGCGGCATAAGGGCGCGGATCAACATCTGCATCCGTTTCGGTACATTTGCCGATTTCGAGTGTGACTGTGGCCACCATTATGCCGTGTCAGGGGCGGGCGAGGGTGTCCTTGCTCCAGTTTCCACTGGAGGGGCGAAACGACCGGAGAAATAGCTACACCTGGAGGGGGCTGATTCCGGTTGTAGGGCGTCGAAGGGGTGGCTCGGCCCTTCCCACCTTTTCCCGAGGGAAAAAGAGCTGTCCTCCCGACTTTGCTCGATAAAAGCGGCGTTGTCTGGGGGGAGCCTTTGTTATCAGCGGGACTCAACGATCGTTGAAACAAGAAGAGTGTTTTTATATTTTACTTTTGATATTTTACTTTTTTATTTTGATCGTGGACGTAGGGGAGTGTTTTTCTGAAGTCGAGGAGGGTTATTCGATTAAAGTTTCTTGAAGGTTTGCTCTATTCAATGGTTTGTATTCGGGTGGCAGGAGCCTTTTCGCGCCTTTCACGGCTGCGACGCACGTACTGGCATAGAAATTACGGATTAGTGTATCCTTCAGATATTTCTGCCTTCTGTCGTGCGCGACGCATCGTTTTCCCAAAGAACTAGCGGTTATTATAGAGGCTTTAGAACGATTTACTAATCCTTTAAAATTGTAGGCTCCAATGCATCTTGCTCTGTTCCAAATCGGCGTTTGAAATTTGATGCAGTTAACCCTCGACTGATAGGGTGAAGCAACACTCCATGTTCCTACAGTCTCCACGTTCGATTGAGATTATCTAGATCGCAAACAATCGATTATAGAAAATCGACTACGTGCGCGGTGGGAGCAGGAAGTTGCTAGGTGGGTGAGAAAAGGTTGTTTTTTATAGAATATAAATTCAACAGCTCTTCATACCACTCACCAGGAATACAGGCGTATTTCAACCGCAAAGTAGCTGGATTCCAGTAACCTGCACCTCGCTGGTCGGTGGTGAAGTTGTAGCGACAATAATTCAGTCCGGAACACCTGAAAAGGGCAAACGAAAGTTAGTACATTTATACATAATACGCTTCTACTATTCCCCGCAAACAAAATGACCTAAAACTCCCCTTCCATCGTCTTCCATAAAATAACTCGAACGAGATCAAACTGTCCTCCAAACCTGACACCAAAAATCCACGAAACGGAAGCGCCGGCAAATATTCAAAACAATTTTCGCCATCTGGATTGATACGCACACAGCGCTTGGAAATCCGAGTATCGTAAACCGCGCAGCGCGCGAGATTGTATCGATTGCTCGCGTCAGAGTCGTCAATTAAATAAGCGACGCTGGTCATTAGAATGTGTACCGGGTGACGAAGGCGCAATTGCGTACCCCACGCACGAATAAAAGAGAAATAGCGATTGTTTTCAGATCGAGATGATTGTTGCGCGGGGGGATCGAAAGTGGCCTGGCCGTGGGGGACGATGGTCCTAGGGGTCGATTTTCACCCCTTTCGTCGCGCAGCAACTCGAAGCCCTCCCCTTCTATCTCGTCGATATTATCGCGTCGCTCCCCACGCCGGAAATAAAAGGGAAATAACGTTTCGCGTGCCACCCACGCGAGGAATCCCTTTGAATTTTTCGACGCAGCCGACCTTTTGGGTTCGCGACTCCTGCATTCACGCGTCCTTTTGTTGCCGACATACACTGTGCCTGGTGTGCTTGCACCACGAAGGCCCGTGATGGACAAAATTTGAAGAATGAAAGAAACCTCAGCCTCTGAAAAGCATCATCCGAATAGCTTGAATGCAATTTTACCGAAAGTGCAGAAGGCAAAATCAATTCCCCGATGCGGTACCAAGACGCTTAGGAAGTCCATTCCAAAGGGGACGGGCGGGGTAGCTCGTTCCCTCCCTTATCGCGGCTGCAACCCCTTATTTGCAAAGTTCACCGAGCTGTGCTCCTCGCGCGCGATCCACTACCCCGTGAACGATTTCTCCTCCGACAAGCGTCGGACGTCGCTCAAAAGGCAATTAAAACTCCGCGCACGCTTTGCTGACGCACATCAAACGACGATTTCGCGTGGCTCCAGATTTCGTCCCGCCCCCTCGAAGATGCGTGGTACCGCGATCGCGCGACCGTGCCGCACAAAGGAATTGTTCGAACTTCCGGCTTGAAGGAAAAAAAATGCGATTTCCGTGAGCGCTGACAGCGAAGACCTGCCTAATTTCGTGGAACCGCGCTCGACTACGGTGGCCAGGTCTATTCACGCGATTGTCGACGCCACCCCTGCACTTTTCTGTGAACGGGGACATTTGTCGGCAACTACGGAGCGAATATAACGTGGCTGCAGTGGTGTAGGACGACGGGGCCTCGAAAACTGCGAGAACTTTCGTTGATGCATAAATGAGGGGAAAGTGACGTTTTGCGTTCCGAGGAAGATTAAAGTCAGTGTACCGTTTGGATCGAAGAAGCTGTGTTAGCGGGTCATTACCGTCGGTTTCTGTCGCCGTCAACTATTGCAAAAAGTCTGCTTTTAATCCAACCTCGAGCCACTACGCTGGTGGAGTAGTTTTCTACTTCTGCGGTGTCCGCGCGTAATGGAATATTATTCACTCTCTCCTTTCCTTGCGGATGCCTAGCGGGTGACTCGTATTACCGCGGGGAAGGTATACGCACATTGTTTTGAAACCCGACGCAAAACAACAGCGTTGTCTACCTAGGAGCCACTGAAATTTTGCGAGACACCATTCCAGGCGAAAGCTAGCATGCAAAAGGAGAATGATAAAAAGACTACGTACTTTCTGTTCAACGACTGTCGGATGTCCATCATCCCGAATCCTTGTTCTTCAGGATCATCGATATAGTTCCCCCTGAGACCCTTGCTTCTCAACGCCATGCTACCTCGACTCTTCGTCTTCTTCTCCGCTAGCATCTGCGAGTCGTATCCGCAGATTTGCGTGGCGTTGGACAGGTACTCTGCTTCCAGCATGAAGATGAACGCTCTCAAGGACCTGCAGGCGAGTCGAACGACACTGTGAGAGCAGTGCTCCTCCTGGACCACCTCCATGTAGCCGCCAGGAAGCCTGACTCCCTTCAGAACCTTGGCGAACGGCGAGTGGGTGTCCACGAAGTCGGTCGGCGAGCACCTCGTGATCACAATCAGCGACAGCAGAAGACTTGTCAGAGTCGTTGCTCCTGGCGCCATGGTCGTTGATCATTACAACAGTGGTCGAAGGAATCCTCTCGAGATCGGTCTTAAAATTAGCCTCCTCGAGGGGCTGAGGGCTCAAGTGCGTCGATATGGTGCAGCGAGCTCCTCCATAGGTCTCTGCTTCTTGCACCGAGAGCTGCAGGCTCTGCTTGTTCTCCAAACCGTGCTTGGACACTCGAGGACCACTTTATTTGGGAGGTCGACGGTCTGGGCCTGCGAGAAACGTGGAGCACAGCGTGAAGGGCGTGGGAAGCGAGTCGGGATCGGAAGGGGCTACTTTCGAAACTAATAAAATATCCTCTAGCTTCGTACGATTTCAATTCCCATTCTCGGACACCCAGAGAATATTCGCTAAACGGTTCCGAACACTTCTCTACGAATGTGACATCATCTACTGTACGATCTGAATCGATGATGGCACCGGAGAGAAAGAACCCAGACGAAAAACTGAATTTAGGATAAATATCGGGTGGACTGATTTACCTTCTCGTTCCCAGCGAAGATTTACTCGGTGGAGTCTCGAAGGGGTGCTCCCGAGCGTGGCCACCAGGTCGGATAAGCCCCGAAAGACTGAAGAGGTACGATTATTTGTCGATGAAAATCACTCCTCTCTTTATTTTCAGCCCGCGTGACCGTGCCTGCCGATTGCTGGCATCTTCGGGTTCCCTCCAACGGTGCCACGAGGTTTGTTGCCACAACGAAGAGACCCCTGGTGCGCGATCAATCGGCCACGGCCAAGTTCCAGGCTTCGAGACAACGGCGGATACTCGCACCTCAAGGGCACGGATTAGAATAGTATCGAGGACGCGTTTTCGATGTCGGACGCACAGTTGCACGTTTTGTCCAACGTTGACCAACTTCGAATCGCGTGTCTACGGGATTCTTTTCCCGCTTTTATTCTCGGCCTGGGAGACGCTCGTCGAGTCGAAATAGATCTTCAGGTCGAACCAGAGCACTGGGTCCATCGAGGATTTTCCTGGAATTTTTCTATTCTCGGAATGATATGTATGTATCGATTGGGATAGAATTCTTGTGGTTCACTTCAAATATACAACCTCGGAGAACTTTTACTGCCGATCGTTCAGCTGGGGGATTTTAGACTCGATAACTTTCGGAGTCTTTAATCGCTTCTGACACGAAGTCTTTCACTTTTCTATAGAGGTAGCATCTGGACTCTAGAATTGGATCTTTAAATTTGCTATCGAAGTTTCTTTGGTAAATATCAGTCACTCGCTATTTAGCTTACGATATGCCTTTGAAACTTACAAAAATATGTTACGAAAAACGTACACGTATACCAGCCTCTCGTATGAAAATATATTAATAAGTTACTCTATCGTTCTCAATAAATAATCCTCGAAAAATATAATACGAAGCTCTCGTGCCACGAGACAGCTACGAGAATCACAACCGACTTATCAATCACTCTAAAATTTCCAGAAATATCCTTCCCCTTTTACTCGGTCCACTTCCAGATACGCTTCCCAAAGGCACAGATCGATCGACCAATCGCGATCGTGTTTCAGTAATCCGATTCATGAAATCAACCACTGTCGACCAACATTCCCCGCTGTTCCTCCACGATCGCGAACAGTTTCCGCATTCTAAGCGCACACATTCTCCGGAAATTAGCCTCCCCTTCGAATCCCGGCCAGCGACATCTCGAAGCTCCCTCCTTTCTCGCGCTAAATCGTCGTTTGCTTTCCCACCATCTCGTTCGCTGCTTGCCTTCTTCTCTGCATAAATTTTCGCTCCGTTCAGAGGCAGAACGCCGCGCCGGGCTTTCCTAGCAGGAAATGGCCGGCGGAAAATAAAACTCTTTCAAAACTGCCGGCATGTTTCAGCGCGATAAATCACCGGGAACGGCACAGGGACCAGGGGCCATTCGTCAAGATAACAGAACGCTTTTTCTCTGTCCCTTCGTTGCAGCGCGAGCGATAACTCCGTGATAACTGGAGAACAGAGAGCGTAGAACTGTAGATGCACAAAATCGAGCTCCCGCCCTGGGAATTCGCGATGTTAAACGGCACCGCCTAGGTAGTCACCGTTCTCACAATTCACAGTCCAGGATAAACAGAATTGCAGCTTCGAAAATTCATGTAGATCGAACAGGTGCAAAAGAACCGAAGCTCGTTCCGCGTAAAAAGTAAACGCTGGACGAGAAACACCGAATATCCATTTCATTGATAAAATCTCGGATCACTCGACCCCAACTGAGATGAAAGTAGACAAGAAGATAGATCCCAAGTCTCGTTCCTCAACTCCTTTAGCGGCTGTCATCAAGCCTCTGTCCAGGGACTCACTGCTCCCTCGGCCGAGCAGGCTTCCCGCCCTTTCGATACGTCGAAGTAAAAAACCCGTCGACGATCGGTTACTAGCGCGTATGAAAGGAGCGCGCTGTTTGGCGTCGTGCCCGTCACTGAAGAAACACGCACCGTGTCCGTTCCTGTCGACCATTCGTCGCCGTGTGCCACGAGCCAGCGTGCTGTCAGTCCGTTCCTCTAACATTGACAGCCTAAACTGCGAATCCTACGAGCCATTGGCGTCGAACCTACCCCCGGAAGCCGGCATCCCCCGCCAGCGATCGCCAACCTTCTGAAACCAGCACGTGTTGGTCGATTAGGCACGCTTCTTAAGCGCACCCTCCCCGTGGGGACGAAGAATGCTAACCGAAGAGATGAACGGAGGGGGGAAGCTCGTAATTCACCCTGCCAGGTAGTTTGCACTATTAATTACCTGATTAGAATATGCAGAATTAATTTCGAACGGTTGCTCGAGAAGTTCGAGTGGTTGGAGATCCTCTGGCTCAAGGGGGACACCCCTGCGGCATCACGTGCACGTTTTTCGGGCACACGAGGGGTGTTGGAGAGGCACAGACGCGCGCCCGGCTGGCTTTCCCTCCTTTCGATCCTCCCCTTTAATCTCTGGCTTGGTTTCTTCTGTGAAAGATCGGCCCGTGATTTCGACAGCTGCTCCCCGCGAATCGCGACGCACAAGTTTCTTTGATTTCGACGTTCGATGCCTTTCCATTGGTGGGGTGGACCTTTCTTCTTTGTCGAAGGGGGTGCACGATAAAGTTACCCGTTCTGCTGAAATTCTTCAAATTCTTCGTCCCATCGCAGTGTTCGAAGACTTCTCTGAATTTTCGCACATCTTCTGGATATTACACCCCCTCGTTTCCACCCTCGTTTGGGAACAGCTCGGGGACCCGATGGACACTAGCATTTCCAACGAGAATGCATTCTACGTCGGGTAACAATACGACCAGCTTATCCCGAAATCACAGTTTCCACATTTCCCCTGCTCCGATTCCCACATTTAATCCCTCGTTTCTGATCTTGAGCCATTGTACAGATCGATCCGCCATTCAAACAGCTGTCGCTCTTGCCCCCCCAATGACGTGTCGATTTTCCATCGAATGGAACAGCTTCCACGATCGTTAAACTACAGGGAACTGATCCAAGCTACAAGCAAACTACATCCCGCATCTCCATGTGAATAGAAGACACCCCAAAAACGTCCACCCTGTCCAATGGACATCCGTTATTAGGACATCGCTGGACGAGTGTTCCCTGGTGTCTTACCGTTCTTACAGGTAACGCGAAGAAGCCTCGTGGTCCCATTGTTCAAAAGAAGGCCCCGGGAGCGTCGAGGACGATCTCCGCGCACGATTGGTCCATTGTCCGTGGCACGTGCGTTCTCTCGCGCGCATCTGCGCCGTCCCAGGAACCTCGTTTCTCCACGGATGTACACCGGTTGTCATCGATCCCCCGTTGTTCGTAAATCAAGCAGGAGATCCTGGATGGCCCTCCACCGTCGTGGTCCGATGTTTCGAGGACCAGGAAACGGGAACACGGAGCATCTGCCGCCCGTGTCGCGCGCGCGCCTGCTGAAGAAGGAACGCGCGAAGATCGCGCCGCTGTCACTCCTCTCGTGGCCCCGGAATTTATTTCACCTTAAATACTACGCTGGCTAAAGGGATGTGACTACATTATGTCCTGTATTTAGTCAAAGAGAACGCAATGAACGCTTGATTCTTTGGAACTTTGTTCTCCCTTGATCCAGGTTGTTCACCTTGTTCACCAAGAATGCTGTGATCACAGGCGACTCGATTTCCACTGAATATTTGCATTCCTGTTAGCCACTGATCGCCGAGCAACAGTAACGCACGGTCTCGTGGGCAATTCCCTAGTGAAACGAAAAGAATCGCATCCGGTCCGGTGTGCAGCCACGAGCTACCCTGCGGCCCTTTCTACCCCGATCCACCCCTTGAATGGGGGCACGGAGCCCTTAGGGCACGCGTTCGGTGAAATTATAGCGACATGTGCGACCAGTCACGGCTCGTTTGATACGCAAATTCTCTCCAATTTTAGTAAAATTGGATCTTTAATGCAGTTTTATTTTCCCCGCGGGTGGAGGATGCAGGTACCAGGGCGAAAGCTTTTACAGCGTCGTGTTTAGAAGGGATCGGATCACTGGGAACGTGCTGGCCTCTACCGACTGCTATGTTGTGTGATTAATAGGCTCTGATAGGTAGTCAGTGGTGTGGTTAATCAGGTTTCAGAGGATATTAATGAAGATGAACGAGACTGCAAGAATATCTGAAATTGTTTCGCTAAGAGGGATGAGAGTCTCCGCAGACCGAGGCTCAATTTGTTGCAACGAGATCGTGTTGGGAAATCGGGGGGATTTGCATGCTTAATCAACTTATTGTAAAAGTGATGAAGATGGAAACCGGAGTCTTCGTGGGGCCAAGAATATAACACTACAGAGGTCCGTGAAGATTCGGAAAAGATTCTAATTTTACAAGTGAATAATAATCTCGGGTTCTAAAGAGCATCCCTCAACGCCGATCCATTACTCACCCACTGTAGAACTTTACCGAATTACGTAAATATAGTCCGTGGAACATCTTATGCCACCTACACGCGACTTAAGTGAACTTTACGACAGACAGCAACCCCCTTGGAGATTCCTAACGAGATTACGTATTACGTGTGCCCTCTAGCATGTACGATACTCTTGCGTAAGTCACCCCTGCGATCGACCCGGTGGTCTGCGATATACAGGGAGGTTCATAACGTGGCCAAGAAACTTTGACAATTTAGCAGGTAGATTATTTCAAAAGAAAACATTCGCGTGATCGAAGTGGCAAAGCCTGTTTACCGCGTACTCGCAGAAGTAACCGAGAATATTTCAGCAAGAGGGGTGCAGCCCCATTTTTGACAGTTTTTGAGTTATGACGTGTATAATGTATGTAGGTAAAAAAATTCTACATCGTTTGGTGCACGTTTGATGGAAATCCGATAACAAGTGAGCGATTTATTGCAACTAAGTAAAAATAGAAATATTAATATTAATATTTTTATTATAGACTATTTTTTCGCCAAAGATAGAAATAAACACTTATCAACTCAATAACTGTCCCATAAGGGACGTGCGTGAAAATAAATATTTTTCAATTAGCGTTCTCTTTTTAATTTTAAGTCAAAGCAATTATTTTATAAACAGTTTTTTCTAATTTACTTCAAGTTTGTAAAGAGCTCCACCCCTCTTGTCTGAAGTTCCTCAATTAGGAAACGACCCTCTCGAGCAGTTAAAAAATTCCCAACACTCTTTCGGTGAAACGTCCTATATCTCGCGCCCACGCGTAGCGAAAAGAGAAATCCGGATAGGCCTTACAATATTTTGACGTTTAGCCAGCCGCTGTTTATCTTCTCGCTACGGTTTCGCAATGCGAACACTTATTCCTGGCAGGCGAGGAAGAATTCTAAATTATGGAGGCCTTCTTCTTTTCCCTGCAAATCAGACCAGTTCGAATGGGTTTCCGACCAGTGGAAGAACTTCCGCGGTTCGAGGAACAATTCAGTTCGATGTAAAATACGGATGCTTTTTTCCCTTGAATTATGCGGCGCCGGGGATAAATGGCCCTCGATCCTTTTCGGCGCAGTGGCGTCTCGTTCTTGTATACATTTATTATGCCTTTCATCGCGAATTTGGCGGCGCTTCGATTGTTCGCGTATCGAACAAAGCTTCTTGTTTATGTTACAATAGATTTATGGGTCACAGTCGCCATTCCATTGAATCGTACCTGGCAACTGCTCGCGGTTCTCGGCTCATTGTTTGTGGACCGAACGGTGGTCTTTGTTTGAGCAGAAATGAAATATTTCTCGCGATATTTACGAATTGTAAAATGACGTAGACAGCTTCTGGGAATTTCTCTTTTCGTGATTTCGAATCGCGTCGATTCGTGGGCTTGGGAACAGAAAGGATCCGTATTATTTCACACTACAAACAGCTTATTGTAATAAACACCTGGCTGCTGTTAATAAAAACCCGCTCGACCTCCGTGTTACGTAATTGTTAACGCGTAACTTGAATTACGTCAGCGATTAATTTATACTCTCTCGTCGCCATTCAAGGCGAACTTGAAGTAATTATCCATTTTCCGGTGCGTGGATGCCGTTCGATATTTTTAATTGGCTTACTTGATTGGCGAAAGTGATTTCTGATTGTGGGGGAAGAAACGGGGGAAGATTTCGAGGAATAGGTTTCTGAATTGTCTGCAGACGGAAACGTTCGTGTTCTCTGCTTTATCGGTGATAAGTTTACTGTGTTCTGGTAAGCAGGGAATCTCGTGGCCAGTTTAAACTTTCGACATTCATTAAATGACAGCGCAAACAAGGAAATATTTAAATTCGATGAATGATGGTACTGAAATATGACTGAATAAGAAGTTTTAACTACTCGGTAGCTTATCATTAATTACCTATTCATTTGCGAGTCAATGTGCCCACAACTTTTTAATAATACATGATTATATATTCAATATAACATCCACTGATGAAAAAAAGATTGTAAAAAGCTGTCTAGTGTACTTCGAATTAAATTCAATCAATTTTACAGTACGAATAAAAAGAAATATCGGAAGAAATGCCAGGAAACTAATTCGTTCGAAGTAACAAAGATCTTATGCGAAAGAAAATGGCAAGTGCATGAAAAGTGATGGATAAAGAATTCTTGCTAAAGGTTATTACTAATTCCGACTATTTTTTAAAGTCCAAAGGGAAAACCTAAAGACTGCAGATATCAAGGAATCCACATTTTCCGTGATGAACGGTTTTATTCAGTTACAATAATAATCGCCATCGTCGCAGTGATGATAGTAATCATAATTATAGTAACGACACGCGAAAACATAATCGCAACTTCGGTGACAGTAATTACGCTCGTAACTTTCGATAATAATAATGACGGTAACAATGATGAACGGCAACAATCGAACGGACAATTAAAGCGTTCGCGTTTAACAATAATCAAACAACACGACCGTGCGATTTGCACGCTCAGATGAATCTCCCTTGTCCTCTTACGAATGTATGTATATTCTACGGGCGTTTGCGAATGGTTCAGTGTGTGTGCACAGGATGCGAGGAAAGTAAGCATCGCGACTTTATCGTATCAGTCGTGGTAACGCCGCTCTTATTAACTTTCTGCTGTTCGTGAATGGAAATCTATTAATAATTCAAATCCACCCGATGTCTAACTTACAGACGTAACTAGCACCCTCGTTTCTTCGAAGATTATTCAACGAAAGCACCCAGTAAGAAGAAATTAAACGGTAGAAACTAGCCCATTAGAGAAATTAATAAAATCCCATGAATATTCCGAGCATTCATCTACTCTGGAAACGCGAGGGAACGAAGATCGAATCTGAAGCATTACCATGAAAATGGATCTTCTAAAATCTCAGAAGATTCATCAGCAAGATATCTTTGTTTAAATAAAAATCAAAGAGGAATAAAATAAACCTGTAACATATTCTTCGCACCCTGCGCATGCTTGTTCCCGTGTCTATGTCTATTCTCGCCGTTGTAACAATTTCTTCCATCCTCCGTTTCGCGACGATGAGCGTATTAATAGACGAGTCGTTAATTAACGCGCGGCGACTCATCGTTTTCGTCCGTCGCGCGTGTTCGTACGCGTGTTGAATGTCGGGTCGATTGTGTTGAACGTGTGTTGCTAAGGGTGTTGAGGGTGTACGAAATCGGCTGCAAAAAGGATGACCTATGAAATGCGTGTGAACGAGCGTTTCGCTTATGTACAGTGTCCCTTGAAACGGTTACGAGTACAGTTACATCTGCAATTGTAATTCGGTTAGCGCTTGTCTTAATGGTAGTCGGATCGGTTTTACGTCGTGCTTCGATGAGCCTCGTCTCTCCGTCCCCTTGGCCTCCCTTTTGCCACGTTTTTCGCGCATGTTTCAGCTCGTTTTCCAGGGTGTGAACGAAGCTTAAGCTGAAGATTCTCGCGACTTCTGTTCTCCGATCGACGTGGGACGAATATCACACTGTGGATGCAATGAGCTCTCTTTTCTCTTTTCCTACTCTTCTCCCACACAATATTCTAATATCTTCGCCACATTTTAGCCAATTTTCAGTAAGCTTCTCGTGGAATTGGAAATAAGTGAACTGAGAGGAAAAAGGTATAGGGTAAACCAACCAGTAATTGACCGCATACCAGTGAATGACCATTAGCCAAAGAAATGTCAATTATAAATTTAAAAATATTATATGTTTATAAATGGAATGTAGTTGCACTTTTAATAGCCCACATTTTCAGTTACGCGTATTAAGCAAACATTAATAAGTACAATCCTTATTAAAAGTATGCGGTCATTTACTGGGCTTCTTCACGCTTTGCATTTTATAATCGTTTTTTTATAAAAATTACGATAAGAATAAGTAGTTATTTTTATAGAAATTTCAATAGAAATAAATTTAAATGCTATTTCAACAGTTGTTTCGTTGTTATACATAAATATATTCAAATATTAATCTCAAAGGTCCATAAATTCGACAATTCGGTCGTTCACTGGTTGGTTTACCCTGGGATATTTATAAATTAAATCTGATCGACGCGAGGGAAGAAAGTCTGGTTCCCCGCTAACGTAATTCCTCCATCGTGTGTCTTTCCAATGTCCACCACGAAATCGTTCGGTCGCCTTTCATCAGCGCACTCAATCGCCCGTGATCGCGGACAGTGTCCGATTTCCGTGCTCGCTGCACCCACAGGCCCACGATCGATGGAGAAAAAGCGAGTTTGCGGATGGTGAACGTGCGAAAGCTGAACAGGTTTTATATGGTACGAGTCCGTGTCTCGGGTTTGTCTCTTTCTCTCTTTGAAAAAATAAATCACTTTGCTAGGTATTACTCTCGTTTCTCTGTCGCGCGCGCCTCGACAGTTCGGCTTCTGCGGGAGCTAAAACTATATTAGACACACCACTAACGTCGATTCGCGTAACACTCGCCTCCGCCTCGCCTAATACTCTTCTATCGGAGCACCTACGTATCTATCGCGACTGGTTGGTTGGTTCCTCTTCGAAGTCCAATATCGAGCAGATCGATTCGCCTACGATTACTCCCTCGTACCTGCGCGTACCCGCGGCACGCGGGAGCTCCTCTCCTTCGATACCAGCGTTCTCGGAACCAATTGGGGAAACAATCCGCGACTCCATTCGTTCGAAATGAATCTGGATTCTCGGAAATCCGTCAGCGCAACTGAAGACTATCCATGACTAACGAACGACGTACACTTTATCCGTACAATTTCGCGGAATATGCTCGAGTAAACATTTACTCGAACAAATTACTCATTTTATCGTTACACACGATTTCTTCGAATAAATCTTTACTTCGATTTTTCAGACTTAAAGAAAAGAGCTGCTCGAACAACGCCCAACTCTGTCTCGCGTGGAGACTGCGACGCGGAGACTCGAATGCTTTGGTACAGCGCGCAGTGACTTGGACGAACAAAATTGGAAACTGATATTGCCCCCGTTTTGGAAAAAGTACGCGTCGCTTTTCTCGGAGAAAGGTCTGGCCAGTCGCCTCGCGATTAATATTACTTTTCTCGCGGCTAGAAATCGGGACCCCCGCGATACATGGCGCTTTTCCTTCGTCTTCTCGAAACACCTCGTTTGGCGCGCGGACGCGACTCCGTTTCCCGCGGATTCGCGCCGAACGCAGCCGATGACTCGATATTGTCAGGGGAAAGAGAAGTTTCTAATTGGTACGCTGAACCGTGCTCCGTTCTTGCTGTGCTCCTACTGTGTTTTTTGAGGATTGGAAAGCGATCGATCGAGAGTGAACGTCTTTGGAATGTCCGTGACTTCCGTCTGCTGGCAGGCGGGGAGACTTGCGTGGAAAAATAGCTACTGGAAAAATCTATGTTCTTTCTCTTATTTCGATAGATGTGGAAGATCAGCGACCGTGAAGTGCACGCCGCGCGATGAAGCTGCTGATATCCGAGGTAATTGCGATGTTTGGCAGTTTTCTCCGCGAGCATGCTGTAATTCATTGCTTCTCCTTCCTCTTCTGATACCTTTTCTTTTAACTGAACCTACGGAGCGATGGGAAAGTGGGTTGGCGTTGTTTACTCCGAAGTTCGGAGCGAAGTTTCTTCTACTCCACGTTCGAAATCATCTCTCTTTCTACGAACGATCATCGGCGCGTATTCGAGTCACCCCACTGGCTCAATCCGCGAATTAGAAAAGTGTCCAGTGGCTTTTTAATAGTTCTTTCACCGTGAACCCTTTCAACGTGCGCTGACCAATTGGAAGTGCAGACGAATCTATTCCTTCGCACTGTCGATCACGATCATTTTGCAGTGATTCCTCAAAGTGTCCTCTTGTTTAAAGCGGTAAGGCATTGTCGGATATGTCAGCTGAAATCTTCGGACCGTCCCTGTGATTGCGGTACATCGAAAGCTTTACAAAAATATCTTCTTCTCGTCGCTTCTCGCGCTCCAGTTTCCGCGCCCATTCGACTTTCCATCCCTCCAACGAATCAACTAATGGATGCCTCCCAGGGAAAAAGAACGAAGCACTAGTGCGAGATAGTTTTGTCTTAATCGGAAAAGCAGCTAGCCACGTTTACTCGCCCCTTTCTCCCCTCGATTTCTTCTCGTCCCTTCCATTCTCTTAACTGCGATTCGCTCGCGATAGCAGTGCAATTGCATCCTTGTGCGTGCTACAAATTAACGTCGAAGAAAACAACTTCAATGCACACTGCTAAGCGAAATGTACACGTTTCCCTTCTCGATTCCTGTTTCCTCTCTTCCCTCTCCGTCCGCGCATCGACCCCTGACCATTTCTACTTCGAATCGCACACCGTCCTCGCGCCTCCATCCATCCTGCTCCCAAACTGCAGGCTACTTGCCTCGTCTCCTCTTCTTCTATTCTTGGTTTTCTGTTTTGGCACATTTACCAGAGTACTTGGTACGCACGCCCAGTTACATCGTCGTTCTGAACGTGTCTCCTTGGCTCGCGATGGCACACCAACGACCAGATAATTCGGTTTTAATACCCTCGGGGTGAATACGTTCTCTTCGTTCGCGCCCGTTCAATTTCGATAGATTTATCCTTTATTAAGAACCGAATTTCCAGCTTTACAACTGTAAGGAGTCTTTGCTCGTAGAGAATATATCACGAATTTAATAGCGCAGGAGATTTGAACAAAACAATGCGTTGCTTTATAGAATACTGTATAAAATGGTCGCCATTTCTTAATTTTGTTAGTCGATTTCGAATATTACAAAGTACCAAGGTACAACCGTGCGATTTTTTCGGTAACTGACGGTAGGGGATATCGGTAGAATTAAATGGAACTCAGGGGTAAGTGAATTTTTGAATCGCTGGTGCCCGTTATCCGATCGTGGCTCGCTTCTCGCTTATTTAATCGATTCGCCTTCCGATTCGGCTGCAACGCGTTCGCGATAATTCTACACAAGCTTGCACGTCTTTTTTTTTTTAAGCGAGACGATCGCGGACGATCGATATCGATGGATCGACAGACGTGGACGCTCGTCGACTACATCGTAAAATTACGTTTAAACTGGTAACAGGTAGAGAGATATTAAACAAGACAAGTGTCAATCGTAACTATCACAACAACGTCGCTACATTTACTCACGAATGATAATCGGTAACCACTACTCCTTTAGATACAGCTATCCTGGTAACGATTACTTTATAAACTCTCCTTTCCCTAACAAAGCGGCTCCTGAAACGATCATCTCTCCCTCGGGAAGGAAATCAACTTCGCTCTACGTAGAAATTAAATCCTGCGTAACGCTTTCGCTGCTAATCATCGTCCCGTCGAGGTCCTCCTGTTCGATATCGAAGATTCAAGAAGGAAATCCTACCTGCGGACTGTCCAAAACAAATGGATGAACCAGAGTGCAAAATTCTACGACGATCTACTTCGAGGCACCATCTACCGCAAAAAGAACAATCACGTACACAACGATGAAACTACGGAAGAGTCCAAAAGCTACAGACAAGGAACCCCAGCAGGGTTACCTCTGCACTGAAGAATTCAAACGTGTCTCACGAAGTAAGTTTCAGAAAGACTTCGAAGAATCGTGAAGAGAAAGCAGAGAATGCAAGGGCGTCTCGAATCCTGCGATAACCAAAATCAAGTTCACTCGAGCATGCGCGTAATAATCAAGGAAAGCTCTTCCTCCGTCCGTTTTTTTATAAAAAAAAATCACTGACGTTATCCACGAGAGTGGGCACGGATCGGTGAATGAAAAAGCATGCTCTCGTTTAAAGAAATTGCTGCCAGCTTTCCAACTAGGGCGCAAAGATTGGGCGGGGCGATCGTCGCTTTCGAAACGGACCACCGCAGCGTGACGGGTCGTTAAACAATTCTGCCGCGCGCCGCTGTGTGCAAACAAACGATTAACCGATGCGCGAGATGCGCGAAATTCGTTTCACACTTTCTCGCCGATTTTCCCACGGAATCCTTCCTTTCTTCGTTTCTCGGCCACGATTTCGCGATCGTCCGCGATCCCTCGAGCCTTGAACTCGAACGACCAGGCTCGCTGCTAATTACGCGATCGCTATGTTTATTAACGTTTTTTTCGTTTTTTTTTATTTTCGTTGAAAATATCGCATATAGAATTTTTTCTTACATTTTCTCGCGCGGCTCGAGCGCGCACAAGCGCGGCGACGCGAGGCCGCGGACGTTGGCGCGCGCTCGGAGCCGATCGGTAGGTACAAGTTGCAATTCCGCTACGATAGTCAATAATATTATCATATAATATATATGTATACATAACATACTTTGTTAAGCCTCAACAATTCCCATAATAAGTCTGTGTTTAGTCGCGGGCTCGTGTCGGTCAGGACTTTCGTCGGCCTCGTTTCCCCTTCTTCCCACTCTGCTAATGTTTCGGAGGAAGATTTAAAGAAACGTCTGCGACGCGGCTGGTAAACGTAGGATTGAGGTTTCCAGGTGGAATAGATTCCAATGTATTTGCAGATATTTGAAAAAGAATCAGAAGCAATAGCGTTGGACAAAACGAAGCAGTCTCAGAAAAACTTAATTAGCATAATTTACCAAGCTTCCGAGGAGTTTTCTAAATTACCATTTCGCTGAAACGAATAACGCCAGTGATCAGCGTGGTCGTGACTTCGTTAAATCTACCAGGGAGCTCGGTGGAGAAAAGTCCTGATCGACGACAGCGGCCGGGATCTCCGATCACGGATTAGTCAACGGCGAATCTCCGTGTATCGCGTAGTCGCTACGTGCTCGGCGTTTAAGCACGCTCGCAGTCCCATGCGCGTGGAAACTCCGCTCATGATTGCGCTCGTGTTTGCTCGGAGCTACGAGCGCCGGTGGGATGAACGTTCACCTACGTGAACGTGACACTAACCTCGTGGGACCATTAGCTCGAGTCTCTTTTGTCACTTAGGATATCCCAGAGCGGTGCCTGAACAGATAGGCCCGCAGCCTCTGTACTCCGAACAGCGTCCTCGTTGGATCTCTTACGATTAATAGTATCATAATTACTATACACGAAACAGTCCCTAATAGTTTGGCACAGTCAACCACCTCCTCCCCTCGTTACGTGCTACCGCATCTCGCTCAAAGCGTCTTTCTCGACAACAGCGTCCGCGATGGACCCATCCCTTCGCACTCTTCGTTCGCGGATCGTCTCCCTTGCTTCCTCGTTGCGTCCTAGCGATCCTCCTTTTGTCAGACCTCTCCTCGAATTGCTCGAGCTAGAAAGGTCAAGCCCAGAGGCGCCTGTACCGGTTCCGTTAGCCTGGAGGCTCGTCGTCAACGAGGACAGCAACAACGGCGTCGACGATCGCGCAATTATCATCCCATTGACTCGCTAATCGAGCTTCCTTCGTCGCTAGCCTTCTCCCTCTGCTTTCTACGATGCTTCTTGTCTCTCCTCTTTCCTGTTACTTCTTCGGGTGTTCCCACCACCAGGGCCAGGTTCGATTAGCACCTGACCAAGAGCTCGACCGTCCGATCGACAGCGTTCGGCGAAGGTGAAGAGCAAGCTCGTCCCCCGTTAGTTTTGCAGGATTTCCTCTGCGCGTTCGTTTCTCCTCGACGAGCTTGGCGGACCTCCTGCTTGTCCCTCGATCTCTTCAGCTTCTTCGACGGTGCAGACGCGTCAGTGGTCGAGCTCTGGTCACGTTGCGCTACGGTGGTTCCGGCTCGGAGGTGGGAGATTCCTGCTACGCCTCCAGGAATATCAGAGCCGTGGGCTTCGGCTCCAGGTTGCTCTTCTTCGCCTCGACCACCAGGAACTCGATCTCGCTGCGGTCGCGCCTGGCGAACGACTCCGCGATCAGTCTCGCCACCTCCTGATGATGGAGACCTGCGAAACAAACGAATTATGCGGCCTTTCCGGTCCCCTGTCTCCCTTCGCGGACGTATTATCGTTAATCTCTCGTTTCGCCCGAACCGTTCGCGGTGATTTAGGTAGGGCGTAGCTCGTATCTCGCGGCAACGTAGTAGGAGTTCAAGTAGAAGCAGCGAGTGATAGACAGACATACGTCAGCCAAGTCGTACGCGTACCCCACCCATCTCTAACGTCCACTTTCTCGTTAACGAGGCCTCGTAAAGAAGAATGTTATCCCACTTCTTCTATTTACCTTAGCACAAAGAATCGACTTACGCCCCATCCAGCACGATAACTATGATTTACCTTCCACTTTGTGGCCGTCAACTTCCAGAATCAACTGACCGACTTCGAGACCGCCAGCCTCGAAAGCTGCCCCGTTATCCTGTGAACAGAACACCTCATCAACGCCTCAACTAGATCCCCCTTCACGAGTCATGTACTACTAACAATAAGAAAGAAATTTCTATCCCTCTCTGTCTCTCTCTCTCTCTCCCTTTCTTCAATGAGTAATGAAACCTGACGAAGCTGGAACAGTGGACTGCAAGGAGGATATCGATCAGCTTACATGTATATTGATGATCCTGGGCAGTGGATGCTTGGTGTTGGCACCACCCTCGATGGCGATGCCCAGAATCGACTTGGTCTTCTTGACGGTGATCCTCAGGTTCCCCTGGTGATCCGGCACCACCAGGGCGCCGTCCTCCTCCCTTCTCTCGGACAACTCGCTTCTGGCCAGCCTTTGAGCGCTGTGGTGCCGCCGAGGAGGTCCGCCCGCGCCCCCAGCTCCGGCGGGCCCGCCACCGGAGCCACCCTCCTCGAGCAGCTGAGCCTCCTGCATGTCGAAGCTCCGCGAGAGCTTGTGCGCGAGTTCCTGAAACGGGCAAAGCTACGTTTCACCGCAAGCAGCTGAGCACCCCGTCCTGCTTCCGCTCGACTTTGCAGCAACGTGACGGCCACCCACGATCCTCCACCTCCTTGTGCAGGAATGTTACTCCTCTTTTGGCAAATTGCTATCTCGCCTATCGGAAGATCGCTCGCGCTTTGTCGTAGCTCGTTCCTAGGGAGTAGCGAGCATTCTTCGCGTGTCAGAGTAATAACCAAGGGTCCGGGCACGTTCGGAATAATCAGAGATGGAAGGAACGACGAGGAGAATTTCGAGGTGCTGTTTGGAAGATGGTTACCGTCACGCAGCCGGTCAAAGTCACGCCAGGCACGCGCACGATGACAGCACATAAGAGCTAAGGAGGCTGATGCTGACGAGCTTCGTGTGCACCCTGTAGTCGAAGGGAGTCCTGGTAGTCTGTGCAGTTTGGTAGTCGAGGTTCGTCCTTTGTTAAGAGTCGATCGAGGCTCGTTAGTAAAGTAGCGTTTCGCGTCAAGAAAGAACGAGGGCTACAGTTAATCGGGGACGCTCGACATCGAGTTTCGACGCTGTCAAGCAGCCAACTTGATTTTGCCTACCGGGGTTCACCTTCTCCACAACGGTGCACATAATTCCATCCGGTGCAGCCTATATGCAATCGTACATAACATACCGTGTAGACGAAACGTAAGTATGAGACAATACATATCGATATAGGTCACAAGAGTAATATTAAAAAATTAAGTCATGCTTGCTGATAGGCTGGTAGCAGTTGGGTGTTGGTGGTGCTCGGACAGAGTGGTGGTGGTGGTTTGTGGTAGTGGTGGTGTAGTTGCGCAATCATTACATTCAAGTATCGTGATTCTTGCCGTCAAACAACAATAACAACGACTCGAGTATCGATTGTCACACGTGAAATAGAAGAACGATGAGATGATCGCAGCTGAACCTGCACGCTTCTAAACTCTAAACGCCCGCGACACCTCGAGGAATTCGTCTCCGTTAAATCTCGAGGTTTCCTTGAAACTCGCCGATCGACTGAGCTAAATTCTCGAAGCAAGGGGGATTCGTGTCTCGAGAAAACGGACCGAGTTTCCGGCTGAAATTCCGAAGCTTCATCGTCAAACTGCTAAATACTTAGAGCAAAGTTCTCCAATTTTATTTCTTTCCCGTCGGGCACGACTCAAGCTTCCTATTTAAATTGCGAATTGCTTATTTGAATTTTAAAGCTCCCATTAAGCTGGCTCCGTTCAACTCCTAAGCGCAAGCCTGCTTCTCGTCGAAATCTCTGGATCGGATACGCCGCCGTTTCGAAATGTCTCGTTATCATTCGGATTTCCCCTCATCGATATCTCCATCGACACGAATGTTTCGGTAGCCGGAACCGTAGGTCACGGTCGACAGGCATGGAAATCGAGTTAATCGCGGTCCAAGTTTCGCGGCTCGCTCCACGGAGAAACGTGAATCGCGAATGGTGAAAGTGTTCCGCGGACGCGGGCGTGCGAGACACGCGAACGCGCAACCATCGCAATTTCTCTTCCCATCCAATTCACCGAAATCGAAACGAATTCCACCCCATCAATCGTGCATTTAACAACGATCGAAATCAATATAAAAAAAGGGATACCGTGAAGCATTCGTTGGAACCGAAATTCCACCTATCGCGCGAGAACGTAAAATCCAACGAACTAATCATGGCCAGAAATGAATTAATATATCGATTAAGGAGCTCGATCGAGAAATCGTTTCTTTCTCCACCATTTCCCGGTGATCCCCCGAGTTTCCATGTTCGGTGAAAACCTCTGTCTGGACTTTCTCCACTGATTTACCGTCATCGATAGCGTTCCATTACCGATCGAAACTTTCTTCCTGCTAAGGTTCTTCTTTTGCGAAATCTACCGTGGTGACACTCTATCGGGAATCTACGATCGTACGTCTCTACTGTAACGTTATAATCGGATGAGGCGACGCGACGTCCCTTTCGTCGATCGGCTCTACGTGATCAACGAGGGGAAGGGTCGAATACAGCTATTATTACCGCTTCCTCGTCTCTATCTTTTATCCATTTCTTTACGATGTGAGTAAAGTGATCGTGCATGCCAAGACATCTATGTAAATATACTTTGATGTGCGCGTATATATAGAATTATCTGCCAGCAGCCGGGTAATTGTATATATACGCGATATACGGTAGTCGTGCTTGAATATAGTAAGGACAAATCGAAAGTAGCATGTGCAAGACATCTAAGAAAAAACACGTACACACCTATCGCTAATTTCGACTAAGTTCGCTAGCTCTAAGAGCAAAAAGGAAGTTGATCTTGGTGAGAAAAGAGAAAAAGAGAGACAGAGAGAGAGAGAGAGAGAGTGTGTGAAAGAGAGAAAGAGAGATAGAGTAAAAGAAAGATAGAGATCTAAGTGGAAGAACTTCATGCCAAAGGGGATGATCGTTTCCGATGGCTCGAACTTTTCTACCGTCGGAGTAAGTATGATCTCCGTTCTCGAAAATTTCAAAACGAAAATGTCGTTACTCTCTTTTTTTTACCCATCGCGTACTCTGGCGGGGAAAGTTTTTTTAACAAAATTCTGAAAGAAACCGCTGTAAAAGTGACTGAACAAATGCCGACTGCCAATTGGAGTGTTAGGGAGTAGAGTTGCTTCTTGTAGTAATCAGGATTAATTGGCGCCGCGATCGATTCAAACGTCGAAGCAAACTTTTCCTTTGAAATGTCAAAGTCTTCCCTCGCGTTTAAATGCATTCTTCGTGGAAGCGACATTCGACGTGGAAAAAGTCACGTTTCGCCGCGCCGGGGCGAACTCGCGCAACTCTGCCGGAACTTTTCCCTTCTATCTGTCGGGAACTAAATTTTGTTCATTAGAGACATTTATCATCTACCTCGAGGTTCAGCTAACTATCGCCACTACTCTCTATTAGTAATACTTTTGACGAGATTCGTTAGCGAATCTTTTTACGATGGTAATCTACATTACTCTCTATCTAGGTTCGCTATGTAACTTTTCATCTACCGTTAAGTCTATCGTTGGATCTAAAGGATGAGGCTAGCGATGAATAAAGGCGTTTTCATTTCGCTTTACTGTTTTCAGAATTATTCGGAACGCTCCCGATCCCAAGTTGCGTCGATAGAATCGAGAACTCGGCTCTGCCCGATAGGTAGGGTAGATGTACCACTAAATGAACACGTACCAGTGAATGGACATTTCTTATTAAAATGGGTAAAATAAGTTATTAAAATAAGCAACTAATTAATTAGAGACTTCTTTTAATTTCTTGCTCCATATCCAAAGAATTTTTGCAGCTCGTAGAATCAATCGCGCTGCAAACATAATTTTATAATAGTGTTCGTTCATTAGCCTTAAGTGTTCATTTATTGGTGCGTTTACCCTACGTTAGAATTTCAAGAGAAACAAAACAGAAAGGGTCTCGGAACTGTACTTATCCAGCGAGAGTGAAAGGGTGAAAGGAATTTCCAAAGTAAACGGAAGAAACTTTCCCTCGCGTCAAGTCCCTATCGAAAACTACCCCCGCTGTGTCTTCTCCTCTTCCCACCGTTTTGCAAGCCACAAACAGTGATGGGAAAGTCGAGTGTCACTCTCGCGATTTCTCTAGCCAGTAAACTTCGAATGGCCACGAACAATAAGTGTCCCAAGATCTTGGTAAGCTCCCGAGGACCTCGGCGGTCTCAAAAAATTCAGAACATTCAACGATCTCAGAGCTTCGAGACGAAAGAAAATCCACGAGTGTCGAAGCACTTTAGACCAAAAGATCTTTAGACCTTCGAGACTCGCGCGTCGCTTAAGGCAGCCGAGATCGTACTCGAAGCGGCTCGAAGTTTACCCGGAGATCGCGAGAGAGGATCGAGCACGCGCGACTGACACAAAGGGATCGAAAGAACGAAAAGAAATTGATGACGGAAAGAACGAAAAGTAGAAGTATTTCTGTGCGTGGTAGATCTGTGTGTTGTGGTTCGTTTGATTAGAAAACTTACGAGGGGCCTGGCGCCCCAGTACCAGGATTTCACACGTTGCGTCAGCCCACCGAGCAAGTGGGACCTCCAACCACCGAAACCTCCACCACCTCCACCCTCTGAGCTCCTTTCCTCCCTTCCTTCGTCCTCATCCTCCTCCATATCGCGCTCCCTTTCCGTTCCGCCTCCGCCTCCGCGTCTCGCGTTACCGATCATCTCGGCGTCGCTACCATCGCAACCACCGTCGCTCTCCTGCGTCGCGACGCCCCGTAGGGAGAAAAACATCGAAAGCGTCGTGTTAGCCCCGTCAGCCGATACATAGGTACATCGTTACGCGATAGGGTTACATCGTTCTGGGGGAGCATCTTTCAACCCCCAATTCTCACTCCCCTTCTTTCTACGTCATTGTTTTCGCAGTGTTTCGGAGGGCTGGGAATGTTCCTTTAGATTTCAGTATTTCGTTGTGGGATAAGAAGACCGTGGATCAGGTTTCAATTCCCAAAGTGACGATAACGGGGGCAGCTTCTTTTCAGCTATAGAATAGGTAGGTACAAATTGGTAAAAGTGCGAGGGACTTTTTTTTTATATAGCTGGAATAACGATCGATCGTTTTCCCGAACGTTGACGAGCAATCCCGGCGTTGAAAATGATTCGCGGGAAACGCGGCTCGCTGGAAATGCTCGCGAGCCATCCCACGATTCCGTTATCCACCCAACGCTGTTAATTCCCTGGCGTGGAAGCGATTGATTTATATCGTAATCGCGGCGGTGTAGAATTTCGAAACGTCGAGGAAAATTTCCGCGGTTCCCTGGACGACCGTGACGCGGTAATCATGATTATCGCGTCCAACATCGCGTAATTCGAACGAGCCATTCCCAACAGATACTCCTAGCGAAGCGCGCGGCACGCAACAACAGAAAAAAAGGCCGCTTCGCCAAATAATTCGCGAGAATTGGAGATTATAGGGAAACCAGTGCGATCATAGCCATAAGTGATTTCGCGACTTCGTGATTTCTCAGACAAACGCAGATGAACGCAGTGGACTAGCTCGCAGACGGTTGCGTCGTGTTACTTCTTCCCTTCTTTCGATTCCAAACAGGTCGTTGTGTCTGCAGCTGAATGAAAGTCAAAGCTCGTTTAATGAACGGTCGAGTCTTCAGGGCTGTGCAGTGGCCTGAAGGCGTGCTTAAAACGTTCTGCTCGTAGTTGAAGGTGAAAGATGATTGCAGTCTCCGAGGAAAGTTATGGCTACCATGTTCTCAAATTTCTATGTCCATTGTACAATTACGTGAGTTCTCCTCGTACCACATTACGAGAGATCGAGTTTGTTTTGGTCTCAGCCTTCCCTAATCATCAATTCACTGATACACATCGTGTTGATACTTAACGAACTCTGAATCCGTGATCCACGAACACCTAGCGGTACGACTTTCAGTGATTCGCAATTGTCTTAAGTAACTGGAGCACGTGCTCGTAATTAACAGCATCGCGGGATCCAGCGGGGTTTACTAAAACGCTGCGAACACACCGCAGGGACAATCTCGTTTTCTGATGGTAGAAATGGAATTGCGAGGTTTCGTTTTAAGCTCGGCCCACGATTGAAATATTCAGCGAAGCTTTCATCCTCTGCTCCAGCGCTAGAACCATCGCCACCGTCGATATCGCGAAAATATACGGTCTTTGAAAGAAGCAACGCTACGCTGGAAACGAGTCAAGGTGATTCTGAAAAGGGTCCGCTTCGGCGAACCTGATCCTACGGAGGAGAAAACCAATGGCTCCATTCAAAAAATAAATTTCAAGGGGGTATTCAAAATTCCCCGACACGTCTATAAATTTCATTAAAAAACGTGGCGAGGTGACCTCGAATAGTTGAAAGCATCTCGACGCGAAGCTAGTTCGAAGTGAAAGGACTTAGCGAATTAAAAATCGGGTATTTCCTGTTACCAGGATCCCAAAATAAATATGAAACAATAAAAAATTGTACTGAAAACTGTATTCTTTACTTACGTCCATACATATTTGGCTTTGGATCCACTGATCGCCAAACAATTACGCTACCGTCCTTAATTAAACTGCCCTATCTAGCATTTTTTCATTTTTCCAGATATGTTGAAATATTTGAAGTTCCACGCGTCTTTTACCTTTTAAGTAAAGTTAGAAAACTCTACGTGCTTCGTAAAGATTTATAAACAGTCTAATGTATTTAACCCAACTTCTTTCAAAATGGTTTAAATATCTTATCTAAAACAATTAATTAATTGGTACGTTGATAATACATTCCCTACCGGTACACCTATTATAAAAAATTATATTAGGCTATTACAAAAAAACGACAACATTTTTTAATTTGAATAAAGGAAAATAAGGATGGTACAAAGTAAATGATAAAACTTCAATTTTCTCGGTTCTTTCAAAATGCTAGATAGGACATATTAACTAAAGAGGGCAGTACGTATTCAAATATATGCCATCGTCGTTGCTCGTTTGGGTTAACCCACAGCCCGCAATGAAAGGAGCGCCGTGTTACACGATCCTAGGATTCCAATTGTTTTCAAGCACGATCTCCCGATTGCACCGAGCAATTAGAACAGGTGTTCGCAATTAACGATGTCGAGAAGTGGTTGGGGGCGCAAAGGGCCGCGAAAACGGCGACGCGTTTCGCGGAAAATCGTCTTCCCAGCTGGGGCTGTCGCGCCTCGGACCGTGCAATTAGCTGCCGCCGATTAATCGCAATTAAGAAGGGACGGAGATCGGTAACCGTTCCCCTGGATCGTTACGTGGAACGTCGGGACCGTTCGACCGATCGCTGAGCTAACGGGACGCGCGAAGCGTAATTCGTCGTACCGTAATCGCGTCGGGCGTGATTCGTGCTCCGCCGTCTGACATTCTGCTCGCCGGAATGGCTTTAATTAACGCGGGTAGTAAATAAAAATAAGTGACACCGGCGTGGAATAAAAAGGAATATCTGACGTTCCAGTATTAGCTACCTCTTCCTCACGTTTTATCCAATAAATCAGGCGGAATTTGTGACAAGCGTAGCCAAACTCGTGGAGACTAGGTAAAATCTTTCTCCAATTTAAGATATTCGTCGGAGAGCGGGAAATTTGTTCCGAAAGTGAACTGTTCGCTTTCGGTGCTGTTTGAATTTTCGATGGACCCGACACGAAGGATGTCGGATAGATCGCGGCGACGAGCGACCCAGATCGCGAAATCGCGAGGCGATGGGCGTCGCCCGAGACACCAGACGCTCGCCGCTTTTTGGCCTGCTTCGTCTTCCTGGTATATAACGGAACGACGCGACGCGCCGAAAACTTTCTCCGACGCTGACCTATTATCGACTCTCGCCATTATTATCGCCGTTTCGCGGAGTCGGTTAAGGTTAGTGGGTAACCGCGGCTGCTGAATTACGAGCCGAGTGTCGCTCGAACGAGGTTGACGTTTTTCAGAGTGGAACGGCGCTCTGAGCTGGAGCAACCGCGATAGAAATTCACTGCGTACAGGCGGCATTACCGGGCGTAAACACGCCGGCGATATCGAAGTGGACTATCGGGTGGTGGAATTTTTAAAAAGCCGCGAAGCAGAGTGCGGCTTCTTAGAAAGGAGTCACCTACCCCCTTTATCTTCCTTGTCGATAGTCGCTTCTTCCAGCGACGAGGCAATCGATTTTTAGCAAACTCAATCGTGTAGCTTTACCTTTCCAAGAATTCTTACGCTCGCGAAAGAGCAAGTGTACGGCTCGAGTGTTGAAACAACGATAACAAGGAATTGATATCGACCTCGCCTAGAACGGGATATCAATTCCACGAATGCGAGTCGATTCGCCGATTACGATAGATTTTGCACGTAGGTGTCACTCGTAGACTGCTTTCGAATCCTTACGCAACACTTTAGTTCAATGGACCTCGATGAGATGGTAATTTAAGCGTCAGCTGCTCCGTATCAGAAGAAAGGGGCGATTGAATGCACCGATGCACCCCGATCGTCCCGCTTTCCGCGAATAATAATTAATACCTTTCATGATCAGTGATCGGAGAATTAAAATAGAGGCTTCGTTACCCACTCTCCAAATCTAGTCCGCGCAAGGGCCATCGATACTCGAGATAATCGAGTACCCGAAAATCTATCAGGCATCCGATCACCCAGCATCCCACTCCCCGCATACGAGCCTTGAGAACGCGATGCACGTTTCAACTATCATCCCGCGCATCGCACAGATTCGCACGCGTCATTCAGGTGCGGAGTGCCATCCACCGTCGTCGCCGTCATCCCGGCTCTCTAGATCACCCTGCATACTTTACACCGAAAAGCAACCAGCACGCCGATGCCTAATTACCCAGCCTCGAAACGAAAGCACCCAGCGACGGGAAAAAGGAGGATCGAGGATAAACGCGCTGCGACTCGAACGCCTTCGGAAGGAGATCTTCGGTTCGCGTTTATGACTTAAGTGGCAGCGAATTTATTACGCCGGCCGGCGAGTGTTTAAGGATCCCTCGCGAGGACGGCGACGGGAAAAGAAAAACCGGCGCCTAAGCTCGCTGCGAAACGCTTGTCGGCTTTCAGGCCGGCAAGAAAATTGGAACGAGTTCGGTTTCTCGATCGATCTGCCGGCCGAGCGGCCCCCTTCGACGGTTTATCTCTTATCTGCGAACCGGTTCGATCCGCGGATCATCCTTCTATCTCGCGGCTACCCTTTATACCCTGCCTCCGCGATGACTCACTGTGTATGCATAGCTGCAATTAATAACGAGCCACTCGAGGGTCAGCGTCCACGTTTACGGCCGCAAAAAGGAAAGAGGAGCCGCAGCCTGGCAGAGGGGGATCGCTTCGAGGTAATCTCTCATCGACCAAAAGCTCGCGATGAATCGATTTAATTGCAGAATCAGCCCCCTTTGTGCGGCGATCGTGGCTCGATGTCGCTGCGTTTCAATGCGCCCGGTTTCGAGCCCTGGCAAACTTTATTCGGCCTGGGAAGTTTAATTGGCCGTGTGAACGGAGATCGTGATAATACGAGCTGTGATTGTTCGTTCGTCGTTGCCTGTGAATTCGATTCTCTTCTCGGCACGCAGAGATACTGTGCGCTGGGAAGTTTTTGGTACATTATTTTCTTTGCTTCGTGTTTCGTGATATTTAGAAATTTAGTATCTGAAAGTTAGTGGTCCTTGAGATGATGCAAGGAAGGGTTGCAAATCTGCGCAAGAACGCGGCAACTTTCCGTCGCATTCCTTGGAAAGAAATTCTTCTTGGACTTCCGATAGAACCGTGCAACGCCTCTTCAGCTCCCACGTACAGGAATGTTCGAGTTACCAAAGCTCCTTTGCCACTCGTTCTTAAGTGAGACCGAGCCCCGAGGAAAGCGTAAAATGGAGTCGAGTGTCTCGTTAATCCTTCTCCCTTTCGGTAGATTTTCCTTCCCCATTTAAATCGCCGGGTTATAATTTCCATCCCAATTGACCCTCGATGGGAATTAAAACGTTTCGAACGAGAAAACATCAGCAAGACCAATTAACGAGGAACAGTTCGGCCAGAGGAGAGTCGAAAAGTTTTCCCAAGGAAGCGAGGAGAAGAGGAGAAGTACCGTTCGCCTGATCCGTCGATTCCAGGTAAGCCCTGATCGACGAACTGACTCATCGTCACGGCTCCCATCGAGGAGAGCCACTTCGTCGGCTGGACTGGTTGGCCCGTCGACCAGGAAGCAAAAAAGAATCGCAGTTTCTCTCGGTGAGAACTGTTAGACCCCGACGTTTCCTTGCCACGGCGTTTTGCTCGTTAAAATTCGCGACGGTCGTGCGCTTCCATGGAAATGAAGATTTCGCAGGACCGACCGAGCCGCACGCAGCGGCGTAACTGAATTATCCCCGGACACTCGCGGGTGTCCGCTTCGAGCCAGGGAATAAATCAATCTGTTCGCGGAAAGCAAGCGAATGCCAATTTTCGCGACTGTTACGTGCGTGATCGATGGCGTCGTTAATCTTGCTCGCTTATCGATGATCCAACGGCTGGCTTCTTTGGAGAGCTCTCTGCAGAGAGGAGTCACCAAGGTTAATTGAAATCACTGTTTACTGTCCATTCGAATTACGCCGAAGGGTTCACTGTCTCGTCTTGGGCAAATCGTTAAAGATAATCGTGGTGATTCTGCTCGAGGAAGGAAGTTATTTGAGACCACGGTGCACGGCTCTTCGGTTTATTGGTTTGGGTTAGAATCGTCGAAAGATTCTGCGGAAATAAATTAACGAAGGCCCTCCACTTGTTTGCTCAAGTCAGAGGATAGCGAACACTGAAACATCCTTCTCGAGATGTTATCTTACGATCATTACGCCGGTTCAATATTTTTCCTTCAAACAAGCATCTGAACTTCGGATCGAAACTTCTCCTGCACACCGCAGGGTTTTATCGTCTCGCTTGAGCTACGTGCCTATCTAAACTCTCCCAAAATATGGCTCCAGCGTTCAGTCTACTTTATACTCAATCAACTACTCTGTCTAATTACAGATGGGACTTTCTCCTTCCGTGTCCGTCGACGGTCCCACCACCGGTCCAAGTCCACTCACGAGGCACGCCCACGTTTGGACTAGAAAATTCAGTATCTCCCGCAAGTCGGACGTTTCCTGACGGACAGAAGAAGCTCGAATGTTCCGTCCTACTGGCGGTGGTATCGGCGCAACGTCTCGTAACGTGTACATCGCACGTGGAACGTCCCGGGTGGCAGCCAGCCGCCTCATCATCCCCTTTGTCCGTCGCCGCGCCTGTTATCATCCTCCTCGGGCTTCCACCGACGGGATCGACGCTTCCACTCATCGTCGTACACGTAACCCGCATTCGAGGATAGCCAGACAACCTGGCAACGTTGTAGAGTCCATTCTTCCACCTTCTGCCCCTCTCACCTGTTACCTGTCCACCGTCCCCACCGTTCTCCACCTGGGCTCCCGTCTCTCTCTCTCTTCCGCCAATCCGCTCGTCCCTGTCCGCTGCTGCACTCCGACGATCAGGTAAACGTAAACCTCAGCCCTGCCGTACCGTCACTTCACGCTCGATTCTTGAATCAGTCGCGGCGAAGACGTCGAGCCGTCTGCGCGTCCACCTTCCTCCTTCCCCAGATCGGGATCATCGAGGATCATTTAGTGTCGGCACGTCGACGACTTTGGAATTGATCGCGAAGGATCTTGGGCTGCACCAGGACACGACTACTCAGCCGAGTCATCTTTGTCACTGAAAGCTTCTGAGGTGAGTTCGGGGGCTTTTAATCAGGGGGCTGTGCGAAACTTCGTTCGGGGGACTTTTCGTTTAAAAGTGCTCGTTGACGTCGAATTGTTTTCGATGAAACTGTGGGGCTCTGAGGGGATTGGGGGATTGCTGGGATCTTGCGCGAGGATCGTTCGGGGTAGATCAAGTTGAAGTAGGCGAATCTTGAGAACTGTCGAATGCCAGTGTCCTCTGTGCCGAGGACTTTCGTTTGGAAGCTGGTGGAACTCTTGGGGAACTTGTAATTCGAAAAGTTTCGTGGGGATCGAATTATTGTGGGCGAAATTGGAGGACTCGGGGCACGTTGTTGTTCCGGAGACAGCATTTTGCAGAGATCCAGCGAATACTTATTGGGGAATCAGAGAAGTCGTGTCGTTTTTCAAAGAGGTGTGATGGCTTCGCTGACGTTCAGTATTTCTGAATTAAAAGTCTCTTGGATCTTCTCGAAGCTTCCAATTCGATGAGCCTTGGAAACCTCTAATCCTTCGCTCCATCCAGAATGACATACTTTCAACACAGTTACGAACGTCAAATGACTCAGTAGCGAATGTAAGACTCGATCAATCGCAGTTATCGAATTTTTCAATGGCAAAGTGAACTGTCGCATATCAGAATCGAAATCGCGAGCCTCTTTGTTTACACACGCCTTTGCTAATCAGCAAAGATAACGCGTGATCCAACGTTCTGCGGATCTTCCCGTTCCCGCGCCTTGATTGGCGCTCGATTTCGTAACGCGCGCACCTCGATGATTATCGACGAATGGAATTTCCACCGACACTCGATCGGCGCTCAGTCTGTTCCGAGGCTTTTTTTTACGAATACCGTAACAAAACCCAGTCGTTCTTTTGCCTGACGTTACGCCTGACTATTTTTGCGCAGCGGAAACTGTACGACCGTCTCGATGCAATTTTTTCCTGTGCCGTGAGTATCGATTGCGGACCAACAGAGTAAGAAACATTCTTCGCATCACCTTGATCTCAAGCACAAGTTCTAAAAATCTCCAGCGCGCCGAACATGTACAACGTAACAGCTTCCTACTATCAGAATGACAAACAATCCGCGCCGCGTATTTGTGCATTTTCCAGCAGCCCGCTCGGAACATCCGGTCCCAAAGGTACATTTCACGGAATCATCGCCGGCGCAACGCGAGAGACCCCGCGAGTTTTCCTTTTTCACGAACGACTTTTGCTGCGGAAAAGGGATGCGGCTCTGTGCAGCGGCGCTTCGATTAGGAAATCGGTGTGCGCCTGATGAAATCTCAGCCGTGGAGAAATCATTAATCCGCTCGCGGCTCGTTCCAGGTGCGTGCATTATGAGATGCACGTGCGCCAAGTCCGCTTCTTTTTTGTCCTGTTTTCGCCCGATCCGACTGGTCCGTCTGTCGCCTTGCCAGTGATGCAAGCATCTAATTGGCGCCAGTGAAGACGAGAAGCGCGGAGTTTCGCAAGGGGCTTAGAAAATCGCAAGCCTCGCGTGGTTGCTTTTAATGGGCTCCGCAATGCTGTACGTTTCCAGGCGAGTGCAATTCGGCTTTGTGCCTCTGGGCGCAAAGAATCGCCAGGCTCAGCATTTCCAAGCGAGGGACTAATTGCAAGTATCGCTTTCGGGATCACTGGTCGATCGAATTTGGATGAGCATTCGAGAGATGACGAAAGAAAGTGGATGTTCTCTTTTATTCCTCCTTACCTTCTTAGCCTGCTGATAGAATAATCCAGTGATACTTTGTTGGAAGAGTGATTAAATCGACTGAAAATGTTCTTTGTTCATTGGCGTTCATTAGCAGACTACTTGGCCTTCGAGCGTAGCACAAAGCCTGACGCTCATAGTCATCCTACTTTTGCTAGATGTACATAGATTCTCTGTCAAGAACAACACCTTCGTGTCAGACCATCTGCCAAAATGGCCAGAAATCGTAGCTCACTAGGAGAGACGTAACGGAAGTCGCGAAGCATCTGAGACGCGTGCAATTCCAGTTTAACGCGTAGATAGTCGACGTTATCGCGGGCTTGGTCGCGGTTTCTGAGCGTTTCGTTATTGTTTTAGCGGCTGCAATAACGACCTCGCGCATTTCGCAACGATCCATGCACCGACCAAGTTTCAAGCTGTTTTTCCATCTAGTCTCCCGTTTCCCTCGCGTTTTTCGCGCTCACGTTACCTTGAGCCAGTCCCGCGTTGAATGTAGCCGCGGAAAAAAAATGGACCCGCGAGATAATGATCCGCGTCAGCGACGGGACTAACGATCCCATTAACGAAAACTCGCGTGCACCTTCCCGAAGCTTCTGGTCGGCTGAGCGCGGCTGCCCTCCCGACTACGTCTAACTGTTTCTTCTATACGGTATCCGAGCACCGACTGTGGGAATCCGTAATTTTTTAACCGGTTCCATCGTTTCTTCTTATCGCCCCTCGAAACGCTCCTTTCACCGTTCAGCGGGACGGCCACCGTGAAATTCGACGCGAAGGCATCGATCGCGGCCGTCGAATTCGCTTGCCACGTGAATTCCGCTCGGTCTTGCCTCGATTGGCAAACGAAATTCGGTGTTGCCCAAGCAGCTTGGAAAACTTTAACGAGGACGGAGCGGCTGTGGAAAGTTCCTCGAGTTTCGCGAGTCACTCGCAGCGATTTACGAATATTGATTGGGCATGAACTACGCTTCCATGTACGTATAACGTGTCCAACTTGAATACACTCGGTAGGTTTGGAATATTCTATGAAGCTTTAGAATAACTCTTTGCGCTGTGATACTTGAATTCTTTTGAATAAAAGGAGTACAGCGGTTTGTCCAACGTTCTATAGAGTTACAACGTTAAGTACGTTCCCCGCAAGGTATACTTAAAATTGGCGTGCTGTGCAAATACTATTCTCTGTTCGAATATCATCATCTGCACGCTACGCGGTCCATTTTCCTCGATTTTCCATCTTTTCCGGCGAAACACGATTCTCCGAGAATATTACGACGTCGGAGCAGAATGGCGTCATATCCGCGGAGAGATCCAGAAATCCAGAGCTTTTCTGCGCCCCCAGCTTCGCGACACTATCGACATATTATACGCGTTCCTTACTCCGGAAAGGCCGGACGTAAACAAGATCGTAAAACCACCCCGGTGGATCGAGTCATTCCTTCCGACTCGAATGCGACTTGGCTGCGCCTCCAAGCTTCAATCTTTGCGACCAGTTAATTGCGTCGGGCTTCCTTCTGCAGTCCGCTGTTTCAGCAAATTAAGTTACGTTTCGCGGGATCGCAGGGTGGACAGGAGGGAATCGATAGAGGATAAAAGAGCTTCGAATTTCTTGCGTCGCTAAAAGATTTGATTTAACTCCGCGACAGAGGGATACCCGATGTGTATTTGATTAAAGGGGAATGAAAAAGGAGTGTAAAACACTATCTCTGTGTGTTTTACAAGCGAGACGCTAGGTTTTCTGCAGACATCTGGGCGGAAAGAAAATAGAGCAGAGAATTAGCTTCTATCGAAGCTGTCGCTGAACCTCAAAGGTTGGAAAGTCGACTACTACAAGACGGTGAATAAGGAACCAATGGCGTTGCAAATTGAATTACACAGTCGGAACTTTCTAACGGCGACCAGCTGGTCTTTCATAATCACCTTCGGATTACATTTAGCCGAGCTCGGTGTGATCGAAGGCTTGGAAGGATTCTTTTACTCATTAAGGAGTTAACGAAGGTGACCTAGTAACGTTGAAGGGTAACGCACGTCGCTCGATTTTCCGAGGCTGATTAAGATTCAGATCAGGCACGGTGGAATGTCCAGCTGGCCCAGTGACATTCTTCCCTTTTTTTCGTCACGTATCTCGGCTGACCCGTTGCCCTCGAGTGGCAATGGCCACGATGCTCCCGTTTGCTCGTTTTGTTGCGTTGCAGAAGACCGCCGGATAAGAGCGTCGTGATTCACGATCATGCGACTCGCCGGAAATTAGAGTGCACTGTTTAGAAAGGGGAACGAAATTGGGTAAAGTGGCGATTTAGAATCGGACGCTATCTCGCTTTCCATGTGTGAAATCGCATCGTTAAAGTTCTGTCTACGGGAGCACTTAAAGCGCTGAATGATAACAGAAAGTATGCTCTTAGTGAGGTGACGTAGAAAGTCGCCTCGATAGCGCCATAAAGATAACGTCAAGACAGAAGTCTGAAAGGCAAAGGTTCATAATCCCCTAGACACGAGCATCGACATAAAATACGTACAATAAGTTCTAAGGGGCGCATTAAAGTCTCCACCGAGCACAATGTTACTTATCGGACAGTCAGAGTACCTACACTTATTTAGATCGAAATAAATCTGTCCCGTTAGAAACAAGTGCTCCTTTCGCACCATCTGTCCCGAGACCAAACGAGTTCCTCCAGAAAGTGTCCTTCTCAAGAGCTCCCAGGCCCGTGGCCCCTCCAATTTGATTCGCGGTCACGTGGTAAGGTATAAAAGCCTTGATTAAGACGAACCACTTTTTCGGTTTTGTTGCAGCGTGCCGAAGAAGGAGACGAACCATGGAATCGTGGCTGAGCGAGGTGCAGCGCGTGAGAATCCCACGGCCGAAATTCGGCAGCGGCAACTCGGTCAGGCGGTCCAACTCGTCTGTCCAGCACGCCCGGCCGGAAGTGCACATGAGGCTGAGCCAGGACGTGGCGAAAGCCACGGAGGAGCTCCGACAGGCGCTCCAGGACAAGCTCTGATCGGCGATACGTTCCTGGGGGGCACCGTAACTCATCGAACCGAGCGAATCACCACCCTTCGTGGATCATCGTGCCGGGGTACACGGCCACGTCGTCGCCTCGTCGTCGGGTGCCTCTCATCCGGTGGTTCGAGGACGAGTCGTTTCTCTGCTTTCTTTGCTAATGCCCGCGACAGAGTTTGCCACTCTAGTGAGAAACGGACAATGGAGTTTGCTTTGGCGGGTTCAATGAATCGGTTGAACTGTGCTGCTCCAGAGTGGAGGAGAAACGGAGCGATTTGTACCCCCGTGACGCGTGGGGGGATTGCTGAGTGATCTTGCGAGGTACAGTAGAACGATGGATATTCTGGAGTACGGTGATGGCAGTGGTCATACAGAATCGAAGTTTCCGATTGAGTATGTAGATATTCTTGAAGCAGACCACACTCTACTCGAATAACCAAAGTTCTACTGTACCCAAAAGCCACTATCGCGAATCTATGTTTAAGAGTCATCGTCGAGTCTATCATTCATACATTCCACTGATATCACCTTCACTATACTATTAACTTTATCTTAAAAGGACGAGTTATTATATTTGTACGCGTTTGTAACTCTTGTAACAGTGTCGCAAATGAAACAACTTTCAAAGCCAAACATTCCCCTTTCTTAATCGTTCCTATCTCGCCTCCACCCTTCGCCCATCGCAGGAAACCTTTAGAATTGCGGCGGATCGGATAGAGATCCTTAAGCCAGGAAGAAAAACACAGAAACGATTTGAAAAAGCTTCGAAAGCGCGATCGTTCGTTCGCGCGCTGATCGTCGCAAGAATCCACGAGACTCCAGCCTCTCCTCTATTTTTCGCGCGGTGAAAAAGGAGAATCGAGGGAGGTCTTCCCTCAATCTCGGGTTCTTCTTCAAGGATATCAAGAACTCTTGCTCGGTCGACGATCCTTCCTCAAGGCCACGAATGGTCCATCGACGCCAACCACCGAGAAATAGAGACATTTCGCGCTCGCTATCTGTACACCATGATCGATCGCGCCTCGATAATTAATTCCGACCTGGAACACCTTCGTCGGCTGGTTCCAGGATCTCGCCGCGGAGATAGGCGCGCGTGTACGCCAAGTGATATACGCGGCATGGGGAGGGAAACACGGATCGACCTGGCGTGATCAACGTCCATAAATCCAGCTGCTTCGAGATGGACCCGTGAGAAGATCCAGTCGATCGGTCTGGATCATCGTCCGTACGGGAACGTGATCTCGTGACCGGTTCGCCAGCCATCGGGATAAATACGAGGGAAATTAGCGCGACGAGCACAAAACGCTGGTCTCGAGGAATGGAGCCATTGGAAATCGTGTTCTTCGAATTGCTCTTAAGTAGGCCACGTTTTAGAAGTCACATCGAGTGGAAGGAATCAAACGACAAGAATTTGTTCAAGGTAGGTGGTCTGAAAGATTTCTGCTTATTTCTTTCGCAACTCAAAAAATTTATAAACGCAGTAACTGATAGAGGGAAGAAAACGAAGGAAATTCGTTTATGAATAAATGTGGATGGGATCGAAGAACCGATCAGCGAATCTAATTGGTTTAATGGAGCTCCCCATTGTGCTGTCAGGCGGTAATTTCAGCAGTTTCAGACGAGAAACAACCGTTTCCTTCTGCGACTGCATCCGAGGCGTTACAAAGCAAACTTGTCGAACTAAAAGCTTCTAATCGATGTGCACGCCTTGTACCAAGAACTGAGCCGCGACCTGCTGACTAATTAGGGTGGCTCGTTACAGACAACTGTTCCTTAATTGGTCGATTCTTGCGGGACAACGATCGAGTTAACGGTATCTTGTTCGTTTAAATGCCGCGGTTCATTGCCTCCGATCAATCCTATTACCTCGATCAGCACGGAGGATCTATCGCGACGAAGGAAGCCGATGATGCGAAGCAGAGCCACTGGGAGCCCCGTAAACTGATAACCATGGTAGAGGGATAGAGATGACCGACGAAATACGAAACTAATTGATAAAGAGGCGAGGGGGCGTGGAATTGATTTAGCAATTCAGACGGAGAAGAATGTTACTAGAGAGATTTCTCTGCAGCCTCGATTATCCATTTGTTCTGCTCTCGAGCGCACCGCACGCGTATCCTTTACTCTTTCGTTCTTTTTGTTACGAAACGAGCGATCAGTCATTTCATTTTTTTCAATAGCGGATCGTCTTAAGTAGCCAGGGAGATTTCATTCGGTCGCGGGTTAAGATGAATTGAGCGAATCTTTGGTTCGAAAGGAAGAAGAACAAGAATACAACTGATTATAATCTATGTTTAATCGAGGTACAATTTAGTAACCTGCCTTTACTTGCGTTTGCCTGCGTTCAGTCTCACTTGTCAGCGTTAACCAGCGTTGTTCCCCATTTATCTGAGTTAACCTTTGTTATTTCGCAGATACCTGCGGGGACCTGCGCTATTCCTCCGTAACCGGTGATAACTTGGGTCATATATCTGATGCCTGTATTAAACATCGCCTCCCCGCGTCGTTAACTGCCACTAACCGTTAGTTACTACGACACTGCCCGCATACATCAGCGGCAAATTGAGTTTTACTACCTGCGCGTGTCTTTCAATCAAATGTGCGCGACGATTAAGTGCTTCATTAACGAATCCGATTAAAACGGCGCGATATAATTTCCAACTTAGTTCCGCGGATCTCGCAGCAACGCGGGACATTGTCGTATCGGAGAAAAGGCGAGCAATAAATCGTGGGTTGCGGTTTTATACGAATTGTGGCCAGAGGAAAACCGGGCTTGTTTAATTATAGATATTGTTGGAATATCGCGGAATGCCTGCAGGCGCTTTTGCGCGATAAATTATGCAATCGTTCAACTTTTATTTTACCCCGCCGCCTCTGTTGCGCCGTTACGCTATTGAAACTAATTAATTAGCGCTTTAAGTTTCCAGTTACGTAATTAAACAGCTTTCCGGAAGTCGTTCCGCGTTACTCGTGCCACGTTCGCCGTGCTTCTCAGCATCTACTACAATTTAAATGAGACTCCTGAATATTCTACCAATTGCTGAAAATTTTCAATCTCAAATTCGCGATCTACAGGGGAAACCATTTGTTCCATCGATTCGATATAGGCACGTAACTTCATTCTCTTCCGGAGTATTGACAAAGAAACCTATCCATCGTGTTCTTCGCCTTATCGAAAGCTCGAAACGTAAGTCTCAACGAAAATCCTTGCACTCGATTTTACCTCCCAGTGATCAATGTAAGAAATACCCAGGGCCGAATTAAGACCTTTAAAGGCCTTAGGCACTTAAGATTTTGAGGCTCCCTTATACAGGGTGATCACTTCAAGGGAATGTACGATTTCTTAGGCACTTTCGATAATTTGACTAAAATGTGTTTCTTTCATTTTAGAATTCAGAAAATTTCTATCGGACCCCCTTTCTCCCGATTCCCTAAGCAGGTACTTATTTTGTTTACTGGTTAATCCAGCACTGGATGTGCCTTAGAGAAAAGAACCCGTTGGTGTAACAGGTCGATTAATTCCGATCGAAACGAGAGGTTCTCAAAGAGACAAGGAGGTATCGTCATACAGAGACCCAAGAGGCAAGAACGTCAACTGTCTCCACTCACCAAATTATCTGGATGAAGGTGGTGGTGGCCGTAGTCTCTGGGGTTGCCACGAGAACCGCCTGGGGAGCTGTGCCTACGCCCGCGGCCGTTCTCCAGGTCGTCCTCGTAGTCCTGCAAAAGAAACCGATAAAAACACACTTTTATCGCGTTCGCCGACCAGGATATTTCGTGGGGAAGGGTCAACGAACGCTTCGCCTAAGAACCGTCGAACTTGGAGGGCACCGAGGTCGGAAAGGTTTTCCCCCGAACGACTTTCTGTACCTGGTTGTCACACTCGTCGTCGTTGGAGAGGGCGAGGTCGGAGGTCGTCACTTGATGCTGTTGTGCCCTCCTGCAGCCCGCTCTGGAATTGGCAAAATTGCGATTTGAGACCACCCACCCCTGAGCCTCGCCCAGATTAACCCTTTCCTCTAGATCTAACCACGTGCAAGATCTCCTCGCCATTCTTTCTCGAGCGAAATCCCGTTTCGAGCGTGACTCTTCGTCGATTTCCTTCGCCACGAGAGTGGTTCGCTGGGAGAACGCTTCGGACTGCCTATCGATTACTATTTAATGGAAACAGACTGATTTCTCGGACTTGAGCACGTCGCGGGCGGAATTGTGCGTGATCTGTAGCTTCGAGTAGATTTCGAGGGGACAAAGAGAGTTGCTGGTTAACGAACTGGGGATTCTGTCAATTTAATCCTGCTTTGGGAGCGGGGAAGCTCGAAGATCGACGAATTGAGGATGGTAGATGGAAGCGGAAATCGGTTGGTGCGAATGAAAGAGATGAAACTCCTTCGTTTTCTGGATGCTGCGAGGATCGAGTCGACGAAGGGAATCCTGTCTTACCCGGTGAAGTTGGAAAGGAGTATCGAACACATACGAGTCACAGCGAACGGAGACTGTTGCAGTTATTTCTGCATATGTTTGGCATCGATTATTTAATGAGCACCGCATACGTCAGCCATCGATAAGCGGGCACCGTTGCAGATGCTCATAAGTCGTGCAAGCCAAATCTATTTCCGTTCACTGGTTCGTCCTTCGTCGAAGCTTAAGAGTCACAGGTGCCCATCGATCGGTCGATATCGCGCGAGCACACGGCCAGGAGTCAGCAGGACACGATTCGCGACTCATCAGTGTCGACCAAACCTGCACTCTGACTTTTCCAAATTGCTGGTCGATTCTCCAGGCCACGCCGAAGCTTGGCGAAAGCGATCGTTGATATCGCCCAGAACGTCCGCTCCAATCGAATCTCCCCAGTGTTCACCTGTCGGCTGGTGATGTTCGATCGAAACGCTTCGATTCTCTGAATCGTAGAAGGTCTCTCTTCAATTATAACGACACTCACTCGTTCCTCTATCGAAATCAAGACCCCGAAGCGACTATCAACGCGCACAGCAGCATTTTTAGAAAGAACGTTTCCTTCGCGGAACGATCACCGCACTAACTCTCCCGAAGGCTCATTTGTTTCATTCCGTTGCCCGGGATACGACCTAGTGTTAGAGCCTGGGTCGACTAAATTTTCAAGGGCCATTCGTGCTCCCTATACGTGCACGTTTTGCCGCATAAACACAGCGCAGACTGCGGTGGAAAGATTTTCAGAGCCACCCTTGATAGCACAGCCCACAGTTGCAGGCCTTCGACACTTTAATTCGCTCGTTTCGCTCTCCAACACCTACCGCCGTGTTTTCCGTTCCAACGGATGATCAATTACTGGACCAATGGGATTTACGATGCGACACGAGTTGAACAATGACGAAGGGCGAGTGGGACAATGTAAACGATCAGATATCTAAGTCCGAATCCTGTCAAGCGTTCCATAGAAACGGCGCCATTCATCTTCGGCCTAATCCCAACGCCCGATAATCGGATACCGTCGAAAAACCAATATCGCCCGTCGAAATATGCAAATTCCATTTCCCCGGTGTTTTCGATCCGCGTTGGCGGCACGTCGGGCGCCTCTATATTGCCTTTCCATCGGAAGATATCGATTCGACGGAATTTACTTACAGCCAATTCCATGGAGCGACACGTGCACACACACACAGATAGAGCCACGGGTCTGTCCGTCACTGTTCCACCGATGTCTGAGCAAGATGTCTGTGCGACGAATCGACAGGAGGCATGACGATTTTTCGCGTCCCTGCACCGGCAACCCAAGTAAACAGAAGTTCAGCTTTTTTTTCGACGACGAACCGTTTCGCAGATACAATATCCTCGGGAGCTATTGGAGGCGCAGCTTCCGTTGAGACGAAGGTGCTCGAAGCTCGTGGTGATTCGAGTGGATAAAATTGGGAACGATGTGGAGAATTGACGTCAATGTTCCTGAATCTTCAGATATTTGAAAGAGTGGATGTGTTAGAGTGTAATTAAGAAAATAGCATTCTCTATTTCAATAAAATTCTGGAGTACCCTTCTAATTCTGTCTTTCCCATAAAAAAATCCATTTCTCTACCATTTACAAGCTCTACTCCAATCAGCCTCTGCTTCGAGAAACCTCGACGCACCCCCGCGACAAGAAAGAAAGCCTGTCGTGCGTCCCGTAAATTGATCGAGTGATTCATACAGAACTGACCACCGACGCATCCCTCGCCCACCCGCACCCAACACAAGCCGACCTCCGCCCACGCGGTTACACAAAGGACAGACATGTTCGCGCGCACAGGTCGCTATTCACCTCTCTCCCCGCAGTATTCTACGCGTATCTGCTTATCTGTGCACGTACCTGCTACCAGAGCGGGGCTGTCGAAGGGGGTGGGCGGCTGCGAGTGCGGGATAGATACTAAAGCCAGATCGAGCCTGCTAGGAAATGAAATATCGATGTACCACGTATATCCGACACAGAAACGCCATTACGGCAGTCCCTGCTCCCCCCGAATCGCGTGTCCCTCCTTTTTCACCTCCCCTCTGGAGAGTTGAATTCGCTGATCAATTAAGGATTCCCCGAAGCACACTGCGGAAGTCGAGGAATTCGGCTCCGAATTGTAGGAAATGGATTATGAGAGATGGGGGAGCCTGGGGGGTTGTCCTCCATTATAAGATGAATCGATGTGTCGGCAGGGTTAGCTCATCTTCCATTCAACATGTTCCTCAATATTGTTGAGAAAAACGCGGTTTTATACAGCCCCCGTTTCGTGTAATTGGTTATCGGTAAAACGACGAGGCTCGTGAGTTTTTGTTTAATTAATTGGTCGCCCAGACGATGTCGTTAATCATTCTCGTGCAATCCATCATTCTTCTTGGCTACCTGTTTCTATGATGCTTAAGGGGCGGAGACGTGTCCTCCGCAAGCTTGCAACGCTTTTTATGAAATCGGGAGAGTCCCGACACTGGTAACGTGGATGAGGACGGGGCAAACGGTGCCACGTACTCGAGAAATCAGTCTGATTCGTTACAGCAACAAAACGGTTTGCCTTCCTGCGCTTCTCGCCGAAGCACCCGGCAGAATTGAGTTACGCCATGTACCTATGTCTAGAAACTTGTCGCCCGCAGTGGGAGACAGACTTCAGACTCGAGCTCGGTTCGAACCAGATTGTCACGCGAGGTAATCGAATATCGGCTTCCGCGCTACAAATTGCAATTAACCGAAAGCAGAGAAAGCTTCGAGATTTGTACCACGAACTACCAACTAATCGTGTACTAAGCACAGGATACTAATTCATCGAAACTGTCGAATATATGTACACAGAACTGCCCTGCTACTTTGCAATTATTGAAAATGAAGTTTCCCCCACGTTACGTAACAGAAACATCTCGACCGTACGGTGTCGTTATCGCCCAGAGTTCGGCGGATAGAAAGAAAGGAATTTTGCATCTTCGCGTTTAGGAGACTCAAAGAAAGCAAGGGAAGCTTGATGGGTGGCGCGTATAAACGACAGAAGGTGCAGTTTCGAAATCTTCTCGACCTGGTCCTGGGCATGTCGGCCCCCAGACCGCTGTCCTCGCTGGGGGATCTATATTCCTGGTTATCCCTCGGCAGGAGAGGTCCTGTCACTCCGAGAGGGTCTCCCTCGACGTCCACCAGTCGTCCCGGACGGCAACAACCACCGCCACCCCTCTGCGAGAAATCACCAGAGCCCGTCATGCCGTTTGCCTGCCATTCCCACTTTTCCACCCGGTTTCGATGGCCAACGAGCACTTCGTGTTCTTTCTTTTCCCTCTTCCCCCCTTTATCAACCATTCTCAATTGCTTAAAACTGTCCTCCTTGGACACAGCCGCACGCTTGCTGAATATTTAAGTGGAAAATCCGAGTCTGAGAGACCGAATCGTGAATTCCACCGCGTTGTATACAATAGTAAAGTAAAATGACACTGACTTGTTCAGATAAGACAACTGAGATGACATAAAATATCAGCAAAGTCTGAACTCAAGGAACTTAGAGTCTGACAGAAGCGAGAATGTGTAATATCTAATTGAAATTATCTAAAGTATCGAATTTCAAAGATAAATCAATAAATCAATTCGTCCTTCAGAATTTTTCAAACTCCCCTATTTTGCGAACTACCGATCGTGGACCGATAGAGCCCTGCCAATTTGTCCCTCCCCCGTTCGTCATAGTCACAGACCCAGTTAGCCACAAATGCACCTGGTCAATATGCCAATTTAGCGGCAATCTGTTATCAATCGTCGCGCGCATGACGTTTGTCATTGCGCGGACGACGGTTGATTTACGATGACTTCCGGCGACTCTCTTCCGTTCAAAGATCACGGAACCTGCGGCCACGTTCCGCCGTAGCAGGACCGTGAACCGCGAAAGCACAGGCAGGCATCATTAATCAAACATCGTACGATCGATTTGTCGAGCGATCCCGATGAAAACGACCCCCAATCTTCGAGTTGATTAACCCTCACCGGACTAAGGTGATAAATGTAGATTGCCATCATCACGGAAATTGACGCGATCACGTGAGCTTCCGTTTTATAAGGACGTCCCTGATTAATTACTCTCGAAGATTCAGATTCGAGTCATTCGAATGTCAAGGTTGACCACAGAGTTTAAATGTCTGTGCTTCTTTGACAAATTTTCGAAAATTCCATTACCTCGCTCCATCGAGGGTTAATCATTCCCCAAAGTTCTGACAAACGGGGCGCGATGTTCGTGATATGGAGGTAACGGTAACGTCGCTGTTAAAGCTGACAGTAATAGAACGTAAAGTCAAAGAACAAACGAACGGAACCGAACAAGGCTTCCTTTCGACAGGGACCACTCTGTCGAGGAATCGTTCGGGATCTGAACACTGGCGCTTGCTTGAGACTCGTTGGCTACGAAACCGGCCGAAATCAGCGAGCTTGCCCGAGCTTTGGACGAGGCTGGCAAGCATCTCTCGCGGATGCTCTGTCGCTTCCCCGAGCACAGTGCGGGAATCGACTAACGGAGCACCGTGTGACAAGAACTGAGGAAGCTTTTTGGAAACTTTCCAGCCGCGAGATGCGATTAGGCCGATTTTTGGTGAACTACTCTTAGCGTCTTGCGATCGAGTGCGTGATCGAGCTCGTATCGAGACAGTCAGATGGCTTTGAGACACTTTGGGCGAAGGATGCCAAGTGAATACGAAGCCATCCGTTGGGAACAGTCGGTTGATCGTGTGAATGCTAGAATGGTGTTGCAGTATGGCACAGTGATAAGTTCAACGGACTAGAATTACATGAATTTTCACAGAAGATTTTGGTAGTTAGTTTTCTGATCACGCAGACGATCGATGCAAGACAGAACGAAACAGAAATCCAGCAAAGCTCAGGCGAACTCGTCCGAAAAAGATCGCACTTTGTACTGTCTCCCTCGATGTAGTTATAGCGTGAGAAAGAAAACCAGAGGCAGACCGTTCAGACGGCGGCGTTCTACGCATCCTAGTTTTGCAAGCATCTAACCTATCGCATCCAGAGACACAAGAGAATGCTGAAATATCCGAAGCCGTTCCCTTCGACAGCACGAAATTCCAGGCTTCGAATATTCGCGTGCTCAAGCACTACGCAAGACCATTCGATCGACTTTCTACTCGAAAGAAACACCGACGAGCTTAGACCGGAGACAATGAAACAGCAGCTGACAGAAAGCACGCTAACCAGTTGATTAAGCCAAGCGAAATCATAAGCAGAGCAAGAGAGAGAGAGAGAGAGAGAGAGAGTACAGTAAGAGAGACAGAGAGAGAGAGAGAAAGTGATAGCAGTTAAAAGTAGAAGAAGCAGAAGAAGCGATAGAAGACAGACAGCGGTGAAGACGCGACTACTTTGAAGCAGAAAAGAAAGAAGAATATGGGGTTGCAGGAAGATTTCCGAGTCATGCTTCACAGGTGACCGCGATAGCCGAGAGCGATTAAGCAAAAACAAAAGTTCATCTCTCGGACCGACGTTTCCCCTTAATCGACGCGAGACGTGTCTGGTAATTCGAAGATTCCCTTGGAGCTTATCCAGCAATATCCTCCTCTTCCCCTGGTCCTCTCGATCTCTTCGTTCCGTCGACGTTACACATCCGTTACCACCTCGCACCTCTCCAACCGACGATCACATTCCTTTTCCATCTCTCCGTCTCATCGTCCTTCTCATTCTTACCTCCCCAATCCTTTTTCCACGGCGTTCATTTCGACCCCCCCTCTCGAAACGATCGACGCTTTCCAACGGTTCGTTTCTGGACAGTTATCGTGGGAATCTTTGCGCTCTAATTGGATACATTCAGTGAGGGGGCACGAGCATACCAGATTGTCCTTTACTCGCGAGAAACCTGACCGAGCGTCTTTCCCTGGACAGGTTTCCACGGGGAGAGATCACCGGGGCACAGGTTGCTCGCGGATCTCGGCGACAGAAAGGTAAAGACGAGAGAAAACAGTTACGGATCGCTAACAGTTACAGTGGACAACGCAGAGAACAGAGAGTGAGAGACAGACAGATAAAACATAGTTTTCTATAGACGTCCCGAGGGACGGAGAGATAAATAGAGAGAAAATACCGTGTGTCAGGTGAGACTCGTGTGTGTCTGTGTGTTTCTGTGTGTGTGACAGAGTGTCGCGAATGTGTACAAGTGTGTTGGGATGTAGCAGCATTGTTCACTCACCGGAAGATCGTGGAGGGATGGCGTCACTATTAGATCCGAGTGGGCACGGTCGCCTTTTCTCTGCAAGCGATAGACAAATTATTTCGCTATGGGACGGAGGTGTCTTCTGGACTTCGCGTCTGTCTTCTACCGTCCTAGTCTACTGTGATTGCTTTCCGTTGAAGATTCTGACACGCGGAAGGGAATAATATGCTTCCGAATGGATGATAGAAATATTAAAGTGAATACTCGAAATTTGATCTATTAAGCTCCTATTAATTAACATTCTTCCATGCAACAACGACGATATTATTATCCCGCAAAACGTACCCTTGCCATAGATACGCGAGGCCTATACACCAGATCGTCGAAGGCAGCCCTGTCCTTGCTGTCGACGAGTTCTCTGAGCTCGGTGAGCAGAGTCAATTTCTCGTGGGTGTTGAGCAGATCGCCCAAGCTGACCACCAAGTCCTCGATTGTCAATCTCCGCGTCCTGTAGTCGGCAAGAAGCTGAGATAGCGCCGCCCTTTCGCTCCTGGCGAGAACCACCCTCGCTTTTTCCTCCACCATCGCAGCTGTGGCGGCGGAAACCGTGTGCACGCCGCCCCGGTGCCTCCAATCGCTGGCGATTCTGAACACAGAACCGATAGAAATCCCCTCACGTAGGAAACGGAAGAAAAGGTGCGACACCACGAATCCAACCCACGTGATTAAACTTAACACTGGCTTCCTAATTTGACTGTGTCTCGTGTGATTATTGAAACGATGGATACAGTTCGGGAGGAAGGGGTGGTTCTTACGTGGGGCTTGGCGGTCGATGGTTTCCAGGGCTCTCCAGAAGCAGAGGATCGTGGTCAGGGTACCTAGACGTTGGCATGACGATAGGCTGGCTGGTGGTGCAGGAGTGCGGCACTTTCCCCACGTCACGAATCAGAAGGGTCATCCTCTTGTTCGTCTTCAGGATCTGTACCGCCTCGTCGTGAGTTGCCTCCTCGAAGCTCTGGTTATTCACCTCGATGATCTGATCGCCTACCTGAGCACAGAAAGTGGGGGCGAATACAGTTGACGAGTGGATCTTGTAAGTCCTCAGACTCCGACCACGGTGGATTCTCGGGGAGTATGTTTCGCTCGAAATTCACCCTAAGTTCAACTTCGGAACCTCCTATTTCCCGATTTTCTAGCGAACGTTGCGAATGCCATTTATCATTCGCCGATTCTTACCAATAATCCAGCTCGATCTGCCACGCTGTCCTTGTCGACCCCAGTCACATAGATCCCAAGGCCGTACTCGAGGCCACCCCTGATCATCAAGCCGAGGGATTGGCCGGGTTCGATGCAGAGCTCGACCTTCCTCGTCCTGGGGCAGTACCTGGAGTCCCTAGATGGGTATACGGGTGGTGGCGAAGCCGGACGACCTTGGCGGTCCATCCAGCTGCAGGATTGCTGGCGACCGGAAGTGGACCACACAGGATGGCCCACCCTGCAACGAGGGTCCAGAGCTGGTCCACGCACCGTCATGCTCAGGGTCCTACAGGACTTCAGCATCTGTGCACAGGGACGAAGTGGGTTACTGGAAATACCCAGAGTCCTAGAAGACTCAGACATTTTTAAATAGGACAGAAAATTATTAAAACTTGAAGGGGTGGTATTGAACTATTTAGATTTAAAAAAGAAAGACATTAGTCTGCCGAGTGATCCACCGTTTATAATTCTACCAAGTTCTTGAAGAACGAACGATCGTACAGTAGTTCTTTACAAATCGCAGGAAATATTCCTCGAACAGGAGACGAAGTTCCATTTCGCGGTTAAATAGGGGCGTATCACAGCGTTTGGAAGGCGCCGCTGTATTTTTCCAGCGAATAAACGTGCCAGGGAAATAAGGCTGTCACTTGGAATATTATTCACCGCGCCGAGCGGCTCTCTTATGCAAAAGAATCCGCGATACGTATCAACGGGGAGAGGATTCCTCGTTGTCGACCTCAGAATAGATCGCTTATACATGTCGTGCCTCGGCAAACTGAAAGAAATCATTGTCCGTGAAGGGTTTCTTACCAGGCAGCCTTGGCAAGCGAAACGACGGACAATCGGCGCGTGTGAGGTCAACGAGGAACCTATGCTGTTCCTCGAGGATGAAAGCTATGACACTGGTGAATAATCCTCCGCGAGATTTCAAAGACCGCGAGTCCTTTGGCTCGCTACTCCGCCCGAACAGCCTACTTATTGTTATATAGACGCTTGTAACAGGATTAACAGGATACCTGGATGAAAATCACTGCTTTCAAAGGACGAGATAGCTTTTCACATCGAGAGAAATCTCAACAAACTCTCACTCTGTACAGCGTCCCCGTGAAAATGATTGAAGAGCTTCAAAAGGAGAATTCCACAGAGATGTCGCAAACAAGTCGGAGCCTTTGGAAAATGATAGACGCCAGTGGGAGGTGAAGGTGTAGGGACAAAACACCTATTTCACTCGCGAAGAAGGGAGATCGTCCGACGAGGATTGGCAGTTGTAACAGAAGTCGGACGAAAATTGGCACGTGTAAGGTCAACAAGGAGCAGACAGTGCGTTTTGCGGTGACGCCACTCGGTAGCTAGGATATCGATCTCCCGGCGCTCCGTGACGTCACATCCTGCCTATCCTTGACCCAGGCCCGGCTCACGTCCTCAGGATTCCGTGTTTCTGGAGGATGCAATTTCGTCGTGTCTACGCGAGCTATGCGCCCTGGCGTCACTGTTCCACGTCTCGAGCCTTCAGGAATGCGCGAAGGAATACTTTCTGCACGAACGCCCACAAATTACCGTCCCGCGATCTCTAGGAATTAAGCTGCAATCAACTTTGCTTGTGACCAGTCAAAAATGAAATTTATACCGCAATTTCCATAAGAATGAAAACAGCGGTCCAGTTCTCAGGTGTAACTTACGGGCAAGGAAGAAGTGATTACGAGGGAACAAGGAGTGTCGACAGACGAGACAATTATGAGCAGTCGGAGGGATGAAGCGTTTCGGCTGGCACTTTCGTGGACGGACAGCATTGTAATCCGTGACGGATTTCAGTAAAAGAGCGTGTACAAACGATCGTTTACCTGCAAAAGCGACGGGGACCCGTTTCCCAGGGTATTATCCTTTTACCCTCGCGAAGGAGGACGTTATTATCGCGGCCATTTCCACGCGAAACGGCATAATGGTCGTCGCCTGGTCGGTACAAATGCAAAACGGAACCCGCGTTTCGCGTGCTTTCCAACGATTAAAAAGCCTCGCGGATTCTTATCGTTAATAATCCCGACGGAAGTTTGTTCGGTATCGTGTGTTTTCCAGCCAGTTATGTTTCTGCGAAGCGCGCTCTTCCGACCTGTTTGAAAATCTCTTTTCTCTCCTCGTCCCCTGTGAATCTTACATATTTGATTGGTAGAAAGCCAGCCATTTTCTATCAATCTACCGATCTACCAATTGTTTGTTTACCGGTGCGAGTAATTATGGGCGAAGAAAATCCAAATCACAATTTAATTCGCCGATTGCGAAGCAAGATAGCACACGACTGGGAAACGAAGAACAGACTTCAGTGTCGTTAATAATACATATCGTGGAAGGATCAATTATTTATTACCGAGGAAAACGATTCCTCTCTACCCTCCCGCCGTGTATCAGAGCTTATTTCCGCTGCACCGTACACGACTTCCCGTGGCTCGCGATTTTTCAGCGGAATATTTGGGTGCAGGTCGATCGGCCCGATGAGCGACGACACCATCGTGAACTCTTGACACGGTTCGCCTCCTCCGTTTCGTCTGCTAGCCTTCGAACCAGCTTATCGAAATTACGCGTCACGGTTTAATCTGTCCTTTGCCTGGCCTGTCGGAAGCTTTTCGATGATGAACCGACAGAGAACTTCCCAGCTATTGCGTCGGAGGTCCTCGTCTGCTTCTCTGTTCACGGCACGACGTGCAATCAGCACCTACTCTTTTTACACAACGTGTTTCCTACATTCGATCGCAACGATGCGCTTTAATACGACACCGCGGGGCAGGGGCGCGTGGCAGCTGACAAGGGTGCGATTTCTGCGCCCCCGAAAATCGCTCGTGCAAATTGCAGTCGCGACGAGGACGTTCAGAGGCCTCCGTCGAAGTTTATAGGCCACCGTTTCGTGTCCGTCGTCCATCTTCCAGGCGGGCCAATTAAATAAATAATTCATGAGGTCGAAGGGCGCGCGAAGCCGCGGGAGCCAAGTCGGCCGAAATTCGTTATCGTGTCCTGGCCAGGACTGTTTCCGTTCGACCACGTCACACATCTCTGGGGAAGGACCTTCCTCCTATATGCACGTGTTATTGGACCTCCCGAGGTCACCCACCCCCGATTCCGCGCGATTTCGGACCTCCCTGCGAACCAGCCACCCCCTCCTCGGTGTCGTACAGTAAACTGGCGCCAATCAGTCTGCTCACTTTTCTCATTTTCCACGATATTTCGTGATCAACCGTGTCTGTCGAGATAAGAGTCCCTGGGTGATGTTCTACGAGGGTAGATTTCTGATAGACGAGCCTGGGGTATGTATCTCTGTCAGAGTAATTGGTTGGTGGGGAGTTGGTCCTGTATCTTTGATTTCCTGCTCGATATTGGTTTTAATTACGGAAGTAAATACTGATTGGGAGTGAATGTTTTCAACCAATGATACTGTTTTCATCTGTAGCAGGGTGTACTCGTTGCATAATTGGTAGAGCAGAGTCAGTTTGTGAATGATGCAAAGTGAATAGTAAACTAATATCGAGGTCAGAATGTATTTGAAACCCAAGGGATCGTGCAAATCCAAGATCCTCGAGTCTTACTTTACCAGTGTGCGCAGAGATCTTCTCGGAAGGCTGACGAGTTATACGTAGCTCGGCGATACTGTTGCCTCAAATTGCCCAGAAGATTCAACAAACGCGAATATTCTGCCGCCTAAGGAGGGAGCCAGGGGATGGTCGGCCATAAATTCCCTCCCTTTATCCCTATTGCAGGGAATACTTGACCCAGAAAAGTCGTCCGAGGATCCGCGAATGTGATCGAACTGTTATCCCCCGGCGCGAGCTAAATACCGATTGCCATGGGAATGCGCATCGCGATCTCGCGACTCTGCTTCGCAGGGTAATCGCAACATCTCCAGTCTCTGGTGAATTATGCGAGCCGAGGGGCATATGCGAGAAATACTACGTCGATCCGCGAAAAACTTCCACGCCAACGACGGAATGTACCTATCGCCCCGTTTCCCTGTCTTCGCCGTTTAAGGGACACTTAACCCAGAAACACGGCACGAAATCAAGTGAACGGTCTATAAATATGGGAATCGTTCATGGAGTCTGTCTACGTTCGAACCATAAAAATAGAACTCCCCATCGATTGAAAAGAGCGGATTGAATTCCACGGAATTACAATATATCGGGATTATATTATTATTGACGCTTTAAATATTCATGGAACCTTTCCCGCAGCATGAATGATGAAAATCCACGGAGATTGTCATGAAAAATTCGTATTCAGCCTATGAAGAGTTACAAATTAATCGACGAGTGCGTGACGCTTTGAAAAATGCAAAACACTCGATTCTGCGGCGAGAGGGTTTAAAATGCGAGGGCTGTTCGCCGAAATTTCAGCGATATTTTCCCCTCATTTCATTTATATATTCATGCGGCAGAATTGCAGCCATACAAGTGTGACGGAATAGAATTCTCTTGATCCGCGTGCCTCAATGAAGCGATAAAGTAACACTTTCCGATTCCCAATGGCGCGGGTAACACGGTTCCATTGGAAACGCGGGCTTACGAGCTTCCGCGGGGAGAAGCAATGAAATGTGGAAAAAATCAATTCTATCTTGATTACGGAGCTTCTATCGTCGCGAGCAAAAAGAGGTGTATCTCAAAATCGCAACAATACCACCGCGATGCTCCGCAATCGTCCCCTTACTTTCTCGCGAAACTTTCAGACCACTCTTGAAACCCTACCATTTCATCTCTGTGTATCTTCAAAATCAGTAGACCCAAAGTATAACTACCCGTCTCTGAAACACCCTTCAACATAAATGAAAGAAAAACACAGGGCGTCCCGAGGAACCGCGAGTGTCCAATGGATATTATTTCGAGCCGCCTAAAAAAACCAATCTGCCCCGAAAAGAGCAATATTAGGGAACACGTTCGAGCACGGAAGCAGAGGATCCGGAAAGGAGTCTGCCGCTTCCGGAAATAGAAAAGGACGGGGCTCGATACAGCGTGGGCAAACAGTCTTTTCCCCGTAGCGGCCCGAGGAGGGAAAGCAATTTCAGATCGATCTATCGTCGCCCCTGTGTGCGCCCGTGTGCCATCCCCTCGGTATAAACGCGATGCCCGGCCGCGCGAGTGTTGGTAAGACGCCTTTGCCTACCCGCGATTCGGGCAATGACGGGATTCTAAAGCAGCTTCCGCGGTGGCTTCGTGCATTATGTAGGGAAAATAAATGACGGGGGACTCGCCGGGGGACGCCGGGACGGCTGGCGCCGCGACGACGCGGGGTAGGCGGAGAAGGCGAACCAGAGACGCCGGACGAGGAAAAAATTGGATCGTGGGATGAAGGCTAACGGCGACTTTGTTTGTCCGCGCGTGTGCTCAGGAAGCGTGCGAGGCTCGCTCCTGTCCTCCCCCTTTGTCCTTTCATTCCTTTTTCTCTACTGGGTGTGTAGTTTTTTTAGGGGAAAACTCGGGGAACTGGGCTTCGTTGTTGAATCGACGTACTCGGTTGGTGACCGTGGAGAACGTGTGTGTACGTGTGTGTGAGAAAAGAGTGGGTCATTGTAGAAGGTTTCGTAGAAAATGAAGAATACCTATTCCCCAGGCTTATGGATTCCTCGAACCTGATGTAGAATTATCACGAGTTTCCATTCTCGACAATTCGAAATTAAAAATCATTTTATAAAAAGGAGTGTTTAGTGCGTTTAATTAGGTACAAGTAACTTCTGTCTGCACCAGGTCTGGAAACAATTTGCATACCGGGCGAGTGTACTACTGTCTGACCTCTGGCAGGTTTTTCTACTGATTGCAGAGTGCAGAGGCATTGTTGAGATTATAAACTCAAACTTTAATGTGAATACGTTTGTACCCATGTATTTTCCCTTTATTGTTTCACTGAAAATGCGAGAGAGATATTATTATTTATCTCTGGAAAGTTATCAGTAAAAAATTGCAAACAGATGTACGCAGGCTTCTTCCACTGCGACAATAGTCGTATACAACGAACATTACGTTCCGGATGTACTTGAAACTTTCCCCCCCCTCTAAAATTAACGCGGCCCTAATGAATTCAGGAGAAAAACGCCCCATAAATCCGGCAAACTTTTGCGCGCGACCCCTGGCCGGCGCTCGGGAGCGCAGGTCTCTGGCTGTGTGCGTTCCCGCACACTACTAGCTGCCACGTCTACGAGCCATTACGAAATAACGAGCTGCCGCCACCGTTACGCTTTACGACAGCCGTGCAATTTAATCCGGTTGGATCGTCCAAACGTTTACGCTGGATCGATGTCAGACAAGACTCCAGGAGGATGCTAGTCTCCTGGAAACAACGACTAGAATAGCAAAGCGCCTTCGATGTGACATCGATACCCGCGACCTACAGTTAAATGCAGACCTTTCTGCACAATTCCAGCAAACCAGCTTGGAGTCCGTAATTTCGCGGGTAAATGAAATCGATTCTGTCGCGACTACTGCGCCGAATACCGCGGGACAGAGTGTGGGATGAATTTTCGATGTTCGTTATAACTTCGGTTCTCTCTACTTTCTGCGAAGCTTCCCAAGAAAGGTGAGGAGAATTTGAATAGCAAAAGCGACGAGTTCGCGCGGAAATTGGAGCTCGATGGGAGAGGCTTGAATCAACAAAACTTCGTTTTGATTACGGTAACGAGTAGGTGACACTGTTCCCCTCGAGCGCAGCGAGCACGCCGGAAACTTAATCCGTGGATGGTCCAACTGGGTCAGCCATTTGACCTGTCGCGATCGTTTAGCAATCGCGGCTCCTCCAATTTCCTGCAACACCTGGGTCAAGGGCTGCCCCATCCTTTAATTAATAAATCCCTGCTGTCTGCGCACTTCTTTCCAGCTGTTCCCTTCCATCGAGACCCTTCGCTCCAACGAACTCCGCGAAGTCCCTCCAAGACAATATTCGCCACGCAACGAGACACTTTAGCCTCCCCCTTCTCCCTCGGTCATTTCTCTGCGTCACAAATCCTGTTTATCCCGCTCGACTTTGAGAAGACGCGACCTTCAGAGCCGCGTAAAGTCTCCAATCCGCCGTCTCTCGAGATTGAATCTCCCCAAGTTTTCAGAAATACAATAAGTCTCTCGGACGAGGCTGGGAGGGTAGGGATGCTCCGAGGCAGTCCAAACGAATTCGCGCAGAGAAGTGGAAGCAATATCGGCGAAAGATACGAAACAACAACGCAGCTTGCCTCGTGGAACATCGAACTGTCGATTTCAGAAGATTCTGACGTTAGCTACGCTTCATGTTATTTACAGAGAGTGCCTGCTTAACCGTTTTTCCTCGAGCTATGCGAAAATGTTTCTTCACCGATGGATGGACCCAGCATGCAGGAGCGATGAATATGTAAAGCTCTAGTGCAGAGATTCGCAGAGTTCTGAGTGAAAGTTTTCGCGTTCCTTTCAAGCGGTGAATTCATCCCTAAAGTGGGCCCCGGCTACGAAGAAACACCCTGTACATTCGGAATTCCCAGGCAGTTTTCACCCAGCTACGCGCCTCTTCACCGACAGCCAGCCTGATACCCTGATGGCCCATTGTCGACGGGCTTTTGTCTAGAAACTCCCGAGCCACTATGAGAGTATGACGAGCCACCGGATCCAGAGATACCCATCAGAAGCGTTTACACCAGAGATTACTCGCGGCGTGGCTCCGAGCGACGCTTCTTTCCATCTGGCCAGTCGATAATCCTCCCCCTTCTACCCACTTTTTTTTTCTGCCCAACGCCGCGGAATTTCAGGCCTCGATGACGAGCAGAGACCTCGTCGGTATCGAACGACCCGACCGATGGGAATGCGAGGGTTCCTTCCGGGGACATCGCTGGGGAATTGCTGGGGGGACGTGAATCCTGATGGCGCGGTCAGCCCTTTTTGGGGAAAGGTCACTCGGTGGTCCTCGTGGAAGCGGTCTCGGGGTTGTAATGGATTTGAGATGGATGATACCCGGGAATGTATTCTGAGAATTCCTTGAGGTATCGTCGAAGATTCTGTATACTTATAGGGAGGTGTATCGATGTCTTGGGAATAGTTTTGAGAATAGGAAATATTTTTTAGTTGGAGTTGTGTGTGCTGGAAAGTATACGGAGTTTCAGAGGAAGCGAGACTTTAAGATTTTCAGGGCTCGGCGCCTTTGCTCCCAGGAGGTGATAATATTGCTGAAACTTTTACTATGACCGCCTTAGTGCCACCTTCAGTTCTCCATAATCTGAAGGAGTTGCTGAGAAGCTAAATTAAATGCAGAGCGGAATGCAGTGAACTGCTTTCCTCCGCAAAGGTCAAGAAACCGTCAATGCGCTCGGCAGAGATTAGAAGCATTCTCGAAGGTAAGTAAAGAAACTTAATTTCTAGAAAATCAGAATCTCTATGGCACGCGAAGCAACCGATACAACTCGTGTGATCTTCAAACAGAAGCTGTTGGGTAATTCAAAATTCTGCATTTTAGACGAGGAAGCTCATTGAAAAATGTGACGCGGGAGTATGCGGCTCGTAAACGACAAGTGACGAAGGGCCCTTCGAATAATTGAGAAGAAAGATCAAAGATAATCGATCTGGCGTTAATCGAAATCAACCAAGACAAAAGGGGTTTTTAAAGCAGCTAAAATCGCATTTTATCCTTCACTGCTATTTGGAGAATTCGTCTTCCCCGTTCTGCTCACGAATCTCTGACTCAAACACAGATTGTATTTGCCCCGATTATATTTATCCTCGTAACGATCGAAATACGACGGAAAAAAATATCAGAAGGGATTAAAACGAATGAGAAATCACTGGACTGGAAGGAGGAAAACACTCGAGCCGATTGTCAGATAATTCTTATCGGTGGAAAGTGGAAATGGTGCGCCCCACCCCTTATAATTTAGTTGAGAGCCTAACCAGTATCCGCAATCGATGGGGTTTCCGTTAGCTTCTAAGGTCACTCATAAATACGAGATCACTCGAATCGATTGCACGCCAATTGCCATCTGACGGGGGATAATTCCTCGGCGATTTTTAAGGGAGATCAGGCACGTAGCCAGGGTATCGTGTTTAGGGAAACGTTCCAAATATCGAAGGAATCGATGTAACGAAGGGAGGGTGAGTTGAGACGTGATGGATGCAGTACAGATACATCCGTGTCAAGCTGTGCTACTTGTCTGCTTCTCTAATTGCTCGACACTGCAAATTTTCGCTTACGAAATTATCTGTGTCTCCTATTAACCTGATGGACATTTCTGAGCCGAGTCCTGTTCGAGACACGGAAAGCGAACAACTCTGGTCTCCACCGAGTCAATAATGTCGTCTTTAGAATCGCAGGAGTCGAGATCGATATGCTCGGAGCTGTGGAAACTTGCAGGTAGGGACTCAAGGTTACAAGAGTCGATTATCGACGATCTTGGTATCGCAGGGGCCTATAGCAACGACCCTGAATCAGGCGAATCGACGCTGGCCACTCCCACGACTCCAGAATCATAGAAATCGATTTCCCTGATTCTAGGTCGCTGTTATCAGTTCCAACGAACCGCTGACATATCACTGAAATCGATCGCGGCTATTCCAGAGTCATTGCTATTTTGTCTCAAGACTCAAGGACCCCTGGGACCAACCGTAAATACTCCAGAGTCATCACTGTCTGATGTCAGACCTCGCGATGCTCTAACAATATAATCGAACGATTAAACTATTCTCCCGTTAAACGTGGAAAATAAGAAAAGCTGATTTCCGGACGGTATCCAGTGCCAAAAGCAAGGAGCGCTTCGATCCCACGCGTTATCGCCAGCGTGCTGTCGACGATGCCAAGAGTACACATCGTTAGACGAGCTTTATGACGCGCGAAATTTCTCTCGGTTTGGAAAATGAAAGTTGAAACTCACTTTGAGGGCCTCCTCGTGGGTCACCGCACGGAAGGGTGTGCCGTTCACCTCCAAGATGGTGTCTCCTGGCCTGAGTCCAGCGCGTTCGGCCACCGAACCTTCCTCCACCCTCGAAATGTAGACACCCACCCCTGAGAACAATTCACAGACTTTCCATCAGGCCGGAAGCTGCCTGGCGGCTGGTCCACGACCAGTGCTGACTAAAACCTTCCACCCAGGGCGCGTCTTTTCCGAGTCTGCCTTTCATGCAGCCCCTAAACGTTCCTTCAATCTCTTTTGTCGCATTGGAAACCGCTCGGGCGCAGCTGACGGGCGGGGTCGCGTTTAAAAATGGGAGCCACAGCTTAATTGAACTTTTTACTCCCTCTAATAACCGCGGCAGTGATATAGCCAACTTGGGATTCACTAATCGGTGGCTTGCGAGGTTTGGATTGAAATGCTTCTCGTAGGTGAAACGGGTTGTGAAAAGCTTCTCTAATTAATTATGAGTGATTTTAATGGCCGGGGCTGGAGTACTCCAGGTTGGTTAAATTCGTATAAAGCGCCGGTCTGTTTAAAATACAAGAGACACAGTAAAATGTAATAACGAGAGTGCTCCCATTTTTAACAACCTCCGTTGAGAAATTATCTCCGCTCAACGGAAACGCCATGGGTGGAGATGATCGTGTGTCAAAATGAACGGAGCGAGAACAGAAGTAGAAGAAGGGTAGTAAATGCGGATGCATACAAGTGAAACTGTTCTGAACAGAGATTACGATCCTGTGCCAGTGCTTGTTCGTGTTTCCCGCGCAGAGCGAGGGAGCATGCAAAAGATGTTTCTTTTCTGCGGAAACCGGACGATAAAATCGGGCGATTTACGTTGCGCACGTGCGTGACTTCGCCGGTTTAATTGCGAAGAAGAGGAACTTTCGAACCCGAAGTTCGAGCAGGCGACTTAGCCTTTCTGGGGCGCCTCGATTCTCGACTGAACCGCGCCAATTGGAGGACAGGTCCCCGCGAGGTGCGAATAATTTTCCATCGAAATGCTGTTTCCACAGAAAAAGGTAATGCGCGGGTAATGTCACCGGCCACCAACTGCCGCGAATGTTTCGATGCTGTTTCACGAGGCTCCGTGGCGAGGATTCGCGAGGCATGACTCGAACGAACACCGCCCGCGTAATTAATTTGCCGCGGACAATTTGCTCGAAAACCATCATGAATTCGCAATGAATGTCGAAGTCGGGGGACGTCCGCCTAGCCAGAATCGCGCGAGAATTATTCATTATCTCGCGTGATAAATTGCCGCGAGGAAAAGGATTCGCCTTCCATTCGCGGGTTCGTCCCCCGACGTTCTATCGTGAATGAAAATAACCACCTGGATCGTATTAGTTTTAAACCGACGGTCTCGTGTAGCGGGACAAATATCTGAATTTCATGAATAACTTCTTCCTCTCATTATGCACGCGAGATCCCAAAGCCTTCGCTCCTCGCTGGAAATAAATCGCAGATACCGGAGGGCGTTTATGGATTTCGCGGGCGAGCCATTTGCAACGGGGCAGTGAATTTATTCTCGTATTACGGGCTATCAATCTTCCGTGATCCGATTTATTCCTCTTGGCTCCCGCCGGGATATTCGAATGGCAGCGGAAAGGGCAAAAACGTTAAACAGATCGACAACGAATTTCCTTTCGATGCGCAACAACGGCTGGTTACTCGTAGCTTTTAGCTGAGCTTTCCTGCCCACGGAATTGAATGTTGCCCGCGCCGCGCGGATGCCCGAGCATAGAAAGTGTCGTTGATCCTGGTTAGTGCGAACTAATTAGGCCAAACGTCTAATTAGAAAAGTTTCACGTTGCGTGCACTTGAACGTGCTATAGATTACACAAATTAGCTGCTTCCCAGGCTTTTTGATCGGGGCAACGCATCTCCTATTCTGCTCCTCCCGCTGTCTACTCTCGGGGAATCAAATGGTAATCTGCGATCTTGATGCCCGCGACATCCACCCACGGTAAGCTACCGAATAAAATATTGGACACACGAAGGGCGGGGAAAAAGGACACGGAATTAGACTTGCAGAGCGAGCAACACCGTGAATACCTAATTCCTCCAGATATTTGTCCCCGGCACGAAGCGGGAGACACGCGGGTCGCGCGGTGTTGGGGCACGGCCGGATGTAATCGATAAGCGTTTCGGGCGCAAAAAAATTTCCCGCTCGGACGTCGAAACGAGGGGAAACTTGGGGCCACTGTGCCTCGACTCGGCTCTGCCCCGGGAGTCCTGTAATTGATCTCCTTCCACGCCGACAGGCCGAGTCGGGAGCAAGGATTAATCTGGTTGATAAAAGAGATAAGAAGAACAATGAGCTCGTTACGCGAGGGTCGCGTCGCCCTCGCCTCGACTTGTGTCATCGCCACGGGTTAATAAAAATCGTTCCTGCCTCGAGCCCATTTAAGGAAAGATTCTCAGATTCCAAACAACTGTTTTCGCGTGCTTTCTAAATATAAAGCACGAAAGCAGGTGCTTTCTAAATATAAAGATAAAAAAGGATGGATCTAAGTCTTGTCTGTCCTATGAGTTCGATCTACCAGCTCCTCTATTCAAGAAAGCTAATTGTTCCGCAAGTGTTCGTTTCTTAATTTCTTCTCCTTCCCTTAATATGATTCTACGGTATCCTTAAATGAACTCCTTTTGGGCCGTTGAAATTCCACGTCCCAGCTTCCTGCCCGCTAACACGCAATGCCAATTGCGTGTGCACGTGTGTAGAGATGCGTTCGTGTCTGTGTGTACGCTTTTCTTCTATAAATTCATAAACTATGCGCATATCCATCATACACTGGCATGCAACGTAATACCGGCGTGCTAAGCCTAGAGGAACTCTCGGCTGCTATGATTGCGACATTCTGACGATGAATCGTCGAATGAACAGGGCACAGAGAGAAAGGATAATTCGAATTTCATTCTGACGCGTGAGAGAAGCATCTTTCTTACTATTTAAAAGAAGGAAACTCCTAAATCAAATTATGGCGAACACAGGAAGCTCTCGCAAAGAAATTACTCTTCGACCATCAAAGTGCAAAACTTGTTTCAACGCTCCGCCCGGCTTCATATTTCTCGAAGCCGAGCGCACTCGTCTTTTCCACCGCCTCCCGAGTGCCTCGAAATCAAGTCTTTGATCTTGGGGGGCGTCGAATCGAGAGGCGCCCGAGCGACGTTTCCAGGCTAATCTGTCCTTATCGCTGGCATTCGACTGGCGAAAGAACTCGATAATACCAAAAGGAGCGAAGCACGCGCGGCGGCAGGTTCTGGTGAAATCGTCGGCGCGATGGAAACCGGGACGACAATCGGACCTGCACGTTCGGATCACCGAGGGGAATCGGCCGCGGGAGGTCAGCCCGGCCACCTGTTCCTGCTTTTAACGTCGGAGAATCCACTTGCGAACGCAATTCGAACGAGCAACCCGATCTCGGTAGAGAAAAATCCGATATCGAGGACTGACCGGATCGTGCCCGATTTCCTGGAGAATATTCCGAAGCTCGGGCAAAATTCCGAACCGAGGAGGATGGTGGAGTGGCGACAGGTGAGATTGGAAGATGAAAATAGCTACAGAAATAGAGTGGACGTGGTGAATGATGTGTCGGACGTAAAAGGGATGAAGACGAAGGAGGGTTCGTGATCCTGTCCTTTCTTATAAACTCCTGGAGGCAGTGGAAGGTCGTTCGTTACTCGGGGAAATAGCGTACCGTTGCCTCTGATATAAATTTGCTATCTCTTCGAGGCAATTTATGAAGGACTACGAATTTGTACTTATTCCTCGCAAGTGTCCATCTCGAGTGTAAAAAAGATAAATGTTTCAACGATTTTTGACTGAAGTACGAAAGTTGCTCCTCCAGTTCAGCCACCGGCTTCCTTTCTCTCGTGCTGCTCGTCGCCCTCTAGTCCCAAGCCCGGCCGATCTGCGCATAACACTTTCATGCGACATCGATCGTTACTCAATGAATGTGTGCACGTGTACGTATATGTATGTGGATACTCGAAAACCACTGGGAGATTGGGACGACCACGAATTTCGAACGATATAGGAACCTTTAGCCACGCTGGTCCTCGTTACACATTCTCTGCGTCTTCGAAACGACTTCTCCCAAAGGATCCACTCGATCTTGGTACTTTCAACGAATTTCCTTACTGTCGCTTACATAGACCGTATCGACTTGGTTTTTAAAGGGACACGGAAAAAGAATATTCAAGAACACAATGCCTCTTCTATGAAAAATGTAAAATTTCTTTCGTCTTTGCATTTAATGTTCAATAAATCGTTCAAGTGTTTCGATTTAGAATGATAGAGATTGGAAGCTGTCTAAAGGAAGACTAAAGAAACATTATCAATCGTTTAGCGCGATATATTCGATTAGGCGAACCTATCCTCTCGAACAGCCCCTGCAAACTGTTACGAATCGCCGCCGAGAAACTGGCGTTACGAATCGGGCAGCCACCATCAGGGACATAAATCATATCGATTAACGATAGCCGGCCGATGAGGATATAAATCGCGAGCGCTTGTCCATAAAAATCGCGAGTCATTGGTCGAGGCAGAAGTCTCTGCTTTTGATCGCGGTTAATACGTTCCTCGATCCTCCTGCTTTTTACGGATCATCATTTTTCGCTTAATGACTGACTTAGGCACGATAAAGAGGCCAGGATTATTATCGTTTCTGTTAATGTGTCACCGTTCCATCGTTTTCTTTCTGCAATTAAATTGAAACAGAGTTTCTGATGGGGAAACGTTTGTAAAATTTCTCAGTGAGTTTAAGTTTGCGTGGTAATCGTGGAATATTTTTGGGAAATATTGTATTCGTGGCAGAGACGTGCTCAGTTTCGTAATTCACACTTATGTTCGAAGAAACTACGTAAATTGGCGAGGACCGCGGTTCCTTCACGTTGGAAGTTTTTTGGCCCGTTCCTCCAAGCTTCCCAGGGGTTTTCTTTGTATATGCTAATTTTTCTCTCTCTCCTCCCTCTCTCTCCAGTTTTCTTACATTCTCTCTGCCTCTCGGTTCGTTACGGTTGATGAGTTACCTGACTGCGCTTCTGGTACAGCGGAACAGAAAACAAGAAAGACACACCGCCAGTTGGCTTATTTCGACTTTGGCCGATTCGAGACGACGCCAAGGTGCCGGGTAGACGTTCCTTCGAAAACGCGGAATCGATCATTCGGGCGTGACGATCGCCTGTCCCACTTTTGCGTGGCTCGAAAGTTTTACTCGTTAAAAAAGTTACGTTTCAATAACGCCTCGGTTCCCTATATTTCACGAATGAATCACTGCTCGCGAATATTCTCGGAAAATAAACTCTTCGAACGCTGCATTATGTAAGTACAACAAATTTCAAACGAGCTTCTCTAACAATGATTCATGTGCCTTTACCAAAAGGTCTCCAGCAAGTCACGTATTACATTCGGATGGAAATGCAAAACATCCACCGGTAAGTCATTAAATATATCACTTCGCATGTCAGTGCCAAATTTCGTTTGGTAATACCTGAAATATTATTTACGGAAATACCACAACAGTTTTTTTAATAACACGCTAAATAAGAAGAGACACTTCTTTCTCCGTCCGTAACATTAATTTCTCCTCTTGTTAGAGTTCGTTAGAGCAGCAAAAGCAGGTGGGATTATTTTCGAAGAAACTCACGAGGCACCCTGGAACGCGTCGTTTCCGGCCGCTGAGCGTCTCCCTCCGCAGGATCCACGTGCCAGGACGACGCGATAACTCTCGCTGCCTCTGCGCTGTTCAAGCCGAGGGTTTTTTCACGCTCGAGATCTCGACGAGGACGAAGCGTGAAGCGAGAGATCGTTACCGTGCGTGGTGCCCTAACGCCGCGATCAAGCGCGAGGTTTACGAGACTCGAAACCGCGAAACCGGACCCCGACGACGTAGGACACCGCGTCGAGGATTATTGCTCCTGGCATCCGCGGAACGTGGATCCTGGACGGGGAACGTTTCTATTTCACTTCCACGAACGCGAAGAGCTCCTCTGGAGAACCGCGCGTGTACCTCTCCGCCCTCGTTTCCTTCCACCTTCCACTAGGATTCCTCGAAACCTCTATTTCCCTTCCCTTTCCATTTCCCTGTGCCAATTCGCCAATTTGCCAATCTCTCGTACACTCACAAGAAGATCCTCTTACACCACCCCTCGTCGTAGCGAAAATGGCTATGCCAATTCGTTGGAGCCCCAAGCATGCAGATTCTTGAAAATCTGATGGGAACGCGAGAACTAGCCAGCCATCAAAGACACGGGAACACAGCTTTCGCCAGGCAGAATCAGCCTCTATCCCTCTTTCGAACCACTAATTGTGCCCAATCACCGGCAAATTGTATTCCAAGGGCCACGATTAAATCCCACTCGAGCTCGTGGGCGGGGGTCCAGGGAATTCTATCGGTGATTAGCAAAAAGCGTCGCGGAATGGATGGGAAAGAGACACAGAGAGGCGAAAGCGCTCGAACGCTCGCTCTCGTGTATTTACAATGGGGCACCGTTCGGCGGGGTAATTAGCGATACCGGCTAATTGACCGGCGATAGGATGGCGAGCGTTTAATGACGCGCTTCTAATTGCCGGCAGCCGTCGCGTAACTTTTTTTTCCGCGGCCGGTGAAACGGATCGAGCAGAGGCATGATTGCGACCGGTGTATCTGGCGGTGTAATCAGTTCCCGGAATCGCGTCGTTCGTTTCAGCGGGGTGCTGGGTGCACCAGGCACGCGAAGATCGCAAAGAAACCAAATAGAAATGGCACCGTCTCTGCTACGGCTGCCTCTATTTCAACGACCTGCTAAATATCCTTGAATATGGTCAAGAAAAATGGAAGGATCGCGAGGGGAAAAGTAGGGATCGGCGTTTGGGCTGCTGTTGATTTGATCCTCCTGTTTCGAATCACTTTCTGAGGAAGGCCTACGAGTGTATCAATTGATCCCAGTTGTTAGAGCTTGAAAGATTCGAAACATCTTTTTGCGAGTGTATGTGAGAGATTTCGTACTAAGCGATGGATTTTACAAGTGCTGGCCAATAGAATTCATATGGAAAGTTTCAGAACCGAGGACAGCAAATTGCTTTTTAAATTGTCTGGTCTGGATTGACGATTGGTATTCGAGCTGCCACGTATTCCAGAGAAGCTCGCCGCGGCCCGATCGACTACGACGGGAAAAAAGAATCCCGGGAGTTTCAATTATTTTTCCTTTCATCATCGTTCTGGCCATCGACAAGCGAAACAAACACGAACTCCTTCCGCGCAGAGAAAACAACAAGAGGGGAGAAAATCGAGTCGAAACGCGATTAAAATGTACGTAACTTTAATTACGGCCGAGGGGAGAACCGCAGCTGAAATGGGAATGATGCTTAATGATCGAAATCATGTTTCCCCCGCCATTTCCTTGCATTCCGATTTTCGTCCCCACGATAACGATCGTCATTCGGCTCAATTCAAATCGCATACAATCGCCCACCCCTTTTTCATTTCAATTTTGTACGGTCAGCGATAATTGTATCTAGTCGACGTTAATTCTCAGAAAAATGAATGAGTAATTCCATCGACAAGGTATAATATTAATTGTTAATATAAGCAAGAAATATTTATCTGTTGTTTTTCAATTGTGCGCGCAACCACGATGAATTTTGTGCCAAAACATTTAGCTGAAGCGCGTAGGTCAATATTCAATCTGTTATTCTTGTGGCAACTGAAGGTATCTCGCCAATAAAGTAAACTTTTCTCTTCTGGCACGAAAAGTATTAGCATAAAGATAGTCGCGAGGACGACAACACCGGAAATCAAGGACACGCGACAGCTGTGCTGAAGCACAGGAAGCACAGGGTGTCGGTGGCGCGACGATCATCAACGAGAAGATGTGAATCTGATAGAAATACGAGAGAAAAGATCGCAGTGGGCGTCGCGAAAGAATTACATCAATTGCGATTGTCAGCGTTACCTAGACGCGACGAACTTGTCAGGAAAAACAGAAAATAAATAAAGAACTCCCCGATCAAGAATTCAGAGAATTGATTAGAAATCTAGAAAAAAAGGACAACTTTCCACCCCCAATCTACTTCCGATCGATCTTCCCACATTCTATTACAATAAACCACGTTCCAAGAATCCCCCGAAAAATTCTAAAGCCCATCGAACGGACTCTGAACCCACGATACAGAAAAGAAACAAGCACGTCCCTCGAATCTCCTCTATCCCCGATTAAACGTTAATTTCAACCCTCGTCTAGCTGCCAGCAATCGCAATTCATGGTGCTCGATAATGGCGTCTAGTGAACGGCGAGAAACGGCAATGAAAGTCACAGCTGTCGGGAGATACCTCGATCTTGAGGCGCGAAGTACGGCGACGGAGGTAGCCTGAAGGTACTTCGGATCTCACCTGCGTCCTTTCCACCCTTCACGCAGATCCCAAAGCCATGATGAGAGTCCGGGGGATCTCTCGTCATGGTGATTGTCCTTACGGTGAGGTCCTGCAGGCTAAGTGGCTGCGAGCTCGGCGACGTAGGGGGATTCGCGGCATTCGACTGGGACTGCTGCGACTGTTGCTGTTGCTGCTGCTGCTGAGACGACGAGGACGACGTCGTCCTGACGGCAGAGACGCTGGCCGGTGACGAGGCTGGCGTCCTTCTATCGCCTTGGCGACGCTCCGCGACACCATTGCCGAAAAGTCTGCGACCAAGTTTCTCGGTTTATTTCGCCTTATCCTTCTCTGCTCTTTCGAACGAGGACTTTGGTCTCAGGCTTTGATTTACTTGGAGGACTTTAGTGCAGTAACCTTCGTGCCACGGCTTTAGAAGACCAAAATCGAATTCCACTTTAGTAGTAACCACTACGTTGCGAGGTATGCTCATTGTCAAACCTTCACGCTACCGAAACAACACTGACCTGCCAAAAGGGCGTTCCACTTTTTACAGACGTTACTGTTTGGGTTGTTATTCATAGAATGTAAAAAGTTTGAGGCAGGCAAGGGGCTTCTGTTTTGGGACGCCTGGTCTATTATTAACGAGAAAGCAAGGACAAGAACGTGTCATACACGTCGGTGTACTAAAAAATACACCAGTTACTGCAAATATATCCTGTGTTTCCGTTCTTCTTCAGGGTTTGGATAGCATCCATTGCACCTGCTTTTACAGTGGCAATGAGTAGAAGAATAAACACTAGAGAGTAAATTTTGATCTTACATCAACGTGGATCCACTCACCCTGCCACGTTTCTCGACTATTTACATCTACCATATACCCTGTACCTCGCCTGCTCCATGAACCCTTTTCCATTAGAATCTACCGCCACTCTCGACCCTACACCCCATACATCTTCCGCACACAAAAACTCATGCTCACTGCCCCTTGCGCGTTCCTTATCCCAGTCCGTGGCGGTAAAATATATCCAGGAAAGAGCGTACGTAATAAATGCTACGTGGAATGAAGGGATAAGAGCGTACCTGATCACCTGTTCAGGGGAAATGGCACCGCTGCCCCCCGTGGCGTGTCCCCTGTGCCTGTACGGTGTGGTGTGCGACGAATGGTGATGAGGGGCGCTCGGCGGCCTCTCAACGATCGTGTAACTCGTGCCCGGGGGGCTGTAATAACCCCTGTGCTGGCCACCATGGTGTCTGCTGGTGGGCTCCAGGTCCTCTGCCTCGTAGCAACCGCCTCCGCCGCTCCTCAGGAAGTGAGAGCCGCTGCGCAGGAAGTGAGACCCGGTACCGCCGCCCCACTGCAACTCCTGCAATTCCGAGCCGTAATCCTCCGTGCTGCTGGCCATGCCTCTGGGATCCGTTATGTCAGACCTGCGAAACAAATCCAGACGAATGGTCAGCGTCGTAAGGGGTGTTGAAGCAGATAACACGGGGGAGGGTTGAAAAACCGCTCTTTTCCAAGATACGCGGGGATGTTAGAGTGTCCGACTCTTTTAGAGGTTGTTCTTTGGCTCAGTGATGTTGGGAGGGCGGTAGAATAAATTTGAACGGGATAAATGTGTATTAAGGTCGCGCTGTTTTCCTGGATACCAGAGTCTTTACTGTAGGTATCCGTTTTCCCGGATTTTTGTCACGCGGTTCGTCAGAATTTAAAGCAGCAAGTTTCGAGATTACGAGAACAGAATTAGCGGGTGTCGCGTCGGGGGAGTATTGATAATAATCAAAGTAGCTTAGCAGGAGATAAAGATGGCCTCCGTGGAGAACGCGGCCTGAATTTTAGAGACAGCGATGGCGTCGATCTAGATTCTCATAAATTAGTCGGGTACCAAGGCTCTCAGGAGACCGTGAAGCCGTTTCCGTGTCGCATGCATCTAATATTCACCTTCTGCGACACTCGAACGTCGACTTCAACTACTTCCATGCTCGTCTGAGTAGGAAATTCTCGCAAGAAGTGTCGCTTTAGCAGTGCATTTGCTGCCACTGACTATTCCTGAGCGAGATCCTACGGAAATTCTATATCCGCTCCTCCCAAAACGACCGAATAACAAGCTTAATATTTGTCCTACATTTTCCTCCACCGACAGTTGCTCGATCGAGCTCGAGGAACATTGAACCCTGTATCAAACGGGGATGTCCTCGAATAACTAATCCGTGTCCAATCAGTCATCTGTTCTAAACCGAAGCTGTTGATTCTTGCTTGATTTGAACCAACACGGTGCTTTCAAATTACGATGAAAACAGAACAGTCTCTATCCAGCGAAACCGTACAGTCCCATCGAGAACTGATTTTCCTTCAGTCCGGTTCGAAAGCGTTCGCGCTGGGTAATACGCAGGTCAACCTTGAAAGTCCACGTTGCTAAACCATTGCAAGATTTTTAATAGCAAAGAGCAGCCTCTATCTCAACGCAAACAGTGAAGCAAAGTATTCGTTAAAAAGTGGAACTGATAGTTTCTAAGTAATCAATTGCGAGAAAGGCTTTTCAAGCTTATCTCTGGGGTGAATCAAATCGATGGGAAGGTTCGCGGAGTACCTGAAGACGATCGATAACCCCTTCGCCACACAGCGGACTCGTTATCGAGCCGCTGCGTCGTTATCGATCCATATTAACGCGCGGCAAATCGTGAAATTCGTCGCGGGTGAAATTCCCTTATCGCGTGGGTCCGCCTGTCTCCGATAATATCTTCACGTGATCCCCGACAAAGGGGGCGATTTTCCGTGGCGTGGCGATGTCATAATCCAGCCAGGAAACCAGCCATTATCGCCGGAAGAAATTTGAAAGTTCCCTTGTTCGTGGCATTAAGCCTCGCGCAACCCACGCTCCTCTCTTACGATTTACTCGCTCCCCGCGGGGCTGGATTCCCCCCTCGGGACTGAGATTTCTTGGCGATGCTGGCGTACGCCGAGGGTGGAAGTTTCGAAGAATTTATTCTGTATAAACGACACGATCGTGGGGCTTCTTTTTCTCGTGAAATGGTGAACGTATATTTCGTATTGTTATTTTTTCTTGCTTTCTGTATGCTGATGGCAATTGTATTGTAATTAGAATTTTAATAATGGAGAACGCGAATATTGCAGGGGACGTGGAAATACCGCCTGTGATATGCAACGCAAATTTTGTACGCATCCATTAAAATTTGTCACTGTTCGGTAACGGTTCTTGTTTTATGAAACACCGTCGTGTTCCCATCGAGATTCATATTTTATTTTACGATTGAATGCGTTTGCAGGGGGAATATCGAGATATGGAGAATGTGCAATTTTTGGAAATATTGGATACTGTTATTGTATTAGGGGACCTGGGATATTTCTAATGTAAAATGATGCTTCATGGTTTATTGAAACTGTTTGCTGGTTGAACGACTCCGTGCACGGGTTCGTTTCATACATTATGAAACACCGTGTCCCGTTTCCAAAGCATTCCGTGTTTTGTGACAGAATTCGTTATGTCGATATTATATCGATATTCAGAATAGCGTATCAGAATATGGAATTGATGCTATCTTTGGATGATATCACATTTCCTCGTTGCCCGTTAAAATACTAATCCTATATCGGATAGCTATAAAAAGAATGAAACAGACATTACTCTCACTAACTATAACCTGTCGAATCCCCTTTAACATTTCGAATATATGCTAGCATATTAACAATCATGTGAAATATAACAAGAACCTCAAGTTTTTCTGAAGAATTCTGAGCAAATGATTGTTGGTAGCAGAAGAGCAAAATCTTTCGTGTCAAATAATGCTACCCTGTTATGCATCGTGTCCGTTGTCTCTTACGAAACGAATAAGACTGAGGAGGACTTAGCTCGTCACTGCCAACGAAGACAAGTAGTATAAAAAGAAGTACCAGGTAAGTCCGACTTTGCTGCTTAAAGGTTAAACAGAATAAGAGGTTCACGATGTTAACAACTTGTGCTGTGTACGTAATCGTGTATGTGCTCTGCAAAGTGACACAGTGAATAATTGATACCCCAAAGGAACTCGGAAGCCTGGCGAAGCGACTCTGCACGATTCTGTGCAAATTAAGATTCCGGATGGACACGAAAGTTGTGAAACAAGCTCTCATTACGAAGGAGCTTCAACGAATGCAAAATTCAAAATTCAAGAAATCTTCCTAAATACAAAAACCGATGAAAGATTGTCGCAGAGCGATTCGGTCTCTGTACTCAGTAAAGATACCACTCTCCTTAGCTTACACCTATTACTCACAACTTAACAGCGACACAACAAGTTAACATCCTGATTATCTAATCTCGAAGATGATCCCCACGCGATTAAATAGCAAACGAAGCACTCGCCCACCCTCGAACTCCCCTTTCAGACTCTCAGTCAGCTTATTTTCATCGAAAATGTTCCAAGCCCGCCCTCTGCCTTCCCTCGTCCCGCCAGACAAGCCACGAGATAAATCTCTTAACGCTTCCTTATTCGTGTCTCTGTGAACAAACCGCCCCCAGTCATCGCCAACCCCCTGGTGCCCTCAAGCGTTAAATACTTGTGTTATCAAACGAACGCGCTCTTGCGACTGTCGGAAGCACCATTACCGAAGGAATTCGTGACTCTGGCCGATAAATAACGGGTGTCTCGGACGTCAGCGAAATCGAGCAGGAACTCGAAGCGCGTTGAATATTAATCTCGCGGGAGGGGGTCGGGCGGGGACGGTCCGACGCCGGCCGCGTCTCGATTTTCTAGAACGACCGAGGCATTACCCGCACGGTAAGGGTCTAATAGCGTTAGGAAGCCTCCTGTTACCGCCGGAAGAAATTTTCGGAGTCATCCGGTTCGCGGTAAATGCACAGTATGCAAAGCCGTGCCGCGGTGCTTCGTTCGCGCATCGATCGGCCACCACCGCCGAATCGACAGCCCCTATTTAATTCATATACGGGCGAAGTGACGATCGATTCGCCGTTAAACGAACCCCCGTGACGATGTGCGCGCTCTCGGCAGAAATTGGCTTCGAAAAGGAACGCGCACCACCCTACCGCGGAGGCACGAGTCCCGGGCGGGCCACACCGCGCGGAAATACGTACACACGGGTTCTCGCGAGTTCCGGCAAAATTTCCGTGGTCTTGCGCGACAATGAAAGATTACGTACGAACAGGGGGAATGAAAAATGTGGAGCAATGCATTCTTGAGGAAAATAACGTTGAATGTTTGCGCCGAGTGCACGTGCACTTGGCTCTGCTTCCACTCGAAGGATCTTCTTCTGGAGTAGGTATAATCTGCTTGTGTTTGTGCTGAGAAATATCGATATTCAGACGTGTCTCGCGTCACGGTTGTCAGGATGCTTTTGTCCACGTGGAGTCTTGGATTATATGACACCATCGATATGGGCAGGTATTGTGATGGAGTAATGGATGCACGTGGCAGTCACGCTTTCGAGGACGTCTGCGTGGTAATATGTCCAATAATTGTGGATATAAAGGTGACTGAAATGAGCTGAGAACGGATTTGAACATAGGGACGCGAGGAATCTTTCGTATTCTCCGGCAGAATCTCCGATTAGAAAGAAAACAGTTGGGAACGAAGGTGCACGCATATCCCTGGCGATTTCTTTCATCCTTCTAACACGATTAAATCGAAAGGCGCGATTATCTCGGTACAATCGCGGCGGTTGCCCCGCGCGCCCTTACCGGGCCACTATAGTCGGCTATAGAAGCGCCGCGAGAGCGGTCGGAGCCACGAGAATCGGTGGAAAGGGAGCTGCTGAATGAAGCCGGCTTCGGGGGGTGTTCCTGCAGTATTGATCGCCCCACCCTCGCACCACGGGACACATAGCATCCCTCCTTTCCTTCTCCTCACCCTCCGCACCCTAGCATTACCCACACCGTCGCCCGCTATAACTTTATCTCTCTCCCACGTCCACCCTCAGCCCCTCTTTCACGGCCTTCTTCGTTCTATCACTTTCCCTCCCAGACGGACACTATCCTTCTTCATCCATTCTTTACTCCGTCACAGCTCCCCGTCCTCCTGCCCCCTCTTTCCTATCCACCACCAGCAAACCCTCGTTTTCTTCTTTCCATCACTTTCGTTCTTCTTTCCCCTCTTCCTCTACTTTGCCCCTGTCACCCTCTATCTCGATTCCTATCTCCTGCCTTCCTTCTCCTTCCCCTCCAAAAAATCCCTTCCATTCCCCCGCCGACTCCTCTGCCTCTCCATCTTCGCCTCTTCTCCAACAACCCCGAGGAACGTCCAGGGGCAACTTGCACCGCGACCAGCCCCCGCCGGCAAACAAGCCACCCCTCTGTCAGTGTCAAGGTTGGGTCAGGCCGACTCGCGGATGAGGAAACGAGTTTGATTGCTGCCACGGCATGAATAACCGAGCGTCCGCGTCTATTTGGGAAATTGCTCGGTTTCCTGGCCACCTCTGGATGTGGGGGTGGCTGGGGGTTGGCTGTGGCCGGGGTTGGGTGGCACAGGTGCGCGGTACGTGAATTCGGAATCCCGCGGCGTTGAGGTAAGGTTGCGGTCCGTCAGCCAGTATTCGATGATCGTCAGCTCACCCTGACCAACTCTGACATCCGCTTAGGAATTGCTCGCAGATTGATCGAAGAGTAGAACGGAATTTTATCGTAGCTCGACGGGAACGGAATTGGTAAAAGAGACGCGTGAAATTTATAAGTTTTCTAATAACGCGCGGCTGGAAGGAGAGCGTGACGTTTCGTCGTACCACGGAAGAAAGTGAAAACTTTCGAGCCGCGCATTACACCGTGCAAATGATCTTAGAGGATTACGCGGCACGCCACGAATCGCGGCCGGTATTACGAAACGAGCCTCTGGAATCGAACGGGGACGATCTGAAAGCTGAGTTAATTTCGACAGGGTGTCGTCAGAGCCAGCAGCGACGGATTTTTTTCGCGTCAATTAACGATTATCACCCCTGTCGGTATGGTGACACTATCGAACGCGTTCTAAATATAATCCTCGGTTCACAGGCACGATGCTCGGCGAGAAGCTTCGGACTACGGTCATTTTCGCGGCAAACTCGGCCTCCATCGATTGCGAGTCTGTTTATTAACGAGCCCGGTTAATGAATGAGCTCGTTAGAACTCTGTTTCTCGCATTCAGGAAGGCAAACATTCGTAGCCGGCCATTTACGCGCGATTAAAGGGTCCCCCCCGAGAAGTGCCGCGTCGTTTTCGCCAGAATAAACGGAGCGAAACCTGATGAGGGGTCTTTAATCTTGTATTAAACAATTATACACGAAAACTGGGGCAGTAACGCGGCTACGTTCCCACGGAACTGGGACGGGTTGCGTAACATCTTCGAAACGTTTGGAGACACGAGACGAAGCGACGAGGCAAGATAAAAATAACGAACCTACGATCTCCTGATTTTAGATCGCCCACAATTAAGTAGCAACGGAGCGGTATGAACCACCCAGCGTACTAGCGGCCAATAAAGCAAGTCCAGTTTTATAAATTACAGCAACTTTCCGCGCGATAAAGTACGCCGCCAAGAACCTTAATAAACCATCCCACTGTATCGGCCTCCTCAGGCAGGCTTGCCAACGCCGCGCGCGAGAAGCGCGAAGAAACGGGTGGAAGAGAAGCAGAGGCGAAAGAAAAAAGAGGACACAAGGCGCAGGAGGAATAGGGAAGGGGGTCAGGCGAAAGGGCACACGGTAAAGCGCGTAAAGGGGGTCGTAAAACGTGGAAAGCATCCGCAGTCGATGGTCTGGAGCATCCCTCGTTGCATCGATACACAGTGGTGGTCAAGGGAGACTTTAAAGATCATATTCCTATACGCGTATGTAAGTACACTTAATACTATGTTTATCACGCAGCTATTTCTAGTTTGTTTTCACGAATGCCTTGACTCTGCGCCGGATCTGTATCCTCGCCGTCTAATTGTCAGGTTTCTGGCGTCGTTCACCTTTTGAACTTTCCTTTGACCACCACTGTGCACAGGAGTTTTCCTAGGTAGCTGGGAATAAGACAGGCCTTCGAACAACGCTGCGGCCACTGCAGTAACAATATTTCACGAGCCCCTCGGAAAGGGGCATGCCTGACCTCAGTGCACTTTCAGGTGCAACGACGGGAGCGCGTACGTGGCTCAGGTGTCTCGGCGAGCCTCTCAGAGACGAATAAACCCGGCGTTTGTAAATATTGAACGACGCTGCTACACCAGTGGATGCTATCCCCCCGGTGAATCGTATTAAAATGGATGTTGCGGCGCGGAGGCCTGCTTCCAGAGCCTCCGCGAGCTGATGATGGCTTTGGTGCACGGGGATTGGGGATGTGGAACAGCAACTGGAGGAATTGTGATTTTTTCCTCCATTTAGATGTACTTAGATACCGTGCGGAGAAATATGGTCAAGGCTCTAGAGACGCTCCGGAATGTGGAGCCATTAGAGCCGTGAAAAACAATCTGGTAACTTCTCCGTTTAATTAGGATGTAAGAAACACTGTATATACCGAGAGGGGGAGGGAGGTTTATTATCCTATGTATTGGATGTATCGGATGCCTCTCTCTCCGTCTCAAAGGCGACCTTGTAAATAAACGTTTATTAAGGAGAAGAAGAGTGTGTATGGTCGGACACAAATTCTGCTCTTTTTAGTTAAAATGTCCTATGTAGCATTTTGAAACAACCGAGAAAATTGAAGTTTTATCATTTACTTTGTACCATCCTTATTTTCCTTTATTCAAATTAAAAAATGTCATTTTTTTGTAATAGCCTAATATAATTTTTTATAATAGCTGTACCGATAGAGAATGTATTATTAATTAATTAATTGTTTTAGATAAGATATTTGAACCATTTTGAAAGAAGTTAGGTTAAATACATTAGACTGTTTATAAATGTTTACGAAGCACGTAGAGTTTTCTAACTTTACTTAAAAGGTAAAAGATGTGTGGAACTTCAAATATTTCAACATATCTCAAAAAATGAAAAAATGCTAGATAGGACAGTTTAATTCAGGACGATAGAATTGTGTTTGTAAAAGCTTGCAAGAATTTTAATCAATACGCGGATGTATACTTTTGCGACAACAACGTGCCCCCAAATTTGTTCACCTCTAAGTATTCGATATCACCCCCTCCCGCAATCCTTGTTCCTCAGAAAACTGAATAGACCCTGCAACAGTTACCGTGCTCCGAAATTTTGCCATTTCTTTCCAGTGACCTGTTTTCCGCCACGAAATTTCGAATTCCATCGGAAGGCATTCCATTCCGACGAGGCACGGGGAACGTGCTCCACGTACGAAGCTGCCGGTGCTTCGATCAGAAATAGATGAGAGTCGAAATTTATGCCCGCCAGGGAAACTATATTTTGATGAAGTAACGCGCTTCCCAGCGCCCAAAGCGGCACCCATCGAGGAGCGCGTTGCCAAGCCTAGCTTCCACGTTCCCTAAATATTATCTCCGGCGTTCCAGAGGCCTAGCTTTTTCGCCGAGGCGTCTCGAGCGCCGGAAATGGTAGGACGAGCGTGCGTTTGCCCGCGAGCGAAGCCGGGCTCCGAGTGAAACGGCACACGGAAACCGGAAAACAGTCGACGCAAATCCTGTGTGCACGCTCTCCCGGCCGCGTTTTCGACGTTCCCCGGTTTATTGACAAAAAGAAGCGGGCGTAACGGTGACGTTTCAGGGTGGTTAAAACTGCTGTGCTCGCGCGAACCATTGAAAACGCGAACGAGAAAATTCATTTCGCTCGGGGTGGTTACCCGTTGGGACTCGCTTCGGATGCCCAATACATTATCCACGGATGCTGCAACGGGAGGCTCTTCTTTCAGTGGATGGAAATGCTTTTCCATTAGACGGGAGCGTTAAGGTGATTTCGTAAAATGTTTTCATCGGTACTCGATGACCGTGGAACGGTCTGCATCTCAATTAGTTGGAATGAACTTCTGGATTTACCTTTCTATTGGGAGGAGGAACTTTACCCCTTGAGAAATTGTGTTTCCAAAATGTCCGTTTTCTTTTAGATACCCCGATTCGGTGCGTAAACTTCGCTTTATTTATTTATACCGTTCTCGAATGTCTAAGGGACTGCACCTTCTTCCTATCCTCTATGAATCTTTTTCCCGCTATACGCACCGGAAACGCAACGCTCGCGAACGGTAACGAGGAGTTACCGCGATTTAATGCAGCAGTTAATTAATAAAGGCAGACGCTTCCCCGTAAACACTTTAAAACGGAAACCGTGCCTAGATAGCATCAGAAGAGCACTGCGCAACGCGCGTTGCACAAAACAAGCAGTCATTAAGCCGGAGAGCGCAATCTACGAAGTTAGTGTTTCGCTAAGTAATTGCGAGATTAGTTCCTACGAGAAGATCGTCGACAAACGTAAAAACTGCTGGCTTAACCACATCGCTTTCAACAAGCTTCGCGACACTGAACATACAACAATACACCCCCGTAAGTCGGACTCGATGAATGCAACAAGTCTAAAGGAAACAATAATAAGGATCCATTCGCAAGGGTGGGTACCAAGAAACGTAAGAGAAAACGGAACTGCGCTCGCAACCGAAAGGCACGGCCTCCGACTTCCGGTCCCACTCGCGCCCGTATTTTTTCGAGCGGGTCTCGCAGCGTTTCCGTCGCGTTAAGAAAGTAATTTTCGCCCAAGTGGCAGCCGCTTACGCGTCGAAATTAATTTCCCCGCGTCGTGGCTCGCGTCGCGAAGCTCCGTTGGATTATGCAGCAAGTAAACCTAGAGAGGGTAACGAGGGAGAGTGGAGCGAGGATCGCGGAGGAAGGCGGTGATATTCAGTAGCAAAATTCCTTGGCCTTTTTTCCCAGCGTCTCCTTTACACGCCACTTTTCGCTCCGTGCTCCCCGCATCCCCGTGGCCAGCTTCTATTCACCCTCTTCGCGCGATTCGTGCACCACCGCATTAAGAAGTCACGCTGACGTGACTACAGGCTTACCACTGCATTGCGTGGCGACATTCGTCGCAATGTTGCATATGCGGCCGAGACTGCACCGGCGAGTGCGCGTGGAACGCGTTCGTTCGAATGATTCCCGAGGCCCTCTCGTTACGAGGCCTGGCTGCGTTCGTGCGATGCGGAGAGCGTTGTATATATCGCGGTTCAAACGGCTGGTGTTTCAAATGTGTTTCGAAGCGTTGGAACTGAGAAACGGGACTCGATTATCGCTATTATCCTTAGCACCTCTAGCACCCCTATTAATCGTATTAACCAGCGTGAACGAGGTAACTCGATCGCTTTGATTACACTTCAACGACCATGAATCTGGAGTGTCCGAAGGGGATAGCCGTCGGGAGTCCAGGGGGGCGGGGGCGTTAAAATTCTCCTAGAGAAGCCAGAAACAAAAAGCACCGGGATAGATCAGGGCAGCTTTCAGGCTGCCCGATGACGAGACAGGACAAAAAGACGGTCCGACGAATTGTTCTGCTTTCTGAAAAGCCCTGTCGGACACTGGTTGCCGGCAGAATGGAGGGAAAAACGTCCCGACGGATCTGGAGTCGCCCAGCGAGCGACCGAGCTTTAAACGGAACAGAGGGATCGAATCCAATTTCCCGTGCCGGTTAGCGTGACGGCTTCACGTGCATTCAGGGTGGTTTAGCGTGTGTGCCGGATCAATGGGACAGTTCCGATCCGTCCACGTAGCGTTTACGTGCCACTGCGGCTATGTTATTTACGAACGGAGGCCTGGAGGCCTCGCGGAGCGTTCAGCCAGCGAGACATGAAATTAGGGAACCGGGGAAGTACCGTAGGAGGAAAGGAACGTGGAATATGGGTGAATAGAGAACGTGCTCCCTTGCCTCGATACGAATCGCAATGGGCCGGCTCGCGTTCAGATTCCAAGGGCGATACACCGACCAGACGAATTATGTGACATTATCGCGAATCATGGGAAACATCGTTATAAAAAGGACCTTGATGGCTTTTTTGCACACGTTGTTCTATGTTCTCTGACTAAATAATTTTCTCGCTTCGAGATCGCGGCACTCGTTAGCTGCCTGTTGCATGAACGCTGATGGCGTAGATAGGGTTAATTTCCCCCTGCCGCTTGCCCCCTGTACGATTACCACCCTCTGACACACTTCCGTGACTATTGCCCCGCGATTTTCACGTGGATTTTTAGCGAGCGCTTTTTTTTCTGTGGTAGTCTCTGTATTCAGTGATTATAATAGAATGAATTTCTAGGGTTTAGCGAGGCTCGTGCGCCGTGAAGTCTTCGGTTACACGATGCAATTAGCAAACAATCTATAAGAAGGGAATCCTGTTTCGGAGTTGTTCAATGAAATCGATGAACGTGTAAGAGATCACGAAGGGATTTCGTCGAATGCAAAACGACACGAAATCACGCGATATTAGTGCACCAGCGCCACGTGAGCTGAAAGCTCGCAATATCGTGCAACGTAAATATATATTCGACGTTTTTTTTCTCCATATTTCGACCGGGCTCCGCCGGCCTCTCGTTGCTCGTGATTTCCACGAGCCCGGGATTGACGCATTTAGTACAAACATCGACTTCCCCAGTGATCCGAGATTTAGGTTGGGAGATTGCGCGTGGAATATTTAAATTCTCGGGCGGTTCGAGAAGATATGAACCTTCGACTGCTCGAACGACAGCAATTTAAATTTGGAACATGATACTTCATCGTGTCAGCATATAAAAATCAAGGAAAATCGAGGCACAGTAAAAAAGAACCGTATGCGAGCTAAATTGACAGCAAACGAAAGGAAAACTTTCCAGGAACAAGAGCGTCGCGAATGTTTGGAGAGGCGCCGCTTCAGAAAAACGTAACAATGTTCGTAATGCGCTCGAAAATCACGAGAGACAGAACAATACGTTCGACGCGGCTGCCTCGTCAACTCGGCGTATCGGTTCTGTGATTCGTCTGGCACGTGTGCGAGAGGTAAACGTACAAACGGCTCACCATGCTGCAGCCAGAAAGCCGAGTAACGAACGACACTGCGTTTATTTCTATAGAGGCGTCCAACTTGCGCGTGTAAATAATACGCGAACGCACCCGGTACCTGTTCCCTCAACGCCGAGGGGCATAATTTTCAGCCTTTAGAAATAGATAGAATACTTGAGGGAAATCCAACCATTTCTTCGTGCGATACTCTATGCAGATTGTTTCTTTATAGCTAGAGAAACGCAATTTCAAGTTCAAAGACAAAGTGCTGCCCTCATTTTAACTTGAAGGTTTTCCCGACAGGAGTATCTAATTCAAAGCACAATATTAATATTATAAACATTCTGAAAGTCTAATTGAATTACAGCTCTCTTTCATACGACAGTATGACACACTATACGCAAATGATCCTGACCAATTATTTCTAATCCCGACAATTAAGTATCTCCTGAACAAACCGGGAAACCGCTACGGTCTACAAACTTTCGCCACCGCGGACAATCCACGCAGCCTTCAAACACAAGTCTTCTAAGCCCCCATCTCGCCAGAAGTACCAGAATTCAAACACCACGTTTCCCTGGAAAGCTGCCCCTCGAGAGACAGAGAGAGAGAGAGAGAGAGAGAGAGAGAGAGAGGGAGGAAGAATCACGCTTGATTCTCGCGCGAGGGGTTTCAAGAGCCGCCCAGCAATTTCACGGGCGTCGTTCTCAGCCGCGCCGGCTGTAAATCAGGCGGAATCGCGAGGGTCGGAGCGTACTCGCGGCGAGCGATCACCGAACGGGGTTAATGTTGCGACCGTCGCACTTGCCGCCGCCTGTATGCATATACACGCCGAGCTCGGAGAGCATTGCTATTAGTTATTAACGTGCCCCCACCTGGCCCCCCTCTACCGCTTCGTTTTTTTCCACCAAGGCGCGCTCACGCACCACGTCACAGGGATCGATCCTCGGCCACGAGGTCGAGGGCTGGAAAGTGTTACGAGAGGAGAAAGGAGAGGAGGTAGACCCTAGTCTTCTGCCTACCCGGAGGAAACGAGCCGATTCAACGCCAGAGGCTTGGCTACCCGCGACGCTTATTAGCCGTCGCGAGGAGGGGGGGAAGGGGCGAGGGTGACATAGGGGGTGAGTTCTTAGAAAAATTCAGCCCTCCAAGCATCTTTCGAGACGCCAGGATGAAAGGTCACCGGGACAGGGAGTACCGAACGACGAGGGTGGTTTCGCCGCGTGCCATCGTGCTCGGCACGGAGACTCGAACGGGCTGAAGGCGACCTTGCGCGGCGGGGGAGGGGGGGGGGGGGGGGTTGATGGTTCCATTTGGGGGATTCTCGCGGGGGATGTGGAGATTTTGTTCGTTGGAAATCCTGAGGATCGGTGGTGGGAAGCCGCGATTATTGTAGTTTCGATTTCTAGATTGACTGTGCCCTGAGTGGGGTACCTTGATCTAGAAAGAAGGAGATATAGGGAACGTCTGGAAATAGATGACCTTGACGAATGCATTAGGGAGGTCCATTTGATACGACAGCTGGTTAGCGTCTCGAGGAAACTGCACCGACTAATTGATTACGGGCGCAATTATTCGGCGGGGGCGAACGCTCTTGAATTATTGTAGAGGCGGCGGTTCGTTAACCACAGGCACGTGCAAAGGAATTGGAAAAGGAAACGACAGAGCTGGAAGCGGGCTCGTCCTCCGCGAAAGAAAACATAACAGCAACGGCGGCGGCTACTTGGCTACCGTGACACCAATTAAGCCCTGAAATATTGTGCACACGCGGTTACACGAGCATGCAAACACCTCTAACCCAATTTACTCGGGAGAAAGATTTCGTAAGCGATAACGGTAGGAATCGAGAGGGGAGGGGGTTCTATTAATTTCTGCTCGCCGGAGCGTTGGTCATTTTGCACGCGCACCCTCCTTGCGATCTTTCCCTGCATTACATTTTATCTGGCGGAAGAATTGCTCGCGAAGCCAATTCCTTCCGAAACATATGCGCCTAACGACGTCCATTCTTCAATTCTTTCGTCTCGTTCCCCTCCAGAGAGCGCACCATCCGGTGGCCTCCCTTTCTGCGACAAATCGAAGCGATTTGACTAGTTTAAAATCGCTATAGGAAATCCTGGAACATCGTGGCAACGTCCACGTGAATGCACTTCTAGCGAACCCGACGTCTTTTTATTCGAAAACGGCGAATGGCCGATTGGCTGGATCCGCTCGTCGGAAGCAGAAATGTTCGACATTCGGTGATTTCGGCGTACCTTTGTGCTCCCGCGACGAAAAAGACCACCGAGGAGACGTGCTATCGATTTTGGAATCGCGGCTGCTAGGCTCCGCCGTGTTCAGAACTGTTAAAGCCACCCCCCTGTCCGTCTCGCAAGCACTTATCGCGGAAAGTTCTTTCCAGACGAATATTAGCCCACGTTAATGGCAACTCTCCGGGGAAACAACGGGGTTTTTTCCTCGCCCTGCGTCGGGCAGTGTAAATTACTTTGAAGATGTTACTCCACCAGAAGGGAGTTCTTGGTGTCGCTAACTCGTTACAGAATCCAAGCGTTGTGCCTTTTCGGCTTGAAAGAAGATTCGAATTTCGTAACGCGATAATTTATTTTACAAATCGCGGCACTACTATATTTCGCCAGGGCAATTAGCTGACAATGTTGCGATATCGAGAAATATGCGGGATTTACTGAAAGCCTGTATCGCTAATTAAAGGATTATTTGAATGAGTGAACAGGCTGGAATTGGTCGAGAATCGACGAAGTTCTTGATGAATGGACTCGTTAATTGCGATAAAGTATTAACGTTTACGAGTTTGGACACCAATAGTTGTTATTAAATCGCAATTACACCGCGAGTTACTGATGCAACGGGGGGCGGTGAACGATACCAGAGAAAAATAGCTTGTAAACCTGTTACAGAATTCGAGCAAAAGGTTTCGTTAAAGATATCATCTAAATGGCTTGGAGAATGGTTACTCGAATGATCGACCCAATTATTGTCAATCACCCCGAGGCTGCTGTCATCCTTGGCAGTGAAAATCACAACCTAAACGAAGGATCCTCCGTGGATCACCCTTGGACCCGAGACGTGCTGGTAATAGCAAACGATGCAAAAGTCCTCTGTCTCGGCGTCAAGCCTCGGAATAACTATGGACGTCCTGTTACGAGCCGATGCTCATTACAAAAATCTGTTATTAATACATTGCAGCGGTTTACGAGCTCAAAGTAGAGCTTCGAGCGGCACGCTGGCGTCGTAAACCGTCCGCCAAGAAGTCCGTGATACTTTGTGCGAGGATCATGAATACGTAATCGCGTCGCGATCAACGTCCAAAGCAATTTCAGGTAACTTTTATTAGGCTGCGCCAGTCTCCGCGAGGGATCGGCAGCAACGCCGTGAGAAACGCCGCCCTCGGAGGTTGGAAATTCATAGCCGCGGTCCGAACGAGCCCCGAAAATCCGTTTAGATTTCCGGCTAAGCTGATTTGCAATTTAAATGGAACCCGCGAATCGTCCAGTTTATCCTGTTCACCCGGCCCCGCCAATGAATAATTCGCCATCGACTCTTTTGATAAACGAAGGTGGGTATCTGCTCTGACTTCTTTGTTTCTCTAAAGTAATTCCATTTTTAATTTTCATTCGGAACTATTTATTCTAAAGAGAAGAACGCTTCGTGTGAAACGCGAGGAAAAACATTTTGTACAGTCTCTGATATCGCGTCGGTGAATTAATCACACGCGAACAGGCTGGCCGCAGAAACAAGCGACTCCGGGTACATTGGCAGACTCGTTGAACGTGAAAATTCGGTTACACGAGCGACAAGCAAGGTACAATTAACGGGACAACTATGACGTGGAGTTTTCCTTCGAACTCTCGGCTGGAAAATTCATTAAAACTGAAACTCGTCGGACGGCGAGAGCCCCGTCAGCTCGACGGCAGTGGCCGTGCGCGATAGATCGATCGCGCTGTACCATATCGAGAGAACACGATACGGGATGCGAGTACGTGGCGGGAGGGTGAGAAAGACGGGTCGGGAGAGGGTGGTCGCAGCGGAGGAGGCGGTGGTAGCTAATAATAAAAGCGAAGGAATATTTCCTGTATGCCGTGGACAGGCAGTGTCACCGAGGGAAGGACAGACTGCGATGGACAGAGGGAGAACGACGAGACTGATAGCAGCGATGGGAGAGGGGAAATTGATAGAAACAAAGAGGGTGGAAATGGCGGGGAGCGCTGGAAACCATTGGACTCGCTTGCAAAGGAATGTGAAACCGAGAATGCCGAACGAACAAAGAACCTGGCGGTTAAAATACGCTAAATAGGGAAGAATTTAAGTGTACGAAAATTGTGGGACATGAAACAAGAGGAGAAAGAAATACGCAGAGAAGAATTGACCTGAAGCCAAGATGATGGACAAAGGCGACGAGATATTGAAAAGGAAAACGCAGAAAGGGGTTGATCAGTCACAATAAGGAACAGACGGAGAATATTATCGGCAAGATGAAGTAGGAACACCCGCCTACATGGGAAAGGGACGAGTAAACTGAATGGGAAGAATGAAAGGAGCGAAGGGAACAATAGCCAAAGCTACGAGTGAAAATGAAACCAAGTTCGAAGCGCGGTCGAACGAAGATAAAGGCGGAAAATGGGGACGTAAAATAGAGGGGAATATTAGCAGGGAGTAATGTAGAAATCCCCGTCGAGGGAGAAACACGCGCGCGGGACAGGAAAATAACTGCAAGTACACATAAAAGCTGGAAATTAGCTTGAGAAAAAGTCTGGGAAATGGGTGGCGTAAAAACAGGCGAGAGAAAGTGCCCAGCGAAGGCGAATAAAATGTCGGGCGAGAGAGAAATACGGGCTGTGGCGGGCGTTACGCGATGAACACGTGAAATATATAAAAAAAAAAGAGAAAAACGAGGATACGAGGGGGACGTGCGAGGGGATGCTGGCCACTTGACTTTGGGCCGAGTAACTCGCTGGCCGGGCGGAAGTGGCCTGGGAAGACAAAGTGCGACGCTTGGAACGAAGATAGCGTGACGTTGGAAATTCGGTGGAAATACCCGGCACGAGTGCAGCAACTCTCAGCCAGGGGGTGGTTTTCCGGGAGTCAAAGGTAGGCCCGCCTCGATATCGCGGAATTAAGTATGCAGCCGAGCGTAAGCTGCATTTAGCTCGACGCACGTGATTGCTTCGTGCACTACCCTTTTCGCGTAAATTCGGCGATCCAAATAAATAAACGCGGTCTTTTTTTTCTCGTTCGCGAGCAGTTGGAGAATCGCGCGGATCGGCGGAACGCCGTCACGTCCCTCGTTAGTGGAAACGGCGCCTGTTTTTATAAATATTGGCCACGCGAACACAGGGTTATCGATTTCGCGGCAGTGCATGATGCAATTTTTTTCTACTATGCAGTGTCACGTCAAACAGAAGGCGGAGTGTGATATTTTTCAGTGGGATCGCTTGGGGTGGATGGGAAATATTAATTTGCGAAGTATCGTGGGAGAAGTTTTAGAAACATTTGGAGTAAAATAGTTGAAGTCACTGCGAAGAATATCGTCAAGCATTGGATAGCACCTACTTATCAAACGATTCAATTCCAAATTTCGCTCGAAGAGGTCGCCGAACACCTGTCAGTGTGCTCTTACTCGTGCCAGTATTTCAAACTGGCTCGATCCGGAGCACATGGAATACCATCGAAGACATACATGTATTGGAAGTACGATCTCTGCGAGAGATCGCCGCAAACAGCATTGTCCAATAATTCATTCTCAACCCAGTTCCATAGCAAAGAAACTCAGTCGCTCGGAACAGCAACCAGACCTTCGACAAACCCGCCATCAGACCTAGAAACCGCGACAAGATACACCCACGTACAACAAGTTACCCGATCAAGGACACTTCCGAGGGCTCGAGCTGCACACAGAACGTTAGGTACTTGATCGAATACCAGGGTCGCTGGAGGATCTTGAGGCGGTGGATTTTCGTCGGGACCTGAGCGCTCGGGAAACCGTTCGACCCAGGTGCACAGGGCCTCCTGATTCCCCGAACGATCCGTCGCGAAAGTAAAACCCGACTACGCGGCCTCGTCGACGGGAAATTGTAGAAACAACCCCCGAGGAGCGAGACCGTGATTCGAAATTCGCGTGGCGAAAGGAGACTGCCATCTCGCGCCACCGTAGCTGCCGCTGGATACCAGGCCCCGAGAGGCGTCCTTGGATCGAGGGACGGGGATCCAGGGGACGGTTGAACCGCGGTATCGACGGGTGCAATCGACAACTCACGTTTCTCATCTCGCAGTCGACGAGGCGACGTGCTCACGTGCGGCTGTCCGATCGTCGCACGGTCGTTGCACCGTCGCTGGTCGTTGCGGCAGCGCTCCTTGGCGGCGGCGACGTTGACGTGGGGAACCGCGAGAACGACGAGGACGATCGACCGGCGGGGGTGTCGATTAGGGACGAGCGACACGCGCAACACGGAATGTCGAGCACACGGTGCAATCGCGAGGCACACGCGACGAGCGACGAGCATCGCCCCAGCTCGGCACCAAGCTCACGACTGCCTCTCTCTCGACCGAGGGCCTAGCTGGGGGGTTGCTTCGACTCCAGTTCACCGGTTCAATCGCGGGGGCTAGGGGTGGCTGGGGGCGCGCTGCTAACCATACACCACCGCCGTCTGCAGGCTACCCCGCGAAAGCACGCGACCCCCGAGCGCGCAAGCTCTGCGGCGATTCGTGGCGAGGGTGAGGGTGGGAACGCGCAGCGGGAGCTTTTCGGTTCTTCCAACGAGACGGAGGGATAAAGCTACTCGGCTTCTCAGAGTTTGCTTTCGGGTGTACTTTATCGACTTGTCCACGTGAATTTCGAATTTCCTTCAAGCAGCAGCCTACGTTCCAACCGCGCTTGGAAATTAAACGATGTCTCTAGGTATAGGTGCACAGAGCAGCGTACATTATGGACGATCTAGATTCAGGGATCGAGTGAGTTGTTCGAAGTTCAGTAATTTCTCCCGATAAACTGCTCGGTGAACTCTACGATACAGCAAAGAGACCTACTTGTAGGTAGTCACGGTTAATTCTGCGTCGCAGTAGAAGCTGTCGATCATGGCCAGCCACGCGATGCTAGCGTAAACTCTCTAAACTAAAACTGTGACGCGATACCTGATGCGCGACCGACAACCGAGAAAGCTTTACGCGCGTACACTTTCTCGATCGAAACTCTGTTTGGAGTGCATAGATGCACTTTCAAAATTAGCATCTGGCGGCGATTACACGCAGAGTTATAACAAGGCACACTGGCCAAGATTTCGAGTACCGTAATCTGCAAACTTCAGCGTTCAAGCACTTTACGCTTCAAGTATCATACACCCTTGAAATATTCTCCAAGACACAGAACCTCGGACTACGATCTGAATATCCCAGAATATTAAATTCAATGTTCCTCCCACACGATCCTCGGGAGATTCCCAATAACCCAGTTACGATCCCATTAACCGCTGACACGCGCCTGTAGGAATTGATACTCAGGATCAATTAATGCCTTCATACATATATCGAGCATGCACGTACGAATTCCTTCCTCAGGATCGCCAGTTCTGACGCAAGCACGACCTTGAGCCAGTTTGGCAGACCGGAGGCGCGATATCAGCAGCGCGTGGCTAGCTCCGCGGTTTCCCCCGAGGAAGCTCGCCCTTATCGCATCGATCGTGACGATAGAAAAGGGGTGGATCGCCCTTCTCCGTCGGTCTTTTGCTGAATGATCGCGAGCCACCCCGGCAGGAACGGTTAACCAGCTGGCAGACCCCCCTGACACCCCGCAGGTTCCCTTGCTTAACATAGACGAGCGTGGTGCACCTACCTGGCTGGCTCGGGGTGCTTGCACCCTGGCTGAACAGGGATCAACAGGTTCGCGTGCCGGATGTGCTGGCGTACAGGAAGTCATCAGCGAGGCCACGACTTCTACCTCGCACGGCCACGATCTGATCATCCCTCGCGGCGAGATAGCAGCCTCGTAAAAGTGTTACTCTCGATGGGGTCTTGGATAAGCGACGATGACACGCTGGGATAGCTGCGGGATTTCTGGGGATCTTTGACGGGTAAGAAAAGAAGATTAGAATGGGCGTGGATGGGTAAAGGTGAGCGGGCGCTCGATGAATGTAATCGATACAGGGATCGAGATTTCAAGGCGGGAAGATAAAGAGAATGCTTGCTTGGGATTTTTGCCTGTGCAGAACTGGTTGCGAAGGAGTGGTTCTACCGCGGGGAACGATGCAGGCTGATCTTCTGAACCGAGTCACGGTTGGGTAAGGAGGCACTTCTGAGATGAGGAGTGACGTAGCTTGGCCTGCATCGGGATGGGTTAATGTTGGCGGGTATCGGATATCGATGGCCGAGTGAAGAATGATTATTTCGTTAAAACGGGATCGGTGGGATCGGCGAAGGATGTTTTACTGCAAGGAGAATGATGGCCAAGATCGAAACGCCGTGTAAAATCGTAGGCCATCTATTGTCACTTTCATCGACTCGTATTACACACAAGTTGCGCGAATGTTCAGTGAGGAATTGACGTGTACACGAACAGATACGACGCTACTTAGACGACTGGAGGAAAAAATCAGGGTCGACAGAGGTAAGTACAAAATTGCCTAAGCTAATCGATGCATCGAGTAGCCAAGCCCGACGACAGCGTTGAATCGTATGCCACCCCGTCGAGCTTGGACCCTCCCAATTGTTATAATTATTCTGTGCTTCTTTTGCCCCCTATTACGAACGCATGCAGAGAGGCCCTTGTAAAAATATATCAACGTACACACACGTGCTAACGTGCCCTATGCTTCGATATCGGAACGAGTATTCGAATGTCCCCCTCCCTTACGAAAACGCGTGCTCGATTTCGGTTTCTGTCTCGTACTCCAAAGCCGAAATGAGAGATTCCAATGTATATCACAGAATTTGCAGTTTCTCTGTGCCGCGCGTCGCCGCGGCCGCGCGGCTAGAAAAAATCAACCACGGAATGGGCGAACGACCGTCTCAGCAATATCCCGACTTGTTTCTGCAACGAAGAGGAATTAATTAATTGACTTGAATTTTCCCGTTTTGAGTCCGTTTGGTCCGCTCGATTGATCGATCACGCTCGAAGCCCGCGCTACGGAACTAAAAAGGTATGTACAAAATCACAATGATCCACCCGCGGACGTCCCTCGCGCGTGTCGCCATTCCCCTGCTTCTCCCCCGTGGGATCACCGTGGAGTCCGCGAGGCGGACACACATAAATACACGTGACTAACACACACAAGTCGCTACAATTCGCGCACCTCGCAACCTGCTGCCATTTATCCACCGTTCGTTTCGCATGTGCGCCGATAACAGACCTATGAATCACGCTAAGCACACCTAACGGCTAAAGTACACCCCCGTAACGATCTCAACGTCGACTTCGGAGTACCGTGTGATTAGGCGGGTGACGCGTTCGCGTGAGATGCGAGCGGTGTGCGACGTGTGACGAAAAATCGGGGCAGTAAAGTAAATTTGCACGACGGTGATCAGGCAAAGACTGTTGTGCACCAGCGTTTACGCGGCTGTCACCGAACGAATACGTACTGTCATGGTTATTAAAAACGAAACATGCTGGTAACCCACCATCGCAACGTAACGAGATTCTCTCAGCTTCGACCGGAACACCATTCCTCGCGTTACTGTTCTTTATCCCTCTCTCTCTCTCTCTCTCTCTCTCTCTCTATTTCTCTCTTTCCCGAAGAGAGTACGAGGAAGGTCGAGTATTCCACGGTCGTTCCAGGCGTGTTCGATTCACCACCGTGCGCCGATGGCTCAGCTATGAGTTGCCGAGCGATTCAGCACTACCGTTTGTGACTGTGACTCGACTTGCTCTTCGGGCTGTCCGTGGAGATGTCGTTAGGCTCCTTTCTAGGCCGTAGGATGAAGTTGAGATTGTGCGCGGTGTTCACGGCGTAGTAAACGTTCGCCGAGTTCGGCAAGACCATCTCCCTGTCCGGCAGCACTTGGGCCAGAGTGTACTGGTCGGGGCTGCCCTCGATTCCCAGCTTGAGCATCGCGTTCCGTATCACCTGCGGCGTTCTCTCGTTGTTCGAGAGCATGATCGACTTGTACATCACCACGCCCTCCGTCTCGACGTTGTCGGTCTCCATCGTCACCTTGATGATGTAGAAGTCCGGCGAGCTCTTGTGCGAGTGGCTCGGGCTGGAGAGGCCGACGAGATTCGGGCTGTTCCCGTTAGCGGTGATCGCGGCCGGCGGTGCCAGTCGGTTCTGCTGGCCGGCAGCTGCCCCTCCGCCACCCCCGGAGCTCAACGACACGTCCAGAGACGGTAAAGAGGAGCTGGACGAGGAGCTGGACATCTGGGACGGCGAGGTCCGCCGATCGAGAGAGTTGTGCGGCGAGCTTGGCAGTGAATCCAGGTCGCAATAGAACTGGGAGCTGCTCGAGCTCGACGTGGAGGCTATCGAGTCGTTTTTACGGTGACCCTGATGACTCTGTAAGACAAGTCTGTGCTCAGTCTCTCCACACTGGAAAGGGGATAATCGTGGACGAGGCAGGCTAACCTGTTGACTGGGAGGAACGAGTAAACTCGCTCGAAAATGCCTTCCGACTTGGCGCGAAAGTTTCAGTTTTTACTGTCCCTATGTCGAGTCATTAAGGTCACGGAAGATCATACATGGGCTACGTTGTCTCTTCGATTCTTTCAAGTACACGGCAAGTCGGATCGCCTTTTGAGTATGGCGGGAGGCATGTCTGGGCGTGGAACGACCCAGTTAACAGGTTCGAGGATCGAAGGGGAACGTGCTAACCTGTTTCTTCTTCCCACGATTGCTCAGCGTGTTCCCAGGAGGCGGTGACTCGATCTGGCAGCTCAGCTTGTACGCCTCTCGATCATCCAGCACCACCACAGAATGGAACCAACGATCGAACAGGGGATCGGCGCGGAAGTTGTACGCGTTCGCCGCCCCTTGGAGCAATCGTATCCTAGCGAGCACCTCGAACTCCTTTCGCCTCTTGTCGAAGTTGATCAAACCGTCGGCTATCGTGTCGGGTATCGCGGTGTCTATCATCGTGAGGTCCGTCAGGAAGGTCCCCAGATACGGTATGGTTCCGTAGCTGATGTTCTAAACGGAAAGAAACGATCCCCCATTGTAACAAATCATTATTTCCATAAGTATTATAAGTATGTCAATTTCCTTAAAGATAATTCTACATCAGCACTGAATCAGGCAAGTACATTTGAAGAAGAATTCTATCAGACGTATCACTTACGCCGGCATGAGTATTCTGCTTCTGGAACAACTTCTGCAGATGCCTGTCGCTTCTACCGGCAGTGTCCGCGAACTTGGCGGTGCCCTCCTTGATCAGAAGCTCCCTCTGCGTCCACGCGTTGTTCTCCTCCGAGAAGATCCTCTCCAGCTCCCTGAACAGCTCGTGCTTCTCCCTGGGCATGCACTGCCAGCATTTCTCCAGCCTGTACACCGGGTTGCTCTGCAGGCCAGACACGATCGCCTTCAAGCTGCTGAAGTTCTTCAGCACGCGCAGCTCCTGAGCAATGTCGATCCACGTCTCCAAGACCCTGGCCCGCTCCTGGGACTTGGTAGTCGGGTCCATCAGTATCGTCGAGATGACGCGAAGGGACACAGCGTTGAACTGGTTCACGGTCGCCAGCACAGTGGCGGCGTCGTGGCTCCTCGAACGGTCCCTCCTGGACCAGACGGCGCCCAGACACTGGTGCGCCACCAGTTTCTTGAACACCTCGGCGTCCATACGGGTCAACTGCTCCGCGAAATGACGGTGCGGAACCTCTGGGAAGTTGTAGCTCACCCAGTGATCCACGATAGGATCCGGGGAACCGCGCGGTGGCCGACCATTGTCGTACACCATGCAGGAGTCTGCGAAGAGCGTGCGACGAAGTGGGTTAATGAAACAACTCGTATGTACGACATGAATTAAACAGACTACATATAAATGCTTTGAACGACGCATCGATGAATCAGCCGGCGACGACCCAAGTTGCAGCTTTTATCTGGGTAAACATACCGAATTGTGATACGAAGCGTGACAAACATCCGTCTGACATTCAAGTTAACAGATTGACACCGCTGAGTGCTGTGATTTGCATATTCAGAATAGAATACGGGGAAAGTACTTAGCGATTCTAGTAGGATTACTCAAGGTGCTGATGGACATTTTTCAAACTTGAAACTACAAGGAGCAACGGGCAAACTGGATCGACTACTCTCCTCCACGTGCAATCCTCTTTACAATCCACAAGGATGGTATGTTACAAGGTTTCAAGGTTTCCTAGGAAATCGTGGATCCCCTTACCTATCTGATCCTCACGCTGGAACCTGTGCAATCGATGCCTTGCCTTAAGCTCGAGCTCCGAGCCAGGAAGCCGTCGATGCGTGAAGTCCAAGAGCCTGCTGAGCAGAGGGTGATTCGGTAGTGACTTCCAGTCACCGGGGTACGCGTCCAGCCAGACATGAAGAGCCTGCACGAGGGTCTTTCGATGCTGTTCACCTGTCAGGGCGGCGGACCCCTCGTCGAGGGCGTCGTACCTCGCTAACAATAGCTCGAGAACCTCGCGCGGCGTCGTGAACGCGCGATACGTCGCCAAGAAGACGTTGATGTACGTAGACTCGAGCTCCCCGTCGTCGTTGGCCAGGCTCTCGACCAGACGCTGGACGGTGCCAGCTTTCAGGAAACGCACTCGCACCGTCTCCCATTCTAGGTGCGAGATCTCGTCGTCCGAGTCCTGTCGAGGAGTCCGACCGTTAATGCGTGGGGAGGTTGAAGGGACGTCCGAGGGCAAAGCTACTGGATCGTTTCTCCTCGACTAATCGTAAGTAGCGGACTGACTTCGCGAGCGATTGACTGATCAAACTGCTCGGACTTTCAGGCACGAATGGTTTTACTGCGCGCGATTGGGAGGAGAGAATAGGATCGAAAAGATCGGCTTACCGATGCTGAGAGGCTCCTGGTCGGCCTGTGATACCGGACCTTCTTCAGGTATACCGTGTATATGACGCCGTCGCCCCTTTCCTCGCCCCATAAGCGCCACGTGGGCTGCAAAGTAAAAGCAAACGGCACAGTTACACAACGAGAAGCACGCAGGCTAAATCCTGGCGAGGTATGGTGGGCGGCGAAGACAACGGGCGAGCAAAACCGTCGCCCCGGGGGATGATTTACGCCGCTAATTTCACGGGCTACCCCCTGTCACGAGCAACCGTCTCTCTAATGGGAGGACGAGCTAATCAATGGACGGCCGTGCAGTCGACAGATTTATTGAAATAATTGACTTCCAGGTCGAAACTGACCTCGGCCGTCCATTTCGCGGCTTGAATCGCGATTAGCCGGATGCAGACCGCTTTATCTTCGAGCTCTAGCCTCCTACAGGCTTCGTTACGTTGCAACGACTTCGAGCAATCACCCGGTTGAGTCTACAATCGTTTCACATTTTTTTTCTTTGCAGATTTACGACCACCATTCGAATGCAGCGAAACGGTTTTCGGCCCTCTCGATTGCTAATGAATAAAGGCTTTTGAAGCAGCGCATCTGCGGTTACTCGGAACGGTGCATCTAGGATTCCACTCGGTGGGGCAACAATTTGAAGCGCTCTCAAGCCACTAACGCAGGGCTTCTTTACTTTGACGCCCGTGCAAGTGAGAGAACGAGGCGAGAGCCCCGCTTCCTCGCCCGTGCAGAAGCTGAACCAAGCGAAAACGGACAAGACGGAGACGGAGAAAAGCGATTACAAGCACCGTGCAACAGAGGCGGGTCCATGCAAACGCAAATAGATTTCACGACAAATAAACGTGCCAGCTTGTGTCTACACGATTTACTTCCGGGACACCCGTAATATCGCCGTGCAACGATAATCATTCCGTCGGGGGAACACCGGGGATAGGGATCTCTGGTGTTTTCTACGGGACGCCTGAACCATGAACTCCCACATACTAGATTCTTAATTGGCATTTAAGAATTGCGCCGGGGAACTTTAATTGCAGCTCGTGGCTCATCTTCGTTCGCCGGCTAACCTTCCTGACACTACGTATCTACGTAACAATGGTCACTCTTCGATGACGAGTAAACGTTATTCTTTAATGATCTCGTTAGAGTCTCTACGCACTCAATTCCACGGATACTTTTTCATCGACGAATCGAGCGCAACCTGTCTGCAATAAGTCGCACAGAAAACAGCCCGTTTGCAAGGGTACAATGGGATGTTTGCGAGGCAATTACCATCTCAAAAATTGCTCCAAAGGGAATAAATTAGGGGACCTTCAAAGGAACCACTAAAAATAGTATTCCGGGGAGGCGGCGGTTCGCGCAGTTTCGTCGCCTCGTTTTCAGCGCTCAGAGAGCGGGCAAAGTTATCTGGCAGGGAGGATAAGATAAGTTACTCGACAAAGGACGAGAGGATCGTAATACGCTTCGCGCGAATACAGCGAGAACTTGTACCAGATTTTCCCTGGCTCTCTATGGAATCGATGCGCAAAGAAACGAATCGTGTCATTGCCGTTCACCGCTTCTGGCTCTAATATGCAACATTTACTAACCGCGCCGGCAGAAGCAGCGGTGTGCACACAATGCAACCGCTGCCCGATCGATGCCACTGCAAAAGGAAAACGTTTGTGCATGGATAATGGGGACTGCGGCGAACAGACTCAAAGACGAAGGTTGCACATGGCGCCGCGACACCGTGGATTCCGATTCAATAAAACTGAAACGCTGCGGATCGGTGAAGTGATTGTTCTATTATTGGCTCAAGGCTACTCTTCTTGCCGCGACTAGTTCTTTTAGTACTGCGGTATCAAAAGAAAAAGTAAGGAGTGGCTTGTGTTTATCTAGGACTTCATACCGTTTTCAATCCAAACCCTGCTTTTGCTTCTAAGCCTGCTCCCCTTTTTTTCTCCAAGTTTAATATTTAGCAACAGATCCCTTACGACTTCCTCCCTTTTTGGTGGTCCACCTGAGCAACAGAACCATCGAGAAACACTCCCCAGGATGCGGACAACTGCAACTGAACAGCAGAAGATAATCCCTCCTCTAGTACCGGCAAGGTTCCCAACAAAAACCAGAAACTACGGCCCCGAGGAAAACCGAGGCACGTTCGTCGATGATGACGAGTATGATACTGTTGCGGAGCCCAGACGGCGGTAAACTCGGTGGAAAAAGGAGGCTTACGCTCCGGAACGAAGCAGCAATTAGAGGCTTACAGAGAGAACCCGAGCGTGACTTAAGGTCCTAGTAACCCCTCGTCCTTGGAGACGGCTCCTTCGGGCACGTCAACTCTCCATTGTTCGCGGAGAACTGCCACGGCGAATAGGTGGGTTGCTCGCTCGAACAATTCTCAGAACAGGGAGGATAATCGATACTAGCCTTTGTGAAATTCGAATGAGTTTTACGTCAATACAGAGAGATACAATTACACGACAGTCTCTCCTCTTTGATTTCACGATAGCTTCCAGAGGAAGCCTTCGTCCAGCCCCCTGTTTTTCAGCCTCCCCCGCGGGGCGAAGTGAACAGTCAATCCTAAGAAGGTACCGAAACCGACGTGTGTACAAACTGGCATCGCCTCTATCATTCCACGTCGGCCTATAAAAAGCTTAACATCGGATTACCGCGGGGGAAAGACGCGGCGATCGATACACATGGAAATATATCAGAGTATTAACCAGTCTGTGCCCCCCTCCCATCGTCGCGAAAACGTCGATGTGAAGTCGCGATTCGAGAAACCCGGGGAATATTCCAACCAGGCAGGGGACAAATTGGACGGCCTGCCATCGATTTCACGAATTAAATTCTGGGGGCTGTAATCGTCGCTCCGATTCAAGCTGAATTTCTCTGGGAGGTGGGAGGCTCCTGCTGGGTATTGAGAAAGAAGTGGGACGAGGTAGAGATAATTCTTTTCCTTCGAGTTTAGCTTCTCCTTGTTTTCAGGGAATGAAGTACCGAGGAATTGAAAACAGAAAAATGTCGCGTGAATTGTTTAAATGGCCTTTCTAGTGACCAGAAATTTTAATCGACAAGTGAAGATAGCAGTTCGGTATGACTCAATTGATAACGTTGAAACGCCTCGATAATACCTAGGCCAAGGTTTCCTTACACACATGCTTCTAGTATCTAGTCTACCTCGATGTTTTTAACATTGCTTAGGTTTACGGCACCTGTCGAGTTGACGGATTTCAAATTTCGAAAAGGAATAGAGAAAAAGCATTGCATTAATTATAAAGAATTTATACGCACATTTATTTCCTCCCAGGCCTTCTAACTTTTAGGATCAATATGTAGTATACCTATTTCTACGAAACCCGTCAAATTGACGGATCGGATAATTGCATAAATAATCCTAATATATTTGCTTCATTCGTGAAATTATTACTCCAATAATAGAAAGGTCCCTACTAAGTAGAAATCATAATATTCCGGAGATATATTTGCTGCTCCGGATCCGGTATCTCAAATGATATATGGTATGACCTCAGTTTTCATTGCTGCTTTGTCGATAAGCACGAGAATAAGGAACGATCTTCAGTAACTAAGTTTCAGTCGCGGTGTAAGGACGTTTTGTAAAGACAGTGTAAAAAAGGTTTCAGTTATTGTGAATAGATATATTTGCGAAGAAAGTGCCCACTTATTGTACGTGTCTGAAATAACATAATGGAATTTGGGCACAGTATTTATTTTATTTTGGCCAATCACCCTTCTTCAGTAATCGCGATGAAGTAAAAAAGAAACAACGAACTATTGAAAAAAAATATCCACATCAGTGAAGATCGTTCTGGGACTAGCTCTGAAGAAAATGAATCTGTTTGCAAAAAAATGCACCGAATAAATATCGTATAACTTTAATATTATTGTTACCATTTCTGAGAAAATACTTTTTAGTAATTTATTTAGACGTGCAGCTTAATATTATGTGAAATGTCCGTAAAACTAGTGTTAATAGATGGTCACGAGAATTTTCTTCTCTATATCTACGATAATCAGAGTACTATAACTCTGAAGACGCATAAAGACTAACGCGTCAAAACAAAGTAAAAGGTGATACCATTCTGCCGCGCAGAAATTGAACCAGAGCACCGACCGCGGCGATTACTTTCAGGGTACTCCTTTTATTCCAACCATTAAGTTCGGTTTCAAGAAGTCGTTATTATTTTATTACCTCGGGCGGCGTGTAAATGGCCGCCATTATTTCACGGCAGAGAGCGAGAGACCGGCGTATCGAGGACCGCGATAAACGATAGGCGATCTCTGATCTCCGAGGAACTCGAGGACCGGTGCGCTACTATAAATAAGATCTAATAATTATTGGCTGGCGTGTACCGGGATCCTGCGGTGCAATAAAGAGGATACGACAGAGTAAGAGCCGCCCGGCGTGCAGATAACAGTCATTTGGTTAAAGAGTTTCGCAACAGTTCCGAGCAACAATTTTCCGAAGCCTGTTAGATAAATCCGCGCGGTGATCTAATCCCCTGGACTTTCTGAGTGCGGCGTTTCAGCTCGCGTTATCGTCGCGGAAGAGCCAGCGGGCCGGGCGTTCCTTGCGTTTTTCCACTCGCTCGCGGATATTTTATTTCTGACCTCTGAAACGCACTAGGCGAGCCACTTGGCACAGTAGACGTTTCGATATCAAAGAGGTAAAGATATTCAGCTTGCTTCACCGAATTTTTGGAGTCGATACTCGACGTCGGATTGAATTGGAAGGAGCAGAAGAATTAAAATAAATGTATCCTAATTCCCTGAACCATTAGATTATGAAACGTCTGTATACAATTTTCTAAATGTCAGATCGGAGATTAGGGAATAGATGGAACGTAGAAGTTGAATCATAGTAGTAATCAAATCTAGAAAGAATTACCCATTCTCCTCATTGAAGAGGAAAACAAGCTACCACCTCGAGCCAAGTGACTCAGGCGATGTAATATTCAAAGGAGCTCTCGGGCAAACTGTAATAGCCACAATCGTCGAATCGAAGGGAAAGGTGGAAGAAGAAAGGCGACATGTGACGGGCGAGAAAGAGTCGTGGGTACTAGGAGACACGCCGGAAGTTCAAAGAACGAACGGCGATAAAGCGAAGCTTTGTTGATGTCGAGCACAAAAGCCACTCACGTAGCGTGCTCTTGAAAACACCTCTGCAGGAGGCACAATACGGCAAACGTGTCAGCGCCGCCGAAACCTTTCAAAGGGAAGTCAGGGTCAATGATTTCTATTCTCTCTTCGTGAAATTCGAAGGGCAGCCGCGCGTTGTACATCGTGGATTATCCAATTATCGACTGTTGACCAAAACTGCTGCGCCTACCAATGAAATGTAAAATGAATTGAAGGTCTGCGAAGAAACATATGGTCCCGCGCTGTTATCTCCTGCGGAATAACGATCCGTGTGATTAGAAATCGATGTATTGCAACGTCCTGCGCGGCCGCGGTTGCAAGAACACGGCGGCCACGTAATTAATCATGTAATTTTATATCACGCGTCAGGGACTTTGCATAAACGATACGGCGAGTGCAAAGCAACGACTGTGTGTTTTGTAAACACGCGGGACGGTATGTGTGTTTCGCGGGCAGCGTGTCCGAGTACCGCGAACAAAGGAATTTCCTCGCCTCTCGAGGGAGTCCTATTAGACGCAAGCTCCTGCCTGGCTTCCGGTCAGGCAACGCATAATTACACGGACCCGTAAGCCGGTACGCAAAGTACGATCCCAGATAAGCAATTAAACCAACCGGTAGCAACAGTCGGCGATGACTCACGTGTACACCGATAAAGAAGGTGTCAAAGCACCTTTTCCTCCGTTTCATAGAGAGCGTGGGCGGACCTTGGTTCGATACGGTTCCGAGTCAGGTGAACCCGTGGCACTTGTGAGTCAATTCGTGGCAGAAATAGTTCTGTCTGTTTGAATTAAAGAAATATTGATGCTATCGTGCTCGAAACTGAGTGGGATGGTAAACTGAAAGTGGAATCTTAGTGGAAGTTTACGTGCATCGAACGATACTTGGAGTGACACCTATCTATTGACGTTAACGCGAGACTTTAGTTGGAAAGGTACCTGATGCGAAGTGGAGTCACGCGTTTAAGATAATTTTAAAAAATTGCCGGTAAATTGCGATCGAGTTGCGAGCCTTGGAAAGAAATTAGCGGAGATCAAGGGAACGATTAAGTACCATGTCGCGGGGTGGAAACGTCACCAGCGTGAAATAACGATAGTACCTAATTGTAAAACTAATTTTCCCATCGTTCGCATTTAATTAACGAGCAATTATAGTTCGTTCAACGGCACCGCGGCAACTGGGTCAATGTAACCATAATTCATTTTCTATTTACACGCTGTTCCCGGGCCATTAATGACAACGATACAGTTCCGATGACACTCTGACCCTGATTGCCCGATTAAGCGACTTCCCCACGTGCCTCTTCCGATCGAGACTACTAAAACGAGCCTCGCTACACGCTGCGACAGTGAATCACTCGCACTTGAACGCACGATCCTAAGATCGAAGATCTTTTTTTCGATCGTTTATTATGCTTGGAGTTTGTTTTCCACAGGGGAATATCTTCGGGAATTTGCAATTTCGTCGAAATTTATCCGATCGCTCACGCCCCCGCGAGCGTATGAAAATATTCTGCGCGGGAATAAGAACAACGCGCGGTAAGTGTACTCGAGAAAAAAAAACAAAAGTAATGTACGGTTGATATGGTTTAAAAAAGAACGCTCGATAACTGGAGGAGGGGTGGCGTTGAAAGTAATGGAAATGTTGCCTCTAGGGCGTAAAGATAGAGGCGAGGAGAATTATTCGTTGCGTTGTTTGCTGAAAGCTAAAAAGCACCGTGTAATCGATGCTCGTTACTTTTTCTTGCCGATTCCAGCGATCGAATTTCTTTCCTCTTCGGATGAGCTGAAACACACGAATTCCTCGCGTCCAAGGAGCTTCAAAATTCCTTTACCGTTTTCCAATCCGTGGCCGCGTTTTCGAGATATACATCATTGAAGTTTGAGGGGTCCGACGAGTTCCGGCGCGCCCTTAGCCAACCGAGGATCGAACAGCGCGCGCCGGAAGTTGACGGACCGTCAAACTTCGACTGCTTATATCTGGAAAACGAAGCTCCAGATCGGAAAATGGTAAAGGAGTTTTCGATTCCTTTTGGTGCAAAGAACTTGCAAGGTTATCTGTTATTAAATTCGAACAATCGCAACATTCAGGGAAATCATGTGCACTATTGGGAATTTCCCCGTGCTACATTGCATCCGATTCCGTGTACTTCGCTCGCAACGCAAACAACAAGCCGACAAGTTTCGTGCGTGCTACGCCTGAACAGCGCTCGACAGTTCTCCTTCGCTTCTCATGCACGGGAAACTGCGATACACTTACGATCAAAGCATGCACACATCAACCAACACGGCACACTCGCGGTTCGCCAGAAAAATACTAAACAAATTCTGCGTGCGAAAGCGGTTTGCTCGGCGGGCTGATAGCTTATCGAAACTGCGCGTAATCTCGTTGCATCGACGTTACGGATTGCCGATGCGTGCCGACACTGAGAGATCGCGAACAATAACGAGCCTGTTACCGAAATCGCGTGTCTCTGGGCCGAGTCCCGCGGGTTCCCAGCGGCCAGAATCTTTGGAAATTGGTTTTGTCAGGGGAACGATTCCAAGTCGAGCCTGATAAATCCTCGAGGAGTTCGCGGAAACTTTCGCGCGATTTATCGGATAGAATCGCGACCGTCGAACTTACTCAACACCGAGACAATCGCATTACCGAGGGAAACAGGCAGCCTGCAAAAGTTTCGACACTTTCTAACCGAGTGGAATCGGGTTTCCAGCAACGGGTTCGGCGTGCTAGCGTTCGATATTTCTGATGTTTGAAGGGTGTAAGGTTTCGTGGAATTATATCAGACGATAGAAGGCGAGCCGAGCAAGTTATTCTTAAGAACCGAAGAAATTCGTATCGATCTAATAAACGTTTTAACAATGTTAGGGATATACCTACTTCAATTCGAGCCGAGAAATCCCCGACGAATTCAACAGAGATGCGCGGTCTGTGCTGAAACAAAACCCGGGTACTACGCGCTCTAGAATATTCAAGACACAATCCCCATGCAATCCGGCGTTCTCCATTTAAGGGAAGAGAGTGAGCGGAGCATCGAACCCAGGTACCAGACTCGACTCGGTTCTACTACAACGTTACCGCGCGTCGGACGCGAGATGCGAAAACCAGCGAAAACAAGTAACCAGCAGGCAGGGACACAAAGAGCTCCGTCGACGGGCAACCAAAACAGTAAGGGGGCGGAGAAAAAAGATACAGAGAAAAGAAAAATTGAAAACGAGGAAAGAAGAATACTCCGACGAGGAAACAAAACGGATGATGATGAATCTCTTGGGTGTCTGTTTACCTGCTGCACGTACCACTGCGTGGAATTCTGGTTCTTCCTGTGGCTGCTGGGCTTGCAGGGGGCGCAGAGGAGCAGGGGCGCCAGTTTGTTAACCCCCTTGACGCTGGCCGAGGCCGGGGGCGACGTTGGGCTCAGCCCGTCATCCCCCAACACGGGCCACAGCATCCACGTCTGAATGTCCGCGGAACTTCCCCTTCTGCCGTCACTTCGATTCTGCCTGTGCAAGTTGTCTCGTGATTGTTCTGCCGACTGTCCTCCGACAGCTCGCGAGATTCGCCGCGATTTATCGACCTCGCTCTCGCGGGGCTTCGTGCGCCAGCTTCGAATCTTTCCGTGCAATTAGCGCGCACCGCGTGTAGTAACGCGTTACGCGCGTAGGGCGAAAAAGCTCGAGTTACTGTTGCACACGGTCCCCGCTAACTGTGCGCGAGGATGCGCGAACCTCGTGCACAAGAGTCGTCAGACTAAGCTACAAGATTACATATTGAGTCTTTCGAGCTGCACCTTTCTTTGAGCGATATGGTTTACAGTTTGCCTATCTGCCTGTTGTGAAAATAAAGACTGAGCTAAGTCCACGTCGTTTTCTCGTTTCGTGGCCTTCACGGAAACTGTATAATTTTTCCAACGCAAGTCTTATCCTGTAACTGCTTGGGAAATGCACGATTACGACGCAAACAGAATTCAGGCGTACCGACACAAGTACCGAGCTCCACGCGACGCGTTTAAAAGATGTTAATGCATCGTCATCCTTCGAACTCCGCTAACTATTCGATTGACGTGCGTCGTTCCTTCGTCCCATTGTTTCTTTAATAACCGCCAGTTCCCACGGAACCAAGGACTCGAATCGACGCGCGCGGATGGAAGAGTACGAGAATTTCAAAAGCGGAGGCCACTGTGCGCTTCGATCCGTTCGATCGCGCCTGGAGCTCGCACACCGTCGCGGCGCTATTGCCAGCGCGAAACTGAATGATCGTCGTCGTTCGAAGCGACCGAACGCTCGATCGCCAGCGAAACCGATGACGTTAATGCGTAACGACGACCCGAGACCGCGCGACGATATCGAAATCGAATTGAGACATCGACAGAAGTCCGTCTCGCCGTCTCCGCCGAAGACTAAATAAAGAATTTTTACTATCTACGTCTGTACTATCATTTTTATTCCCGAAACTGCGCTTCGATTCGTCGGGCTGCTTCGTGTTCCCAACGATTCTGCACCTCTGGAAATGATCACTTCGCCCACTCACGTGTATTCATATTTGCAGGGAGGGATCAAAGGACACGAGTGTCCCGTCACAATCGATGCTTCGATACGCCACTGCCCGAAAGGTCGAAGGAGCAAAACGACGGAAAACGCTTTCGTTAAAGAGGATGTTACTACTCCGTGGGCGGAATTGCACTTCCGACCATTAGTCCTGCGTCTGAAGCTCGAGTATTTTCTAAATGCCGGGGCAACATCGTGATGTTTCGACCTTTTAAATAATTAATTCAACCTACAAACGAGCTTCCATTAAGAAAAACATCCACCCCCACGGTTACCTACTCGAATAAAGAGGACGAACCGTTCGTTATACCATAGAGGAAAATAGAGACAGCTGTTACGAAGACTGAAGTGCTTGCGATTTATTTCGTTTAAAGTAAATTGACGAGTCTGAAGCTTGATATCTTCGAGAAAAAGATGCCAATTTGTTACTCCACTTTGGAGAATTTGAGAAATGAAGACAGCAATCGCAGTAGCCATACAACCAAGGCCCTTACAATTTTATTCTAACGGTATCAACGTGGAAGTTGAAATTTCGACAGAGGACAGCCAGTAAAGTGAATGCATTAGTTTCTCAGACGACTGGTCAGTATCGACGAAGGAAACCGTAAAGGACTGCGAGAAAGAATCATTTTCTTCCACAACCATTGAAAAGTTGTTTCCGAGACGGCAGTTTGAGCTGCGTGCAAAGCAAGGGAACATTTTTCTCAATTTACCAAACCGATTCGCGGTGCATGACTGTCGGTCGATTGTACGTATCCGCGACTTCCCACGTGCCGATTCATTACGCAGTAGTAATACAATATAGCAATGCAAATGATAGAATAATTTCCAAGAACTGGCTCTGTACGAACGCATCTATCTCGACGACGAGTTCCTCCTAGTTTCACCTTCATATTAAAAAAGAAATGATAGCACTGCTGTAACATTCAGCTCGTTTGCTCTCGGGATTTTTGCTCCAAAAAACTGCAACGAAATTGTTTAATGATTCTGATTGGTTCGACCAATTTCGTGCGCCAAATTTAGACAAGTAGTGCTATCATTTACTAGACGATAAACAGGCGAATCAGCGCGACAATAAAACGGAAAACCGATTCGATTAAAGGGACTCGAAGCGTGGAAACGATTAAACGGGATCCCGGTGGCCTGATAAAAGAGTCGATGCCCGGTGGACGCCTCGTTCAGATAAAACAAACGCCCTGTCACCGCTTGCCACCAGAAACACGCGGTCGTACATCGCGACCTTAACCCTTTGTCATTCATTATTCCCGCGAATCGCATTCCGAGAACTCTGGACTGCATTAAACAAAGTTCTTCGAATATTAGAGCAGCTCCAAAGGTAAGCGATACGGTGTAAGTTACTGGAATCTGTGTCGTTCTTGTTCAAAGGTCTTCGAATAAAAGAAAGTGTAAATCACGTCGCTGTTTGATGACACAAAGGTAAGTATATCAAGCAGAGCTCGGCAACCATTACGACATTCGATCACCGCGAGCACAGTGTCGATCCAGCTGAGCTTGGCGACAATGGAGGCCCTCGGAATTGGAGAATCCGTCAATTAGTCAGGAAATTACTCGCGCAATGCTATCTCGAGGCTGCTCGAGAAACGGAGGCAATCCGCGCGCATTATGCAACGTAGGTATTGTTCGTAAAGAGAGGCCTGGTAGATCGGTACGTAGCAGGAAGTGTGCTTTAAGCTGCCTGCGCGTTTCATGCGAGCATGAATCATTTGGCGGCTAGAATGATTCGGCTGTTACGTTATTTTCTTATCTAACGCGCGGGCGATGCGTGCCACTCGGACCACGAGAACTTCTGCGCTCTTCCCTCCAATTGTTGCTCCCGCGAATGCGACAATGTTAACGCTGCTCCGCATGGAGCTGAAGTTGTGAGAATCGCGTCAGGGTTCGAACAAAGAAACAACGAAGGAACAGTAAAGGTTGAATGAAAGTATTTGTGTTACTTGTGTGTCAGTGCGAGCACACCTGAATGATTAAATGTTATCTTGCACGAGAAATCCTTTAATTATTCCAAGCATTATGCGTAACATAACGCAGCAAAAATCTGCTCGACTTGAAGCATTTTAACATGACACGGACGTGTGCAACGTTTAGTGAGAGGATAAATTCTTGCACAGCCAATTACGTCGTGTATCTCGAGCAAATGTATCGAATGATAGTCTGAGATCATTCCAGCAGAGACTCCCTACGAAGAGTAGCTGCCTCGTTCGATAAACACGTAATATGAGGTCACGGTGTTAACGTCACGTTATTCGCCACAGGACGTAAGCATTAACAGGACTGTTTGTACACAGCATCGTGTGTTAGACACCACGCAGGGCAACAGGTTCGAGCCGCTATCTGTACTCGAATGAAATGAAACGATTTCGTTCAATGGGCCGAGAGAAAAAGAATATCTTCACCGTGTATCTAACTGGCGCTTGAAGAAACATTTCACAATGAAATGAGACAAAGGTTTTTTTTATTCTAACGTCGCATCAACTCCGTGGTTATTAGCGACCATAGTCAGTGGTTATTTTATATTTGGCAATACAGATTTAGTTTACGGATAAGGTCCAGTGCTTTCTTCAGGTTTTCTTCTGTTTCAAATATTTTTTTTTCATATTAATAGGGAAATGAGACAAAGTTATTCGCGAAGTTCCATGCAAAATTTCGAGACAATGGATCATCCACTACAATTTCACTTAAATTCCACTCGAAGTACAAATGAAAATTTTGCTCAGTGAGAAAGTAAGGAGACTAGTCGCTCCACTGTTCCTCGAACCACGTCGAATGTCGCGGAGTCAGGCATCGGTTCGCTAGTTCGAGGAACACGCCATAAAAAGGAAAGCAAATCCGGACTCACGCTATTTATAGTAAACACAGACCCGCAGGGAAATATATGGGACTGATCTACGGCTCGCGAATAATTTCCATGGCACAGGAACGTGGCTTTAGGCTGTTTTGGAGCGCAAAGATCGCGAGAAGATCCAAGAGCAGCGTAAATCTCAGGCCTACAGCTGCACCCTTTGCCCAAAAACTGGTGTGAAAAATGGACTGCAATTAATACTACCCCATCAGCTTACTCTAACCAAATGAAAACCAAAACTCAAGTCGCGTCTTCGAACTCGCAAAGTCGAACCTTTGTCGCGTCTCGGTGTAATTCAAGAGGCTCTCGCGGCGATACGCGAGTCGCTATTTTAAAATTCATACAGTCTCGTCAGATAACACTCGTTCCGCTGATAAAACGAAAGAACGGGAAACCCCGAGAAAGAGAGAGAGAGAGAAAGAGAAATAATGACGTGCGAGAATGTCACGGTTGCATTTGCATACCCGATCTGGTAGTCGAAAATAAGTCCAACCTTGGCTCGCTACTTTTCCTTTCCCGCCGAAAAGTTTGGACTCCTCACTCACCAGTAAAAAATTCACAGAAAAAAAGAAGGAAACCCGCCTCGGCGACTCCTTTCGCGTTATCTGTCCGCGAAATTTGGACCGTGTCCCGCGGCACCATAATACGCGCGCAGTTTCACAGTTTCGCTGGGGAATCCGTGCCAACCAGAAGCACAAAACGAAATCACGCTATTTTCTACGTTTCCTCAACGTGCCAGGATACTGGCAACCGCACGTGCAACGAGCAGCACGCGGATATGGAATTCATTGAAGCGTATAGGAACGCTGCAAACCAGCCACACAATTCACGTTATTTCCCCCTATTTGCTGTGTCTCTACGACGGATTCCCTCGAACTTGGCAGAATGGTCAGCGGCTGCGTTCGTAGGATTCTTTCCCCGACTTCTCGTCTTCGGTCTCTTTCGGGGGTCGGGATTATTCTGTCTCCGACGAAGCGGAATGGAAGAGGCTGTGCACGGGGAGCAGTTTGCAATCCCGTGTACCAATCAGTTTCTCTTTTCGCCTCTCTGCGGAAGCACGGTGTATCGATTGTTAGGGGTCGCGACATTCTTTCCGCGAGCTTTCAGGTGAGAGGATAAAGCGAGAGTGTTTTAATCAGCGGAGATCGGACTGGATTTCTGGGGATTCGTCGATGGGGTATTGATACTGCTTTCAGTTCTCGTAGAAGTGTGATTCTCTTATTTGAACATTTTCGGAGCAGTATCATCAGTGGCGGATTTAACGGACCGCCGACGAGCAGTTGCCGACTGGGCCCCATCGTCAAAATAAAAATTATGATTTTATCCAAACACAATATTTTTTTCTGCACTTTTCTGTGCCCTAAGCCTGTTTTTAGTAAACCGCTTCATTTTACCAAAATAATAGGCCCCGTGGAATGTTTACCACCTGGGTCTTTTTGCTTAAATCCGCCACTGAGTATCCTACTGCAGATGGAGCAGAGTTAATTCAAACTCGATCAGGTTGAATACACTATAATAATTCAAAGTGAATTGAAGATATTTCTAGACAAACGCATTCTACTTTAGAGATAAGGACATTAGATAGATAAGAACACTTCACCTTATGAAAGCGTCACGACAAGCTCCGTATGCAAAATTATTATCAATTGCAAAAAATATCCAGTTTTTCCCCTGGTAGGTACTCGAAGTTCATCGACACACCGAGGCCAGCCCACATTTTCGCTTATCACCTGTGCCGTATCATTCGGCTGACGTATCGAACGGCACTGACGGTCGATGTTCGACGAGGTAACTGCAGGTCCCAATTATGACAGGACGAATAAGCGCGTTAGCGGGTTATGGGTGGCTAACGCGTGACACACACGGTTAGTCATACATTGCTAACGTCTAGATGCACGATTGTGCACGTGCAAAATTTCCAGGTGTAGAGGTGCCTAGCATGTGCGGCGTGTAACGAGCACTTTTCCAAGGTGTTCCTAGAATCAGCGAACCTAGTCGGCGCGCACGTGCACCCTCGCGTCACTAGTCCCACCGCTCTGATAACAGTTCACGTTTCTAGGATCCGAAGGTGACGTTCAACTGGCGATAACCGACTCTCGATGTCACCGCGGGATAATGTTCCCCCGGGATGTTTGCTTGCTAAAATTGTTGACGGTACGAAGGTAAATAGCGACGTTCAATGGATACGCAATTGTACGACAGGCGCCAATACGTGTGGGAATAAAATCAGTCTTCCAATTGACCGCATCCAGTTAACTCGCCGTTCAGAGTAAACACTTTCATCATGAAGTTTTCAGTGTTTGTTAAAGTGTTTTATCAGAGCATAATAGCATCAAGGGTGACATAACAACTTAGAGTTATCCCTGTGTTCCTCCACTTCTATTATGCGCTTCGAAATCCTCTAATTTCTGCGATTCTCCTATCATTTTATATCGACTTACACCTCGACACTTGCACTTGCGAGAAAACCTGTGCCAAGCCTGGCAAACAATAGAGACCGAACAAACCTATATTTTGCTCACAAAAGTGATTTTTTTGCCTCGATGACTTTAATGAGACAAAGAAAGAAGCAGCTCGATATCACGAGATCGGGAAATACGTTAACTAGTAGGTACTCACGATCATAAGTTCAGAGGACAATTACTTTATACCACATTATCACTGGAGAACAAAGAAATTTACTTTCAAACCTCCGGCGAAGAACGAAGCGGAGAGACTGGATCCTCAGGAGATCAACAGATGCGATGGTCCCATCCTCGCCAAAGTTGGACACCTGCTCTCGTACCTTTCCCCCTCGTCTCGATATATTTAATCAGGCTGCACGGGCACATGCGACCGTAAACAATGTCGTGGAAACTCGAGGCACTCGATCGACAGGGGCGGGCGCAGGTGGTACACGAGCGTCGAGGAAGACGAAAGAGACCAGAGTCACGCGAGTGTTGAAGCGTCGAGGAACGTTGTTCGCGGTCGAACCGCGCGGCTCGCCGTCTCGACAACGACTGGCTCCGCCGCAAACACGCGATTCGAACGAGCCGGCTGAATGCAATCGAACTGACCACGCTCTTACGCCGACCATTATCACGACGTGGGACGTTCGCTGACGCAAATCTACGCTCGCGATCAGAGAGTACGAGGGAGCCGCTTAAAATTTTCGGGATCCCCAGCGACCTGCACGAGGGAGAAGAGGGTGTCCGAGGGTAGTTTATCTTGGAAACAGTCTCCCCTTCTTAGATTCTTAGGGATCATGCAACTGTTATCCGAATCAATTGAATTCAAGTGCTTTCTTTCTGATGGCTGTTGGATATCGACTCAAGTGCTGATAGGTGATTAGTGATGTGATATAAGTTCATTGCGCTTTATGACCTAATCCTAGATCGATAGCATCGAAAATTTTTTGTGCCGTTGTGGACATTTTTAGCGAGGAATGTACAGTTTTCTTCGAAACTGAAAACTTGTGAAATAAAATTGAGGGTTTATGGAATAATTGAAGAATCTTCCTAGAAGACACTGTAACTACCAAAAACCAAATTTTATATTATAGTATTACCATTGGCGCGTAGAAAATTTTCCCATAACTAAAACTTTTTTTTTAATTTCAGCACTTACAGTGTTTTCGACAACAACTCTTCAATTGTTAAGAAATATCTTAGATAATAATGGACCTTGGAATTTGTACTGTAATAAAATTGGAGGCTTCTCTGAGTACGATGTGCTTTCATATAAGTGAAAAATTAAGAATGATTTAACGAGGAATTCAATTAATTTCCATACTGTGTAAAAATACCGTAAAATTCCACATTCTATGGACACAGAGATATGGTGCACCAAGACTCACTAGCTACGGCACTGGCTCTCGTCCCACGCAATGGATAAAGTCGATCCATGACGTTACCATCGGCAGGATCCAGCAGCTACGAGCGATCGATAAATTCGATCTCTCGAGGGAAAACTGTATAGATCTTATCGCGCGTATGCGCCTGGAAAGAACAATCGTTGCATCGCTTCAGGAAATGAATTGCATCTGGGAAAGTGACAGAGAGACACTTTACGTTCATTCATGAAAAAGAATAAACGTGTTACTAGGTAGGATGAAGAGAATCACACACTATTGACCAGACATTGAACATGAAGCAACTAATTCACCACTATATTCCCAATTACGTTGAATTCGGCCTATAAATATACTATCACAAATCACACGCGGTAGATGCGACTCGATTTTAATGAGAAAGAAACTATCAACAGTATCCATGTATCGCACACTTTGAAATTGTAAAAAACAGAGTATGTAGCTAGTGCATCGACCATAAAGAGCACCATGTTGTATCTACATGTACACTAATGCTCATTTCGCCTGAATCTATTGCACAGCGAATTTTTTCGCGATACAGGCATCGCGTGCTGATAATGCCATAATCATCGTGGCCCATTACCGTGAGCGCAGAAGAATTTATGCGTGTCTCTATTGCGGTGCTCGCACGGTCGCCTTCGAATCGCTGGATTTCGTTTCGGTCACGCTTTCTACGCGAATCCTGGAAACCCGACACTCTGTCTCCCACGATTACACGTAATCGGGACATTATCCGGAGTGCGCGAGGGATCCCCGTGAACAACGAAGCGGAGCCAGCAAATATTTGTCCCCAAACAGAGGAAATCGGTAATAAAAAACTCGGTCGGTTTCGTTTACTGGTGGATTTCCTCTTTGGGCTCGTCGTTTGTGGGACACGGGAAGCATGAGATGGCATTAAAGGCGTTGGCAAATATCCGATTACACCGGAGAACGTGTGTTTATAAAATATCCATCGAAAACAAAGTAACGAAAGAAATGCAGTTTCAAGGCTGTCCGTGTCGCAAGATTTGCGACAGCACGTACCAGGTGAATGCTTTTAAATTGCTCGAGGTACGCTCGTGGGTCGGAGAATCTCAGGTGCTTAAAGGTGAAATTCTTTTCGAAAAGCGATTCTTTATTCCGAACCTGTAGGCTTGTTAACCCGAGCATGATTTCTTGATAGGGGATTCTTGGAACGATAATAAAGAAGAGAGAAGTGATGGAATCGTATGCAGCGGAGCACTGTTGGAGCACCCCCGTTTTGCAGAGCCACCCCCTCGAGCAAACTCGCTACTACAACGTCAAGATGTTTGCTCGTCTGCTCTCTACAATGGTCCCTTGGCGTCGAGATGGGGGTGCGTAATTTCATTCCCCATAAAGCGCTCTGAGTCATCAAATTCACCCTATACCGTGCTAAGGGGCGATGGAGCCCGTACCCCAAGGGTGGCTGGAGTACAACGTAGGCTCGTCGAGAAACCAGACCGTGGAATCATGTCTGCGAACATTTTTGCACGGATAGAAGGTATCGCGTGAATGGTTACATAAGTGAATCGCCACTTTCTTTTACGACTCTACCTTTGCCCTACGAAAAGAATGCTTCCCCGTGAAACGACCTCCATATACGTAGATACTTGGAAAACAACGGGTCAAATTAGATTTTGTTAAAGATTGGAAGGTCCGATGGAGTGGGGAGGGAAATTGAGTTTTTGGAGAGAAAAAGGTGATCCTTGGTAATAGAGTACACGATGAATGTAGATTTTAATATTGGATATATTCTTTATAGCCGCTGCATAGTCAGCATACAGCGTTTCTATACCTACCCTCTTGTGGCCCCACCCTATAGCCACTCAAGGACCCAACCCTGGGTCATCCAAGGACTCCATAGCCACTCTCTGTACTTCCACAGTCTTTATAGTCTCCACAATCTATATCTGCTACATTTCCGGAGCATCTTTATTTTCAATATTTCAAAGGACACGTAATCGCGTTAAGATTTACTCGACCCTCTTAATAAAACATTACCGCGCGCAGCACGATGCACGACGTGGTACGAACTTGAACGACTTACTACCACGAGGATCGATAAACAATTGTAACTGCCGGCGAGCAGTTATATTTCACTCGTTATCAGCCCGCGACAGGCCGGAATCACGCCGTCCTATGTGATAAACGAACGCGTGACGTCGCGAGTGTGACGCAATCCACCACCTACGTCATTGCCTTGCAACTCGATTCTACGCGCGTACACCTACTGCACCCGAGCCGCAAGTTAATTCATAATTAGACGAGATATGAATGGACGTCAGTGGGAGGCCGTGCATTCGAAAACTGATTACCCCAGAGAGGAGTCTTGACCGTCGTTTTAAAGGCGTGTCCATTTTAATTTACAGAATGCTCTACATCGTTTGGTGCACGTTTGATGGAAATCCGATACCAAATGAGCGATTTATTGCAAATGAATAAAAATAGAAATATTAATATTAATATTTTTATTTTTATTATAGAATATATTTTCGCCAAAAATAAAAATAAAAACTTATCAACTCAATAGCTCCTACCTACTTATTGTGTGAAAATCTATATTTTTTCAATTAGTGTTCTCTTTTCACTGTTAAGTCAAGGCAATAATTTTATAAACGGTTTTTTCTAATTTTCTCCAACTTCGTAAAGATGGAGCTGCACCCCTCTTGCGGCACGATCCTCAAATGAAATGGCATTACACGTCCGATGCAAAATTTTAGGACCTTTAGGTGGAATTAGTGTTCCTTCTCGAGAATTCTTTCTCGAGAAACTTAAGTCTAGAAAAATTATTATAAATCTGAATTTTCAAAATATGAATTTTCAGAAATATGAACTTTCTGTTAGTCAAATTGTATATTACTAGATAATCGCGAACGTATAAACACCTCTACAATTTATAATAAATCTGATTAGTAACATTAGCACCTATATGAATTACAATAGAAAATCTCAGTATAGAAAATTCGACATTATTGACTGGTAAAGGTGTTCTTAAATTCTTATTTAACAATTTAGAAAAATTGTATACCTACTGAATTAAATAATGAGTTTCTTGTGGCTATTAAAGAAGAAATATCGAAAAGAAGAGGCAAAACTATTGTGTCCTTTATAAAATTTTTGCATAGGTAATTCAGAATATCTTCAAAAAGATTCAAAAGACGCGTTTTTTCATTTAATATCCAAGACAGATATGCATATAACGGCAAAACAAATTCTAAGTAGCTGGACCTTTCGGAAAATATAATAGTAACCATGATTCTCCTGAAAATACTGAAAAACATATACGGATCCTCAAAATGAAGAATTACCATTAAGAAAACAATCAGGGATAAGCAATCGCAGAGAGCCCCCAAGAATTTAGTATTAACCAAGAAGAAGATAAATTCCGGACTTAGACAATGGAGTTATATATATATCAGTCCACTGGAAGGACACCCAATTTACCATAACTTTTGGATACGCTACATAGCTACATACGTACAAAGTTTTCTACAGCTACAAATTTTATCATAAAAAAATAGAAATAAGTAGATAAAAAAAAACTATTTTAAAACAAAAAAGTAATGTTTCGCTTTGCACAAATTTTGTATTCAATAGGAATGAACAATTAGTTAAAGTTTTCCTGTGTTTTTGATAAATATTATCAACATTATTCCAATAATATAAATTTTGTAATATTTTTTTCAATTTCTCGAGAGTTCTCGAGAATTCTCAAGAAGTATGATCCGATTTCTGATTTCTCGAGAAACAAAAAATATCGAGAAATCAGGAACACTAGGTGGAATCGAACGGCCGCAAGTTTTCGCCCCGAGGCAGCACGCGTTTGAAAGGCGAAAGAGCCGGATGAAAGGAGCCCGAACGAAGGGATCGAGGATAACTCGAGAGGCGAGCGTTCCTCGTGGAGAGAGCAGGGTTCGTACCCCGTTAATCCCGGGGGTGAGAAGCTCGGTATCGATTTTACGTCGAGCCCCGCGCTCTCTCGCGCAGACTGACACACGAGTGGTCCGGCGGCGACGGCATATACTCTCGTCGAGAGTACGTGCACCAGCTAACAAGATTTACTGGTCGTTGAATTGCACGGTGCCGTGGCGAGAAACGGAAACGAAACGTGCCACTGCGCGATGAATAAAGTCACGTACGCGATTCGCGCGGCGCGCAAACACGCCGCCAACTGTGCGCGAAGCGAGAATTTTGCCTCGCCAAACCGTGCTACGCCAGCCTCCGCTGTAGTACAAACAAATAACGAGCAAAAAAAAGCGCAGATATCCTCCGAGTGTTTTCCTTCTTGAAAACCTGAACGCGCCGGCAAGCGAATGCAGCCACCCTCGAGAACCTGCGAGGGCAGGTTGCGCTAAAGAATCTCGGTCCACGTTAATGCGGAATATTACGGTTTACCAGAGCGACGCGCGACAACGCGATAAGGATACTTCGGTAACGAGAAATGTAGAGCACTGGAACTTTATCCCACCGATCGGGCGCCCATGATTAAGATCGCTAATCAGCGAGCCTATTTCCCCATTTCCTTAATCAGCATCGATCAACATCGTTCGTTCCACGTCTGGTTTACTGACCCGCGCCGTCCAAGCTTTCACCCCAGCACCGATACAACGTTTATCATTGGTCGGATTGATTCCCGCACGCTCGCGCGAAACGTTCGTTAAATATTTTAGAGCACCACGGTGGGCCAGACTCATCGATCAGGTGGCATTCAGACGGCGGTATCATTGGAGAGCCATCGAGTCCGCGAGGGGATCCGTGCACGGAGGATAAATCCGCGTTCGACGAACCGCGCAGGGGTTAACGAACACTGTCGTCTCGCCTAGGGCGAAAATTTTATCGGAGCCACGGCTGTTCGAGGCTTTCTAGCTCGCGTTTCGTATTGGCGCGCACGCACACGGCGAGTGCTACCGAAAGTAAACGACCTTACGACTGACAGGCACACAGGCTGGATGGTAATTGCTCCCGGCAGTCCCCGAGTCCGAAAGCAGGGCTATGAATAACGAGGTTGTTGCTCCAATGGCTTAACGTTATCCTACACCCAGCCCTTTACCATTGCTGTGGAATGGAATACACTTTTGACGAAGTTTCTCTCACCCTGTTTCCTAAGTGGAAAGGATATGTTTCAGTTGAGATGTGTCTGTACTAGAAAGAAGGAAGTCATTGCTCCAATGCGCTTCGATCGCAGTTTTAAATAAAATCTATGCCTGATACGAAGACTTTACTCGACTTAGGTGACTTCTGTCGCTAAAACTGTACCTTTTGAGAAGGCAAAGTACCACCGCCCCATTACTTTCACAATGGTTCGTGAAACCAAGTCACGTGACCCTACACCTCGCTCCACGAGTTAAGCTTCTCGACTTCCTGCTAAATACTAGCACCAGAGCATTAAACCTGCCAACGCATTCTTCCCCGCAGACGAAGTCCACTGGGACTGTTGAAAGAATCATTCGAAGTGTGCCGAGGCTTCTACCAAATGAACTAGAATCCGCGGCAAAAAGACTTTCGCAGAAGTGGTCAGGATCCAAGGCACCGATTAGATCCTTGTCAGACCTGTCGTCGGTCGCGAAAGGTTTTCTCCACTTTCACACGAGAACGAGCGCCACGGAACATAAGTTAGCCAGTGGTAATCAACCCGCGCTCCCAGTCATTAGAGCAGACAGAAACGTTTCCCTGCGCGCACGGACATCGGGAATGTAATTAACAGTAGTGCTCTCCACTGATTACCTCGGCTGCGATCGCTCGAGACACCTTACTGTCACGCTACGAATTCGTTATTCCACGTCTCCGATTAGATCCGAGGATCGCGCGGCACGCGTCCCGCCGCGGATTCTCGCTTTCGTTCCATCGGGCACGCGAAATTCGCCGTCCGAATTGCACCACACGGGAACCTTGGCGGGTCTCGCAAGCACCGCGTAGGAGTCCCATGAGTCACAGAGGAGACAGAGTAGCGAGTGTCCCACGCGTGACCCACAATTGGCGTTTTCACGATGCACGAAAAACTGTGCGATCGAGGCCTGGCGGCTTCGAACGCACCCCTCGGGTGTTTCAACGCGGAACAGATTCTACGGCGATCGTCAAGGTGGCCGTTGTGGATCCAGGGGCTGATTTGGGTATGGGCTAAGTAGGTCACAGCTTACTTAGGGGGGGGGCAAATTTTAGGGGGTGGCGAATTTGGGGGAACGGCAAATTTTGGGGAGTAGCAAATTTTGGGGAGCGGCAAATTTTGGGGAACGGCGAATTTTTGAAAGTGACAAATTTTGGGGAATAGCAAATTTTGGGGAGCGGAAAATTTTTTGGGAGCATCAAATTTTGAGCGGCAAATTTTGGGGAGTAGCAAATTTTGAGGAACATCAAATTATGGCGAGCGGCAAATTTTCGAGAGTTATAAATTTTGGGGAGCGGCAAATTTTGGGTGGCGATAAATTTTGGGGAAGGACAAATTTTGGAGAGTGACAAATTTTGGGGAGCGGAAAATTTTGGAGAGCGGCGAATTTTGGAGAACGGCGAATTTTCGGGACCATTTAATTTTGAGGAGCGGCAAATTTTGGGGAGTAGCAAATTTTGAGGAGCGATAAATATGGGGGAGCGATAAATATAGAGGAGCGATAACTTTTGAGAAGCGGCAAATTCTGAGCGAAAGAAATTGGAAAAGGTTTAACCACAGACGCTTGAAACAACTATAAAAACAATTCATTTCTTTCATATAGCGAATTAGAAATGACTTAGATGTGAGTGGTCACATTGAATTAATTTTGAAATTCTCTCGACACTTTCAAAATAAAATATTTTCTGATATTTGGCGGAAAAGGCGTCAGACGCTTGCTAGCCTAAGGGCGCCAAATCTTCAAATCCGCCCCCGCCACGTGTGGATCGCAACGATCTAGCTCGCGAATCCTCGCGGAAGCGATATTGCAATCAAGGTCGAATCTGTCGAAACAGTTACAAGGTTCATGGCGGTCGAGTGACGAATAAACTAATCATTCTAATTCGATATCGGGGAATACTCCATTGGTGAGTTTGTATTATATACTCGTCTGCGAGACTTGCTTGGGTACTGGACAAAATCGATGTGAAGTGATACCGAGTCGGGATGAAAATATAAGGTTTTATATCCGAGATTTGATTAATAAGAAATTGCAAGCTACTTCGATAAGGGAAAAGTGCTCTTATTGATCGAATACGGAGCAAGTTGAAGGTCTATCCAATGCAGAAGTTTACAATCAAAGTTATTACTCCAGGTAGTCGAAGGTGTTTGAACGATTGCAGTCAGGCATTTGTGCAAATGTTTGACTTACACAGCCGATAGCAATTTCACAGTGTCAATAAGAAACACGTCCACCGCGGAATGTTTCCACATTCACATCTGTTAATCTAGAGTTTCTGTATACACAACAGCAAGATTTTCCATTCAACCCAACAACTTCTGTTCAAACAGGACGATCATGAGCCTGCGCTTCACGAAGAATATCGCGCTCTCTGGAAACCGCGATAAGAATCCTCAAAGCGGATCGCAAGAAATAGATCGTGGAGTATGTTACTCGGAACCTTTCGAGACTTCGTTAAGCTAACTCTAATTACCGAGGAAGTTTCCCGTGGAAATAAACCACAGTTCTGCAACTTCGAAATAAGCTCCTAGGCAAACACCATTCCGACTTCCCAGAGCCTGAGACGCACTTAAAGAAATCGACCGTCAACAAGCGCCCGATACGAGGCGCTCTTAATAAACTGTTTCAACGTAAACGATTGCTCTCCGCCTTGCCTGCATTTGTGCAACGTACACGGTTTAAACATTATAACCTTCGCGGCGCGTCCTTCGCCGGGACAGAAAATCGCGTTAAACGCTTTAAGTGGATCTAATATCTCAATCCTGGTGCCAGCTGAATTCCCAGCCAGACAAGCGGCCGAGCGTTTGCAAAATATTGACACGGGAGGCGCGTTCTCGTAAACTGGATGCCCAGCCTTTCCCGCGGTCCATCCCGCGGTGTCGTTTCCTTTGCGAACCAGTGCCGCTTCGCAGGCATTACCACGGTGATTCGTTACCAGTGCGTTCGTTACCTCTGCGCTGGCCAAACACTACCAGGGCCCGCTTCAATATTGTCACTGCGAAGGAGAATGGCCTGGCAAATGGCAGGGAAGAACGCGAGCGGTACCGATGCTCCAGTTACGCACGCACCTTGGCGTTCTTCGCACGGAATCGATCTTCTCACGAGTCTGCTCCGATCGTGAGAAAGGCGGATGTCCATTCAGAATTCAGCACGAAACGAGAGGAATCTCTCCTCTCTCCCTTCTTCCTTTCCCCCTTTCCCTGATTCGCCGTTTCCCGCGGACGGTCGCCAGATGGAAACGTGAAAGTACACGCGCGCTTGTATTTTTCCCCTGTGCTGAAATCGAGACGCGCCGGATCCTCCGAACGTGACGACGGCCAGCGGGAACCGACCTACTGAGAATCGATACCAGGTCTCGAACTCGAGGACCTCTGGAGAGCAACTGGGCCAGAGGAAGGAGCAAGATTACACGGAGTTAATTGGCCGAGATTGCGAAACGAGCGGATTATGAGCGCTGGGGTGGCTGGTCTTCTGCTTGGCATGGGTCAGGGAAGTGATATAACTTTCAAACTTTCATGGTTTTTTGTCAATAGGGAAATTCAGGGCCTGATTCGAAACTTGCGTGGACACGATATGCAGCAGAGATTCGGATCGCTCGAGAAAATCATTCAATCCTGATTTTGGTAAGGTGTCAATCCACGATGAGATTTTACTCGAGACAAAAATCTCAGCAACTACTAAATGTAAATAATGGAAATAGTCGCGAGAGATAAGATTTTAGAAAATATATCATGAAACTAATGACAAAACAATTAAAGATAATGAAATCATTTACTCGCGAGATTAAAGTCTCGTGCGAGACACGATATTTTTATCTCGTCGTGGATTTGCACCTTTACACTTTCCTTAGAATTCACTTTATCGTAGCTCGATGGTTGAAGGTAAATAAAGAAGATCGAAACTGTTCTGGCTTATTCTGTCCGTAGGTGGGGACGGTGGATTTTCTCCTCACCTTGGGTCGAATAACTAGAAGTAACAGTACCCGTGGCATTGGCACGGCTAGCATCTATCGAACACGCCGGATCGACTCGTTTATCGTTCGAGTTTCTTCGACAAACTTCTACTCTGTTTCCCTTACGCGCTTGGAACGTTCGCCCAGGCGTGCTCTTCCTAAATGCGCGGCTCTTGTATGCGCAGCTGTAACTTAAAAGCACCTTTTGCTATTAAAGACACAAATGTGATGGCCATTATTTCCTAAACCGAATTGACTAAAGCTAAATTTCACTCGTGCAACCTGCGACGCGAAAGATCATCTTCAGTGCACATTCAGAGGTCCCGCGCAGCCTTCCAAGAGAGACGTTCCTTTAATAATCGCGATGACTTCCGCGCCACGCGTTTCGCAAGTGGGAGCGCGACTTTAGTCAAGAGCAACGCTTGCCCGGGCAACGTCGAGGTCGGTTTCCTCGCGAACCGAGGCTCGTACGAAATCATTTCGCGCAACGTTTTCAGAGTAATTTCCGCGAGGAATCGGATTCTTTCGGTTCCAAGCGCGTATTTTGGAGCACACTGTACGAAAGTAGCCGCACGCGTTCCTCCGTTCACGAAGCTCGCGCTTCTTTCTCGCCTGCTGCATTCCGCGACGCGCCTCGTTAGACTTGACACGTATTACTTTGCATTCTCATAAGCGTTATACACCCGCCCTGCCTTTCTCATAGCAAACGCGCAAGATCGCCGAGGAATCGGGAGCTCGGAGCAGCCGACGCGATCGAGGAGTTTCCAATCGGGGAAAATGCTTGCCACGCGGCGGTGGGGTCGAGTCGCAAGAACATGCAGAGGCGGGAAAGACAAACTCTGAACCCGCGCCTGTTTCCGTCGTGGAAAAACGAGGCAATCGAAATAAATAGACCACGCGGTGCACTATACCGAAGCCTCGAAATATTAGATACCGAACGATGAAGCGATTCAGATTATTATAAACCAAGTCCCGAATATTAGAGTACCATTCGAGACCCTAATTTTAAAATATGGGAGCTGGTAGATGGAGGAAGTGTAGCGCATAAGAATAATATCCCCCACCAGATTGATCTCCAACATAAACAGAATGCCATCCTTTAATAAGTAGGCATACCTTCGCGTGCGCGAGTTTCATTGACTCCCTCGAGTTATTGAGCGTGTTGCATGGAACTACAAGCTACCCGCTGCGTTACGATCGCTTCCATACAGCTCGGCCACAACGGCCAACGGTGTGTACCTGACTTGGAAGCAGGAAATCCCAACGTTCTCCCAGTAAGATATTAATAAAGAGAGAACGTCGTGGATTCGCAGGTCGACCTCAAAGATTCTCCAATACTCGCTACCTGTCGACCCAGTCTCTCGAATCACCCTGTAGATCCTAATAGGTTCTGAATAAAAATTCTGTTCCACACTCGTTCCATTTTGTTTCCCCTCTAACTCCCAGGGAGCTTGCGAAACGTAAAGCGAGTTTCACAACCCGCGGCAATCGAGCAAGAAATATTACTAGCCGTGGAAATTACTTTTACTCGGTACAGATGAGTCCGTCGCGGGGTCACGTGTCCGTGGACCACGTGACGGAGTTCGAGTTATTAGCAATTAACGTCAGGCGAACGGTGTAATCGGGATATAAATGCGAAGCTCCTTTTTTGTTTTCGTTGAACCTCGCCTAACCCTGGACAAGCTGTTGTTAAGAAACGGACTGTGAGAAGAACAGTTGAACGCAAATTCAAAAGCCGGGGCTATCAAGGTTTCAAACTCTCACGTTTCCTCATTCATTACTCGATTAGCAAGAGAGAAATTTGTAGAAATTTCAGCTACTGAAAGACTGTATTACATTTCTCGTGGAGGAAGCAGGAGTATGATTTCTTAGAATGGAGGATCATTAGTTTCGAGATCTGTAGATCTGTTATTCATGATATACGGAAATTAGTGATTTATATAAGATCAAAAGCCGGCAGATGACCACGTATATATGCCTGATAAATAAATCATGATTCGAGGCCCATTGAATTTACTGGCAGAGCAAAATTACCGAATTTAAGCACAACATTCATGTTTGGAATACCACACGGCATGATTAGTCATCCTATTTAGCGACTGACAAAAGGTCGAAGCTTGTTATGCTACAAGGTGAATCGAAGTCGATTACACGTACTCCTCGTTTCAAACGTACTCCTGTTTCGTTATTACCCGAGCAACGATAACAGATAATTTCCTTTGCTTTTTCACAATTATCTGCGCAATTACCTCGCTTTTCCAATACCTCGTAAGGAAAATACCTAAGGCGATACCTAAGTAACGATTCTCCTGAAACTTGACCAGAGGAAGTGATATTCGATCCGTTGTAATCACAGTTGGGCGTTACTCGAACGATTTTTTAATAAATCCCCACTCCAACGAATTCCCCTTGAATTCACGATTAAAACGAGCGCGGTTTCGTTGGAGTCGAGACCTCGACAAGTATGCGCCAGCTTTCTAATCACGGGTGCCCATTTCGATCAAATATCCTACGGAATTCTCCGAGGCGATCTCACGGCCGTATCGTTGAGAGCGAACGAAAAAAGCAAGCGTCCCGCGCGCCCCTACCTGATACGAATTCGATAGAAATTGCCGCCAGGAGGTACGGTTCCTCCGTGACCGCGTTACATCAGAGAAAGAGCGTCGAAATGCACGATAATTTCCGCACGGCGTGCTGTCAACCAGCCAGCCTCGTTGCCCGCAATACCAGGCACGGGGCACAGTATTAAACGGAGACAGGCATAGAGCGGCAGAGACGAAAAAAGTGCGCGATAGAGGGAGAGGGCAATAAAAAAGAGAAAGGTATGATAATTACCAAGGAGTCGTCCCCATTGTCAGCGCTCATAGCCCACCGCTAGCGCGAGGGAATTCGAGATCGTCGTCGTCGTGGTCGCGGTCGTCTTCGGTCCTTTTCGCCGCCCTTCCGCTCCAACAACCTTGCTCTCGTCATTCTGCGGCGTATCCTAAATCCGCAGGACACTCGGATGGCTCGTTAGCAGACACCGGTGCCACCACCTCGCACCTGTCATCTGGCATTGCAACGAACGACGCGCGGTTCCGTGTAGCCCGGACGATGGTAAGCGTACGCGGCAGGAGGCCAGCAAGGGACGGAGAGAGTGAAGGGGAAAAGGACAGAGGGATGCCGAGAAAGGACGAGGCCAGGAACCAGAGGGAGACAGGCGAGCGGAGCGAGAGAGGACACTGACACACGAAACGTCAACGACACCAGCACGCCGTCGTATTTCAGTTCGTTCCCACGGAAACCGTGCCGATGAGCTTCACGCCGCGCCGCGAACACGAGGCCCGTACCACGCGCCGCACGATTTCGATTTCGGTATGTCCGGTTTCTCGCCTCCCAGCCGACCGTCCGGCAGGGAACAATAACGCTCCGCCAACGAAATAAACTAACCTCCGCACCAGCTCACGGACAGGCGCCAACTTCCAGCGGCACTCGACCCGACCGCTCGCTAATGCCGTTCCCTTCCCATCCCGTCATCCCCCACTGCTCGGCCGCTTCGTACGAATACCGAGGCATAAACGACACGTTTTCACGCCAATTATCTGACCCGTGCGTTACGTCGGCCGCGTTATCGTTTAGCGTGTCACGAAGGCCGATTATTTTCGCGGAACTCGGCTCCGAATGTGACAGACGACTTGGAAAATATCGCGAGTAAAGGGGACGCGACGCGCACTTCGTTCCCGCTACGGACGCCATATTGCGGCTTCAGCTGCGCGCGCAGCCGCGCCGCGCGGCATGGGGATTTGAACGGCGATTCAACGCGACGTTTTGGCATTATCGTAATAAAGGAACGATATCGTGGATTTAGATTATGTTTCGCGATCGGCAATTGGCGTTACTTTGCACGGCAATAATTACCGAAGGGAATACAGTTCTTGTACGTTGCTTCTGTTGGGGTATATACACGTTATTAAAAAGTGATTAATGTGAATGGATTGAAGGATATGATGGAATCACATGAAACATGATTGAGATTGCTCTTTCGGCGTACTACTGCCGACGCGGCGACCATGAGTAAAGTAAAGGGAATATGGGGGTTGATGTCGTTTCGGGGACGTAAAGGGAGTGAAATAATAGAACGGTGAGAAGAGACATACACAATGAGACAACACATTACACGACAGACAAGAGACTTTTTCACAACATTTAATAAAACGCTATCAACTATGTATGCCTTTTTTTTACTCAAATACTCTAAAAGTTACTTACATACGTGTGTAGTTTATATGTATAATTATGTCGTACGGAGGTGTCACATCCCTCGCGACTCTATCGGCGCATTCTACTGTACGGTTCCTCCGCCCTCCCCATTCGACTCTTCTATTCCCGAACGTGAGAATTCGTTGCTGCTCGATGCCCGCGGACAGCGAGCGCAACGATATTAGGCACCAATCAGCGACGATACGATGAACACACGGTGTAAAACGCGAACGCAGAAGACCGTACACCGTGGATGTGTGCTCGGGAGCTGACACGTCCAGTAAGTATGTATAAATTTAATACTATCGTCGTTATCATTGTTGTTTCCTTATACGTAATTATTCCAATTAATCGTGGGTACAGCGATCAACGTCCCGGGATGCTAAACAGGTCTGTGTCTGAAAATCTACAAGGTGAATAACGATGGGTGTGCAAAAGAGAACGTCCGCTTAAGGCGACCGTGCCTTCTGGACTTCGTTCGAACAACAAAACTCCGCGCCGGGTTTCTCTTTCCATCCTTCCTGTCGACGTTTACCTTGAAATTGCGATTAAGGAACAGAATTGAGCGGTTGATCGGTCGAGAACGCGAGAAGACACATGTAACATCCAAGAAGATAAAAGCAATTATACCCCCGTCGAAAACCGTTTCGCGCGTCTTTGATACGTGTGCGTGCTGGTACCAAAAGGAATTGCAATTTCAAGGTGCCGTGAAAACAATAATGAGGGGAAGAAATAATGTACGAGGACTTAACGTTACGTGCTCTGTTAGACAGCGTGCGCTTGGTATGCCAGCCAACCATGATTCTTCTAACATTTGGAAACGTGTGTGCATTCAAGAGTGGAAAAATCTCTTATTCCGTGACGGTCGCGGTTTTACCGTCAGCCGTTGGTTGGAAAAAACAATTCGAAACTCGATCCCCTCCCTACTAACTGGCATAAAAAAGTCCCATAATTTATTTCTTAACCTATTTTAGCCTGGCAAACTGCATCTCTCGTATAATATGCACAAGTATCACAATCGCTCACGTTCCGTGGTCGTGTACAAATGTTATTTCTCTCTTCTTATTTGTTTGTGTTTGCTCGTCCGTTGTACATATCATAGATCGTCTGTCCGTTCCATTTCATTCCCTCTCGATCAGCCAAGCGAACACTTTCAGTCTCGCGCGCTGTCGCAATAAATAACGTTACTTAACGCCGCCGTTGTCCAATTTGTTTTGTTTAAAAAGACGCGTGACCCGCGATCCTACGATTAAAGTATTAAAGTTAAGGTATTATAAACTGCAATCTAAAGCTGATCCCATGTTGTTTCTTGGTCACAACCTCGTTGAATTACTTCTGTAACCCCGGTTACAGAACCCTTGGCCGTTTCAAGGAGACTGTACCCGTGGAGATTTTCGACGAAGACCGTCCACCGAAAATCCATCGCCGAACCTCGCGGCCCCGGATTCTCTTCGCAGTATAATCTTGTTTGCCTCCGGAGCATCGTTCCGGCCGCCCGATCGATTCGAACGATCGGCGAACATTCTGCCGAAGGGGCAAGAACGATGTCTCGGAGTCTCCATCCCGGGCGGACGCGCACAACTTTTCTTTTTCCATTTTCTAACGACATATCCGCGGGACTCGTCGTAGCGTTTAACCGCGAGTGATTCTCCAACAGAACACCGTCGTTCTTGTCGAGAACCACGTAAAACAATTTACTCGGATTTATCTAACTCGCCGGAAGGACGGCCCCGGTCAGAGAGTTCCGTTACCTTCCCTCAACCCCACCCCCTCCCCCAATCACGCATGCGAGATTTCCGATGAGGCTCGAGCCCGTCAGAAATTATTCTATGTTTTTTTTTGTTTTCTCGTAATGAATCACTACGAGTGAAAAGACATTTGTTTGAAACCGCGCACAGACGTACCTCGTATCTACAAGTGTTCGACCTAAGCGGATACTGTTTCGACCATCGATTTCTTGATGATCTCGCCGAAATTCTCGTCGCACTCCTCCGTGCTCTCCGACTGTTGCCCGTTCCCTTGGCCTTTCTCCGCCTCTACCTTCGCCCCGTTCCCGTGATAAGTACCGTGCGCCTGCGGCTCGATCTCGCCGTAATACGAGTATCTGGCGGACAGAAGCTCCGAGAACGGCTCCAGCTTACCAATCTGCTGGGCGGCGTTCATCGGCTGCACCGAGTTCAAGTTCGTGTACTGGGATCCGGTGGTTTCGTCCTGGGCGAAACTCGCCTCGTAGCTGGAAGCATGCTGCCCAGGATGTACCTGGCAGTTCCCCGGAATCGTTCCATTATCCTGTCCATAAGGCGCGTAGTGGGCGAACCCCGCGTTCCCTGGCACCGGCTGGAACTGTGGCTGGAATTGCACCCTAGACGTGGAAGGAAGGTTAGCGTAAGGTTGGTAGTCCTGGTAAGCGGGCTGCTGGAAGTTCACGCCGGCGCCGGTTTGGCCGGAGAACGTTTGGAACGCTTGACTGAATTCAGGATGCAACTTCCTTTGAGGCCCCTGCGTACCGTCGACGGTGTCTTCGCTAGGGTAACAATCGTCTCTGATCGCGTACAGATCCAGGCTATCTTCCCTTGTGCCGGGCGCCTCTGGCTGGCAATTCGACCCGCCGTCCACCGCCTCGTGATTCTCGTAATGCAGCGTCGTGAAACCGCCGCCGTTCAGGCATGACTGTGCGTTCCTGCTCTCCATCACGGACCCCAGATTGATCTCCCTTAAGGGGCTTCTACCGTTCTGACTGTCGGAAGCGTCGTGATCCGCGCCCTCCTCCTCCCGTTGCTTCTTCTCCAGCTCTAACCGCATCAGAGTGTGGATGAAGTGCGTCCGCACTCGCACAGGATTGAACTCGATCCTGCCCGAACTGTTCGCGCAGCCATCCCGTGTACACCCGCACGGAAAACCCGCCCGATCCACCTATTCAAGCATACCAGACTCCTATGATTCACGTCCGACAAACACTCCTATCCGACTACCGCAAGGGCTTGGCGATTCAATCCCGAATATCGCGTAGTGGATACGTGTTCCAATCGGGGGAAAGTAAAATCCATGCTGGAAGAAGGGAGAGGACTTGGAGCTACAAGGAACATTAAAAGAAACGTAACGCAGGTATTCGTGTTGCGCGTGAATGAGTTCAAAGGACCTCCTGGCGACTTCGCGAGTAAGAAAGATATGATCGGTTCTTGCAATGGATTAGGCGTGCTTCAAATTCAGTTTGGTCTGCGCATGCACTTTATACGGTGATTAACGTGACTAGGAAATACGAGGAAAGGATTTCCGTAGGTGGCATACGCGAAGCATTCGAGTTTTCGTTAGAAAAGGGCCAATTGCTTAAGTATATTAATTACCAGTCTACTGACCTGGCACTTGACGTTAGCGCGACTGCAGGGACAGCTCTCGGGGTCGCAGTAACCCTTGCACCCGCAGCCGCAGTGTTCTCTGCTGGCTCTGATGTCGCGACACTCGTCCTTCTCGACGGCGTCTATTCTGCGCACTCCTGCTGCTCTGAGCAGGGCTCGTCTCTGCCACGTGGGCACCGGTTGTAGAAAATAGTAACTGTCGATGTCCAGCTCCTCGGTGTCGCTGGGTTCCTCGTCCGTGTCGTCGCTGGGATCCTCCGAGCTGGAAGCCGCCTCGGCCACGCAATTTGCGGCACGTTCTGAACGCAACTGCGCCAGTCTGGCACGATGGATTCGCCTTTGCTCCGCTGCGTGTTCCGACAACGAGAACCTTTCGGCGTGGGTGTGCGTCGCGCTCATGCCAAGGGTGCTGCCACCCTATGGACGAAGACGGATCAATCTGGTATATCGTATTTGCGTGGGAAGGTTGGAAAACAAACGCGTCTTTCTATGAAATTTTCTTTATTATTCACGTGTGTCGAATTCGAGTAACTGTGCTCGCAGTTGTACTGTATCGAGGAGGTGGATGAATAAGTAGCGCTAAGTTTTCGTGTTGTTAATAACGCGTCATCGATGTACGTTTACAGTTCACGCAAGATCTTTTAAATTGCTAGTTCAGAACGAGCTTCATTTGTGATTCTTACCTGAGAAGGCACGCATGTGAAGCCCTGCGCCCTGGGGAAGTAGTACACGGTGACGGCGTCGAACTGGATATTGCGCTTCTTCTTCATCGCCTCGTCCGTGTTGCTTCTCTTTGGGGTAGGAGCACCTTCCATGCAGTCGGTCAATCTTCTCTTCAGGTTGCTCTTCGGGGGAGTAGGGAAACTCGCCAACGGCGGCTGTGGCGTACCAGGGACAACAGGGTTGGGCACGAATGTGTCTAATTGATTGACGGCTGAAATGCATACATACATCTGCTACTACCGTTCTGCCAGTAATTCTCAATCGAAACGCTTTCGACATAGCCAACTAGTACCATTCACCAAAGAGCAGGGATTACCTTTTTCCTTGTCGGAGAGAATATCGTCGGGTATCCTATCCAAGAAAGAAGTCTCCGAATCGCTCTCCGGAGCAGGCGCAGGCCCGGAGTCCCCAGGTATCTCGCTTCCCAGGCCAGAATCGCTTCCGTCCGACCTGACCTCGTCCCTAGCACCGGTAGCGAGCGCCAGACTCTCCGCCGAGTCTTCAGTGAAGGCCTCCGGCCTCTCAGCCTCCAACCTGGTGATGATCTCCGGGTTGATGTCGACGCAGCACATGGATTCGCTCTCTGGGCATGATATTTGGTCGGAGACGGCGTCGTCGTCGCAGCTTCGAATGCGAACGTTCGCCATGGACGACATTTCGGAGCTGTCGGACCCAGTCTCGGTCTCCGTCTCCGTGTCTATTGCTTCTGGAGCATCGGTGGAAGGTTCCAACGTCTCCGCTGGCGAGCTGGGTCTCGCCTCAGACGAATCGACGTTGCTCAACGGCTGTACATTCTCCGCGGAGGGCAACGACGAAGGAAATATCGTCTTCTGATCCTTGTCCAGCTTCCCCGTAGAGACACCAGGCAACGCTTCTTCTTCCTTGCCTGATTCCTTGAATGTCGGCCTCGGTGATTTCGGCGACGCCACCCTCTCCAGCATCACTTTGCACTCCATGATAGAGTGAGCAGACTTCGCTTGCTCTTCGGCGTTAGTCGCTTCCTGTCTGGACTCCGCGGCAGAGGGCAAGTCCTTCTTCGAATGGTCCTCCGGCTCGGTCTTCTGGGTGTTCTTCTTCTTGTAAGCGCACCTTTGGACGAGACGCGACGTCCTGGGCGACTCCGTGGGCTCGCTCGCAGCATCCGCGTCGCTAGCACCGTCGTCGCACGCCGCGTTCTTCTTCAGCTTCCTCTTGACGATCGGCCTCTTGTCTTTTCTATCCGGTGTCAGGCCACCGGGCGATTCGATGCGCTCCAACATCACGACTACGTGGGGACACAACGCGTTCGGCGCCGGGCTGCCCGTCTCCTCGGACGTCCTCGCGGTAGTGCAAGCGTCGTCCGCCTGTGGCGAGCTCTCGTTGCACGTGCCCGGTTCGACCGGCTCCTCGCACTGTTTCTCCTGGCGCGGATCGAGGTCCCTCTCGGGGCTCTCCCGTGGCAAAGAGCAACAGGAGTTCTCGTCGATGAACACATCGTTCGCGTACTCGAGCTTCCTGCGGCAGTCTCTCGCCACCTCGGGATCGCTCGCGCGTTCACCATCCGGCAAACAAGCGCCGCGAACCCTGCGCTCCGTCTCAGGTTCCGTCGCCTCGTTCGCGCGCATGGAATTGTCTAGGCTCGCGTTCGCCTTCGGTCTACAAGCGCTCGTCAACGAACCGTCGAGGATCCTACTGTTCCTAGAGATGCACCGGCCGTTGGCGGAGTCGTCGTCGAACAGGCACGAGTTCGAGGACAGGGATATTTCGCCAAGTGTTCGCTCTCGAAGGCTCACCAGCACCGGCGAGATCCTCCTCACGTCGCTCCTCAATTGATTCGCCTCGATCTCAGGGATCTCCACGCCGATTCTCTTGATCTCGGCGCTGATAGGCAAGAAGTCGCTGGCCGGCCTCTTCCTGGACAGAGGTGATACACCGACGAAACCGACGCCAGCGACGAGCCTGTCCTCGGTTTTATCGACGCACTTAATCGGCGTGGACGTTGCCTCGCAGCAGTCTTCTAGCTGGTCATCGAGCTGTTCGCTCGGCTTCGCTTCCGTTCCCGCGTCATCGGCTGGTTGCCCGACGCCTTTTCCCAACTTGAGTTCCATGTCCGGCGAGTCCTGAGCGTCTTCTCGAGCGGAGGGTGCCTCGGAGTAGGCGACCGAAGCCTGGCACGGTCCTAGGTTGACGAATCCCTGGTCGTCGACGGTCTGACGGCTAACATCGCGCATTCCTTGGGAAGCAGCCGTGGGAGAGGCGATGTTATCCACCTCCCTGGAAATAACTTCTGCCGCCGGTGTCGTCGACGACGCGGCGACCGTCCCCCGCGATTCTACAGCGCTGGAATCTTCCTGGACCTCGACAAGACGTTCCTGGGCCTCGACAAGGCGCACCTGGGCCTCGGCAACACGCTCCTGGGCCTCGGCGACGCGCTCCCGGGCCTCGCTGACGCGCTCCTGGGCCTCGACGATGCGCTGCTGGACCGAAGGCGATTCCATCTGGAGTGTTTCGATCTGCGGGGAACAGGGAAACAGAGCTACGTTACAGAGATCGTCGGGCAGAGTGGAAGCGGTCAGAAACGATGGAATCTTCCGTGGACTGATACCAGTCGCGAAGGTTCCAACTCGAAACGGAAAATAAAAATAAAAAAAACAAGGCGTGTTATTCGTGGGTCGTCACCCAGGATCCAAGTTCATCAACTGCGTCGTCCCGTGAACCGGGCGTCCTCCAGGCACTATCGCCCCGACCCCGTGCCAGGTAATCATATTCCCTCTGCATTGCCTCTTTTCCTCGAAATATCATAAGCAAAGGACGGGGAGGAGGACGGAGGGGATCAATAATCCGCGCGCTGATAACCGCGCGCCGGTGAACAGGCCGAAAGACAGCGGGGCACGATCGGCGTCTATCCCTGTGGAAGGACGTATCCAGATTGGTCTCCTTCCGGATCGAAAACGTCGACGGATGTCCCCCGATCGATGCTGCCTCGATCAGTCGATATCTTTCTTATCGCGACACCCGAATAAAAGGGGCGGAGGGGGAGGAGCGTGGGTCTGCATGTAATCCTGGCCGGAGATTATTGATTCAAAGCTGGCTGGAAAGGAGGGGGTGGGGTGACGCGGAGGAAAGGGGGAGGGAGGTTTCTGTCTGCCTTCGGTTACCATGCGCACCTTGTACCCCCTGTATACCCCCAGAGAACACGACGACGGGCCAGGTGTAGGAAAAAAGAAAAGGGTTCTTGCCTTCCGTTTTTCTCTCTTTCGTTTCTGCCTTACGCTCTTTCGCTTTTCGTTACTCCCCCTTTTTGTCGTTTTTACCTTCGAGCCCCGGCACGATCTTCTGCTCCCTCCACCACTACCTTACGCACCACTCCGTCCCCTCGCGAAAGCCGAACAACCTCCTTCGTGCACGAGGCCGGACCCCGACGATGCCTTATCGCGGACGCTTTAAGTCGTCTCGCAAATCCAGCCGCCTCCATTCCGCCCGCGTGCAAGCCTGTCCCCGAGAGCCGTCGCGCGATCGGCGCCCTCCATCGATGAGGGCCGCGCGGGCCACGCGCCAGCCGGCATGCGAAGCAACGTCTTGCTGCCTGGAGCGATCGAGATTCTCGGGTTCTCGAGAGGTCGGGCGCAAGTAACGAGGCGCGGGGAGTCACGTACGGGGTCCAAATATCGCTCGGAGACAAAAGAAGAATGTGACGCGACCGGATCGGGTCCGAAAGCAGGGTGCCGAGGTGCACGACGAGAGTTAGGTGGCCACCGAGCGGGCGCGAGGAGTGTCTGACGAGGAGCGAGGCCCCTGAGCAGCGAGATTAAACGCGCAGCGTCGTAAGGAGCTTCGTGGCCGAGTAGGGCGACACAGAGAGAGAAGCGGCAGCGGCAGAGGAGACCAGGCTCTATCGATGGAGGAGCCGAGTCGAACGCGTATATGCGGCTGGCTAGCGGGGCCCGAGAGTCGGGGCAAGCTGAACGTTCACGAAGACTGAAGAGACCGACTGTTCCAGAGACGTGGCCCGGGCGACGACGATACTCGGTGCGAGCGTGAAAGCGAGGGAAATGCGCCTCTAGCAGTGGAGAGAGAGAGAGAGTATGTGGTGTACTCGGCGAGAAGAGAAGAAGAAGCGAAGCGGAGGCGCGTGCGTCGCGTTCGACAGCTCGGAGCAGAGTGAGCGTAGGTGCCCCCGACGCGACGCCGCGTCGATGACGATTCCTCTCGGCGCCGCTTCTCGGGCGGCTTCGGCTTCCCTCGGCTCTCCTCCGCGCTAGCGAAGGGTACTCGCGCACTTTATACAGAACGCGTGCACACGTAGAACCGAGAACCGCGCGCCCGCGCCCCTGTCGGTGCACGTGTGGGTGCGCGCTCGTATGCGGGCGCATGTGTGTTTGCCCGTGCTCGTGAATGTGTAATACACACCGTGTATACGGGGGAGCTACGAAACGCCGTGGTTCTCAACGGTTCGCGGATCGAACGCGGAATTCAAACGCGTGGCGATCGATCTTCCAGGCTTTTCCCAAAATCACGCTTGCAGACGCTTCCCTTGGATTAGCTGGTTTATCTGGAAGGATGGGGAACAGAGGGCTGAAAGGAGATTTGAGAACGAGGGACCACATTGATTGCTGGCCGGTGAAATTCTGCGGCCTTTCCAGAGTAATTCTATTTTCTGCACGGTCTTGCACACGCTCGCGAGCGTGGAGGCGCAACGTGGGCTACGCCTACGCGTACACGCGCCTGTAAAATTAACGGAAGGGTATTATTAACCTTCCTAGATTGGAGTACGGAGTGTCCCTTTTTTTCTATGCCATAGCATCGATCGAGGATCCCATGAAACGGGAACTAGACTTCCAAACTCCATCTTTCTCTCTCTCTCTATGAACATGTGTTCGACTATCAGCATTCAACTGGCTCCTAGACGCTGAACGGTTCAATTGATAAGTCCGATTTCCGTAGGATACTCGCCACTGTGCTCGGTTTCCATTTCACAGTCTATATTCGCGCCTACTTCCTCATCTAATACTTCAGAACTGAGGTTACACTCGATAGCTACGCTTCTGGAACATTCTATACACCTATCACTGAAACCGACACCGTTCACGTTGTCATAGAGTCAGGTTCAGGCTACAATTCAATCGAGCGAAACCCCATGGTTACGGCAGAATCGATCTTGCAACTTTTCGCCCGAACTGCAGCGCGTAATTAATGAAAATGTCGATGGAACGGTGGAAAAACAATGGGATAGGACGGTCACGAGCAGAAGGCCAGCGCGTCGTGTTATTTAAATTAACCTCGTTACAATTGCCGGTGGACGGTCGAGGGTTATCATCATCGGTGGAAAGCTGGCCACGATCGAGTCACGCCGCCGCATATGATCGTACGAATCATGGCAAGAGAATTCCAAGTCTGTCATCGTCTTCCAACATCACGAAACCGAAGAAGCCGTGAGCAGCTGCGTGGAATCTATACGTATCATCGATCCCAACGATTGACCAGCCTCCGTGCCCGGGAAACGGCGAGCAAAAACTTCGTCCCTCGTCACGTTAACGCCGCGATATCGTGGGGAACGCGGCACGATAACGGCGATCACGTGGACACGCGACAAAATGGATACGGAGAGGAGACGGAGGAGTCGTAGAACTTACAAGAGGAGAAGATCATGAAAACCACTGATACAAGCGATACACTCGCGGTGTACCAAACAGGTTTCTGTCGTTACATAAGCAAGCATTCGCCGAGTGGCCGTATCACTCTTATCATTACCCTCCCGGCGGACTTTTGCGGCGGATTTGCATCGACGGTCCCGATGATCCAAAAAGCTACATTGTGCCGGGGCGCATTGTTGGCGAGGCGAGGACTGATTCAGATGGAAGGGATCTCGGAGCTTCCAGGCTCTCGTTCGCAACCTTGAACCCCTTGGTAGCCCCAAGCTCTCGATTCCACGATCAAGATTCGTGTAATACCTAAGTGATCCGGAGCGTTCAGATTTGTTTCGCATCAAACGCGATCCCCGAGAAAACTCGCAGGTCCGACACGGTCCTCCGAGTCTTGCGTCGACCGTAATGCATTTGAAAAGTGGAAAGCTCCGCATTGGTGGCGCTGCTCGTAGAATTGGCGCGGTATTGTCTACGGAACCCTCCTGCTCTCTCTTCTCTCTCTCTCTCTTTCTCTCGCCTCGTTTCTCGCATTTATATTTTTCTTTCTCTTTGTCGAACCCGGCACACACGCATGCACGGGCACAGAGAGAGACCAGTCTCTCTCGCGAGCGGTTCAACGAACGAGAGAGCGTGGCGCTTGCGCGGGCCTCCGTGGCCGACGTAATTGTCGCTACGCTGCGAAAGTAGGAGGCGTACCAGCGCCGCAACCCTGCTCGTCTTCTTTCAATCTCTCCCCTTTTCGTTCCCTTCCTTTCTTTCTTTTTCCGCTAGTCAAGAAAGTAATGGCACATTCGTGCCCGCGACAAAATATCAAAACGACCGGGCTCAGCGAGAAACCCTTGGCCCGTCCGCCAGCGACTACCCAGCGCCGCGTCCTCCTCCCGGTGCCCGCTGCACTCCAATTTCCCCGTGTTACGGAGGAATTGAAAAGCTTGGCGTCGTTTAGCACTATGATCTTGATCAGATGTAACTCTGCAGCCTCGATTTCCCGTTTGCTGCGCGTGAAAAAGATATTCTAATTCAGAAATACGCAGCTGCGTCGCTCAGAAGGATACTGTAATCTCCTCTTGGAATAATGGGGCGAGATTCATAAATTAGAGGGACAGTTGAAGAAAGCACCTCCCCGAAGAAATATTGTATCGAAGCGATAAGCCATTTCCACGAAGGATTCTCTAATTACTTCCAGCACTACGAAATCTTGTCTCCAAGTTGCAAAGGCTCTTACATTTCAAGGATTCTCCTCACAAACTCGGCTCGCTGTTCGAACTAAATCTCGAGCAGCGGGACGCCCCAACGTTTCACGCTAAACGAGCGAACAATTCGTTACGTAACCACATAATTGAGCACCGTCGAAGTTGGCCCCGTGTTCGATTTCTTTGCCATCCGCGTGTGTTGTCGTTTCGATTGAACCTCAAGGTCGCGTTCTTGAGCCACATCGCGAAATTTTGCGCGCCTCCCCCGCCGCCCCTCGCTTCTGTTTACTCCGCTCCGTGCGCGCACCGCGTGCATACGTGCACGCTGCACGTTGCTCCACGTAAACGTGCACGCGAGGAACAGGTGCGTGCGACTTACGGGCTGACGGGTCAAGAAATCAACGACTGTGATCGTGCCTGCTTTCCAACCAACACTCTATTTACATTACGTTTATTCTCGCGGTTTCGTTGCCACTTACGCTGACGATTAAACAATTCTTGGCGTACCGTTAGCTTCCTGTACGATCTTGGAAGCGACTGTTCCAGAAGAGGCCTCTTCGAACGTTTGCATGCGAGAAAAGAATACGCACATTGCAATATGTTGTCAGATTTCGTGTTTCGATAGTTGATGGAAGGGTGTGCGCTGGTTGAACCTTGAACCCTAGCGTGCTAAGGAAGATAGATGGCCCAGAAAAATGTTGCTCTGTTAACCCTTTGCACTACTAGCATGTCTCCCAGGCCGTGCATTACGTTCTACTTCAAGGATATCTCCCACTGGGCGGGATAGCAGGCACTGCGAAGTTTGAGTTAACCCCGTGTGCGGATTTTAATCATCGTGCAAGTGAAAAGTAGTAATTTGGAGTCTCTGCGTGTGGATAGGTCGGAGCGCGGAGGGTTGAACTTGTTGATTCTTTTTAATGACTGTGTAAGATTTCTAATTTTGTATACACCGCGCATCTTTCAAGATGCATCTTGGATTTTCGGTTTTTATGAAATTTGAGTTTTTATAAGCAACAGATAATAGTTGACGACTGTTTCTTTATGCTGTATAAAAGTCACATCTAGAGACGCGGTAGCGTCGCGACGCCAAGTACATGTTTCGACACCCTGTATATGTCGACTTTCGCTACCGCTATCATTTACTCGTTGCCTGGCTAATCCAACCTAACCTGAAACTTATTTCATTAATATCTCATCACGCCTGCAATATTTTTTAAATTTAAAGGCATTTTTCGTGTGTAAACCGCATATAAGCTTTCGAATAAGACCAGATTCAATAAAATCGGTCCACGCATGACAGAGATATCGTAATATCGTCTTATGGATTAGTCGGAAACGGTTAGATTTTTCTTCTGATTCTCCTCCTTCTCCAAGAAATTTTTCGTCAAACATAATACGTATATACGCGTTACACGCACACCTTCAGCCAAAACGAACTAATACATGTTTCGTTCGTCAATCGCTATCTTCACTATGCAATCCACTCCAAATTTTGACAGCTTGCCGTCAAGTTATAAACAAATTATAAACGTGTTTTTACAAATATATGTCGTTGTACCATTGAATTGCAACCAAAATTCAGTCTCAAACACAAGGTAAGTTGCCGAAATTTGAATTGCGACATGTTTGTATATCATCAAACTGTTTTTTATTTGTAACTAAACTCAGAATTTTATGTATATGTATGTATATGTATACTACGACCAATAAACTTTTTTTTATTTTTTCATCATTTCTTCACAGTGTTTTTTTTTATTTTTTTTATTAATTATCATGGTGCTAGATACTGTAATTATTTTGTACTGGTTTGTTATGATCTATTTGGAAGGCCTGAGAATTTGAAGGGAGGCCAACCAAGTATGCCACGCCAAGTATTTGACTTCCAAGCCGCGGACATCTAGGCAAATGTCCAGATGTTACATTTTATCTTCCCATTATTAAAATGTCCGCGATATGAGTAATGGAATGTATGAACACAGCATTTTAGCTGTGTATATGTAGTTGTGTCATCTTAAGCGCAGTTGGAAAGCACCTTTATGTACTTGCAGCTCATTTTGATTTCGCATATTTTTTTATATTGTATATTTTCTTCTATTTTTTGTTGTGATTTACTCTTTTCCGTCCTCACACTGTTTCATGTACTTGGCGTAATTTTTTTTTACACTTTTGAAGTTTTTTATGGGTATTTATATCTGCTTCATAAATTTGTCAAAAATTATATTTTTGTTCGTTACATGTCCCTGAATTTTATGCATCATTGATAAAGGTGGACATACAATATTTATGCACTAATCCATCGATATGCTCGCGCCTTGGGAATGAAATAAGAGAATCGACAGAAGCTTGTTCTCTGGAAGCATGTGAGCTGAATCCTTCGCTCAATGCACTCATCGATAAATTCTAACTGTATACCAATTTTCTTCAATATTCATTTGAACATCGATTATCCCCTCGTCAATAAAGCCCAGCGCACGCCTCAGTGTCCCCCGAAAATCGCCAACCTCCCCCGGTCCCCACCCCCGGTGGCGCAGAATCCAAGCGAAGACACTCTAAAAGGGACAGTTTGATCGGGCCTTGGTACGAATTTTCATCAAAAAGAACCGAGGCGAGGCTTGGCCCCGGGTTCCGGCCGGCTTTTCTAAACTCCCAAAGAGAAACGGGGCGAGGAAGAACCCGGCTGGCTAGAGGGAGCGGGAGGGAAAATATTGAAGCAACGCAGGAGCGAGAGAGCAACGGGATCAAAGCAGTTTTACAACACCGGCAGACGCTGCGATATTGCTCCGTCGTGCTTTCTGCTTTCTGGGAAAGGTTCGAAGCGCTCCCTCTCTCTCCCTCCCACTCCTCCAACGCTGCTCTCTCTCATTTTCTCTTCCCCTGCTGCTCCACCATTGCTCTTTCACCCACACGACCGCGCACACAAGTCTGAACACGAACTACACCCTCTCTCCCCGCCCTGTATAGCGTATACTCTTTCACTTTGGCCTCTCTCCCACTCCCTCGCTGGCCCATTCTCATCAGTAGTATTTCTCTCTCCCCTCTATCTATCCCTCGGCCTCTCTGTTTCTCTCATCCACTACTCGCACACAAATCCACCGCAGCCAACCGCGTCTCGCTCGATCTTCCCGTTAGTCGCTCTCTCGCTATCCCTCTCGCGCCTACGCTTGCGTTTTCCCTCTTTCCTCTCCCCTCTCGCTCTCGCTCCTCCCTCTTCCCCTCGCTCTCTAGCTGCACCGCCTGCTCTATCTCCGTTTCCGCACAACTTTCCAGGCACTGGCTTTCTCATATCGCCTCTGCGCAGGCCACTATACCACGTCTCCACTATAGCACGACGCAACTATACGAGCGACTATAGCAGTCCCCCTGTGCAACGCGCGCCGACGGACAAGGCCGAACCAAAAGTGGATATATGCGCGAAATCGGTGCAACAAGAGCGACCGATTTTCATGTGTACATTGTGACGAGTCGAATTCGTTAATCGGGTGACTCGCAGGATAGTAATCAGATTGCGACCTGGAAGGAGCCGATTACTGGCGGATGAACAGATCGATATTGTAGGGTAACTTCTTTTCGAACGAGGAGGTGCTGGAGAAATTAGCAATCGTACTGTTTCCACGTTGGCAGATCAGTTAAGGTGCAAATTCATTATGAGACAAAAATATCCTGTCTCACATGAGACAATTATTTAATTACTATCTTTACTACTCGGATTCACCCGAAATTTAAATTATGATTTTACAACAAATTTTTTTTTAAAATAGTCACATTCATCTGGATTAGCTAGGTATAATGAGGTGGGACACATTTCGTGACCCCAGAGTTTACCGTCTGAAAGTTTTCAGGCGACAAACACAGAAAAACTTTCTGCTTTATATATTAAGATTTTATTATTTTTTAATTAGTTTCTCACTAATTTCATGAAGTTGAACAATTTTCGTAATATGTTTTCAAAAATCTAATTTCTCGCGACTATTTACATTTAGTTGTTGCCCACATTTTTGTCTCATAATAGAGAAGTCTCGAGTAAAATCTCATCGCAGATTCCCACCTTAACGATTCAATGTAGGAGCGTGAGATATATAATTCATTTTTCTTAAACCACGGTGCTCTATTGTCCAATGATCGCACTTTCTTCTAACCATCACTGCCCGTCCGTCCGAATCGCGAATTTCCCAGGGATCGATATATCGGAACAACGCCTCTCACTACGTCAACCTATTTATCGTGTCGTACTACTGAACCCCACTCGCTGGCAAACGAATCTTTAGGCATCCACCTGCTGGTTTACCGATCGCCGACACATTCGCGCGTCATCCCTTCCGGGAAGAGCTCCCAAATCACGTCTATACATAAACCTATATACAGGGTGTCTCATTGTCCGTGGTGCAAAACGGAAATCCACAAAGGCTTCGCAAACTCGAAGCATCATACCGAAACATCTCATTCCATATTTTTGACTAATCTTTGGATGGAGACTCACGCTTCCCCTGTCCCTTCCCTCCTCTACATTGTATTCCGCACTGTGGAACGCCCTGTACACTTCAGAAACACACGTACTCGAGATACCGCGTCCGCGCACGCTAGCTAGCGCGCGTTCACAGGCACATCCACCCACTGTGCCCATCGTCAGAGGTTCGACGTGTGCGTGAAGAGGGTTGGCATCCCCCACACGAATGGAGAACGGCGTCATGCGAATGTGTGCCTCTCCAACACACCGTGAACACGCCGGTATAGGTCGTTTCGGGATAATAAGAGCGAGGGAGAGGAATATAATGCCAGCCTCCTGCGCTCTCGGTGGCCTCCCTGGAAGCTGTGGAATGTACCACCCACCCCGTCCTTCCAGCCTGTACACAGCGGAGAGAAGACGCGCGCGACGCTGGTCGTTGTAAACACTCCTCGGAACCCATTAATACTAAAAAATCTCGAATCAGGGCTGTTGAGCTCGCGAGCCAATGAAACTAATTGGAACTTTCTGGTAAACCACCGAGGGAAAAAGCACGACACTCGATTATACTTATCGCTAGACATCCCCACACCCCCCATTGTTGTGACGGAAGATTTTATTTGTAAATCAATTGGACGATAGGAACGAGTCACGATCACTTGCCTGTAAAAGTGATCGCGTCGATCATGCTGATCAGTCGTGATTAAGCTGTGCAAAGGGGTAACCGAATCCCCCGATCGATCTCCTAATTTCTCTGCTCGGCCGACACCGCGTTCGGCGGCCAATTCCGCCAATTACTAGCGCGAATCGCCGGCCAACACCGAGAATTTCGAGGGCCACCGCGAGTAACGCCAGCGAGCCATTCATTACGCGTCTTGCTTAATAACCCGCTTGGTAGCAGCACTCTGATTTCACGAACAGCGCTGAATAGCGTAGCCGTGTAAACTGATCGGATCGCTGTTGTTGTAGGCTGCTGTTCATTGTTACGGTTCAGCATGGTTCACGTCTTTATCGATCAATCTTTCACATGTCTAGACTTTGCGATAGAATTTTAATACACATGGTTGCTAGCTTCGAGCTCTAGATCTCCTGACACCATTTCGACGAGTTTCAGTGCATCAAGGTTCCACGTACCCTCAACATAAGCTTCCTTCTTACGAAAGAAAACTGTCTCCCCACCGCAATCTACACTCGACCTTCCACGAAAACCACCCCCCGAAAACGGATCGAATATTGGATCCACGAAAACCTCCGCCATAATCGTGCCTATGAATCGAATGATCACCATGGCGATAAACAATCCTTGCCCGCGCGAAGCCCTCGGGTAAATCTGCCTCTCCTCGAGGAGAGGAAAAAAGAGGAGCGAGGAAACGCGAAGGGAGAGAGATTCTGACAAGAAGCGACACGACCGCGAGGATGCTAAAGGACGAGGGTGGAAAAGAGGGGTGGGTGAGAGGCGGGGAGACGAACGAACCCACGGATATTTCGCGAGGGTGCGAAAGAGACGGAGGCTGAGCTGCGGGGGTGTATATTGGGGCTTGTAAATGGGGGTGGGGGGTTCCACCTCCGGCCGAATCGATCCCACCGCAGTGTAGCACTATAGCAGTCCACGTGCATACATACCATGGACTCTCTCTCTCTCTCTCTCTCTCTCTCTCTCTCTCTCTCTCTCTCTCTCTCTCTCTCTCTCTCTCTCTCTCTCTCTCTCTCTCTCACCCCTTGCCATCGTATTTTCCCCCGTAGTATCCACGCTCATAGCGCTACACACCGTAGCAAATCGGCGCAGCTGCGCGACCGAGACAGCGAAGCCAGTAGTCCAGGACTCTGAATGAAATTTTTTAATGATAGTGATTAATGCGTTCGACGCTCCACCGTGGTCGTGGACCTCCACCCTCGAATCAGCCGGTTGTTTTACGATCTGCCCCGCTCGTGGTTCAGGACGAAACACTAGGCTGCGGCATTAACGGATTCGCCGGCACCAAAGGGTGTTAAACCTTTGTCACGTGCTCGGTGAAGGGTGATTTTCTTGTGGGATCATTGTGAAAGCCTGACGAGGGTGTTATACTAAAGTCATGGCGCAATTAGAATTGAATACTGCAGACCATTCGGTCACGAGCTTTCCTGTAGGTTACTGACCTACCAAACGGGAGACCTTGGTCAGTCTCTATGAATCCATTCAGGCTCAGAAGTTCGCGGAGATTTGGTCATTAATCCGTGAATCGTGGAAGGGAAGAGGTTCTGTCGATCGGATCGGTGGTCAGGGCATCGGAGCTGAATATTTCATTTGCCACGCGTCAGATTTAGAAGCCAAGCGCTCTGAGCCATCTCAGAGCTTAATACTCGAAAATGAGCGCTCGCTCGCAGCCCGACGATCAGCTAACACGAAAACGGAGCGATACAGTGCGAAACGGTGCGATTATAAATCGATACAAGCGAAACTACCACGCTGTATCCTCGTGCGCTGATTGGATATCCTGTACGAGGATTACTCACGCGTTCATTCAATTCGTAGTACTACTCGTGCACGGCTGATGCAGGGGCTGCAGTCACAGAACGCACCTATATATCTAGGCTGCGAATCGAAAGCGTGGGAGTGGGGAGGAGAGAAACGGGGAGGTGTGGGAAGATAACGGGCGCGGAGTATTATTACGTGTCGTCGTGCACAATAGACGCACGCATTCCACGGTAGTAGGCAGGCTGCTTTGGCCCACAATTCACCGAGGGTAGAAATCAGGGAAATTTTAGAAATGGAAGAAACCCGACCAAGTGTCCTTCTTTCTAAACAATAAATTTCTCCCTGACATCTTCGACGATCTATCCATTAGCTATAGCATTAGGGCTTGCAGTATGTTTCGGGGGTACATTGATGAAGGCATTAACGAATGCACTTGAACGCCACACGTGCCGACGTATTAATAGTAAGGTGGCCGGTTATCGCGCAAGTAACGAGTTTAACGGCCAGTTACGACTCAAGTTCACGCACTCAGCCTTCCCTAATTACGTGCGTTCCCCTCCCGTGAAGCCACGCTTCCACGGATTATATGGAACGTTAACACGGGCATAAATACGAGGCTACGCTGGCTGGTACAGCGGCCATAGCCGTCGCTCATTGTACTCGGTTCAATAGACGGTGCTATAGATTTCTCGTAGTCTGGTGTGTGCATGCACGCTTGTACGTGCATGCGGCGCGGAGTGCATGTTCTCCGGTTTGAGAGCATTACGCGCTGTATGGGAGCCTTCGTTCACATTTAACTGCGATGCAATTTACGGGGCCGGCGTGCGTCGGCGGCAGTCGCTCTCGGGGGCAGAATTTTACTGTAAACGGAAGACGAGGCAGGGCCATGATCGAGGCGCCGCGCGAAATCGACGAATTTCGGGGACAACGAGGATTTCCCTGCTACTGCTCGGCGAATTCAAATTCGGGCACCAAGAGCAGCGCGCCGCAGCGGATATTGGGAGGTGACCAAATCATTCATCGACGATGCGGCCTGTGCACTAGCCTATTTGCTCGTGCGTGGGCGTGCACGCGTGGGGCGCGCGTGCGGCTCGATCGACGTGGGCGTGCGAATAGATTCGACGAAATGGACAGCCGCGAGTGACCGAGGGAAGGGTTGGAGGAAAGGTTGCGCGTATTTATTCATGACCTGTTGGTTATAGTGGAAGAACTTTGGCTATTAGGGGATGGAAGGAACAAAGGAAGAGGAGTAAAGAGATAGAACGGGGCGGATGAGAAGAGTGGAAGGGGAGAGATGAGATGAGAAAGTGGTGGCGAGGGAAGCTTGGGAAAGGGAAGTTTAAAATGATTGGAGTAGGGAGGAAATAAAGGGGTGGAAGATGACGAGGGGAAGAGTGATCTGACGGTGGGAGTAGAATGAAGGAGAGAAGGAGAGGGAAAGTGGAGAAGAAATGACGCAGGGGGTAGGGCAGAGGGGTGGGTGTAGCGAAGGGGCTCGAGTGGAAACGGAGACTATTGGCGAGGGAGGGTGAAGAAGATAATGAAATACTTGGTTCGTAACCAGTAAAGGGATCGACTTAATCTGGACCAAAGGAATTATTATTTAATCAAGTGTGTAACCATACTCGCGCTGACAAAAGTTAGCTTCACCCTGTTTGCAGTGCTGGTCGAAAGGAAATTGGGGATATGAACGACGAGGAAGATAAAGTATCGTTTTTAAACTTCGTTTCCTAATCCTTGCAGAAACGAAACGATTCCTTTTGTAATTGCGGTACGAACGGAATCGTCTGTACACGCATACATCTATGAGGGGAGCGCGCGGAATGGTACCCGGCCCTCTCGCCGTAATTGGTTAAACCTACAGGTGAAAGAGAAACTTTAATTGCCCACCGAACAAATACAGCGGCCATGGAGCGCCGTGGCTTGGAAAATATTAGCAGCATCGAGGCGTTAAAAATACATCGGCATCGATCGGCACTGTGCACGTACATACATCGTGGCCCCGAAAGAGAACCCCTTGCCTCTCGAAACGGATTCTTATTATTTCCTCTTAGCTAAAGGGAGAAGTAACATCCCTCGCTAAAAGAGCCAGACCATGGAATGAATTCCTGGTTAACGGGACCGTAGCGGTGGGGTCAGGCGAGCCTGCTTGCCTCCGTCGTCGCGAGTGTCCCTAGTTTCCCGCTTTTTCCTTCGCAAATGGAGTCTGCACTTTCTGCTTATCCGTCGCGATTCGCCTCGTTCGCCTGGAATTACTTGCAACTCTCAATGATTATAAATAGAGCATCGCGAATGCTAATCGTCGGACGAAATTGCGCGACGCCCGAACCGTGGAAAGTTTCGTTCGCCGTTGGTGCCCTTGGAATGCTCTATCGACTGTTCAATTCCATCCATTACTTTGATCCAGGTGAAATTGTTGTTGGCTTGCTGCAGTTGTATAAAAACCGTTTCAGTTCGCTACTTGAAGGGTTAATACGCCAGCCATAAGGCAGCGTGATTGATCCGTTGGAAAAATTGTGGTAAGAGACCAGGGAACGATGAAACGGAATTAAACGTGCGCTTCTAGAGGAAATATCGTCGGTTTAACGGAAGCGCGCGAGGCACCGTTATATTCCTCGCGCAGAGAACCGACTATCCTACATATCCCACTTGTTCGTCACCGTCTTACACGCGTCGATCGTCCCACGAGGGTCTTCTTCAGGGTCGCCGGCGCTCGCAAGATTCCCAATGTCTGGCGAGCTTACATAAAATCGAACAAAACAGCGCGGGGAGGAAGAGGGGGCCTATTATTCGATAAAAACTTTGCCTCCGTTCGAAGCACGCGAGAGCCTTCTTTCTTAATTAGATTACCGCCTAAGTTGAATCATCGCACAGTGGTACATAATGACATTTTTTGTTCAAATCACCCTACAGGTCGTAATTTCTCAGATAACTTGACGAATTCTTTTTCAAATTCTTCGCAATTAAATTCTCTATCGGTCTACCTGGCCGGAATTTTAAATTACGTTGCTGATTTTTTTATATTTAGCGACAGATGCAGCACTTTTAGGAGATCAGTATCTGTGAGCTTTTTTGGCTGTCGGTTTCGAATCTAAAATCAGATTTTCGAAATTGAAGAAGGCGAATCCATTATGTCGAATATAGTTGACTTTTCTGATTCAATATCGATGAGGAAGATTTTTAATGTTTTATATTTTTAAACACGCACACAAATATAAAATCAAAGATTTGCTTCCAGAAGCACGAATCTTGCTCCTCAAACAAGGTTGCACATAATAAAGTCAGATTTCTAACAGCAACTTAGGATAAAACGTTAAGTAAATCAGGTCTTCGAAAGATATCAAACATTAAAAATCTTACTCGTCAATATATTGAATCAGAAATGTCAACTCTAAGAACGGGTATGAACACAAACAAACACGCTTAAATTTGCAAAATCACATACACATTTATGAGATGCCTAGAAATTTATAAAAATACGAATATCGATCCGCCATTTTAAATTTTACATTTTGATCTACAGTATCAGATTTGTGGTACAAATTAAAATTTTGATCTTTATAATAATTACCTCATATACGTACTCAGCGTCTCCGAAAATATATACGCACTAAGTTTCTCCGAATAAGCTCATTTTCTGAAATTCTGCTTCAACACATTGAATTCGCCATCTTCATTTTCAGAGATCTTACTTTAAATTCGGAACCGGCGGCCAAAAGAGTCCACAGATAATGATCTTCTAAAAGTGCTCTATAATTCTCTATATATAAAAAAATCAGTAACGAAATTCAAAATTTCGGCCGGACAGATCGGTAGAGAATTTAATTGCGAAGAATTTAAAAAAAAAGTCGTCAAGTTTTCTGAAAAATTACGACCTGTAGGGTGATTTGAACAAAAAATGTCATTATGTACCACTGTGCATCGTCTAACCGTCGCGACGTCGCGTCGAACTTCAATCAGAGGACGAAGGAGTAATAATTAATTTGTTCCCTTTATTACTCGGCCCTTTTTCGTGGCAATGGTTTATTCATGGAACGATAACGATACAATAACGGTGGAATGTCGAGAGTTTCCCTTAGAATAAGGCAAACATCCTAGAATATTCCAGCCTCGTCTTGCCGAGGGCTTGTTATCATTTTTCCCCCTTGAAAAATTTGAAAGGGAACCGCAATCTTCGTTTTCAATAGCTCCGCGTTTGAAGCACGGAACTTGCATCGGTCGATGCCGGAGACGTTCGTTAAGTCCACCCTTGATTTATATCAGTGCTTAAGGGAGAACAACCCCCTCGACCCCGTCGCGGACGAAAGTTCTACCAGAGTCATCCACGGTACGTTCGCGCGAGGGAAATTTTGGACTGCCGCGATTCCACGGGATCGATAAGCGTCGAGTGCAGCGTAGCATCGATCCCCAAGCAAATTACGCGCTCGTGAAATGAACAACGCCTACTTGTCACGACCTCGCATTTACTTCTTACGAATGTTTACTCTTCGATTACAAAACGTGTCGATATTACATAAAAATTCCACACTTTTCCATTCTACGAAGTCTCTAAACAGTGGTGGTTAAACATTCAGAGAAATATAATACTCTGGGGTGCTCTTGCAGCTATCCAAGCGAAGAAATGGTAGCCTAAACCATACACAGACGCTATCACGAGTAATTGAAAGAAACCTATAGCCTAGAACCATTTCATTTATGCCCCAGCGTTCCACCATACTTTTCCCCAGCACACCCTGCATATCGCCGCGAAATATTCATCGTACCACGTAAATTACTCCTTCGACAAGTTGATGGAATCGAGCTGATCAGTGCCTGCGGAACGATCGCTATGATTCCCGTCGATTCGAGGCCGGGGAATGGGCTGAACGCAGGAATCATCTCCGCGGACCAGAATAGCGTCGGGCCTGACGTCACGTAGACGTAGAGACCAAACAGAACGGATGACAAACGTTGAAAATACCGTGGCGGCTCCGTCAGCTCGCATTACACACGTTGCACATGCACGCTGGCGCATGCAGCTCGCGCGACGCGCGCATGTACGCGTCATCTGCATGTGCACACGTCTATATGCAGCACCCTGTTGTGCGAGCTCCGTCACGTATCCGCGGGGATGACGCCACTTTCGCGGGGCACGCGCGCCGCCGCGTTTTTCGGGGGCAAAAACCCCGCGGGAACCGCCGCCAAAACAAACGGGAGGGAGCCTTCGCGGTTAACCACTGGGGTTGCTTTGTTTGCTGCAGCCGGTTAATGCGCTGTATTCTTGGGACAGTGACGAAGGATGGCGTTTGGCCGAGCCACAGGTTTCAGGAGAGCACGTCTCTGGCGAGTGAAGCACCAGAAAACGGATTCTTAACAGTTGTGTAAATCAGGTTGAAAAGTTTCATACGCAGGGTGAATGAGAAAATGAATTACTGCGCAGTTAATTCTAACTTACTATCGGCTTGAAGGGTAATTACACATATTTTAATATAGAACACGGCATCGTAAAATATGAAAGCAATATTCATGAGGATCAACTCTCCATTAACAGCACAGCTTCTATCCAACGGGGTGTGCTTACAAATGATAAAGGTATATGCTTGGAGGTATTAGCTTCTACTAATCGACACCTCTTGCACCTCCATCCTTTCCCACCAACCGAATATGGTTAAGAAGCTTGACATTTCCAATTAAACATCGTACCCAGCAACTAGTAGAATCTTTCATCGCCAATAATCACCGAAACTACGTGCGATCTTGTTACAAGAGAGACACAGGTCCATTCTCCACCCCCGCAGTCACTGGAGAGCGTTTTTCCTTCGAAAACTTTCGGTCGAACGTCTCACTCGAGCGACGCCGAATTTACTGCAGATGGAGTTGCGAAAGTAATTTCCTCGCGATAAAATGCTACAAGTGGATTCGCCCGTAAACTTTGCCGCTGCCGCGGGGCAGAATCGCGGACGATTGGTAGGTGGACAACACAGGGAGAAGTTAATTAAGCTCCACGGCCTCGTTACCAGCCGATGTAATGTCATTACCGATCGCCGGCGATTCGACCAGCAGGAGACAGAAAAAAAAATCATTGAACGCGCCCCGCAGAAACCTCGCCGAGATCAAAGAGAACGGGCCTGACCCACTTCTGGCCGCTGAGGTTAGCTCCGCGCCGCGAAAGAACTTGCAATAACTTGTCCTTCACGCCTCCCCAGCAAACTCAAATCCCTCGGACTTTCCCATGGTTTTTTCCTCCCCCACCACTCGCCGCCGAAACTTTTTACCGGCTCCGTGGCCTCTCGCAGAATGCCGGGCAAGGTCTTGTTTCCTCGATCCTCGTGATCACGATCGAAGATCGCAGAGGGTCCCTGGAATTTCTCGGCGAGAAGCCTGAGCGCTATTCCCGCGCGGGATATTGAATTACCGATGGCACCTGCGAGAGCACGCTGCTTAATCTCTCAGTCTCTCGGTCGGACAGAATGGAATTATCAGTAACGAGCAATTAGGACGACGGTTTTTGTTGGTTGTGAAAGTATCCTAGGCCGGACCAGTAAAGGCAGAATGCAAGTAGAACGAACGCACGAGCGCGCGGGCCTGTTGCAAAATCATCCTGAGATCGCTCGGCCCCGACCGGCTGGCTGGCCGTGCATTGCGAGCGTTTCACAACGGCCATTGTTAGATGGAACGATGTCGAAACCGCATCAATTTTAGAGGCGACGAGGACGAAATGGAAGACTGTTCCCCGAGCTGACCCCCGGACGGCGACTTGGTGCATCGACCCTCGAAACGTCGAATGAAATTCGATCGAAACCTTAGAACGAAGCCCACGGAAGCTTTGGGGCCCTTTGTGTTCTTCGAAATTGAATTTCACGCTGGAGTAGTGGATGCACCAGATGTACGTACTCCAAAATGAAATGTTTGCGTTTGATAAGCACTGGCATCCCATTTTGGTGGAGTTTAGATTAGAGGGGTTGGAGATATATCAAGTAGTTTTAGAGGAAGGCAAAGTGGACCGTAAAAAACTCACGAGTCGATAGCGTCCACTGGGCAGACGATGCCGCGCGTGGAGCGCCTAGAATGAACGAGGGGGTGGTCTCCATTTCCCGTGTAACTGACCATTCCTAATTCCCAACTTTTGCCGTGGCTCGCCGGTTAATCTCCGTCGAGGCTTCACTTTCCCTCTCGCCCTTATCCCCAGCGCTCCACAAGTGCAATTAAATCTGATCGATTTGGGGAATAAACGATTGAACTACTTCCGTGGAATTCGCTGATAATCTTTTTCGTTTAAGGGTACCCTCCGGTCAAAATGCTTGAAAAGTATGTGATATTCATGAATTAATAAAAAAGAAACTGAACAACATATAGGAAAAAAGCTTTTTGGACATTATTACTACATATTTGAAGAACAAACAACAAAATTATTATTTGAATTTTATCAATTTTGCATTAGATATACAGCATTCGTTGTACCACTGTAAAAAAATTAGAGCTCTTGACGGGCGCCATCAGAACTCGTGACAGGATCGTTTGAAATAAAAAAACTAAAAATATTCTTAATATATATATGAATAATTATCGCCCTATCCGTCTTCATTGCAAACAAACAACCTGACGATTCTTAGCACATGTTTAAACACAATGTTGCAAAAAACAGTTTTTCTACGCATAAATCTGTCCATAAAAAAATGGGCGATCCAAAATTATTCTTTATGGATAAGGCGATAGCTAATCTAATTATGAATAGAATGCCGTAAGAGTTTTTGAAATCGGTCTATAATTAATCTTTTTACAGTGGTGTCCGTCAGGAGCGCTAATTTCTATAGTGGTATAATGAATGCTATATACCTAAGGCTAAAAAATTGATAAAATTCAAACAATAATTTTTCAGTTTATTCTTCAAATATGAAATAATAAAGTCCAAAAAGCATTTTTACTGTATGTCGTTCAGTTTCTACTTTTTTAATTCCTGAAAATCACATATTTTTCAAGCGTTTTGACCGGAGGGTACACAGGCGATGGATAAACGCGGTCGGCGATCGGATACTCAAAATTCCTGCCCAATCTGAATCAAATTATCCGATCACGGTGTTCCATTCTTTTATCGATAATCGACCTTCACGCGTCGCGAGAAGCGTGGGAGCATCCAGAGGATATCGAACACCGTGAGTGATAAAATTTGCAAGAGTAATAGAAGAATCTTCGAGGTCGCTGTTAAATCGAAGGGAAATGGATCGTTAGACTACGGCGTTTTACGAGCTAACCTTGAACCATCCCGAGCCAAGTGCGACGGTCGAAGTCGCGCAATAAAATCCAGCTTGTCGTCTCTCAGACCCGTGCTCCAACGGCCGGTCAATCCCTCTAGGACTCGCAGATGGATTAGGAGGAGCCATGTCGCCTTACGAGCGCCCTTCCTCCCATGGTAATCCAGTGGTCCACTACCCTAACCTACCTTAATCCGCCCCAACCGCGGGTAGGTTAACCCCTGACCGCGAGGTCAGCGCTTGGCGGCGTTCGTTTACACCCCGAAGGGATCGGAGGAACAAATGACGGTAAACAAGCTCGCCTTTCCTCCTACGGATGCCACTGAGTGCTAACGAGAGAACCGGAGAACGGAGCAGCGAAGAAAGTAGCCACGAAGATGAAGTGAAACGGATAGGTTTCGGTAAAAAACTGGTTTCCAGTTTCGATTAGCACTTGGAGCGTTACAGTGTCCCAGAAAGAAGTGATCAAACTGAGGAAGCTTCTTCAACTGATCCTGATGTATGAAGACATCTGACTTGTCTCAGCAGCTAAGGGTTGAAACCACCCTCCAGTAATCTGTATTAGATAGCGCAGCGCTAACGAAGAAGGACCTAACGCGAGAACCATCCACTGGAGCAGCGTATCATCGAGCAGGAAGCCCGAAAATCCCAACGCGATTCCACGTCAGAGGAGCCTGATGTCTCATAACTTTCGGCACTTCCACGAGCAGGGAAATGAGGAAAGAAAGGAAGGCCGAAGGAGTTTCGTGGCTCGCCTCAAATATTTACGCCTTCGCCGCCACAATGGGAACAATATCTGTTGCCTGGCAACGCTCTGTTAAGAGGACGCATTCTACTTTCGCCTCTCCCACGCTCCGCAACCCCTTTCTTCGATTTCGCCGCCGTGTTCGGCTAAACACAACCATCCTCTTTCCGGAGCGCGTTCGCGCACTTTCCTCGGTCCTTCCACTCCGCTGCACCCCAGACTCTTCCACCCCTTGGCTTCTCCGCGGGTCCGAATCGAGCGAGGAATGATCGACGCTGGATTCTAGCTAACCAGGGGGCAAGATTCGTTGAACGCAGACGAAGAGAAGGGACTGGCTAAGATAGACACGAGGCTGAAGTTACGCAGAAGACCGGGCAAAAAGGAGGATTTTCCTCTCCTCGTCTCTCGCTGCTTCTTCCCCGTTCCTGCAGCCGTGCACGCATTCGTGGCTGTGTGTTCAGCGAAAGAGGGTCAGGGGGCGAGAGAGCAAGAGAGAGAGAGAGAGAGAGAGAGAGCGAGAGAGAGACCAATAATGTGTGCTGGAGGAGAGAGGAGAAGGACGGTAGAACACAAGAGGGGAGGGATCAATGCCGGTTGCCAGGGTAACCGCGGCACCTGATCTTCATCCATCCTGGACCATACTTCTCAGTCCTGGCCCATGCACGGGAACGAACTGGGACGAAGTGTCCTTCAGGATACCTGTAGCGACTTCTGGAGACAGCTGCACCGCGTGTACAGACGAAATTCACTTCAAGACGAACAGGAAGGACCACTACAATCTTCCCCCTAGGTGCAACCCTCGATTTGGACTTCTTCGCCAGTGCACTCTCTGCCTCCAACGATAGCAACGAATTCGCAATTGCCAGAACAACGCTGACGATAGATGCAGCAGGAAGTTATTCAGGGAAAATCGATTCGGAGACCGCGAGAAACGCGTCTTCGGCGTGCACCAATGTTTTCACGCTCGTCGCTACCTGCCTCAGTGGCGACATCTACTAGCCCTCCTTTCCCTTCTTGACCTGCCCCGTCGTCGTATCTCCTCTCCACCGATGACAGCAACGTTATTTTTACTCTCGATTGTGGAGGCAAAAAGTCCACCGTGTGGGTGGGAAGCAATAAGAGAACATGAAATCGGCGGCTATCGACGCGGATTCCAGGTCCAGTCCTACGGAATTACTCGCGCCGGCCTGGTACTCCGTGCAGACCGTAGCTAGTACCATCGAAATGACTACTCTGCAAGCAGCAATAAACATTCTCCTCTCTTCCGAGTCTGCTCTCTGCTCCAATAGACTCGACCAACATGGCTACTCATCAGAACACAGATCTGTTTATCCAGTTTCAAGAAAACGTCTCGATCGTCAGTTCCAGGAGAGTAAACCTGAGGTGGCTGGGAATAGATTCTCCTCTCTAGAACTCCCGTCTCCTCCTGTTGTGCGACATTTTCTCTGGCAATATTTGAAACCAGTTTACCTAGGCTCCTAAAGATCGACCCGAAGGAAACGTCCCGACCAGCCTGGAAGAGACAAAATTCCGAAGAATCTACAGTGGTGTTCAAGTCAGTCGGTTCTGAACGCCCCCACTGCGCATGCTTTTACGCATCAAGCGAGTGCTCTCTTTTTTTCCCCCATTCGATCTCGTTTGCAGGCAGCGTTGTTCTGTTCGCGGCGAGATCGATTCGCCTTGATCGGCATCCTTGGCGGTAAAATCGACCGGACCGGGAAAATAACCGTCGCTGATGGGAAACAGGGGACTGATTTAGAATATTACTTGTCAGTTGGAGCGGACGCGGCGCGCTTGTTTCTGCGCATCAACGCGAGTTTTGGCGGGTCGATGCGCCATTGTTGCCCTGGCGGCTGCGTTCGCTTTGTTTTCGTCTCTCCCTCCCTCCAACTCTCCTCGCTCTCTCTCCCCCCTCCACCCGTCTCTCTCTCCCCCCTCCACCCGTCTCTCTCTCCCCCCACCACTTTGCCCTGACTCTCGTCTGCTCACCCGTTTCACCATTTTTTTCGCTCGACGCTCTCACCGATCGGCCGATCCCCTTTGGCTTGTTCGTTAACGAGAAATAATAAAACCAAAAACCACTCGACCGTGGGACAGCTCTGGGTTGCGTTTGCTACATTGGCGACGAATTCGTCGGCTTATCTGTTTCTTTCGATAAGAGGCGTTGGGTCATCGCGGAAATGCTACCCACAAATAAATATTTTACGACGTTTAAGGCGAGTGGCAAGAATTCTGGTGGAAAGAAGAAAAGGAACATTGTGGCCAGAAGTAAGCTACAAAGCGGGTGTCCCTGAATTTATCACTCCGAGAATTCTTCCACATCTTTTCCTTAATCCAAAGGTGTGTGGCAGGGATATGGTAGCATGATTAATTATTATGTGAAGCAATTTTAACGAATCACCTTTTATAATAGCGCATTTAGTGTTCTTTGTAGCGCGATAGCGAGTGGTCAGAATTATCCAGAAACGTGATCCCCGAGCTTTTCGGAGCATCGTATTTTCTAGAATCGCAACGCAGCCAAATGCTTGCCGGCCGAGTGCATGAGAGGGGGTCAAATTGGAAGCATCAGAAACGGTATTAGAAAGTTTTCCACGAACAGAGTAACCGTGTTCGCTGCCACGTCGCGAAAAAAATGCCTGCGCACGATATCTCTGCATGATAACGAGATATCTGTCTGCTGCTGCATCGCGCATCATCCGTCTGTTCTGCCCTTCCTTATCCCCTTTCGTAACGCGATTCGCGCAAATTCTATATCTCCCCGAATCTTGGAGGAAAGTGGAATAATTATAGGAAACAGAATTTTTACCCCAATTGCTTCTATAATTTATGCTCATGATTTTCGAACACCCTATATATAATATTTAATACAGTAAGTATACCTGCTAAATTTCGTGACGCAACAAAGTTGTTTGAGTAGATGGCTTTGCGATTATTTCGAAATACCTGCTACTTCTAAGCATTCCATTTTTTAGCAAACTAACGCGAGCCACGTGCGCAAACTATGAAGACAGTTAACGCAATATCGATAACGAAGTGGCTCGTCACCAGGCAGGCATCAATTTCTACTCGGCGATTGATAAGCCCACAATGTTGCGACTCGGTGTGCTCAATTGGAGTGGCAACCATTTTTCACTCGTCTCCTGGAATCGTGTTTACGGCGTGTCGATAAACGTCCTTCGGGTGAAAACAAATTCGACCAGAAATAAAACTCAATCCTTGATAATCGAGAATTTTGAGGCGCGAAAGAAGCTAGATACTATCAGGAGGGTTGCCACCTCTCCGGTTTTGAAACAAATCTCGGGGCTCTTGTTTTAATGGAAAAATCTCCGGGTTGTAGAAAAAAATGAGATAATAAGAAACTGTGGTATTATACAATGGTGTCAATTTTATATACAATAAAAATTATTTATTAAAAAACAGATACTTTTAAATTCTGAATTGTTTGAGCTTAATAGAATTGCACATTTGTTTTCCGTATAATCGAGAACAAAATTTTCTTTTTGCTTTTTCCATCTCCTGGTTTATATCACAATCTCCTGGTTGAAATGTGTGGCACTCCAGGATTTATATGGTGATAAGGTGGCAACCCTGGGTACTATACTATATTATACTATATTTCAAGAACCACAACAAATGTTACTGCTTCGAAATTTCGAATTCTCAAATATCTCCGCTTCAAAAGCCATTTCGTGCTTGTTATTTCGGAGCACCCTGTACAGACTGAAGTGCACAGTAGGTCTTTCATTTCCGATATTTGACTCAATCCCACAATTAACCGGGATTATTATTTAATTACTCCAAGCAGTGTGTTTAAAATCATGTCCATTCTTATTGTTAGTTACTCGGAAGGATTTCTTGATAATACGATATTGTAGTTGCGAAATTTCTGCGCAACGATGGCGAACCTCGAGGCCGACAGATACGCGAGCTGGTGAAAATCAATGCATCTGAATGCTTATCAGTTGCTCAATGTACATTGTAATGTTGTTATTCGAATGCCTACGTACGCGCAGTCACGTGTACGTAAAGCGGTTTTTATCATAAATTGTACGTCACGCGTGCCGAATGCCCGACATACGCGTGCACCTGAGATAAGTTCACCGGAAATGCGTCACGAACGACTTCTTTCGTACTTAGGTCAACCCGAACGAAACAGATAACGATGGAAATTCTTTTGCCCGCTCGGTTACCGAACCTGCATTCTTTTCCACCGAGTCTAGTTCCGATACCGTGAAAACACGGTTCACAGGGCTGAAATATCATCTTTATCCCTTGAAAAGTACACACGAGCTGTTCTCTACAAATGATCAAGGAAGACGATCATACAGGAAGTACGAGTGGGAGCACTGTACGTAAGCTCTGCAATTAACACCACGCGCGCCAAGTTCCACCACCTTTCGTCATATTCTCAATAATCAGCACTTTCGTTCCAATGATTTTTTATACCTTCTCATAACGACAGTGAAGCCATGCAACTTACTATCAAAGACATTCGAATATAGCAAACAGGAATACAAATATTTCGTTGAAAGTGGACTCGATCCACGATCGAATATATTTATATTGTATTTATTATTATTTGCCCCAGTGCCCATCACTATGCGTTTCGATACATTTTACTGCTACCATGTTCCTACAACATTCACAGTTAATCCTGCATCACGAAACATCACGAGGCAGTGAATCAAGCGTTTCAAGGTGTTTTGATCTTAATTGACGTCAACGGACAAATAAGCATTGCCAATGGCTGGCTTACGAGCGAAACCGACATTCTCATACCAACCCAGAAGACCAGCGGTTACCCATCCTACCGAAAGCTGGTTAAATACAAGAAAATTTCATTAAATGCAAATCACTCCCTGGCTAGAATATCGTTTATATTCATTTCGAGTGGATCCATCACGAATTGACCCGACACGAATGTTTCCACATCGATATTTTTGGCAGTGAGCCTTTCGACGCGCATGCCCTTCGGGAGGGGAGTTCAAACAGCGACGGCGGATTTTTCGGCGTATAGGGACAAGGGAAGGAAAAGCTTGGCTGAAGGCATGGAAGCTCGTCAGAATCGAGAATGCAGGTATCATTTACGTGCCAGGTATCTAGAAAGGACTACCAATAGCGGCCCCGTCGTGCGTCTTTCGGCCAATCGAGAGGTAAGGTTAGTTCTCCCACTCGCGGACACGGAGAATCTTACTCTACGGAAAGTATGCACCGTACGTCTGCGTAAAATGCAGCGGAACAATCGCAGCCACGATACCGTCCGCGGAATGCAATCCCCTTTCCTTTTTCTCTTCTTTTGAAGTTAGCCTAGTCTCGTTTCGTTCTACTTAGCGCAAGGGAGACAAGGTTAACGAACGTGTACGCGGATCGCGACCGTGCAACGGAGACAAAGAGACTACGCGACCATCGGACGATTATGACATCATAACCTATCAAGCAGCGCTCGTCCAAGAAAACAATCGCGCTTGGGGCCGACTGTTTTATCGCACCACGGTGTATTCCTCGCGGAAAAAAAGACAGTTTGATCGTGGTTTAGCAAAGCTATCTGTCACGGACTATCGCTACCTTCTTTGATTTCCGTCCGCTTTCTCGCGGACGGAACGCTTCCGTAGGGACGACCCACGTAGCTAGAGCCCGGCCAGCGAAAATCCATTTTCTTAACTGGCGGGCCCCAGCGGTCTCGCGAAGCGGAATAGAACACACGACGGTGTGTGGGCAGTGTATGTGACACGACTCACCGGTTTCCAGTCGATCGTCACATTTCCAGGTTGCCCCGCGTTACCAGCCGGCCGCTGCACGTCGTCGTCCTGCCACCAAGGCGAACTTCTCTCCGCGGAACGTTTACGGCGAGACACCAAGCACCGTTGAATAAAACGATCACACCATGGCGCGTAGTAGCTGCCTGCTGGCCATCTTGAAGCTACTGACGAGGCACGCACACAATAAACCCCGTCAAGAATCAGGCACACACGGCGTAAAGGTCCTCCCAGAAGGACGGAAGACGAACGAGTGAATGCCTCCGCCAAAGTGGCGGCCATGATGGCGCCACTCGTCGAGCGCCTCGATGACGAGGGAAATTCGTTTGGCACCCCCCGAGAAGCAACGTGCCCGGTTCAATGTAATGATTCGTACAACACAGTACGATACAATGCACGATTACATGGATTGTAATTCACGTTTCGCGGTAAAGTTGCGCGGGATTCGAGGGGAGTTTTCGAACCGAGTTGAATCGCTACTTCGTCGCGCGGTTCACGCGATGGCGCCACTAGTCAGTCGCGTGGGTTGCGATTCAGTTGACAGTTTGCCGTTTCGCAATTTGCAATTGTCGTCGCGCCGCGTGAAATAAATTGTTCGGTAATTGTGCGATTAGTTGGATTTGTAGCCCGCATCGTTTTGTGAGCGACGTTCTTGTGTTTTTCAGCTGCCTCGGCAATCGCGGGCGATGGTACGGTGAGTATCGCGTTCACCGTTGCTAAAGTAGCCGACAAATTTATTTCCGAGTCAAGCATGCTTCCGATATCTTCGCGTCAGATTAAAGCAAAAAACCGCAAGCTCAGCGATGAACTTGGGCCTCGTTGTTTAAGAATAAGACACCAGCTCGCGCGGGCGAAGAAATCGGAAATTTCGCACGATACTGGACACTGATACTATTATATTATTTAAAAAAAAAAAATGTTATCGGTACGTGGGCTCGTTTTAACGCCTTCACGCGAATTCAAGTCTTATAGTACGAATACTCTGACAGAACACCAATCGGTATTATACTTTCTCGAGGTTCGTGCCTCTGCAAAGCTGATATTGTGATAAAATTTTACGATCTTCTCTCAGAGCATCCGTTCGATCCGTAACTTTCTTAAATAGATTTTATTCGAGCACTAAACAGTGATATCTACACTCTACAACAAACATTCTCGTCTGTTCACCCGTCATCAGCAATATCCGCGCGCTTTTATTGTGACTCAACGACCGTCGTCATTGGAAATCCTATACAAATAAATAAGAATCATTATTGCTTGACGTTAGAACGCTGCCGTGAAACTTTTTCGCAACGCTCCTTCGTAGAGGCCTCTCGAAGGGCGAAAATTCCAAGGAGCAAAGTTCTATAAATTAAATTGATTATTAAATTCACGAAATCTCGCCCTTCGACTGTTATTTCGCACGTTCCTGCGAAAGAAGTGGACAAACTCTTGGCACATCTTAGTAAACTCTTAATAAACGCATTATGTATATAAATAAGTTATACGATCGATGGCTCAATTCGAATTATTAAATATATATATAAATAATCTATATATGTATATAATATGTATATGAATATTTAAGATCTGTATGACTAGAATATAATATATATATATATATATATATATATAATATCTCGACATGTATCACATGCTATATTGACTATCGCGTTGACGGACGGGATTTGGAAGTTTCATTCCTCATCCATACACCATCTCTCTCTCTGGCAGTTCTTGTTAATAGAAGAAAAAAAATGGAGAAAAAAAATTCTCTGAAAGGACTCGCCTATTAAGGCCGCCTTTCCCGTTAGGAATCAGCTTTCCGTTCACCAGAGACAGAAACGTGCTGTCGCTTATTGCTGTGTTAGTAATCGTAGACCGTAAATTTTAAATCGTTAATCGCTAGTACTTTCATCGACTTTCATCTTAGTAACGCCTATCGCAAATATTGACTCATTGTTTATCGAACTCGTAACAGAGTGTGCCAGAGGACCTGTTAATTACTCGGCTAATACTTTCGCACGTTTATCAACAAGTGGCCTCGGCGTTCGAAACTTACGGGCTAACATTTCTAATACGCTCGTCAGATTCTCCTCCGAGCCCTCCCCAGCGTACTCCGCAATCTCCGCGAAGATCTCGTGGATATTAAAAGTAATTACTTTCCGCCGTCCCCATATCATATTACGCTAATTAGCCTTGGTATGAAATACTTGGATACTTCCGACACGTCTACCGCTCCCTCTCTACGAAGACTCTCGCGCCAGTTTTACGCCTAATCGAAGAGAGAAAAGGCTCGAGTTAGTTCGATTCGCCGCTGGTGACAGCCCCGTCGTTCGGAGGTCCTCCCGCTGTGACGCTGTGATGGTCGGTGGTAGGAAGTCCCTGCATGTCCTGCACACCTTGGAACAGTTTGCCTGGGAAGCCGTGCAGGAGGTCGTAGGAGACGGGCGTGGGCGGCAGGGCGGTGGTGTGAGCGTGCGGTGACTGCAGAACAGCTATCACTCTTCTGAGCTCCTCTAGAGCGTTTCCTAGATGAACGCAACCATTCGTGAGCAAATGAAGTGGCAGCAGCAGGTGAGGTTCGGGGATGTTCGTGCGTGAATAATATTCCGCGCGTCACCTTGCATGAGAATGTAATTCTTTGCCAGAAGCAGCGTGGCAATCTTGGACAATTTTCTCACGGACGGACTATGAGCGTAAGGGATGACGGACCGAAGTTCGTCGAGTGCGTCGTTCAGATCGTGCATTCTTCTGCGCTCCCTCGCGTTGATGTTCAGTCGCATGCTTTTCCCCTGTCTAGTGGACTTGGATTTCGGCGGGCAGTTCAATCGGGACGCTCCTGGTCTGGAAACGATGCAGAACTCTCGTTACCTTTAATTAATTCGGTGCTACTTCGAGAGGTGTGGTCACTCTGTGGTCGCAAGGTCGTCAGGTCCTAGGGAGTAGAATTGTTAGAAAGAGCTCCTAATATACCTCTCGTGGCCTGGTCTGTTCTCGTCGGACAGAGCGCTCGAGGAAGCGTGGGGCTGCGGTTGCTGCTGAAAATAGAAACCACCGAGGCCAACGGCACCCAAGGGAGTCCTCCTTCCAGGTGCGCTCTGAGGGTGCTCCGATGAGTAGCCAGCTGGAGGAGCGGAAACGCTAGGGTGGGACGCCCCCGGCACCGAGTACATGGACTCGAGAGGTGCTGTGGATTGCGGTGGCAACGGGTGCTGCAAAGTCCAATTATGTTCGTAACACGGGATCAGACAGTACGACGTCTTTAACTCGCTGGCATATACAAAACTAGCTAATTCTTCTTTGCTCGTTTCCAAGCACCTACGCATCGTCGAAGCGTTTAATATCCTAGCATTATGTCGGAATCGAAACGACCTTATGTCCCAGACGTTCCACTGATCATAGAAGTTTAATTTCAAAGCTGATGCAATTGTTGGCGATTAAGTATTATCACCCACAGATGCACGATGCTCCCAGGCCCATGTGGGGTGCGAGGCGGATCGCTGCCAGGATCCCTGCTGGAGATGCGCCTCGGGAAGCCCCTCTCTCCTGTCGTCGTCCTCCGTCGAGCTGCTCTCGCCGTCATAGGACCTCATGTCTCAAGCGATACTCGTCTCAACTTCACCTGCGCTTCTCCTTCACCTCAGCCAGCAATCGCTGCGAATCCGCCTGCACAGGTAACTGCGCCAGGCGCGTAAGAATCGCCGATTCGATTATCATCCCCCACGCGTGAATATCGGATATGCATAGCGTAATCAATAGCAACCGCGATACTTACCCAAAAATTTCCTTCCGCCGCCCGTTCATGCACGGCGCAGGATCCTCCGAATGCAGCGAGGATCAGCAAAATTTTTTGCGCACCACCGCGTAACAAGCCATCCCTCCAATGAGATTCTTCCTCCGCGTGCAATCGAAATCACCACCAGCTCCAGTCAGTCGAGGCTCGCTTTAGCTGTTATCTTGCGAATCGATGCGTTTCCCCATCAACCCCGAGCAGCGTACATAAATCACTGTTTACGACCACGGGCGACGCTAATCACAGCCATGCTCCGTTCGCGCGAGGGAGTTAGGCGGTCCAGCTGTTCATCTCGCGTCCACCGGCCGATCTTCCTCCGCCCACCCCTTTCTTCGCCCTGGTTATTCAACCCGACCGCGTGTCTCCCTGGCGCCGGTTAGAGTTGATCTCTCTTTTTAGCATCACCGCGGCCGGTACACATTTCGGCTTAACGAAATTATCGCCCACGAACCGGACACTTCCGAGCAGAACACGCACGCGTCTATTGTTCGCGGACGGCCTGCGCAGAGGGTGCACCCGGTGCAACCCCAAATGTAGTTCCAGCCGCCTCCGGCAGGACGAGGCAGTGTCGAGCGGGGGATGCTGGCCTGGACCAACGGCTGGCGAACCCTGGCGAACGCCCGGCTAAGTTTCACAACGGATGCTACATCTGCTTCTTACCATCTGGTTAGGTCGATGCCCAGATGGATCGGGAAGGGACCCTCGTCCTTCGCAGGGTGCAACACGGTTTTTGCTCTGCCGTCACTCGGACGTTTCCCCGCTTTCCTCTGAGTTGGCTAGATTCCTTGGGATCAGCCACTACCGAGTCATGCTCTTTGTCCTTTCGTTATACAGAGAATTGTTTCGAAGCAATTCGAGCCACGCGAAGTCTATTAAATTTATGCTGTAACAGTTTCTCCGAATGTAGACGGTAAGAGGGACTTTCGTAATGTTCCATAGGACACTTTAGGTTTTTGTGATAAGAGCATTTATCAGCTGCTGTAGCTTTAAAGGTATTTCGAACCGTCGCACTCTCGCGTCATCCCCTAAAAGGGGATTCCTCCTGGAAATCCTACTCCTCATCTCATCCCGACGTATTTCATGATTTCATCTCGCGGTGCGAAGGCAAATTCCGAAATAGCATCGAGAGGAAGGAGAGGAAGAATAGGGATCGAAGTGCGCGGACAAAAGGGACGCAGAAAATTTCATAAATGGGCTGGGGTGGACGGGCGCGCGGAAACGCAGCGCGGAGTGCATCAGCCAGCTAGGGGCACGGTCGCGCGTAACGTTGCAGATCAATTTTTACGAACCGGGGAACAGAGCCCCGGCGATGGTGCGCGAAATAACGACGGATCGACGGCTGACACGTTTCACCGCGTGCGTTATACCTGACCGTGGGCATAATAACGCCCGAAATCAAAACCGACTACCGGGCGCACACTCTCGTGCCATATTGTCCGTTGCATCTGTCGTGTGCACGACACACACGGGGCGGCAGGGCGAGGGGGGTGGTGGTGGTTGTCATTCGCAACGAACACGTTCGACGAAAACTCTGTATCGCCCGCCTTTCGCCCACGGAACAATGGGAATTTTTCGCCGCGGCGAAAACATTTTTTTTCCCCTACCCACCTCGTTTTCGTTTTAATTAATGCCGAGCGGAAACGAGGCGCTCCCGTGAAATCGGCAGGGAGGAACAGAGGATTTTCCTCGATTTCTTCTTGGTCTTTTCCTACGTTTTACACGCGCCGAAGTTTCACGGTAAAAATAACATCGGGAATCGATAAACTCGAATATCATCCCTCCCCCTTTTTTTTCTTCGTCCCTTTGTGATTGGGAAAATGCGGGAGTTCTGTGCTCCATTCCTCCTTCCGATGGACTCCTGTTTAAATATCTACCTACTGGTGGGAGTAATTTATACATGCACGAAGGTACTCCGAGTTGGATCGGAACACTGGGCCACTGGTATGATCGCGCGCATCGCAATGAAGAGGATTTCGCTACGGAAATGCATTCAGAATTTCTGAAGTATCGAGGAAAAATCAGCGACGTTACACTTGGCACCGAACCGTATGTAAAGCGGACTCGCGAGGGCCAGGGATTTTTTGAGCGAATGAAATCTACGCGAGTCTGCGAGGAGTCTATGATAGTATTTGAAGATTCTGTGTTTCATCGTATTTTGTCTTCCCAGAAAATATGGCATAGAGGGTGGTTGAAAAGTGGCGAATATGTAGAATTGGTTTATTGAGATTCGCGTGGAAGCGCCGTCTGTTAGAATATCGAACAACCGTGACATCCGTCGCGTCTGAATCATACGGCGGATCCGTCCCTTCTAATAGAAATAGTGGCTGCTAGAGGGGTTGGTCTTACTTCTGCCCGAAGTGTTTACTGTACGCAATCCGGCATAACGTTGCAGTCTCTCCGACCCCAACTGTTCTGGAGGTGGTCGAATCTTTGGCACAGAAATAGGGGCTGTGATACGTAGAGAGAAGGCTGGAATTGTTTAAGGAGTTTGTGGGAGTTGCACCCTCATCTAGCATCCCTTCCCCCGAGCTCTCCTGCGCTCGGAGCTCGCAGAATTCTGCCGTTAGCATTTTGCTACGAATAAGAGTTGGTACGGATAGTAAAATTCAGGCGCCATAGATTTGCATCGCATCCCCATAAATTTCTCTCGCATAGTGACAACGAATAGAGTAGAATTTATTCCCCGACGACTGCAGCCGATAAATTCCGCGTGGCAAGCTTCCTATTTCAGGCAAAATAAATACAGAATCTTTCTGGGTCGAGCACCCTCCGTCGTAAACGACTCGTTCGACGGAGGAGTCTCTCGAATTTCGGGCAGTCGGGAAAAGCGGCGGACATTTGTCCTGTACACGAGATGTCCAACGGAGTCGCACTTTTCCGAGATAATACGATCTAGGATCCGACGTTTCTCGCTTTCGTTCTTACGAGCAGAATATGGATGAATTCTAGCGCACGTGGGATTAGAATTCAGGCACATAGAACCCACCCTGTGTCTCGTAACAATGAGACTACGAAGAACGATCTACGGTCTCTAAATTTAATGCTTGAATTTCCGTATCCTGATCCACGGGCGTCATACTTTGACGCTACCAGCTTCCACTCGAAGCTCGCCCCGGCGGAAGCCAATCACGCGCGAAGGACCAGCAACCGATCCATGAGGCTTGGGTACATAACATTCCGCTGCAATTATACCGCGGTCCCGTGCCCCGGGACGAGTTCGAGGAAACAACAACAACGGCAAGTAACGAGTAGACGGTAACCAGGGAAGGGCGGTTACGGCCCCTGGATAGACGAGATTATTTCCTCGAAAAGCAAAAGGAAAAGATACGTGTCGAAGACCCCGGAAGGAGCGATTCTACGCGCGCGCGACTGGAAAAAGGAACTTTCGCGTACGCCCAGAACGTACAAACCTCCGTCCACAACGAAATCCACGGTGGCGCACGAGGGGGGAGGGGGCGGACGCGAGGCAGCGGGAGAGAACGAGATAGCGAAAGCAGGCGTTCGTTTAACACCTATAGATCGACCTGGTGAGGACAGAGAGAGGCCAGAGGGGCCAGGGAGGCCAGAGGAACGGAGAAGCGGATGGGATATAGTGAGGTAACGAGGGAGAAGGAGAGAGAGAGAGAGAGTGAGAGCAGAGAGGAATATAGGCGCGCAGAAACGCCAGGTTCGTACGGGGGTGGTTTTCGGTGTGAGGGGCTGGTCCGCGACCGGTGGAAAGTCCTGAGGGATGAGGGAGGAGGTTGCCAAGGCAACGCTCTGCCAGCCTCGGCTTACTTTAGCTCCGCTCGTGCACTCGGATCAATACAGCATCACCGTGAGTTCCCGGACCAAACACACCCCCTCGACACCCAGCCACCCCCACTGGCAGCCCAACCACCCCTTCGTTCATCCCGCTCCATCCTTGCCGGTTCTCCCGAGTACCCTGCTTCTCTACCACCATTCTTCTCTTTCTCTCCTGCCTCGTTTCTCGATTACCCTCCGGCTCTTTACCTCTTCGTCCCACCCGCCCTTTCTCTCTCTCTCTCTCTCTCTTTCTCTCTCTCGTTGCTCCTCTATCCACTCTCCCCCTCTCGTTCTCTCTTTCTTTCTCTTTTATTCGCTGAATGTATACGCGCCTCTCCCCTTTCTGGGGTTGTGACTCGGCCTCTTTCTCTTTCTTTATCCGTCCCCCCGGCAACCCCGCTTCTGTCCGGCGCGGGCTCTCGGTACAGTGATCGCAAAAATTATCGCGCCGTTTTCGGTGGGTCATCCTCGAAAACAATCGCGGGCTCGCTAGCGCGGCGGGGCGCGGTTAATTAGGGATTTAATGACGGGGCGTAAAACGTTCGAAGTCTGTAATTGGCTTTGGACACGGAGCTCTCGATTGCGATGTTGGTAGGTGACGATTTCAGTTGGGCTGTTTTTTTTTTATGGAATTTGTACTCGACACTCTATCGCCACCTTGCTCCTTTCTCTCCGAATATTAGGATCTGACCCTATACAGGGTAAACCAACCAGTGAATGACCGAATTGTTGAATTTATGGACCTTTGAGATTAATACTTGAATATATTTATGTATAACAACAAAACAACTGTTGAAATTGCATTTAAATTTATTTTTCTTGAAATTTCTATAAAAATAATTACTAATTATTATCGTCATTTTTAAAAAAAAACGATTATAAAATGCAAAACGTGTGGAAGCCCAGTAAATGACCGTATAATTTTAATAAGAATTGTACTTATTAATGTTTGCTTTACACGCGCAGCTAAAAATATGAGATATTAAAAGTGCAACTACACTCTATTTATAAACACATAATATTTTTAAATTAATAATTGACATTTCTTTGCCTAATGGTCATTCACTGGTATGCGGTCAATTACTTTTACCCTATGTTAATGTTCGTATTGGCAACCGTTTTCGTTTTTATTCCCTCGCGAGGAGTGACGAACTCCTGCTTTGCCGGTCGTAGAAAGCAAATGGATTTCGACTCTCTAATTTAGTAGCATCGTTTCATTCGAGAAAATCTTCACAGCCGTTCCTCTAGCAGTCGTGGAATATTAAGCTAGGCATTCGACATCGGGGTGACTATTCTTTTCTCCCAGCTGGCACGGGTGAGACGGCGCGGTGCCATCAGGGACACGATCCAAATTTGGCCAGATACGAAATCGACGTATCCAGCGATCATCCATGCTGTGGTAACCGTCTTGGGATGAATCGCAGCCGCCCCTCGATCTAACGAGGTTCGCGACAATTGATTTCAAATTAGAACTAGCCCAGACACACAGTCCGAAATTAGACCTTACCAGGTCTTCGATAAATCCAACGTCACACTCGCGGAAAAATATCTGAGCATTCGCGAGCGGAGCCACGGTCGTTCACATCGGGCAGTTTACCGATCGATTGACATCCTCGTCAACCTGAAATATGATTTCCTCTCGGGTTTAATTATTTTTCAATGGAATTCGGTCGACCAGGAATTCCCAGCAATTACAGGGCGACCAGAGTGCTCTCAGCGCGGCGTAGTTTATTCAAATTCGCTTCTGCGTCCGCCGAAATCGCATTCGTCCCGCGACGCGCGCCTCCGCCGGCGTCCTTCTAAACGTCGAACCAGATAAATTGCAGCCCGCTGTCCGAATAGCGTGTCTCGTTGCTCGTAATGCGCTCCTTGGTTGGCAGCGTGACGCACGAGGGTGAAGGGCGGGCGGATGAACAAATTCAATCGGACTGATCATTTCGGTTTTATACGGTGAAAAGCACGCGAGGGATGTAAATCACTCGGAGCAGACGCTCGCCGCTCCATTTTCGCCGGCTCTATCTCTCTGAGTCATCGCGAGCCTCCACCTTGTCGCGGGTGGCGAATTAAAAGGAGCAAAGAGCGGAGGAATAAGAGAAACAGGCTCCGCCGTCCGACGAAATCGCCAGCTTTCTCGAGACGTTCCTTACACCCTTTTCCCGTCCGTTCCCATCGCGGCCGACCGGAATCACAGTTTTCAACTCGATTAAAGTGACGTCACGCTGAATGGAAAGAAAAGGAGGGTGTGGTAATGAGACAGCCTCGGACAGGTAGCCGAAAGAGGGTTGATTTTCACTTTCTTCCCTTCCATAATACCGTGGCGGTCGCGGTGGTCTTGTTTCCCTCGTTCCCTGAAATTAATCACGGAAACAAGGGTGGCGCTCCAAACTTCGCCCAGAGATTTTTCGATGGCGCGATCTCGGCGCCGCAAAAGCGAAGACCAGGACGGGAGTGCGCGGGAGTAATTAGAGCAACGACGGAGTGGTAGGGAAAAAGGGAAGAGTAGAATGATAGGCGAAGAGGGTGGCTATCGCGGCGATAGAGAGAGAAAAGGTCATCGTGGACGTCGAGCAGCTTAATTGATGATTCTTGTCTGAATCTGGCGCTGCCTTCGTCGATGCGCAGCTCCCGTTTTCCCATGGAAACTTGAGCGAGATCGTAACTGCGTGAAATCGGAATACTGTGCCGCATCAGCGCTTAGAACTTTCCGGGATGCCGAAACTTAGATTAATCGCTGCCCTTAACCAGGGCACTCTTACCCAAACGCTTCAACGCTGCCCTTCGCCTTGAAAATTTCGCCCGCGCCGAAAACTCCAACGCCCCGGGGTGAACCGGGAGGAAAAGAAACAACGCCCCGAATTTCGCCCCGGGAGGATAAAGAGATTACGAGCTGGCGACGATACTCGAAATTCAGTGGCCGATTAAAACGAATGCTCGGGGAAGGTCTCTTGATTATGATCAACGACCTCCTTACCACGGTACACAGGACGGATCTCGGGGTTAGGGGGTGGAAAAGGATAAACTTCCAGCGACGGTAACCGGCGGAACTCCGCCGCGAGCTTGCCATGGAAAACACAAGGAGACACCCTCTCCATCATTTCGCTCGTAAATTCAACGGGGATAAGGGGGCGAAAGAGGACTCGCTACTGGTGCCAAAAAAGAAGTTCTCTCTCGGCTCGAAGATTAACGAAGAGGAGGAAGATTAACTGACGCTTTCCTCCGTCGTGCCCCTCTTCCTCCTCTTCTTGCATCTTCGTGCCACGGCTGTGCCTCGAGGAACGTGTCATCGGGAGAAATAATGGCGGCTAGCGCGGGATCAAAGGCTAATCGGAATCCCTTGTATCGTTCAGATTCCAAGCGAGGCTGTCTCCAGCGACGGAGAGTAGTCGAATCGGCGAGAAAAGTGCCATCGAAGGAGCGAAAACGATAGAAGAACGAAAATCAAAAGAATCGTCGTCGATCGTAACCTGGTTCCGATACCGGCGTTCTAATCCATTTACTTTATTTATGAACGTTGACTGGAGGCACTGCTCGAACGCAAACAAGGCGGGTGAAAGGCGTGTTATTAAGAAGAAAGGGCCCAAGTTGCTTTCTTGAAGCGGCTGGGGCCGATTCTTCGTCCCTTCGGTGGCCGACCGCGTGCCGTGTCATTTTTTCCTCCCCCTTTTTACAAGCGAAACGTCGTTTTTCCTTGGGCCGCGTAAAAGCGGCGAGGAAGTGTCGAAAATAAAACGAGAGCCTGGAGGGGGAGGGCGAGGGAACAGTGGCCGTTCAAGAGCGGGACGAGGACAAAAGTCGCGGCCGGAATGGGACAGGACGACGGCAGGGGGAGACTGAGAGAGGGAGAGAGAGGGCGAGGGAGAGAAAAAAAAAGGGAGGAAACATAGGAGCAAGAAGAACGGCACAAATGAAATTTAATAAAATTTCAAGCTCGCTGGTCGAACCGTACACAGAGAGCTGCCGGGTCCGTTGGCGGTCACCATGGAGACGCAGCTTCCCGCTCCCTGTGACGTCACTGCTCCATCGATCTGCAACCCCTCTATGGTTATCGCCACCACTGTACTCCGTACCCACCACCACCACCACCAACACCACCTTCGATACCATCACCAACACCGACGGCATCAGAACCGATCTCCCCTGTATACCCCATCGGTGTGCCGCTCTTTACACTCCTCTCCTTCTACGCGCACAACCACCCCTCGCCCGCGTGGCCGTGCACGGACGGGGGTGCACGCACAGGCGTACACGCGGCCGGTCGTGCACGTAGACAGGCGTACACGAGCGGATACTCACGCAGCATCCGCGGTAGTACGCATCGGGGGAAAGTGAGTAACCTTGCCTGGCTGGCTGGCGTACACCTTTCGTCTACCTTCGCTCAGGTGAGGGTGGAGTCGCGAAGATGAACGCGGTGCGGAGAGGAATAACGAGGGAAAAGGTGGGAGATGCGAATGGGAGAGAGAGAGAGAGAGAGAGAAAAAGAAAGCAGCCCTTATTTCTGCGATTCGTCCGGTGCACCCTTCGCCGGATCGCATTATCGATCGATGGATGGGCGCGAAAGGGGCGAAGGGCTCCGACGCACCCCTCCTCCCCCTCTATGGACCCCTCTCCGTTTCACTTCCTCTTTTTCCGCGCTTTATATCATCGATTACGCGCTTCTTCCTCTAATTTCACCTAGCTTCCTCGTAGATCCCCTCGTCTTTCCCGCAACATTCTTCACTTTATTTCTTATTTCCAGCCGAAAGCGGGGCGTTTAATTAAATCCGAGTCGCAGTGAAAAGAGGCAGCGTTGGCGCGACCGCCCTTAGACGCCGGCGAGCCGAGCGGAGCGGCGCGGGAACACGTGGAGCTCGAGGATGTTTTCGAGCGGCGAATTAAATTACGGGGACGCGGGCGCTGGTAAATGGAAATTGATATCGCAGTATCGCGAACTTATTTAGAGGATTGTCCGGGGTCATTCTGATTGGACGGATTTACAGCGGATGGAAGGGATGCGGCAGCGGCGCGAAAGCAGTTTTCGACATCAATTTATTAAGGATTTACACACTTAAAGGTGGATCCTGTGATGTGTGTCCACATCGAAAGGGTCTCGGCAGCTGGAAACCCGACGGATTATTATTATTATTACGTCTTTATTGCGTCTACATATATACATACATATAGTCTATATTTACAGGCAGGTACTGTTTCCACAGTACCGATATAGCTACTACAGTGCAAAAGGCGAGGTTCAGTGTGAACGCTGCTGTATACCTAACCATTAACATAAGACTAGAGTATAGATTCAAACTAAAGCTAAGAATATTGATTAAGAATGAAAGTTGTGGCATCACATTTAAAGGAGGATGCAGATCGAATAGAGCGAACATCAGCAGAAAGAGAGTTATAAAATGATGCAGAAGTGTATGAGAAAGAGGAGTGAAATTTGGCGGTGTGATGAGAAGGGATAGACAGTGATTAAACCGACAATTTGCTCTACGCAGATGACGCCTCTAACCGTAGCTCTCTAACCTCCCTTTAATTTCATTAAAAACTCGCCGCGTCTTTTTCCGCCGTTTCGCGCCGCTTATAGCCTCGTTAATCGAATCCTCGGTTAAGCGCGCAATTTATATGGAACACGACGGTAGATCTCGGCTCTATTTTTTTTTCCCCTCCTCTTATATATGTCCCTCCTGAGAGTTCCCACTGTGAAACGCGCGGTAAATATCCACCACGCCGTCTTCGTCCCCCCCCGATCATACAGTTTTTTACATCGCGAGAAAATACTATTTGCATCGCTGCCTTTTTCTGCACTCCCGCGGGATTATTCTCCCGAAGACAGGTAAAAAGTCGTTCATCCGTCTTTCATAACCGCTCGAGTGTCTTGGGAAACGGTCTGTGCGCTGCGTTTCAACTTTCAACCCCTTCGATAGCAGCAGTGGCCTTAGAAGCTATGACCATTTATAGGGTAAAGGAAGGTGATATGGAACGACACGTAATATGGAACTTCGTAAAATTTCGATAACGAAATAACGAACTCTTCGGACAATGGTGTATACTAGATCCATAGACACAATAGACGATGATATTGACAATTGAGCACTAGGGTAAAGGACCCAATTACTGACACCTAACCAATTACTGTCACCTTAAGCTATTTTACTTAAAATAACGAATAAACAAACTATAGTATATAATCTATAGTATAGATTATAGGTTGAATTACATAATTCTTTTCGTATATGACTTTACAACGTTTATTTATTCGTTATTTGAAGTAAAATAGCTTAAGGTGACAGTAATTGGTTAGGTGTCAGTAATTGGGTCCTTTACCCTAGTCGGGCATCCATCATTGGAAGAGAAACGTTTATATATTTCGTGGGGTGTAAAAGTTTCTGAAAAGTGCATCAAACAGTTAAATATTGTAGCGAAGATATGTTACAAAGTATTATTTTGATATAATTTATCATTGAATATGTGTGTTCTTGATTATTCAACAATAGTTTACCAATAAAGTTATTTTTTTCATAGTATAATTTTTAATTTCTTGTCGGAACATGTATGTACGTAATATGGAACATACCGAGTAACGTAGATGAAGTTGATAATGATGATGACGATGATGTGGAATGCTTATTTTGCAATGGTAATTATACAAATAATGACAATGAAAAGTAGACCCAATGTATTCGCTGCTTTCAGTGGGCACACGAAGAATGTGGGGCTTCCGACTTATGATTCGCGTGCCCAACGTGTAGGAGACGCAGAAAGCAGAAATAAATTCCAAAAATGATGTATATTTATTTTTTTGTATCTTCTATTTAATAAATCTTCATTTTTAGTAAAAAAAAAGTAAAGATTTATTAAATTTTCTTTACAAATTAGGGCCCATTTTTTCGAACAGCCGATTTTCACTCTTTTCAGTTTTTTTACTATAATTATACAACAATTGGATTTTTTTACATTTGACTATGTAAATATGATTATGCATTAGTTCCTTTGTCTCCTCGTGTCAATTTTATTAAAAAAAAAAAAAAATTTCCCTACTTTTGACAAGCTTTTGAAATCAGATGTTGCATATTACCTGTCTTTACCCTAATAGACAAGAAATGGACAAGTTAATTCGGTACGCAAGGGGTTGAACTCCACCGATTGAAGCTTAAATCTCATTGTCGAAAATTCCAGCGGTACAATGAGGTTAAAGGAACGACCAAGGGTTGAACGTCTATAAGCTGAACGGGGGCACACCTGTCCCCGGCGAAAGATCGGGGTAGAAAGGGTCCGCCGAGGTGGTCGGTGACGGGGGTGGCATCGTCTTCTGACGTTTACCGGTGTTCAGGGAAACTTCATTTCCTCGAGTGTTTTTCTTTACCACACAGACCGCGACGATACGCGGTGCTGTTCCTGCCGATCCGTCGACGTGGTTCCCCGGCAACCTACAGCTGATCCCAAATTTTATCACCCCCCGTGACCAATCAGGAGGTCGGTGTCCCGCACACGATGGAGCTAGACAGTGTGACGCCAGTCGTCCCGACGGATTTTCACCCTCGGAACGAACTCGACTGCGCGGAACCCTCTTTCTCTCCGCCGCGTTCTTCCCCCACGGTCTCCTCCCTCTCTCTCTCTCTCTCTCTCTCTCTCTCTCTCTCTTGGTCCCTCTCCTCTCTTCCCCATGGGATCGGTGGTCGCGGCTACGTACTGTGACCGAGAAACCACGTCCAGGAAAGAAACGAAAGCACGCCACTGGGGTTTTCTCGATCTGCTTTTCCAATTTCTTCCACCCCATTCCGCGGGCTGACACCTCTATTAGCTGGGGAACACTTGAAACGATATGTAAAATGTTCGGACGTTCGACTGGGAATTCTTCTGTGCAGCCTCTCTGTAGCCCTTCAAGTGTCTCCATTATTATTTTTTCGTGTTTCAAAAGAATGTCGAGGGATGAAAATGTCCCGTTTGATAGGGCGTGTCGAATGGTTATTTATATCGTTGCGTAACGCGATCGTTGCCGAAACGCCGTGGAAAACTCGCATTATCCGATTGTTCGGGCTCATTACCCCGGACCGCGAGCTTCTCGCGTTCTCATCGTGAGCCCGTGAAACGTTGAGTCGAGAGGGCCCCAGAATTTTATCGATTCCCCCAAACAGCGAATGCAGCCTTGACAGTCGGTATCGGTTGTCCACGTCGACGAGCGGGGGGGATAGGTGCATGGGAACCACCAAAATTGGAAAGGCAATAAGGGTGTACCGAGGGTGCACCTCGAGCGGCTCATGGGGGTTGCCTAGCGACCCCAGCATCCCCGTTCTCTTTCTTCTGTTCGCCAGCCCGCGCCTCTCTTTCCCTTCCAATCCCCCTATTTACTGGCTCGTGCTGCCTCCCCCCGTTTCAACCCCTCGGGTTCTCTGTCCCATTTCCGCCAGCAGCCGCGATCCTCCGCCCGTCTCTCTCCCCTTTGCTCCTTCTCGTTCGCGTGTCCGTCTCTCGAAATACCGATGCCCTCTTCCTCCTTCTTCCTAACCCTCCCGTTACGCTGTTTTCCACCACCACCACTACCACCGTTACCGCGTACACCCCCTTTTTTTCCTCCGTTGTTTCTTTTTCTCCCTGATCTCTTTTCCATTCGACGCTCCGTAGTACTCTTCCCTAGTCTCGCCCCTCTTCCGCCCACACCCTTCACCCGGCGATCGTCCATCGCCCCACTCTCCGGTTCCACAACCCTGAGACCATTTTCCCTTCTTTTCCTTTTTCTGCCTCGTTCCCCTTCCTTCCGACGAGTGGCAGCTTCCTCGTCGGTTTTCCGTGTCTTTTCACTCCGCGGCAGAACCGGGAATAGGCGGCCCGTCCTCCTCCATCCTCCGCGCCCTGCTTCCTCGCTCCTCGACCCCCTGCCGCGATCTTCGCCCCGTCCCATCTTCCCACTTCCTTCTCCTACCCCCTCTCCCCCCTTCAGGGATTCCTCTCGCACCAGCTCGACGGAAACTAGCCCTGACGGTCTCTCGCAAGGAGGCCGTGGCCCGAATTCTATCGACCCACGCTGTGTACCTACTATCAACAGCCTTCAGCTTCATTCACCCGCCCAAAAGATCCGGTTAAGAGATTGCGTACGCGCACAGAACACCGGCCACATGTTTTTGTTTTTGCCACGCCGCTGGCCGGCTTCCTGGCCCCGTGAACAGTCGAGCCACCCCCTGGTTACCGCCAGCCTCGTTCCCCTCGATTTTTACGATCGAACGCCAGCCCGGTTAGGTGTGAAGCACGATTTCTCATTCGATCGCCGGCCAATGATGCAGGTAACAAACTTCTGTCCCCCGTGGATCGTCTCCGCTCGCCCGCGACGATTTCATTCTTCGAGGGAACCGAGCACACTGCTCGACGAAGCAGCGTGGGCCCCGAGTGTTTCATAAGATAAGCTGGATTTGATTTAAAACGTTCCAGTGGACGATCCTCTGATTACTTCGATTTCTGTCTAATTGCACGTTCAATAATGCTCTGGGAGAAACAGAAATCCTATATTGTTGGCGGCTGTTTACTGCCACGCATAAAGAATATCTTAACGAGTAAATGCCTCCGAGTTACTCCGGCGATAGAGATTAATATCTCCATCGGTGAAAGGCCAAACACTGTCAACGATTCGTGGCATACGCGCCGAGTTACTTTGACCGCGCGAGCATTTTCCAATTCAGCGGGAATAATGGAGACTGTGGTTCTGTTTCAAGCAGATTCGATTCATGTATCAGCCGTGACGCGGATGAAATTTTATTCAACCTTGCGCGCGCATGAAATACGCGGGCCCTTTTACTAATGAGTCGCGGGCGTCCGATATTAGCCCGTAATGACCGTTGGCCGAACGGGTAATTTTCGCGTCGTGTCCATTCGGAACGCGACAAACCCGTGGGCGGCGTGTTTGTCTCGCCGGGGGAGGAACGAAAAGATCGGGTGAAAAAAAAAGACGGGAGTGTAGGAAACAAAACACACGGACGGAGGGGGAGCACGTGGAAGTTCGAAATTGGCCGAAACGTGGGCCAATTCCCTTTTAGAATGGCAATCATCACCTCTGCCAACGTCGATAACGCTCGTCGCTTCGGGCAATTTAATTCAAACATAAAAAATAATCCCTTTGATGATAGGCGGAGGTCGGCTGGAACGGAGCCAACGGTCACGGCGAGCCCGGCTCGGTGACCAATCTCCATTTTCCGCTAGATCTTTGGCAAAAATTCCGTTTCCCCGATCGCGCTTCGGCGTCCCACGGCCGCCGCGGTGGGGAACACACGTTGCAAGAGTGACAGCTTTCATTATTCAATCAGAAATTAAAAATTCGTAGGGAATTGACTCGCATTCGACTCTCTGTACTTCGATCTTCTACAGTGACACACAAATCTGTTCCCGAAGAACTATCATGAACCGTAACTTGCTGTATTTGAGAAGATGATCCCTGAAAGTCGATGTGTTATTAACTCTACGGTATCTAGACCACAAAGATCGATCTCCCAGTAGCAAACTGAGACCAGGTTCACGCCTGCATGTCCGTTGACCTATCGTCAATGTGTCCCTGATCCTCAAGACACACAAATCTTGTTGGCTCTCCGCAGGTGACACGAGGATTCCGCTTCTGTAACAGCGGCTGGCTATTAGACAGCCCCACGACGCCTACGACACTCACTGATAACCTCGGGCTGGCAATTTTATGGTTCCCAAGGCTCTTCTTCTCGGGATTCGATTTTCTCGAATCGATGCCCACAATCCTGCGCGATTGAGATAATCCTGGTGAACGTGATTCGCTTCGCTCGAGGAAGAAAAGCTTGTTGTCCACAGCGTTCTATCGCCTGCAATTGTATTTTCGCAATTCAAGCTCGACAGTTTGGGAATCTTTAGATGTCAATGCGATACTAACAAGGAGAGTATTTTAGGTGTCCGCCTCCGATCATTTTGATTTTTGGATATGTTATAGAGGACCGAAAAATAAGAAATACGTGTTTTTTTATTTTTCCCCGTTTTCATATTTGGGGGGGTGAAAACTGCGTTCAAAGTTAGGGTTGAAAAATCATTTTTGTGGAATATCTCGAGAACTATTAGAGATAGGGGAAAATCTGGCGAGTCAGTCATATTTCGCATTGAAAGACACAAAATTCGTCCATTGACACTATTCCCCTATCTCTAATAGTTCTCGAGATATTCCACAAAAATGATTTTTCAACCCTAACTTTGAACGCAGTTTTCACCCCCCCCCCAAATATGAAAACGAGGAAAAATAAAAAAACACGTATTTCTTATTTTTCGGTCCTCTATAACGTATCCAAAAATCAGAATGATCGGAGGCGGACACTTAAAATACTCTCCTTGTAAGATCCTCGATTCTTCTTTGTCGGTGTTCGAGGAAAGCACGAGAATATACTGCGAAAATGTGTGCAATTGATATTAGTCTTCATACAATTAACGCGCAATGGATATGGGAATGACACCGGAGAAATCTTCCGACAACAAAGTAGATCTGACGAGCACTCGATCATCAGCAGACGCCTGCGTCTGACCAACAAGTGTCCAATACTACTTACCGCCAATCTAGGCATCGGACCGCGCAATAATTGAATGCCGTCGATATAAACGAATGTAAGGTATCCAATTCATTTCACGCAACGTTGCGTAATCGACAGCGATTATCGCACTTTTAACGGAAACGTTTACAGTAGATGTTAATATTCTCCTTCGTTATCGACGGGGCCATTAATCTCTCCCAATGTACCCATTAAATTCTGCCATTAAAAATAATTAATCGCCGTTACGTTCGACCCGTTCGTCCATCGAATTTACTTCGTAAACAGAGGCTACTGCACGTTGCTCGTACTTTAAATTCTTTAACGTGGCCACATACCATCCGCGGAGAATTTTTCAAAGTCCCATGTATATCGAGGGAGTATTTAATAATGGACTGCCCTTCCGTCTCCAAATTTACGTAGTCGCTGCCCTCGCGTGCCTTTGGTTTACACAGTGGCCGTGTCAACTACCAGTTAATTGCTCAGTGTAGTGCTCGACCAATATGCCCACATATTCGTGACAGATAACACGGTTGTGTGCCTCGAGGTGCACGCGCGTACGCAATGCAATTTTCTGCACATCGATGATTAATAAACCACTGAGGGAACCTCGTTGCCTGACCCTCCTATAGCAGCCAAATGTAACTGCACCTCTAAACATTGTTAGATCGCATTCAAAGAGGCGAAATGTTAGAGCGCACATAATCACTGCAATTTCCATATCACACTCCGTTAACAATCCAGAAACTTTGCTGCGGCAGAACGCGAGCCAATACCAAGCTCTTCGATCCGCGGAATAGGAGTCGCGCCGTACCTTCAAACAAGATAGAGCCCAGTTTCCTTCGCTTCGCTCGCATTGCCGCGCGTTAAATCGCGGAGACTCTCTTCGCGTGAATGCAGCATTAATTTCACTGCACCGCTCGATTCGAGCAGCCGAGTCCCGCGAGCAATCGCCTCGTTCCGCTAATTGCCGATCAATTTTCCAATTTCCGCGGCGTTGTCGCGCTACCGAGCGAGGAAAAAGGGACGCCCGCTCAGTCGCGTGACGGACTTATTACGCCGAAACAAAAGTTTACGTACAATTTTCGTACTCGCGCCAGGGGAACGATCCATAAAGGAAAAGTGGAAGGGAGGGGCGAAAGGGAAGGGAAGAGGGAAATCCGGTGGAAGTACGAGGCAAGGCTTTCCAGGGCCACTCTTTCCCTTCTCGGGAACTTCATCTCCAACAGGAAAAGAACTTTCGAACTCGAAAGATGGCGGCAGCCCACGGGGGGTGGCCGTGGGTGGAGATGATTATTAGAGGAGGGGCAATCGGCGATAGTGTTCGCGAGAGGAAGCAGAACGGGGGCGACCGGATGAAACTTAGATTTTCTCCCTGAACGTTGCCTCGGCTCCGCGGAGCGTGCGTCGAAGCCTAATTGATATTAGGAAGTTGAGGGAAGGCTGAGGAAATAGGGCGGAACGAGCGGTTAAAAATGTAGTGGATAGCAAACTTGGAGCGGTCGGCTCTTGTTTGTTCCCGATGAAAATCGCGGCCGGGATTGCTAATTGCTTCCGAGACTCGGGTTTACGTACGATTTTTTTTTTTTTGCACCGGCGGCGTGGGAAACGAATTTCTAACCGATTTGCACGCGACGTGCACGCCGCTGGAAGCGGTGGGACGTTGTTACCTGTTGGCGAGGAAATGGATTTTAATTTCCCCCCGTTCCCTTTGTATCTCGCGCTTCTCGTCCGACTCTGCGAGAGGGGGGGGGAAGAAAAGGTCGCTAATAATACCCCGACGCGAGGATGCCGAGTGCAAGAAACGGAAATGGCGTGGCGTAAACGAGTCGTTTCGGTTTTCCGCGTACAAAGGCAGGCTGGCGGGGAGGGATCAAAGTCAATTTTTTTTTCGCCTCGAGCCCGATGTAGAAATAATCCGGTAAAAGGCCTCTCTGCCAGCGGATACTTTTGCGCGTGCGGCGCAAGACGCCCGTAGTCTTCTCGCGCTGAACAAAAACTTCGACAAAGGATCTCGCCTCGCGCCGTGTAAAGGCAGCTTTTTTTAGAATTGCAAGGTAAGGAGAGTCGATTGAGGAGCGGCGCCTTTGTCGCGTCGAATAGGATACGAAATAATGGATGAATAGTACGAATTGCATGGAAAATTCGCGAGAAGCACACCTGTTCCTATGTACCGATTAATTATTGCTCGTCACTGCGCATCGTTACAACACTTTGCTGACGATCATTCGATCCTTTAAATCCTTGGAAAAAGTTATATATTTCCAAGCGGCACGTTCCCCTCTAGTTCTTCGAGCTGCTCGTCGAAGAAACCCGCATACTCTGTAAAAGTGTACCTAAGAAAAGCGAGCTATTGCTCTCGTCATCATCCATCTATTCCGTTCGCTCGTGCAATATCGGAGATGTCGCGCGAGCAACGAGCTGGTCCTTTCCCAAAGAGGGGGCGAGTCCCCTAAGGTGTAGGTGGCGAGCGACGAGACCTTGCACCCCGAAATTTACCCCCCTACGCGGGCAGAATCCGAAGGGACCCGACGAAAACACCGGCCCGGAGATTCTCGTTTCTGGGTGACTCGTGGGTGAAAGAAGAATGACGATGAGAATGCTGGGACAAAGCGAGAGGGGCGCGCGGAAACGCAGGAACAGAGCAGCACATTACGGGCGGTACGCCGACTGGGCGGCGAAGGGTGGAGATGCGAGGATAGAGGAGAGAGCGAAGCTGGTGGCTGGTCGAAGGGGGACAAAGAATTAGGAAGGAAGGAAGTAAGGATGGTGCGAGAAGGCGCGAGAAGGACAGCCGCCGCTGGATCTCTCTCTCCCCCTGAAGGTTGCACGCTGGAAGGGGGTTGCACGCCCTTGAACGAAGACGGGCAACAGGAGCGTTACGACGTGCATCCCTCGAACAGAGACGAACGCATCGGGGATGTAACATAGCGGGGGGGGGGGGCGGCCGAGCCGCGGGGAGAGACAGAGAGGGCACGCTGCTCGTCGTCGACGGCGGCGGTGTACGAGGCTCGATTTTCTGGGTGACGCTTGCGCGACGAGCATTAAGCCGCGCTCGCGCCATCCAGCCAACCACCACCAGCATCGGCGACCAACCACCTCCGCCATCCTCCAGGCGGGCAACGAAACCGCTGGCAGAGAAACGGCTGGCACCACCATCAGTGCGATCACGAGCATCGCCAACCCCGCGTCTGGCCGCGGAAAATGCGCGGCAGGGGTGGAAAAGGGCCGACGACGAGAGAACGTGCACCCTGGCTGGCTGGCCGATGGTTTTCGGGCACAGACGACACGGCGCGGCGCGGCGGCCTGCTCGCGACGAGCCCAGACCAACGCACTCTCCCCCGGAGAGGGGGCTGACTGGATAAAAGGGGGAGGGAGGCTCCAGAGCCGGCATCCCACGTTCCAGGGTGGAAACCGCTGGCATCGGAGGGCTGGTGGGGGATTCCAGAGAGGGCTAAAACGAGAGCCAGCTTGGTGGGAGGGAGAACAGTCGATCCCTGGGGCACCCGCAGGGGGATTGGGGGTTGATATCGAGGGGCAGGGCTAGGTGGGCGAAGACGGAGAGGGCGCAGTGGTCCCGCGACCATCAAACCAACAACACCGTCCCGACACAAAACGGCGCATCCTCCTGTGCCCCCTTCTTCTTCTTCTGCCTGCTGCTTCTTCTTCTTCGTCCACACGTCCTGCTCCACTGTAGTCGACCGCGACGGCGACCACCTCGGCCACGTCCTCCGTTTCGCGTCGATCCGACGGCGACGCGACGTCCATCAGGTCATCACCGACGGTGGATTTCCACCCGAGAGTTCTCACCGGAGTTCCGCCATCTGGACCTGCCGCACCGCTGGGCCCGCGAGCCGTTCGGAGAACGGCGATTCGGGGCGGGGGATCCGGAGCACCGTAGGATGAAGATCTCTGGGACAACGGAGTTCATTCGCAGGTAATATATTTCAGGATTCTAATGTCGGTGGTCTCAAGGTCAGTCTTCGGGGGGGGATCGTTTGGTTAAATTTCTTTTATTGAGTTCGAGGTAGGAGTTGGGGGATGCTTGAGCGTGGAGATTGGTCTCTGAGTGGTGGCACTCGGCGAGGATTCTTGTCGATACGTAATTTTCTGGTGGTTCAAGGTTGTCCAGCGAGCGGGGAGTGACGTTCGCGTTACTTCAGGGTCATCGCTAATGCGCTCGGAAGTTTTTTCCCTAGATTCGTAGGACGTAGTTTGTCATCGGGGGGATTATCGATCATGGGGAATTTAATATTGGTCGTCGAATTGTTATTACACCTGTACAAGTATCATATGTGATAAGACAATGATAACATATCAATTTGTTACTCAGAAGGAAGCACGTAAAAATAAGAAATCCAGTTTTGATCTTGTTCCATTACAGAAAATTGTACGTAATATCGTGAAAAAGAATCGACACGCAATTCGTAATTTATTCGAGTCTGGAAATAATTACCCCAAAATCGTTATTGTTTACGCCAAGTTCCACCATCCGAGACGATAAATGGAATGGCATATGATCGACTATAAATTTCGACAAAAAAAAAAGGAGAATCTACATTCCATAGAGTCACCATATGTTGCCATATGGCTAATGCTCTTAGAAAGCGTAAAATTAATGTTGGACAAATGATCCTGAACACGAAAGTCCACTGTAATAGATTGAACAAAATTCATTAGACCAGCACTCTCTTCTATAATCCCTGCCAGAGTTCTAAAACACATTTTCCAAATGAAAAAGTAAATAACTCGACTACCCGAGGCCACTGTCTCTACACGTTACAATATCCCGTGCTAGTCGATGAATATAAATATAACTTTTTTATAAAATCAGGTAACGAGTGCTAATGAAGCTCCCCTCACATGTCCCATTAACGTTCCTCCTCGTTCCGTCTCGTAACCACCGCGAAACGTCCCGATTTCTCTGACACCCGGTAGACAAGGTGTTCCCCTATTCCGCGTAAGTACATTATGGTGTGTACTGTTGTTTTATCAGTAGTGCAGGATCGCCATGGCTACGAAGTATGAATAAGCCGTTGCCAGCACGTCGCCGCTAGCTGCCTAATTACCATTTTCGTAATTTTCTGTCACGAAACTGACTTTCAGCCGCCATCCGAAGCGGGCACTCGATCGCGCCCAAAGTGCCGCGAAAGCCGCGACGAGAAAAATCTTTCGTCAGATAATCCTTATAGATCTATCGATCGTTCTGATATCAATATCAAAGCTACCCTGCCCTTTCCACGATACTTTCAGACTTGTACAATTTAAAGTACCGATCGATCAACGCTCTTAAATAACTAAGTCTCCAACATTTCTCACTTCTGGCCCCATTTCGATCCCACTTTTTTTATATTTAAAATTCATTTAGATTAAGATAGAAGTCTTGGCGAGATCGCACGACTAATTGCTTGGAAAGGGGTTTCGAGGATTGAACGATACCATCTAGCGAACTTATCGTACTGTCAATATGTGATCAGCTGACGAACTCGATCGGGGGTTTCATAGCGGGCTCCTATTTATAACCGACGGTCGTTGAAGCGTTGCTCGACAGCTCGATCGCACTAGAGAAATTCAATTCTTAACCGTGCGAGGGATCCACACTCCCAGACAGCCTCCCCCGTCACCTCGAGGAACTTTAGCAGCATCCCAAATCCGATATCCTCCCCTTAAGAACCGTTGCCTATCGCGCTCCTTGGCTCATCCTTGAATCCATCACAGCTTGGATTCATTCAACAAACAAATCCATAACCATAGAGAGTGGCAATCCTATTCTCTCCACGGCGCTCTACGCGTCAACGCATTTGATTCCTCCGCTCTCTAATTGGATGAGGAAAGGCTGAAAGGTTGTGGAAAGTGAGGATTTATAGCCACGACGAAAAGCTGTTGCTGACCTACGACCACACAGCTGCCTGGGTCGTCTCGCCGCGTTTCACCCTCCTGTCGCTGCCTCATCTTCCTCCCTCCCGTGTTTCTCTGTTCCGCTCGTGAAAACTGTTCGTTTGTTCCAGATACCAGGTAGAGCCATACGGTTCGTCGGCCTGGTACCAGGGTTCTCATGAATGAAGGAGGGTTCGCCAGGATCGATGAAGAGGGCGTGCCTTCAGGGGAGGATTGGTATCCGTGACGTTTTCGACCCCACCTGAGAAGGCCGCGAACGGAGAGCACGTGCTCGATTACGTCACGAGGACACCACGGACTCGGGCGAGAATAGAGCCATTCAGCTTATCCTGCCTCGACAGGGACTTGGTCGATCCTCAAGGTCCTCCTCTCGCTGCCGCGACGATAACGAGACGGGTGTCTGTGGTAAGGGTCGATAGCTCTATTTTTCGCTTGGGCAATCTTACATTCTCTACCGTCTCTTCGTTCTATGGTCATTCGACTGGAGCTGTTTCGTAGATGTTGAATGGGAAGGGTTGTCCTTTGTGTACTCGGCACTGGAAAGGCTTAATGGTAACTTCCTCATGTAACCGTATCAAGGAAGAATGCTCTTTTCATCTTCTTTTGGAGGGTTGATGTTACTTCCTAAATAGTTTGAGGCAGTCCAAGTTTCTTTTAGGGAAATGATAAAAGAATGTTTCTCTACTCCTATTCAGTTCTCGAACATATCTCCCGTAACACTCTCAAGCTCGTAAATGCTCGCGTCCTTGAGATTTTATTGGTCGTTTGATTAGTCTCGTATCGCCGCGCCCGATTACACACCCCTGTTCTTCGCACTCCGATGACCTTCCCTTTGAGACCTGACTTTCATGCCCCCAGAAGGTATCGCCAAAGTAGCCGGATCGCCTAAAAACGAAGCAGGCCATCATCTGCCCCAAGCGATACGCAATATCCTCTGTTCTCAACGCAACCGCTGCACTATTCCTGTCGTAAAACTTTATCCGATCATTGGTACGAATAATCCGATCGTTCTCAGCTGGAAACTTTCATTCGAGCGGCATAAATTTTCCGAAAAATTAACGACAGTCTCGACGTGCTGTTAAACATCAACGACGCCCGGAGTTTAAATAGCTGGGTATTAAATTCCTCGTCTCCAAGGGTGTCTCTCGTCCGAGGGGTTAATAGGCTGAGATATCGGGACAGGGGTGAGGTAGTATGTGGGGGACAGGGGGCGAGGATGAGGGGGGTGCAGCACGAGGAGGGTTTAAATCGATGGATGAAACCCCCTCTCTCCACCCCACCAGCCCCCCGGTATAACCCTGACCCACAGTTCTGGCAGACGAGGTCCCAGCCCTTCCGAGGGAATGCCCCATTGTGCCACGGGTACCCCCCCGTTTCTTCCTCGCCCGACGGATGTGAATTGGCCTTTAGGGCGACTGTAGCTTTCGAGCACGCGCCTGGACACCCCTCGCGTCCAGACACGCGCCCTTTAAAACGAGCAACACCCCTTTTCATTTCGGCCGAGAGTTTTCGGTCTCCGGACCCCTGCCCTTTTCTGGGACACTCGGCCAGAGAGACACGCTCGGCCAGTCACCTCTCTCGGCGGCGAAAATTACGGGCTTCCGGCTCGTTCGCCGCGTTCCTCCATTATACACCATCTTCTTTATCGCCTGATACTCGCGCGCGCGCATATGTGTCCGTTTTAACGAGCCGCTTTGCCCCGTCGGCGAGGGAAGCTTTGCTCGGCGACGATGGATTTTTAAGTGGCGAAACTTTCGGAGGGGCGGTTGTTAAAGCTCGAGTACATTCCACCTTGATGGTCGTTACGGGTTTCCTTTATATATCAGACGGTGTGTAGATGTTACTCGCCTCGAGGCTAAGAAAGATATCCCAATGGAAAACACTCACTTCGAACCTTTCGATGCTCCAAAAATCAAAGAGGATAATTCTGCAGGGGCGTTATTTAGCTTCCCCGCGATTTCTCAGCGCCCGTGGAACCTCGGCCACAGAATTGATCCGATCGAACGGACCCGTCGACCATAAAACCCGCAGCTTCCAAAGTTGCACGCCGTGTCGAAACTGGGATAGAGGGTGCCGAGGGGAAAGTCACGGCTCCTGGTCGTGGAACGTCCTCCGGGCAGAACATCCATCAAGATCGGCGCCGATATATATTAGTCAGGGCATCCCATATGTCCCTTTCCACGCGGCGAAAAAGCACGGGATGGGGTGGCTTTCTTGATTATGCGAATATCTACAGACAATGGAACCCCAACGTCAGCTGCTCCCCGGCCCTGGATATCGCGGGGTCGTACACCCTCCCGCGAAATAAGCAATAAGTTATGGTGGGACTGACGAACCCCCCTTCCTGCCCCCGGCACCCCGCCCCACCCCGTCCGCCCTCCCCTTTGATCATGGGTCAATGGGACGAGTGGTATCGTTCCATAGTACAGTTTCGACGCTCATCAAGCTCAGTTCGCATCGCAACGTGCAGCGCGCCCCGTGTACACCGGCTCTTTTCTCACCCCCTCGTCGTCGAGCCTCTCGATTATCGAACGTTCGACCGGGACGCGACGCGCCAAAACCTGGGAATAACGAGATCGAATTGACGGTGGACTACGTGCCGGTGGAACATTGATGCGGGGATCGTGGTTTTTATGGCAACGGTAACGGTGACGGAGGGTGAACACTTGGCCAACTGTGACGCGACGTTGAACGACTACTACGATTCCACGGTTCCTTTCGATTCTTCTCGTCTTGTTTTCTTGTTTTCTTTATCATCGTGACTCTTCACCTTTGAGACACTCGGATAAGACAGCGTCGCGGAGGATCGTCCGAACGGTACGACGAGACGATCCGATGGAGGGACGTTGACAATGCTAGTGTACCTTTCAGAGCTGTTAGACTCGGGTTTCGTGGATTACTTCGGGGGAAGGAGATGTGTGGTCGATGCGGAAGCATTGAAGATCGAAGATGCGTGAGTCTGTGCTCCTGGCGTTCACTGCGGGCTTCCATGTGCCAACTTTTCAAAATTCATAAGGCACGCGGTGAATGCCAAGAGCAGACCAAATTCGGCGAGTTCCACTTACGAGTCCTATCAGGGAACTGGGACACTCCAAGGCGCATCACGCGTTGTGCGTGACCGGCGCGTTGCAATTTCAGAAGACAGGTCAGTAGAGGCTGAAATATTATTTCCCATCGAGTTCCATGGCTCCTTTTACTTCTCCCTCGTTCGCTCCATAGCTCGCTCGAAGCGTACCGCAACCAGTTGAACGTTTACCGTAGTAGCATCGTGAATGTTCAGTTAATTTAACGGATTAAGCTAATGATTGTTCTCGGATTATTTTTTAACCTGCTTCCTGTATACAGTTTCGTTCTTCGACTGGGCAATGTGATACGTACAGCAACCATCCCCCGTCGAACTGTGTATATACAATTTTTCTTTTCAAATAAAAAAAATCATTGTCCCCCGTACTGCATTTCTCAATCATTTCTCCATCACAATTCTCTTTCTCCATCGACTGCTTCCCCCACCAGGTAAGGCCCCTCGAATCTTCCCTCTCATCGCCCACTTCGTCGAAGATACACCCAACCTTTCACCCCTCGGCCCCCCAGCTTCACACATCCCCCGTGCGTTCCAGAAATTCAGAAGTTACAATATCCGATCGTCTCCCAAGAAATACCCACCGACATCCTCTCGATCCGTTCCCTGCGTCACGTCGCGCCCGAACTACGACCTTCTCCCCTTCGCATACCTTCCAAGGACACATTCGAGTCGAGTCGATCCACCGCGACCTCCCCGCAACCATCGAAGACCTTACTCCATCGAAGATAACGCGATCCTTCGTTCCAAGTGGCGATTCGCGTATCGACGACGAGCGGGTAAAGAGACAAGGAGCCATATACCCAGAGAGAAAGCGGGGTTAGCAATCGTTTTAAGTGTCCCACGGTGGCGCAAACGGGGGTGGGCGGCGATCGCGGGCTTAAAGTCGGAGAACCCTCGTAATGGAAATTGGGGGATTCCCGGGCGTACGACGAAAACGGCTGGTTGTATCGACCGAGTCCTCATCTCCGCGGGACGGGCAAACACGGGACGATGGAGGGAGCGGAGGGTTGGCCAGGGTGGCGGGAGGGGGTGGGTGGAATCGGCAGGGGTTGGACGGAGGTTTAAGGGTGGACGTACGTTGCCTGGCAACGCATCCCTTCTCGCAGCATCCCCCCGTGGACCGCCTCGACGCCGCGTTACCAACACCACCGCCGCCACCCCCGGATACGCTGCCTACCACCGAGCCACCCCCCCCCCCCTGTCCTCGGGAGCACCTCTGCCTCTTTCCAAAGCGTCCAACACTCCACGCAGCTTCCTCCATTATTCAGGGCCTCCGATGCTCAACCACTGTCCCTTTTTCGCCCGCCCACCCCCGCGCCCCGGGATGCCCGCGTTTTTCTTCTCTTCCAGCTTTCACCGGCACCGGGGGGCTGCCGAGAACTCCTCTCCCCGGGATAATGGAAGTCTGAGAACGCGAATTAGCCGCTCCCCTGCCCGCGGCTGGACCGGTGGATTATCGACGATCGTCGCGCAGGAGGGAATTAACGCCCGGAGAATTCCCGCTTTTCCTAGCGGACACGCGGGCGCGTGAACGACTGCCGAGGAGGGTGGCTCCGGCGGTGGATCTCGGATGGCCGAATGATTGTCTGGATTTAATGTTACACGTGTGGATTAGGGTCGCTGTGAAACGTAAGAGCGCCGATAGAGGGGTTTGTTTTAGAGGCGAGAGTTATTGCTGCGAAGGTAATGGAATGATTATCAGCGAGTGAGTTGGATGTTGCTTGAGGGTTCTGTGAATCGATACGACTTTGCTGCATCCGTCTCCCGAGACCGTCGGTTATTAATTCTGCTTGATCGATTCACTTGCCAAAACCGACGGTACTTTAGATCGTAGATACACGTAGAAGTAGCTCTAGTACTACAAATAGAATATTCTACTTATTTTGTACATTGTACGGGCTCCTTTGATTCCTTGTCTGTAGTTAAGACTTGAACGTAGCTGTACATATAATGTAATCTGTTTGCGTACGAGGAGAGTTGCGTGACCTGTACAGAAAAAAAAATATATATATATAAATGGAGTGTAATGGAACATGTTCTGACTGCATGACGTGTAATGTCACTTGAATAAACGACCCATACGCAACATCGAGGTACTGTCTCTGAGTGAATCACAAAATGCACCGAACGATCGAAACCTCCTTCCCGTAATTGCGCAGCTGTTTTCCCGTCGCTTCTGAATAAAACGCGCGTAGCTTTGCAACCAGACCGCCGATTTCCCGTTCACCCTTTCCTCGTTTCCCCCGTCGAGGACCGAGGCGGTGGGATTGAAATCGGTCGACAGATTGATCGCGCAATAAAGTATAATCCGAGCCAGCGCTTGTTAACTCTGGCGTTCTTTCGTCGGTAGTATTCTCCGAGAATCTCATAATCGTATGAATTCACGCGAAGCAGATAGAGACATCTCTAGAAGTCGCTATAAATGAATCAGAGTCCGCGTAACTCTGAAGAAAAAGGAAAGCTTCTTCGCCAAGCGCACGGAGAAATATTTATGTATCTTATTTTCAACAAAGGGAAACCCATCGATCCGTCTTCGACTATCAGAACTCCATAAAAGAATTTCACATCCGCAAGCCGTAATTCAGCAAGCGCCGCGCCCCTCATCGATCAAATCTCCTTTAATCCTCGCGCGCGGGGTGAAACCGTGGTCGTTATCTCGTGCAGGGACCAGCACCATTATCGTATCTACTCGGGCGCGAGATCACCGCCCCGGTAATCCGTGCACCGAGGACAAACTCCGTCCCCATCGAGGCAAAGGCCGTTCGAAGGTAAAAGTGGAAGGCTATGCCATTTTCGACACCACCCTCTAACCACCGCCGAAACCCTCTCGCTCCATCTGCTTGGCGGCGAGCGTGGGCGCGACAAAGAAATTCAGATGAAGGTCACTTTACCAATAGGAAGAACCCGGAGGGGGTTGAAAGGGGCAAAGAGGCCTCTCGGGTGAAACAAGGAGCGAGGGGAGAGGCAGGTGGGCCTTTCATCCCCCTGGAGCGTTCCTGGATCGAGGAATAAATTTCATTCAGGTGAGGAGGCTGCGCTCGGGCACGCGTTTGATCCTGAATTAGTTGATTTTATGGAACAGGGAGGCGCGATCGGGGACCTGTTTCCTCTGCCAGTAAAACGGAACACGTATTTCGTTACTGAGATCTATTTATTTTTCTACATATAATATTATTCTCTGTATATCACTTTTTCTGGCTATTGTCGAGCAGAATAAAATACATTGATTGGAGGACTGAATAGAACTTGAGTGTGTGGAGCAAATGGTCTTAGAAGTTTAATGCAGAGTCGAGGAACGAGTTGCGTAACGAGGATGCTCGTTACAGGGAATATTTTATCGAAAGGATGAAGTGAAATGTCGGTGATATCATCTAGCTCGTAGCACAGGCATCGAGTAGGAGCGCGGAGTTTTCTATATACGATGATGCTTGATCGAACAACGTAGCGGAAGAGATACGGATGCAACTAGCACGTTCGCTCCTCCTCTGTGGCCTTACTCGCGGAATTTCACGGGAATCGGACACAGTAGCGCATGAAATATTACCACGGCATCCACGGCTCCGAAAGCTTCTTTCCGAAACCATCACCTCGGAATCTATAAAAGTAATAGGAATCGACATCTGTAAGACAGTTTTCCATTGGGATCAGTGAATCAATCTCCTAATATAATCTTAGCAAAATCGGAACCGCAACGCTACCGGTATTCGATATTCTGAAACAAGATCGCCATTAAATTTCATCGATTATTCTGCCGTAAAGTACAGCGAGCTGCTCGCGGACTAGCAGCCGTGAAGTTCGCTTTATACGAAACTTTCCGAAAGAATGCTTTCCTCGGGTGCTTAAAAACTTCGAAAATATTAAGAGCTCCTTAAACCAGCGATATCAAATTACCCGAAACGGAAATTTCTAGCGGCTGCAATTACGGCGCGCAGCTAGTTCAATATCCAGGCCGCGGTATCGAAGCATCGCGATTCCTGTGCAGGCTTTAATTACATCCTTTCGAGCCTCTCCTCCCAGCGCTACATCGCCCGCCATCGAGATAAATGAATATTTATCATCCCCTTTCCTCAAACCCCTAAAACACATTCGAAATCTAATTCCCCCGTCGGTCGGTAACGCGAGTGCGAGCGGTGTTTACCAACTCCTTGCTTCCCCGGTCCTTCAACCTTCTTCGATCGCGTCCTTTCAACGAAGCGCCCGCGAATTACGCAAATTACCGGCGTAACCGTGCTCCCGCGTCCCTTTCCGCCGCCACGCTCGACTATTTCGGTCGCTTCCGGCGGGGGAGGGACGCGCACGCCGCTGAAATCAGCGCACGAAATCATAAACTGAACAGGCCCTCCGTAATACCATAATACAGTGCGATTGTTCCTGCCGGAGGACTCTATCGGGCTTCCCCCCACGGCGTTCCTCTACTTCGGCGCGATTAAATGACAGGAATTCTGGATAACTTGTTAAGATCTTTACGCGATCTCTATCGCGGACGATGAAACCCGAAACCGAAGGGGTCGGCCAGCAACGAGGACACCCTCGGCCGGATCTCCATAAGAAAATCCTTGGATCCTAATCCCGTCGCCAGCACCCCCGAGCGACACCATTTTTCTGCCCCTCCCGCGGCCAGGAGCGCTCTCGAAACGCGCAAACAGAAGGAAACCTAATAGAAGCCGAGAAGAAGAAGAAGAAACCGAGGGACGAGGAGGGAGCAGGACTCGGCAGAGGGAAAGGGATAGACGGAAGGAGGTGAAGGGAAGGGAAGACAAAAAAGGGGCGGGAGAGGAAAAGAAGGAAGACGGTGGCGCGATGAAGGGGTGGCCCGGGAGAGGGAAGCAACGGCGAGGGGAGCCAGAAGGGAGGGAATCACGTGGGAAAGGGGAAAAGCCGAGATACGGGGTGAGATCAATACGAGGTCGCTAGGCAACGAGCCTCCGGCGATCTCGGTCCGAGTAGACAGGGTGCCGCCACCAACCCCTGAAGCCACCCACCAACCACCCACCCTTTCCGAACCAACCTGCCTCTGAATATACCCTGTGCACACCTCTCCTCCTCATCCTACTGTTTTTCATCCGGCTGTTTCCCTTTCCAACCCCCCGTGGCCCTCGTCCTAGCACCCTCCGCCCCCTCGCCGGGACCGATCGCGCTATCTCCTGCGTACGTACGCTGCCTTCGGAATCTCTCCTGCACCTGGCCGCTAGCTCTTGATACCGCTTGCAATATTTACGGTAACCGTTTGCATAGGAATTTCGATTCCGCGGCGGATACGGCCCAGCCTACTCGTCCAGGGGGTGAGCGCCGCCGCGTAACCGGAAATCGGCCGACGCTGGCGTGATTCTCCTCCCCAGGCCGATTCTCCGTCCTCCTTGGCGATACAGGAGCGCGCGGATGCTGCGTGCACCGTCGCCCAGGTGCTGGATCGATGACCGCTGGCCGTCGCGGTCGTTTGAAAATTTTCACAAAGAAGCTGAACGGTCGATTGATTTTTCGGGGCGAGACCTGCCCTCTGGCCCGGATCGTGTACCGCCACCTGTTGTAGTGTGCTTCGTCGCTGCCCCTAAACTCCCTTCCACGGGCAACACCGTTCGGGTTCCCTCCGCGGTTCTATAGTCGTCGGTACTCGCGAACCTTAGGCTTGTCGCTTCTGGAAGCAGCTTTGGGTGGCTGAGATTCCAGGTTGAAATTAATGGTTCTTGGCGGATGGGTGATTCACGTGTTGCTCTGGTGGGATGCTTCGAGAGTATGGGCGAGGATGATGCTCGCGCGGGGAGTTTCGGGGAGTGAAGGTTCAAGGATTATTTAGAAGACGCTGCGGGGAAGAATTCATTGATCTCTTCTACTAGCACTGCACGGAATCCGTCAGCCGAGCTGGGATTTGTAGAGGTGAAAGCTTTAGAGCAGCCTGGATTCTGTTACCGTCGTGAGTAAAGTAATTTGCGACAGAGTTATAGAGTTTCTTTGCTATTTAACTTTAGATTCCATAACCTGAGTTGTTAAATGACATCGAAGTTCAAGGGTGAGTCGATCCTATTTGATAACGATGCGTGAATGATCGACGAAGCTATGTGCGGTGGATAGATTCGTGTTAAAATAAACGTTGGTGTAGCAGGCGGCGCGCGTAATAACTGGTTTAATCGGACAATTGGCAGAGCATGGCTACGCCTCGCAGGATCCAGTGTTCCTGCGGATGCTCCGTCGGGAGCCATATTGCGATTACGAAGTTGGTCGAGTGGCCGGTCGTTGACAGGACACCTTTCCTTTCAGCGGTTTTGTACACAGGACATGTGTACGTGTTCTTCTCGTGTACTTCGTCCTTTTTAGCTGGTACCAGCCAGATCTAGCGAAACAAACGCAGCGATCAGTAGAATAAGTCCTCTGTTGAACATTTTCAAATTTACCACTGCCATTGGGATACCTAATCGTTTGAGGAGTCTTCCTAGTATGACGGCTGAAAAAGAAACTTATTTTTTCGGGAATTAAAAAAAGGAACCAGTATTACACGTATCATTTTGCACGTTTGTAGCTTTATTATCTTTTAAGACTATAAAGAATTTGTAAGTAAAAATATCCATTTATAGCGGAATAGGAGCATCGTGAAGAGAACAATATCCTTACGGATGCCAGACATGATTGCCAAATTAGCGCAGGTGGGTTAAAATTGGATTACAAGATTTGAACCAAAAAAACAAACGGGTAGAGGAGTGAAGCTAAATAAAATCGTTTAATAAAAACCAATAGCCCCGATTCACTTCAAATATATCAGACATATGCAGTAGAAGTTATGTATCTTATCGTTCGAACTAGAATTTTGGAAATATTTGCAAAATTTAATTACTACAGTCAACAAAACCATAATCTTCTTTTTGCTAAAATTGGTCAAATTTGTTTAAGACTTCGCTATTTCTTTGTTTCTTAATATTTTTTTCATTATGCTGGTTCAGACGATAGCCACGCGTCTACAGATCACCAATCTTTTTGAATTTTGTGTTTGAGAGAACTACAATTGCTGATATCAGGTTTGGCATCCGGAAGGATATTGTTCTCTACGCGATGCTCTTATTACGCTATAAAAGGATATTTTTGCTTCCAAATTTTTTTCTTACAGTCTCAAAAAGTAATAAAGCTTCAAACGTACAAAACGATACGTGCAACACTCGTTTCCTTTTTTAATTTACAAAAGAATTAAGTTTTCTTCAGCCGTCACACTAAGAAGATCCCTTAACCGATGTAGAACTCATTGCAAACGACGGAAATATGGAAAACACTCACGTGAGGAACAACCGCGTAAAGAATCTTCGGCAAGGATTCGTCCAGCCTCATCGTATCCAGATTGAAGCGAGCTCCGTCAAGAAACAGACCGTAGATATAGACACCGTCGTTCGGTGGTTCTGTGAAATCGGTTTCTTTCATAGGTATGAAGTCGTAGATCAGAAGATCTATCGGTATCGAATATTTCCTCGCAAAATTCTGACGTGCCCCGGTAAGAAAAGCCTGCGTGAAGTAGAAGCCAGATATCCAAAAGGTCGTCGGTGGCCCTTCGTCGTACCACTCCTACAAAACGATCAAAAAAATCGACCTTAAGGGTACTAGACAATCGGTTTTGTCGAAAACGAAGCATTCGTTTTTCATTTAATTACAAAGAAATAAATTGAAGTTGAAGCATATTCTTTGACACAATGATTATTAACGTCATAAGCTTTAAGAAAACATGTTTGTTTCACCAAAAATTAAAAAAAAAACTTTCGCAAAACAAAAGAAACTTTTTTAAAAAGCCTCTTTAATAATCCATATGTAGCGTCGTGTATAATGCATATTTTTGACTAAACAAACATGTGTTTTTAATATTACAATACGAAACGTCCTCCTCCAATCATCATCGATCATTCGAAAGCTCGAGAATGAATTATACAACGACGTTCCTGTAAGGACAAACATATGAGCACCTGAAGGAAGGCCAGCCTCTTCAAGAAGTCGTGCACGTAGTTACCAAGAGGCTTCATGGACGGATAGGAGCGGTTCATCCACAGTTTCGGTATCCTGCCCGTGATGACCGACGTGTAGACCTCCTCCAGGGTCGTGTGCATGATCACCAAACCTTGGATCAAGTTCACGGGCCCGTGAAAAATCCGTCAGATCTCCGGCGGCCGCGCTCACACGCTCGCTTTACCTTTGATCGCCTTCTGAACGTTCACCAGGCTATCCCTGATCGTTTGCAGGAGCTTGTTGAATCTTCCCATCTCCTGGACCAGCACGGTGTTCATGCTTTGATTGTAGAGGGTCGGGTATTTCTCGAGCGCCACGACCAGATCGAAGTCATCCGGCAACTTCGACAGAATATCAGCCGCCACCCCGTGGACGATCTCGTCGGGCGATTTCCCCACGTCTGTTTCCGCCTCCCCGGTGTCCTAATTGGAGGACACAGTGCCTCGTTAGCGAGTCCTCCGCGCGAGGGAATCGCGCGGAATGCATTTAAGGAATGCCATTATATCTCGCGGAACAGCGGCCGCGCGCGTGCACCATAATTGTCGCGGAACTAATGAACGAAGATAAGGATAATGGGCGGCCCCGCGAGACTGGCGAAGCTAGCATCGGGAATTGATATTTTTCGTGTACACGAGCTTTCGACGATAATATTCCGTTACCTTTTGCCTGAACTTCCTTAGCTGGAGGGCATGGAAAATAATCAGCAACAGATATAATTATTCTGTTTGCCACGTACCTAACGCTGTGTCAAGCAACTTACTTTGATCCCATCAATGGTCTACGCAGCGCAGGGATAACGAAATTGCTTGTAGAGTTACTTTCTAACGAATTTCTGATTGTTTGTTAGCTCGCTCTGACCTGGGTAGTTAATATCGAGGACAGCATCAGCGTGGTTTCTTGTTGGTCCTTGATGATGTCCGCGTTCTCGTTCATGCCAAAGACGCTGGGCGCGGTGGCCATCGGGAAGGACCTAACGTACTCGAGAAATTCGCTGTGATTGCTGACGGCTGGAACGTAATATATGCCACTGGGATCGAACAAGTATCTCTTTTGCGCGAGGATCTCGGGGCGATAGAATCTCGTCAGAATTGTGATCAGAGTCCTCCTGTCCCATTCGTCCGTCACTCGGCCACCGTAATTGCACTCGCCTGAGAGACAAATTGATTACGATTTCGCCCACTGTGCGGCCTAAGCTGCTCTTCAAACATTCACAACGGCGCTGATTGAAATTTGCTGCTAGAGCTCGGCGGAGTAAAATTGAAGGGAAACAGCTGTTGGAAGGTGCGATACCTGTTAAGTATTTCAAAGCAGTGAACTGCACGTCGTCGTATTGATCGAGGAAGATCTTCAGCTGCAAGACGCTGATGCGTAGATCGGTTTCGTTGAACTCGTACTGATTGTTCCAACCGATGGGGCCGAATTGCCTGCGCTCCTGGATGATGGCGTGAAAGAAACACAGGGCAAATACCAGCTTCTTGAAGGCCACTGTCTGCTTCGACGTCTCGAAGAAGTCCTCGTCGCATATTGGATCCTACCGTTTCAGGCGATAATTTATGCATCTCGAATATCCATCTTCATTCGTGATTACCTGTAAGTAGGATCTGACTATGTTTGCTCGCAATCCTTTCGGCGGCTCGTTGGTCATTTTCACGCCGTTTTGGAGAACGCTGACGGGAAAGTGATCCACTGGATAACTCGTCAACCATAATCGGAAATCTGGGTGGACAGTTCCTGGAGTGAAAGTCTCGCAAATCTGAAAACAGTTCTCACAGATTTCTGGCGTGTTGCAAATTCAATTTTCCTTTCATTCTATTCCCCCTTTCGAGTTCCGCCTTCGCCGCGGGGGCCTACTACCAGGCACTGAAAAATTCATCCGTCTACCTTCTCCAAATGTGGCATGAAGCTCTTGGCAAGATGACAATTCTGCAACACCACCCAGGTGCCGTTCTTCACCCCCTCGTCGATAAGCCCAGCGGCGATCACTCCCTGCCCTTGACCCAAAGACAGGGAGAAGAGCCTGTTGGTGCCGAAACCCTGGTCGTCGGCGAATTTCAGTAGAACCGCCATGGGATCGGCGCCGGGCGTCAGAACGAATATCAGGGGAATACAGGAGTACGAGTCAGCGAAGGACGAGACCAGATCGAAGGGCGGCGGCTCGACGTATTGCCGGCCCAGTTGCTCTACCAGGACGCGAAAAGTATGAATGTTTAGCAGAACTCTGGTACAGTTTCGCGTTCCAGATACACCAGAACTTTTCCCACTCTACGCAACATATGCTCCTGCGACATTGCGGTATGAAAATAATAGAAATAGCGGAGGAGTTCACAAGAGGGTTAAGGAGACTACTTAGGCAGTCAAATCGCTCGAAGAATAAGTATCTTTTTTGCGAATTAATTACAGGCAGATGAATACAAATTGTGATTAGTACTTTTGAGTAATGTTTAAGAATACTATAAACTGTGAAATTTTTTCTGCCGTTTTACCCTGGTTGCGAAAAAAACTGAAGTTCGGATCGACTTAAAATTTTTACAGTATCTTTAAAATATACCCTGTTTTGGAGTGTATCTCAGGAAGAAGCTCTGGCTTCCGAGATAAAAATAACACAGCCAACTGTACACTCCAAAGATGGACATTTTTCGTACAAATCGCCTTTTCCTAGTCGCTATTTTAATAATTTTCGTTCAATTTTTTTTTGGAGGACCTTCCTAAAATTGCAGGTTTTAGGAGAAACATATTCCAATGAAACCGTTGCATCTTTAGTTTTAAAACACTGTATAATAAACCTCGCGTAGCGCGATTTGTAAGACACATACGTAGATGAAAAAAATTTTTTTTACTCTACGTGATAGTAATAAACACTCTGCAAAAGTAAAAGTCTGTGCTTGCTTTCGTCTCCTTGTAATTAATTCGCAAAGAATACTAGATTTTCGAGCGATTTGACTGCCTAATCCTAGTAGAAGACAGGAATAAAGTCATTAGTAGACCGTTGGGTCTACTTTCTTCCATTAATCTTAATATATAAAGCAGAAAGTGTTTGTGTGTTCGTCTGTCGCCTAAAAACTTTCGAACGGTAAACTCTGTGGTCACGAAATGTGTTCCAGCTCGTTATGTCCAACTAACCCAGAGACGACTGTGACTATTTTCACAAAAAGAGTAAATTAAAATTTTTTTTATAAAATCAGAATCTAAATTTCGAGCAAAGCCGAGAAGTAAAGCTAGTGCCCAATATTCGGAAAGTTCATCCTAAGGGCATGATTTGAAAGCTTAACGCCTCCGCCACTCAGTTTTCTGCTGACACTGTGAGCTACTATATTCTACAAATGAAGCAGTCCTATCTCGATGTGACTCTTGAAACATTACTGTGCGCATTAAATTACCGTGTCGATCGATAAGGAATGGTCTACCTTGCGTAGAATATTTCTACCTTCCACAAACTGCTGTGCGGCGGGCACGACTTTGTCAGGACGAACGCACCGCAGCACGAGCATTCTCTCGAAAGGGGTGAGTTTGTCGTAAGGCTCTGGGAATGGCAAAGTGTGCGGCTCCATGTGATCAAAGACGACCTTCCAAGCGTCCACCTTCTCCGCGAAGCAGGCTCTCAAGCCCTGCGCGCAAAAACGGAGACGGGCGGACTTTGTACGCGACGAAACCAGACAAACCTTGCTACTATTCATTCTCCAAGAGGGATAATAAACGAAGCGAACTCGCACCTCCGCTGCTTGAACATTTAATACATTCAAGCTAGAGGGACGATCGTTATCTCGCACCCCATTCGTGTTTTATTTGCATCTCGATGTACCTCGTATCCAGGAATATGGTCCAAGCGGCACAGCTCGTCCCAGGATGTCGGGGGCAGCCATTCCGTGGGGTTCGCGTAGGGATTGTCTAAGCCGACGCCCCCGGTCAACAGAAACATCCACTGGGGCATCGAGACCAGTCCCTGTTTGTTCAGCAGGTTCACCGAAAGCAGCAGCGCGAACAGAAGCTTGTCCTTCTCGAACAGCGAGCGACATATGTTCACGTACAGCGAGTAAGTGAAGTGTTTCGTGAGGTCCTTCAGTCGTGTCTGTATATCGTCGACCGGCTCCGTGTTGTCGATGGTGTTGCCGAACAGGTTCACGAACCAGACCAGCGAGTACTGGTACATCGGGTCGATGTTCGCCAGAACAGCTGTTTGAAAAATCACTCTTTTATTCGAGGAACACCACCTGCGACCCGCCTGTCTCGCAAGGAAAATGGTACCGATCGTGAAGAAGAGGACGGTGCTGTAAACAGCAATCGGCGTGTATTCTAATCTCGCGATGTCGATAGACTTCTCGGTGATCTCAGCCGCCGTCTGCTTCGCTAGAATCTCGTCGGAGAGGTTCTTCGACGAGCTGAGGACGCTGATCGCTGTCTCGTCCTCGAGAATGTTTGCCTCAGAAGTCGATAGAACCTCCAGGATCTTATCCTCGATCTCCTTCAGCATTCTGCGACAGAGCATCGCCAATGAACTTCGAAGAAACGTCATGGGACATCGATCACATACTTCTTATTAGCGGCTCCTTGCACGATCAACTGGTTCTTCTCGGTCTCCAGGTCCGGCCTCTCTTTCGCCACCACGATACCGAGAAGCTGATCCTCCAGGCCAATGGGGGTGATCATGAAATTCAGTAAGGTCACTTTCACTGCCACTTCTGGCAGATAGTGGGGGTTGCGTAACTTCGTCGTGATGTAGAATCTGGAAGAAGAGACACAAGCCTCGAAACTTCTTCCTCGATCGCTTCCCTTTTTTTTTTTTCAAAAGGACGATCGTCTCGTTACCTGTCCGCGTTCCGATCTCCCGACCTATCGATAGCCTCGCGGTACACTCGCGGTTAACTAAGAAATCGAATACCCCAGGGAAAGTTTAAAGGACGCGTACCGAAAGCTGTCAGAGTAGTCGATAATGGAATCCCCGATCTTGATGCAAATGGTACCGCCGGACCTGAACGTCTGTCTCATTAAAAGAGGCTCCAAGGCTGCATCCAGCTCCTCGCCGACGTTTTCCAATAACACTGGCTGCCCAAACTGCACGGCGTTCTCCAGCACCCTCATGTAATCGCTCTGGGAGAGTCTGATCACGTTGATGTTGTTCTCCTTCTCCATGTTCTTCACCCATTTGTTGGCCTGGCCCTGGGGATCGATCATCAGGGGGAATCGCCGCGAATTCGTCACGATTATGGCGTTGTCTATCGAGAACAGGTCGCTGGGCAGACCGAAGATGTTCCACGACCTTATCAGCACAGCATCGCCGAGGATATGCGTGAGCTGGTAGTCCCTGGTGCATACCACGTTCAGATCGGTGCAGATCTGTACCCAATTCTCGATCTGCCGCTGCCTGTACTGCGTGGTGAACACTCCCAGGTAGGCCACCACGCCGGAGCCTACCAAGATATCGCCTGTCAGCTTGTAGTAGCGTTCACCCAGCGCCTTGGCAGTCTCCGACCACCTGGTGTATTCCCCACCCAACCCGCCGATCAGCTCCCTGGCTCTCCTCAATTTCGCCTCGCACTCGTTCACTTCATCGGTCATCGCCTGGTACTCGGCCCTTCGCTCTGCCAACAGCTCCTCCAGCTTCTGAAGCCTATCCCGCACCTCTTGCAACTGACTCCTCTTCAAGTTCAGTTGGACCATTGCCTTTGAGTACTCCGCCTCCGCTTCGGCCAGGGCCTTCTTCTTAGGCGCCACGATCTTCGCCACCACGTCGTACTCCGACAACGCGAACACCCATCTGCAGAGGCCCTCGCAAGCCGTGGACACGTACTTGATCCTCTCCGGATCGAAGTTCGGGTTGGTCAAGATCGTGGTGCGGATCTTCGTCATGATCCTCTCTGGTATGTTGTCCTTGTCGAACAGCAGCAAGGACTCGAGGAACCTCATGTCGCTCAGCATACGGAGGGAGGCCTTCCAGTAGTCTTCAACCGTGCCTTCCGGGGTTTGAACCTTCTCTGGTTTCACGTCCTGATATGACAGAGTGTTGATTATATCTCCGATCCCTTTTTATCGTCTCGGCGGGAGGTTGAGGGCGGTACCTTCAGAATGCAGACTGCTTCCATGACCAGTCGGACACCGGCCGGTGGACGCTTCATGGACCTAACGATTTGGATGTCCTGGGGAGTGAGAGTGTTCAAGGCGGCATTCGCCGCGTTCAATATTGGCATCACTTCTTGCAAGTCCGCGTCGCATTCCAAACGCATCTCTTCTGCCCCCTTTGCTACGAGCTAAAAAAGACCCGAAGACTTCGGTGTAAGCTGAAGGAACGTTCAAGCCCACCTACCGTTAACGCAAAGCAAAGCGAGGAATGTATACCGAGAAAATAAACTAGCCTGCGCGAAGGAACGTGGAGTGTCACTCGCGAAATTCAGGCACCCTAAGTAAAGTCGCGGGGCTTTGATCTTGGACCCGTCTTACCATAGCAGCCTCCTCGTCCCTCTGAACCATCTGCTCCATGGCAGCGGCTTCGTCGTTCTCCTTTTGAACGTCGAGGAACATGGCCTCCACGTCCTTGGCAGCGACGAGGAGCAGAGGTTGCAACGCGACCAGGGTCTCCTGCATCTTCTCCACCTGCTTGTGAGTGCTGTCCAACCTCTCCAAGCCCGCCTCGTATCTCTTCTTACCGTCGAGCGCCTCCTTCCTCTTCCGCTCCAGCAGATCCTTGAACGTGTTGATGAGCTCGAGGTAGGACGTGGGCGTGACGTAGTTGTGCCTCTTGGCCCTCCTCAGGAATTCCTGGGACAAATCCTGCGTGGACGTGTGGAAGTACTGGCACATCTCGATGCAGGCATCCCGCTCTTCCTCCGGCATATCGATCTCGCCGAGGAACTTGGTGGCGACGGCGAGCAGAGCGTCTTCCGGCCACGGTTGCAGCCAATCTATCGTGCAGCAGTTCACCAGGGCCGGGAACTTCCTGATCCTCAGTCGGAAATTGTCGCCGATAGGCGACATAGTGACCACCACGTGCAGGTGCTCCCGCACCGTCTGCACGAAGAAGTTGAAGAGCGCCACGGGGCTGCCGTCGGTCTGCAACGACCTGTCCCTCTGACGGTCGATCACTCGCATCTTCTCGCAGATTTCGGACATCTCGTCGACTTGGAAAATGTTCGGCACCTCCCCGGAGTTCAGCAGGTTGCTGATGTCCTCCAGGAACGTCTCCTCCTTGATCTGTGTGTCCATGAACAGAAAGACCGCGTGCAGGTCGCTAGCAGCGCTCTTCTGCAGGATACTCTTCAGATCCTCGTGCCACTCGTATTGGCCGTACTGCTGGGATATCTCCACCTGGAATAGCTCGTAGTCCACGATATGGGCTGCCAGCTTCGTCAGGGACTGTCGTCCCGAACCTCCCACGCCGATCAACATCACGTGACTTCGCGGCTGCATCATCACTCGGCAGATCTTTGACAAATGCTCCACGGCGAAACTGTCGGGAATACGAACGAAATCGTGCCTCTCAGATGCGCTGTTTAATAATTGTAACGCTAGAATGGAAGGTGGGATTGAGACCTAAAGAGGACGAGATTCATCGGTGTTCTTGAGATCGAATTGTACTCGGCGAGGTACTCCTCGACCACGATTGCGAGATTCTCTAAATCCTCCACCTCTGTGTACAACTTCTTATCAGCCAGAGGGTCGTGGAAGTCGCAGTAGATGAGCTTTCGAAGTTCGATTTCTGTCACCTAACGAACATCTCACACTTTTGGATCGACGATTCTAATCCGATCGCGAGACTAATATAAGGAGAATAACTTACCGTGTTACTAGTACCACTAAGCAAGTCTTGAAACATAGTATTCAAGTCGTCCTCCATATACAGCTCGATGGTCTTCCGTATCTGCTCGACGAGCCATTTAATGTCCGTGTCGTCGACCAATCGATCCCCGTAGACGCGGAGGACCTCGTGCACCCACAAACGCTTCAAGCTCACCTTGACAGCGAAAATCATATTACTACTCCGCGAGACGGACGTCCCCCGATCTGCATCGGTGCTTACAGGATTAGCGACAGTTTCGGGGGTCGATAAGAGCACTCCTTGGATCACCCTCGAGAAGTCCCTCAAGTTAAACAAGTAATGGCACTTGGCTGGAGTCGGCAGAAGGTTTTCCTTGGTCTCTTTATAGACGTCCAGCGTGCCGTCCACGATGTGCGCGATGCTAGGAAGGAAAAAGTCGGGGAACTCTTTGCTTTCCAAGTGCCAACTGACTATAGTGGTGAATATAGCAATCAGAACGTCGTCGGAGAACTCCGAGATGCCCAGCGTGACGAAGTGCCGTTTGAATCTCGGGGAAACGTCCAAGCCGCCGGCTGGAGGGCCCATCGCGCAGACTATTTGGACGTCCACCAGCTGCATCGGGGACATTTCCTTTAAATCGTACCACGTCCAGTGGTCTAACAACTGTCTCAGCAACTCTATGGGCGGCTGGGCGCCGTATTCCTCTTTCTGTGGCATGGAAAGGTCGTCCACGAACACCACCCAGTGCTTGCCCGGCGGAGCCCCGAAAAGTCCTTTCTTCCTCCTGTCCAGTTTGTTCATAATCATCTCCTGGGTCTGATTAGCGGTGGTTTGCGCCGAGAATATCACGAACATCGGCTTGAACGTCTCCGGGTCGTTCCTCTTCAGCAGGAACTCCATGACGTAGACGGACTTCCCTGTCCCGGTCGGGCCAACCAGAAGGACAGGCTTGTGGTGACAAATCAACAGCTTGAACAGGTGAAAATAGCGGACCGTCTCGATCGTCGGGACGATTATCTGGTTCACTGGCATGTCCGCTGGAATCGCCGGAAGGTTATGCAGATCGTCCATCCACGGCCTCCACCTGCCCCTGCCCTCCTTGATGAACTTGTAATCGAAAACCAAGCCAGTCATTGGCAAATTCACCACGTACGGCTTGGACGGGTCGGTGATTTCCTCGGAGACGCCGAAACGTTCTCTCACGTCCTCCGGGAACTCCCTCTCGGTTAATGCTCTGAAAAGATCGCTGAACACTTGTCGGGAGTCCACCATGAGCGTGCCGCCCATCGCCCAGATGCAGGAGAAGAAGAAGCAGCCCTGCAACGCGAGTGTTGCTGAAAAGTTTCTAGGTAGATCAGATATCGCGGAGAAACGAGTACCTCCACTTGCGCTCTCATATCTAGATCCGACAACGTTTGCAGGTACTTCTCGTTGTGGAAATCGTCTAGGAAACAGTCGACAAAATACATCACGGACCTCACCAGATTGGTATCGGGCATCGTTATCAGTTCCTAGAGACGGAAATTAAAAGAAATCGAGAACCACGCCGACAACTCTATCTAAATTTGTCTATCAAACGGATCCCCTCCGACCTTCAGTCCGCCTCTCCGCAGAAGACGCAGAAGGGGCGGGCAGAATCTCATGTACATCTCGTGCAAGTGAAGTTTAATGTGCTCCGTGAAAGTGGATGGCAGGGTGTTCAACCAGGAGGTCAGAAGCGGCGACCAACCCAGGCTGACTGGCTCCATGTAGATCATACCGCATCTGGACACTGTGGCGGGCGATGCCACCTGATAGTTCATAAACAATCATCCTCAAGTGTTAAAAAATTCAGAAGATCTTAGCTTCGATCTACAAAAGCAACAAATCCTCCTTACATCCAGGTCCATGGGTTCGTAGATGAGGTTGGTCGTGGGCGCCAGTTGGATGATCTCGCCCGAGGTCAGGCACAGCTTCTTATTGTCGTCCAGCACGGTGTTCATATTCTCGATCCAGAGCGCGTCCACCGGCCCGTCGAACACCAGCCACTTCCTATTCGGATTGGTGGAAGTAGCGAAGGCCCTGTAGCTGACGGCCAGCACTCCGTCGCTCCATTCGTGAGACGCCGGGTCGAACTGCCCGTACAATTGTCCCATGGTGATCGCCTTGGGATTAATAACCGTTATCTCCACCCGGTGCTCATCCATCAGTCCTTGTTCCTCTAGCAAGCCGAGGCAGTCGGCCAGTACCCTGTACGCCGATGTTTTCCCGCCGAACGGCAGGCCGACTATCATGAAGCCGTGCCTGACGATCATCATCTCGTAAATCTGCTGTATCTTCTCCAAGAAGAAGGGCGTGCACTGCACGTTCCCCGCCGCAGAGGCTTCCAGCGCGCAGGCGTTCAGGTGGGTGTAATCTGGCGTCGGCAGAACGACGCCGGGGAACAGGTCCGAAGCGATGCCCTCGAACAGAGGCAGATCGTGGACGAGGAACTTCGGCAGGTTCACGTCCAGTATGCTCCTCAGCATCAGAATATCCTCGGACTGGTCTGGGTACCTGAGCTTCAGGTTACCGGCAGCAACCAGGACAGACTTGACCGCCCTCATACCGTAATCGTAGTGAGGCTGGCTGCTCAGCTGTTCGGAGCAGAGCTTGTAAGCGGTCACGATCTTCACGGCTAGTAGTTTGCCGTTGTAGAAACCGTACGAGTAGAGGGTGTTCTCCGCGATCAACGCGTAATCGGGCACCATCATGGCGACCGGGCGAAACAGGGCCTTCAGGTTATCCGGCAGCTCGGACCTGCCGGCGTAGCCCGGGTTCATGGTGATGAAGATCGCGCACGACGGGTCCAGGAATATCTCCGACCCCTCGAAGAGCATCCTCTCGACGCCGCTGCCGATCGCACGTTGGATCGTGAGGATCTGCTGAGCCACCACCGACAGCACCTCCAAGTCGATTCGATTGAACTCGTCGAAGCAGGACCAGGCTCCGCAGGACGCTAACCCCTTGAAGAACTTGCCCAGAGCGAGGTAATCCAACCCCTCTGAACAATTGAACACCACGCACTGCTTGGCCACCGCTTTCGCCAGGTCCTTCGTCGTCTCCGTCTTCCCGGTTCCAGCCGGGCCTTCCGGCGCGCCGCCCAGGTGAAGGCTCAGGGCGCCGAAAAGGGTTCTGTAGCAGCGATCCGTCAGAGGAGTGATGACCAGCCTCGAGGAGTTACCCAGGTACTCGTAACCGTATCGTTGGAACGTGTTTATCATGTAGGCCAGCATGTTCTCTTCCTAGAAAAATCGTACTAGCGTAACGTCGTCGTTGTTAGACTTTTGCTTACTGGTAATAGAGGATATTTCTAACCAGCCAGTAGTAACGTAGGTGGCAAAGCCATTTGAAGTCGGTGTTCCTGATCACCTGCTCGATGCACAGCTCTTCGAGCACGTCTCTCCCGTGAACATCCAGCGTAACGAGGGCCTCTGGAATTGTTAATAAAATTGAAGCTGATTTCCCACGGTTATATGTACATATAACGGCGCGGAGGTAGGATTCGGTAGTTACCCAAGGTGATGCGGTTCTGCTTGGTCAGTTTGCCCCTGACGAGCACTATTATGTCCGTCAACTCCGCCCGACACTGGTTCAAGTACCTCGTCATGCCTTCGCTCCCGTCCTGCATGGCCTCCTCTATGCGCAGCGTCCAATAGGTCTTGCCAACGCAAAGAATTGTCTGGCCAGGCCAGTCGAGCACCCAGTCTACCCTGCGTTTCGTTGGAAACGCCAGTATCGCCTGCTCCACCACATGCCGCACGCTTTTCCGCATAATCGCTTCCAGTTCGATGAGCCACTTCTCCACTTGTCCCCTGGCGGCTGAAGTGGATATTATCTCGATCAGGGGGACCTCCTCGTCCTCCGTGGACGTCATCCCGAGCACCTCGAGGTCCTCGTTGAACTTCAGCGAGTGTATACCCTCGAAACACTTGCTCAAATGCGGCTGAACGCTGAAACACCGGTGATTTCGTTGTTCTCTTATTCGCCCGCGGGATCGGAGCGGATACCGGTGTTCGCAGGCCTACCGGGTCGGGTCCTTGGTTTCGGACAGAATCTCCAGCAGCTCGTCGTTGGAGAGGAAGAAGAACCGGGGGAAGAACAGCCGTTTCTTCTCCAGGTAATCATTCAGGCCCTTCTGAATGTCCTCCAGCAGAGCGTAACACTTATTCAGCCTCTCTAGCATCTTATCGATCTCAACGACGGCCAGGGCGCGAGAATCCACCTGCACTGTCTTCATGATGTCCCGCCATGTTTTGTCAACGGAGGAGAACTTCCTCCCCTCTTCCGGCATCTGGTGCTGGATATCTGGCGACGTGAAGATCGGCTCCAGATACATCCAGATCGCCTGCACGTGCAGCCATTGGTCCAGGATGTCTTGCAGCAGGTGCAGCTTGAACTCCCACCTCCTGCGCGTGCATCACACGATCGTATCGGAATTATCACGCGAGGACGGGTAGCATTTTTCGGAACAGAGGCTTATAAACGTAAGTCGCTTAACAATACCCTGCCATTTTACTTACAGTATCCTCGCTTCGAAAGGCTTTATGTTGGGCGAGTTCTTAATGGTGACCGTTTTCACGATGTGGTCGTCCAGAAGCAGCTGTATATCGTCAACGTCCGCGATCACGTAGGTGCCAGTGTCCTTGAAAGGGTTCACCGTGAAGGCCAAGTCTTTCCAGTCGTGGTGCATCTTCTCGATGGCAACCTCCAGGGTGCTCTCCTTCGAGGCGTTGTCCGAGATATTCTCGAACTTCCCCACCAACGGTTTCAAACCCATCTCCAAGACCCTCAGCAGTGTTAAGTCGGCGTCGACCTTAATCGGGATGCCGATGATCGCCGAAATCTGCTCCCAGTGGCGATCCTTCAATCCCGGATTGCCCAAAGTCGTGATGATCGGCATATTCTCTCTAAACTCCTCGATTTTCTCGCGCACACTGAGCGCCAGGTTCTTCAAGTCCGGCTCGTGGAAATATCTCTCCAATTTGTAGATCGTCCTAATGAAACGCGTCAATCGCTACTGGTCAAGGCACCGATCAATAAAACCTCCCGTGTGGAAAGCTGAAACGTGGCTTACGGACCTGTACGCGTGCCCCACCTCGTTGTCGATCTCCTCAGGGCCGTGACTGCCGATCATCGAGTTCATCCACTGGTCGTGCTTGGTCAAGAAGTCGCAGATCGCGTCGAACAGCTGCTTGAAGGGCATCAGCTGATCGGCGATCTGCTTGCGCCTCGGATATTGCGTTATCTCCCAGCCGAACGAGTCCTCCTCTTCGTTAAACTTATCGATCTTCTCCATGGCGGCGATCAGCCTATTCTCCAGGTTCTCCGCTCGCTTCTGGTACCTATACACCTCCTGCGGATCTCCCCAATATTGGATCTCGTCCACTTGCTTGGCGTAGGACTCCAGCTCCTCTTCGAACTTCGCGTACCTAACTGTTAAAAACGGACGAGTTACACCCGGATCGACGATCCGATGCTTCGCTTCTAACACCTTTTAAAGCGTCCTGAAACTCTATGGCCTTGTTCGCGACGATCACTTCGTTCTCCTCGAAAATTTCGGGCATCTTGTGGTACCACTGAAACGCCGCGTTGTTGGCGTTTATCTCGGCGTCTGTGAGGAGGCGATAATCGGACAGGAGGAGAATATGCTGGATTATTTCGTAAAGCCTTTTCTCCAGATTCTTCAGGGAGACGTCCCTGGTTGTTCGAACGAAGCTTATTAGCTCCATCAAGCTGGCAGTGTCCGAGGGCGTGCTCAAAGCTCGCTCGGCTATCGTCTCGTATTCATCTGCAACTCTAAATCACCCGGATGATTATGATTACAAATACCCCTGGTAGCCTTTCGCTACTACGCTATCCTTCTCTGGGACAAATTTATCGTCGCTTGTTAAGAATAACAAGGCACTCACCTGCTCGCTGAACTCTGGTACCTGTCCACCAAACTGTCGGTGAGAAGACGCTTCACAAGATCGACGTTCTCGACGATTGTCTGGATGAATATCTGTCGGGACACTTTGAACAGGCCCGTGAAGGCTGTCCTCTCGATCTCCAACGAGATATTTACCATCAGATCGTGATAATGCTTTATCATTCTCTCGTATTCCTCTAAAGTCTTGCTCTCGTTCCTTACGAACCCATCCACCATACCGTACTCGTCGCCGTTGTACAAATGCTCGTAGCTGCGAAACATGGACGAAGCAGCTTCGAGGAGAGCCGCGGTCGCGGGAGCTGACAATGAATATATGTATAGTTACATTTGTAAATTGCTCAGAATCTGCTCGGGAATTAGCCTCTCTCGATCGATCAGGTCGATGATGTCCCGCTTATGCTCTTCCACTATGGGCTGCTCTATTTTCGGCTGCAAAGCGTTCAAGCAGGTTCGCGCGGTTAGTTACTCGCCTAATTTTGCTCCGAATTTATACGGGCGCTAGCGAAAGGATACAGTGGATATTCAAGCTGAACGTCTGAATCTGTGAAGCTTTAATACTTTCAGAATGTCGAACGGCCCAGCCCAGTCCAAGTAAAGCTCCGACTCCAGTTTCTTCAAGTTCCTCACGGCTTCGCACATGCTCTCCAAGATATTGCACAGCGCGTACTTAAATCTGTCGAAGGATGGCTCGAATTGGAGCTGATCAGAGACGACCACCATGTTCACGTTGAACTCCACGCCGACGGGCTGCGAGCAACGAATAATTCCTACGTCGTACATTTTCTCCGCGCTCAGCGACAGTTTGAAAGTAATTCACCTGGCACCGGACGACCATGTCCGTGAAATCTTTCAAGCTCTTTTTAAAGGTGTACAGAAGCTGCGACTCCATGATTTTGCCAACGAACTCGAAGAATCTCTTGAATCGCACACGATCCATCGGGCTTGGCACAAGATTCTTCCTATTATTCTGCGAATGACAACTCAGACATTGGATACGGGTAGTAAAATTGATGCAGGGTAAATCCGGGGCTGTCGGTACACCTAATATAAAATGGCTATTAAAAGTAACACTGATTAATTGTTTTATCAAAATAAATCTACTATGTTCAGAATTTTATGCTGATTCAGAAAAACTGGTCTTTATTTGCTCTAAGACCATATTTGCTGAAAATCGAGTTGAAAACCGAAGTCATGGCATCAGACCATTCCTCCCGAGGTGCCAGGTGAAATGGAACGCGTCGTTCTGAGAGATGGTCCGCCCTATTTTGGGAGAGATGACCCATATAATTATGTGTGAAAAAATGACAAGGAAGAAAGCAAAATTATTTACAACTACAGATCTATTGAAAAGTGAACTCCCTACTGACGATTAGTAGCGCAAATGAATACAAAAGCGGACGAATAAAATAAATAGGTAAACAAAAATAATAAAAAATAATCCCTCGCAGAATATTGTAAATTCAACTGATAGAATAAAAATGTAGAAAGTGAGTGGAATGACGCTATTCATTCAACTGTTTATCTTTTAGAGAATTGGTCTGCACTTCAACGCGTTTTTACGTATAGGAAAATGCCACCTGCCGTACCGACAGCCCCGGATTTCCCCTAATCAATAATCATCGAGCCTTTACCACAAGGAATATATCCTGTATTCCGCTGTACCAAGAATTCTTCAGAACGTTCCTCGCGCTGTCTATTTGACGAAGAACCGTGCTTTCAAATTCCGCGAGGTCCCAGCTCTCCTCGTGCTCCTGGATTCGATTGAAGTCGATAAGCCGAAAAGACCTGAAAGAAATGTTCCCCGATCGGATCCGCCGCGGGAACGTTGCACCGCGGATAGAGCAATCTCGTACCGAAAATTGGAAACCCATTGGTCCAAGGTCATCACCATGCATGGGTTTAACAGGCACAAATTCTTCCGCAAAGTATCGCGGTGCTCCCGCAGTTGAACCTTTAAATTGGGCATCAAATTAGTCTTCACCTCCTGCGGAAATTGAAAGTGTTCCTTGTGAAACGAGCCATCCAATGCATTCCTAAAATCGATGGAAAAGAAGCGAGGCTGCCCGGACCTCGAGCCAGTGCTCCTGCAGAGGATCTCGAAGCGCGAACTGCAATATCGCCTTCTTAATGTTCCTCGTAAAGCCCTCTTTGATCTCGACCAGTAGACTCTCCGCGCAGTAGTTGAACCGATCGCGCAAACTGTACGGAATTAGCTTCAGTATATCCTCCAGAACGTCGGGTTGAATCTCCGCCGTGAAAATCGTGCCAACCCCGTTGCAAATGTAATTGTAATATCGATTCACGTCCTGGTCGTTGTTCAAATCTATGTCCACGTGCGGTAACTCCGGCTTTAATGTCAGACCCACCATAAACCTACGAGCACCCACAGAAATAAGTATCTCGAGGCTCCAGCTTCTCCCTTTAATCATTTGAAATTCCACTCCTACTCTCCTATCCCCGAATAAACACAGGGGAAAGGAGAAATCAGGGAGAGAATGGCACGTCTCGCGCTGACCTACGAAAGCTTTCCGTTTTCAATCGTTTTCTGGTATAAGTGACCTCGCGTTGCCGCTGCCTTCGTTTCTCGTATTTCCTGTTGCACCTGGCGCACTCCATCAAGTCCGCTGGCAAACGGAACAACTGCTCGATTTTCGTGTCCACCGCTTTTCGGCGTTCCCAGGCACATTTGGCGGGCTCCTTTCGAATCGACGATTGCGGAAGGCCCTCGCATGACGTCGCTTCCGGGCAATCGCACTCCATGTTGCGACCGCGTATTGTAACAGGATCTCAGAAGCAGCGCGACTATTTCACGTTTAAAGCAGCGTGTTAACGGGAGATGAACGTGCGGCCGCGGCGTCAACGCGAGGTCCAAGTAATCGTGAATGAAAAGTTGAATACAAGTCGCTGCCCGGCGCGAATGTTACTCACCAATTCTCATTTGAAACACTTCGATACCACTACCTTGCTGTCGAACTTCGTATCCGTCGCAGAAGGCGCCACTTTCGGAATAAGTCCCGGTTTATCAATTGTTACGGGTCTCCGTTTTTAAAACGGTATACACGGTGAGTATTTTACGGCGGCACGTGCTCCCTGACACATTGAATATCCTGATTAAAGGACGATTGTAAACTACCCTCGAAAGGTGACGTCCCAAGAACCTTTACCTCCGCGCGCTAGCACACCGTTAGATTGCGAATAGAATGACACCCAACGACTACAATTGACTGCAGTCTCTAGGCAACGAAATTAATCGATTTCCACCTTGATTTGTAGGGCTTTTGATTAAGGGAACTTCTCTAAAGTAACGTCGTTGCAATATCGTTGCATCGAAGTAGCGTACAAATCGGAGGGATAAGTAGATGTTTTTAGGTTAACTTTCTACTCATTTATGGGGCGACTCGCACAGCCTGTTCCAGCACGAACTGACACGATCGTGCATATTTCAGATGATTCCGCGCCAGCTGCTTCGTTCTGTACACACGAATTACTTGCTCTGCTACTCGTCCAAGAAGACGCTACTGGCCAAGCTGCGCAAGAAGACCGGGTACACGTTTGTCAGCTGTAAGAAGGCGTTAGAGCTGCACAACAATGACTTCGATAAGGCAAGCAACTTGACGCGTAATCCGCGCGAGAGCGTTATTAATCGCTCGTAAATTCCAGGCTGAACAGTGGCTGAAGGAGCAGGCTCAGTCCCAAGGCTGGACTCAGGCGGCCAAACTACACTCCAGAATCACTTCTCAAGGACTGATAGCTGTGATCACCAATAATAGTCACGGAGCCCTTGTCGAGATTAATTGCGAGACAGACTTCGTCGCGAGGAACAAGAAATTTCACGAACTAGCCGAGACCATCCTCGCTGCCGTGCTGAAGCACGGAACAGCTATGGAGCAGAAAGCACCAGTCAACAAAACTATGCTGTACACGGAGTCTATAAACTCGCTGTCCGCTGGCGATGGTAAAAGTTTGGCCGACCACTCCGCTTTAACCATTGGGAGCATCGGGGAAAACATTAATATAAGACGCGCTCTGTGCATGAACGTAAACTCGGGAGTGTATTTGTACGGTTGCACGCACCCTGCCCCTGTAAATCCAGTGCCGTCGTCGTTTGGGCGATACGGAGCACTGATCGCTTTGAAATGTAAACAGAAGAAACCGGTCCTGGGAATGCAACTCTGCCAGCATGTTATTGGTAATTATATTAATTCTTTCTATCTGCGCGGGACAGTTGTTGGTAGATAATTTAAATGATAATTTATTTACACTTTGCGGTAGGCATGAATCCAGTCAAGATCGGAGATCCGAAGATCGACGAGCCCTACAACGACACGGAGGATGAACCCGTTATGCTGTATCAGGACTTCTTGCTCGATCCTAGTATATCTGTTCAGCAGCTGTTAGAGAACGAACAAGTTGAGATCGTGGATTTCGCGCGCTTCGAAATGGGAGAGAATATTGAACGAGATCAAACGATGGACGCTGTAGAAACTTGTGGTTAAGATAACGAGCGATCTTCATCTGATACATGGCGTGTACATAAATTTCATTATGTAACTATATTGTTCACACATCGGACAAGAGTACTGTTACTTTCGCATCATAAAGAATACCTATACAAGCATTTTATTCGCCTTTTGCCTATGTCGATGCAGGTGAACGACGAGAGAAAGTTGCATTCTGCTTTCACGCGCGAGCCGTCGTAATAAAATCGATACGCAACCGCGAGAACCAAAAGTATCTTATTAATCGATAGACTTTACTCATCGCCTCGTGCAATATACATACGTCGAAAAGATAGAAATAGAGAATAGCGCTATGAACAATAAAAACGACGATCCAAATGCGAGGAACTCTGCGAAGTCCGAAATTCTACACGGCATTCAGTTTATTGCTCTCCTTCGGTCTCGTTGTTTGTCTCGCACACGTTATTAGACGAGTTCAACTTGTTTCTTCTTCGCATAAGCCTTACGGATTTCCACAGCCACATTCGCGAATCCTTCTTCCAATAGCGGGCAATGTCATCCGGCGAATGCCTGACGCCCTGAATCAGTGGATATCATTAACGGTGTACTTTACAGGGCGGAGCATTCGAAAATGTGGGGATCGTACTTGGAAATTCAGAATGTCGGAGTGATGAAGCACTTGTCGACAGGGCAGCACGTCCCTGGCAGTCAGGCCGAATAACTCTTGCTCGACTTCGTCGGATGGCTCGGTTTGGGCATCGCTGGTTCGTCGAAGCGGTATCGTGTCCTTTCTAGATTCGATTTCCGCCTCCAGCTCCAAGCGCTCGAGAGCTGACGTGAAGCTTCTCGACTCCTTGCAGCTGCCGAAGTTCGCCTATTTTCCAAATTCGTCATTCGATTACAAGATAATCCGCGCGATCGCTGAGAATCGAAATCACGCGAACCTGCACTCCTTGGGAGCAGACATTACAACCGATCGCGCCCGACAAGCTCGCGTCGCTTTTGGTCTTCGTCAAGAGATTCTTCTCGTCCCACGCAAAATTCTCCACTAGCCGTAAAGGAGAAGAAGAGAGTTGATAAAACGGAATGGTACACGGTACACGAGAATGAATCACAAACCGCTGGAATGGTCGGATTCATCGTTTCTCCAGTCCATCAGTTTCGCCCTGTGCCATAGAAAAGTAACATTAAAAAAAAATCCCCGTATCTGTCAAAATCAGCTGACAGATACTGATTCTATTTCTCTGCGTGGATGGAGAAACATCCTCGAACGATATTTGTAATAAATGAACGGCTCTCGCGCGACTGTTCACGCGTTTGCAACGTTACATTAGGCGGCGATAAATTATACTCCCTCGAGACACGTTTATCACTGAATTATAGATTTTCTGGGAATAAATTATGCATCTTCACAGCTGCAACTAAAAATATAAAGCCTTCGCTACATCCCTGAATAATATTCCCTGCCATTTCGAATGCAATTAATTAGTTCTTAAGAACTTTTGAACACGTTTAAAAGAAACGCGTCGCCTTGTTCTTTAAGTAAGACATACTCGTATATTTCAGCGAATTGTGCACTTCTTGCAAATAATTATTTCCGTTATAATTAAGGCGTGTAAACGTTTTTAGTAAGAAACCAGATTTTTTCAAACGATTTATGTATATTCTCCGAATAATTTATGGACTTTTGTAGTTGCAATGAATAATATGGACCCTTAATTAATTTCTGCAATGGGGTTTACACGTATTTTATTTGTAATTAAATAGTTATAAACTTAAATCTTAAAAGAACGTTTATAACACAATTGTTTAATTTATCGACAGCGGAAGGTGTAGACACCTAGCGATGAAACATGCGAATTAAGCGTCTCCTTAAGTTTGGATCAGGAAATTTCCTCGAGTTAATAGGAACTCAGAATGTCATAAGAGGTGGCACGCTACAAAAGAGAGAAAGAGAGAGCGCGCGCAACTTTGTGCGACAACGACAGAGATAGCCTACGTTCCAAAACTTATTTCTCATTTTCTAGGAGGAATTCATGCACTTTTGCAGTTAGATCTTAAAGTGTAGACTTTCCTATATAAATTTTCTACGATCTTTCCTATATAATGAAGTAATTATTAACACTCAATGCTAAATATCCACGATATTCAATGAATTTATGCATTTTTCATGAATGATTCATACACTTTTACAATTGCCTCTCAAAATATAATCACGCGGCAACATTCTGCAAGGACTTTTGCCTACATCCTGTTCGTAATCAATTACTCATTAACAATTCTATTTATATACAGTACGCACTCGCATTATTCGTTAACTAATTAGATATTCGTCATTAATCCATGCACATTTAGAATCACATTCAGCAATGCGAACCGCGCATAGGTATTCCACGCGAAAGCAGATATTTATTGAACACTCTTCGAGGTCGGTAATTTCTCTGTTTCTTTGAAACGTCGATAATACAGCGTTTGGATGTTCCGATTTAGACCAGAAATTGAACAGAATTAACAGGAATACACGATACTGGAGGAGGTTGTCGACGCGAGCTGAATGAGAGAGAAAGGAAATATGTGCGACAAGGATAGACAGGGATGGCGTGCCACTAACTTTGGTTATGCACTCCCGATACGTAGCAGGATCACATAATCAAGGAATAGTGGCACGCCATCTATGTCTATCCTTGTCGCACATATTTCCTTTCTCTCTCACTCAGCTCGCGCCGTCTACCTCCACTCGTATCATGTGTTCCTGTTAATTCTTCTCAATTTCTGGTCCAAATCGGAACATCCTAGCTCTGTATTATCGACGTTTACAACGAAGTAGAGAAATTACCGACTTCGAAGAATGTTCAATAAATTTGAATATTTACTTTCGCGTGGAATATGCGCAACAAGCGTTGTTGAACATTCTTAAGGATCTTTATATTCGAAATGCAATTCTGAATGTGCATAAATTAAGCACGGAAATCTAATTAATTACCGAATATGTAATATGAGTATACTGCATACTGTATAATATAACGTGTATGAATAGGAATGAGGATTTGCGTGCCGAGGAATTGTTAATAAGTAATTAATTACGGACAGGCTGCAGGCAAAGCTCGTCGTTAAAGATCTATATTCTCAAATTCGACTCTGAATGTGCATAAATCAGCGAGGGGAACCCAATAAATCACCAAGGAACAAAAAGTTCGTACAAAAATTGTCGCTAAATGTTCTGAGACAACTGAGTTACAAGACTATACATCGATCTCAAGCAACAATGCATACTCTCACCTACTTTCCTCCCTAAAAAAGTACAGAAGACTATAAGCTTTCGCATCCTTTGTTAGAAGCCCCCTAACTAATATGAATTATCAAAGTTCGCGATGAATTTCGCGCCTCGAAGCTGATCCTCTTCCGCCCATGGCGCGACATTAACGAACATGAAATATTCCTCTGCATATTTTACACTTCGAGGCGTTACGAACGCGTTCTAGGCTCGAAGCCTCTGAGTAACGCTGTTGATCGTGAGGAGGAACGGGAGGAGGCCGTAATCGGGATCGTTAAATCGCCGTCCGTTATTCGAGCGCGAAGACAACTGATGGGCAGAGAGAGGACGAAAGGGAAGAAAAGGAAGAGGAGACCGGACAGGGAGGCCTGGGGTGACGGAGGATAACGTTAGAAAGGTGCAGAGAAAACAGGTGCGCTGGAGCGAGATGCGCGCACCACAGAAACCGATGCGATGCCCGCATGGCTCGACGCATGTATACCCGGTCGGTCACGGGTGGCCGCCCGGTGTTCCGGGGTCCACTTCCGGACGAGTCCGCACCGGTACGGTTTCTTTTTAGCCAGGGACGCATCGTATCAGTCGTGCTCGCGTACAGTTAGACGGCGTTACATCGCGCCGAACGCTTCCCGCTGCTCCTTCGCGCATATCGCCACTGCATTAACTCGCGCGTAGTTTTTAAATGACGTAGAGGGAAGCGACGGGGAACGAGGCAACACCATGGACTTCTCCAGACGGGTAAGTAAGCGCACGCGGATCTACGTCGCCGCGCGCGACCACCCGAGGACATACAGCAATCGAGAACGAAGTATCTACCCGGGAACAGTGATTGATCACGCTGCAGTTACATACTCTCCTACTTTTCGTTAAGCCGCAATCTTATCTGAGACGTGCGCGTTGGACATGACGAGGAGTGATCCTTCTATTTGACAAGCGTTTAAAGTCTAAAGCATTCGGAGAGTTCCGCATGAATTCCTATATCTTTATCGCGCTTGCAATTAACGTCGCGATCGGGCACTTTCTTTTCTGCCGTTGCGCGCGTCGCTTTCAAAAAGCCTGGGGAAACAAAGAAAACGAGACTCTCCGAGCTCGAGCGGCCACGAATTTTCACCTCGGCGCGAAACCCCGCTGGCAAGTGGGCGTGCGGCAAGTGCAGTCACCGCTTCCTGCCGCAAATGATCGTCGCGAGTAACGCTCGAGTGTACACGCGCACCGTTCGCGAACCGTCTGTGTCGCTGGGACGTGCGTGGGCATGAATGAACGCGGAGAGACGCGTCCGCGAAGACAATAGAATGCACGGGCGCCCGCGTGTGCGTGCGATCGCTGCACGCCGCGTGCGCTTATCGCCGGCTAACGGCGATCGGCGAACGAGAGTCTGCGCGTATAGCTACAGGTAAATGCCGTGTTGCGTCACTGGCACCGGGATAGGCTACATGTTTATTACACCCAACAGTTCCAAGACAGCGCCGTTGACATCTTGGAAAGCGCGGAGCAATTAGCGAGCCACTTATCAAGCAAATCGCCAAGCAGCGGTACAGTCACGCTAGCAAAAAAAAAAATTAGAAAAGAAACGAATCTACGTATACGCTCGTTATAATAATCTGCACATCTCCCGGGCGAATATTAATGCATCGACTTTGTGGCTTACTTTTAACGACAATTAGCTTGATAATTGCTCGAGGGACTGTATATCATCGTCTGATCCCAATTATCTACTGTAACTGGTACGATTCAATCGCTTGAGGATTAAACTTAAACGATGCCGTCGCGCTTCCACGAATATTGTACAATGCGCATCGTTCTGCGGACACCGAAACGATATACATATGCCCGTTTCTCTGTAACACTTATCCGAGCATCCGGCTCGGTCGAGACCATCGTGGGCCGTGGAAATAACACGGCAATTAATTTCTGATAAAGCACGACGGTTATCCCGGCAAATTGTATTTACGCACGTTCGGCCGCGCGTACGCGCGATGATGGCGCGTGATTGTATTAGTGTGTACAGACGCGCGCCGGGGATCCCGCGGATCACCTGTGATTAAGTCCTCTGGAAGACCTCGCTCTCGCGAGTTCCCATACCCTAGTTTTCTGCCGGCAACCGTCGTGTGCGAGCACCGATCGCGTTTCTCCGTTGCGAAATTCGTGCGCGCGAACGACCGTGCCCGCGAGACCAGGCCGCGATCAGAAAGGATCGGGACGGCGCCCGTTCAATTTCAAAACGCGAAAATCGATCGACGACGATCGCCGGGGCCGGTGTGCCGTTGCGTGAAGAATAGCGCCTTGACTGTGTCCGCGGTGCGGGAGAGATCGATAGCCGGACTCGGTGGCAAATGTCGGAATCACTGGGAAGGATCGAGGAGCCGGTGCGTAATTAATAATACAATAGAGACCGGGATTTCGCGAGGGAAAGCGTGAGAAGAACGAGACGCTAGTGAACTATCGACAACGGCACCGCGGCTTTGACAAATCCGACGAAAACGAGACGAAAGCGGCTGAAACTCGGCGGTGTTCCGAGCCCGTTGTATAAACGCTGCGCGACACAGTTTAATCGCAAATGTTATCGAGGCTGTTGTATAATTTCGTTGATTGATTCCTCGGGCGACTGTTTCGAGTTTCTGTTCCATATCGGACGGTTTCATCGGTGTTTCGCGTCAGCAACGACCAGATTGCTCTCGATACGAAAGCCCTGCAATTACAGTTTCACGGTATTAACGATACGGCGCAGCTTTTATGCGAACGTAAAAAGAGAATGGTTTTTTCTTGTGGCGTAAGGGATTACGTAAAATGTGAATTTGAAAATTGTGCGTTACCTAAGGTTCCGATTGGTGTGCCGCAGGACGACAGGAGCTGCCGTTCCGACGACTCTAATGGCGAGATCTTCAAGAACGTCCCGAGGAACAGCAGCACGTTTCGCATTTGGAAAATCGAGGTACCGTTTCGTTGAGTAGAAAACAGACCGAAGGTAATGCGCCGCGGGTGTTTTCGAGAGATTGTGAAACAGAAGGAGTGAAAGCATGAAATACAAAATTACCTTGCTAATGTCCGTGCAATAGGGTCTGCGAGTCGCGGCCGTCACCGGAAGTAATATGGGCTACTTCCTCTCGGAGCTGGCGTACATTATCTACGCGGTGTCGGCGAAAGACGGTCCACTTCCTTACCCTGGGATGCCGGTAATTACATTCGATTAGAAATCATCCCAACTCCCTCTGTCCGTCTATCTTCATCTATCATCAGTTTCGCGATTTTTACCATTTCCTTCTTAACACAAGCTTAGCTTCCCTTCTAACGTCTGCCTGCGTAATTGAAATAGGTGAAGGATCTGAAATCCTCGCCAGTGGTCCGCGTGATTCATTTCTGGATCGGCTCCGCGTGCGACTCGACGATTTCCGGCGCGGCCGCGCTCCGGGCCGCCGAATTGGACTCGCAAGTGTCCACCACGATCCTACTGAGGGAAGCGCAAGGCCGGGAGAGCTCGAGATTCCTGGCGTACTTTCGGCAGCCCCTCGTCATCGAGAACTTTCATTTCGAGGCGCCGACCTGCTCGTTGCACAGGGTCACCGGCGTGGCGGTTCCCGTTTTAACGGAACTCGAGAAGGTCCACTGGGAGCAGTTCAGCTCGCGGGACGTTATCCTCGTGGACGTTCTGTCCAAGTACGTAGCCACTCAGCCGGTATTTAATCCTTCCAAAAACAAAATTCATAGCTAATGCCAGGCATTAAGTAGGCATAGGTTTGACGGGGCGTATGATTGCGAGACGATGATATCACCGTGTTAAAACAGGGGCATCGTGTTCCTCTGGCTAGGATCATCGGCGGACCCGCTGCACAAACGACACGCGGTGAGCGTGCTGGAAACGAGAAAGGAGAATAATAACGGTCGCGTCGTCATCGTCGAGGACGGCTACGAGCAGACACTCCCGGAGGGGGATAGGCAGTTCTTCGCGAGCATTCTGGACCCGTCCTCCAGGATGGTCCAACCCGATCGCCCCTATAGAATTAACACACCGAGTCCGGTGAAGCTGTACAAGTGCAGCGAGCAGTCTGGTAAATACAAGGTGGCGGAGCTGAAGTCTGGGCCGATTCTTCGATCGGACCTCACGTCCGAGTCGGTCTATCTGATTGATCGAGGCGAGGCGGGCGTTTGGGCGTGGGTCGGACGGAGCGTGAACGCTCGAGAGAAGCTCGAAGCGGTCCGGAACGCGCGCGGATTCGTAAAGAAGAAGAATTACAGCAACGGCGTGTCCGTCGGCAGAGCGCTCGAGGCTCACGAGCCAACAGAGATGCGGGCTCTGGTTAGAGGCTGGGAGCCGTCGAAAACGCGGCCACTCACTCTGCCGCCCAGTTTCGAGCCTGACTACATGAACGAGAGACCTAGGATGGCCGCTGAATGCCAGCTGATGGACGATGGCTCCGGCGAAAGAACTCTCTGGCGAGTGACTCACAAAGAAGGAATGGTCCAGATCGAGGACAAAGGGATATACTATGCGGAAGCCTGTTACGTAATGTGCTACAAGTACGGGCAGGGGCGCAGGAGCAGAACCATCGTACGTTCGCGCAGGAGAATGTAGCTTGCAACGTTGAGGCGTGAATCTGAAAGAACGATAATGTTGCAGGTTTATTGTTGGGAGGGCGTTCATTCTATAAAGGTGGACCGAGAGGCCTCTTTGGATGCTGCTTGCCGTTTATCAGAAGACACCTCCGCTCAGTTGGTGAAAGCGTGCCAGGGTAGAGAGCCGCCTCATCTGCTTCAAATTTACGACGGGAAGTTGAAGATACTAGCTGGAAAGCATCGTGATTCCCGTGAGTGATGCGTGTGCTCCATCGGCTCTTCGAGCCGCACTTCGCTTAGTGGAAAATTCACGTTGCAGCGCCAGAGAAGTACCTCGTCAGAGTTTTCGGATCTACTCCGTACACGTCGAAAGCGGTAGAACGTCCTCTGAGATCTAGCAGCCTCGATTCCAGCGGGGTCTTTATTCTGTTCTCTGATATGCCCGTCGTATGGTGCGGCGGCAGAAGCACTGGGGATGCTAGGCAAGCCTCGCGTCGCCTCGCACCAAGAAACGCGCCTCTGATGATTGAGAATAAGGAAGATAATGAATTTTGGGCGGAGCTTGGGGGTAAAATGCTTGTCCCATAGCTTCGAAGTAGCATTGATTAACAGATCCAGAGCTAGAGAACATTGTATGCGAAAGAATTCATTAATCGTGTGTACTCTTTAGGTAAAGGCACTTACGGCGCAGAAACTCTGGACGTTGGGGAAGAGCTTGAAAAACATTTGTACCAGTGTGTAGCGGAAGGTGAAACATTCGTTGGCGAGGAAGTCCTTGGATTCGGACAGAATTGCCTCCTTCCGGAAGCAATTTGGCTGTTAGATACTGGAAATGTAATATGGGTCTGGATTGGGAAATCTTCGTCTCCTAAATCATTAAGGGAATCCGTGCATGACGCGATGATATTTCTGTACACCCATCCAGCTGGTCGAGATCGAAATACCACCATTTCTGTTATTAAGCAAGGTAGATACAAAGATCCACGAAAGTCCTGTCGCAAACAGATGTACAAGTTTCTTTTATCCTTCTTTCAGGAATGGAACCTTCCACGTTTATAGGACTCTTCGACAATTGGAATTACAATTTACTAAGGGACTACAAATCGTTCGAAACCTTTTCCACGCTCCTGCAAGATAAGGAATTACTGCCGAAGATACAAACATCGTCGAAATCGTCGAGTGATTTCGATAACTACGTGAAATATCCTCTTTCCATGCTGAAAAACGATCCGGAAAATTTACCGTCCGGTGTCGATGTTGCTCGCAAAGAGATGCATCTCACTTTCGATAACTTCATTGCAGTCTTCAAAATGGAGCCCGACGAGTTCGTGAAGCTTCCTGGTTGGAAAAGACAGAGGCTGAAGCAGTCGGCGGGTCTTTTCTGAGACATCCATCCCTTTATAATGAACTTTGTACGATAGTAATTATAAATATAATCAAAATACGAGAAAAAAAAACCTCCTCATATTTTTAACGTTCGGACTTAAATTTATTAAACTAATGAGCGTGAAGAATAAACTGCTTTAATTTCAAATACCACAGTTAAGGATTTATTTATTAAAAATTCACATATCATCTGAACTGAAACTTAGAACCGTTCCGTGCGCATTTCAGGACGAGGTATCCATCGGCTCTGTATCGATTCTACGAACGCTTTCTTCTTCGACAACTATCGGATGAACTGTTTTACGAAGTACAGCAGTGGTGCCGCGCTTGTATCGATAAGATATATGACGCTCGCCCTTTACATTAGCAACATCGTATGGCCGTAAATAATCGACAGAACCCTTACGTATAACGCACAGATCAACATTGGAGCCAGAAGCCAAGTCATTGAATACACCGGCGCGAATGGCGTCTGCCACAAGTTCCTTAGCCTCCTCTTCCTAAACACATTTCCACATAGAATATAAGTAAGTCGTTCCCGAGAAGAAATACGCCGAGGTGAATTTTCGATGTCCCTACCGTCATGTCAGCTTTCCATCTACTTTCGAACGTAGCCATCGCCGCTAATGATCCTGTGCCCATGCTTGTGTACATGTGCTTATCTGTCGAGCCGTGAGGATAAATACAATACAAGTGTGGTCCATCCAAATCGACGCCGCCTAATATCAAAGCTGCTCCAATATTGCCTTGATAACGAAAGAGCAATTGTTTAATCATTGCATTGGCAGTGCAGACCGGTATCATACGGCCGGTATTTAAGCGATGCAACTCCAATTGACTGGATATCATCTGCGTAGTCATCTCAGTATCGGCGGCAGTCCCGGCACCACAGCAACTGTAAAATGACAATGTATCACCTTTTAACTGAACGATATTATAAAATGAGTTGCGAGAATTACATCGTAGATCGCCTGGATGCTTACTACATATTTTTAGCAAGAAAATGAATTTTGCTACAATTTTTATCAGCGACTATGGTATCTTCTGTTGATCTAGTGTCGCCGCCAAGAACCACTCCATCTTTATAAACAACTCCAGCGATCGTTGTTCCTGTTTTAACAGCTTTAGGAGTCTGGAATCCTTTCTTAGCCAGAAAGTTGTTCCTAAAAGAAACGTACAGCTAAATAAAATCGATAATTTCCTCGGTACTGGGCAATTTCGTGGATACTTCGTGAAAGTATGAAAGGGGGTTTATAGAGGAAAATAGATGTTTTTAAAAAGTGACACAGCAGTATTAAGTAGCAGGTAGGTTATGGATCATGGAATAATATTCTCCAGCTTTTTGATTGTGAATGCAATCGACACGAGCCTCCGTTAATAATGAAGCCGTTTAAAATTCAATTACCTCTGGCAAAGATCGAAAGAAAATCCGGGTGAAGGAATTTCTGGCACAAGTACCGAAGACATGATTCAAAGTTTTTGGTTTTTACACTCGTAATGCCATCAAAAGGAACAGTAATGAGAAGCGGTTTCGTAAGTGTTGACGCTTGCCGGAAGATGGCACTCGCAACGAATTCAACTCATTCGCGTTTAAACTAACGCGCGAACTGGGAAAGCGCGTGTGGGAACTTTGTATACGAAAAAAAATTAAAAAAATTTAAAAAACCCGACTGCTTAAGAATCTTACTTATCTTCTTACGAATCTTACGGCCTTAAATCTTTTGATGTACCGCAATGATTACGGAAAGTGCTTGAAGCTGGTAACAAAAAGAGGTGGACAACATCAATGCAAATTCAAGCTTATATAGTGACATTTCAACTTCAGCGTATTTTGTAACTTATATGTTTCTTTCTTTGTCCGTGTGGGAAATACTGTTAGTGTTGTTAATAGCCCGTCAAATCTAATTAGGGCGAACAGCGATACACAATATTTATTAAGACAATATGTAATTTTCTATTTCGAAATAAATGTTCGAATGTAATTACATCAAATTATTTGCATCAAAAGATTTAAGGCCTCCGACTGCAGGCAATTGAATTAATTTAAATCGTCATCTTATTACTATTTTTGTCATTTTAGTTCGCTTTTTAAATTTTTTTATTTTTTATTTTTTACTTTTTTGAAAATTATATATCCCATGACATTCGGAAGGTCAAGAGAATTCTAAAGACACCTCATTTGTTCAAATCGGTGTACCCGTACAGGCTCTAGAGCGTAACATGGACATACGAACATAGCTTGATAAACACAATACCCTCCTTTGCGTGCCGAAGTCGGGTAAAAATGGAGTTAGGACAATTAATAAACGGAATTAAAAACATGGTGCATTTATTAAACAAGTAAATTAACATGGCTGCTCGTGAAATATAATGTTAAACGAAAACACACTTTGCTTCGATACAAAAATTAGAATTTGAAGAGTGTAGAACATTGGAATGTATAATAGATACAAAAACTGTAGACAGTGTTTTCATGCTACACAGCTGTGAAACGTCAGATCCGTTAACTGTAATTAAACAATCAAATTTACAAAGAAAACAGGATAAAAGACATGCCCAGTTATAATTTAAATACTATTTAAAAAATATCGTCACGCGTTATCATAAAAATATAATAGCGTATTCGGATGGTCGGACTGGTGCGCACCGAGAGTGTACTTTTTCGCTTCCGATTGGCTAAAATTCGCACTCAGTGCGCACCAGCGCGACCGTCCGAATTCGCTATTTGTAACATTCAGTCTAACAAATCGCAAGGATTTGTGTCCAACACATTTATAAACAAGTCACGTCGTTCATAATTTCCGCCATCATATTTCTGTCTTGTAAAGCTGCGTCCAATTCTTCCTGGTCCCACTCCAAGTTGACTTTCGACAAACGGGGCTCCTTTTTGGTCGTCAATCTTAAAATACCCCTGGTTTCTATCAGGGAACACAGGCTTACGAATTCGGAAGCGTCAACCGCGTAAATATTCCGCTTCTTGCAAACTTTTTTGTATATTTCATGTAACTGAAACGTAATTATGACAATGAAAGTTGTGGCGAAAATTTTCACACCCTAATTTATTAACGTTTCTCGAACTTACTCTTCCCACTGTCACGTCCTTATTTCGTCCCTTATTTAGAATAAGAAGAAGGGAACATAGTAGCAATTTCTGCTGCAATGGAAACGTACTCTCTTCTTTCTCAATATTTTGAGATCCCCCGTAAACACCATTTAAAACTGCGATGACTTCCTTCAAGTCTACTCGCTTCTCTGTCACAGGTTGCTGTTTTTTCGGACTGCCAGTGTTTGTCTCTATAAAAATACATACATTAATTATAGTAGAAAGTAGTCCACATTGACAATTTAATCTGATTTTTACAGGAAGCAGCGAAGCATACCGTTGTTATTTGAGGGTTGTAAAACTTGCATCAGTTTATTAGATTCAGCCAGCTCTATTACTCTTCTACTGATATCCAATGCTCTTCTAATATCCCCAGAGACGGCTGCAACTTTTCCAGCTAGCATCTGTATCGCAGTTCCAGCGAACAAATCGGACACGTTCGCTTCGTTCAATCTTTCGGATATTATAGTACATATTTGCGGCTTCGTATACGGTGGAAAATGCATTAGCTTTGGTTTCAGCTCGCATCTAGCCTGTAATCTAGGCAATATTCTATCCGTCAAGTCTAAGGCATTGGCGATGCCAACTAAAATTAATTTTGAACGCTGTATCAACGGCCATTCGAAGATGGAGTACAAAACGGATTGCTTCTTGCTTTCTAATTGATCTATCTCGTCTAGAATCAACAGCAACGTTTTATGCTTCGATTTCAAATACTTTTCGATAATCATTTTGCCGCTTTTCCCAGTCTTCGGCCCGGGCAATTCCAACTCTTGTATGATCTTTCCATAAATCGCGGCAGCGGATTTCATGGTCGTACAATTCACATAAACTACTTTCAATTGCGACTTGAACTCCGGCTTTGACATTAGCCTCGAGAGGCACGCCGTTTTCCCGGTCCCTGGAGGTCCGGATACGTACAGCGAGCCTGACGTTTCATTTTTCATGTGCTTCTCCATAAATTCTTGTAATTGAGCTAATTGCGCTTCTCTGCCTGGCAGAGTCACTGGTACCGAACTATGTAAAGCCTTACGAGCATTACGGTATTTATTCGAAGCGAACAATTTTTTAGGAACTAGCTTCTCCTCCTTCTCGGGGGAAGACATCAAATGTAATTTATCTAGGAGAGTGGAGGGTGTCGAGGGGGAAGTTATTAGCGTTCCCTTCTCTGTCCTCTTTTGTTTCGGAGGTGTGGAGCCATGATCCTCTGAAACAAATACACAAATTTTGTCTGCCATTATGGGCGAATAGAAAAATTAAAAAGAATTCAACGGGAACTGTTATATACCATCGGATTCACTGGATTTTCGAGTACGACGTGGAGTTCGAACGGCCGCAACTGCGTCAGATAATTTGGCATTGTTTTCCAACGAGTTTTCCACATCCGAGTCCGAGTCTGATTCGCTGCTACTCAAGGTAATGACTTTTCTCACGGTCGGAGTATATTTGTAAGAAGAATCTCTAGCAGTCGCGTTAGTAAAATCTTGTTTCGGAACATCATTTTTAGACCCGTAAAACGAACTTTTTTTTCGTATGTTAAACGGAATCGTCGTTTGGATACTCGTCATTTTTATACGGGTTTTACAACACTTACGTTTCACTAATAAGCAACAATTTTATTCTTCGGATAATAAAGATATTCTTCCTCTGAAAGTCGAAGTTTCTATCATGCACTCTTTGACAGCATTCCTTATTGTCCGTTAACCTTCAACCCTTCTCCCTTCGACGCTCATTTATTTAATACTGTTCCTTGGTCGCACTTGAAATAACACGTTTAATAACGTTACGTCGTTAAAGTTAATCTATAAAATATATTCAATTTATAATATACGACCAACACCTTCGTACACTGGGCAACAAGTGCAGCCAGGCCGTCGTGCATTTTCGCGGGAAGACGCTTTGAACGCGGGAAACCGAAGTTGCGTGGAAATAGGAACAGTTTGTAACAGACGAATGTTTCTATTTCCGCGCGAAAATAATGGTATTTGAAAAGTTCGTAGCATTTGTTTACAATAACATGCAGCGAGGAATATTCTACAGACGTTGATGGCTGCTGTAAGCGATATAATTAAATATGATTCTCGTTTCGTTACGTGTATCAAAAATGATTTAATTTAACAGAATTTACTTAAAGGCGGCCACGCGTATGTACGATTTCGTGGCCCTCTATAGGTGAAGGCAGAAATTATAGAGTACGACGTTTCCGGGTGTTTCCGGGCTCGGGAAGAAATGACCGCTTCTCTTCCATATTGGGTTTAGAAGTCGAGTGAGACGGTGGAATCGAAGTCCGCAGAAATCGAGATATTCTAGGATAATCTAGAAATCTCGTGGAAGCAGAATGAGAGCGAAGGTAAGCTTCTGTTAACGTAGTATTATTAATCCCAATATTTTTCGCGAGAAATTCATTGTTACGTGCTTTTCCGAATATCTGCACATACGTTTCGCTAACGACGTGCGTGTTACTTGACACGACGTTATAAATGCAATTTTCCTGTGATAAATTCAATTTTCATAACGCGTTTAAGATCTTTTTTAAACGTTCTGCATTCTTCAACGGTCACAAGCCCACTTTCCTATCGTTTATATTGTAGAGGATAATGAACATGTAATGTAGAATGCGCGCAAGGAGAGGTTAACCGAGGTTTACATGGTTCTTTTCAGTGGAGAAAGAAGAGGATGCGCAGGCTAAAGCGTAAAAGGAGGAAGATGCGCGCGAGGTCCAAGTAAATTTTATATCCATAAACTCTGTAAGTACATTTTTGTATCGCCAAGTATCCGTTAATCTCGTAACACACTAGCCTTCGTATAATTTTTGTAAACCAAAATACTAATCATACTGAAAATATTGCCATAATATAAAAACTATTTCGGATAAATGAGATATGTAACTGAGGATAAATCATACACAGAATTTCTGTCGAGAAATGCATTAAAATAAGTGGCTAAAGCAGACAGTATCTATTTATGCTGGAGGAATTCTTTTTACTAAATACATTAACCACTTCAAACATCTGTGTTTTTACTTATAAGTTTACGAAATGTTTGTTTCAGCTCTAAGAAAAACATGAGTTCCACTGAAATGAAATTTGATCAACCTGACTGATGCTGTTTCAACAGTTCAACACCTGCTACTATTGTTTCTCTGCAGAGAGTTGCATTCTATTAATGTACACGTCTTGGATAATTGAATAAATTTAATATTCGAAATTCGTTTATAAAATCCTTTTCATTCTCTTACTTCCTTAATGTTACGTTTAGAAGAATTCGTTAGGAAAAAATAATTCTATTTAATAAATATGTCGAGGACAATTTGCCATGTGTGCGTGCACGAGCACTTAACAAAGACCAAAGAATATATCAGTTACGAATTACGATAATACTCTTGTACTTCGGCATTGCAGTGTAAACATAACCTTACTCCTAACGCGCGAGCACAAAATGCGAAGTCGTTTGTTACCAAGTTTATTGCAAACAAGAAAACTGTTTCATGAATATTTCAAACCTCCCATAAATAATGTAATAACGTATTCGCAATTGAAACAAGCTAAAAGTTTTTCATCTAATAATCCAAAGGAACCCGGCGATATTAAAAATGTGCAGGGAAGCTCACATAACCTACCCAGTTCGATTAATTACACTCATAAACCCTTCGAGGACAAAGATGCAGACATTATTTTCGACGTCAGTGAGAATGAGGGGACAATCAACTTGGATGATTTAAAAAGTCACGAAGTATATTATAATCCTTACGAAGGAATAAATTTGGAACGTAAGCTAGAAATAGAACAGGCATGCGGTAAGGTAAATGTACCAGCGCCCGGCCATGTCCTCCCAGTACCTGAACAGTAATGCGAATTTGATTTATTTTTAAGCTTAATTTTCAGTGTAATTAAAAACAAAAAATAGTACCATAATGCATAAGTATTTAGCAATATTAATTAAAATCATTATTATAGAAAATTAAAAATCGTTAGATAGAAATAATTATTTTGTAACACACTCCGTACGCATAGCAGATTTCGAGAAATTTCTTAAGCTTCTGTCAAGACACTTCTGTCATTTACTAAGAAAATATTGACAGCATTTCGTATTTATATATTATAATAATACATTATTATAATAGTAAATAGATTTAAATTTAGTTTAAGATAGTTAAATTTGCAAGAAAATTAATATTTTTTAAACAAGTCTGAGTTTATTTACTGGTACAAGAATTTCGTGAATGTAAGTAATTCGGACATACATTCGCAGGTCGTCCGCTTACTGGGACGATATAATTCAGGTATCGGGACATGCAGTTTCAGGTTATCTGGTTACTGGCACGATATAATTCAGGTATCGGTACATGCAGTTTCAGGTTATCCGGTTACTGGGACATCTGCATGTTTTCGTATTTTCATTAATAAATACGTCTATTATAATACATAAACCTTTGTTTTCAGTTTCCAACAGTATAATATTGTGTTATCTTCCATTTCAACATTTTTTTATTTCATGATCGTTTTACAAATTAAATTAGGAGACAAACTTTGCCGCTATTCCTTAAGCCCTTTAAGCGTCTGGGTATTGGTACATTTACCTTACCAATACCGTACATTAGTTGTAGATATATACTTAACGCATTGAAGTCCTCAATGTTGAAGCGCAGACAAACGAAGATCCTTTAATAATAATAATATTAACGCGATTTCTTATTAGGTGGGGTAACAGGGGTATTCGAAATAGAGGACCTCGTGTCGCTATTACAAAGGGACAACGCTAAAAACATATTTGTAGCTTCGGTGCCTCCTGAATTGTCGTACGTCAGTTACATAGTCGTAGTTACCGGCAAGTCGCAGAAGCATATGCAAGCTTTAGCTACTTTCGTTCGTAGAGTGTTTAAACTGAAAAAATGTAAAACAGATTCTATACCCAAGATCGAGGGGCTGGATTCGAAGGACTGGATAGCTTTAGATCTAGGTACATCTACTCTGTTTTTCTCTTTTCCTATCTCGCAGCGTAATCAAATAATCTTCATTTCTTTCATTGTTTAGGAAACATTGCCTTGCACATTTATTCGAAGACCGCCAGGTCATCGTACGACCTGGAAACATTGTGGTCGGTTGGGCCTGAATATGACAATAAGAACAAAGTTACTGGCATCGATATTATGGACCAATATAATATATTCTTATCTAATTTGGAACCAATGGAGAGCGATGAGACTATAAAGAGCGACAGCGCATGAAATTATGTTGAAATAAAATAACAACTGATGATATTGTGTAATAAATACATGTTTAATTGCAAAATTTCTACTTCCATTTTATAAACATCTGAAAATCCATGAATGAATTAAAATGTTTTGGTTTTCTACACCTTTATTTCGAACAGTAATTATTATAAAAGGACGTTTTACAAATACCCTAGAAGAGAATTATGTTCGTGAGAAAAAGAAAATAAACAAGTTACAACCTCGATTACGTTTATTATGCAACAGTGCCCGAATCATTTGCACTACGCATGTGTGATGATGCACGTTTCTCTCGCACGTAAAGAAAGGGTTTTCTCTCACACCCCCCGCCTCCTTCGTTTAATGATTGTCCTTTGAGAAGTAATTCGTTTAGACAGCGTCCATATCTGAAGACGTCTTATCACGGACTAATAGCGAAATGAAATCTTATCGAATTATCTAGTCCATTCACGCGCTGACTAATCGTTCAGATATACAGGCACCTGCGATCGGCTTCGTCTCGATTTAAATTGCGTATCTGCCCTTTTAGACCTCGCGCGTGTAGATGAAATCGTGATTACGATAGTAATTATTCTACAGCGTTCTCTGAGCAAGGACATTCACGTTCCTAAATTTCACATGTACGTAACTGGCAAGATAAACAAATAACTCTACGTATATGTTTTGCAACAATGTCTTCCTTAAGTGAAACATCCATGTAGCTGAATTCCAGGTAATGTGTATGACTTTTTTTTAAAAATATACAGGTCTTTTCCATTATTTAATGTATAGTTCGTTCCGTAAAATTCACTTTAAAGTGCAACAAATCGATCGTTGAAATTGTAAAGCTATTAATACTTATATATGTATATCACTAATAAAATATTGGAAGTATTTACATACAGTTTACATTTATTCCAGCCAGTTATATGACTGCGTCAAGGTGCTTAAACAAATATCAGTATCGAGAGAGATACATAAAAGCGAGAGATATGAAATGGTGAAAAAGATCGACGCGATCTCAAGAAATGGCGAGCAATCCAGATTCAATTTGTCAAAGGAAGTGCACGCGTTTCCTACAAGTTCCTTTAAAGTCGACTGAGCAAATTTATCTTGTCTTTCTGATCCCAACGTTGATCTCTTGTTTTATATACATATTACACTTCTCCGCTGACCTAGTGGTCGCCGTACAACACTTTAGAGAGCATAATCCTGTGTGGGGATGCTGTACGCTCGGCTTTATCTATGCGCCGGCAATCGTGTACTTTATGTTAACCGTTTCGAGGCCGGATTGGTGGATGACAGATGACGATAAACTGAATAAGGGCGTATTCGGTTGGTTTTGTCTTCAGTTTTGCCAGCTGATCGGCTTTGTTTGCTTTTCTCTCTACAGGTATCGTCCTTTCGTTTCCGAAGTTAACGATCGTATTCGTCACTGGCATTATTCTGATTAATGATTCTTCTTCAGATACGCGGGCCTCCTGGTGCTAGTCGTGGACGCTATTATTCTGTCTGGGAAGGATAGAACGAAGACTTTGAACATAGCAGCTGCTCCCGCAGCTATAGAGTTATACTTCTTTTTGCAAGCTTGGTTTCAGGCAGCTCCTCAAGCGATCTTCCAAACGCATCTACTTTTCCGCGACGCGTCGCTTCACCAGACTCACCAGTCTGGTATTTTATCTCGCTGTATTATTATACAACACAACTGAAATTCCTTTATAAGTATGAAAACGCTGATCTTCTTACAGTGGTTGTAAAGGTGCTCTGCATTCTCATGTCCATTACGGTACTGGCTATTCAGACTACCTCCTTTCAAAGATTTGAAAGCCAACGTGTTAATGGCAGAAAATTACCATGGGCGATGTGGTTGAAGAAATACTGTGTTCAGGTACCGAGCTAAGATAGACGATACATTTACGGCGTTAGAGTATTTGGGCCCTTCTGAATGTATGTTTAAATGTAACCGTTGTATTTAGGAACTCTGCGATCTAGAAGAAAGAGCTCCTTTAAAGTTATCCGACGCAAAAAACGAGGATACTATAAATACAAAGAATGAAACGCAGGAGTCCGAAGAGCGCAAAGAGTCCGAAGAAGCTGAAAATGAAAATAAGGAAGAATCTGATCATCATGTCTCTTTGGACCGTCAAATATCCGTAACGCCTCCGTTACCACCGAAAAATGTACATATTATACCGCCTCCAACTCCTTTACGCGGAATCACCACAGTCGCGCCGCTGCCTGTCCCCGATACACCAGCTCCGCCACGGCCAGACTCTATCTGCACGAACACAGAGAATCTTGAAGCTGAGGATGCTACGACTAAGTCGGTATCTGCTGAAGGAGCGAAGAAAAAAGCAGACATGCAGAACTTAAAACTTCCACAACGAAGGTACTCGAAGAAAGGACTGGAAGAAGATGATCCCATTGGGAAATTTCTGTGCTTCCTGTGGTGGTTCTTTTTCATTCTAGCCCGTATACTGGCTATCGCTGTGTTCTACGAATTTTATCCTATTCATTTATCCATCGTGCTTAGTATACATTACGGCGTGATGCTGATATACCTGTTTTACTATGCAAAATATTACGATATCATTACGTTCTTTGTTAATTTATGGCTCGGATTAGTTTACATATGTAGTTTGATCGAATATAGAATCAAATTCAAATACGCGGACAAGTGGGTGTTGCCGTACTATGTGTTCGTATTGCTACAAAATACATTTCTAACGTTATCCTGGTACCTGTACGCGGACTGGGACGGATTTTGGTACACTTATGTGTTCTACGTAATTTTCGCAAGTATGACACTTTGCATCCTATCGACTACGATTTATTGCGTTTTACTTAAACCAAAGAAACAAAGGATATATACCAGTTGACAAACGATTAAGATTATCTCGTGGTAAATAACTCGTTGAAATGTGATTTCGCAAATGCTTTAATCTATTCCTAAATATCGCATTAACATATTTTATTTATACGAACCATGGTCGCATTTTCATTTTCTATACGAAGTAGAGGTAATGTTAGAGAATTATTATTTAACCGCAGACACCTAAAAACAGTTGGCATGTGGTTATAATTGCGATGCGCAATACGTAATTTTTAATGCAAGACGAAAGGTACTAAGGACTGATAATAATCGTTAGATAGTATGTTAAAAATGTATTTATCGTACATCACTATAAAATTACAGGTAGCTATATTTATGTAATATATATTTATAGAAACATGATCCGTCTAAAAAAAATCTTACAAATAGTTACTATATTCGGCAGCGTTTTTTCTTATCTGCGAATTTTATACTTGTACAGTGATATTTACAGTACTACGCATTTATATACAGAAATAATTCTAGACGCCTATATGAGTACTTATAAGTATTAAAAAATATATGTATATATCTTTCAATCTGTTTTCATCTTTCAAGATTTTTTATACATTCACGTCGGATACTTATATCGTAGTAATGGTTTAATAGAGGTTCAGTAGAAACCGCTTACTTCCACGATATTCGTGAAAACGAACTAAAAAGTATATTTATAAAATACATCACATTATTTGTATCTGGCTGCTTAATTTGGCAAAAAACCTCGCTCCGAGATTGTTAATATTAAAGTGGTGCTGTAAGACAACAGTAGCAAAGAAATGTTAATAAATCTGGTTCGATAAAAAGTATGTGTCCTCTTAGACCTACACAGTTATATTCACAACATTCACTTGTTTGGCGAGAAAAGTGTTTCTCATACATGTATATTGGAATCCCTGTGAAGGTTCCCCAATTGTGCTTCGAACAGAATGTCGTTCAATAATTTCTCGGCTATAATTCTTTGGTCTAATCTCATATTTCTAAGTTTCGCCGCCACGTTTCGCCCGATCGCGTCGAACTCATCCTCCATCACGAATGAGTTATTGTGTGATATTTTCAACAGATCGGTAGACTCGGCTTCCTCCGATTTACGTCTACGAATTAACGGAGACTCCGTCCATTCGGTAGGTTGATCATAGGTCTCTTCGTTCCCCGGTTGGCATTCCTCCTAAATAGATGCATGTTTATATTTCGCGGAAACTAAGCTCCTCATTTCATAGAATTAAAATCGCAGACGATCCACTCACCGTTTTGTAGCATTTCCTGTATCCCCGCTTCGTTCTAACTAGCTCCGGGCATTTCTCGGCCGATAGATCGATGTACACCATCGCGGGCTTTCTCTGGTTCGATTTACATTTAATTTTATCTACCATACAAGGGTGTACCCTCTGTAGAACACTTAAATTAATAAACATGAAAAATCAAGTTAGTACTTAAACACTCCGAAAGATAAGATCGCCTTACTTTAATGTGACTTAAAAAGTTTCCCGTTGACTTCAAGTTTCCGTTCAGGTGTTTCTGGCATTGCAAACATCTGACTGTAACATTGGTGTCTTCTACTCTAATCACTGTAAAGAACTCTCCGTCGAGAATGGCTGGTAGCCGAATCGGAGTAAGGGTCATGCTCTGTTGCGTGTTCGACTGTATCGGAGAGATCTGATTGGGTTGATCCTGTTGGTGCTGTTGGTGTTGCGACTCTTGCTGTTGCTGTTGCTGCTGGTGTTGCTGATGCAAAGCCGACGCTTCATGATTTTCTTGGTTCTCTACCTCGACAGTTTGCGAGGGAACTTGTCCGCCTACTGTCTGAGATATTTCTCGCTGTTGGTTCGTAGTATCGATCATGCATGTGTCAAATGTCTCAATCTTTGTTTCGTACCTTTGCGCAGGGTATGTATCCATGGTCTTGCGATACATACAATATTCAATCTGACAAATAAGTGTGTTAGATAAATTGCTGAATAGGTTAAATGAATTTTACTTAAGCAATGCTTCGAGTACCTGCAATTAAATGTGAGAGCATAATTTCTACCGACAGTAAAAGGAAAATGCTATTATTTATCTTGGTTTCTTACTGAATTTTAGATAAGCTGTTAGATAAGGATGTCATGCACACAACGAATCTAGATCAGATAATAGATGAGACAGTGTGGAACACAAGCTAAAGAAATTCCAATGTCTACTTACCAACTTCGAAAAATAACGCTATATTATTATGATGCGAGAATCTCTTAGCGCACAATGATGAAGTCAAATCTTCTGCTCATTTCCTCGAGTATTGCTTACGCGTTTATTTACGCGTAATAAATGTTGTACGACAAGCTTAAGGGCTATTACAAAATACCGATGCGTGCGTAAAGGCGAATTTCTTGGCAGCACTGTAGAAAATAAACATACCGACGAAATTTCATCGGGATCTGAATAAATTTGTCCACGGGAATAATGAATTTTTCCTTTGTGCTTCAAGGCGATAAATTTTCTCACGGAAAGCATTAAGTATTATATATTTATAAAATACGTTCCGTCACGGCAAGCAAAGAATACATGAAATATATATTCTTTCTCATTAACTAAAAGCTATAGGAACGTGGCCGTTCGCAAAGAAAATAAATAAATTATATTTATCGTTAAGATGGCTATTATCAACGGACTGTAAATTAATAAATTCACGCGTAACAATGGCAAGAAAAATACTCGGCTGACCTTTACAGTTCGCAGGGTATTTTCGTGAAATCTAATTCACGTTGCCGGCATTGATAATTCCCGGTTCGTTGCATTGAAAATAAAGCAGTATTGCAGAGCTACATATAGGCGCTACGGTTACTGTAGTGCAACGTGTGTGACTACTCGCGAGAGGTTTGTTTTTATTTGAACTTGGATCAATGGAATGATTCGCATAGGGGTGTTTATAGCGCAACATCCGTTGACGTATACAAGTATTTATTGTAAGAAAAATATAGAATAGATTTTAATAATTCCTCCAAGTTGCCTCTTACATCGAAATGTCCGCACCTTGTCGCGAAGAAACAAAGGAGGCCGAAGAAGAACAAGATACAGTAACAGTGTCAGAGCAACAACACACTGCGAACAGATCCCCCGAAACAAGTTCACAAACATCTTGTTCGAAAAGAGAACAAGACCATGAAACAAATGACAAGAAATGCACACAGCAAAGTGGGAAAAAAAGAAAGCATTCGCCAGACTCAGAGCCATCTAAGATAGCAAAATGCGATATCGGACAAAATGTATATTTAAATATATTATACGTGCATCCTTTGAGCCTCCTGTCCATTAAATAATCCTTACGCGAATTTGCAGGTTAACAATACTCCCTCTGATTTATCTACCGGCAGCAGTAGGGAGAAAGAATTGCCCGAGCCAGAAGTATGCACTAGTAATACAGTATTAGTTGCGGCACATTATAACTCGCTAGAAGAGAAAGGTTTTTTAAAGAGGAATCAAAGCCGTATCTTACATATGAGAAACTTTAATAACTGGATTAAAGGCATGCTAATAGGTAAGACCCTGGTTTACGCGCGCATAAATTTACCATTCCCCCTTAACGGCCTACTAGAAAGGAAATTTCGTTTGCAGCTGAATATATCGACAAAGTGAAACAGGACAAAATGCACGGAGTTTCTTTGAGGGTGTTGGATATGTGCTGCGGAAAGGGGGGTGATCTATTTAAATGGATGAAAGTAAATATATCGCACGTGATTTGCGCCGACCTGGCCGAAGTTTCGGTCGAGCAATGTCAACACCGATATAACGAGATATTGAACAGGAAATCTAACGACAGAGGATTCGCGCCTATTTTCACCGCTGAATTCATAGCGGCCGATTGTACAAAGGTAATCGCTCGTCGCAAACGTCGTAAGAGGCGAAAAGTTGCAAAGCAGTCGGTAGCGCGAGATGTTGTTCTATATGTGTGTCGATGGAAATTAGTTATAAATAAGGGTTTCAGGTTCGTTTAAGGGAAAAGTACAAGGATCCTTGCGTACATCTAGATTTTGTCAGCTGCCAATTTGCATTCCACTATAGCTTCGAATCATTGGAACAAGCAGAATGTATGTTGAAGAATGCCAGCGAATGTCTGAAGCCGGGTGGCTACTTTATCGGGACTATTCCAGATGCGTACGATCTAGTGTATGTCTATATATTCACCGGTCATCCGAGATCTTTCTAAACGTTCGTTTCAAAATTCTTTCTCCCGATCAGTTCCAGGTGGCAGAAGTGTGACGGTAATAAGCTCGGCAATGAAATTTACAACGTAGAATTCTTTTGCGACAAAAAGAAACCGCCGCTGTTCGGCGCTAAGTACAACTTTCATCTAGAAGGCGTCGTCGATTGCCCGGAGTTTCTCGTTCATTTGCCCACTCTTTGTAAACTAGCATCGAAGTACGATTTGGAATTGGTGATGTTCGAAAGGTAAAGAACGTTTCGAAGAAGCGGCGTAGTCGAATGCGCACGAGGTACAAGTATCGTGTTCTGTAATTGCAGATTTGACGATTACTACGAACGTATGAAAAACGAAGGTAGATCGGTACTTGCTAAAATGCAGGCTTTAGAAACTTATCCGCCATATCACGAGACGCCGCTGCTTGGCAACGCCACGCAAGATTATCAACATGCCATACAGTACATGCAAAATCTACCGGGCCACCGTAAGATCGGAACTTTGTCTCAAGCGGAGTGGGAAGTTATCTGTTAGTAAACGAACTCTTCCCTCATCTTCGACGATCTCGATTAATGTGATTATTATAACTACTAATGACTGACTTGTTTGTTCGCAGCTCTATACGCTGCGTTTGCCTTTCAAAAAGTGAAAACTGCCAGGAACAGCGAGGGGAAGTCGGAGCACGCGAAGTCATAAAAGTCGAGAACCCTATAGCATTGATTGGATAGTTTAAAATTGGGTTAAAGAAAAACAATTATGATCATTGATTTTATATTGTATAAACTAGCCTGTTACTATAGAAATACACGAACGTGTAACTATAGTACACAGTCGCCTATATTTTATATAACTTTTTTTTAATGAATTTCAATAATACATCACGCATAATAGTCATATGTATTATACATTTTCATCTGTATAACTGTCTGTATAAAATATGCTTTCTATAAATTGTTCATATAAAGTTGAAGATAAATGATCCAGTACTACTGCTTGTACGGTGACAAGATAACTGTATAAAGTATTTAACACGCATCGCTATCTGTTTAATAGATTTAAATATAATCGGTTAACACTTGAATATTCTCGTTTATTTAACAAGCTCATTGGTTCTTTGGCAAATATACAAATAAATGGAATTTTGACACATGGCATAGAGACTCGAAGCTTATTCTTTTCTTTCGAAATGTTTACGTAGAAAAAAGATATACATAACTAATGCATATGCATAAGTACGTGGATACGCTTGCGTGCATTGAAAAGCAACGCGACAATAACCGCCGAGAAGCATCAATGCGCCATCGCAAAATTAATATTTAATTCGTGAAACGTCGTACGAAAGAACGTTGTCCATGCACATACGACGAGCTTCGATACCATGTTCGATTGTTACGTTGCGAGAGCGTGCCTGTTCGCAGACGAAGTTGTGCCGCGTGAGAAAAAAATCGGGGAGCCGGTTCTTCAAAATTAAAGCGATTCAATGGGAAGTCGCGTTGAGTGGCTGTTTTATTAAATACTTTCCAATGGTGTGCCTGTAAAATCGTAAGTGTCGCGTTCATACGTAATTGAACGTGGTCGGAACGGAACATGATCGAATAAACAGTTACGACCACGACGGATTGCGGGGCGAAGGGTTATATCGGGGGATCGAAGAGGCGGAGCAACGGGACGCATGCGCAGTTAGATATTTTCGATACTTAGAGACTGGGGTCTCCTACACGATCTAAGCGTAGGCTCGGCCTGCAGTCTCGCGCGGAGTGTATAGTCGAGTAGCGAGCGACTGGTGTGCGTGTCCCCAGTCCTCTTTGCTTCTCTCGCTTCTGTTAGCCCTCGCGTTGCCAGAGTCTATCAGTCGCGTTTGTACGAGGAAATGGACATCGAGCCGCCGATAACGCAGTCGAATTCCGACCCAGTAAGTTACTATTCCGTATCTATTTCTTACGCCGCGTCCACCCACGTGCATAGTTTTTCGATATTTTGCTCCGTATCACCGCTTTTCTCTTGGACGCACGGTGTAGATGCAGACGCGAAATTTTTCTAAGTCCCAAAATGGCGTCTGGCGACTAAGTCCTACCTGGCTCGCTTCGCACTGCCAGACGTTAAGTCCGATAGAAGTGCGGACGCTTTGTACGATGCGTCCCTCTTATTAACATACCGATTTCCATGCGAATTTCCTTCGTTTTAGGAAAAGAAGGCCAAGGAGAACAGCAATGCTACCGGGAATCATAGCGGTAAGCCGTGTTTATTCACGGAGTTTAACATACGTGCCTCTGACATAGATGAAATCGGAACTTTACACCAGCAAAATGTTAAGTTCGACGCGGCGAGCAAAGCGTTGAGGCTGCCAACGAACCGACCGGTCTGATGGTCTGACACGTGTTTCGACTCTGACGAAGCGTCCGAACTACGTGTGACTTCCTGCAATTCAAATTTTTTTCACATTTCTTTTCTCATCGTTCAAATTCCCACCTGTTCGCGTCCGGTACTTCGAAAAATTTTCACTTTCATTTTTATTTTTTCGTATAAACAACGAAACTTTTTCTTTGACCGATTAAGTTTCTCCATAAGAGAAAGAGAGAGAGAGAAATAAAGGGAAAGTTGATTTTAAAAATTCCGTAGCAATGCATACTTAAACAAGTATGTTGAATTATGATAATAAACGTAAATTAAAAATTCAGGTGGAGTGTATATATACATTTCTTAAACACTGTAACAATTGTACAGTTTTACTTAAGTAATTAAGTATTTTAAGTAATTTCTCTGATGAACCTGTTAAAGTACAACCGGAATAGTGTATATTTCATTGTTTTTAGAAGCCCATATAAATGGAATGTCCAATGGATACGATAAGAAGAGAGAACATAAATCTGAGCATAGGGATAAGGACAAAGAACGATCTCATAAGTCGGATCATAAAGACAAAGAGAAAAGCAAGGAGAAAGATAGGAATCATAAGAGTGAACACAGAGATAAAGAAAAAGACAGACACAAACATAGCTCCAGTTCTGTTAAAGAGAAGGATAAGCATGATAGCAGTAGTGGCAACAAAGACAAGGACAAGGACAGGAAAAGCAGCTCGTCGTCGAGTAAGGATAAAGAGCATAAAAGCGGTAGTTCCTCGAGCAAGGATAAGGAAAAAGACAAAAGCAAGGACAGAGAACATCATCACAAATCCAGCTCCAGCTCTAACTCCAATTCCAGGGATAAGGATAGGTAAAGGAGAAGCCTGTAATTATACCTCCGTTCGCCGCGTCCTATTTTCCGCTTGTGTAAAAAGGATTTCGCTTTGTTGTTATAGGCACCACAGTAGTTCCAAGGATAAAGAGAGTTCAAGTAAAGAGAAAGACAAAGATAAAAGCAAGGATAAGGATAAGGATAAGCACAAACATAGCTTGAGTTCAAGTTCTCGAGACAAGGATAAAGATAAAAGTGTATCGAAAGATAAAGAGAAGGAGAAGAAGCATTCGTCGGAAAAGGACAAGGAGAGACATTCCACATCTCATACGAACGACAAGGAGAAGCATCGCTCTTCTGAAAAAGACAGGGACAAGCACGGTGTATCGAATAAGGATAAACATCGCCATGACAAAGACAAAGATCGTCATCGCCACGACAAAGAGAAATGTGAGTTACGGGTTCGAGGTGTACGGCGAGAGTTTAACTCGAGTCCGATCTGTTGTTCTTACTTCGTTCGATTTGCAGCAAAACATAAGGAAGAAAAGGATAAGAAGGACAAGGAAAAGGAGGACATTAATGTTAAAGTGAAAGAAGAGGTAATGGATGAGAAACCGAATCACGTGGAACCTGAATTTCATTATAAGGCTGGTCATAGTTTGAAGCACGAAGTGAAGGAGGTACCTGCATCTTTGTTTTTTTTTTTTCAGTAATAGTACAACAAAACATTTAATGATCAATGACAGAAATTTGGAGGAACAAATTGTACATTGCAGGAACCTGTTTCGCAAATAGAACCGGAAGATGACGATGACAGTGGCGGAGAGCAGCCATTATACATTAAGGAAGACGAGGATGAAGATGAGGATGCCAGTATGGATTCAGCCAATGACACTAGACTTTCGGATCTCCATAATACGACTATTAAAACTGAGGAAGAGTCGGATGAAAATGTGCCCCTGGTAAGTAAAATTCACATTTATATTTTCACATTATTACGAAATATGTACCTTGTATACGATAAAACTTCTGTAGAGCGCAAGGTCCGGGACCCCTAAGAGCATTAAAAGAAGTCTAGAATCGGAAGAAGACGAGGATGTACCACTTTCTGCGCGCAAGAAATCTAAGAAGAGCGAAACAAAACAGAAGAAAAAGAAACGGAAGCACGAAGATGACGACGACGACGAAATTCAAGAAGTAATACAGTCGCTTACTGTTAAGTATATTAATGACGAAGCAATACGTGTGTATTGTTCGCTTTTTCTTACAGAAACCAAAGAAGAAAGGTGCCAAAGGGGTGAAGCGAGAAAATGCGACAAGAAAGAAGAAACAAGAAGACGAGCAAGAAGTCTGGAAATGGTAAAATTCCTTCACCATTCTCGTCGTTTAAAAATCCCGCGTAAAATGTACAAGATTAGGTTATGTTGTTTAACCTTATGCTACCAGGACGGCATTTCTAAAGTTCGGTAATCGAAAAGATGAATGATACGTACAGTGTTTGACGTTAGATATGATCAGAATTATCATCAAACTTAGCGTAACGTTCTCAAAAATTTCAATTTTCAATATTGATCGTAAATATAGTGTAAAATCTGAAGTTCTTAAGCGCTTGTCCCATTTAAGGTTATGATCTGTGTAACACATTTTTATTATATTAACGTTGAGGCGATAAATAATGAACGAAGTGGAGGATAATAAAAGTGATAGAAACATTATTTTAGGTGGGAAGAAGAGAAGAAGAACGATGGAACGAAATGGACATTTTTAGAGCATAAAGGGCCAGTATTTGCACCGGCGTACGAGCCGCTTCCTCCCGACGTGAAGTTTTATTACAACGGCAAGGAAATGAAACTGACCGAAGACACGGAGGAAGTTGCGACTTTCTACGCGCGGATGCTGGACCACGATTACACTACGAAACCAGCGTTCAACACCAACTTCTTTCATGACTGGCGAGAAGTAATGACCGATTCGGAGAGAGCCAAAATAGTCGATTTAACCAAGTGCAATTTTAAGGAGATGCACGCGTATTTCCTTCAGAAAGGCGAGGAACGAAAAGCTATGACGAAAGAAGAGAAGCAGAAAATAAAGTTACAGAACGAGGAGATCCAGAAGGAATATGGCCTTTGCGTTATCGACGGGCATAAAGAGAAGATAGGAAATTTCAAAATTGAACCTCCCGGCTTGTTTAGAGGTCGCGGTGAGCACCCTAAAATGGGTAAATTGAAGAAGAGAGTTATGCCCGAGGATATTCTCATCAATTGCTCGAAAGACTCGAATATACCAAAGCCACCGCCGGGCCACAGATGGAAAGAGATTCGGCACGATCCTAATGTAACGTGGCTCGCCTCTTGGACAGAAAATATTCAAGGGCAAGTGAAATACATTATGCTGAATCCGTCGAGTAAGCTTAAAGGGGAGAAGGATTGGCAGAAGTATGAGACTGCTAGGAAATTAGCAATATCGATAGACAAAATTCGCGCCGAGTACAGAGAAGATTGGAAGAGTAAAGAGATGCGTATAAGGCAGAGAGCTGTTGCATTATATTTTATAGACAAATTAGCGCTGAGGGCTGGTAACGAGAAGGACGAGGATCAGGCAGACACCGTGGGTTGTTGCTCCTTACGAGTGGAACACATCACGTTGCACGAACAGAAAGATGGGAGAGAATATGTAGTTGTATTTGATTTCTTAGGTACGCGCAGCTGTTCAATTCGATTAACTAACGTGTGGTTAGTTTGATATTTTTACATCTCCCTTTCAATGTGTTCGCAGGTAAGGATTCAATAAGATATTACAATGAAGTGCCAGTAGAGAAACGAGTATTCAGGAATTTGCAACTATTTATGGAGAACAAATCTCCTAGCGATGATTTATTCGATCGTCTTAATACGACTGTAATGAATAAGCATTTGAACGAACTGATGGAGGGTCTTACTGCTAAAGTATTCAGAACATACAACGCGTCATGGACGCTACAACAGCAACTGGATCAGCTGACAAATCCCGACGACACAGAAGTGGAGAAGATATTGTCCTATAATAGAGCAAATCGAGCAGTCGCGATATTGTGTAATCACCAGCGTTCAGTGCCTAAAACTCACGCCAAATCGATGGAGAATCTCAAGACAAAGATAGAAACTAAGAAAGAAGCTATAGCTGATGCAGAGCTTGCTGTAAAGGATGCTAAGCGTGACGCGAAGCATGGATCTGTCAAGGAGAAAGTGTATGTAAATGGTATTTATATAAGATGGACGTATTCAATAATGTACCTGTTGTTTCAGTGTATACGAAAAGAAGAAGAAAATTCTCGACAGATTAAAGGAGCAGCTGACAAAGCTGGAGGTGCAAGCAACGGATAAGGAGGAAAATAAAGAAATCGCACTGGGCACGTCCAAGCTGAACTATCTCGATCCTAGGATCTCTGTTGCATGGTAATTTTTATTATCTTCCTCTTTCTCTCTTCCTCGAAAACATCATTTCAGTTCTTACTCCCTTTTTCTTGTCTTTTCTTTTTTAGGTGTAAGAAGAATAATGTCCCTATTGACAAAATTTACAACAAAACTCAAAGGGATAAATTTAGATGGGCAATAGATATGGCAGGACCTGACTATGTCTTTTAACCCTGTAGAAGATTGGTTATTCTGTAAGAAAATAACTCCCATTGATTGTATTTAGTGAATTTTTTGTTTTAATAATCGGGAGGAAAGTAATGGCATAATTTTCTATATCTACGAAAGATAAATGCGAGAATGCGGAGACATATTTTATATAGAACAACCAATGTGTTAAATTTTCGGTAAAGACCTTATAATCGGTGTTTAATCGACACATACTCGTAGTCTAAAGCTGATCGCTTAGCAATCATTGCATAAGAATTTTAGCGGTCGCATTTGCATGTAGGAGTTTAACTGATCTTATAAATATTGAACGTGACGATTGATCGATTAGTTTGGCAACAATTTACATCTTTTAGGTAGAAATTTCTAATATGTGTGAATTATATATATATATATGTTAAAAAAAAAATGAAATGAAGCAAGATTTGTACGAGTGATCTAAATTTAGAGGACATATCTCGGTTACTTGAATGGTACAAGAATTTTACGACCTCTAAATTTAGAAGTACACCAGTAAGCAAGGGCTGCCGCATTGTAAATAGAATTATTCATGGAAACTTTGCCAGCCAAACAAGCTGAGGAGCAGATATAACGTGTATTAGATCGATGAAAGCGCGTCTGCTGAACGAGCAGATAATTTTATAACCATTTAATTTTGACATTTTCTTATAAATGTATAGTATCATCGCCGGAATGTTATATCGTGCATTATGGCATTTCTGGAATATTTAGAGTGGTGCGCTCTATGCGAAGTTTTTAATACCAAATTTATGAAAACAAAATTGTGGTTAGCAGAGCTCGATTGGATTATTACTGTCCCCCAGATCAGGAGTATAGCGATGTATTTAAAAAGTAGATTATCGCTTTTAGCGATTTATGTTTTATAAAACAAAATGTTTAGACTATAATAAATGTGAACACAGTGTATCCATCACATTTTTTTTTAATACTTATATACATTCAAACCTTGTGATCACTATGGTATTAAGCTTCTTGCGAGAAGGCTACTGATTTCGATGCGTTTAAATACCTTTGCTCGTTACGTTCTGTAATGTAATTCTCGTAGATGGTAATTCGTATTTAGTATCAGGATGTACGAATTTGTTGCAATATTACGTGAAATTCCTTGTTCTACACGAGCTATAACTGTCTATCTTTTGTACAAGATATTCTGTAATAAAGAATATCTGTTTATGTGACTAATGGGACTCAAGTTACATATTAATGTTTGAGAATACGAGATATTTTCTTCTAATTTGTTACAAACATAAGTAAACGATACTTAGAATAAATCGTGCTATTGCCTATTTATCGGGGAATATGTAACAGGGACGAGTAATTATTTTTCATTAGAGTAGCTCGTAGGTACCGCCAATTCACCTTTACGCCACGAACAATAGAGAACAACAACACTGACATGTCCAACAATCACGACTCTGTATTATCGAATTCGTTGTCATAGATTGCTCGTCACTGATAAAATATTCCTGTGACTCTATGTTGTGTGCGTATAAATATACATATACACTGTCATTTACGCCCATAATTATATATAGGTATACATATTTAAGTAAACTACAATGATAGAAATTATACGGACGTATAATTGGAATGGTGGTTCTTTATAATCCCCGTTTTGCCGAGTCGATCACACGTTAGCCAATTTTGTTTGCAAAAGTTGTAACATGCGTGTCTGCTTTTAATTTGAAAGATAAGGTAACATCGAAGACCACTATTCTCACGAAACTGCCAATCATTGTACGATCGATCGTATAATTTAATAGTCTGCTATGCTACAGAACCAGTTTCTCGATTTAGTTTTAAGTCTCGTAATACTTTGAAGGTTCTTCTCGACAATTCATGACGAGGGTGTTTTATTTATAATTCACGACTTACTACTTACTATTTAGACAATTGTACTCGACGTATGTACCAACGATCAGTCTTGATTGTACTTTTCTTTTCTTCTCCCAATCGCCCTTATGATTGGCGGATACGTTCTCATGGCCGAAACTGGTACTGTCCTTAGACTAAATTAATTTATACGATGATAAAAGTAGACTGAACTTAAGGTACATATATATGCATATGTTCTCAAATTATGTACTGAAATTATTTGCAATGTAGGAGTTATAGTAATTAATTATCATGATAGAATTTTAATGAGATGCAATCAGTGAGTAGGCCTTTGATATCGAATGTTTCATGCACATAATATCAGATGATATAACATTTTTAACTTTTACAAGAAGCGATGAATATGAATGCAATTGATATCTAGTACAATGGAGTCTGCACAAACTGAAGGTGTATGTATATTTCGGACAATTACCATTTCTATACGGTACTGGAATAATAAAACTTATAGCGCTGAAAGGTCAGTCCACTCATTTACATATCCGCTTTGAACGTTTACTTGTTAACAATGCTCTTGGTCCGGTTCAATTGTAGACATTCATTGAAAAGAGATGCCCCCAAGGTACCTGCAGGGTCGCTCGAACTTGATCGTACTTTAAGGAAAAGAAAAACTTAACCGGATGAAATGCTTATTTTTATTCATTTATTATTAAAGAGCAAAGTACAATAATATAACATATTACTGCAGTTAGTGATAATAGAAATAAATTACTAATAATTTAATTCAAATAATTTCTGTAAATTTGTAATAAATATTAAACGACGTAAAAACTTACAAACATAACGTCCCATATACGTGCAGTACAATTTTGCCCGAAATTAAATAAATAAATATTAAACTTTTGTTTTCTTCTCTCGTGGATGTTCCAAGCCAGAAAATAATTAAAACCGTACAAACATAACTGTTCCAACATTCAAACAATAAATACGCCAAAAATAAATGGATCGCATAATAGAAACAAGAACAATCGTGGGTAGAACCTAATTAAGAAAGTGTAAAAATACATTTGCAAAGTGTTATAATCTGGCGAGTGAAACGTCTCCAATAAATAAAACTTACAAGCTTAATTAAAAGCACAGAAATAACGGTACAATAGAAAGATACCTTGTTTAATTAGAATTTGGTGTTTAAAAGAAGACTGACAGAACCGCGACCATGGATCGATCATATTATTACGACGTGCGTTACGAAAAATAGCACGTTTCAATTTTCTTACGAAAAGTAGCACGTTTCGGTTTGCCAAGAAAAGAAGCACGTTCCATTGTTTTTGGCGAATATTAGCACGTTTGGTCTTCCGCCGCGCAGATTAACACATTTGACTGCTTCGCTACGAAAAATAGCACATTTCGTACTGTTGCGGCGAAAACTAGCACGTTATACTGTTTCGCCACGAAAAATAGCACACTTGAGAATTTGCGGCGAAAACTAACATATTATCCGGTTTGGCCACGAAGAATAGCACGTTTTGGATTATACTGCAGAAACTATCACGTTTCGGCGCGTGGTCTGTTTAAGAGAATTCAACTGTTGGAAATATTGTTTAATAAATAATTATTCCATCTAATCTCCATCTTAGTCACGTGGTAAACCGCTCAAACGTGCTAGTTTTCGCAGGGAAAACCGAAACGTGATAGTTTCCGTGAGAACGAAGGGAAACGTGGCTACTTTTCGTAACGCACGTCGATTAAACAAGACTTTTCTTTAAACGAACGCGCAATATTAAAAGTCAACGTTCCACATTAATTAGGTAAGAAAAAATGACCAACTGAAAGGCATTTTTGCTTTCATCTGTCCGTACGACCGATATTATATACTGCGTATGTATAGCACCACCGTTTTAGTGTATAAAATATAAAATGTTGAGATTAAATGAAATTTTTTTTTTTGGTTATTATGTCACAGCAGAGTAATTACCAAAAGTGGTAGTTCCTAGTTTAAATAGGTAGACTAGACTATGCTAAATCACTGTTCGTTCCATTATTCTGTTATGTCTCTTATGCGTAACAAAAAGCTTGTTATGCGCAGAATTACTTTCTAGAATAAGAAAAATTTATACTTCAAGTATAGAGTCAATTTCCATCCGTTTGTTAGTGTAACCATCATTACAATTCTCTTTCACTCGAATCATGTACCTAGAACATACTTCGAACATGCTCAATTTTCGTGAACCAGCTGTGCGTGCGCGTCTCGTACACCGCGCAACGCGCGCACAGCAAGAATATCTACTGCAGCTTGCAGAGACTTGATTAAATAGAATTAGACATCAACGTACAACGAACTTCATGAGTCTTCTGCGTACAGGTGCAATACAAAAAGCATAAATGCTTAAAAAAAAAATATTATAAATTATCTTGACAAAATTTCGATCTCAACACGCACAAATTCATAGAAATATATTCGGCGCTTATCTTGGCATTGATATTAGCCACCTTCTATTGCTATAATTAAATTGAGCGACACATGCTGCCTGGCTCATCGATCATTACACGTGGATGTCTGCGAGAGCCTGTGTATACCGCATTCTTGCTCGTTTACGAACAATACCATAATGATTTCTTTGTTTCTGAAAATTTATCACAATACATCGAGGTAAAAGATCGACGTAGAGATTACTATATAATACATACGATTTCACGATGCTCGAAACGCTAGTCTCTCAATTTCATTCCGGATCAGTTTCCCCCTCTCCAATGGGCAATACTGTAACAAGTCCGGCAGCTACTACTTTAGCTTTATACGCCTCCGGTTCGAACCAGCGAATCGGTGCCTGTTGAACATAAAGCTATTGTTAATGTACGATTATCGATGGCAACGTTATGTATGATATAGTCGAGGATACGGTGGCTTTGTACTTTACCTGGATATGTTGTTACAAGCAGCATGCTTTGAATTTGTAAAGCAAATGTTAAATGGTTTACGTACGTACATGCCTTCTTAATGTAATGATACAAACGTTCTTAATGTAACTGTATATCGTATAGATAAGACTTTGCTACGGTGCTATTATAATATTTGTAAGTACACGAGCTTTAAAAATGTAATAAGTAAAAATGCTTTATTATCATTGAAATCTCACAAAGGTTGTGTACAATGATATCCTCCTCGTTATAAATAATTTTTCAATCTCTTATGCCGCGTATAAAATGTCAGTACTTTTCGTCCCGCCACGCTAAATAAAAATAATAGAAGTTACAACAACTCTGCAAATTCATTTAATAATAAGCTATGCAAATGTCGAACGAATTCGTACGTATGAATTAGAGAAAACGAGAAATACTTGTAGGAACATAACGATTATAGTTCTGGTGACAAATATAACGTAATATATATCTCCACTTTCAGTTTTCAGTCTCTACATTGCTGACCATACTCTCTGCTTAACAAAGAAAAATACTAAATCTTTGTCTCTTTGATAACGTAAAACGGAAGAACATACTTAAAAACAGTTCCTTGTACCTTATTAAATGATACCGTGTGATATGAAGCTATAACGTAGCTGTAGTGAAATACGTGTTGTACTAATACAATGCACGTTCGCTAATATATATATATATTAATATAATGTAAAACCAGTACACATATTAATATAAGCAATAATATTGTGTATTAGTACAATCACGAAATAAGTTGTCATTCTTCTTAAATAAAATTATTAAATAACACTAAGAATAAATCTTATGTATAACAAGTTTTCCATATAATACTGATAACGCAAGAATTTTTTTGGTAAAAAGTATTACATATATCACGTAATATATGGTAGTAACGTAAAATCTTTGGTTTAAGTACACGTGTCTTCACATTTGTCTTCCGATGTTTATCGCATGCTGTTACGAACATGCCATTTGGAACATCGGCTTCGCGATTTAATGGTCATGGAAAATTAAGAATAATCCCGAATTGGATTTAGATCTTTCCGATCGAAGTTAAGGGTTGTCGAGTGACTATACTTTCGTCGCAATTACACGCCGATAACGAAAACTTGCTTTCTCTTTGATCCTACTGTGTCGTCATCCTTTCTGCTTTATTACTGCGATCAATATTCTATTACGAGTATTATAAATGTATAACAAACGAACGTGTAATAGTCAGTTTAGCATCAGCACATTCCAGCGTTGAGGATGAGTGTGAACTCCAAGACAAGTTATATTCAATGCGAGTATCATTAATTTCGAGGCATTAAGTTTGCGTAATCTTGTAAGAAAGATTAGTAACTAACACTGTTGCACATCAGGTGATTAGCATTGGTATCGCATTGTTGTACCTTGCGAACAATGTTGGGACACTCCTTTTGGATACGGGCCCAGTCCGCGGGCGGCCGCTTGGCATAGGGGCCTGTTGAACACAGCAACAGAAACTCGTACGTGAGTTCTCTGACTTCTGGAACTAGACGAACGTTCCCTTAAACATTGCCCGCGGTAATTAAGGCCGTTCAAGCGATATCGCTTCGCGACAATTACCTTCCTGAGCCGAAGGATTTGCTTCGGGAATTATAAGGGGTTTGTAGGTCTCCTCGCTTTCTGAAGTTGCAGAGCTATCCATAATCAATTCTCGGCTAGTGTCGTTTGTAGTGCTTGGAGTTAACGGTGTTTTCTGCGTGTTGGAAGGCGAGATCGAGTAGGAAGATTCCTCTTCGAAATTGAAATATTCTATACCGCTTGTAAAATTCTCAGAATCTCCCAGGAAATATTCGTCTAGGACTAGCTTGGCAGTCTAGCATATATAGCGGACAACGTGAAAATAAATCACATAATCGTGTAATTTATGTCTGTGAGAACTATTAGAATTATTACCCTGACAAGATCCAGATTGCATCCTGTGATCTTCAAAGACTGGTTACCGACCGTAACCGTATATTTATATTCGCCTATACTGGCGTCGTTGGTGGAGAAGCTATGGAGGAGCAAACTCCGTGCGCGAGAGTTCTGTTGCTGCAATCGATTACTTTCGTCCGATGCACTGCTGTTTAACGAGGAACTAGAACCACCCATAGCTCCCTTCTCTCCTCCACCTTGCTCCAATCTCACCGGCGATGCATTTCGTTGAATCGTATCTTTTATCAAGTCCTTCGCGTAACTGTTGCGACAAAGGGTTCGTGCGTAAATAATATACCAGGTGCTTAATTAACCGGTTCAGACGGCTAAACAGAAATTCAGCTTACTGTATCTTGTCCTCGGAAGTACCCGTGATTTGGACAAGTCGTTCTTTGGCTCCAGGGTTTACTATGAAAAAAAAAAAGAATCGTGTTAGACTCGCACAGCCGATACCGTTAATATAGTATTAAACGCTTGTTACGATCCATGGTTCGTTTCGTAAATATTCATCTGTATTATGGTTAATATACAATGTATAAGTGCAGAATTACATTTCTATAAAAATGTATTAAGTAGAGGCACTTTTCAAACACTCCAAGGCAAATTATTCGTGGATTAGAACATTGACAAGTAGTTCGATATTAATTGCACACGAGTATTCCTGTGAAGAGAAGACAATGTGATCTTTAAGTGCATTTAAGGCTATAAGCATTTATAAGCAATAAAAACAATTGTATTAAACATATGACACGCTGCTCGTAATACAACATACTTATTTAAATGTGATTTAATAAGCTGCAAACACAATGCATGATACACTAATGATAATAATATGATACTCGTAAAAACAATTCCACAATAAAAAGAATTACGTGAGCGATCAAACTTCAAAAGCCCTTGCAGAACATTTTCGATCTTGCGTGTGCTACGACACTTTCACCGATTAATTAACCAGGTAACATGGAGAAAAGGAAAACAAAAGTGTTTCATGCAAATAAAAGTAAGTGTAAATGAGGAATAAAAATTAAAATCAAATGGATACTGTTTTCAGAAAGGTCTCTCATAATTTGCTATTAGAGAATTTTCTAATCTTTTTCTCGTATGTGTAAAAACATTTGGAAATAACGTGTTTTTATGCGATCCAACAGAATATTTCCATTCGAACCTGCTTCAACTATCTCGCGTACAAACAGAATTGTAACAGAAACAGGACTCCAATCTTGATTAATTCGTAAAATTAATTTTGGTCGGAACAAGAATATTAGCATATGTAATAGACATAAAAAAAAATATATATATAATAACTTGTTATTTTTGTAATGCATGAACATGATGCTATCAAGCCGTCTGCAAATTATTTGTTTACCTCGCTGGAAGGAGATGATTGTCTGGCTGAGCTCTTCAATCATGTGAACCCGCCGCCCTTTTATTCCCATCACTGTATTTTTGTGCAAATGATTTAGAAGTAGGAACATAATACTTACTACTTACAATAGGTGTGAAAAACGACATACAAATGTATACAACAACAAAAACAGAACCGAAAATATAGCGCGTGATAACTGAGATTAAACTAAATGACTGAAAGCCGAAAAGACAGGCTGTACTCTACGATTTGGCAAAGTTTTACACATATTTCTCTGCTATAATATAAGGTATTATTAAATAGACGCGGGTATCTTGAATTCTCCTCACCTTTACCAGAATCACTGTTACGTATAACGACTTCATCCTTGCAGTAGTTCTTCCCAGGAATACGGGTGGGTTTAACGAATTTGCCGCTATTCTTCAGGACCTCTCCCGGCCCCAAGATCGGCGCTGCAGTGGGCGAAGTCATTGACGCCAACGGAGATGATAGCGCATTTGTAGGCGTGTCGGGAATCGCTTCCGCCTGTTAACGTCATTCGGCGTTGGTCATTGAAATGTTTCGTATACACCCACGGGTAAATATTAATCGGACGTACGTTATCCAAGTGTGATAACTTCTGTGTGTAATACACATCCATAGAATCGTTATGACGCCATTGCTTAGCTCTTAACTCTATAAGTTCCAGCAGGTGAACCCTAGTCGTCAGATCTAGTTTTTCGTCCTGACTTCCATTTCTGATCGCCACAAAAGCTCTATCCAGCTGATCTGCGCATCGAAGCCAGAGTTATCGAAACGAAACAATACGTCATTTAGCGATCCGGTTTCCAAGCTTTTATACCTTTATAAAGACCTTCTAATTGATGGGCGTAAAGTTTCAAGTGATTGCACATCGTAACCACATTAATTTGCAGCGTTCGGTCATGGAAGCCATTGGTTAGTTGCATCGCAACATTGTCGATTAAGGACACAATGTCCTCCACTGTTAAACATAATACTCGATCTGTGACAAATAATCGAGACAACGGCCGAATCCGGCTGACGAAATTTCGGCGAAAATCGCGCGTATATTGTAATTCTGTATTCTGTAAATGTGGGAAGTAATAATTACCAGTCGTAATCCGCCCATCGACGGTCGAGTGGCGTTGATTCAATTTAAGCGGCCGAGGCTTTTCGACTTTCTTGATGGTTCGAGTCCTGTTCAATTGCGTCGCGGCCATTGTATGCAATCTTAAAAATAAACAAACGAAGAAAACAAAGATGAGCTTTTACCACCGAAATAAAATAGGCATTAAATGTAATTCTATTGAAACACTGCCGAGCGTAATCTACCTTAACGCGTATTTCGAATGGATTTACTTTCACGCGGTTAGAAAGCAATGCGTTCCAAACACATCACGTTCGAAGCCGTATATATTTCAAAATAGAGACGCGTTTTTCTAACCGATTTCTCCTTGAACACCGTGCAAAACTGTTTTCACGCGTTCCGGTGGCTAATAATGAAACGGGCGAAAAGATTGTTCGCGCGCACAATAATTGCCGTTTAGCTTTTCGATCACTTCCACGCGAATTTAGAATTAACGATTAGGTTTATCGGTGTAACGTTCGATGCCAGAGATTATCGTTGAAAAGTGGCGCGGTTTCATAACATATTAAATTCGTCTAATTACATCTAAACGAAGCCAACGAATAGCAATACTGTATCATTTTATTTGAATCGAAAGAAATCTCTTTTCCGTTAGCTATCAGGCAATTCTCTCACTTTCAAGAGAGTATTCTCTTAAAACTCTCGATCTGTAGTTCTGCGCCGCGGGTGATTTAAAAATAACTACGGAAAAGAGGGTGGTTCGCGAAGAAAATAATGACCGATGATAAACCAAAGGAGAGAGGAAACGTTGAAAATCTAGTACGCTATCGTGATTCTCAACGACGTCCGTTACGCTCGTCTTCGGACGAAGCGAAACGTTTGTCTCGTTACAATGGCAGGTTATTTTGCCGTAGCCCGCGTAGCGATAAAAATAATTTATGCAGTAGCCATGTGAGCGCCTCTGGCACTTTCGACATCTTGCACGGGCGGTTAGACGAAGAAGAGAAATATATGATGGACAAAGAGGGACAGTTAGCAAAAGAAAGGAGAAAACAAGGGAGCGTGGGAAGGGGGGGCAGAGGAAGGGCGGAAGAGAAGACCGAAAGGTGCGAAGGAGGGAAAGGGAAGGATGAAATCACGATGCGGAAATGGGTTTGAACGTTTTCACAGGATCGTCGGGACGGATGATACGTATAGGATATCGTTCTTATCGAATCAGCAAAGATCGCGCAGCTCCGCCAAACTAATAAATAACGTCTGGCGTCAGCGCAAAAAGCCCAAAATCGCGAGCAGCCGTAGACGTATATCGTGTTGGGTGGACCACTTGACGTCCACTACACTAAACACGTTACTGCGCGCGGCAACGATTACTCGCACCTTAATTCTTATCGCTGAAAAGTAACTCACCACCACGTCGGTCGTGCCACAGATCAACGACAGGCAGACCGTCCGAAAGAAATCGGTAAGATATGTCGTTGACATACGCTGCGAAGTTACAAACGGATGCCTTAAATTTCAAACGATAAAGCCAACGCAATATTTAAAAGTCACTAGGGCAAGGACCCGAATGGGCGCCATTTCCTGGCATTTCAAACACCGCTTTGAACAATACGCGGGCGGGGGCATACAAGTTACTTGAATAAATCGATCGTCGACATTGAAAACATTTTATTCAGTCAGTAAGAAGCATTCTACATGATGATGATGATAGTGATGAGGATGATGATCATGATTTTCATGATGATAATGTAATAATAATAATTCATAATAATAATAATGACAATAATGGTAATAATAATAGTGATGATAATAATAATAATAATTCATTCGTAATAACCGTTTGTAATGTACAGGTAAACTCTCTCTCGCTCTCGTTCTCCCTCTCTTTCGCTCATTCTCTCTATTTCCATCTCGCCCCTTTCACACGCATTGAATTGTCATAGTACATAAATCATAGAAAATTCATCGATACAGAAAACATTACATTCCTCGGACTATGAATGTAGTCAATAAATTATCCTTATCTCATTCTTCTTCTTCTCATTCTTTTTTTCTTGCTGCAAAGATATCTTGTTACTCCATTTAGTTTGGTATTCGGCAGCGTTGTTGGATTTGAAGGGCTACTTTAAACTCGCCTGGCCACAGTGACGTTTACATATTTTGTGCTTTCTTTGTACATCGTTATAAGATTCCCACCTGCTAAGCAGGTTCAAAGATAACAAATCCTAGACACATCTCTCCGTAAGGCATAATATGTTCTATTATATCTCGCAACAGAATAGTAGTATCAGTAAATGTATAATTAAACATCGACACAACAATGTAAACGTAACTGATGCAGTTCCATTATTGTAAATCCCGTATTTCTATTGATTTGAGGTAGTGTATTCTCAATGTAACCCTATTACTTTGCTGCTATATGTCTGTGTGCGGATATGTGTCTCGTACGAATATTTCTTCACACCCGTTCGCTTTTTCACTATAAGTCCAAAATATGGTAAACACATGTCGGGGAACTTTGTACTCAACAAACAGATGCGACCATAAGCGTGTAAAATCTCTTTCAGATCATATTCTCGGTGATAATTCTATTTGTTGCAAACAACATGATATTCTCTCTTACGAGTATTTATAAACAGCTCAGAATATATATATATATATGTATATATAAACGAAGAAATATGTACTATATATATATATATATATGTGTATATATATATACACACACACTCCACACGCAAATCAATATTTTGGACTTACAGTTTATCTCGGTTGTAAGTGTGCTTCAAAAATTATCATCTATGTACTTATAAAGTATGAGAAAACCAAATGTCGGGCAAATTTTGAAAGCTGCTCCGCCGGTTCGCATCGATTATTTTACACATGCCGCCGCGTTACGTCGGAACCAGCGCGAGATTCTCGTAACAGTCCGCTCGACACACAATTCACGATATCGCGTCAAAATCTTCCCGTTATTCAGTATCCCAACTTCATTACCAAATACGACAAGGCTGCTGACATTAGGCTTGCTAGCACTTGTAAATAATGCCCAGCAATTGTGCTATTCCGTTAGTTTCTTTAACTATTATTTCATGAATAATTTATCACATTTTAATCGTCTTCACAGATTGAAAAAGAGAGGGCACATGTAACATCATGCATTACCAAGTCGGCTCAATCTATGAACACTTTTGTAAAAAATATAACATCTATGGATGGTTGAGCCCTTGGTTAGCATACAGCGAATTAGTACTTTTGAAGGTAACGGCGTATCACTTCTGCAGGAACAAGCAATGGATGTAAATATCCACGTACGATCTGTATTAAGTGCATTTAACATTATTCCCCACCCCCTCCTTCCGCTTTCGCAATAAAAGGAGACCACGGTGTCTCTGGGCTGAAAAGCATACCCACAGTCATACCTAACGTTTAAAAAATGGAACCTATTTAAGCGCAAGAGGCGGATACTTCCTGCAATCTGATTGTACAAACTCTCTTTTTATATTCTATTGCAGAAGTGATTTTCGCTCTAGTCTTCGTATATTAGTTTTTACTTCAATATCACATATACCCCCTCCCTAAGAAACCAAACGCAGTGAACTTAAACTATACTCGAGAAATTGACGACATCAATTTTGAATTTTGACACATTCGTGTTATCCTTATATTACGTTTAATATAAGTTTAACGACATAAACAAAGTGAATTTTTTTTTACGATAAAACAACGTATATACAATGCGCCCCGCGGGGGCGGATTGTAAAGGAAAAGAAACTTAATATAAAATATGACTCACATCGAGATATAATAGCCTCAACAGTTCACCAGGGATAAAACACAAACGAAATATACATATAATAGTAAAACTATTAACTACTTTACTACTCTAAAATAGCGAGAAAATCCTAAGACATGCGATATCGCACGACGAACATTATTCCGTAGAAGTCGCAGAATGCTTGCAATTCCCACAGTAATTTTCTCTTATTAAAGTTTGAATTCTCTAATGCTTGCACTGAATGTCTTGTGATTTTTACGCTTATGTAACAATTAATTCAATATTATCCCTCCTGCTATGTTGCCGGTTTCATCTTCTATAGCTGGAGAATATCTCAAAATAAAGCAGAAAATCCTTCTGCTTTCAACTTTTACGTTTAACTTACAATTTTACATCTCGGAGCCGAAATCCATTATTTGATTAATTCTGTCACGGTTACACGTAATTTTCTTTTTTTTTTTTTGTTTATAAGTTAAGCTCGTATGTACCTTGACAATTTACCTCTCGCATATTGGATTATTATTTCTTGCGATTCATGGAACGTTTCAACTCCATAGATAAAAATCGATTTCAGACAACAATTAAAGATTAAAATCATTATTAACTATAATTATCAATTACACGACCATTAGTATGCCTTATGCAGTAATAAATTACTATCGTGCTATTTTATTTCACCGTCGACGGTTGCCTTTTATTACTAAATGTTATGAGTTATTTAGCTTAACTTATTAACGAGTATTAATGGCATCTGCTTTCGTCAAGAAGAATTGAAGTAAATTTTTTGCATTTTACCTTAATTATTAATGCTGTATGAAATTCAGCTTTTCGAATTCTTCCGAAGCCGATCTAATGATGCCGTTTTTTCTTGAAACCTGCAGACGATTCAACGTGTATTATAAATGTTAACTCTGACGGATATCAAACGGATCTATTAACCAAAGGCAACATACTTTTCTTTGCTTTGCCTTTCTTTTGAGTTTTCCTTTTCTTCGCAGACATGGCAGATGATTCCCCGAAAGTTGTGATTTCTTCCCCAAGCGTGCCAAGAGTTGTCATCTGACGGCGTCTATGCTTCTCCTGCTTAGTGACTGGCAGACGTGTCATGTAAGTTTCTTCGTACTGTATCTTCCGCTTGTTCTCACGACCTAGGCTGACTTGTTTTTCGCTTAGACCATGCGTATCTTCGACAGGCGCGTCTAAATACTCCTCCTTCAGTTCCCTCAAAACAGCGCCCGACACTGCACGCCTACGAGCTCTCTCACCCGCCTTACGAATTTTGTCTGCAACTGTCTCGTCCCCATCTGCGGTAACAACGTAAGTGAATTAGGCATCGTAAAGTTGCATCGCCGCCAGGTTCTAGTCTCGATACTAACCATAATGTACGGCGGCCAGTTTCGGCGGCACGTAAATGTTAGGTTTCCTCGACTGTGTAGATTTAAAGCCGTCTACGCCGTCGTCCTGATCGCTGTCAGACTCTTCGTCGTTACTATCAATTTTGGCAATCAACGCGTCGGGATTCGCTTTAAAATTACTTGGGTCGTCAGTGTTAGTAGTACCCGTTACAGCAGTCTTAACAAGTTTATCTATTTGATATTTAAGTTTGTGATCTATTGGTCGGATTTTCTCTAGGACAGTCCTGATTTCGATTAAGCGATCGATCGACGGATCTCCTTCGATACGTTCGCCTGAACATTTTCTTAAGACTACGTAAGTCAAATTAATTAGATAAGAAAGTAACATATGATATTTCATCTCTAGGAAACTAAGACCTTTGTCCGTAGAAATCTCCCCGTTCTTTACACGAACCAACATGTTATCTACAAGCTGATTGACTTGCAAAACGTTGGCGTTCATCTCCCCAAGCAGACGGAACGCTTGCGGGAGATCCCTTTGCTCCATCTCATCGATTGCCTGTAAACATAAAGTTTTTTTCAAGTTTCAAAACAAACGCAACATTTAGCACGGTAGCTCGCGAAATACATGCTTATTGGTAGAGAAAAAGGTATGTACCCTCATTTTAGTCATATCCTAATTGAAAGAGAAGGGATATTTATAAATATTCCATTCACGACAGATTTTCCATTCATAAAACGTTTAAATTCCTGCTTCACGCTCACTCAACTAATAGCTCGCAAAGTCCCCCGATACCTCCGTGCCGTCTTGCACCGTATTTAACGCAAGTCCGGCACGCAAAAATTACGATGCATTCTATTTATTTCAGCGTGAAGCACGTTTCGTTTGAAAGAAACAAGTCACGCGTTGAATTCCGGTCGTAAAACTGAAGCGTAACCAATGTTTTTCTGCGACTTTCGCGTGAAAATTTGCGGAAAGGCTTAGTTTCAAGAAAAATGTCGGATCCGCGGATGTACGGGAAAAAAGCGCAATAATCTGCTGCCATCTTTCCTATTTACTAATGGATGACAGCGGAAAAAAAAACAATCAAAAATTCCCAATAGACCCGATAGAAAAATGCACTGGTTTTCCGCGACCCCCGTGGAAATCTATCGATATAATATGCTGAAAAGTTTCCACTCACCTGTACCATTGTTCTGAAACAAAAATTAACCGAACAGACGCATATCTAAATAACGTAACTTGTAATTAAACGAGTCCCCACGTGGGACGATATTTTCCTTTTCGGGGGTATATTTTTTCGCTCGGAAAAGCCTGATCAAAACACTTACTATTATCCAATAAAAATGTATCTACTCTCTAGCAGAAATATACCTCCGAATTTCCAGGAACAATCGTTTTAATCCGTCACGCATTTATAACACACCGCCTGAAGTAATAATCTGACGATTAAGCGATATTTCACGTTTATAAAAGACACACTTCCTTTCAGTTTGCCGAGATAAAAAATTGCGGGAATTTCAAGAATAAACGCGATAACGGATACTTTTTATTTGGCGATTAATCTTTCAAATAACATGAGAAAAGTTTGATGCGCTATTGTCTGTTATTAGATTAACCATAAGGCACAATTGAAGCGCAAATTCCTTTTCAAATATTAACAATTTAAAGCGCACGATATCCTATTAATACAAGGAGGATAGACGAAATTTTTAGCATGTGAAAAACGTGCTTTCGCATTTTTTTGTTTCTGCTTCTGCACGCACTTATAAATACAATACGCGTAAATATTAGAATATTAAAAAGGATTGTGATCTTATCCTTGTTCCATGAAATTGAATTAACAGATCGGGTATGCACATGTGTTAAAGCGTGCGATAATATCTATGTGTAAGTAAGTGTTACTAGAAATGCCTCCCCTAGGGAACTTAACAAGGAATTATCTTCGATGTTACTATCCTGACAAGTGTTTCGGCGCAAATTTCGCGCTGAAGTAAATTTCATTTTTGACGTGAACGAAGTGGGAACTGTGCGAGTGGTAGTAATCGAGAATAAAATAAGAGGTACGGCGTGGCGCGCCTTTGACGAAAATAATATCATAGAATGGTAAGTATCATTACGTATTATTCAGTCTTGAAAAGTGTAGAGAAATCATATTTTACAGTATTAAAATTCTTAGCGAACTGACGTGGCGTTTCTTACCCGTTCTAATATTTTCTTAAGTTCGCGACGGGTGTAACTCGACAAAGTGCAATTTTATTACTTGTTGACAGAACGTAATGACACCGCTTATCGTTGTTGGGATAAACGTATTTGCTATGCCGCAATTCCTGTCTGCCATAATCGGTTTAAACTAATAGAGCCTGTTTATATTTTATATAATCATTATGTGCATAGCTTGTACTTGTAATCCACTGTTTATAAGTTTCCATGTATGTAAATATAAATAAATCGTTAATGCGTCGAGCACTGTTGAAAGTGTCGGTCGATTGGACAGCGGAACATCTGTTATGCATTATTCATCTTTTGTCAACAGGGAAGATTAAGAAGTAGCGCCGTGCTAATAATAATATCCTTATTAATCGAAACGAATGGCTTTTACGTGCCTGGCGTTGCTCCCGTGGAGTTTAAAAGGGGGCAGAAGATTGATGTCAAAGCGGTTAAAATGACCAGCACTCACACACAGCTACCTTACGAGTATTACTCCATTCCCTTTTGCAGACCGAAAAATGGGACTCTGATTTACAAGTCCGAGAATCTAGGGGAAGTGCTGCGCGGCGATAGGTAAGGTTTGTTAAGCGCTGCGTTTCCTCGCGAAGGAATTAATACGATCTTTAATCACGCAGAATTGTAAATACGCCGTACGAAGTGTTAATGGCAGAGAATATAACCTGCAGACTGCTATGTCACGTACCGAACACTGGAATGACGTGGAACGAAGAGGAGTCGCAGCGTGTTATAGAGCGCATTCAACACGATTACACCGTGCACTTGTAAGATAATTTAAAGCTGCTATGCGCTTTGTACGTTCGAAGCGTAACGAGCATTGTTCCTTTCCTTCAGGTTAATCGATAATCTACCAGCAGCGACAAAGAAGATCCATAAGGATACAAACAATATAATTGTGTATCATGGATACCGTTTAGGTGGCATAATGAACGATCAGTTTTACATCAATAACTACCTTAAACTAAAATTAAGTTACCACAAATATGGAGAGTTAGTATTAATCCTGTCGCCGTACGTGTATGTTGATACATCGGACTATAATTCATGCTTTCGATTCGCAGAAACGAGTTTAGAGTGGTTGGGTTCGAAGTGGAAGCTCGATCGGTTGATGTGAGTCAACTGAAGTTCGATGGAAATACTTGTATATTGCCTACGCACGCGAATCCTCAATTCGTCAATCCTAAAGGAACCAAGCTTTTGTTCCTATACTCCGTGGAATGGAGGCAATCCGACGTAAGTTGGGCCAGCAGATGGGACATATACCTAGGGATGAGCGACGTTGAAATTCATTGGTTTTCGATCATCAATTCTCTTATCGTAGTCCTTTTCCTTTCTGGTAAGTATGCCGTACCTCTTGATTTTCAGCTTCTCTCAGTACAAATTATACCGATAATATTCTTTAATAAAATTACACAGGAATTTTAACAATGATTATGGTTAGAACTCTCAGAAGGGACATTGCGCGTTATAATGCTGGAGAGAGCGACAGTTTAGCGAGCTTGGATGAGACGATCGAGGAAACTGGCTGGAAGCTAGTCCACGGGGACGTGTTTCGACCTCCACCAAATCCTCGATTGTTCGCCGCTGTAATAGGCAGTGGCATTCAGATATTTTTTATGGCTTTGATAACAATATGTAAGATCATATTTTCTTATACAAAGGATCTGTACCATTCGTCGTACTATTATACTGTTTAATCGTACGCGTTTCAGTCTTTGCTATGCTGGGTATGCTTTCTCCCGCCAGCAGGGGAGCACTTGGAACATCCGCGATATTATTATACGTATTTTCTGGTTTAATTGCTGGATACTTCTCTGCGCGTCTTTATAAAACAATGCGTGGTCGAAAGTGGAGGAGAACAGCGCTATTGGTAAGGAAAACAAAGTAAAAACGAAGACGGTTATTTACCGTTTAAAGATCGAGGTGGAATTGTATTATATCGTTATACATGATTTCAGACAGCGACGCTCTATCCTGGAATAGTGTTCGGCGTTTGCTTCTTTTTAAATTTCTTTATATGGGGAAAACATAGTTCCGGCGCAGTACCATTCACAACAATGTTAGCGTTATTGTGCCTGTGGTTTGGTATATCGCTTCCTCTTGTCTACCTTGGGTATTTCTTTGGATACCGTAAACAGCCTTTCACGCATCCTGTCAGGACGAATCAAATCCCTAGACAAGTTCCTGACCAGTTGTGGTACATGAATCCAATACTGTGGTAAGTTTTATGAAATTCGCGCCACTTGTTTAGCGAGTAAGGGACATAACGAAACGCGAATACATATATTTATGCTTGGTTAATATTTTTACAGTACACTGATGGCTGGAATTCTCCCGTTCGGCGCTGTATTCATAGAATTATTTTTCATTTTGACCGCATTATGGGAAAATCAGTTCTACTACCTCTTCGGATTTCTCTTTCTGGTTTTCTGCATCCTCGTCATTTCCTGCTCTCAGATATCCATAGTTATGGTCTATTTCCAGTTATGCGGAGAGGTGAGTACTAAACGAGCTCGGACACGCGAATTATTTCTGTAATATTAACGTATTCGTTTCTCGTTCTTTACGCGTCGCCAGGACTATAGATGGTGGTGGAGAAGCTTTATCGTCAGCGGAGGATCAGCTGTATATGTTTTAGCCTACTCGGTATTCTATTTTATGACGAAGCTGGTGATAACAGAGCTAGTTCCGACGCTCTTGTATTTCGGTTACACGGCGTTAATGGTTCTAACGTTCTGGCTATTAACAGGCACAATAGGCTTCTTCGCGGCATACGCGTTTATTCGAAAAATATACGCCGCGGTAAAGATAGACTAGTCATAAATGATCATTGGCGGGAGTCAGTGATGATGGGGGACGGCAAATTTTCAGATTTACAAAGGCTATTTAATTAATTTTAAATTAAATGTATAAAACCAAAACAGTACAATAGTTTGCTTACAGTTTCTATACGTTGATCTAGCTTTGGTTACAAATGAGTAGTACGTCTGCGGAATATCGTTCCGAATTATTCTACCCGAAATATTCTATAATTTAATTGTTCAATGCTTAATTAACACGTGATTTCATACTTCCGTCTGTTTTCATTACATTTGGAAGTATACGTCATTATCATTCAAGTACTTATAAGAAATAAATTCACGAAACAGAGTGCTACTCAAATAGTTCAGTAGGAAACATATATATACTGAGAATGTATATGTATGCATGTATAGATTGATACATACATGTGCGTACGAAAGAATTGCATTGACTATATTAATATTACGATTTCAAGCGTATAAATAAGTGTTTCAAATTATTGATAAACGTAATATTAGTGATAGCCAATGCGGAGTACTATAACTCATAAAATTAGTTTATATATCGTCTGTTTTATTGCAATAAAACAACAACACTTTGCGCGTTACGTTTGCAAACGATTGTTGATACACATGTGTTGAATGCGTTATGATGTAAGATTAATAATATAATACACATGTATTTACTTATATTTGTACGAATGAGAGTGGAAACTTCATTCCTTAGTATTCTGTGGTATGGAATACTTGTCGGTTATGCGTAAATTATTTTTGGCACGTTTATAAGTATCTGCATATTCAATTACACAGGTATGTTTAGTAAATGCGTGTATCGTAATACATATTTTGTTGGCTTTTCAATATTCACATTAATCCATCAGCAGTGAGCAAACTGTATAATACATAAGCAACTTTTATACATGCCACAACGATAATTGATGTCAACGCATTCACGGTTTTCAATACTCTCGTACTTCTTTTCTATGCACACACTTCTTTATCGTTAGAACGGTACAGGGAGAGCTGAACTGTGCGAGAATACTAAAGAGATCTTCAAAAATTTGACGGCATCAACAAGTCACGTTTAGTCTGACTTTGTTAATAAGTGACACGAATATTTTATACTATAAATAGTGTAAATAATATGTAACTTGTACCTTTAAAGATACGTATACAGATCTTTGAATAATCTCATATTTCCGTATGCCTGTTTATTTTTATAATCGTTCGTCTCGATGAATTTAAGGTCATCGACAGATCATCGTCGACACAGGTGGAAAGAAATACGTTCTCAGTGAAATTTTAGTAAGTAATGTCGATTTTGTTGTAGCTTACATTTTATAATCAAGTACACAAAGATGAGCACTACGCTGATGATATAAATCTTTATCTCTGTAGATTCCACGGGCATGTAACATTTCGATACAGAATAATTATTAGGAGTGAAAACACCCTGAAATGTCAGTATTATTTTAAGTACTAAATTAACAATGGAATTACGAGATCGAGTGGAATAATCCTCTTAAGTTGACAAACTTACAAGTAAAAGCGAGGGATTATCTTTATTGCGCCAACTGAACGACGGTATTGTAAATTCAAATACGCTCTCTCTATGTATTCTTCTGCAACCATGATGAGTATGGCCATTAACGATTAGTCTTGGATTCAATATGTCTAGAAGCTGTAAGTTAATTATGTTACAAATATTTATAATTTCGATCGTCAGTGATGATTGTGCGATGTATAAATTATTTCATATACTTGTTCAGATGCCTCCTTTGATAAACATTCCCATCGTTCTCGAAATTTAATATCTTTTATCTCATCCGGCGCTTGATCGAGCTCGTTGCAGATCTCATCGGACTCGCGATACATTGGATAATGCTACAATTGTAATCGACACGTTATATGTACGATTAGCTCGACCTATTCAAAGGAGCTATTTACTAACTTGCAAAACGATCGGTCTGCTGTATCTTGAGATATTATTATCTCTGCCACAACGACTTCCCATATCTTTCGCGCATTTTAAATGTGCTAAACAGAAATTTTCTTCCGTCATTTTCAAATTGAAATTTTAGCGAGCCTTCGTTCTCTCGCCAAAAAATCCCATTTACCTGCAATCTTATTTAACGCAATTTCGGTAGAATGGCATAAGAAACATCCGTCTCCTTCTAAAGCCATGCTATTGAGTAAAACAAAGTGATTCCCTTTTATACTAACTCTTTTCACACTCGGCGCTTTTAAACCATTTACAAATCGCTGATTCAAATACGGAGTAATGGCTGGGGAAATATTATTTTTTTAGTAGGAACACGGAGTAATTGTAAGAGAAGATTTTATACTACCATAGTGGAATCCAACATCGTGATTTCCGGCGACGATGTACAGATGAGTGTTTTCAGGTACCGAGAATATAGAATGAAATCTTTGTACATACTGATCGAACTCTGCAGAACTACACCATTGTCCTTCGTCGAATAAATCACCTATCGCAGTAATTATAAGGTATTGCTATTATTAATCATTCTCCGATGCTTGAAGCATATATCGTTAACGTACCTAATACAAAAATTATGTCTGGCTTATGAAGTGTAACTGTAGTTTGAAATGCTCTATACATCTGCCATTCCCTAAATAGAGAAAAGATTAATTTCAGTGGGAAGAACTTACCAGCAAATAGGTATAAAATTTTTAGACGCAGCAGAAATAATAGACTTTAATTGTAGAACTATAAAGCTCTTAACTATGACGAAACCTTTTTAATTTATCAAACCAATGTCCATGTCTGGAGCCCAGCAAATGGGTATCGGCTATAAACATTGCGTAAACAGGAGTTTCTTCTGCTTTTGGTTGAGGAATCGTTAAATCGGCTTTACGTGAATCCAGGCTGGGCCATGAGCACTAATGCATTAAGGAACGAAAGGTGTAAACAAGGTTGCAGTGGCATATAATTACCACTGCATGCTGTATCGATATAACATACCTGAATTAGCACAAGATAATATAACAGATATTCACAGAATAGAAATACGCATAATAAAGCTGCAGCGGCTTGGATTAAATACTTCTTATACGAAACCATCGTATTTAAGAAGTATCCAACATTCTGTATAGATTTGAATAATTCAAAAACTAAGGAGTAGCGTCATTTCTAAATCGTCTATAGGCTAAACTACCTATAAAGATTTTAAACATACTGTTGCACGTCAAATACTATCCATAGTTTAATCGAATACTGGAAGCTTCGGACATATGCTATAAAATTTCGTATACGTGTCGTGTGTCTCAGGTAGTGCGGTTTGTTAAAATGTAGTTTTGTTTATTTATTGTAGACACTCCGATCTCATTAGTGACATCTAGAAATAAATGCGAAGCGAAAGACCGATTGTCGATCAGTAGGAAAACTACAATGAGCCTTCGGTTGATAAGTATGGAGACTATAGACACAAATTAGATAAGTAGGTATTTTCACAGCGATTACCACAGACGAGGCCTAGACCTATCACAGACCAGGTATAGATCTATACCTGGTCTGTGGACCTATCAACCAATTTATTTTTCTGTCACCGGTTTGGGGGGTCCTAGGACCCCCTTACCATTTTAGTGTCACATGGGACGTTACCGGTGAAGTCACATGAAGTCACTTCCGATAGATGGCGGTGAATCAAATTTCCGTGGAGTGTGCACTCTGTTTTACCCCGCCAACTTTAAGTTTAAATGCAAATTGAAGTTTTTACTTCTCTACTAAATATTTAAACCTCTTTTAAGTCTTTAAATATTATAAACAGACAATTCTATTGCTAATCGTCGTTGCTAATAAATTGTATCGCCTACAGAACAGATACAGCTACTCGGCACGCGAGTCAAGCCAATAAATAAAAATGTATTTCTACTGTTGCGTAAAATTGAGGTTTGCCACAAGGGCGTTCCACCCGGAAAACGCCATCGGCGTCATCTCGTGGCGGGTTTGCGAAACAGGCCGGAGGACTGAATACGTGTTCATTGTTGTTTTGTCGTCTGTTTCGCGAAAGCCTTGTGTCACTGTTGAATCTGCTCAGACGTGATAGGGGAAATATGACGGGAGTCGAATTTTCTAGCTAGTCACAGTCCTTGGCTATCAATAGACCGGCCGTCTATACGATAGTAACGAGTCTTGCGGCAGACAATTCTACCCAGCCAGCATGCCTTCCAGGAGAGCTAATTGTGGCCTTCTGGCCAGGGTGAATTTTCCCCTGTACACGCTGCAGATGCTGACCAGCAGGCATATCCTTGTTGGCGGTGGCGGAGGCTCCTCGAAGACAGGAGTCGCCAATGGATTCGTGAGTATTTCTCAGGAGTAACTATCAAATACGAGAGTCACATTGATAAATGCTTGAACGGAACGACTCCGGGTTGCAGGAAATATTCGAATTGTCCCACAACGGGTCACAGTTCATCGCGGAGGAGGTGACCAGACACGAAACAGGCCCCAGCGTCGTCATGAATTGCACCACGTATTCCGATGGCAAGCGCACATGGATCGCAGCTGGCCAGGAGAGTCACTGTCAGCTTTACAACGTTAATAGTAAAGTGGTGACGCTGGAGAACGGAGAGATTATTAAAGGGCCTAGCGACGTTTCCAAGGATGGCTTGAAGCATAGGAAACCCACGGAGAAGGGGCAAGAAAGCTTCCCGCCGCGGGAACGGATAGAGGAGATCAAGGACGACAATTCGAATATTAGAAACAAGAAGTTGCAATTGATCGTGAAACCAGCTGATAGCGTACAAACAGACTTTAGGTGACTATCGTTTCAACTTGCGTTCGTAACTTGTTATTTTCAGTGTTTCTTCTTCGGCGATTATCGATGGGAAACTTCTTTCCACAGTGAAGTGGAGCCCCTTCAGAGGATCGTTAGAATAAGTTTAAATGGGAGATTTATGGCCACTGGTGGGACAGACGGTCACATAAGACTGTGGAAGTTCCCACAGTTGCACAAACTGTACGATCTAGACACTCATACGAAAGAAATCGACGACATGGACTTCAGCGCGGATGGTAAGCTGCTTGCGAGCATCGCGAAGGATGGCAAAGCTTTCCTGTGGAACGTGAACAGCGGCGCCAAGGAGAAGGAACTGACGTGGACACCTCCGAGTGGATTAAAGTACATGTACAAGCGGTGCCGGTTTCGAAAGTTAGAAGACGATAGGTCGAAGGTGCAGCTGTTCATTCTCTCGAACTCGGTGGTCGGGAAGAATCCCAGCTTCCTGCAAATGTGGGACGTCGAATCCGGAAGTATCCTGAAAACAGTTCCTTATAAAGAAACTCTGTCCGCGTTGGCAGTGTCGGACGATGGGAAGTTCGTGGCTGTCGGGACGATGTTCTCTGGTAGCGTCGACATTTATGTCGCGTTCAGTTTGAGGAGAGCTTTACACGTACCTGGTGCGCACAGTATGTTCGTCACTGGCCTGGAGTTCTTACCAACCAAACTGGACGGCCCTGCGATAACGAGTAACACCGAAACTGCAGTTGTTAGCATCTCTGTGGATAACAAGATTTGCATACACAGCATACCGTTCAGGCGTAAGTAGATCTTTATTTAAAACTTAAATGACTGTTTCAACGAACGATGCTCCCTGAATAGTTTTGAACGACCGTCTGTTTGAATTGCAGATACACTGCCGTTCTGGCTCGTTATTATACTGATTATCCTGAGCATCTGTGGCGCGTTTATCTTCTGCAGCTACCTCGGGATTTGACCCAAGGAATACATTTTCGACAGCGTCAAGAGGAGCGGTACTACTTTCTCTAGGATTCTGTAAGGTCAGATCGAACATCGAAGTTCTGGCAAATGCCTTTTCTAGACGATAAACGCTATTTACAGCGAACGGGAGGACATAGTTTATCGCAACTCTTGGCGATATTCGTTTCAAAATACATGTGCACGATTTCGGTGGCAATACACACGATTGTCTGCAATTCGTTTGTTCGCGCGAACGGTGAACATTGGCTCTCGTACGTTAACAGATACTTCGGGTTCTCTTTATTTAGACAGTGTTGAACTAAATAAAGCATTACTGTGATAAACTACATTGCACTAGGAAAACTATTCGGCAGATGTTAGTGTAAATAGAGAATTTTTTCAGTGATTATCCTTGGCTCGCAAAACGTTGTTCGCACATGGAGGCCAATTTACACTGTTTCCTTTTGTACAGAAAATTTCAGATAATTTCCCCGACCTCTCTACTGCATTTATTTAATTTACCATTTCTGTATAATATTTATGTGTACAGCAGAATGTAGAAACGGAGCATATCACTTTATGTATATTCTTTAGCGTTATATGTATTTACGGTGGTTTTTTATTCCATTGCGTGTTTTTTTTTTTATCAATTAGCGTTACTTAACACGACAACTTGAAGCACGTGCTCATTTCGTTTTATATTAAAAGACAAATTAAGGTGAATCGGTGTGTATAAAATATAGTTTAGCACATCCATTACGCGGGCGGTTCTTATTTACTTTAATGCGTCTGGCGGAAGATCGTAATTTTCCAGGGGAAAAGAGATTGCCATAGAACAAGAATTCATCAGGAATAGTCTATCATTAAGTCACGAATCAAACTTGTACATCGGGTTGTGTATGCGGTCATGAATCTGTACATTTTGTTAATGTAATAAAAAGACATCTTAAAAGGAATGGAAAGTCTGCTTTATTGTTCGTAATTTACTCCAATCCCACAGCAATTGCAGGAATTGTAAGAGGGCAGAAATTTCAGGATTCTACAGAAAACGTTTCCTCTCCCGATTACCACTTGTCTTGCGGGCTATGTAGAATTTCGAATTTTGTGGGGAAAACAGAATTTGTGGGTCGTGCGGTGAGAGGACATTTCCGTTTTTGCAGGTGCAGCGCGAAATTCTGCCTCTGTTGCCGGTGCAAGAATCGTGTAATCGGTTTCGAAACATGCCGTTTTTAAGTACTGCACCTGCAAAGAAGGCAGATTTTCGCTGCTGCACCTGCAGGAGAAGCTTTTTTACGGCCGGCGACTTTCTTATAGTTTCGAGAGAAGCTTCTTTAAGGAGTTTAACTTTGTTGTTCGGACAAGAGAAGGCAAAGTATGTATTTATAATGTTGTGCGACTTCGTGAGGTGACTAATCTATTTGGAGCAGTGTTTATGATGCAGGAGTAGCGTAAGAGAGGCGGTGAAGTGGCGTGGGAGAGATGTAGGAGTGGTATCTTATATGCATGCTTAACGTCTGGAAAATCTATGATGTGTGCTTAGCGGATGCATGCACGAGGTGTGAGAAACGGTTGGGAAATCTGTACAACTAGGAAAATGTCTGGGGGAGTATCGAATATTGCGTGGGCGGGATATGTAGAGAATCAAAGATATGCGATATATTTCTGTATACTTTATTCATAATTCGAATTTCCGTAATACATGTAAATCCAAATAATAAACTCAATCATTAATAATGTCAATGTTAGTTAATTAATCATTTAATCTAAACAAGTTGTAGCGTATTATATTATAATAATCTCACTTGCGAAAAGTTTGCAAAAAGATAGAGATTGTATCATAAAAAACAGTTTCCGATCAGACGTAAAGGCGTCGAGACGACGCGTCCCTGTTTGCAGCCGTCTCGATGAAAGTGCCTGGAATGCTCGCTTCTCCCCTAATGAGTCAGGGCTCGTGGTCGAACAGGAATGTCGTCCGAAATCGAAAGAAGCCGCCAAACCACGATGCAGGACGGGAGAAGGTTCGGAAATGACATTTCACGATCATAGCGCTGCCGCCTGTCGATGACTTTCAAGGCTGCGAGGAACGTGTCATCCGCACGAAGTGAAATAATCCTGTCCTCGTCGATTCCGCCGCGCAGGACCAACGTTACATCCATGTAGAATTTACCATTTCGATATTTTAGTCTTGTGTATACAAGTAACAAATAAACAAATAGTTTTGAAACTTTCGTCTTTTTAATTTACTCCAACCTTGCAAAACTACAAACATAAAACAACGCAATTTACTTGGTGGCAAAAAGTGGGATGGTACAGGGGAAAGGAGAAGAGTCGAACATTGAAAGAAACGGAACAAGATTCAAAAATGTATTTTAATTTGTGAAAGCTAAGGAAGAAAATAAAAGGTGAACAAAAATGCGAATGAATTTCATCCCTGTTTTTTGCCTAATTGTTCAATTTTCTACAAAAGTAATGCAAACTTCCCTGAAGTATAAGAACAGGGTAAGGTTGAGTAGGAATCGCAGTGAAATGTTCTTGTGTTATTCTTTCGTAAGACTTTTATTGAGAAATAGTTTAAAGGAATCTAGAAATTATTTAAAACTCTCACGCTTCTCTTAAACCACTAACGTTTTAACCAGCGGAGAAACGGCGCCACGGAGGACTCCGTAAAGCGTTCTGTAAACGACGTTTCACGCAGCGATACGATCCTTCGACAGGATACACACGGCGGAGAAAATAGAGGGAGAAGGATCATGGGGGAGGGGCAAGGATACGGTGGTTATGTACAAGTCGAGTGTCCTCGCGAAGGACTCGCTCCCGTCTCGCGAGGAGAGACTCCTTTTCGTTCGAGGATCGGCAGAAAGCATTTCGCGAACGTTTTGCCCAAGGAATCCTGACAGCAAATCATCCAACATCAGAATCGCGCGACAGAGAATCGCTTTTTACTCTACGCTTTCACTTCCCCGGAGATAGCGAATGAACTTTTATAATATTTGGCCCGATCCATGAGTCACGCCTGAATCCACAAAAGGTTCCTTTTGCAAGACGGCGTTCGGAGACGTCCAGAGTACTCAATTTTCGCGTGGCGATTCTGCGACTTTTACTATCGATTTCGAAGGACTCTCCGCTGTAGAATCGAAGTTGCGTGTCAGGATTCGAGGGCGGCAACGGGAGACATCGCTGGCTCGATTCGCGAAACGTCCTTCGCGCGCGTTCTCCAAGAAAATGATCCTCGATCCGTGAACGATCTCGTCCTCGCTTTTCCTCGAAGGTAACGCGCCTCTCGATCGAGCGACACTATTCGCGGCTCGCTCACTTCCTGTTCGCGGTGAAACCGTCGCCAGTCGGATCGAGCAACCACGGATAGTAATTGGGACACTCCATGCAGGTGAAGAGGCGAAGGGTTTCTCCAGGAAGCTCCCTGGTGGTCAAGGGGCAGGCGTTTGGCAGGGAGCAGTACGGCTGTCCCTTCTCGTCGCAGGTCTCCTTCCAGTCCTGGAAGTCCCTCAGGGCTGACAATTCAGTGGGCGTCTGCATCCACTTGATCACCTGCAAGTAGAATAGGCGCGCGATTGGTCAGCCGTGATTCGAAACGGCCTGTCTAGAACTTTCGTTGCTTACATATATGGAATCTCTGAGTCGGTGCGATGAGATTTCTACGTGCGTCTCACATAATTCCGCATGGCTAATAGAGTTTCAACCAAAGATAGTAAGAAAATCTCGGAGAAATTATCAAATATTATGAACGGCGAAATGGGAGAGAATTACTGAAGAATCATTGAAAATCAACAAATGATCACAGAAAAGTCATCGAGAAGTCGTGTTTCCATAGAGAAATTGAATGTTAAAATCGATTATAAGGATTCTATGAGATTTTCAATTTATACCGTTCATGTTTAGTCATAAACAATTACGACTACTCGATACACAGATACTGTGCTTGATAATCGAACGGGTACACTGGCGCAGAAATAAAACCGAGACGAGAAGTTTCGTGATGGATTGCGAGCCGATCGAGAGAGCTTACGGACACATTGGGATTGTCACAGAGGGAGAAAGAGAGACATAGTCGCTATAGCGCGGCTAGATTGAAAGCGGAGAATAATTCGAAGGAGAAGCGAAATAAAACCGCGTCCGAGGCTTGATGGATCACGAACGAGAAGCGTCGTGATGCGGCAGGATTGGAAACGAGAGATAAATTGGAATAAGCTGAGCCGTTCTTAATAACGGTTTCAGCGACGCGAAATCGCTCTCTCTTCCCGAGCAAATTGAAAACCACTTTCGTCGAATATACAGGACGAAATGTCCCAGTACCAAATGTTCCAATCGCTAAAAGAGAGAAGCGATATTTTCTAAAATCCCTCGATCCTCCGATCCGTTTCTCCGAAACCAAAATCTTGGATAATCTAACGATTAAGCGGATAGTTAATCACACAAACCTTAGAACCAGTGGCAGATTTAACGGACGACAATGAGCAGTTGGGGAGCAGAAGGCCCCATCTTCCAAAAAGGAATTATAATTTTATTCAAACACTATATTTTTTCCTTCCAAATTTATTTATTATTCTGTTATATACACAAGGTGTCCCAGAACGTTCGTAACCCGAGCCTTTTCCCCTAAATCTACCACTGCTTAGAACTAATCGACAGCATCCCCCGCGCCCAGCAAACTTCCCTGAATAAAATCAAAGCACTCACCTGGACCATGGTGACAAAGTACACGTCGCTCCTGGCGAGCATCTCCTCGATGAACTTGATCAGCTCCTCCCTGTACTCTTTCTTGCTCTTCAGCCAGGAAGCGTGGAAGTGCAGGCCAAGGGGCGCCCTGTTGCTGTTGAAGTGCCTGTTGAAGTTGTGCCTGAGCAGCCTGGCGAACTGCTCGCCCGACTGGATGTTCGAGCACGAGTCGACCATGTGGCAACCGGGCAGTGATTCGTCGAAAGTTGGGTCGTCCCTCCTGTCCAGCTCGTTCATCACCATCTCCCAGACCGGGTGGGACCTGGACGGGCAATTGCCGCCGTTTCCGTTGCACTTGTGCGGCATTCTGAAGTAGAGGGTGTAAGGCCAGATGGGCACGCGGCCCAGCGACGCGGTGATGGACGCGTCGTAGACGAAGAACTGGTCAGCCATCATCTCGAACTGCTTGTTCCCGCCGACGCGGAGATACGGGGCCCTCATACCGATGATGGAGCCGTCCGTGATGTTCGCGAACCGCTCGATGATCAGCCTGGCTCCGGCCATCTCGGCCAGCCAGTCGTCGTAGGTACCTTGGGTCCAGTATTGCGGGTCATCCTTGTGCGTGAGAGAGAACACAGAGATCTCGTGACCGCGCCGGTGGAGGTCCTGGACCGCGGAGTAGTTGGTGTACTTGTGCGAGACGAAGAAGGTACCCCTGATCTGGCAGCCATTGGGATTCTGCCTTTGCCCGTTGAAGATGTCCTCGTAGAGGTCGATGTTGTCCACGTTCACCGCCCCGTTGAAGGTGATCGTGATCATCTGAGGCACCTGCGATGGCTCGATGTTACCGGGGATCCTGGTGCCATCGGCTGAGCAATAGCAGTCCGGCAGGACGCACTGGGTTGGGTCGCAATCCGGCGCGCGGTTGGGATCGGTCTCCACGGCTGGCAATTTGGAAACAGCGTACAATTAGCTCGCGGTTCCTCAGCTCTCCTTGGGACTTAATCCTTTCCTTGGGCTCAATATTTCAGATCTTTCTAAAACGTCGTACTACGAAGTTAACGATATTCAAGTGACCTTAAAAGTCAATCGAATGATTCGTAGCTCCGCAAGAAACCGAAGCTGTGCGCATTGCCGCGGTGGAACGAGACGCTGCATTCCATCCATTTCTCTCGATGGAGAATCAACTTGCCCCCGCTCCGCTCGGTTATGTAACGCGGCTATCCCGCTCGCGCTAGATGATAGTGAAAGTGATACGCGAGCGGCGCGGCGCAAGTGCACGGGCTAATCGTGGCAGAGTACTTACTGCAGGCGTTCTCGTCGGATTCGTCCTTGCAGTCCGGTTTACCGTTGCAGAAGAGCTCCTTGTCGACGCACTCGCCGTTACCACACGACAGTTTCCCCTCGGGGCAGACCGGTTCGTCGGTCCTCAGGATGGGCAAGACCTTACGGGGCTCTGCAAACGTAATCCTCGTTAACCGGGGGCCGGTTCCCGCCGGCCTCACGACAAATATCCGCTACCATACGATCTGATCAAGGCCCGAATTCTACCTTTTACTTCGCCCAAATCGTATGTACAGGGAGAGAGAAGAGGGAGATCGATACACGCACAGCGGCGCAGGAACCGCGATCTACCTTGGATCGATACGAGGCGAGTCACGCGAGACTTGGAAAGGAAAATCCAATGGTTCGTTGGCGGGAGAAGTTTCAATGTCTCCTAAAACCGTGGGTGTTTTCTCGAGTGCAACGACGTACCTGCGAGGCAATGCACTTACACGCCCACTTTGTTTCGGGTGTTTTAGTGGAGTCGAAATTGCAGTGTATGTGGACGTATCGTAAATGCATTTTGCAGGCTCATCGTTGCGTTCGAGAAAAGGGTGAGGTCACAGGGGACGAGTCTTTTTGCGCTCAACCGTTTCCTTCACTACCCTTCTGTATTTTCAATTCCAGGGGAGAATAGTTGCTCCCATCGCGAGACTCGCCTCGTATAATACGATACGAAGTTCTACGGTTAACCCTTTGAGGCAGAAGTTTCCTTGTAACGACTGAAAAGATTAGGAAAATAATTCTATCACGGTTCTCAAAGGGTTAAGGTTGTTACCGTGCTGAATTAATATCACCCAAGTCCAAAGCTGCAGTACCTGGCCAACTCAAGTATTAAGTATCAAACTAATTACATTTTCTGGGACGAGTTACCGTTTCAATCGGTTGCCTGTGTAATCTAATATTTACACGCAAACTTTATACACATGCGTGGGAAGTTCGCTCGACGCCTTCGCGACTGTTCGATCCGTTCCAATTCCGATTCAAGTCGCAGCGAGTGCTGCCCGGGCTGTTATAGCTTCTGCGACGATTATCGCAGCCGACAGCGTAACTTATGCGATCAGTCGCGAACGTGTCGTTTCCAGGGGATTTCGATCCTTCCTTCCCTACGTTCCTACGCCACTGTCTGCATCCATCGAGACACATTTATCGCACAACTTTTCCTCATTCTCGTTTCTGTTGCTTGTTCCTTTTGTTCCAAGGAATCTACGTGCCTCCGTCTATCGACACGCTGCAGCGGGAAGATGCAAAGAGACCAACGTGTTGGGAGCAAAAGGAGCCTTGAAAGCTTTCCCGGCGAGGCTCGTGCGCCACCGGGTCGAGCACTTCGCCCGGGAAACCTTCAAGATCATTAACGCCTCGGAATTCGACGGGTGGGAGCGAGCGTCGAGGATCGACGAATCGACGTTTCAGGTCGAGTGGTTCGCTTCGTTGGCTCGCAGCGATTCGCACGCAAGTGATCTCGTGAAACACACTCAGCTGGTTTTTTTAAATGACAGAATAGACACAATAGTGGTGGACGTTGCGAGATAAAAAAGAGAGGCGAAGACAAGAGAGCAGAGAGATAAAAGGTAGGAGCCACGACGAGGCTCGGTCGAGAGACGAATAGAAACGAATGCGAGAAGAAGATTTCGAAGCGACGGGACGCGAGGATCGCGCGAGAATTCCAGACTCTACCCGCGGCACGTTTGTCCCACGATCGGAGCGGTTGATTCCACAGCGGGCGAGATAAAGGCGAGACGGGGGGACCGTCGATAGCAGAGAGGAGTAAAGAGAACGGCACTAAGTAGTTCTGTGTAAATGTTCGTGGGAACGATGGGAAAGCCGCGCGTAGATCCGCGGCCCGCTTGGAAATAGACCAGAAAGTATCGCGTCGGCGCGGAACGGGGACGAGACGATAGTGAATTTAATGATCGATCGCGAGTTGCCGCGGGTGTTGGAGCGATAAAAGCGAGCGAGCCGACTGAATAACGAGGAGCTCTCGTAAGGAGGCCAGACCCGTCGAAGCGAGACCGATCTGGATGCAGAGACGCAGACAGAGAGACGGCGGGTGAAAGAGAGAGACAGAAGAGCGGCAGAAAAATGCGAGGTGGGAAAGAGAGATAGAGACGGAAAGTGAGAGGAGAAGAAGAAGAAGTAGAAGAAGAAGAAAAAAGGTGAGATCAGCGATCGAGAACGTGCTACCTCGTACCTGGAGCGATTCTCGCGCGGAGAAAGAGTTACGTGTGTATGCGTGTGTGCAGTACTATGTACAGGTGCGCAATGAGTCCCGTCAAGCGGAAAGGTCTTTGGCGATTTTTCGACAGGCGATCGACGTTCTTGCGATATGGAAAGCGCGCGCATAGTTCCAGGGACTGTTAGTCGAGCAAGGGGGTGAGACCGCAGGGGGATCGGGTTGAGCCGCGAGGAAGAAGGCCCCGAACTGGGAGCCTCGGAACCGGGTTAGAAGTGTGATTCGCGAGAGCGGCTTCTCGTCTCCGTTGCTGCACTTTCGCTCAAAATCGAAACCAGTCTTACCGCCGCGGCGAATCGAAAGTGGCCGGACTGGAGATTACAAGGCGCCTCGAAAGTCACTCGCGTACGTGTGCGTGTAACGGCGCAATATTCTCGCGCAAAGGAGAACGCTTTTAGCGCGGCGCTCGCGTAACGCCGGGGCACCGTAACGAGGCGGGGAAAAAAAAAAAGGATATCGCAAAGTCAGAAATATTGGCCTCCGCGGTGGATTTAGAAAGTGCAGGAAACTCGACTGTTCTACCGGCAAAGGAATTTATCAATGCTCCCGCCGGGGCGAGAATTCGCTTTGCACGATTACGCGTCTGGTAAAGAACTGTCGAGTAGCTAGCATAAAGGATGCCTGGTTTTAAAGTGCGAATTGTATCTTTCCAACGGAGACGAGAAGAATCACGAGTGGATCTCGAAAGCACACGTGGATAATAGTGCGTTAGTACTACTTTACGAACGGTGCGTGCTACGTTGCGAGTCTACGAAGGAACCGGGCCTCTCCGTACCTCCTGGAACGTTCTCCGCCACCTTTCACACGAAGATGAAGGAAAACGCTCGGGCACAGGCGCTTTGTCCCATGAAAATGCGTTTATCCCAACACGCTCTGCGATAACTTGCTTCGACGTTGAATTTAACGAAAATCAATCGATATAGAAGCCTCGAGATTCAGGAATGAATCTCCAAAGCCCAGTAGCCATTAAACAGAAAGTGTTTTCGCAGAACGTCTTCTTCCGAGGCATCCCTCCGAAGGAGAGGCAATAAACGCATGTTGAAATGGAACTGTGCACCGGAGACGGAGACAGCTGGACCCGGTTCAACCTGGTCGATACATCGACTTACTCTCGAGCTTGTCACAGTTGGTGACTTTGCCCTTCCAGTCGCAGGTCTGTTTGTCCAAGTCAAAGGCCAGTCCGCTGGGGCACGTGATTTGCTTCAAGCCAGATTTCGTGCACCTGTCCAAGTCGAACAGAAAGAAAACGAGGGGTTCTTTAATAGAAGAATCGTAAATCGTTGCTTACTCTCGATCTGGTCGCAGTTCTTCACGTTCGTCTTCCAGTCGCACGTCTGCCTCTCGATGTCGAAGGCCAGACCTGTCGGACATCGCACGGAGGCCAACCTGGTGACTCCGATCTCGGTCGCTTTGTCGCATCTGTAGTTAATGTTCTCGGTATTGTCTCCTTTGGGATAATATTCCGCGGTTTCGTCCGATATTTCGACGGGCGAATGTATTTTGTATATTGAAATAAAATTGAAGGGATCTAGGCACTTTGGATGTTCTTCTTGACACGAAAAAGAATCTCGGAAGCAGGTGTGATAGAGTTTTATAGCGCGGGAGAAAGATCCTGTTAGGCGCGCTGAAATGCAAGGCAGGACGACGATGTGTTCTCGCGTCGAGGATATTTTTGCCCACGCGTCCTTGACGGCGGAATACCTCGGCCCGAGTGAGTCAGGACATTCAGGCCTGTCGTCGTTAATTAGAAGGCGAGTCCTGTATCCAACTACCAGGCTCGCCTTGAACCTTCGAACGCGGAATTCGATCGTCTAGGAACAGGGGGAATTTACTTTTCAGACCTCGACGACGTCCTCGCGCCTGCTTGGATCCTTCCTCCGCGTAAATCACGGCGTTACCGTTAAGCTCGTGACCAGAAACCGTGCTCCGCTCGGCGAGCGTGTCCTTCGGGGGTTACTTTTACCGCGTTACGGAATCGATCGCTGCATGGAGCAACGGATCGAAGCTGTTCGCGACGTTTCTGATCCGCGGATCGATCAGAAGAGAGAGTTTATTCGAGGATAGTTTTGTAGCGAACTATGACGCGCTTGTGTTCGATTTATTTCGACTATGACTCACGATCTAGCAATCACTGCGCTAGGTTTATCATCTCCTTTGGATTTGAATTTAATTATAATTAGTTAAAGCGTTGTACGAGCCAGGTTTAGTTGACTGGTTGAATGACAAGTTGATGGAGGTAGGAAACAATGATTCGTATTTTACCTGACGACGTCGCGACAGTCTCCGTCGACGCTCAACCGGAAGTACTCGTCACCGGGTCTGTCTTGGCACAATTCCTCAGCGTTCGCGTCGGGGCCGTCTCCGCCATCGTCATCTTGGGCTGTGACCTGCGTCCCTGAAGATCGATAAACGAGGTTAATATCTGCGAAACTACGAATTGATAGTATTCTTATTTAGTGTCAGGGAGGAAAGTGATGCTCGAAAGTGGAGAGACGTCCTGCCCCACCTCTCTACTTCCACTACTGACAGTTACGTTACTTTCTATCATCGATTACATAAACGACTCTCAATTCAGGAGAACGATCTCTAACGCAGCCTCGCAAATATCTTTCCATCCTTTCTCCGCTACATTAAGTCTCTTCCCTCCGCTGCTACTCCAAAAGAAACGGGAAGTCTAGAAGTCCCACATCTCCAACGACCACACTTACCGGACATAATAAAAGAGAGGAAACTAAAAAAGAAGAACGATGGCTCGCGACTCCCCCTTTTCTTTTCTAAAAGTTCCAATAAAGAGAGTTAGCATTCCAACGAGCGTTCCCTAAGGATCCTCTCCCTAACCCCCATCAAGATCAAACCTCTAATGGTTAATGGACGCACGGCACGGTGCCTGCACTTCTCCCATCTCTCTGGAACGGGTCGCGGAAAAGAAATCAAGCGACACATCGGGGGAGCAGCATTCCTGACATTTGAATAAAAAGGGCAGACTCGTCTGGCGAACGTCGTTTCGATTAATCGCGGAAAATGTCGCGATCGCTGGGAGCCACGATCCTGGGAGATCGTAGACCGAGCACGCCGGGGTCGCTGAACCCCCGTAGAAGTAGAAAGTCTTGGAAATGTCAGGGCAACCAGGCGTGGGTGGGGAGGGAAGCAACAGCGGTTCTCCAAAGTGGGTTCTGCTTGTCCCTCCACCACCTCCTTCCTCCACCGCCGTGCCGCCTTTACGTCGAGTCGACCGTTCTGCTCGAAGGAGGCGTCGAACGTGCCTCGTCGTTCCTCCGAACGCTCGTTGGATCGTGATCTGTGATCGTGATCGTCGCTTCCGGACGATCAGGCAACTCGCCATTCGTAAAACTTTCACGTTTTCTCAGACACTTCGCGAATCTTGTTTCGTGGAGGAAGATACTTCGGTGAAGCTTGCTCTTCGTCGTTCTTTTCACGTATTTGCGGTGTACTTTTTACTGTTATAGAGTATTTCTTGTAGAAGATGAAGGGTAATTTAAGTAAAAGGATTTGTAGACTGAATTACACGAAGATAAATTTTGATAGAGAAGGTGAAGTGCTTCTCTTTTGTTGGAGGATTAGCAGTTCTGAATGAATGTTGAGGGGAATGTAATTTATTAATGATTAGTATCGAATTGTTGGGAATAATGTCTTAAAACGGCCACAGCAGCGCGGCTAATGACGCAGCAAGTGGCTCGACGCGTTTCTTCATCGGGCGTCGAAATCACTAGAATTCTCACAACGCCCAGGCACCTCTCGATCGCGTCAGGCTTTTCTTCACTCGTTATCAAAATGGCACGGAATTTTTGTACTTTCTCTGCGATTCCTATGCGACACATTATTCAAAGATACTCCGTGGAGATTTTTGTGAACTGTTTGGAGAAAGTCAGAATGCTTCCAGACTGTCTAAGAGAGCACAGAAAGTAACGAATGGAAAGTGTGGTATAAATAAATCCTACGAAGGAACAGGATCTTCCCACAACACTTGTTCTCCAAGCACTCCGAGTGTATCGCGGAATACCGTTCGCCTGCCAAGGAATTCTCAAACATCGAAAACAACTTTCACCGCCAGTGAACACATGGAGAATCGAAACCTGGATGGTCAGATGTTTCCTTCGAAGGGGAAGCCAACTTTACCGCGAGAGACTTTCAATCTTCAAAAGCGACTTTCACTCGAACATCAATTTTCCACGAGCTAGCGAAAACAACCCGCTACGGCGATCTACAATCTCGAAACTTGGATTCTTTAGAGACAATCGTTCGATGGCGCAAACTTTCAAAGCGATCTTTATCGTAGCTAAACAGTGGAGGAATTTTAACGGAGGATCGAAAAGTGGAGAGCTGCTTTAGCTGACTGGAGACGCGGAAGAGATAATCGTGTACTCACCGGCAAGCAGAAAGAGGGATCCAAGGAGGAACAGGAACCTCGGCGACATCGTGATCGTCGTCGTCGCCGTCATCGTCGTCGTCGGGACAAAGAGTGTCTGGACAAGCCGCGCCCTCTCGCCCCTCTATATGTGCACCACCACTCCTTCCTCTTCGTCGAAGGACTTTCACCCATCTGGATGGTGCTGCCACCTTTTCCACGTCGTAAAACGGCCACCCAGAAGGTCCGATCCTTTCGTCTACATTCCAACAGGAGGGGACCATCGGATGGACCACATTTCTCATCGCTCTTCCCTGCTCCTCCACCCAGAAACCAGCCATCCATCAAAGTGGACTCGATCCTTCAATAACTCCCGATGGGATCGAAGCATAAGAAACGTTTACTGGATCATTGGAAATAATTGGGAAAAATTCTGTGCCCCGAATAGAGATTCTCGTCCCACTTTCTTCGATGCTTGGTTTTCTCGTAACGATTTCATGGACGCTTCTTGTATGATGGTTGTTGTTTTGATGGACCGAGGGAACTGATGATGATGGTGATGGGGGAGACGAGTGTTTGGACACGGATTGGAGTGTTATGTTTGACGAATGAAGGAGAATTGTTACGGTATTTTTCGCTGCGAATTGTATACACGTTTCGTTTTTAGTGGGGACCATCGTGGAGCGAAATTTGATGCTTGAAGAAAATGTAAATGGTACTTGGTTTGGGGGGGATTTTTCAGAAAAGATAGAGAAAAAATTTAAAGTGAAAATTGTCTACTTTTCCAGCGCACAATGCGATGCGATCGACCTTTGGAATATTCAAGGTCCTCTTTGCGAGTTCGCTCACTCCGCCACGAAGTAGAAACGTTCTTTAGGTATCCTCTTACCGTTTTCGTGAAAATATCGCGAATGGATGCGGTGTAAAAGCTACGACGAAACAACGCTGGCACTCGTAAAAATGCGAAAAAAATTCAGCACCGACGACGACCTCGAGTAACTTTCCACGGAAACTGCCTCGTAAAAACTTTAATCGGCATGATAAAGGATTCTTCGCCTAACAAAGAACAAAGTGATCCGGGAGGTCTGGGCTCCTAGAACACTCTGACTAAGAGGACACCGTCATTTTTCCACGATCGCGCGTCAGGCAGCAACGATCTGACACGACGGCGATCGACCACGGTTTCGCTGCGACTCGCTTTTCTAAACCCCGTCGAAAGTCTCCGGCTTTTCATGGCTCCGGTTACGAAACTTGTTGCGCTCGTTCTCGCGATGCGTTGTTCCAAGGATAAAGGGCCCGTCGCCGGTAATTAGTTACGGTCTTTGAAGAGCCCGTCGGTTATGCCCGTGCATTCGCGAAAAGAAGGCGGCGCGCTAATTAAGCAACCACCATTGGAAAGAAAACGTGAAGCTTCTGTTCCATGAATCTCCTTTAGGTCCAAACAGGACCAATAAATAGTCAGTTGCAATGGTGACAAAGAGAAACACCACTTACACATCTGCAGAGTTAATAAAATACCCCGATCCCCAAGCTTGTAGCATTCGACTATCGAAGTCGGAAAATCCCCTTCTCCCCTCTCGCTTCTCTCGTTCTCAGCGACCAAAAGCGTATAAATTATCCACGCGTTTCTTTTTAAATCAGCTCGCAGAATAGCATACCTTTTCTTTATCTCCTTTTTTACCATCCAGCGTTATTCATTTGCGCAATGCGTTTATTCCCGAGCCTGGCAGGGATGCTCCCTGTGGCCAATAAATTTGCGGTTTACGCGGTAAAAGGTTATCGGCGTCGTTCCCGGCGAAATAACTTTGCCAGACGTAGTATTGCATTAGATGCCGGCGGGCTGCACGCTGCAATCTCGGAGGGAGATAATGACGTTCGTATTGATTCGAGTTTATGAATAGAAACAGGAGGAATCATGGGGGGGTTTGTGGAAGATGGCTACCAGTCTTCAACGTTTGCTTCGGCTACTGTAGGAGGGAAAGAAGGGCCCTTAGATAAAGTAAAAGTACTATTCGCTTCGTTTGTTGCGCTGGCATAGGGAACAAAAATTTGCTTGTCATCTTTAACAGGCTCCAAGGAAACAGCGAATGACTATTTCTACGAGGGAAAGAACATTTGTAACTTTCTATGAGAGGCTACAATTTGGAATTCCACGATGTGCAATCGAATTTCGTCGCGTTCGATTCCCGTCGATGACGCTGGACGGCTTCTGCGAAATCGGGAAAACACCTGGCAAGGATTCGCGGCACGCTCGTGCCCAATAACAAATCTGTTGCGAAAGCAGAGATTTGCGTAGAGCGAACCGTCTCGGAGAGGGGAGGGGGCCTTCGAGATCGATCGGGTATATGCCGTTCCCTTCGAGTCGAAACCGAGCTGTCCCGTGTTTCACTTTTATCTCGACACTCTCCTTCCACGAACGACAAATAACCGCCCAGCTTTTCTGACGAGGATCCAGAGGGGTTGCCTGACACGTTACCCGGGAGCATCAATAAATCCTGCGATAAAGGGGACTTGTTGCAGAGAATTCTTAATAACAGTATCGTGTTCGCGTGGCGCAAAACGACCACGAGTCTCGAACAGGAGGATTGGGAGAATGAAGGTGATCCTGACAAACTGCATAGATTGCTCATTTGTACATTTTTCTTCTACGTAAGCTGGAACACTGAGTCGTTCCTCGGGTAATAGCGATTTTACCATGGCTCTTCGTTAGAAGGAGGCTCGAATTACTTGAACATAGTGAGAGGGAAAGGAAGCTGACGAAACGGCTGAAGAATCGACGAGGAAGAAGAATTTAGCTCCAGCCAAATACTTTATGGATTCCTTGGAATGTACCGCAAATGATAATGACGAAACTCGGGATAGTAATTGCTGGAATAATAAGAGTTAAGTGAAAAAGGAGCGAGCAAGTAGTTGCGAGAAGAGTCTGGAGGAGATAATAGAGAGATGATTAAGGGAACTGTTACTCTACTTTTTTCACAGCGCGACTATTAATATAAATTGATGTTGAATTACGTAAATCTATTCAGCGAGGCCTATTGCGTGTATAAAATTAAGGAAAATATGCAGGAAGTGCTGGGAGCGCGCGTTAAGGAGAAAGAGTAATGAGAAGCAATCGACAGTCTGGTGAATTCCACGCGCCGTGCCTAGAAGACGTTTGCGTGCATATTCGCACGGCCACAAAGACTCAATGATTCATGATTTCGCGATCCATACGGAGGTACAACCTGATTTCTCGGACAGCCGCGTTTCTATCAATCCCACGAAACTTCGTAACCGCGGATTAAATAAGGAAATCGTTGTTTCCTGGTCGTTAATCACGAAACACGTGTTCGCGCACAACGAGGTACGCAACGTTCCTTCAGTTTATTAATGAAAGCAACAGGGAAAATTAGTTCGCTTTATCTTACGGCTCTCTGTAACGCGAGTTTCCTCTGTTGGGATGCATATTACTCTTATACCCTCGCAACGTTAGCGGAAGATATTGCAATGCCGGCTGGAAAGTCTATAGAAGGAGATTGTAGCAATACGGACAAAGTTGAGTAAAAAGAATTGCAAGAAATCGCTTACTAGATGTATCTTATACCTTTGACGTGCGAAAAAGTCATGTAGATAGACTTTCCCTTGGTGGAAATCCAATAAGCCACCTATTTCAGTAGTAATGATCAAAATATTTGCGACCTTCCTCGTCCTTCGTCGTTTTCCAAAGTCCTCGAAGCTCAATAAGAACACGAGTCTCACGGAAAGTCGCAACAATTGAGAACTATAAAATGTGCGCACCGTTCGTGTAGATCTACAAAACTGATCGAGAATGGCGACCATGTATCACGCGCCTCGCAACAGCCAGTGCAGGTTCTACTTTAACATTGAACCGGCTTTAACACGGCGCGCTGGAAGGATCCAATATCACTGCCACGTTGTAACATACAACCGACGCAGATCCCAACGCAGCTTCTATGGAACCAATAACTCGATAAAAATCCAATATTGCCGCCTAACCAGGATTAAAAGGAAAAGGAATGGGCGAGGACTCGATCCTTGATTTTTCCTTTAAGCGCTCTAAACGATCGATTCACCCAAGGCCTGTTTAAACTCTTCCTTCAACCCATCTAGTATTCAAATACCACCCGCCTACGTCAGTTACGTTGATACATATTGCCCTAAATTGTACAATGGAGGCGTCGTATGAAGATTGTAAATTTCATTCAACGAGTCCTTGCAAATGTAGAACTGATATTATCGCCAAGCGATAGAATAGCACTGTAGAAGTGACAGATTATGTTGCTAAATTTGATAGAATTACAACTCTACGCTCGGTAGTCTGTGATTTTTGACCAACTTTAAAAAGAAAAAGAGTTTCTACTTTCGATGTGTATGTAATGTATGTTTGCCTGTATTATGTTTCTCCGCGAATTTCTCCGTAACTAGTGAACCGATTTTCGCGAAACTTGTTGCGTTTAGTTTAGCCTCAATCAACTTTGGTCGTGGAGAAAGAATTATAAAAATCGGTCAAGTAGTTTTGAAGTTTTACCAAAAATAAGAAATCTGTTTCAATAACCAACTTTATTATTTAAATAAATGTAGTTATATAACTTGAATAACTGACAAGTAAAAACTAAAAAGAAATTAAAATCGCCTTCGAAAAAGTAAAAATGCGCTAGAAAGAAAAAAATTGATTCCATATTTAATCTACGACTCTCAATTTGTTTAAGTCGGCGCCAGATTTAGACAGTGAAACGATGTCGCGCCGACATAAAAAATTGAGAGTCGTAGATTAAATAAGGAACAAAATTACTTTTTACTTTTTAGCGCATTTTTATTTTTTTGAAGTCGGTTTTAATTTTTTTTTTTAAATTTTTCCATTTAAAGTAGTATCTAGATTCTAGAGAAACGACCAGTCCGCGGCTTCTAACGCTGGACCTCCATTAATATCGTCGGTCAGAGATGTACGACGGCATTTCTGAACACGAGACCCTTAGCCGGTAAAAGGATTCTTCTTTTCTTCTTGCTGCATGTTAGGGGACAGACGCGTCCCTTCCATCGATTGTTGAAACATGTAGGTTCCTCGAGGCGAGCTGCGCCTCCGCGGTTGCCAACGGCAAACGTTCCCCAACGTTCTGACCCAGGAGGATCCAATGGCATTTCTAAACGCGTGCTGAGCCGAGTCCTTGACGGGATGCACAGGTTGGGATGCCAGCGAGGGCACACGTTCACCGTAGGTAAAATAAGGGGAGCCGCGGGAAACCAGTCTTCGTAGTTCACCAGCCTATGCGTGCAACAGTGCCGTCTGTCCTCTCCCTTTTTTCCTCCGTCTTTCTCCGTTGACCTATCGAAGCGCCAGAAAAGTCATCCGCTCGGCGGGGAGAGCCTCCGCTGGAACCTTGATCCCTCCGTTTCGATCGCTTCTCATACCGCTCGCCGCTATTTCTCCACCGACGAAATCAGGCCCCGCTTCTTCGATAAAACCCTGAAAATACGTTTCGCGCGCGCGGATCGAGCGCTGAAGGTTACAAGGGTTACGTAATTGCGAACAGCACAGTGACCCACAGACCTTTTTCTCCTGCTCTTTTCTTCTTCCTTCATGCTTTCTACAATCGCGACCTCTCCTTGAACCATCCGCGCCTCCTCGAGGATCGTCGCTGTTCAAGGAGCGCGTAGTTGCCTCCGATTTGCCACGAGTGCCGATAAATCTGCGGATCGGCGGTTGATTGGGAATCGAAAGGTCCCAACTCGCTCGATCGCGGAGTTATCGTTTGATGGATCTCTAATGAAGATCGATGGCGAGGCTGGATTCAGAGCTGTCGATCCTGATCGACGTTGGAACAAGCCGCGGATCTGGAATTTTATGATCTGCCAATCCTCCGAATTTCTTATATCGTGTCAACGATTTTCTAGTCAGGTTTTTTAGTATTAGTCTGCGAAGACCGCAACGAGGAAGAAGAAGCAGCGAAGGTGGAGATCAATTTTTATTTCGGAAATGCTTGAACTCTCTCCGATAGAAGCTATTGCCCCTGTAAACGCTCTCTATTACCCTGAAAACGGCCACGTTTCTCGCTCGAGTAGAAAGCGCATCGATTTTTGATTTACATGTAGAAGGCCTCGTGAATATTTATGGAGGCGCTCGAGCATCCAGAGTACAATTCGGCTGCTTTTCACGTTCAGTAACTCACGTTGAAACATTGAAATCGAAGGAGGCCTAGGTACTACTTCACGCTACTATTCAATCATTCTCAGGTACGATCGACCGAGAAACTTCGCTTCCAAACACCTCCAGACCTCTTCAAACAGTATTCAATCATTGCAACTCTGAAATTCAACACTATCTTCTCCTCCAAAACAATTACAAAAACTAGACAGAAACTGTAGCTATCACAGAAATTACGTGCACAGATTTCCCTTTTGCCGGGTAACGAGAATGAAACTGAGCGATTAGGAACGATTCCTCGACTAATTTCGAAGGCTTTCCTCGTCGAAAAGCGTCGGTGGTCCGTTCGAGGATGGGAAAGTGAGCTCGTGGCTGCCGGGGGAGCTGGCTGGTGCAGCGTGCACCGCCAAAGAGAGAAGAGAAGGCGTTTCGAAATACGAGATGCGCATAATTATACGCGCCTACTTAGATGCATCGGGAATGCAGCGTAGTCCTCCGTTTTTCTGGCACGCCCCGAGCTGCCGTCCACCTTTCGATCGGCCTTTTCGATTACACCCGAGAGTGCCTTTTATGGCGCATAACGCGACGACCCCTCGTGCCTCAGCGACTCCCCATTATCCCATTGACTGGTGTATGAATGTTGATAACTGTAATGTCACTGCCGACGTCGTGACGAATCGAAGATCGACGCTAGAATGTCACTCCTACTGCATTATTATGCACGAGCAGCGTGTCTCAACCACGGATCTGGGATCGCAGAAGATTCCTTTTGCACCAGCTTCGAGCTAAGGCTGCTTATTGATATTATTGTCCGAACGATCAGAAGATGATTCACTGATGATTTAACTTTAACTTCTAATAATTACTGTTCTAATAATTAGTATCACTGTTCTCGTTTAAGTGGGTTAGATGGTCGATCGTAGATCAAAGGAACGGACCAGTCTCGATTCCAATCACGCGCCGGGAGAAGACTCTTTTGTATGATCGACGCACACCAAACGAACGACGTGATTTTCACCTTGACCATGGACGGGTCATCGCCCATCGCTCCACCAGAAGGTGGATGCTTCTCTACTGGAAGCCCGAAATTTTATGTGGGACAGCACGGTGTCACGTCGACATCATTAACATCGATAAAGAGGTCCCATGGTGCATTTACAATGCTCCCGTTTGGAAGTGTACTCCACTTTCGTGACTGAATTTCAAGCTCGCTGAATTCATGGAAGCTCGATCTGATAAAGGCGCCAAGTGGAACGTAGAACCCTAAATCACCGTGTAAATTTTTTTTTTATTTTAATTACAATAAACGGGTTGGAAAACCCTTTGGGACATTAATTACAACGGACGCACATTAAAAAAGAAAGGCAGAGAGAAAAAGAAAAGGGCAAGAGATCATTCAGCGCAACAAACGTAAAAATGAAGTTAAAGTTTAGTGACTGAATTATATCGTAGGTAATGAATACTGTATCCATTAATCTGTGATATTATTCACACATCTGAAAGAAGAGAGAAGAATTCAGAAAAGATAAGATAAAGCAAGCAACAGGAACGTTTCGATAACAGAGTATTCCTCGAAGACGATAGAAAAAGGAATCACGACAAAGAAAGGTCGAGTCTGCGAACGGCGGGATCATTCCGCATGCATAACGACGAATCCTGATCGGCAAACAGGCACGGGTTTAATTACCCCGGTTCCAGCTAAACGTGAATTATAGAATGTGCTCATCCCCGTTGGGAAGAGGAAAGGTGGTTTGCCTTGTAGCGGCGACCCACGTCGGGCCATCCAAGAAATCCGCGAGAGGGAAAAGAAGAATGGAAAGTTGTGCTCGCGCAGAGTGAATCGTCGCTTCACGACGTTACGACGTTTAATCGCGATCCTCGCGTAGGACCAACTTGTGATCCACAAAGGCATTTCACTTTCATTCACCACAGGGGGATACGGCGATGCTGAGGGAAAAGGTGGTTCACCTTGTCGAGCGGACTCATTCATCGCGGCTCCAGAAGAAAACGTCGAAAAACGTTAAAAATTCCCTCCTCGAGGCTGGTCGTGACATCACCTTCGTCGGGAATTCAAACTTTCATTGATCTTTCAGCCCCGCTTTAACTTTCCGCGAGTTAATATATTTCACGATATTTTCGATTCGATCTTGGAAAACAATAGTCTCAGCTATTATATGAAAAGCTGTTCCCCGTTGATTCCTCCGCTAGAAACTCGAAGACGTTTTTTCGAGGGCGCCAGCTAAATGGACTTGTCAGCAATTCAACGACGGAAAGAGACTCAGAGACCCATGGGATCGCTGAGGAAAATCCACGGGTTCTCCGAAAAGGGAGTCGAAAGAGAAATTGTGCGTAGACGCGCGCAGTCTACCAGCTCGAATGCGAGAAAGAAGGTGGCTCACCTTGCAGAAACAGCCTTCCGTTATTCCTCGTAATAGACGCCACGGCCAACTTGATATCGATTCGCCATCGATGGCGAGAAAATGCGGCCCGAGCTTTCCTCGAATCCGGCCCGTGTTTGTCACGAGCCGCGTGCGACCTCCAGCTCGGTTAAAGGAACAAAATAAAAGGGACCCGCAGGAATGAAAACGTCTGGCTGTATATTTCGCCGCCGCTTCTTTTTAATCGGAGAAAGCTGTCCCGTGGCGACGATAAGGAAAATAGATATACATTTATTACCCCTTCCCTGATGTTTATTATGGCTATCCATTGTGAAATTTATGAAGTTTCGGGAACGAAATTGACGGTGATCGTGGTTCTGACATTTACCTCGGACGATCCATGGAACAGCTTTCTATCACGATTAGGAAACGTTCTAGCGTTTTTAATCACGTGTCTTTTAACAGAAACGCGCCGAACATATTGTAAGCAGGCATCTGCATTTCTCCTCGATCTAATTCCCATTTATTCACCCTCGATTCATCGAGTATCGATAGAAGAGTTGTGCCTGTGGCGCCACTAATCGCTGGTCGCCTCCCTTCTTCTTCGCCATGCCAGCAAATTCCTTCGTCGCCCTTCTACATTTTCGCTAGTCCTTTTTATACACGTCCATAACTTGTTTCTTTTTTTTAGATACTTATCTCACCCTTTTATGCACCTACCGCTGTAACTCGACCCTCGTTTTCAACCTCGGGACATGAAACACCGACAAAAGAAGAAGCTTCTTTCATTTTCTTTGCACGCGCTCATGATCTTTCTCGTCCTTTTAGCGCGTATTATACAAAGTGTCTGGCGCGGATTCCTTGGAAATATATAAGGTATTAAAGTCTCACATGAGTTTATGAAAGGATACGTTGGATATTTTTTTAAGAATTCTGGGAATCGATTCAATAGCGTGATTAAGTGCGACGTGGCACGAGTGTGACACCGGTTTCTTGTACAATAACAGTGATGTCTTCCGGCAGGGGCAAAGTTCTCCGAACCACTTTATTTTCGTCCTGTCAGCGTGGATAGTTGCATTGAATTCGAGGCACGCATGCGCGGTCGATCGCTATGCGACGAGTCACACGGCGGGACAAAGGAAAAGTACTTTTTAAAGTCACGGTCGCCGCTGAAAACTGGCGATCTTTACAAGTCTCGGCACGACCTGTTCCTGTTTGCTGGCAATATTTGCCGACGCGACTCTCGTTCCAATTGATTTATCACGAGCCAAATGCTTCTGTGTCGTTTTACAAGTCTCCGTCGTTTACACCGTCGCGAATCAGTCGAGGAAATTGATCCTGAACTTCCTCATCTCATTGAGAAACTAAAAGCAATCGTAACTTTCGTGTCTCCTAATTGAAAGCGTCGAAATTTGGTTTCCCTAATGCAGCGTGCCTATCCAATGATTTGTTAATAAACTTTAATCTTCGAAGAGCAAAGAGATTGCGAAGAGGCATCCTGAGGGGGATAGTTCTACAGTTTTGGAAATCGATGAAGGAAAACGAAGCTAGTGATAGTTGAGAGGCGACGATCGAAAAGAGACATGCGAGTTCGATGTTCAACGGCTCTCGAAGAAAGTCTCTTCGACGACCCGATTTTTACGACCACCTTTCTAAATCGAACGTTGAATTTTGTGGACACGCGATAAATAAACATGCGATTATGCGTGACGAATCATGGTAGCACGAAAAGTAGTGTTCGAAACAGTGACGTGCACTTGTTATGTAGAAAGAACAATGTATTCAATACGACTGTGGCTTAGTCCGCTTTTTAAAATAATTTTAAGCTATTGTCCATCTAAATACCTATTGAAATTATATATTGAATTTAAATCTAGGAAGTTGGTGATGAAATTGGCTTATTATTAAGCTAGAGCTCCATTACTCAACTTCAAATTCAAATGTCACATGAAAATACAATCCCTCAAAAAATCTTGCTACATAAATTTCGTCGTACCACGAATTCTGACCGCTTAGAAGCTATCATACAAAAATGGAAATCACGCTTACCTCTTCCATGAAGACACAACGCTGGTCCGTCTTCGCAAGTCGCTCATATTTCTTAAATCATCGCCATAATCGAACCTTTCCCCGACAGCAGTTTATTATCCACTCGAAACACACGTCACACGCACATACACAAGTGTGCAATTACACTTGAATGATGCGAGGGAATCTGTAATCACTCGAAAACGTTTGTTTCGCGGACGTAGTGGCTCTCGCTTTCGCCATTTTTCGACACTGTACTTCCGGTACGCAGATTTCACCTCCCCCGTTGACATGGCGAATTGTTAGCGCAAATAGAAATTCTGGCACGCGAACAGATGGAGTATTATTTGGCTGATTACGTGGCGATCGAAGAAAGTCGAACTCTACCGAATGGTTAATCAATATTAAAAGAGTATACTGATAATTTAAACGATGCGAGTTAGTTAAATGTTTGCCTTGAAAGTTGGATGTAAAAAATTGTTTAAACGAATGACGCATGAAGCAATTAAGCCGCAAAATCAGACAACTATACAAATGGGCGGACATGTATTTACAACGATGGTTCGCGTTCGACTGACGACCCCGCCGATATCAAACCCGAAAGTCTCAGCCTCGTAGCTTTGTTTACACCCCTACCACGGGCATCCCTTTATAAGCATCTTCTAGCACCGATATTTCTGCTCGACTACCTGAGCCAGATTAACAAATCGATTAATTAAGCCCTGTTTATTATTCCGGTTCATATATCATCGAAGGATACTCCACACCTGTTCCTCCACCTTCGATTCTCTTACCCCCGTCCCAGTTTATTCAATTCCATCCACCTCGTGGTACAACATTTCTCTTTAATTAAAATTACGACCCGATACTTGTCCTAGATTCAATTTCTGCACACTCCAGAATGACTGAAATTCCCACGGTGACACATTCAATTTAGAAAATCGATACATTTGAGTGCCACTACGCAGTGATACTTAATTAAAATTCCCCTTCTCCGTGACGTTGTGAAATGTAGTAGAGTAGTGTGAAACTGCGTAGCGCCGTATAATAAATGATAATTTTTGCAAATTCCCGCAGTGTATGCAATTTTCCACGCCGCGCAATCAGAGTGCGACCGAGCTATCTAAGTCATCGGTAAAATGTTAATGAGCCCGCTGGACTGAATACACATTGGCTCTCCACGCTTTCCCGAGGAAGCGTCGAGGGATGCGACGCGGACATCCGCGTGAAATTTAATGGCACCCTCCGGAGTGGAGTGTCATCTTCGTGTCACTCGAGTCCCCATGCGATTATAATGATTTGTTAACGCCTAGACTAGAAAATTCCACATTGTACGTGCACTTGCGCACATCGGTCTCATTAATCTTTCATCGTATTAGTAACGTCCGTGCCACGAACCTTGCGCAACGCGCCGTCTATCAAACCGCGGCGCCAGGAATCGAGCACGGCCAGGTATCGAAGCTGTTTTCGAGAAATTCACGATTTGGTAACGCGCGGCGACCTTGTTCTTGTCACTTTCACTCGGCTCGTCCCCGTGCCCCGAACCGTGAAAAGGAATCAGGGGAGATCGCTGCAGAGGAACACGCCCATTCCTCTCCGAGCGATCGCGTTTACTTGACCTGCTACCCGATCGCGAGTTTCGTGCCCCAGGAAAGCCGACCTTGCCCCTGAAAAACGGCACCGCAGCTAAAAAACCGTTCCGAGTGCTCCTTAGAACGTTCCCACTCGGTCCGGGGTCCGGCGCGTTACGAAACGCGAGCCGAGTGACGTTTAAAGAAGAAATACAACCGAATACATTAAAATCTGTTCAACACATTCTACGAGAGGGGAGCCTTGCAATTGCTCCGGAACAATATGTACCGTCGTATTCGGTCAAAATGAACTTGTCTGCTCAGCGAGCCGTGTTTTAATCGCTTCCTCAAAGAAGAAACGCAAGCGAGAGTTTCGGAAGAGCTAGCGCAATGTTTGAATTGCAAATGAACCGCGAGAGTCGTTTTTTTTTTCTCTTTCCGAGATGATAATTGCGAGCGTATACCTACAAAGGTAAAAATTTGCATCGAGCTTCGTTCTATATTCGACGCAACCTTCGCTGGCAGAGTTTCGAGGAGAACTGGAGCCCCCCTTGAACCCGCGATTCTTACTCAGCTTCCATCGATCATTTGTGTTATCCATTTATTATGTCCAAGCTAGTCGCTCTGCAAGCTTGCTTTTTAGGATGGTATTCGAGGTAATGGTCGCTCATTAAATCGCCAGGGACGTTGCGCATCGCTGCGCTGGAAGAATGGAGACGGCGAGTGGATCGAGCGTGCAACGGCGGACGTTTTAATATTCCGGATGGCTCATCCTCGGGAGAGGTCGAGGCACGAGAGTTTTCGTGTTACACGGCACCCTGGGGCCAGCCACGGTTAACTTTCGCTGTCAAACGTCACGTAATCCACGGACGAGGTGGCACGAAGACGCCCGCCGCCGCGGGATTATCCGCGGGAGATCCGCTGGCGCGCGTAAAACACGAGGATGACCCCGCGCGATCGGACAACAAGAATTTTGCAACGTCTTTCGTTATATGGCTGTTCCTTGCAACTGTTCGACTATCGCTTCTATACCGGAGAAATCGAGGGATATTAAACCGTTAGCGCTTGCACCTAGAACCCATTCAGGGAAAACATCCCATTTTTGTAACGTTAAGAAACGTTAAAAACGGTTTGGATTTTTATATTTTTGTATATATTTTTTTACTTTTTTCAGAGGTTAAAATGTGTAAAACAAATGAATACAAGGTTTAGATTGGTCCATCTTTCTTCACTGAATAAAACTACCCTAAACGTGTACTAATCTGGTGCAAACAGCGAATTTGTTCCACTTTTAAATTCCCTCATAAATGGTTAAAGGGATGCAGATGTTGCAAAAGTTGATTACTTAGACAAGACGATAGTCACGATCCGAATTTGAGCGATTCAGACAGGAAACGGGCGAAACCAGTTTGTTTTCAAGCGAAAGCGTCGCTCGCACCGCCGTAATGTCGCACGATTAATCTGCCGTAATTATGTATCCGCGCGCGATAATTTTTTGACCCTACCGTGCCGCCTCTCTGCTCCTTTTTCGCCATTATCAGCGAGGTTATATTTCGCGTACGCGGGTGAAAGCGATAATAAATCCGAGAGGCGTGCGCCGACTCGGTAGACGAGATAATTTCGTCGGTATTTATGGCTCCTCTTTTTTCATTATTTTAATCGACCGTCTGGAGGCTGTCGTTGTTTCCGAAGGCGGTGTACGACGAGCGAGACTTGGGATGCGGTGGATCGATCCGCGGCAGGCGCTTCCGTTCGCCGACTTTCACGGCGACAGGCCATTCCCGGTCGGCGGGGGATTGCGCAATTAATCATCCGACGGTTATCCAATTTACAGGAATTGGAAAATTACGCATCTCTCGCGGATGGGAATCGGTGGATCGTAAGATTCATCGGCGGATAATAAGCGGAGGTGTCGCAACTCACGTGGGCATGCCGTTACACCTTCGACGCGCGGCTTCGACGAGAGGAGGCGAAGAAACGGGAGAAAGAGACGCCCGCCAGGGGAAGGGCGGCTGATCGCGAAGAGTTGAAAGTTGAAAGTGACAGTGGAGGAGGCGCCGGTGGCTCTCGACGATTTAACGTCTCGCCGAGCGGAGCCACCGCGGCGAAATCGTTTCCCTTTCTTTTGTTCCCTCCCGAGCGGGGAGGATGTCACCACTTGGTACCGAAACGAGAATTATTTTTAGCTTTGACCTTTGCGAAAAAAATCCATTGCGTAACGGAGCCTCCGCGGAGGGTTCGACGAAATATATCGTTACTCCAACGAGCCGGCTGATTAGAGTTTCAATAATGAAAGTTATCGACATCCCGCTTGGTTATTCAACCTCTCGCAATTTTCTCCGCATTTCCCTGGTGGCTGCCACAGCTTTCATCTATCGCGGAGCACACGGTACTTAAGCATTCCATCTTGGAAATGTAATTGCAGCACTTCCCACGACAATCTCAATTCCTTTCACCTTCCTCGTTCCACGGGACGTTGTAACGCGGACTGGAAGTGTCTGTTAGATCGAACGGCTTAATACGGCAGCCGTGTCTTGTCCCTCTTTCCCCCGTGATCCTGACAGTGGAGGTATTTCGAGGACGAGACCTTATTCGATCGATCACGCGATCCTCGAGGCCGCCCTTGCCTAAGGGCGATCGCAGCCAGACCGGAAGCGTGCCCGGGGATCCACGAGCGGCCAGTTCTATGCGGACGTTCGCCAACGACGTAGGAGAACTCCCATCCGAAGACAGACACCGTAGGAATGCGCGTGGGCGTCTGAGAGAGGTGTGGTGCATGCCTCGGGGACAATGCAACGCGAATTCGAGCTCTCTGCTCGGAGAACGACACGGCGAAAATTGGGTCAACGAGCGTTTCAGTGGCGATCGACACTTGCTCCGGTTTTACGGACGATGAATCCCCGGGGTCGTCGACTTTCGATCCCAATGATCGACGAAGGACGAATCGGTCGTTTATTTAGTCGGACCGACTCGTTTACCTCACGCGCCGCGAAACCTTGACGGGTGTAACTTTTACCGATTTCGCGGAGAAAAAACGCGCCCCGCAGCGTGTCGATCGCTCATGATCGAATTATCGCTCGATGCGCTTGGGGCCTTGGACATTGAGAAACAATCGAGCGGTGTTCTATATCTGCTTGAGCAAAACGAGGGCTATAATCAGACTATACCTCTCAATATCTAATAATATTAATTATGGAAATTTAAGGAGTCGTAAGCAAGTACCACATTAACTTGCTTTGCGAATACCAAGCTCCTGAAACGGCAGGCACTTCCAGCCACCAGATGCTAATTTAAATAAACATTTTTAGAGTGTCACTCCTATAAATGTCCAAAAGAACATGTTAGAAAGTGATTTGTGGACTCTACGATACCTCGATGGTTGTCAACGAATGGGGGCACGCATGAATGAGCGTCTCCCATGTTGCATGATCCACGAGCGCGAGGTTTTCAACGCGGGAAAACATCGATCTGCATAATCGTTTTCCATTGACTGAGTTCTCCCTCGGTGGTATCGATCGCCACCGTTTCGAGCGATTCGTTCTCCGCTAAAACCGCGGAACAGTTCTGGGGGGAAGGGAGTCGGAGTAAGAAGAGAATTTTTGCTCGGCCATCCGTGACGCTCCTGTAACGCTGGTAGCGGACTACGCGGTTTATTATTATGCGTTACGTCGCTGCAGTTACATTAACGCGCGGAGCACCGGAACGTGTCGAAGAAACAGCGTTAGCAGACCAATAAATTTCTATCCCACTTCCCCCCGTCTCTTCGCACTGCCCGACGACATAATTCGTCGATTTCGCGCAACCAGGCTGAGAGATTCGACACTTTGTTCGTGGGAATCAAGGGATTTTCCGTCGCCGCGGGTTCTAGATTGCGTAAGAATACTCAGGTGTGGGATACTGGATAGTGTATAGCGGATTCCTCTTGGGGATGAAATGAATGGTCGAGGGAGGGTGAGGGAAGAAGGGATACGTTCCGAGTACGACCGCGTCGCGAATTGTACACGTGGGAACGTGGCTTAAGGCGAGTGGTTCCGTTAATGAAATGGAGTAAGGAAGGATTTGTCAATGTGGGGTTTGAAAACAGATAGTTAATAGGGTCAGTGCTGTCGCAGAAGCGATCGTGGCTGCTGAACGCGTTGGTAGTATGAATGACAACACGTAAAGCCACGTTCCCACGTGTGTAACGAAGCTGAATAGATTTAAGATGCCTGTTTGGTGAACGATGCCATTGGAAAGCGACTATTTCGAGGTACCTTAGTTTTATGCCACGAGCTGGACCAGGAATAATGAAAGAGGCCAAGGAGAATGGGAATGGACTATCTCGGCGCAGACATACCACAAAAACATTCAGAGAGTTCACTCCCATGTCTCGCGAGAGACGTTCATAGGTCATCGGTTCAAATCCGGCTCGAAAGGAATTTTTCTTTGTCGAACGTGATGAGAGAGCCTCCTTTCTCTTTGACGCCTCGGTAGTAAGTGATTTGAGTTATGACTGCCGGGGATTCAGCTGCTATCACCGGCCTTCGATAGGTTTGTTGGTAGAGCGGTGTACTGTGGTTGATGTGATCCAGAAAGAGATTGCTATCCATAGGTCACTGGTTCAAATCCGGCGCGAAGGAATATTTTTATAGAAATATTCGGGGATATATACTTTTACCAATTCCACGTGACTGGAAGTAATGAATTGGGGTTCTGAGGGGGTGGAGGGGTTGGATAGCTATGTTGGTAGAGCGGTGGACTCGCTGAAGAAACCTCCTACGGGCGAGGGAGTCACGATCCGAGGCCGTTTAGCACTTGCTAGGGACCCACGCGTTACCCTGTATACAGAGGATTATTCACGATCCATTGTACATACCATTTTTCTTCTTTTTTTTATTTTCTTTTTTCTACACCTCCTCCTCTTTAAATACTCTCCTATTCTTCGCCTATTCCTTAGTCCCTAAGTTTAGCCTTGAGATATGTCCTGCAGCCAAGAATGGTTCAAGGGTTTTTGACCGGTCTCCCGGCCACGGTAATTTTTCACCTAGAAAATATCACATGCGGAAGTGATAGCGACCGTCTTATCTACCATCCTTATTGCGACCATATTGTATCAAGCATAGTTTCAACTAACACTGACTAATAACTACAAGTATTCGCTGGGTCGAACAAGTAGTCCCCTACTCCCTGATTGTATGGCTATTTTTCCCTATGTTTTCAGAGCCAATAGAAATATGTAAACAGTACTAACCGGGCAAAAAACACTTTTTTTTTAAAGTAGAGCGGTGGACTGTAGTTGTATTTAGAGCCATCGAAAAACGGAGGAGACATTCATAGGTCGCTGGTTCAAATCCGGCTCGAAGGAATCGTTTTATCGTCGAATAAGAATTTTACGATCAATTTTTACCTTCACTTTCAATATTTTTGCTCTATGGTGTATAATCATTTGCATGACGTTTAATTAGTTTAGTCGATCAGCGGAGTAACAATTTTATTAATTGAATTAATAGTATAACTGAAATTGGAGAGGGAAGCAAGTACTCGATATTTAAGCAAGTGTCATCACCATCCTTCGATAGCTCAGTTGGTAGAGCGGTGGACTGTAGAGGTACATACGTCAAAGAAATCCATAGGTCGCTGGTTCGACTCCGGCTCGAAGGAATTCCTTTTTTATTTTCGAAAACAAATAAATTTGCTTCATTCCTGCTGTGAAATACTAAATTCGTTCAAGGAAAATCATTCTCGAATATAATTTTTATTGTGTTCGACTTTTGATGGAGATGGAGTAACAGAATGCACAAGGAATTATACCTTATTTAGCATATTTAATAAAATCAACTCCACGTTTAATAAAATTAATTACACCTTCCACGATGTCGAATTTGTCTCAGCAGGAAAATAAGGATGAAATTCAACGAGCAGACACCTCAGCCACAAGTTCCAGTCACCTGTAGAGGACTAAGGCGTCTGAACCTGGTGAGACATTTTCCTACATACATCTGGCGATTAAAAGCGTGCGCCAATTAGTAGCGACAAGTGAAACCGCGGCTGCCAAGAAAATCCAATCACTCGTGATCGATTGCTCTCAGTGGAAGGAGAATTTCAATTAACACGGTGCAATTTAGTTACGCGACGCGGACTCGCGAATAGGGAGGCAAATAATTCCAGGCGAACAGTGTTCTGCCTCCATCGCCCACTGACCTAATAGGAATTAATTTCACTGGCTTCCATTTCTTCGAAGGCGCGCCCGGCGGCAGTCAAAACTTCGTGACATAGAATTCCGCGCTAACATAGATATCGTTGCCATTGGCTTTCAAAATCGACAGGCAGCGCGTCGAGAACATGAGACGTTCGATATCGATGCCTGAAGAGGATAGTTCCTCAACGAAGGGTCCAAGTTCGACGCTACCTCGTTAAAGATGACCACGAGAGATCGTATGATAGGCAGCGAAGAAATTAATAACGTGAAATGCCACGTTACAGTGTCGGGCTGACACTGACAGTGTCATTGTGTCTGGGAATGCGCCGTGTGTCGATCAGATAAGCTATCGATACAGGATCGACGGAGAAATCGGGTCGAAATTGATGCGTCGGCTTAGGATAGAGGTGGTGTTGGTTTTGATTGGTGTCTGTTGCTCTAAATTCAAATTCTTTATACATATTGGGAGTTTCTTTAGACTTGAAATAGAGTCTTTGATTTTTCACTTTTCCAATTTTCCACGATCTAGTTTTCGATATGTAACATTTCTTTCTTGAGTAAAATTAATTTATCACACTCGTGGTTTCTTATTTTCCTAAAATCCATTCCTCATATTTCCTACTTCTTAGTATCCTACTTTTGACGAGAGGTGTGTCCAGGCACCTGTCCCCTTGACGCTCGGTTTCTTCAGCTTCCATATTCTAGCGAAACTTTGAACGACTTCTGTCTCATACACTCATGTAATACAAGCTAACGAGATTCCTGCATGATCCGACTGGCATCCTGTCGAAGTAGTCTCAGTCAGCCATGGACGGCCTTGCCCCGGCGCCGAGATACGCAGCTTTCTCTACTTTCGCTTACGCGAGATTTTCAGGCCGCTACCGGCGGCGGCCTGGTGATTCCGAGCGCAGCGTTGTGGATCTCAAGCGTCTCGGTTCGCCTGCATTCCTCGAGAAGAAGAGGACTCGTTCGCGTCCAATCGAGGAGGAGACGATTGCATCAACAGATTCGCTGTTAATAGAGTACGATGAAGATACCCGTGAAAGGGGAAGCCTGAGTGGGAGGAATATGTTCTGTAATCCACATTAAACAGTGAAACTTCATTTGAATGAAACTCAAAGTTTGCAAGTTGCGGAACATTGTTCTGAAAGAAAGTAGTTGGATTCGTTTCTCGAAGTCCGCGGAGATTTAATTTAATATGAAGTTTCTCTGAGAGTAAAAATAGAGTAGGTATTAAAGAGAAAATAGTAATGAGAGGACGTAACAATGTACTTTGATGTGGTTGAACGTCGAACAAATAGAAGACTGATGCCGATAATAAAATACGTCCGCGCTACGAGCACACCGCATTTACCAAAGATTTATGCGACCGAGATACCGGAATTTAATTGCGACATTTGCTGATTGCCACCGCAGTACGTGGGTGCAAACGATTCGCGGGATGCGTTGGCAATTAATTGGCAAAATTCTTTACATAGCAACGCCGCGATTGCTGGCGAGCAACGCGAATACCTGGCGAAGGACAATCTATCTCTGATGTCTAACACCAACTGCTAGTGGCGATTTCGAAGCCTGCAAAGATGGAAAATCCATGCTAATTTTCTTCCAGATTATTCTCACCTTCCTTCGTGGAATATAATGTACTTTCACGCACGTTTCCACCGAGAAGTGATTCCCTCGGTCGCGAGACAGAGGCTGGGATCGTCGCGGAATGGAAACGACGCACGGGTGGCGACGAAAGGAAGGCTGGCCATCGGAATGCAATAGTCGCCTCGAGTCACCGATCCTGTTGGTATTTCGCAGAGGTAACCATGGCTTTTCCATCCATCGCGCGTCCTTTCTTTCTCTGCCTCCACGCCTCGCGGAAAATAACGGAACACCGGTATGTAAAACGTTGGACTCGTAATTTCTGCCTGAGTGCCGCTGCCTAGCATCGACAATGATTTATCGCAGCCGACTGGAGGGGACGGGTTAATCGATTACCATTGCGATTTCATTGTTCCTCAACGAGCTGACTCGCTACTGTGCTATTAAGCGGCGTGTTGCTTTCACGATTGACGGCGATTGTACTTGGCAGAGGTAGATTCCTCGGTAATCCTAGAATCTTTGCACCTTCGATCTTCTTTGCGAAAGGGAAATTGATTCAAATACGAAACGGGAGAATTTCTTCTTAAAAAGAATTCTTCCAGGCGGCCAAGGGCCGTGCCCTTTCGAATATACTGTCCCTTCATAAAAATGCTTCGCCGACACGCGTAATATGTCAAAATTCCTCGCGTGTCAAATCGAGACGAACGATCATTTGTCAAACGTACTATAGCTGCGCAACGCTTCAGCAAGTTTCTATATTTCACTGTCAGACACTTTTTTCAAATACTACGCCATCGAGGAGCCTTGCCCGTAGCTCAACATTCTCAAATCCGTCCGAGACGAAGTTACTCCGAAAAGGAATGCTTCTATTTCACCAGTTATACCCTGTTAGCAATTAAGTAGAGACCGCGTCTACGATAAACGCTACATTTACGCTTCGTTCCCACGATATCTATACTTATCTACACCATGTGAGCTTTATCAGTGGAAATCAATATTCCCCGGTGAGATTGCCACTTGTGCATTCGCGCGAAGGCGAGCAGAAAATTTCGCAGTAGCAGCGGGACAGAAACGAAGCCGAGGAATGCAGTCGACGTTTTCTCGGCCATATTCTTCAGCCTCTCACCTCTCCGCGATGCTGGCCACGTACACGCGACGCCGTTCTAATTTCCAGGGACGAAAACCGACTAGCGGATTTCGCAACTGCCCTGAAAAGTCCGCTCGAGTCAGCCTGGCCTTGATCTTAACACCCCCTCGCGTCCCAAGAATCCGATGCTCCGATTTCACCGCGATTCTCTTGCTATTCTTACTATAAATCGGTACCTGAATATGCTTCAGACACCACTGGACGCTTCCTCGTCGAATATTATCCGCGAAAAATTGCGAAGCAGCATCCTCTGGTTAACACGGGGATCTTATAGCAAAAGGGTTATCGATCCGTGGGATAGGCACGGAGCGAAGGTCTCTGAACTTGACAATCGACTTCTAACACTTCGAACCTGTTCCACTTTCCTCCGCGTTGCGAGCGACCACGTGGCCCGACGAGTGGGAAGAAAGAACGCCGCGCTTCGAAAGTTTCTCTTTTATTAAAGGTTCCATCGAGAACGGTAAACGGATAGTATCACTTAGCTTTAAAAAATGTACATACATAATATTTAATATATTTATATATTTATATATATAAAGTTTGGCTGACCCTTAGAAAAGTAAGGGTGCCCGCCATCGAGGAGGGAGTTTCGACGGTCGCTGGGGGATGATCGACGCTCGGGACACCGGTCTGTCCAGCTGCGATCCGTCGTGTCCTCTCGGGTGGCAGGAATCGTTCGGGGACAGATAGGGTCGCGCGCATTTCGGTATCACGCCGTCGAGTCGTGGACTCGCGCGCCCATCGAGGGACAAGCCGTCATTCTCTCCGTCGTGCTTCAAGGTGAGGGGAGAATTTCGGTTCGATCGTCGCGGGGCTTGGGATGGTGTTCGCGCGGCTGTCTCGTCGTTGTCGTAGTGTTCGTCGTCCTGGTCGCTGGATCTCGAGGCGCTCGAAACTTATCACAGATCGCTGGTGACGCGACGGACGGTTTTCGACCGGGGAACCGATCGGGGGGTGGCCCATCTTCCTCGTCGACACCTGCTAGCATCACCGTTAGTATCGAAAGCTACTTTGCGACGCCTGGAGTGGCCATTTTTCAGCAACTACCCTGTACCACCCAGATGGACCTCTCCGCCTGGCGTCTCCCGATCGAAAACATGGCCGACGACCCCGCGTCCATCGTGAGACTCGTCAAGAGTGGTCGACCAATGGGGGGGACGAGCAGGGAGGAATGGGTGGACCGGTGATGACACCCTGGGGGGAGCTGGAGGAAGACGAGGGTCGAAACGCTTCGAACGACATGGGGCAAGAGGAGAGTCAGGGGGTTTTGACTTAGACGAGAAGGAGGAACGGGAGACGGTGCGGTGTCTAGAAGAACCCGTCACCGGTCGGGTCGTTCACCCATGGGTAATTATTCGGACAACGGACGCAGGTCTGGAGGTTGATGGTCTCCCCGGGTACCTCCTTCGAGGTGAGCTTGCAAGTGTGGGGCACCCAGCAGGCTTGAGCACCGTCGACCACGCACTTCTCCCTCCAGGGCTCGAAGTTCTTCGACTCTGTGACAGTGCGCGGGTTCTGGATCCACTGGATCACCTGGGTCATCGTGACGAAGTACACGTCGTTGTGGTTGGCGAGGATCTCGTCGATCCAGAAGAGGAACGCGTCCAGGAACTCGGGGTTGTTCTTCAGCCAGGCGGCGTGGAAGTAGAGGCCCAGGGGGGCGCGGTTCTGCTCGTAATGCCGGTCGAAGTTGTGGTTGAGGAAGTTGTAGAACTGGTCGCCGGTCAGGATGTTGCTGCACGAGTCCACCATGGCGCACCCAGGCAGGTACTCGTCGTTCTGTGGGTCCTCGCGGCGGTCCAGCTCGTTCATCACCATCTCCCAGACAGCGTGCGACCTGGGGGAAGAGATTCGCGTGGCGGGTTAAGGGGGGACAATCAAGCTGCTACGATCTGTTAATTGGTTTTCAGGGTGGTAGCTGCTTGATTAAGGTCGATTCTACTTCAGATTGCCAGTGAAAGCGCGTTGACTACGCAGCGCAATCTTTGCTGTCTTAGGTCAGTTGCGGGGTGCTATTATTATTAATGTCCTGCAGTGATTCATGAACGCTAGAAGCCTCGCAATTCATTCTAACGCTACGTCAACATGATTTACGCATATACTTCTATCAACATCGTGATTACCTCGTGGGACAGTGCTGCAGGTTTCCGTGGCAGCGATGGGGCATCCTGAAGTACATCGTGTAGGGCCACAGCGGCGGGTTGTTCAAGGCCGCGGTGATGGTGGAGTCGTAAAGGAAGGCTTGCTCCTCCATCATGGTGAACTGATTGTTTCCACCGACGCGCAAGTACGGAGCCCTCACGCCGACCACGCTGTTGTCTGTCAAGTTGGCGTATTTCTCGGCGATGATCCTCATGCCAGCCATCTCTTTCGCCCAGTCGTCCACGGTGGCGTCCGACCAGAATCGTTCGTCGTCGTTGTGCCTGGAAACAGGTGGCCACCTCCTCGTTAAGCCGAACTCTAGCGTCGCTCGTTTCACGGAATCGAGATTTAAAGTGAAACAGGGGGAAGGGTATTAATCGAGAGGGAGAATTTCTCTGATCGCTATCCCATTTCCTTACGAGATAGAGTGAACGGCGATCTCGTGCCCCTTCCTGTGCATTTCCTGGACGGCCGAGTAATTGGTGTACTTGTGGGAGACGAAGAAGCTGGCCTTGATGTCGCAACCGTTCGGGTTCTTGCGTTTCCCGTTGAAGATCTCCTTGTAGAGGCCGATGTTGTTGTTGTTGATGGCGTCATCGAAGGTAATCGTGATCATCTGCGGCACGTCCTTGGACGGCAGATCGCCGGGGATGGTTGTGCCATCCTCGGAGCAGAAGCAGTCGGGAAGGACGCAGACGGCGGGGTCGCAGGGCGGCGCTCTGTTCGGGTCGTTGTCCATGTCTGTAATTTTCAGGGAACAGTTTGCTCCTTTGACGTCTCACGTTCGCTTCGCGGAGCAATTAATTCAATGTTGAAATTTCTTTGCTACCGAGCGCGATGAATTGCAAAAGTCAGGTGGCGAGAACGTTCCTTTCACTCGGCACCGTGGCTTGCCGAATTTTCCCAGCCTCGCCAGGATATCGGGTCCCGCGAAAATATTAATCTTCGACTCACCGCAAATGTTCTCGTCGGATCCATCGCCGCAGTCTTTCTCTCCGTTGCAGAACAGGCCTCTCTCTATGCAAGATCCGTCGCCGCAAGCGAGGAAACCGTCCTGGCAGAGGGGCTCCTCGGTGTACAACAGAGGTTTCGCCTTCCTCTCCTTATTCTTCAGCTTGCAGTTGTTCACGGAGTCCTTCCAGTCGCAGGTCTGCTTGTCGATGTCGAAGTACAAGCCAGCGGGACACCTGATCGCCTGGAGACCCGAGCTGGTGCACTGGATCACGTCGCGGCAATTGTCACCCTCCCCGGCAACCAATCTGAACCACTCGCCTGCATCCTTGTCCTTGCAGATCTCGCTCTCGAAGCTCTCCTCCTTCTTGGCATCCTCTTGCCGCTTCACACGCTCGGAGCCCTCTGCAATTAGAGTGTTTCGTGGCTCACCTAACACAGATCTGAACGGAGATGGATGAGAAGAAGCTGGGGGGCTTCGGAGGGACAAGGGAGCTGGGAAAATTTCAGTCATGGGGCATGGAGGAACTGAGATATTTAGACAACTAATAGATATTCGGTGCAGGTGTGCGTCAACAGATTGTCTTACGTATGTGTGTTAAATAAATATATTTCGATCAGTATTAACGTGTCTCAAGATTTGTATCCTTTGATTCCCTTAAACCTTACAAATATTTCTTCAATTTACTTGGACTTCGTAGATGAAGTTTCTAGATTTACACTCGTTGCATAATCGCAAGGATATCACAGTTGAGAAATTACTGTCAACGCAGCTTCTGCTCGAGGTGATTTATTCTTGGATCGAGAGAGCCGTCAAGTAGTGTAGCTCGAAAGCCAACCATTAATTACAACCGCGTTAATCGTCCACCCCACTTCGTTTCGTTCTTCCCTTTCTATGGCAAAAAGAAGCCTCGATATCGATTGAAATTCTCGGCGTCCAGATTTATCACCGTCGTTCAATTACTTTATATTCACTCGAGACAGAAGTGAAAACCAATATTATTGCTTGCGTAAGAGATTGCGAACGAGCCTCGCGCGATTTGCCCAATATTTACTTTCCCTACGTAACTTATCACTGAACAATATGTTTTTCATTCGAGCAATTGCCTTCTGGCGCTTGCAGGCTGAGGGACTAGAGGGGGATTGGTCGTTTCTTGGTAATGATACGGACGAACGCACCGCGAATCGACGGCACGCGCCAGATGGTCCTCCGCCGAGGTACCGTTTCGATTAAACTCATTTACGGACCGAAGAAAACGCTTTCGTCGAGAAAGCGAAGGCAAGCGGCATATTTTTTACGCGCTCGGAGAAACACGTGTTGCTTTCTTCTCGTTGCAGTTTGGAGCTCGCGTTTAATTTTATGTAGGTATCAAAGCAGGGAACGGAGAAAGCTGTCCCGTTGCTTTCGAACGACATTGTTTTATTAGCGGGCAGCATTTTGCATTAGCCCACGCTTTGCACGCGACAGAGACGCTTCCCTGTCCGCTTCGCATTCTAGAACGGCAAATTGCATTTACGAGAGGGAAGACGCCCAGTAGAGTTCCCCGAGCGATCGTGGCTGCCTTTTGAAGAGAAAGTCAGATCCTGTCGAAGAAGTTCCGCGCAGAAGGTCGTTTCGATTGGCTTCGCAGAGTGGGAAGTTCGCGAGTGGAAATTTCAGTAACGTTCCGTGGCGAGAGAGACGGCTCGAGGTAGAAAGCGAAATCGGGAGCTTCTTAAGTAGAATAGGATAGCACCAGCAAGGCTAAGTGGAAGGTAGCTAAATTGGACGGACTGGAGTAGTGGGAGATTGGTCACACCAGAGAGAGGAACGCTTGAGATACTCTCGAGGGGGGACAAATGGTGTTCGTGGGTAAATTGGGCACAATTCAATCTCCAAATCTAGAAATCTTCAAAAGATAAAAGAGAAAATCGAACTGAATAAACTACTGAAGAATCATAAAGCCTTTCAGATGTCAAGGTTCAAAGCGAACTGAAGCAAATAATTTTCCACAGTAGAGGCACAACGCTGGGGTACCCAGTTGGATAGAGAAGTTACAAGCAATCGCTCTAGAAAAGGAAAGTGAAATTCTCGCAGAATCCCTGAAAGAGGGATGTCGAGGCTGCGAGCAAGAGACGTTAAACCATCTGCAAGTTTCAGAAGCAAAGTCTGCTCTAGTCGCCAGATCTCCTTGGAAACTACGGGCAGTCGCAAAAGTGATGGCCCGGATACGAATAGTCTTGGATCGACTGTCTGGCTTAATTTCGCTCGGTCCAAGATGACCGGTTAATTTAGAAAGTAACGATGCTCTACAGGAAATTTCAAAGAGGACCGGCATCGTTTCAAAGCGGACCACGACTCTCGAGGACAATTTCTATGGCTTCTCGATCCCGCTGGTCCCCCAGGCCCGCTCCGCGCCGCGACAAATGGGGAAAGTTGTGCCCCCTCCCCCGTTGTTTTTCAGGGCACGGCAGTGACGTCACTCATCCGGGACCAACCAGACCAAGGGGCTTTCACGCTCTAATCTCTTATGCAACCTGTCGTCTCTGGCGACCGCCAGAATCGTATATTCTCGGCCGATTTTCTCCTGAAAAACTTGCTCCTCTATCTGGACGAGGATAACCGCGGATGCACCCCTCGAAAGGGGAAAAGCAACTTGGCACGCTGGGTACCCTCGCCATTTTGGGCCTCACGTGCACTCCACTCGCTCCTAACCCGCTTTTTTCCCCTGGCCGATCGTTGCTGTAATTTGCAATTTCACGCGGTGATTCAGTGATGGATTTGTGCAACAGAACAGTGATTACTGGATAATCCAGCTGACTCGAGAGCGATTTCAGTAATCGATGATGGGGATCGTTAGATAAATTCTTTTGGCGATACTGCGATGGTTTGGTAAATTTCGAAGGTAGCGAGGTTACTAACGCGTAACGATGCGTTCTAATGGAGCGTGCGTAGCATCTGCTCGCGATATCGATGCTCAGGTAACCGATGCGTTAAAAATCTCCGACAAAAGCCATCATTTCTGCATAGAGGATAAGCGAAGGACCCCGTGCGACCTTTCGCGACCCTCCACGGCAGCCAGCAGAGGTCAAACATCAATCCCATATTGGAAATCCCCGGCACGGATCAGAGACTCTGCTACCATGTTCCCTGTCACCGCCATATTCGACCGCGAGCCACCCTGAGCTCCGGCCTCCAGGATCGTAGGCCACCCATGTCATCCCCTAAATTCCACCGACCCTACCTCTCCGAGTGCTCTCTGCAGATACGACGCCCCAGGGGCTGGAGTGATTAATCGGTGGCAGTGCGCAGGAAAGTGGCGTTACTCACCGGCGAGGACGATCGCCGCCAGGAACAGCAGCACCAGAGAGGACCTCATCCTCCTCTGACGGAAGGAACACGCCGCTTCCTGCTCCCGTTGACGGAGGTTCCGTTTCACGAGATCACCGTCGTATCCACGCTTCTCCCCAGGTCACTCGTGTCGAGAACTGAACGAGAGGCGAAAGGACGAAGGGGGGAGTCCTGACACGAGGAGGGAGCGTTTACGGGGAGATCACGAGAGAGTCCGCTGCCACCACTTCCGGTTACGGGGGACGAGATTATCGGCGATCAGCGCTCGCGGGCGCCGTCCACGGGATCCTTGGCTTCGCTAGGTGAGATCTGGGGGGCGAATGTCGCTTCAAGGACGCGGACCTTGAAGGTGTAGGTACCGCTCACGAACTGACTGAGGCCCGCCACTCGTCGGGCTTTATATTTCCACCACCACTGCGGGCCCCGACGGGCCCCCCCCCCCCTTCCCTGTCTTTCGACGGCCCGATGCCTGTACGCCGGGGTCTATGGTGATCCAAGAGCCGCTGCTTGGCTGCTATAGTCCGCTTGCAATGGCGTAGAAACGATCCTTTCAGCGGAGAGTCACGCTTGGATACTCGACGAGGGACTGTTCGCTTGGATCTCGAGTTTTGGGGGTCTCAGTGATGTTCGGGTGCAGGGTGTAGGAGATGAGTCTCTCGTCGATGGGTCAGCTGATGTGCGCTGGGAAATGTGTATCAGATGGTTCGTGGAAGATTACTCTACGACGCTTACTCTGGGTTATCTTCATGGAAGATAACGCGGGAATGTTAACATTCGGCTTCTTATCGTTCCGTTTGGAACCTGACACTCGATAATTAGCCTGAGCAGTGATGCAACGTATCACAACCGTACGCAACACCTTTTGGTGATATACCATAAAGTCTCTAACACATGCATCGACCGAATCGCGCATGTCACACTAAACGTCTGATTGTGCGATCGCGAAGTAACTGCATCCAGTTTCACGGACTGATAAAGCCATCGTTTGCACCTTACAGCGGCTGATTTATACCCAACGGGACTCCTCAGAGTGCCAGCTGATCCAGCGAATTATTCACGACACCAACTTTCTTCTAAATTTTACGAGTCGAAAGTTTCCCATACCCCCCGAATTTACAGCCACCATTCCCGCCAGAACTGTAATAATTTCGGGTCGCAAACGGTACCTTCGCACGCCCCCGACATCGCTCGCAGTAAAAACAGATGTGGCGTCGGTGCAACGTTTACGAGTCGCGGCAGATATCGCCATAAAACGTTCGCTCGCGATACACCACTTTCATCGAGGATTAAACCTCCATTAAAAGTGGCTGGCTCGATATGAAAAGCCGTAAAATGTGGATAAATTGATACCTCGAGGTAAGGAACAAGTTGGGTATACAAGGGCGGAGGAAATGGGAGCTGGATCTGGTTCATTGATCGCGGTTGGAGTCAAGGAGGAACTCTTCCGAGGGAATCGGTTTCCGCGAAGAAACAGGGGAAAAAACAGGCTCATGTAATTCGCGTGTTTTTCGCAATACTGCTTTTTTTTACGTAATAGAGAAAATACGGAGTTTTCCGACGGTTCGGAAACACGGTTGCAGTTGCCATTGGATCGAAAGCGAAACCAACTTCATCGAGCCATAGACTGTCCTATTAATGCAGCAGAGTATCTATTCTGAAGGCTATCGATGAAATTGCACCTACAATTTAATGCCGCTGCAATGGATTATAAACTACAAGTACTTAAGCTCGTTCCTGCCCCGAGTTACCAAGAACGCTGGAAACTCTTCAGACACTCGACCTTGGGATTGAAAGCTGGATGCTGATTACACATGCCATAATATCGTTCGTACTAAAATAAAGGTCCTTGAGGTCCAGTAACAGTTCCCCACTGTGTCCGAAGCAAAATATTGATTGCTCCCCGAAATTAACCAATTCCACTGCAACTTGGATGCAGTTCAAGCCTTCCTTCACTCGCCAGACTTTCAATTTCCTATCAACCCTTCAATCTCAAAACTGCTTACCCGAACCGGCACCTTGAATCGATAAACTGCCAGGTAGCAAACTTCTGCGACATTTTGCTGAAGCGTGGTGACAAAGTTTCCGAACGAATCACCAGCTCGTGCCCAGAGTTCGAGCGAACTCGGTTCCCGTCCCCGTTCGAATTTTCTGTTACACTGGTCAAGCACGTGCCAGTCGCGAAATTCGATGCCACGGGGTCTTTCGTTCCTCCCCGAAATGTCAGCGCAGGGTACGCCTGGCATTTTGGAGCGAGTGACGAGCATAGGAAGTCTGCACGCGCGCGCGCGCGTTGCGACACCGTCTGTCTCTCGGAATCGAGATGTAAATGCCACGAGGCCTGCGAATCTTTCGGCCATTTCTGCCAACAGGTTGCCGGGCGGATCGATGACTCCGCGGCAGAAGTCATTGTGGAGGAGCCCGCCGAAGGAATTTACCCTTTAGGAAAGCCGCGCGCTGGGATCCCCAGAGGTTCGATCGCGTGCCCGCGGTTATTGGTTCGCTCGCGGCGCGTCCCGCTGATTGATCGTTCGATCTCTCCGCGATTTTAGAGGAGATCGGTTCACGCCTCGTGCAGGCCTGTGATCCTCGATAGCCGCGTTGAATGAAGGCTGACGTGGCTGCGGGATTGAACGTGGGAGGCTAATGATTCGGTGTTGTTGTCTGGTCACCGAAGGTGGCGGTACTCTGTAGCACACCGTTGTGGATTAATAGATCCCAATTACTCGATTAGCAAGTCGTGCGTCGTACCGATAGGGAGGGGTGTTGTGTTGTGCAACAGCGTGCACCAATTCTGCTCGATAGTATCTGTAAACCCAGCACGAGGAATTTGCCCTTTACAAGGCTGGGGAACTCCAATCGGGGAATCTTCACCGGGGAAAGTGTATGCACGTGTCCCACGAGTCGGCTGTTCGATCATGCGAATCTCGCGGCACATGCGCGACCCCCGATGGTAATTACAAGCTACTGTTTCGTTAAAGAAAAAATAGAGTGGATGATGGAATCGCTCAATTTCCTGAAACACGACGAGGGGCAGATATAATTGAGGACAATTCGTGGTGCACGATGAGTTATTGTCGATCACTTTCTAAATACGCTCCGAGACTCTCAAGATCGAGGATCTTCGATCTATGGATCGTGAAGACCCTTTGATTACAATGGCTACTTTGGAGCACGCGAATGATCGATGCACCCAAACGGAGAAAGTGTAACTCGCACTTCCCGCTTGAGTAATTATATCTCTGCGAGATCTAGGGATTTCTTTGAGGAAGCAATGATCGCCTATCCTCCGAAAAATGGCTCCACGGAAATTACCACTGGATTCTCATATGGCACAGACGACGAAGGATATCTACTTGTGCAAACTTTCTTCTCCACCATCATTGCTACACGCCACTTTGCATTATTAAACGCGCGACCACTTACTTTACACCGTGAATTAATGTCATCGGTGACGATCGCAGAAAGTGAAGAGACGCTTGGAAATGAATCCTCTCGATTATATTATCATAGTAAATTACATAATCGCCGTTCCTCTCGTGCACGCTCACGAGACCGGCGTTCAACAAACAATCAAGTTATACAACGGAAAGAACAGCCATCCGTCACCGTCGTCGCTCGTCCTTCGAGCAAGTGCGGGCTATAAATTTCTTATTTTTTTTTTTAACGAGCGACGAGAATACCTCGCGCAAACAGCGAGGAAGAAAACGGAAGAAAGGAACGTGGTCCGTTATCCTTCGACTACCGTCTATTTAAAGGAATGATCGCTTGGAATGCTAATGCTCGTTTCTTCGTTCGTGACTCCGTCGAAAATTGCACGCGTGACTGCAGTCGCGGGGAGCACCGTTAAATCGTCGACAAATGGCGATGCCACGATCGATCCGGCATCGATTTAGCAGGTAAGGACTCGCCAAGTATCGTTCTCTGATTACAAAGCCGTGAATCCAAAACAGTATCTCCCATTTCATCTAGAAAATGAATTTTATAAATTCTAGTCTCCAAACACGGAACCTTGATTTCTTGCACCCAAGTTCCCGCGACTTCTTAGAAAGAAGTTGAGACACCACCTACGAAGAAGACGTGTCGCGAGTAGATTAACATATCGACGCATTAGCATACAAGTTTCTTCCAAGGAACTCTTCCCGAAGAAACATTCGCAGGGACGACGGACAATGAGGGTCGATCGTCGAGAGGCGGGCAAAGACACTTTCGTCCGCGGAGAGCGTCGCAAATTTCCTCGATGATCTTTGAGGCCGCGGCGTGAAACCGTCTCGATCGTTATCAAGGGACGGGGCACGATTCCATTGGAAATCGTGCACGGCTACGGCGTGACATATGCCACGGCGGTGAAAGGAAAAGGAGGAGACGAAGAAGAGGCAGCCGTGGCTGGCATCAGCTCGTGCCTTCGAGGCTAGCCCGAGCTTTCTCTGCCCGCGGCCAAAGCGAGCGGATTCCACGCCGAGCCTTTCGCGGCGTACATCGAGCTCCATCTGTCGTGGCTCACCCGATCCTGCGTATCGCGATCAATGATCCACGATCCGGACGGATTTAACGATCGAGCAGATCAAGAACTTGGTCGGTACATCCTCGCGAAATCGGGGAGGCTGGATCTTCATGGACAGATTCCTTTGGCTTCGGGTATTGTCGCTGTAGTTCCTTATTTTCAGTCTTCTTTCTTAAATTGTTTCATTATTGGGACACGGTGGTTCAGTAGCCGTGTTAATTCCCCTACAATTACCTGCAATTGGGTAACGCAGAAATAATTTCAAAGAGTAGTGGTACTCGTATAGAAGGTTTAGGCGTTAGGGAATAGTGCTTCCCATTGTTTCCCACTGTAGAAAACAATGGGAATAAATTGTCTCTTCCGTTAATGCGCTTTTGGTAATCCAGGCCAGTGCGATCCTCCGCAGCGAGGGAATCCAGGTGATTCTGCCGCAGTAATTCGAGCAGGAAATCGAAGAAGCTTCTTTCCCTCGTTCACCCGCTCGAGGAAACCACATCACGACTCAGGCGGTGCATTGAAGGCTATCTGTTGCATCCCGAGGACTTGACCCCACTCGGTGTCCTTGGCCGAGTCGACCCACCCCGTGAACCAGCCGCCAGCATTCAATGCGTATCTCCGATGGCGTCATTATCGCTCCTAGCGACAAACGAGCCTACAATGGCCTGGAATTAATTAGTTCTACTTGGCAGTTGAAATAACGGGGGTGGAGACTATCTGTGTAGATTCTGAGAATTTGGTAGTGAAGATGGGGGAGCAGAAGGAAGAAAAGCTTGATTGATTATCGAATTGAATTCCACTTGTTACTGTTAGTAGGAGTTTAGTATCTCGTCGGAAGACACTTGAAAAGTATTCGTGAAAGAATTTGCGTAGGCTGAATTGTTTCTGATTCTGGAGCAACTTATGAGCCAATCATAAGTTTAATTTCATAAGGTTCTGCTTTCCAAGGGCTTTGAGAATGGACCTTTGAGAGAATTAAAATACGCGGACGAACGGGATGGACGTTGAAAAAGCATCACGAGGATGTTGCCCGAGCATAGCGAGAACTAATTCCAGTCGCGCTGGATGAAATTTTAATCTTTATACCCGATTCTCCGCCTCGGCAAATTTTTTCCTACCCCCAACGACTGTCACGGCGATATTGCCAGATGGATTTCATTCGAGCTCGAGGAGAACAGAGGATACCAGAGAGAGCGAACTGGATTTTAATCCGCGCCTCGTATCGCGCGTCCTCTGCAACAGCGAACGCCAGGGACAATATTGTTCCACCGACGCGAGATCAAGGACGGAAAGCTGGAATTTTAGTGGAAATTAATTTGACGAGAACGCACCGCGGGTTGAAATTCGAGACGCGCCAGTCGATAACACTGCGGAACAATGCAGTGGAATGGCTACACGCAGCTTCCCCCTTTTGCATAATACACCGTACCGTTGAAAAAACGCCTTTGGAAATTAAACAAGACAATGGAGATTTCAAACAGAATCCTTTGCTCGTGGAGAATAATGTTTCTCCATTGTTGAACTGTCCTCCACAGTCGGTCTCCTTTTGTGAGAGATGGCTTTTCAGGGGACCTCGATATTTTTCTCACCCCAATTAACTAGAAAAATACGCTCTTGAGGAAAGTTTGAACGTTAATGGGACGAAGCCCTGACTTCCTGTTTCAATGACGATTCTATTCCCACTTTTCACTAATTTGTCTTTTCCTCGAATAACATTCCTGCTTCGTTTAAAGTCTCTGGTTAAAAGTCGATCTCAGGGACTTCCCAACAGAAAGTAAAGTCGATCGAGCAATTTTTAAAGTGTACATTTTTAGGGGCTGCTTCCTTTCCACATTGAATCCTTTTTGAAAATTCTTCAGCTCGTAAAGGATCGCGCGGTTGACCACGGGTGAAATTCAATTTGCCCCAGGTGGATCGCTCCCTGGAGCTTCGCGATAACTCGATCGCGTAATTGGAAGCCTGTCATCCTGGATCGCAGCTCCTGGTTCTGCCTCCTTTGATCCTGGCGCCCAGGGAATTACAGCGGACCGTGACTGAGGCGTAACTTTCTCTGTCTAGTGCCCCCTGGAAACGTTTCCTAGGCGAATTCTTAACTCTACCACTTTCGCGATAACACGGTTATCACTCTCTTTTCGATTTCAACTTCTAAGGGTGTGTACAAAAAGTACATTTGCTACGATCCAACGACTTCTAACATTTTGGTAAATAATCGTGGAAATGTCGAAGATTTAGGATCCTCCAGGGCTCGAAAAGGGCTGATGGAAGGAAATCACGCAACAGACATGAATTGGAGAAAATTGTCGTGCAAGAATATCGAGCACCCTCCATATTTCCATCCCCATACTTAAATCCGCGATACGTGGACCGATACGGAGATGTAATCTGTCCTGCCAGTCGCTGGGATATTATTCCCTGAGAAAATCCCTCGAAAAACGGCGAGCAAGGTGCGACTCGTCTCTCCCGATGGAAAAATTTCCCGCGGAATAAAGAAAGAATATTTATAGCCTGTATGCGAGGCACGCGTCACGAGGCTGCACGAGGTGCATAAGGCGCAGTCATATTAAGGATTCCATCTTCGGTGCTGTCTTCCTTGGCACGGAAAGAAGGACGTCCATTTTTAGCGATTTAAATACGCTGAGAGAAAAAAAGTCCACGAATCCCACTGATAATTCAGTAAACAGTTTGGTGAATTACTTCACTGCGGTAAAGTTTAACTTTGCACCGTTACATTTTACGTGGACTTTCTGGCAAACGAATAAAATTTCATTAAACTCAAGCGCGGAGTTTAATGAAAAAATAGATTGCCCCAGTATTAACGAACAGTGCTCCCTGCCGCGTGAAATACGCAGTCGTCCACGACTTATTGGCGCCGAATTATTAGAAGCATACTCGTACCGGGAATCGTTAATTAATTAGCAAACCGAATTTCGAGCCGAATCAGAGCCGCTGAGCCGCAATGGTCGAAACGAAATGAATTTCGCCAATAATGCAATACCTGAAAATGGAGCTAAAATACAAGAAACTCTAATAATCTCTATCCTGTTTCTATTATCCTACCCCGAAACGCAGCTCTCCGTCGATGATCTTAAAGCAGCGAATTTCTCCCCGGTTACCTGTGCGATGCAGCACGGGATCTCCACGCATAAATGGGTTAGCGAATCAGCCGTTGATCGATTCGCGGGAGCCCCAGCGACCCTTATCAGTTTGCACGTTGCAGGACGAGCCAGGCAGTAGGAGAAGCAGCCGTTTCGCCTGCAGCTTCACCGGGGGGCTGGTATCGATCTCGCGAGAGGCGAAGATCGTCCTGCACGAGGCTTCAGGGCCGTACCACGGGCCTCGACGCCACCTGCGACGACCTTGACCTACGGGGTTTCTCTCGCGCCGGCGTCGCGTCCTCGCCCTCCCTTTTCTCTTCCCAAGCTTCTTCTAACGGCGTCCCGGCGTCCTGCGTCTCGTTCCGTCCTTCTCCTTCGACACCTTCGCTCCATCCTCGTCACTTTCTCTCACCCTTCCATCGTTTGCCGCCCTCTTCGCGCACGCACGCTCCGGATCTTACCCCGCGCTCCTTGAGCCACGCACTTTTGTGCATTTTTCATTTATGGGTATTTGATGAATTCGTTACTCCGTCCTTGGATACGTCCTTTGGATTTAAATCGTAATTCTTGCAGACTTGGTGCATTGATTGATTAGTAGAGATTGTTTATTTATCGTTTTGGGAATTCTTTGATTATAAGGAAATCTACTTGTCCCGCTGAATTTGTCTTTATTTAACCCTCCACGTGGCTGAGAATATCCCTCGTTACCGGGAGAACGAATCCAACTACTCGAGAACCTCCACCATCACTTTTTCCCTCGCCTTCCTGCTCCTCCAATCCCCAGGTACTTCGAACACTCTGTCCTCCAACCTCACCCGCTTCCCAACAAATCGCTCCCCCATTTCACTCGTGGTTCCGTCTACGACGAGCAAATCGTTCCCTCGAATCGAGCGTCCCGGCCATTGTCTGTGACGGCATTTAAGTAATTTCAGAGAATTTTGCTCTCAATTAGAGACTACGCGGTGAAATCTGAGATTCGTTGTATCGGATAAATGAATTCCTACGAACGGATCGATCGCTGTTCTACAGATTATTCAGACACTAAACGTCTCCTTCCCTTTCATATTACCACAAAGAAACAAACCAATCGATTTTCCATCAATAACATAATAAAACTCTGCTCGAAATACCCGCAAGCCTCCAATCTCCCACAGAAACGCAACCACCCTTCAAAACAATCCAAGCAACCCCAACGATTAATACCAGATATCCACGTATCAATTTCCCCTGGAATAACCCTATCCAGTCAAGCCTCCAGAAACGTATCAACCACCCGCAAATGTGACTCTCGAATGTCTAGAAAGGGTGCCTACTTCTCCACCAATCCACCAACAGTCCATCTACCGATAAACCTGCAGTCAACCCCCCTCCCGGGTAACGATCAGTCTCGCCGTGGGGCACGAGGGGTGAATCAAGCTTTCGCCAGAACGGTCGCGGTGCTGGACCTCTCCACACCCCCTCACGTGGAAACACTGCCGCCCATCCCCACCCTCGGTGAGCTACCGGACCGAGGCAACCCCCTCCAACCCCCGAGCACGCTTCTGTCTCGGTTGTCGGTCGGCGAGCGGCACCAGTCGCAGTTCGAACCCCTGAAGACGCTGCACGAGGAGGAGACGCGCGTATCCTGCACACCGACACCTGGCACGACGCGTACCATCGTGCCGCAACCCTTGGCCATGAGCCCGGAAGCATGCAGGTGGGTCGTTCGATTCCCCTCCGATCGAGCTTCCGGTGTGTCCTGTTTCCGCGTGACCTGGTCGTGCCACGATTAGCTCAACGGGTCAACCCTATCTGGGGGTGGTTCTCTGCTGTGATAGCTTTCTTTCGAGTACGGTTTGCGGGAGGCTGGAGACGGAGGCTGGTGTTTAAAGGTATTTCAGTGGTGGCTAGATTGTGGATGGTAGATGTTTCGGGTAGTTGAAACGAAGTTCATGGGGCTTTGCTTGAGAGTTTCTTGAGGTCTTTGTGAGGTTTGCCAAGGGTAACTTGGAGGATTATATTGTATTTTTCATAGATAATATTAGGGAAGAGCATATTTTCTTCTTAATGGAGTTCTTTGCTTTACTTTTTCTCTTTCCTTCTCAAGGGACACATTTCGTTTCTAATTACGACGTGATAACGAGGATCAGAAGGGTGGATTTCTCAAGGGGTGTCGTTTACACAGATACCATCGTGGGCTCGATAAACAACGGAGTGCTGTGTAGGAATAGAGTGGAAAACGGAGGATTTATTTTTTGATAATGAAGACCCCCGATCGTTTCTTTTGGTTTTCAGGAGCACCTGGTGTTTTGCCCCGCCATGGTTCTCGGATGAAAAGGACGCTGGTTTGTCCAGACGTAATGAGATCCCTTTTTTGTCGGTTTCACTGGTGGACGAGCGAAATAGCGCGAGGCGGTGGCGTGCATTCCTTTTCAAAGCATTCAGGGCGTCGCGTAAATGACATTTTTAATTAATTCCGCGAACGGGTGTGTTTTCCTCCACCTTTTCGGGATATCCAGCGCTGTTACAATTCTGCTTTACTTACAACGATTCTCACTTCCCTTGACTAATTCCTCGATACACCCTTTAAATTGATCGCTGCAATCTTCTCGCCTGCGGTTTTAATAAAAAAGCAAAGTGAAGATCTTTTTAGAATCACTGGCCTCGAAAGACTTGTCCCTTTTTCTTGCCCCGTTCCCTGATTAAACTCATTTCAGAGTCTCTTTGAACCAACTATGTTCCAACACCCGAGTGCATGCACGAGGATCAAAGAAAGGGTGAAAATTCACCTGCTAGAGGGAGTAGGAGAAAAAAAGATCGCGTAGGATTGGGCAGAGAGTAAATTCCTCGACACCGCTTTCCCTTTCAACACGTCATAGAGTTACCCTTCCCAAGAGAAACCGCGAAGCTAGCACATCCCCCTTTGGCATTTTTCACCCCAGCATCTCGAAAGTCACGGATTTCAATTAATCTCGCCCCGACGATCTCGAACTTTTCCGTTACCCTCGTCAATCCTGAACTTTCCCTTCTTCCGTCGCTACTCTGAATGAATACCCTGACTCTTGACACCGTCAAGTCATCTACGCAGCCTCCACGTGTCATTTTCCTTCGGCCTGTGGTCAGACTCCTTGAAGGAAGGGAAGACACTCGCAAGATAACGCCTCGAGAGATGATATTCCGTGATGCTCGGTTAAAAGTGAATCGTAGGGAGCATCCACCAGCGGGGTGCTTCTGTTTACGCGTGCGAAGGTGTCGCGCAAGGAAAACCAACCACCCTTTTCTTCACCTTCATCGACCGTATCGTGTCAAGGCCAAAACCAGCCAAGTTCTTTCCAGTCACGGTCACGAACATCGTTCTCTGTCTGCTCGACACGCTTTGCAAATCATTGGCTACGATTATGTACTCGCCCCGATCCCCTCCGACACCTGCTTACTTGGCGCATGAAATTTTCATTGGATTCCTCGAGCCACTTTGTTCGAAATGGTTGCGGAAGCTCGTTTGCTGGGAAATGTAGGCCACAGGATGCTACTGTTCTGGTAATTTTTCGAAATTCTGAATTGACAATGATGTTGCAATGTGCGCCTTAGTCTGGCGTGAAGTACGGTAATTGGGGGAAATTTTGGGTAATGTTATTGGCAACTTTGAGGGGAATGGAGTGATTTGAAGTTAATTTTAATCACTTCTGGAGGAGACAGCTATGGGTGGCTGTCAGAATTAATTTTCTGGTTAGAAAATATATATGGATACTTTCTAGTGTAGATGATATCTGTGGCTATTAATCATCTCGATTATTCGTGTCTTATTTTTAGATCCTGGCTTATCAGATTTCGCTTCACGCGCTGGATATATAAAAAGTAGACTAGCGCGTGTACCACATCGCAAAGGAGGAAAATCGTCGTAACTTTCCACATTTGATGCACAAAACTTCGTCCCCGATAAATTTGTAATTTATTAGACCACCCGATAACGCGTCGAGCTCCAAGATATTTCCCACCAGCCTCCGACGAACTTTTTAATATTCTTCGCCAGCGACCGGCGCGCGATTAATTAATTTCTGAAGTTTTAATTTAGCAGCGATGTCGTGAAATTTTTAATGCATCGTTGGGGGAGTGCATCGGTTTAATTCACTGCTCGGCATCCGGTTTCACACCAAGAAATTATGGCGAGTTACTCTTAAGGGAACGCAACACGCGCAGCACATCGTTTCTGATGAAATATTATGCTTCACGTTTCTAGTACTTATCGAGGAGATCGTACTCGATATATTTACATTATACGCATCACATTCTGCGGTGCCTGATTTATTTCGCGTCAATCGTTCGATAAATTTTCCTAGATACTCCTTCCCTTTGCTGGGACGTGAATGAATAGCTATTATGTGTATGACAATGGGGCCATTGTTGCTATCCAGAAGTGATCAATTGTATGAATTCTGTCGAGCAATGTCTATCGAAGGAAATTGAAGGCACATGAAAGGGGAATCGAGAAATTGGTAACGGATGATGTATCGAGGACGAGTGGAGAGTTTCTTATCTAAATGGTACAGTAGCTTCCCAAAGAAACTTTAGTGTCTTATAAATCAAATATTCGTGCACCAGCATAGAAAAACACTCAAGTACACCTCCGAAGACAGAGTTTCCTCCAATTACCTCAGTCCATCACAATCGTGATGTGTATTAATACACATAACCACAAAGCACGGAGTTGCCTTGCAAAAAAGCTGAAAGGTTTCAGCAAGAAAGGAAACGCAAATTTCCTTGTCCAACGCTAGTGATTGATAGTTGTCCCCTTGGTTCCTTTCCATTATTCTCCTCGCCCAAAGATTTGGCTCCTCGCCAAAGTCTAAATTCCAGTTTCACTCGAACTGTGTCGGCTCGCTCGCCACAGACCCCTGAAAAACGGCCACAGAAGTGTCCCGACCAGTTCGCACCATTACAACACAATAAGATCAGCAAGTACGCTTTCTTCCTCGCGGATTCCGTCGTCTCTGATCAGACGTGAAGTTCCCACTGTGTTTTTGCGACGGAATGTTCTCGGATCGACCCATTTCCTCGAGTATAGAACGGTTGCATTAATTTTTTCAAAATGACGAATGCCCCCGCTCGATTCCGGGGTATGGAGAACCTGCAAAGAATCATCCAGCTTCATTAGGGTAGCTTCCTGGTTGCGCTTTATCGATCTGTGTTCACATCGCTTGTCTCACCACCGGCGGTTCTTTTTCATGCGAGGTCAGACTAATTATGTGCTTGTGAAAAAAATCTCCCGGAGAGCTAAAAGTGTGCCGATAAATATACATTAGCCGTCTATTAAATGTCATCTCTCTATCTCCGGCTTTTATGAATCGAGCCTTCGTGAGTGGGTTAGGGCGACCGACGGGAGTAACTTCAGTATATTCCCAGCTCGGGGTGAAAATGTCAAAGATACGTGATCGATAAAGCAAAATACATTGACGACTGAAGAAATTCGATACTGCTGGAAAATCAAGGACTGCGACACAAGCTTTGCCAAAGCAACCCCTTTTCAAGACCGTAGTAATAATCTACCATTAAAGATTGATCTAATCTGTTATTCGACAATAAACCTGGTCCTATATCATTTGGAAAATTGAGCTCGAAGAATGTCCTTTCAATTTTTCTTCTGTCAAAGATTCTGTCCCATTCCTATCGCATTTGGAATGTCAGTTCTCGTTAAAGATATCCAACAATTTGGTAATCCACTTTGAATATCGAGGGCGTGTTCGCCGGGGCAAAAAGCGCCGATAGTTTGTCGAAATAATGGGCTTAAAAGGTTAGAGGAATGGTTTGCGATACTTCCTCGTCGCTCGGTATCGATTCGTGTCCCACCCTCGACTTTTTTCTCCTGGTTTTCCCTCCAGAGATCGGAGTGAACTTTTTCTAGGCTCGCAGCTCAAAAAACCATTCGCTCGACCCCGATCGCGAAAAAACATTGAAGCTTTGCCTCGTGTCATATCTCATCTGCACAGAGTGGAAAGATACCTCGAATAACATTTCAATCTATCAGGGGTTTTCATTGAAAAAGAAAATTGGAAACGTTTGTATTAACTTTTCATTCTTACCATTCTCTTATCCATCCCCATAACCTTCGTGCTCCGCGATGGAAGCCCAAGCAAGGGGTGGCAGCGAAGGGGTATTTGAATTCTTCTACGTGTCACACGTGAACCACTGAACTTTGCACTTTCATCACGCCGCGATAAATATTACCGGTAAACCACCGCTGTAAATCCTTCCGTGCGTCCATCCTACGTCACAAAGGGAGCACGCGTCGTCGCGTGGTGGCCTTCGTCGTTGCAACGTAAACAGGCTTTAACGAGAATCCAATGATGCAGTACCTTAGGAAGGCGGGGTGGAAGCGACGGTGGTGCTCGAGGTCGAAGACTCTCAAAGTTCCTACAAGGAAATTCAAAAGTTCTGGCGGAGGTTATCGATGGTGCAGTGTTTCCCCACGGGGCAGCGTTTCTTATTGTTAAACTTCCTTCAATCCCATTATCATGACTGTTAATGGAATTTCTTGGTGGGGCGAATCGTGCTCCGCCGCCCTCAATCGCAAGGTAAAAATTCCGTGTGACGTGTCCTCGGCATTAATCATTCATGGCGTTTGAAAAGCTGTAGCCTTCACCTCTCGACGCGAACTGGAGGACCGAAGTGTTGGAAAAGACTGATAAATCTGGCGTCTATTCTTCCTCGATGAGTCGCTGACGTATGCAGGATGAAAGAAAAAAAACAGTTTCACCGTGTACGGGGCTTCTCGACGGTGGTAGAGGTTGATGGATGTATCAAACGCTGGCGATCTTTGGCGTGGCGTCAGAGGGTGGGGTCAGATATGGCTGGAATTCACGCAGGGATCGCGTGGAACGAAATTCCTGGCATTCGTTACTGAAATCCGCTTTATTTCGATATTTATCGGCTTCGGTTTCCGCTGGTAGGTACTTAATAAGATTTTGGAACGATTGCCGTATTTCCTGAGTCCTTGGCGATCAACAATATAGGAACACAGGAAGACTTAGCGAGACTAACAATTCAATGTCACAGTATCACTGTATAATTATTGCATTACTAAAACACCGATGCTTGTAATTATACCATCGACACAAGGCACGTAAATCATTAGCTGGCCATGGCGAAATTTCCGTAGGTAATTTCGTTGGTCAAATCAATTCGGACTGGCGACAGGCTCACGTGACGCAAATGGAACGTGTATCGCGCTGGTTGTGGGCATGCGAGTGACCGGGGATGTTCCGCGCTGATGATAGATACAAAGGCCGTGTGCATTCTGTTATTTAAGATGCTACGATTCTCTGTGTTTGGGATGTCTACTGTTCCAAGCGAAATTTTCCAGAATTTTAATATTTATTAATAAGATAGCGAAAGATATTACTTTCTATCTAAGCTACTCTATCATTGCGCAATTATTTCAAGAGGATTACCGTTTGAACAGAGTGTTGAATATTATTTAACAGAAGCCACTGAGAGAGCTGTGCCTCGGTACAGGTGAACAGAGCACCGTCGTCACGGCGAAAGTTTGCACAGAACCGCGCGTTGGGCTTCCTCTGCTCCAGGTATGGCCGAGCGATTCGCCGAGGGGCGAGGCAGACGGACAGGCCCAGGCATTCGTATTCCCCGATGTCCAGGAGAATGTCAGCGACAGTGGCATCGACTCCATCCAGGTAAAATTTCCAACAAACGCTGATCAAAATAATCCCGAAATATCGTATTCGACTTGAGGAAGTGTAGACCCAGAATTCAGTAGAAATAGATATTCACCAACTCGTGGAATTCGGTAATGACAGTTCCCATCCAGTAAAATTCGGTTACTCAAGTTGTTCTTCTGTACATAAACTGCACTCAAGTGACTACACTCAGAGTGTCAATAATTCTATGGGAACAATTTTTGCAAAGGCATCACCGTCGCCGTGCGGCGTAGCGAGCACTAGCCCCGCAGTGACGCCCCAGCAATCCCGTCGCGCCAGTTTACTGCATCCGGACCACGCTCGACTGCAGCTGCATCATTTGCATCACAATCACCACATTTCCGGGTCTAAGACTCCGCCAACCCCCGACAGGACGTCCATCGACGAGGAACCTCCACTTCCGCCGAGCCCTTCGAGCTCCACTACCAGCAGTCTGCGTTCGATGCCGAGTTCGGCTATCGCTTCGATGCACTCGCAGGATAGAAGACGCAGCAGCAGGTAATAGAATCTCAAATTAAATATGCGAAAAGTCGATCTTGTAATATTCACCAAGCGGTGTTTGCTGGAATCCTTTTACATTAGTAATTATCATGTATCGTCTGAGAATTGGGAGCAACCCGAGGCAGCCGTTGAATGAATAAATAAAAGAGATATCTGTAATATTGTTCCTACCAAGCGTAGCTTATGTATTTGCTCTCAATTGACATATCTCTATAAATACAGCGGGCGATAAAAGATCGTTAGATTAACCATAGGTCATGCAACCGGTTTAGAGTAATAACGAACGCGCGCGGCTTTATAAGCATGACGTAATTTAAATAAAATCACCTCGCCGACCCTATCAATGTTCCGCGATACGACAGCAGATCGTTCGAAAAGATACGGCTGGCGACCTTAATGTACACCGTCCCGCGATCTTATCCATGCATGGAACAAGTTTCCTTTCAGTACACCCCCACGAGTACTGGCTTACAACTAAATCAATTTTACTTTTGTATTTGTCCCGCCACTTGGAGCATTAAACTGTTCATTCAAGGAACAATAATACAGTGGACAGAACTGATGTTGAAAGATCATCTCATCGTTAGGTTTCATCCGAAGAAAACGGTCCTTTCAACAACAAAAATTGTCACGAACCCTTTTTCACGAACAATTTTCCTGTAATGCTGGGAAATTGAAGGCTCGATAAATGACTCGTTCATCCTCCGAGGGGGTTGACACTTCCAGAACCGCGACAGCGGTCTTCGAGAACTGTCACAACCCCCGTGGACAAGGGGGAGAAAGTCTCCCTGAACGTCTCTCTCTGTTCTCGATCCGTGATATCCGCGCTGGAAATAGTCCCTGGGGCTGATGCGTTCTGTCGTCGATCTTGGCTCGTGTCAAGGCGCGACCCTGGCACTATGTATACAAGTCGACCAGCCACCCCGAAGCACGTGGCGCTATCACTCCTGTTCATTATGCATCTGAGATATTAATCGTCACGCGTATCCGTGTAATTCACCCTTTTCGAGCCCATTTCCCTCGACACGTGGACATAAGTCGTCCCGATTCGACCGCGCCCTTCTCGCGCCTACGAGTTCCAAGGGTGGAACCTTCACCCAGAGCACTGAATCGATCCGAGCTTAGAACTTGCTTTCATTTTCACTCGATAATATTTCATGCGGCATGGAATGACCGTGTCTTCGACGTGATAGGTGGAGGAAGGCTGGGGGAATATTTATCTAGGAGACGTTGGGAATTGTTCATGTAGGTGCCTGACGGTTCAAGTGGTGGAATTATGATTATTAACTGATGGAAGAAGTAAAACGCGAACTGTAAACGCGATGCATCTTACTCTACCGCATCACCGATTGTGTATTCTTGAAATCAACAGGTACAGCATGTTCGACGCCCTGGATCTGGAGTACGCCCTCCTGAGGGCAGCGGCCCGTGGCTCCGTAGGGCCGTACTCGCTGTCAGAGTCCCTGCATAAGCTGACCTTCACCCAGAGCCTGGCGTTTCCTGCTCTGGCCCGAGGCTTGGCCTCGAAGCAGAGCATCCCCACCAGGAGGCCGCAGCAGCACACAGAGAGCGGGCTGAACGCGTTCGCCAAGGTGGTGACCGCTCTGGTGCTGGTTCTCGTCAGCGTGCTGGTCTTCGGGGTGGTGTACAAGTTCGTGAGGACGTGAGGGTGGCTGCTGGTGCCCGATCAGCAGCCTGCCACCTCGCAGGACTTTGATCGATCGGGTGCCAGCGATTCCTTCGGCGACTGACTCGCCGGTTCGACGATCACGATCGCCACGTTACCGCGGAGTGCTAGTTCGGGGAGGTTTCACGGAGTTTGAGGAAGTTTCACGCGGTTGCAGCAACGTCGCACTGTCGAACGATTTTCGGATGGACAGCCAGTGAAGTGAATCCAAGTGATTAAAATCGAGCGCGTTGAATGTTTGCGAGTGTTTGCCGTGAAACCCCTATAATGGGAAATCCTTCAACAACGGTTTCTTCTTTACCTTAAGCTTTACCAACGCTCGTGGTGTGTCTGCGTTTTCCTTTTTCTTGGGGCACGTTGACTGGTGGTTTTAAAGTAATGATTGTGTCTTTTCAGTTTCTTTCCTCCAAAATGTGGACATGAATATAAGAATGTTTGAAAAGGGTACTTGCGCACAAGTCTCATTTTGGGCGAAGCAAAAATTCCACTGAGATCTATCTGCGTCGATTTGAAAAGCTTCAAAGGGATGAATTACCAAGAAATTGTGTATTCAAAAGTCGTGATCATCTCCGACTGAACGGACTATCTATCGAGACCTTGACAGCGGGCAGAAAGTAGCATCAACGTGTTTGACTACGAAACTACCCCCGTGCGCGTGGCACAAAGGGCAATTTCGCTTGATGACGATGATGACGAAACCTTCCGAGACTAAAAAAAGCTCAGCGTGCATGCAAAGGACTCGGGTGCACGAAAGTAACACGTAGTTCAAAATAGGGTATAACGAACGAGCTTGAAGGTTTACAATAAAGTTGAAAGCGGGTCGTTTAGGCGGCATGGAGCACGTATGTCAATGCAACGGCTGGAGCAGCTTCGCGGCGGAGTTGTGGAATTTTGATACGGTGCTGAAGGTTCACCCCACTACCGACGATTATTTTTACCGGGAGAAACAGTGGGCAGCGATCGATGAAACGGGACAGAAAGCAATCGAGAATTCCACGTAGCGAGTTAAATTATAGATGTGTGTAGAATTTTCGTTAATCAAAAGTTTCCTCTCTCTCTCTCTCTCTCTCTCTCTCTCTCTCTCTCTCTCTGGAACAATAAACACGTACCTAAAATGCACTGTGCAAGGAATTTTGGCACGAAAACAATTCGATACTGCGCTATCTAAGAATTTCGGTTGTTATCCAAGCTACAAGCATCTTTACCAAGGCGTTCGTTCAATCAAAATGTAACATTAAAAGGCTGCGAGTTCTGTGACGACCGCGTCCGTGTGAAAGGGCGCGTTTGTCAGTGCGTGTAATTGAGTAAAAATCCGCGACTATTCGAGTGCTTTACACAATTCCATCCCGATGACAATCGCTCCGACATGTAGAGGATAATTTTAAGGGAATCGCGAGCAGAATCCTCGCTGCGAATTAAAGTCGGCGACGAGCGGAGGATACTCGATAATTAACGAGCAATCGTCGCTGATAAAATCATGAGGTCTTCTTCCCGTCTCACGGCGAATGCAACATTAAGCGCGCTCTCCGTTGCTAATGGTACCCGAACTGAAATTAAAAGACTCCGAGTGAAATTGGAAGGCTCGGAAGAGTAATTTTCCTTTGGGATCTTTTTAAATAAATATTTCGCTACACCTTTCACCTATTTCGTTTCATCTTTTTTTTTATTCATTCACGTGTTACTTTACATTGAATTCCAAGTTACCGATTTATTGATCGAGGATACTTTGTTTCCTCATCCATTGCCTTCCGAGCTCCGAGTATCACGAAGAGAGAAGCGTTCGAGAAATGTTCTTTGCGTAACGTTGGTATTTTTATCAAACAATCGTGAAACGTACATGTATGCACACGTATTGTAAATATATCTATATCAAGTATTATAGGCAGGTGCGTCCTTCGTTTCTTTTGCGTCGTGCCATGTATTGTTAAAAACGCCGCACTCTAATCATTTTTTAATGTAAACGCGAATACATACATACATACGAGTCGCGACGGTTCGAAGAAAGGCGAAAGAATTTTTTTTACTTCGACTAAATCGGGCTGATTTATAAAAGAAACGTTCCGTGTAAAATGAGAATGTTTTCCCATCAAAAATGGCAGGAAAGTTTCTATGAGAAAGATGGAAACCAAGATGTAATCGCGAGGAAGAGGTCATGGTTTTCGCTGCCACGGGAGAAGAACGTAAAATCAATATCAATGCTGTAATTAATTGTGTCCACTCGCTCTAATTTCTACAGTGAACTATTCTATTGCCTACAGAGGAGACAAAATGTTGAGTCGTCTGAAAATTTTCCTGAATCGATCGCTTGGTATTGTAATAAGAAACTTTCGGCCACGTTCGAAATAAATTTCACGAATAAAGTTCTTCTCGTCTCGTCAATTTATTTCCACCCTCAGCATGCGATCACACAACAACTGTAATTGCATAAAAGAAAAATAGAACAAGTGACTATTTATATAGTGTTATCACTCATTGAAGTTGCACTTATTGAAGTTTGGAATTGTCCACCCGTTCAATCAACCCAAAGTGCAAGTTCCCAAGTCCACGTCAGCTTGTCCGACTATAATTCCCGGCCTTACGCATTCTACTTACGAACGAGCACGCTGACTGGAACCACTGATCGATCAAGGACTTGGGAGTAGCCCAAGCCAGCTCAAATTTCCTCTTCTTCTCCTTCGCCTGGAATCATGCTTCTTAAAAATACAACAGTGAACCACGAAATAAAAACAAACAGCATCCCTTCGTACGTTGGATCTGAAAACGTGAAAAAGGAGGAGGGCTGGCGACGCAAGAAACATTCCTATACATCGGCAAAGGAGCCTTTTATTTTACAGTCGCGTGATTCCACCCGACTCCCATGAGTCCCCCGGCGTGTCCCTGTGTCTGAAGAAGTATACTTTGAAAGTTTACAACAAGTGTTCCCTCTTCGTAGTCTCACATCCAAGGTACTAGGATATATCTACAATGATATAATTCTCCTTACACGACTATACACACACACACATTCGGCTGGGTCGCCCTCCCCTGGCTTCTCGTCTACGATGACGCTAAAAAGACAGACAAATTCTCGTCCCTCTCTGCCTCTGGCCCGCACAAATCCATCCCGACGTCTTCTGTTATACGCAACGTATGTATGTACACGAATTTCCTTTTATTGCTACTTTACAAGTTCCCCCCCGCCTGATCCGACGCGAGTATTTGCGCGATTGTGCCACCCATTCGCATGCCCTCCCTTCGTTTCCGTCTTTCGGGAACGCGGAGACGCGTGTAGCGCGTCGATCGTGCCCATTGGGAAAAGGTTTGAGGGTCAAGTATCGCGTGCTAATTTCTTTTCTCCGGTTTCTCTCGTGCGACTCTGAAGCCCTGACGAAGGAAAGACCTTCGATTGTCTAGAAAGGAAAGGGGGTTGACTAGAGTATCAAACACTGTTTGGGGGAACTTAATTTGTATATGGGAGGGGCATTTTTCACTGCCCCAATACGAGAATGCTTCACTGGCGTCGCAGTGAAACTTACAAGAGACTATTCGAACGAGTATTTTCGTAAGTGAGCAAAGTGGAAAAGTTTTCTGCCAGCTTTCCTTCGAAAGAGTTCGATTCGATCCTCCGTGCCCCTCTATCGCTACATCTATCCAGTCTGCCCGCTTTTAATCGCGCTTAGGCCGTGCTTTCTACAGTCACACCGCCGTCCCTGTCCCTCCCTTTAATCCTTTCGCGCTGCACGTAGGTTATATGAAATATGGGCAACGTATCGTTGGAGAAAATACTACCGGATAGAGTCAACTATGAAGTAGATATCCTTCGTTTAAACGAGCCGCCCGTTAAAAAACAGGCCGCGATTAAGAACTCTCTACCGCGTCCACGATTTTGTACTTGAATATAAGCCTGTGTGCTCGACTTTCCCGTGAACCGTGCAGGACTAATTCAGACTGCTCCGCGCTCGAAGAGTTTCTCGACGAAAGGATCAACAACTGCCCCCCTCGTTCCCTCCGCACATAGTCGTGTGCGTTTTACAAACTCGAGCCATCTTTGGTCTGCGATCATGCAACTCGGCGACTCAAACTGTAGAAAAATAAATTATTATATCGGTGATCGTGTATCGACGTCTATAGTCTTCGATTACGTCGATTGTACGAACAAACATCATCCTACTAATGACCCAGGATGTTTCACAAAGCCCTTGATACACCGAAACGAATCTCCGGAGCAAGAACAAGATGACTCCAAGGAGCAACATCCACCGGAGAGCCCTTCGTTCTCGAGTTACTCGAGGGAGCGTTGCTCCTGAAAATTTCTTCGCTTTTATCAGAGGAATCGTTCGCCAGCGAGTAGTGCCGGGAGCTTTATGAAATGCCTTGTACATTGAGAAGTAAATCGAATCTAAACTCCAAAGAAACCTCCGCCCCATTCTAATATAAATCGACGACTCTGTTCGCAGAAAAATATAATTGAATTAGAAACTATAGAGATTCTTTTACCGACGACGCTTCCTCGAATCGCGCCGTTGACCGTGCAAGCGCCGCCCTTTCAGCTCGATGTCGCTTGTAACGGGGTGCTGCAATTCGCTCTAACGTAGGTAGAATATTTGGATGCAAAACGACTCAGCTGGAGCTTCCCATTTAAAACACAAAGGGATAGATTCTATTTAAAGGAATCGACGAATCGAAACTGCGCTCGCACTTTCAACGGCATTTCCAAAGCACGCACCTACATCGTGAGATTTCGCTTTTCACCCCTTTTCGCACTCCTCTCCCCCGATTGCCTGCCTTCTCCCTGTCTCGGTCTCTCGATTCTCAAGCGCACATTAAGAAAAAAAAATAGTGCATGGAAGTGATTCCACGTCGCGTTTCGATGTCTTCCCGCCCACGTTATCAACTTTCGTCTTGTCGAAAGTGCTCCTCCGTTCCAGAATCACACAAAGTTCCAGAGTGACGAAATTCGTTGAGTTTCCATCAGACAACAATTCCATACTTTCTTGTTCGTTTGAAGAGTACTCGATCAAGTTTCCATCGACAGTACCTTACGCTAATTTATACGACGATTAGCCCTGCTCCGTGTGACTTAACTATTGTAGGTAATTACATTCGAAATCGAATTTTTACACAACGATCTCGTTCCAAGAAGAAAGGGTTACCTTTAAACCCAGTTAGGACTTGAGAACCCAGCAAGCATCGAGTATTATTACGCTCGCGGATTCAACGGCGATCCCTTAATATCGCGTTGCGAGAATTCGATCGAGATCGTAGGAAAGCACACAGTTGACGATAATCGAACGACCGAGAAGAAGCTCGAGACCTCCGCGAGCCACGTTAGAAGGAAATAGAGCCTCTCACCACTCATTTGACCGCCGGCGCTTGCTGTTAATCAACATCGAACGTGCACGTCGCGGGATCTAGAAAAATAGAGTCAAGATCAGCGATCTACCACAACGATTACGACCTAGACACTTTCTCAAGTTACGTATCGACTCTGGAGCGACGAGAATGGCCGACGATCGATTATACTCCGGGCGAAATCCACGGGCCACGCGGGAACACTTCCCCCACCCTTGCAGGGTATACGTGCCTTCGAATTTACGCGAGAGGGCGGGGAATGGTAAGAGTGGGGGTAGCCCATCAGTGATCCTGGCTGGTCGATTGATTTCGCCCCGACTATAGACGCGTTCCTCCCTTCTCTGAACAATATTAACTCTCGCTTTTATCCGCGGAACCATGCTTATCCTAGATATGCACGATTCGAATGAATTCTTGGATTGTAATTTTAACAGCCACCTGCAAATTGAAGATTGCGCCTACTACACCAGTGAAAACTACAATTTAGTATAAAATCTTCGCAATGATAGATTGATCGGCGCTTACGGCTCGGCGATAATATTAAATTGATGCATCAAGGTTCGGTAGTTTCGGATTCAATTTTTCCCCACCATTTAATGGATTCCTTTGAGGCAAACTACTGCCGACGAGTCTTCTTACCTCGTGGCTACACAGGTCTACGTAAAATAGGACTCTTTTGAAGGCCTAATCTTAGTTAAAACAATTTACAACGGTCAATTCGAAGACCACGACTAATCGAGCGACGAAAAACATCGTCCCCTAGAGGATCCCCTCTCGAGTCGAGGGTCCCCGTTGAAGCTCCCTAAACCTACTTATTTCTTCAATTTGTACCCTGTTCTTCGTCTTCGATAAACATCCTCCGTGCTAATACGATCGATATTAGCAGTAGACTGCGGTCGCAACAGCGGTAAGAGATCATTCGTCGGTGGCAACGGCGACAGTTCACTTCCTCGCCAGAGCTGGGCCTTTTTTTTGAAATTCTCATTGAACACAGTTTCAATACTTTCCGAGTTAGCCAAGTGTCTTCAGCTTTGGTGTCAATAAATAATCTATAAAAAAAGGATAACCACTGCTTTGAAAGGAAATCTTCTACGACCCTACGCGATAAAATCGATCGAAGCTGCCCAGCTCTGTTCTCGATCATTTTTATCTTGAAAAACATCCTTCGTCTCAATTTCCGTTTCATTCGTATACAACATTTTCTAGCCTCGCAGATCCATCATCTGCTCGTAGTACAAGAACACACTTAGAATCGCCTACAATTCGTTTCTCCCGTTACAATTTTCCCATATCTCGCGTGCCTCACGCCCGCCGATCCTCGCCGACGATTTCCATGTCCCTTCGGCTCGAACCACCCCGCGGAGGGTTCAAGGGGGAGAGAAACCTGTCTTCGTTAACGAGCAAGTGTTTGCGTTGCAGTTTTAGAGCCTTCGAGTAGTAGCCTACTGGTAGATGATCGGATGAGTGGGTTCGACCGGCAGGTCGCTGTCCAGGTTCAAGGACACGCCATCCTTGGACACCAGGTAGTGGGTGAGAAGCTGACCCTTGCCCTTGACGAACACCAGGCCGCGTTGCTCGAAACCGAAGCCGAACGGCTCCAGGATCCTCCTTGTCTCGTCAGTGACCTGCGATTGCAACGTTCGTCGAGTGTTGAGATCAATCGGCAGATCGCTGTCAGTTTCAGGGTGCAAGTGGCATTGAAAAGATCATTCCGATTCCTCCGAGGAATACGGTTAATTCGAGGTAGGAAATGCTACAATAATTCTCGATAGGAAAAAGTGTCAAATGCTACAATGATTCTCGATAGGAAAAAGTGTCGTGTGAGATTGTACCTGGATACAACCGACTCTCCCGGTGCTTTCCATCCTGGACGCCACGTTCACGGTGTTGCCCCAGATATCGTAATGAGGCTTCCTGGCCCCGATGACCCCAGCGGTCACCGGGCCGTGATTGATGCCCATCTTCAGGACGAAGTGGTTGAAGCTCTGCTCGTTGATGCTCGACAAGGCTTTCTTCAGCTCCAGCGCGAATTCGACCAGGGTGCAGAGGTGGCCCCATCGCGGCGCGTCCTCAGGCTCCTCGGACTCTGTTATCCCTGACGCGGCCATGTACGTCGAGCCTATCGTCTTTATCTTGATGATATCCTTGAACTTGTGCTGGTCGAGTATCTGTCGGACAGAACGGCAGAGACTAGTGCTCCACAGTGCTCTATTACTCCGGGGGTTGCGAACGGAGGCTGACTCACCGCGTCAAAGTCGGATATGACTTCGTTCAGAAACCTGAGACACTCCAGGCCCTGGTTGTTGATGCTCTCCTCGCTGTAGAAATCGGCGAAGTTCGGCATACTGGCGAACAGCACGCCAACCTCCGCGTAGCTCTGGCTGTACAGGTCGTCGTGGTGTCTCGCCCTGGACAGGAAGTAGGCGGCCACGTGGGGCGGCAGGATGTTGTATATCAGCACGCCGTTTCTGCACGTCATGTCGGCGGCTCTCTCCCTCTGCGCCACTACCTCGCGACCGCGAAGGTACAGCATCCTCCTGGACTTCTCCGCCTGTAAATCGATTCCACCATCCTCGAGCCACCCGAATCGAGCAACCAACCCACCCCCTCCCGCCCCCTTTCCAATCCTTAACCACTCCTCCGAGCTCGCCCGTGTCGGAAGAAGCTCGTTTTTCCACTGATTAAACCGACTCTGATTGATGGGGTCGATCCAGCAGAACAAAAGGGAGCTGGTAGTTGGCAAAGCAATTTCGCGGGATTCGTTCGCTATAACGGGACGCTTCTGCCGCGATTTCATCCGCGAAAGCGCGGATCGCGAGCCACTGTCGCTATGCCCGGCGGGAAATAATAGTGACGGACGGGGTTGGAGGGTTTTTGCGGGATGTATAATAGACGCTCGAGCGCTCGAGAGGGCGTCCTCGATTCTGATAGATTTGCTCGGGGAGCTTTCGATAGAAGCTCCGGCGAGAGACACAGGAATCGCTGAAATGGAATCGGGCTGCGGTGAGAACGGAGCTTAGTTACTCACGTATCGAGCCACGATGACCAACGACGTGGCCACGATGAGCAAGGTGGCCGACAGGCAGTACTTCGATGGGAACTGGCCTGGTTCCAGCGGCGAGGAGGCGTGGTCCTCCCAGTCCAGCTTGGAGCCCAGCAGCCAGATGTTGATGAAACACTGTATGCCGGCGATGCTGTACATCAGGTACGCCTTGCCGAGGTAGCATATGTAGGTCGGCATCGAGATCGCCACCAGGGTGAGGACGCCGATGTACGAGTAATAAGAAGGATAGGGGCATTTCGTCGACAGGGTGACCGTGGCGTTAAACGCCGGAATCTGTTCCTCAATGACCACGCAGTTGCTCTGTGAAGTGTTGAACAGTTAATTCTTTAGGGGACTGAAACCAACCAATTCATCGGAGACTTGTAATCTTCGTTGAGACTTGAAACCGTACCGTCGTCCGATCGAGCGTCTCAAATTTCGATGCAATTAGCTCGCGAGTGTCTCTAGGGGGTGCGATTCTCGACTCCGAAAATATACAGACGCACGAGATTCCATGGATTTGACTCGGAAATAAGCGACAAGCTAAGTAGAACGTGTGGAAACCCGTGAAGCAACACAGTGGATGAACGTACCATATCGAGAAGCAAAAAGTCACCCAGGGAGAAGGTCATCATCAAAGCGAGAGCTCTCCTCAGCCACATAGCCTTTATAGCGCTGCCCAAACAAGTGGCGCCCGCCAGCACCACGGCAAATAGCACGACCACCCCTAAGCCACCCCACGTGAACGGACCCCACGGCTGAAACCTCCAAACTGGGGCGGCGCAGACCATTACCAACGGCCCGCCGATCAGGGACAATGGTGAAAAAGCTTCCTCGGCGTGGTGAAACGCGGACTCCACTTTTGTGTCCTTGAACCTCAGCGTCAACCAATGCGCGTGGCCCTTCAGATCTGCCCCTCCACCTGTTCGCACGATTCGTTGTTAAATTAGTCATGAAGCTGCGTGAACCGGAAAATCTGGGAAAGCTAGAATTCTATGAAGGTGTATCGTGTTATTAGATGAAGCTACTAGCGCTCTACGTTCTATGAATCGAAGGGATTACCGCCACCTTTGCTGTCGAGCTCCTTCCTCAGCCTCTGCCGGAACTCCTCCGAGTCCTCCTTGTTCCGTATATCCCTGGCGCTCTCCATAGTCATCCTCGAGGTCTCCTGGTCCGTCAGAGACGCCAGGCTCTTGGTGACAGCCGGCTTGAAGGGCTTCAGCGCCCTGACGATGAAGTAAGTGACGATGCCCGCCTTCTGCAGCGCCTCCTCCCTGTCCTCGCCGTGGGCCGGCTCGACCTCGAACTCCCCGTTCAGGAAGCTCAGAGTCACGTTCGAGATGTGTACCCTCCTTCAAGTATTTCAACGGCCTGTTATTCGCGCGCTCGCCTTTCGTTCCACCGCTCGAATGGCGCAAAGGACCCGGGGGGAAATGGATTTACCCGTCTGGGGTTTCAAAGCGTCTCCGGTTACTCCTATTCAAGCGGGTGCCAATTTCGGACGCGACAGAATGCGAGAGAGAAAGGCAGCGGATACTTGACGAAGCAATTTGAGAAGCAGAAGTAGAAGGTAACTGGAAAGTTCCCTTGGAGATCTATGATTACGTACTTCCTCTGTTTTACGATTATCTTTCACCGCGACAGTGTCTTGCACGAATTTCTAGTCGTAGGAGAATACTTGGGACGTCGGTGCAGCACAAGCCAGGCGAAACAATTGTGTCAGTAGGCTGTTAAAGCGAAGGAGCCGAGGGGTAGGTTTCGCCAGGGCGATTCAGACATTTCACCCTTTAATACGGCCGGCTGAAATTAAAGCGCGACCGGGGGGCATTCAAAATTGCTCCCCAGGCGTTTCTCCGGCTAATTAATGTCAAAGATGTACACGGGTAGTGCGCTCATTATGTGACCGCGAGCGTTAAGGACGCCTTTGATATGCCGCCGTATCGATAGCTTTCAGCGTGTCGTGAATTTTAGCGATGTAGTGTTCGAAGATTTCTTTTCTCTCGTTTGTACCCAGCTGCTTCCTTTGCATCGCCCCTTATCTCTTACCACGAGGAGAAAGTACGTTCAATATTCCTGCCTAGAATTAATAAATAAATAAAAACATCTCACCCTGCCCTTCCACTGCTCTCCATCTTGTTCGCCAGCTCGACGTCCTTGCTGTAAACGTCGAACTGCCACTGCCTCTGTCCGAGGACACCAGCGAGAACCGCCCCAGTGTGTATGCCCACCCTCATGTCAACAGGGCTGTTCGTTGTCTGCTGGACGTACTTGATGGCGTCCACCATGGACAGGCCCATGTAGACACACAGAACAGCGTGGTCTGGCCTCTCGACAGGAGCCCCGCTTATGCAGTAGTAACAATCGCCGAGGATTTTGATTCGCAGCTGCTCGTACCTGAAAATTCGTCGTTCGACGGTTAGTGAAAGACTGGGCAGTTCGGGCGGAATATCGAAGTGAAATACTGGATTAAAGTAGCGGTCTGCTGATAAGAAAGATACACCCGCGCGTTGATGAGCCTCTTAAGTGGAATAAGTCAGCGACGGCGCGGTGTATTGACTGTACCACTGGCAACTCGAGATCGAAATAGTGACGTGGAAATGGGGTTGAGTGGCGGGATTTTAATTTCAGGGAGGGGAAGGAAGGGGACTTAGTTCCTTGCTTGGTTCCGAGTCGGTGCTTAGCGAGTGGAAAGAAGTGTACATGTCGAGAAGTGTTTCAAGTGGAAGATACGTTGAGCTATACTACTGGCGCTGGCGTTACACGGCGAGTGAATCCGCGGCTGATACATTTCTTCCCTTTCTTCTTACTTTGTCCGCTCGATGTTTGTGTATATATCTGCTTAGAGAGAGGATAAATAAAGGCGATCTCCAGCGGTGACATATTTTTTTTAAATTCCTGACTCCTAAGGTCAAAAGCATTCCCATTTCTCGCCCCAGTTCCTCAACAGTCCTTCACAGTCTTTTACGTTATTTCTGCCAAACAAATTCCAATTTTTCTTCCCCAGAAGTGGAGCACAGTCAGGCTGAATTCGACGCCAGCCGATAAGAGAGTCTTTGGAGCGCAGAAAAATCAAACTATCGACATTCATCGGAGACCTGAGGATCCGACGTAAGATGTCTAATGATACGGTCGGAGGTTCGAGCATTCAAAGAAATCATATCGCTTCGTGAACGCGCAGTAACGATACCAGTTCGTCCCCGGGACGTATCGATTGCCAGGAGACGCCCCGCGAAGGACTCGCGAGTCTCCGAGGATCTGGCGCGACGGGACGGAGAGGAGTACTCGGCGGAATTCCCCGATAAAGTCAATTTCGCGGCTGGCAATTTCAGGATTTTCATTATTCGCCGGAAGGGAGGGGTCGCGGTGCCGTTTCTATCCGGGTCAGTCGAGTGGATCGTAAACTGAATAAAATTCTTTCGTCCCGTCAATACCTTCCCCGTCGATTAATCCGTCAGTCTTTCGAGCGTTTATCCGGCGATCCCTTGGAATTACAATTGCACCGTGATTTCTCCTCCGTCGCAAATCGCTAGCAAGATACACCCGTTCTACTACGAAAGTTTTTGTTAGCTGTTCCCAAGGAACCAATCGCAACGTACCTCTCGCTGAGCTGATCGAACCGTGCGAACAGCTCGTTCAAGATCTTCACGAGCTCGCTGGCGCTGTAGGTGGAGGAGATGGCGGTGAAGCCGACGATGTCCGCGTAGAGGATCGACACATTCTCGTGCCTCGACATGTAGATCTTCTTGAACTGCGTGTCCAACGAGGCGCCTAGGTCCTGTCGCATCTTCACCGCTACGTGCTCGGGGAGAACGCTGAGGAGCAGCCTCTCCTGCTCGGCGCTTTGCTCCTCGATCACCAGTTGAACCTCGAGGCTCTGTCTGGTCTCGAGGAAGGCTCGGCGTTGCTGGAATTCCGTCAAGGAATAGCTGGAAGCGCCTAGCAGCATTGCGCCGGTGGAGAGTGTCACTGTCAGGATCTGTGGGAAAGCTCCGATCAGGATTTTACGTAGTAGGTAATCAGGATCGTATTTGGAAAATAAACGAATCAACTGAAACGGAAGAGTTTCATTCTTCGATACTTTAATGACCTAAAATTCTCCAACACCTCAGTACCTAACCACCCCAACGCGAATACACACGAATACCTCAACATCTCCAAACACCCCGGTGCATAGAAATCATAATCATAATCAGGAGAAAACATCAGCCTGTCAGATATTATTATCAATACGCCGCATCGACGTCCTCGCCGCAACGTTCCAAGCACAAAGTCCGGGGGTACGACGAAAGCGTCGCTAAATTTCCAAGAAAGCCGATCGATAAGCCACTTTTGTTCCACAAGCCAGGCGTGCACGTCGGTTCGATCCGAACGCTCTCGTAGCCCGCTCGGAAAGCTTTCAATCCGCTCGCTTCCGTATTCCTGGATGACGTTCGAATTTGTTGGGCGAAATTGAATTGCCCCACTCATCTGGGGGAGCACGGTGCCGCGTCATCCGTGAAACGACTAGTTCCTGCACCGCTGGGAACAGACGCCTCCACGCCTCCCTGGTTTTAATTTCACGTATTTCACGGGAAACCGTCCGACCTCCTATGTTTGATCCACCACGCTCGATAGCGCGCCATTCACCATTCGAGCGCGTCCGCTGGGATCGTTTGTCACGCAGAAATAATGGACGAATTCTGATTGAACCCTCTGCAGGAAGGATATCAGAGAAGAAGAATACCTTTGGGCGCGCGTACTGGCTATTAAGCGCTGTCTATTCAAATACATCTGATCTGTATTTCCTGAAGGGGCAGGGGATTCCCGTCTGGTACCTGGTCTTCAACTTGACACGCTGTTAATTTCTACTCATGAACGACATTGCACTCGGTGCGAGAAGCTGCACGCGTCGCTCTCCTCGCACATGCCTGTGAGTGAAAGGGTTGCTAGGCTCCGGGGAACCCCTTGGAGGGTTCATTAAACAGCCGACGATCATTGGAATTACCGTTCCAACCTACGTGGCTGGGTTCGTCAACTGAATGGCGTTTCAAAGAAACGTTCCTGCCATTGAAAACCGATCGGGCGTCGTGCATGGGAAAAGGCGGCATGTCGCGTCATTGCGCATCTCTCTTTCTGTCCCTCGCTCTCTCTCTCTCTCTCTCTCTCTCTCTGCTTCTCTCTATTTTAAACTACCATTGACCGAACTCTACTCGAGTGTCACTAACGATAGAACCACGTGCACGCCTCCAACTTTCGCTTTTGCGATCGTCCTTGTCTAGGGAGATTTGCAGCGGAGTTCCTGCCCCGTCACAGTGCACGATGTATTTTCGGCCACGGCTTCCATGATGCTAGGAATAGCGAACGGAAGTCGATGATATTTGTTGCAATCGGTTGCCATTAAGAAACTTCGTAAATTGATTAACGTTCGAGTGGGTGGATGCGTGCTTGTAGCGCTCGGCCTTTCGCGCTAGATTGCAGAAAGGTTTGAATGTTATAAAAAGTTTAGAAATTTTGGGAAGTCTTCGTGGATGTTGAAAGACTCGACGAGCCTTTGTTCGGTGAATAAGAAAGAGAAAACTCGTTAAAATTCTCGAGACCCGTCAAGGTTTTCAGAATATTTCAGATTCCAATAGCATTCGTAATGCATATAATACTCCGTATTACGCAATTACAATTCGTTTAGACATTCTGACGAATCCGTCAGCGGAACGCCCTACTTCCACCTCAGTGTGTATAGGTTTCTCCAATTTTTAACAGGAAGACGGTCATTAGGTTTCATTACTCGCGGCCAGAACGTCCAATTTTAACTTCTAAACGAACGAGCACAATGCATGGAAGCTTCGTCATTTTTTTTTTTACACGCGAAACGCGATGCTTAAAACTTTCACCGACGCTCGAAGTGCAGAGCCGCGTCTCTGTTTCGGTGCTCGGTGCCGGAGAGCAATTTTCCAACACCAGACCGTGGAACGATGCTGGGTGGGATCCGTGGAAATTCTCCGGAGAGGAAACGCTTTTAATGGCGGTGCTTCGCGACAGAAAATTAGCGAGAAATTACCCCCCCGTCCATTATTAAAATTCGAAGTTCCTTTACTGCCAGCAGACTCGTCGAATTCGCCAGGAAACAACCCGTTTATACCCCATAAATCTTGTCGAAACTCGGCGAACGATCGATCGAGGCGAGTCTAATCTCGCGGAAGCAACATCGGCGCAAGAAGCTCCGCCCAAAGTTTTCAATTTCCCTTGCTTTCCGCCGGGCAATCGTCGGAGCTTCCTGCCGTTGCATTCCAGCCTCGACACGAATTTGCGATGCTAATAGTCGCGACAGATTGCTCGTTACCGGCCATCCCCGATCAGAAGTCGATTAATCGGGCTTTTCGCCGTGGAAACGGCCGCTCTGATATCCCCCTGAATTCAGCCGTTTTCTTCCACGACCCCGATCCGCCACGTCTCGCGAACTTCCCCGCTTAATTACGAACTTTTCTTGCTCGTCCGCTCCTTGCTCGAGTCGCCTTTCGCCCACGGGACATCGTCGTCTTTAATCAGCGAGTGGGCGAGCTCCTGTATCGACAAAAACTGCTAATTAACCACCCCCTGACGGGGAGTTGGGTTGATCGAGAGAACGAGGCTGTGATGGAAGAACAAGCAGGGATTCTCGTCGAAGAGAAAGATGAGCACGAAGGCTAGGGTTGAAGGGGGTCGCTGGCGAGTCGAGCTTCTTCAATTTTAATTACACACAAATTAATTTCCTTCCTGGGGAGATTGAAGGCAGAGGCGGGGTGCGCCACGCAATCGCGAAAATGATTTTCCAGAAATTGCTCGAGGAATTGCGTAATGAAAAAGTTAATCGGACTTAGAGTTAACTTGTTGCATAATCGAGGCAGCTGAGAAAATTTTGCGGTTTCGAAGTCGATGGGGTTGTGGATGAGCCTGCTCGAGTGAAAGTTGCGCGGGTGTTATTTTATTGGAACGAACAGTTGGAGGAACGGCGCCGCGTATTGTGTATCGATCGATCGAGAGACACGTAAGGTCTATGGTCGAGAGTGTATCGCCAACGAATTATAATAGTTCTATGGAGTTATAGGCCGCAACAATTGTCGAGCCTCGCAATCACTTCAAATCACAGGCCAAGTTTCTGATTGCACTCCTCTGGATTACTCGTTATCGGGCTTGAATGGTACGAAATATCGAGTAACTTAGGGGGTTGCGCCGTAAATATCGTTCGCAAGCGAGGGAAATGTTTGAGATCGATAAAAAGAGTGAAATAATTCAAAGACTGCGTCTAAAAGTATCCATTGACTGGAGTAGTGAACTTGAAATTTGAGTTAATTTGAAATTTGGATTTTGGGTGACCGCGAAGGTATCTTCAGTTAGCAAAAGTGCTCTAGAAAGTCTCAAAGGAGACGCAATTGTTAATATTTGATACTATTTAGGGATAGTAATAAGACATCAATTAAAAATCCTGACAATATAGAGATAACAGAGACACTCGTTCAATAGCTAATCGATTTCTCAAGTGGGATTGAATCGTTGAGGGCTTGAGACGTCTTAACTCCAATAGCAGATAATATTTCTTGCGAACTGAAATATATGAATTTTTATCCTCCCCTTCGTACCCTTACGTACACGATCGATTCTTTCTTCCTGCACCAAGTAAAATCAATCCCAGAATTTCTATCTCGTCAAAATCCACCGAATAATCTCTCCCCACCCTCGATACCAATCCACAGAGAACAGCTACCAAAAGCTGAATCCGAAAGTCTTCAGTTGACTTCGTAAAACCCACCGCCAACCCAGACCATCCCCGTTCCCGACACCAATCCATAGTCGCTGGAACAGATATAGCGGTGTCATAAAAGCAGCAGGGAGCGAGTGCAGTAGCGCACTTGAGTGTCGGGAGTCAACAGCCCAGGGACGCGTTCAGCATAGTTATTGGACGCTGGCGCTCTAGAACAATAAGAGCCGGGGCACACCTAGTTTGGCAGACAGCCTGGGCATCCGCGGTGCACCGTGATAATTGGCGGCGAAAAGCGCATCTGACTAGGGTATATACCGCGAGGATGTCTGGGCGATCGACGAGCTTGTCCCTGATACACCCCTGCATCTGTTCCAGCGCCAATAGAGGCGGCACGGACGACACGGAGGGCAACCTACCAGAACGTCGATGGGTATCTGTGCGGGTGCCTTGGAGAGGCCGACCACGGTGACGATATAGGCGAGCGCGGTGCCGAAGGAGAGTAGGGCGCAGAGGGATAGCCGTAGCGGCAGGGTGGCGAACAGCAGGTAGAGCAAGAGCAACAGCCAGCCTAGCCCGTCCCTAGGCGTGACGTCGTTGGACTTGAGGAACAGCTGAGCGAGTAGCTGTGCGGTATAGAGCTTCCAGGCCACGTGCGGTATCACCGACCAGAGCGCGTCCTTGGCTCGGGGGTTGTGCTCAGCCCAGGCGAGGAGCCCGAGGTTCAGGCCCAGGAAAACGGCGGTGAGGCCGCGGGCCAGCAGCTCCAGGCCCGGCGAGGCGATCGTGTGGGCGCCGTAGAGGAGGGCCGACAGCAGGAAGCATTCGAGGCCGCCCCGTCTCTGCTGAAGGGAGGAAGCGCGGTACAGGGACTCTAGCTTGGCGCTGTTGAAGCTGGTGCGCAGCAGGTTCGACGGCCTACCCGCGCTCAGGTAGGAATCCTCGTTCGAGGCCTGGTGTCTCCGCGACATGGCGCTCCGTTCCCTGTCCCCTTCCTCTATCACACTCTTGACATTTCGACCGGGCGCAACCCTCACACGCGCGGAAACTCGGTCGAGCAGCACAGAAGCAGCCGTTCGGATGGCATCTCCTCGGGCGGGCCGCTACGTCGTCGCGGGTCCGGTCACGCCGCGTCGCGGTCGCCTCACCTGCAGGCCCGGTCCCCTGGCCGTCTCGCCCCTGGTCCTTGGAGGTGGCAGGCTCGCAGACACCGCGTTCACGCGCGTACGCCCAACACGGCGATCCACCCTCTTCTACTCCGCACTGCTCGCGTGTCGTGGCACGGTGCTCGAGCAGAGGACACACACGCCGCGGCTGCCACTCTCACGCACTCCCACACGCACACACGCACGAGTTTTCGGGATGCAGCTGCACCCGCGCGCGGGGTACTGGCCGGGTTACTACTGCCGGTGCTCTCTCCTCACTCCTCGCAAGGAGCCGCACTCTCGCCCGTGTCCGTCTCTCCTCTCCTCGGCCGCCACCGTTCACCTCCTCGTCCTCGTTCCCGTCCAGGCGTGCGCCATACGACCCCCGACAGCTCCGACCCTCCGCGCGGGTCGATATCAACCACCACAAAAGCCCAGCGCGTCCAACGCCAGGCCCTACCTGCGCCACCCCCTCCGCCCTACCTACGCGTACCTACCGACCCAGCTGCACCCTTCGCCGTTTTTCCGTCAATTGCCTCGATGTCGGTCACCCTTCCTTCGATTCCTGTTTTTCTTCGTCTCCTTTCTTTTTTTCCTCGCGCGACACGATCGTGCCTCGCATCCTCCGTTCTCCCTCGCCCGCTCCTGTTGGCTCAACAGTGGTCACCAGTCGAACTTTCACACTTGGAACCCTGATTTTCAATTACGTCTGTAGTGGCACGGGGAGGGCCTTCATTATTCGAATTAATAGGTTCGCACGACTGCGGTTAAGGGAATCTTTTGATCACGGTCAGTTTGGGGGACATGTTTTGCTTCGTGGTAATTGAGAGTTAGTACAGAGGGTCAACCAACAGTAGGGGCTGATATGTATCTGTGGCTTTTCCGCGGTGTTTGCTTCGAGGCCTAATTGACACGAGGCAGAGTATTCTCTTCTTGGAGCCACAGTTCCACACTGCTGGAAAGAGAATATCGAGGGGGGAGAGAGAGAGAGAGAGAGAGAGAAAAGAATGATAGTGCATAGTATGGTTCTTTTTATCGTACATGCAGATTCATCACGTTCGTCTGTTATTTACGTTAGTGGGCTGAGAGAAGACTGTCGTTAGTCCACGGTGTTACGAGCCAACCAATGATTAATGTCGACGGCAAAGAAACAGAATAATCGTTCGTCGATTCTAATTAGTCGAGTATTTGCGTCAGACGATTACACATCCGTCTTATTTACTCGACGACCGTCTATAATCCCGCGTTAGCCCGAGTCATTCTCTTAACGAGGATCAGATCTCGCTCGTTATTGCTTTAAATCATTTATTAATAGACGGTCGACATTGTGACGTGAACCCATTGCTCAGCGATGCAAGTTACCGCGCTTTCGAAGGGAAGATTGATAGCCCTTATTCCGCCGTGCCTGGAAAACTCCGCTCGCTGGTTTATCAACGGCAACCGCAGATACGGACCAACCGATTTCATGCCTGTTGACGATCGCTCGGTCCTCTTCTCCGACAGAATCGATCCTCGAGGCCCGATTCTACGTTCGGTCAATTCGCTCAAACAAAAAGAAAATAACGCGGGGAGCCTTCCTTTTCCAACGTTTAATTGATATTCTGCATGAATAATAGAGGCCGCATGAGCCTTGAAATAGACGTACACATTGGGGAGAGGTGTATAGGATGATCGTGTGAACAAAGCTATATGAAAACACTGTACTTACACAAACCAGTGCAACCGTAGTGTGTAAAACGACATAATCTACTTAACAAGAAACACGTACCAAAGTAACAGCGATGCAATTCCAAGATGCGAAATACAAAATCGCACACGCGCCTCTAACGCGCCTATGAATTATACGAATTACCATGTAGTATCGATCGAGGGTGGATACCAAAAGCTTCTCTGAAAACACAGACCCCCGAGGGTTCCTTCGACTCACTACTCGATCGGTAGGCCCATTTTCGTCTTCATGTCAGGGTGGATTACGTAGCCGACCTGCATCATCTCTTTAACGATTCGAAGGTCTTTGCTGAGATTGTCCATCCACTTGTAGTAAGGCAATTCCTCCCGCGTCCCGCCGTATTTCTTCGGCAAATGGGACGGGGCTATGTGCTGGTGGAGGCTGTCCATGTTGCTGCCGTGGAAGAAGATCTTGTTCTGCATCCTGACGTCCAGCAGCGGCTTGAACACCGAGAACATCACGTCGAATACCCAGGACTGGTGGAGAATGTGTATGGCGGTGGTCTTCATGGGGAAGGCCGTTACCATCAGTGCTATCACCATATTGGCCACCTGGACGGATGATAAAAAGACAGGCTAAAAAGGAGCCGTGAGGTGGAGACAGTTTTCAGGAGTTGCTCGTTAAGACTCGTTTATTCTTAACCTGGCTCAGACGCGGATTACTACTAGGTATTTACGTCATCGGTAAATCATGATGCAATAAAAGAGATCCCGATGCTGGATTCGAACGGTTTGTGGAATTTTCCGCCGATAACAGGTTCAAGAGACTTGAGTTATAACCTGTGATCCTAAAGGGAAGCGTGACGAACTCGATGGAATCTGGTTACTTACGACTCGTGCACACCGAGCTTATGGGACAGCTGGTTTTCTTAATTTATTGTTTTTAGGCGTAGAGAGGCATCGCTGTTTGTCTAGCGGAGAATTCTTGAATATTAAACCGAGGAATGCAGATGTAAAGGAAATTAGAAAAAAGAAAGAAATTAGATTCTGAAGCAAGGGAAACGCTTTCAGACAGTTTCGAGTTTTAAGACCTCGTAGAGACGACGTTCGACTGAAACGAAATGACAGTAATGCTGCAAGTTGTCGGTTCCGCGAGTTAAGGAATGCCGCGAGGAATATTCTGAAGCTGTAGGGCTCAGCGAGGACAAGCTTCAAGTGGAACAAGTCGGTGGCAACAGGCTCCAAATTGCGCAGTAAATTAGTGACGACGATTGAAGCCGTTAAACGATCTAATGGTGGCTTGAAGCTGCCAATTCGAAGTCACCAGTGTTCGAGGTCGTCGACGCCTCCACTCGCGACTTCGATCTCTGTTAGCGCCGCCAACAGGCTAGACGCTAATATCATCTGTGGTGGCAAGTATCTTGCATCTGAAAGTTCGCCGGGAGCTTCAGCGTCATTAAACTTTCCCATCTTCGAGGTGACGATCCGACGAGGAATCGAGAGTGATGGAGAAACTCCGGAGCGGAGGCACGGGAGAAAATCGGTGCCGGGAACTTTGCAGATCGTTCAAGTTTCAAGGACACCATTAGGTCCGCGCAGCCACTGCGCTGGATTCGCGAGGGATGAATAAATGTAACAGGAGGTCGTCAGATAAAAGGGGCGGCTATTAGTTTCAAGGGCATTATAAATGGTTTAAGTTTCAAGAACGCTGAATGGAGATCGATAACGCTGGCCAAGATATCTCTCTGAGATAAATTAGAATCTCGCGAGCCCGATGCTTCGTTTAATTAGATACTGAGAACGTCCTCGGTTGTTGATTCGACAAATGTCGAAGAATAAAGTGAAACATAAGAAACTGGTACCTGCGGAGTGATAGTCCACGCGTGCGACATCGTGATGCCCTGCAGGTCAAATATAGCTATGCCTCCGAGGATCTGTGCCCTGGGTTCCAGGACACCTAGCTCCAGAATGATGACCGTTGCTTTGAAGATCTCCTCCACGGGATACTTTCTCGGATCCCAGTTGCCCAAACGGTAGATCATCATCCTCCTGCCACAATTAGTCCTGTACGATGGCACTGTCATCACGTCGTCCTCGCCGATATGCTTCATCTCCAGAGGATTCACGTCCTGATGGATCTCCGGGTGTTCCTCTTTGAAGTTGTAGTAATTCACCATCTAACGAAAGATCCCTTGAGAGGAAGAAGCTGATTGGGAGGAAGGAGTCTCGTTGCTTGGGAAATTTGATTCCAGGTAACCGTACCGATCTGTCCCCGAAATATTGACAAAGTCGCGCATTTATTTTCCCATTTCCCAGAGAATTATCCAACATCCTCGAGCTCGGGGTTGTATAGAAGCAGAGTGGAAGCGGATCTCGTTAAAAATTAGCGAAGAAAATGCAATCGGGGAAGGGGTTTCGTAATCATCGAGCAAATATCCGCCTCTGACAAATAATTAACGTCTCTGCAAAGAGAGAAATGGCGGGGGCCGAGCTACAAAGGCGTCCTTTTCGAGCTGCCGGAGGGTCGAGAACATTCGAGGAATTATTCAAGCGTTTCGCGGGCCGTTTTAACGAGGCGAAAGGACGCGGGCTGGGGAAAAAGTCGCGCGGATTGAGGTAAATATTAAAGCACGCTGGCGACCGGAACGCAATCAACTCTGTTAACGATCCACTATACGTATAGTGTTAAGGTGGACGAGGGAGAGGTTGAGGTGCACGCGACACGCGAAATTGCAGCAACTCCACCGTTATATGGCGAATTCGTTTCGCGTTTCCCCATCGCGTAATGGGGGGCACCGTTTGCGGTAGAAAATCTCAAAAGTGATTCGTTATTTTCCACTTTCTTCTTCTGCTCGAATCCTTCCTTCGATCCTAGATCGCGTGATATCATACTTACGATCCATTACTAATTAACTGCATTAAGCAATTAAAGGAGATCGAAGATGTCTCGATTTCGAACAGCGACGCCGATAGAACTTTCCATAATCCTTGCCAATAAGTGTTAGAAAGCGAACTACGTACGTACACAGATCACTGATAACAGTAGCTTAATTATGCCCGAGTGGCGACAATGGCCACGATTCAACGTGGAAGATATACTGATACGGACAATTGTGGGAAACTTTCTCTATTTCACGCGAACAGATGCAAATTGCCTTACTATATGTATAATGAGGACGAGTGAAAGACACAGTTACAATTTTCTAAAGACTACATTTTCTACCAGGCTAGATACCTATCTGTCTACCGGTTCGGGTCGCCTTGGCATGATTGTGCAACTATAGCAAGCGGACCCGTTTGTCGAATCACGTCGCGCTGTCGCCGGATTGCAAATTACCTACCTCGCCTCTCGCGGAATTGTATAATCCTTAACGAATGGCAAATTTCAGGCGAACTTAGTACGTTAAGCCGCGGTAATAAGCTCCTCGGCCAGTCCGTCCGCGAAGCGATCAACTTACCAGCCGATGGGCACGGTTCACGTTGAAGTTCCTCACCCTGAGGAACCTGACGAGGAAATCGTCGTCCATCCTGTGCGGCAGGCACTCTCCCCTCTCTGTCAAACAGAAGCCCGTTTAAGGATGCACCCCTGAGCGCCGCTAACAGCCAAGAAATCCCCCAAATTACCGTAAATCATGTCCCGTAGCTCCTGAATCGTCTGGCACTTGACCTCGTCGGTCTCCCCCAGCTCCCTCCTGGCGTAGTCCATCACTTCGGGCGAGGGTTCGCCGAGGTCCAAGGTGACCTCTTCATCCCTCACCTCCGCCTCGTCGCCGTTCAGCTCCGGCATCCCGTTCAGATCCTGCCGCCGGTGGTTCCGCGCATCGAGCTTGTCCTCCAGCAGATCCTCCCCGCCGAAGATCTCCCTGGGCGCGGGTTGCTGGTCCTTCTTCAAGGTCGCAACGTCCGCCCCGCCGTTCGACGCTTTCTCGTTCTCCTGCGGCATGACGCGGCCAAGGTTCATTCGCGACCGACTATATCCAGGAGGATCAGCACACGGACCCGCGGCGTCGTGTCATCCGGCGACTAGGTATCGAGGCGGCAAATAACCAACAAGGTCGAACGCGATCTCGACCGTCTGCTGACGTACTATCGTGACTGCGATAGATGGCACGTCGTAGGAAGCCTCCCAATGGGTCCGGCTTTTGTTTTCGTTGCCGTCAGTTTTCGGGGACCCGCCCTGGGGACTATCTGCTAGCTTCCTAGGGTCTCACGCTGTTACTTCGTTCTAACAGGCTCGCTCTGTCGGACAGAGCTCGATGGAAACTGCGAGTTCGTGACTCTGCGCCTACTTTCGCCTTTGTTCAGAGAATACTTTGGGGGATCTTTCTAGAAGCTTCTTGTACAAGCGATTTCGATATCAACAGGTTGCTTGGGCACAGATTCGCTTCGGGATTTACACCGAGCTGGTGGAGATTTTACTGTGAACTCTGAGGAACTGTTGCAATTTCAGCTGCGATACTTCGAGGAACTCCTACCCCTTCCAACTCCCAAGAAACTTCACGCAGAACATTTCCAGCTCCTACGGAATCTCCGAAATCCCCTCTACGCTTCAAGGAACAGCTTCGAACTCACTCATCCTTAGCGTCGAGCGACGCAAGCGAGAAACTCCGAAGGAAGGCCGGACAGGCCTGTCCGTTCACGGCTGGCAAGCAAATCGCCCGGGACGAGTTAACCGGCTCAGAAACACTTCTGTATTTGTCGAGAGGCTCGATTGCGCGCCGTGGTCGGGCGACGCTCGCAGGCAACTCGTATTTTTACCGGCTGCTCGTTATCGACGACACTCCTGTCCGCGGGGGACAACGTGATTCGACGTGACGCGTGTCCGGTGATCCCTTCCGGTCTGCCCGCGCTATTTTCTTCGCTCGGCGAACGCTCCGGCCAGACAAACTTTCCGCTGATTGCCATTCACACAGCTCGAGGACACTGCAACGCGACTTTCTCTCTGAAAAATATACTCCTCAAGGCCGCCGATTTACGAGCGCTGCAGTTTCAGCTGCCTCTCCTCCTCTTGCGCCGTCACTAGCTAAATCCTCCAAGATTTCGATTGCAGAAGTCAGCGGCGATCACGAGAATCGAGGGCAAAGTCCCTCGAGAGCAGTCCTTCTCCCGTTTCTGCAGGTCGGCTCGAATTTTCGCGGTGTTTTCGAAGAGATCGCGCACGATCTGAACGAGAGGGGCGTGCTTCGATGGATTTGGGTTGACAGATTGCGGTGCCGCGTGATTTCGCGGGACTATGCGGTATCGATGATAGAAACTTTGTAATAATTCCGAGGGAATCGCGGGTTACACGGTGAGCGCGGAATCGCTCGCGCAGCGATGCAGGTCAGTGATGCAACTGGCTGCAGCCACGGGGCCCTGGCTCGTTGCATCGACGTGAAATGCACCACGGTTTCCCTCTTACCTGCTACCTCGCCTTTGAGAATGGTAAGCGTTAGAGGGAACGATCGCCACGTTGATTTTTGACTCCACGATCGCAATATTAATTCGCGTTTCGGTTACTAAGCGACATCATTTAATAATTCTTTAAACAGTGAACTTTAAGCAGCTGACAAATATGTATAAAATATAGACTCCTTTGTGGATGACATGGGCCTGTAAAATCAGTATTAATGGCAGCATAAAATGAGAATATTATTCACCTTATGTCGAAGGTTCCCCCGAACAAAGAAGCCATCGAAGAAATCCATTTAAATTCACCAGTTTTTTTTCACCTTTCGGCTTGGAAAAAATTAAAAGCTTCGAATTAAACGAATGAATATATGTATAACGTCTCGTGACCTGGAGTGCCTATTATTATTCAACTAAAAATTATTCAAGCCGCACAAAAACGAAGGCAGAGCGCCAATCGAAAGTCACTAAGTGAGAATCAACGCGAAGCCGTTTTGAAGCGTGAGAATAGCAAAGCAGCACGCCAATCACAGCAAGAAAAGTGTCTATTTAAAGATCTGTACAAACATCCTGCAACAGGGCTCGCAAGAATTGCAGCAATACTCGGCCCAACAAGAGAGGCATAGTTATTCAAATGAGCCGCGTATAACGAACACTGTTCTAAAGTTCAAGGCACCCAAGTTCATCGGAGGAGAACGACGAATCCCGTGAGATCCCTCGCGGTGATCAATGCGATCAATTTTGCCGGGATTAAATGATTTCCGGGGATAAGTCGGATCGGGGACACGTTAAAATGCTGCCTGCGATTAACGAGGCGGAAAGTAACAGTTGAGCGAAACCAGGAACGCATCGAAACGCATTTTATCTTAATTCCCGCTGATTAGATAGATTTAATTGGCTTTCTAAATCGCGACGAAGAGCACATTCGCGTGTTCCATGGTCCCGGGATGTTCACTGGCGATTCCGCATTAGATATCAGAAGAAACGGCCGAAAGGAGAGTGAAAAGGCCGCATAGACTGACCCATAGAACTTAGGTGGTTGGCGAGAGTTTTATGGTCCGAACGTAAACACCAACGACTGCATAAATGCATGAATTAACCGATGGCTGAGAAATATTCCCAAGGTCGGGCAAACGAAGCCGCTTATACACCCGCCAAGATCATTTCAATGACGTTTGTCGTGTGCGCATAGAAAGCCCTGCAGAATGCAGAACAGAGCGTACCCATGATCCTCTGAATTCACCTTCCGAGCAACTCGAGACGCTTCAATCTGTCGGATAGAACGTCCAAGAGATATTCCCTGCTATTTCATGGAACTTCTTTGTGATATTCATGCGAAGGTAAGAAGACGAGGTGAAATAAGATTCGGTCGGGAATGAAACATGAAAGTAGAATTGAGTTGTTAAATTTCTACAGAGCACTGGTCAGGTTCCCAAGGAACATCTCGGTTCTAAATCATCTGCTTTTACGGGATCTCAGATATTCCCTCCGAAGATCGGGGAGTTCGATCCACGGGAGAAAACTCCTGGCGCATTCGAGAAAAACGCAGAATGCACTAAAGTCCGTTTAACGTATTTGATTCTCTTCCCTCTGTGTTTTCGACCAGCTGCAATGTGCTGAGCGCTGGTACGCCTCGGTAGCCTTGCGAGGGAATATTTTCTGAAGCATGCAACGTTAATGCGATGCAGGGACGTTCGATCGCGAACGAAACGCAGAAACTGCATCGGCTCGGCGCAAGTTGCACCGAGCGCGTTACCAAAGATATCATCGAGTTGCGATATGTGTCATGGTCATCCTGTTGCATCCACGGCTCGATGCTTTCACTAACGGCTGCATCGTACGCGGCTCCTGTCGTGGGTGCAGTCGGTGCATACGATGCACGCGGACGAAGAAAGAGAAAGTAAAGGCGAGAATCTCGCCGCGTGTCCGGCTAAACATTCTTAACTGGCTCTTAAACTGAGTTTCCGCGGCTGATATCCGTAATTATCGAATACCCCGGTTACGTTAACGCCACCGTGATTGGCAATTCTCGAAGTAGTGCACCGTGATTGCCGTAATTCGGTTCCGAAAAATAACTGTTTAAAACTGTTTCATAAAGGTTCTGATTAGAACGGTTATGGAGAACCTTTATTTCAAATAACTGTTACGAAGAGCCAAAATTTAAATATACAGTAATTCGCAGCTACAATAATTAATGATATTAATTAGGGAAAAGTCGATACAAGAATTGATACTAGAACCGTTTCGGAACCGATATAGGACCGAAAATACAACGATTGTGGGACCGATGTGAGGAGAGAAATAGGAATCGTAACCGAAACAGATAATAGAAATTTCGATAATGGAAATTTCGGTTTTTCATAACAGTTATTCAGAGTAAAGGTTATTCATAACCGTTTGGAGAACCGAAATCAATATTATATCAGTTTTCAAGCCCTGTTTCGATGTATATTTCAGTTAGATATAGAAGCTACTCTCTTTCGATATTCTAGTGCTTCTAAATTATCATATTTTGGAGTTCCTGTATGTTTCAACACAGAACACACGTATTTGGGGAGTACTTTCAGTTCCACAGTTGTTGCGATATTCTTGGATTTCTTAAGACCAGTTTTAGCCTGCATTCCGTAGTCACCGATTTAGAACTTGAAATTTCGTAATTTTTGGTCTGTCACGCATTCCGCGAGCAACGCACGTTGCGTATATTAAATATCGAGACGTAATATGTAATAGCCCCTTGTTACGTTTGCCGATGCAATGCAGCGAGCCGCATAAGAGCGTCTCATTACTACTTTCTCTGTTGTCGCAGATGTTGCCGCAACGCAGACACTTTTTTCCCTTCGCTCGATATCGCTTTCCGCGCAACCACTAATCACTCAGCGATTCGACGGAGTATCATTTAACGCGTGCCAGTTATCCTTCGCACGTTGCAGACTCCCGATTTCGCAAGAGACTCCTCTCCGTTTCTCCAGCTACGTTCCCTTTCATTTAAGAATCCAATTGTACTCTGTCACAATGGTATCTTTTTACATTGGAACGGTGTTGCGATTTGCAAAGGACAAAGTGCTCTGCTGAATGAAAAACGAAGCCAATTGAAATTGCTCGACGGGCATTAAGTAATGGATGTACTTTATGAAGTTGAGCAGACGGTAAACATTTGCGAACCATGTGACTCGAACACATTTTCCAAAGGAAGGAACGGTAATTGCTCGCGTTTCAACTACGCGCAGAGTTTATAAAGTACCTATAACTGCCCTCTGTTTCTTGCACAACTTAAAAAGCGATCCCTATCGCATGCAACGTGTATAAGCAATAGCAAAGCTATTTTCACTTGCTTTTTACCTGTTACGTCGTAGGAATATATCATGCGAGCCTGTGTCCAGTTTCGCGTGCGAAATGACAAAAAAACTACTTATCACCGACTGCTGTGTCAACTGCTCGAGTAATGTCCCGCAAAAACGGATCGTGCAACGCGAGGAAACTCATTTCGTTAAGCAATATGCACGGGAAAATATCAATTACAAATCCTGCGAGCTTCGATTGCAGTTGCAAGTTGTCTCAAAAAGCTTATTGACGGATCGCAGCGGAGGCAGCTGCGAGGCTGAAGCGGACGATCAGCTTCAATTTACCCGGAAGAGTTGCGGTGACTCGAGAGCCCTTCAGGTCCTTAATCAACCCTCTATAGCCTTCCAACCTCAAAATCTAAAACTGTCGAGCCAGCAAAGCGTAGACGCGACTTCTAATGATCTGTGTGAATTTACTGAAAAGAACTTGTGCGACAGCTGAAGACCACTCGAGGTCCTTGAGCACGCCCGTTCAACGAATCCTTCGGCGACTTTGAAGTCGATTCTACACAGTCAGCTTCGAAACAGTCAAGATTATGTGGCGGAATATACATCTCGGATATATACTCACCCTGGGCTTTCGACTGGTTTAGAGTTGGCTGCTTTATCAAGGACGTGTCGCGATCCAAGCTCCGCCGCGATCCTGCGTGCACTGCGACCGCAGGCAGAACCCAAGCCGGTTCCAGACTTCTTCCGTGTTCGTAAATCTGCGAGCGAGAAAGTTGCACAGCTGTCTCGGCACAATCGCCGATCTAAAGTGTAAGCTCGTCGCCTCAGACGTTGCTTCCTGAAGGAGCCTGGCCTGCCAGCCTGAGTCACTGTGTTCACACGTCGCTTCCTGAACCCCAGACAACTTCTAACGATCCCGTGAGCTGGACCAGCAGGCCCTCGATTGCTTAACTGACGTTTCAATTAAAGTGACGTGCTCAGCTTTGGTGGTTCGAAGGCTTGTAGAAAGCCGAGAACACTGGTCTGGAGCACCCACTCCTGTGGGCAGTGATCCATCGAGTCACATTCTTCAGATCCAGTTTGAAACTTATCTTGACCACTTCATTGTAGTTTGTCTACTGAATGCGGAGTTCTATGGAGCAGCCTACCCATTCGAAAATTACTATAAAATTTTCCAGACTATATTATATAACGAAACAAAGCTGGAATGCACGTATGCATAACAGTGAAGGCGAAAGGCAGGAGGAGGAGAGCAGTCGAGCTAGCGATCAATGTACAGGGAATGAAAGGATCAGTGAATACGATCGTTTAAGTTGCATGCGGCTATTCGAGCTGGTATTGGGTACAGGTAAGAGTCATCGTCATGCAACGGCACTGGTTTTCTATACACGCCTTCGAAAGGGAAATCACGAAATTTATCCGAAGCCGGAAGCGTGCTGCAGGCGTTGGCGCGCGCGCGGGCTCTGGGGAGCCGTGAGCAGCGTGAGCACATAGGAAGTAAGAGTTTCCCTTTCTTCGATTCGGTAAACGGTGACCGGTGGATCGTCCGCCTCGGCGCTTTCGATCGATAACATCTTCGATGACTGCCTCCGGGGCTATCAACTTCCTTACTTACGATGGAATTACCTTTTCTGATAAATGGAACTTTTCTCCATTTTTCCTGCATTGATTCTTCTTTTCACCTTCGGAGGGAGCAATTGTGAGTTAATTGCTGGGGGATAGTGAAGACAGACCGAGGAAAGTGTTGGGAATTGTCGATCGAGAAATTTTTGAAGCGACACGGGATAAGAAAGAAGGAAGTATTGACACGGAGAAATCATATATCCGGTAGTTAAGGAGATAACGAAGCTGGCTGAGATTTCATGTGCCAGACTTCCTAGACGCGAACAGCAGTTATTTAGGGTTGACTGGAAAAATGATTATTGGTGCAGTGAGTTCAGAGCAAAGTACGAGGTAAATCGTCTAATGATGCCACTTATCCAAAAGGAGTCCTTTTCTTCTTTCTCCCCTCTTTTCGACGCTTACGTAACGACCTTCGAGGCCCGCTTGCAAGGAGACTGGAGGATTTTGGAAAAAGGGGGTCATTCATTATTCATGTCCTTCTACCCAGGGTTCAGCGTTTCCATTTCTCCAAAACGAGATAAAATCTTGGATCCGCCAATCGTGGCGATGGGACGAGCGGAAACACGTGGGCCATCGTTAGAAGGGTACTCGTAAAACTCTCAAAGTGTTTTCCCGTGGCAACGAGTTCCGATGAATTTCGAATGAAAATTCGGGGTGGCGCGGCGCGATCAAAATTCGCCGGGGGAAGTAAATCTGCAGGATTCATCGAGCCCCGTCAAATAAATATGATATTTCCAAATGGAAACACATCGATGGCTTTCTGTGAAATTGGAGTTTTTATATGCAAAATATAGTTATTGACTGTTTCTTTATGCGGTATAAAAATCACATTTATCATCTACTCCATAAATTTGTCAAAAATAATATTTCTCTTCATCGTATGTCCTTGAATCTTATGTACCATTGCATGTTTAATCAAGCTTTTCTCGAAAACGTTAAAAGTCGATATACAATATTTGTGTCTTTCTTAACAAGTTAGAGTTCTCTCTGAGAGCCACTGTTTCGATTTATAATCACGTTAAAGCATGCCAATTATCAAGATAAGTTCCCCGTCATTTCCAAGCGATAATCATTTCCGTGATCGATAGCCTGTCGATGAATTCGCGATGAGTATAGGCTATATTTCAGCTCAGAATCACAGTTTTTCTGCAAGAACTGTATCAGGCGCCGTTTTTTTTTATCGCGATTATTTTTCTCGACAAACACGCGATTCCATCAGCCTTGGTAGCAACTGGAAAACTACTAAGCCGCGGATAAAAACACGTTCATCTTCCCTTTCCACTATAGCATGGCTAATGAATACAAATGCTTCAGAGATACCTACCTGGCCGCATACGTGGTCGCCTCAAGTTTCCTTCACCGAAAAACGTCGATGATTTCCAGTGACAAAGTTTTCTTATCTTAGAAAAGTCTATTTTGTGGATAGTCCAAAGAATTTTTGAAATTCTACGCAACCGATTCACTGGGAACTCAGAGGTCCAACTCCGTGGAATTTTTATTACAGTACCAACAACGCGTCAACGCTTCAATCATTAACATCTGTTAGATAATATTATTACACAGATATCGTAGATGATTACTCGATCATTATGTCGGTAGTGGCTTCACGGCATAATTTTTTCTAGTCTTCCTGCACGTCTCATTAATGCACATTGTATATCTTCTTAGAATTCATTCGACATGTTTACCGGTTACCCACGGCAGAAATTATACGAAACGGTGTACCAGTCGTTTAATAAGAACGCTGATAAAATTCCAGCGATCCAGGAGACGCGTTCGCGATGCACAAACACGAGGAATTGGACTTTGCACGCGCCGAGGGCGAGCGAGCTCTTTTCGCCGACGTCATTTACAATCGAACAGAGTGTCCTCGGGTTAGTAGTCCAAAGGACGATGGAGTTGGTGTCCTCCGCCGGTTTTTGTCTTTTTGGTAATTTCTGTATCATTATTTATTATTTTTCAATACCTGGCGTGGTATAGCCTTCGAGGTGTGAATTGAACTTCTGAATACTTCTAGGGAAAGTACTTACATTCTCGCATTCCCAAAGCTTCGATGTTTAGCAGAAAGCCATACAGCCACTACTTCCAATCTTTTAAACCTACAAGTCTCCTTTTCAAACACAACGCCTCTGCAATACACAGACGGACGCTACAACTTAATGAGGCTTAACCTAATGAATCAGCTAAGCCTGCTCTATCCATCACACCGTCCTAACACCCAATTTCCTCCACCACAGTATCCACCACCCTCCGCCACTTCAATATACCCTAAAACACCCGTTGCTGTCCACAGATCAATCAACATCCCGAAAATCGTTCGGCCAGACCGCCACCATTTATTCCGCCCTCTGCAATGAAAATCCCCGACGACCGATCACGCACCCTGACCCACCCCAACGCTCCACACACACACATACACACGCGCGCGCGCTCTGTCGCCAAGTTCACCGTCGATTTATTTATAAACACCCATAACCCGATCGCCGCCGCACCCTTCGGTAAACAAACATCCCCCTCCAACCCCTTTGGGAGGGTGGATCACAGATAAACAGGCCGCGTCGTCCCATTAATCCCCTGACCGACAGAAATCATTCGTCTGATCCGATCGATCGAATCGTTCCGCTCCGCTTATCGGCGCTGCCTCGCGGCGAGCACCGATGGCCATCGGTGCAGCGAGCGAGAAGGGAGGGGGAGCAGACCAGAACCGTATCGGGTAGGGAAGGTCAGAGCTCAAGCAAGCGACCGGGGCCCCCGACGCGTTTATATAGAAGGGAGGGCCGCGATTTGTGCATCACCCATTATCACGCGGCATTTTGTTTTCGCCTGACGCGCGTCCCACGCTCGATCACGCGCGCGGTCAGAAGCCGCACGATCGCAGAGAACGACGACTGTGCCGTCTCAGCAGGCGAACGTAACCGGTGAGTGGATTGTTGCCCAGTTTCCCGTGGGTTTCTGAACGGGCGGGGGGGGAAAGTCGCGGGACACTGCCGAAACGCGCCGGAGACGGAAGGAGGCCTAGGGATATTTCGTCCGGCCCGTTCTCGCCTCCTCTGGGAAAGGAACCGGTGAAGGCATCGCCGTGCTGATTCGATCGACGACCGATGGGACTTTCGCTCCGAGCGATTCCGCGAAGCGTTTAGCGACTCTGCTTTTGGGACTAGGTCACTGGGTGCGTTTGATCAAGGTGACGTTTGCCGTCGCAGTGACGAGAAACGACGTGAGTTTGGTAACGAGATTCTCGCGGCAGCTTGGTGAACGAGCGGCCGATCTGCATTGTGTTGGCACGTTCGTGGAGACAGTTGGGGGGGATCATGTTTGTCATCGAGTCGGAACAGTGAAGCAAACGTCAGAGATTGTCTTGAGGAGCAGAATGATCTTTAGTCAACGCTGTAACTTCTTTAGCTGCTCGACGGTACGGTCGATTTTAAGGCTCTGTGCAACACTGACGAGTTACGCGTAGTAACACACCAAGCTTCTTTTTAATTCTCTTTATCGTTCCATCGACGTTGCCCGTGACATTTTCGTAACACCGCTGAGAAATCTTGATACTTTCGAGGATACTTTAGAAACTGGTCCCCCCTTGCACTGCGCGCTTTCTTATTTTCTCGCTAACGAAGAGGTGACTTTTCCATGAATCAGGAGCTTGCTCTGGAAACACGGATATTGATTGAATCTAGAGGCTCTTTCTGTCGGGCAGTTGTGAAGACACCTTTGCGGAATGATAATCGCAAGTCACTTCGAGCCGAGCCTGTACTTCAGCGCCAGGTCTGCGATCGTCACTGTTATCGCCTCGTTATACCTCCGATCGATTGTACCGACCGTGTCGGGGACGAATAACGATCGCAGCCCGGCGCTCCGCGGAGCAGAAAACTAATCGTTCTAATTAAAAGTTCGCGACCCGCTCATTAGTCGCCAGATGGTTTTCGAAAGATCTCCGTAACCCCTTAACTGGGAATCGCGAGATTTCTCTATTTTCCGGACGACCAACTCGACATCACACCCCAGTTCCCAGCTTACGCCGCGCGGATGAATAATTTAAACCATCTTGTTTCAATTCCTCCCTCCATTTGCCCCATGAATTACTCACAACACCATATTCCTCGGCCCGCTCGTTGCACAAGTAATTCAAGGCACGATACTCCATTTGCCCACTCTATTTACTCCACGAACGACCTAATACCTCGTACTCCAACTTCCTGCTCCATCCACCGCGCCCAATCCTTCCAGCCTCGATTTCCCAATTTCCCGCTGTACCCCCCACTCCAACGACCTGGCACGCTACTCTCCAATTTCCTCTCTACGTGTCACAAATTTTTTGAAACCTCCACATATCTCGAAAACACCTCGAGACCTCCTGCTCTATCGTTTAATCCCGCTTGCCCTCCGTCGTCGAGCCAGCCAATTTCAGACAGTGCCGAGGAGAACGGTTCCTTCTCCCGTTTACACTTGGCCCATTCGATCGAGGCAGCCTCTCGACAAAAGGAATCCATCCACCTGATCGTGTTGCGAAAGGAGATCCGTCGCCTGGTCAGCATACGCGGTGAATCGTCGCCACGCGTTAGCCAGCGCGAGCGCGCGCGCGCCTCTATGGGAAACCGCCGAGTTTTGCCTTTTCGACCCTGAAGGTGAACCTGTCGCGCGTATAAGAGCGGCCCACTGGGCCCGGGGCCGTCGCATTTTCGTCCGTTTTTCGATCGAACGCTGGTCGTCGGGCCCGCTCGACTCGTTCCTGTCGGCGTGTCCCCTCTTCGGCGACTATTTGGCCAACGGGCCCGAGGATTCCCCATTCCTTTCGCGTCCTCGTCCATCAGTGCCAAGTTTCGAGGACTCGTCGGTTTCTGCGCCGCGTGTTACAGTCAATCCATGACTGATCGCAAGAAATTACCGCATGGCTGCTCCTTCTTTCGTCTTTGATAAGAAAACGCTTGAAGGGAAGAGGGAAGACAACGGGGTGATTTGTTGGATGTCCCCATGGCGTTGATAGCACGTGAGTAGAGGATGCTTTAATTTCGAGTGCGAGGGAATGGATGTCTTTTGAATTGAATTCAATTCCAAGTGCGAGGGAATGGGTGTCTTTTTAAGGAGGGACACCACAAAAGTATATTATTTTTAAGAATTTCTTTCAGGAATAATTTACAATTTTCATATGAAATTTTTATCACCTACCTTTAGTACAATGTCTTAAGAGACTATAAAAAAATAGACAAACAGAAAAACATGCATACATTTTAATATATTAATTAATCTTTTAGACCGCCACGCGCGCTGGTCGAATGTGTAACTATGAAACAGCAGATTCGAAATCAAATTTAACTTTTTTTTATAAACTATATGAGTGTGGTTTCCGTTGCATGTACGGATACTGTGATTGGAAACAAATTTTTTTAAATACGCTCGAAAAACTGTCCATCTTATTCGCGGATTTTCGTAACTTTTCTTCTAAAGCGCACCAGTTTTACAAAATAATTTGTTTAAGAAATTGGTACATGCAACGGAAACTACACTCATATAGTTTATAAAACAAAAATGAAATTTGATTTCGCACCTGCTGACGACCAGCGCGTGTCGGGGTCTAGAAGATTAATTAATATATTAAAATTGATGCATGTTTTTGTATTCTTTTTATAGTGTCTTAAGACATTGTACCAAAGGTAGGTAATAAAAATTTTCTATGAAAACTGTAAATTATTCCTGAAAGAAATTCTTAAAAACGGCTTACTTTTCTGATCGTCACAGTGGTGTTCCCCCTTAATTGAATTGAATTCCAAGCGCGGGGATGTCTTTTGGATTGAATTGAATTCCAAGCGCGGGAGGTTTGTAACTTTCACAGTGACGCGAACTTTAGATGAAGGCCCTTGATTTCAAATTTTTCGCGTCATCGCTTTTAAACGCTTCATAACGATACTCCTCGTTAGAAGGAAAGAAGATCGCAGACAAGTCAGCAAAGGAAATCGGGTTTTCCCAGTTTCCAAGTACCACTCCATCTCCCCTGGCCGTGGAGTTTGTATTTTCATTAGGACAGCCGCGAATACACCTGTCCCCAAGGCCTCAAGCGGCACGCGAATTGTTCTTGCAAACACAGAAATTGTCTTCTTCTCCTTTGTCAGTAGCACCGAGGTGGACCCCGAGTATTACTTTCCATTTCCGCGGCAAGGGGAATAGAGACGTCACGGTCAGACGCAGGACACCGTTTTTGCTCTAGAAAAAAAAGTTGTGCAGATAAGGAACTCGCGCGGTATGCAAATGGTATCTCTCAGTCCTCGGGGGGGGGATTTTTTTCTGCTAAGTTGATTGGAAATTGAAATCGGCGATTTGAAATTATAATTTCGCGGCGTGACGCATGTCGAGCCGTTCCGGCGATAAATGAGATTCATCGCGTGTTCCAGGCTAGCAAATATAGATCTCTCCCGAAGATACGATCTCTCCGACACTGGACGCGGGACATCACACTCCTCGTTTAAGAAGTGTCTTCGGCGTCAGGTGTTTTCATCTTATCCGCAGTAACGAAGTGTGCAATCGGTAGCGATTTAAACACCGCCTATGCGACAGTATTACCGACGCTAATGACGAAATCGTTACTCACGTTTCACAACACTCCGCCACCGTTCACTTCGCCGTCCATTTCGAGCCAAACGTGGTCATTGGAGGAGGTCGGTCAGCAGAGATGTCCGGATCACAACTATTCCACGTGACAGCGTTTCGGAGAACCCTGCGAGGAGAATGCTAGAATGCTTCCCGCAGCAATTCTGCTCGCAACTTTTCGAATTCCACCCCAGTTCCTCCGTATCGTTCGATCGACATCGGACGAGGCTTGTCGCTCCTCTTTGTGTTCATCGCACGTGTCCATTTCCCGCGAGGTGTCTTGCGAGTGTGCCAGCTATTTCAGCGGCCATGGCACGCTTGATACGCGAGCAATGTCTGCACGGTTACGTAGAAATGACACAATATCGACTGCTGCGAACGAACGATAAATTCCTGCGAAACTTAGGGCCGTTGGTCCCGTAGCTTCGCGCGGAGAACTTGATTGGAGCAGTGATTTGGTTGATGAAGTCGTGAAAGTCTGAAGTCTACTGGAATCTGTTAAATATGTCCTCTGAGAAGTTCCCTCGTAGTTTCCACGAATTCGTTGCTCTTTGAAAGATTTTCCGGTAACTTGTTGGTGGAATCAAGTAGCTTGGTCAGCGAAATATATTTGGCAGTGTTGGTCGAGGTCAGAAATTCTAATAAATTGTAGAGTACAGAAGCTTCTATCATTGATGATTGTATAGATAAAAATATTGCCCCCCCCCCCCGTAGGCAGAAGCGTTCGCCTTCGTCCATGATCCATAACCTTGTGTTCTTCCATACTTTCGCTTCGACGAAGCAATTTCGAATGGTAAACAGAGGCTCGAGCCATTGTTCGCGTAGAATGTAGATTCTAAAATATGTCGACGCCACTGTTGCAAAGGAAAGTCGATTGTGAGTCACGTGCGACGACGCCGTGAAATTGTTTTCAATAGAAGGCGGCTACTGGCTGGCGCAAGGCCGCCAATTAATGATTTATTGGAAAGCAATGAATTTTGATTAATGCGGGAGGAATAGATTTCGATAGAGGTCGATTCTCAGTAAAACTCCTACGTACCGTGAATACGTGAACTTTGAATTGAGCGTCGAGCTTACTACTTTTTTTTAATACAGCCATTGAACCCTGGATCGAAGTCAGCATTACAAAACAATCTCCCTTTCTCTGAGTACATAATTCCGTCTAAATTATCCGACAAACATTTCCCGTGACTTTCTTCGTCGCCGCCTCGAGAACCAGGTCCTCTCCTTATCGCGGAGCCCAATCAAAGCTGACGTAACGAACCAGTTCTGCGTTCTCCATAGTTGAAACTTCGAAACGAAGCTACCCTCTGTTCCTTTTGTTCGCCCTTTCTCTCTTGCTCCCACCCCTTCTCCGCCTCCGTCCCTTTCAGCCTTCCTTTTTGCCTTTCTTCTCGCCCATTGTAAGCCCCCGCCCCTCTTCTACCTCTATTTTCCCGTCTGTAGGCTGTTCCCCTTTCCACTTTGCAGGCCGAGCGAGGTACCCGGGTCATTTCTAAAATTGCTCGCACCTTTTTTCAATGAACGCGGGGCGTAATCAGCGCGACGAGAAGAACGGCCGCCTAGGAACGGATCTCCTTCTTTATACGATCCAACAATGTGGACAATAGCTTGAATTCCACTAATAATTTCTGCCGGAATACTACCGCCGACTCTATGCCAGAGTAATTCTACCGGAATTATCATTTCTATCAAGTGTCAGTGATTTGCTTCTCGCGGTAATAGTCGCCCAAAGTAGCCTGGCGTCCCCTGGAGACCCACCTTGATGCATTTAATTACTCGAAACCCAACGGATACCCGCTCTAATCACTTAGAACGCTCGTTATCGATTCTCTCTAACCACCTAATTACCTAATAACCTAATTCATCGCTCCTAATTATCCATTCCCCTCGTTAGAGGGTCTTAACTCCCCTCTGCTGCTCGTTCCTCCCGCCTCTGACCTCTTCAACCCTGGTGCCCCCTCCAACCACATATCCTGCCCCTCGCTACCCCTAATTTCCAGCCCCTGTTTCGCGAGAAAACGACCACGCGAAAAAGCCAGGGGTCGATGGAACCGTCTGTTTCGCCAGCGAGTTCCTCGCGGAAGGAAGAAGGGGGTTGACCGTCGTTTGGTCGACTTCCAGCTGTTTGCAGAGCCAACGATCGATGAACGGGCCGAGAAAACGATGGAAACCGGCGGGGACGCGTTCCTCGGCGATCGTTGGTCGAGCCCAGCAAACAGAGGGAATGGAATTATATTATCGACGATGGGAACGTTCACTCGGATTGCTCCCGTTGCGAAACGGGCGGCAGGCATTCTCTGATATGGAAAATTCTTCACGATTGCATAAGTCTCCGTCGCGACTGGCTTCCGCCCGAGACGGAAGGATGGTGGTTGCTTGTTTCGTGAAAAGGAACCGTTTAGGTTTAGGGGAATCGTTACTGTACTGCTCGAGGGATTCGCTTATCGATTCTGTCGAGGCTGATGCCACTGAATGATGAGCAGGGAATAGATAATTCTGCGTTTCATAAGGATGTGTCGAGGAATCGTTTGATATTCATCAACTTCCGATGTATGGCGCTTGATACTTGCTAAGAGATAGTTCGCATGAGTTGAGTGATTAACGAGAGGACGTCGAGTGACGTTGATAGATATAAATGAAAGGGTAAATGAAGTGTACAGAAGTAAATTGACACCTGGAATGATCGAAGTGAAAATGGTTAAAAAGTTAGCTACAGCTTCGATACCGCCCTCGCAACTGTCACTGTAATCGTCTACCCCCGCGAACGATTGAAGAACGATCGCCTGTTGCGACGTGAAATTACGCAAACGCCATCGAACAGCGATCGTAAAATGCAGGATTCGTATTGGCACGCGTTCAGCTTCTATTTCAATGTGTAAATAGCACGCGGAACCCCGGTTGGTCGTGAAAGTATCTGGCTTAGCCCGTTGCACCCTTTTCCCGAGCAAGAACTTGCTGGTCGAATGCCAATTGTAACGGTGGGTCGATGCGCCCGAGTAGAATTGCCCGATAAGATTTTGCAGGGCCTGAATGCAGTCGGGGAATAGCCTGCGCGGCCCCGCCATAAATTGCAATTAAAGTGGGAAGCAGTGGTGCGAAATTGAACTTTCCGGAATTATGAAAATTCACGAGGAGAAACAAGGATTCTACGCGCCCTTACTCAAGTTAAACTGCCGAACTTCCAACTGGGCTTGTTTTCCTCCGGGTAGAAAAACGGGGAGAATTAATGACTTCCGCTCCGCAACTTCGAAGCATCCGAAATCTTTGCCCCAATGATCTCGCGAACTCGGACGATCGTGCTTTCGTTTCGGCTGCAAGCTACCTACTTCTCCATTTACCGATTACCCCTGTAACAGCAGAATCTCAGATTCCACGTCTGCCTCCTTCGAATTCCCACTTTGATTACTTCCTACTTGGGAACTAAACTCCCGCGCCATCACTCCCGCCCGCGTTTACCTTTACAACTGCGGTCAAAGTGCACCCTCTGTGCCGAACTTGATTGCGTCTACCTTGGCCCATTACAGAAAGCGTAACAGTCTCGTTCGTTTTAAGCCACTAAAATCCAGGTCCTCGATTTCAATGATCTCTAAGACTTCCAGTTACAAACCACTAAGCTCTCCCGATCGTCCCACTGACCAAACCGTTTTACCGAATATCGACCGTAAGCGATATTGACCTAGGTCAGTACCCTTTCCTCTGACCCCAGAATCAGTATTCACGCATCTGTTCGTTGGACCTCGTTTCTATGTTCATCACGCGCGCTTTCGAAACCGACCAGGTGCCTTTTGTATCCGAGAAAGAGGACACCGGTGACCCTGATCCTGGAACAGGTTCACCTCGAGCCTAGGCATCTCCTTTTCGGAGTCGCCTGCACCTCGAGGTCGCGGATGGCGAAAGAATTCGACCTCTGGCAACCTTCAATTTCGTAACCATTCGTTTAAAGCGGAGTCGCTTAGGTATTTGAACGCGCAGAATCGGAGACAGAGCCGCGACAAGTGTAAGGTCCCTTTATGGCCAGCCGTGACGTTAATAGTCGGTGAATTCGTTTGCCGATTCGACTTGTAGCATCACTTCCGACGCGTCCGTCGGCACAGGTCAATCGCTCCAATCGCAGTTTTCCTGAGATTCATATCACCCAGCGGTTAATCAAACATTCGAGCACCGTCACGCGTGGAAATACAATTCCACAAATCATTATAAGGCTCGCATTCGTTCCTCGAAATTGCTACACAAAGACTGACGGTTTCGTAACGACCTCTCAAGCCGCATGCTACTTTTCCACCGATGAAATATTAATCCCGAGCTCGGTTTCGTTACCGTGACTTACGACTGCGATTAACATTCACGAAGGAGTTATTTGCAAATGTTACTAATAACCTTGAAATCATAAGCGAGTTCGATCAGAGAGTTTGCAAACATCTAAACAATTTTTCTCAGAGTATTTCATTCCTCGTCGCCGTTTGTTTGCAAAAGTCTGCAGAAATTGACCGATCCGAGGCACACGACGATGCGCGATACGTGACGCCTGAAACGAGAGTCGACTGTGTGTCGTTATTGAACATCGCGGGGATAGTCAAGTGTCGATCAAACACGAAGGAAAGGTTTGCATAATTGGCACAGTTTGCACGGTGCTTTTCATCTCGTTTGTCATTTGCTAATTGCCGTTTGTATTACCTCGTTGGTACCCTCTTTCCTTCGACTTATTCGAGGTCGGCGTTTCTTTCTGCAAACATTACCGTCGCGACAGATCCAATCGATTATTTATACGGATCGCGGTTGCGAATATTTGTCATGCTCCGAAGCCTTTCTCTATTCGAGCCAACGGAGAGAATGGAAAACAACGCTCACGTGCTCCGGTGTACGCGATCTCGAAACGCTTTAATCGAAGCGCTCGACGAGACGTTATAAAACGATTCTCCCGCTGCGTTATTGTTTCCCATTATTCCCGTATCATTCTCTCGGTTGTTACGTAGACGCCAGAAGCGGCGTTTCAGTCCGTCATACTAAAACACGCTCGAAAATTGCGTGTCACGATGGATTTACCTCATTTCCGGCCTGCGTCTGACACGGAAAGCGACTTTGTTCCACGCTGCTTACGTAAATCTTTAGCTGGCGACGATTCGTTCCCCTTTTCGCAATGTATTTAATCGAAACGTCCAGCACAAACGGCACGGGCATTCAAATCTTTGCCCAACCCACGCGGTACCCTTTTCTTCATCGTTTTCCTTCGAACCATTAAAGAGCGCAGTGTCTCCGTGCTATTTGTTTTATGCAAGTAGAAGAAAGAGCGCAGTATGAGCGAGTGTGATAATGTGTATCGAGTGGCAGCGCTGTGTAAACGTTCTGAATAGCCTGAAGGAATATTTGTCCTTGCACGAAGCTCGTGTGTCGAGATCAAGAAGAAGTGTAGATGTTTAGTGCCAATACAGAGCGATATTAAAAATGACGAATCAAATATCTACGAAATTGCTAAAGCTTTCATTGCTCTGGAATCAGTTCGACGTGGGTCCCAATAGTTCCTTAATAAAATTTAGATCTTCAAATATTGACGACTCTCTTAAATCGCGGCGTTAAAATTTCTGTTCGCCACTCGTGGACCATCTCGAATATTAAATCGCCATAGCGATTTCAGTGGTACGTGTGATGCACCGACGTCAAAACGTCAGTTTTCCCAGTAAAGCGATAACAACCTGCACGATTTCCGTGCGAGAATATCGAAGTGATAATCGTTAAAGAAAACTGCCCCCGTGGAGCGTTAAACTTCACAAGAGTCGCGCGCAGAATATTACGCTGCGGAGCGTTTAAAGAATGGCGACGAACGAATCGTAAGAATCTCCATCAGGAATAATGCATTTCCGATTACGCGACGTAACCGATGCATGCGAGTCGATCGTGAATTACGTTATCCGAGGAGCGTGCGCTGAATGGAAAGTGAGCCGAACGACTTTTCTTTCCTCCATTAGCAGCCCCTGACGCTTATAAATCGCCGCGTCGACACACCTTAGTCATTTTTATGGGGCAAATGTTTGCGATCGCGGAGGGACAATATTAACACGTCCAAGGTAAAGAATATCTTCCTGTGGGCGTCGTACCTTTGTCTCCATCTTTCTTCGCTCCCCTGAAAGAGAAGGAAGACACGGTTAGTGAAAAGACTTCGAACAGAGCCTGTTTATTGCGAGTAAGTATGAAGAAGAAGGTGTCCCCTTTTCGCAGGCGAATATGCGTACTCTTAGGCAAGAAGCATCGAAGAAACGACTCGAAGTCTGCAGGTTGGTGCGGAGGAATGCACCTTGCACGCTCCAGCTGCTACCACGTCATTAGAAATCGCAATTGCGAATCTAATCGCGTTCGCCTGGCCGTGGGGAATAAGAAGGAGGGAAGATGCGCCGTTCGAGAACCGTTTCGCAGCAAAGAGATCGGTGTTCTTGAGTCACGAGCCTCGCTCGGGCGGCATTATCACGAGCGGAGGATTTTCGCGAGCACGCGCGGCGGGTGTAATGATCGACCTGGCTAGCAAAGGGGCGGACAGTCGTCAGAAGTGGGCTTAATTGCGGTTTCAACGGCGATTAGAGAGATATCGAGCGGCGAAGACCGTTTTAGTTGATGAAGAGGAGCTGGACGTCACGTGGACTGTGATATATACGACGAAGGAGGCTTGTCTTAAAAGAAGATGACTCTCGGAATCTGCAGCTACGTTGACGAAGACGTTTGTCCAAGATTCTGACTGCAGTTTTGCTTTCAGTTGCGTTGACAGTGCGATTCTCGAGTGCAAAAGTGTCGGGTGGGATTCTCTTCTCGAGAGAAACGAACTGCTGGTTAACGTTTTTCTACGTTCGTGCGGGATTCTTTCATGCAAATGTAGTGGCTGGTTGCAACGCGCGCTTCTGTGGTGAATTGATGAGTTGAAATTCGCGAAGTTGTTGTTCCGAGCGAAAAAATTCGTTTGCAAGCCGGGCCGAGACGAAACAGGTTCTGAATATATTTCTACGATACCAGTTTCTCTTGTTTCTCCATTTCTTTTCCGCAAGGACCGGCGAGCGAGATTATTTCCCCGTCTCGCGAAAACATGATTCTCAAGTTGCCTCAACGCACAGTTTAGACTTGGTAAAGAGAAGGATTAAATTCTGCGTCGTTTACGCTTGCAATTGATTCTATCCCCCTTTTGAGTTCTTATCACCCTAATTGACAGTGTCGATCGGGGGTAACGGCAGTGTACAGTATCATTGTTTATCAAACTGCAAGCGTTACACCGGCATGCCGCGATCAGCGTGCTCTAGGGATTGATAAAACGCCTGCGACTGATAACAACGCAGTGCCTGCTCGACTTTCGAACTGGTAGCGTCGCGTTGTAATTCCCCGAGCTTCGGTAAAGGAAAAAAGCAGGCGTTCCATCGAAATTCGTAGTCCGACAAACAACTTCAGAATTGAAGATCATGAATTGAATAAAAAAAAATTAACTAGAAGCTTGGAAAGCGAATATTTCGCTGGAAGCATCGAAACGTGAAACAGCAAGAACGTGTGCGTGCAAGAGGAATTAGCATGCGAAAGTAGCTTTCGAAAATTTATTAAACATACCGCTTGCTACAGCTGCGAATATTCTTTGTCGATAATCGATGTACATAAACAGTGTTTCCGTGATCGACGATTGACTATCGAGAGAGGCGAAATAAAAACAACCGCGAACAAGTTTCTCGGCGGAGACACTACCACGAATATGTTGAACGAAGCTCGCCGGAATAACTAATTAGTTCCTTGAAGTGCCGGTGCAACTTTGCACTATGTAGACCACATTCAACGAGCTAGTGAGTCACAGCCACGACGAGATCGTGTTTTCTGGCTCGACGGATTACTCACCGATGCGTTAATTAAAAAGCTTGCGAATCGCGTATTCAGCTGTTAGTTAGCAGCGCGGATGGTCTAGAGAAAGGTGGTCAGCTGTTCCATCGAGGAAAGGAAATTGCGGGGTCCTCTTCGTTTCCTTTCATCCCGAGTTCGATTGGTATTCCGTCTGCGAAGAAGAGACGGACTGAGCGGGCAGGAAAATTAAAGAATTTTCACCATGGAGCTGGGAAGTTAGTGTCCGACATAGTAGATTAATTCCGTGTCTCCTTTTCTCTGTAGTTCTGTAAGATGATTAACGGGGATACAAAGGTAGATGATTTGTAGAGTACAATAGAGTGTGCGTGGAATGATGATGCTGCGTATTGCACGTGATTTTCAAGAAAATTTAGGTTTCAAATTTCATTGAGTTCCCGCACGTACAGCCGTCTAGGATTTTATTCACGCTGTCGTTCGTCACTCCACAAACTTCATTTATAATGTTTGTGTTTACGCCCATCGCTGGTGACGTGATTGGAAATGACAGATTCCGGTGACTTGTTTGTTTCCTGATGTCACAATTTACATATTCATTGATCTTCGAGTTACGAGTAATGCCGTAGTTGACTCATGATAAAGCGATAAGCAGCAAATCGAGAAGACTTCCCTTAGAAGCCTTGAATTCGTCTAATTCCAAACTATGGAACGTAATCTCGTTGTTCCCGTCAAGAGCACTGCTAAATATCGCATGTTTCACATTTGCAGCAACAATGTTGACCGACTGGGAGCAACTACCCTCGCTGAAGCTCGGGGACTTCACCCTCGAGTTCGAGCTGGGCCCGCCAAGCGCGGAACTGCAGGAAGTCGCGAAGAAGGAACTTCGCGAGAGCCCTGAATTGCAGAAGGAGTCCATAGCTCAACTTAAGGAGTTACTGAAAGGTAAAAACTATAAAAAAAACCGTACAATTTGTACACCTAGGATATCCTAATATTAGGAAGCACGCCCTAAGGTAGAAGAGTCGACGATTTAAATTATCCTTCAACGTCCACAGGTCAGAAAGACCTGAAAGTGCCAATAGACAACGAGGCCTGGCTGATCAGGTTCCTCAGGCCGTGCAAGTATTACCCAGAGTCGTCTCTGAAGCTCGTGAAGAGCTACTACAGCTTCAAGGTGAAGCACGCGAACGTCTACAACGGGCTGAAGCCCAGCCACGAGAAGAACATATTCGAGCAGAACATTCTGACGGTGCTGCCGAACCGGGACCAGCATGGGCGAAGGATGGTGATCATCGAGCTGGGCAAGAAATGGAAGCACAACAAGTGCAGCCTCGACGAGGTGTTCAAAGGGTGCGTGATCTACCTGGAGGCAGCCATGTTGGAGCCCACCACGCAGATCGCTGGCGCTATCGTGATTTTCGACATGGACGGGCTGAGCCTTCAGCAGACGTGGCAATTCAATCCCCCGTTCGCGAAGAGGATCGTCGACTGGCTGCAGGACGCGATGCCACTCAGGATCAAGAACATCCACATCATCAATCAGCCGTACATCTTCAACATGGTGTTCGCTCTGTTCAAACCGTTCCTTAGGGAGAAGCTTAAGAGCAGAGTGAGTTCGCTTGTTCCTTGGAACATTTTATATTAATCTTTTAATCAGAATTCTTGCTCGCAATGCCTCGTGCGTGGCGTAACGCTTTAAATACACATGGCGAATAATTTGTGTTCAGATTATCTTCCATGGAACGGATCGCAAATCGTTGCACCAGTACATCTCGCCGAAGTGTTTGCCAGAGTGTTACGGGGGGACCCTGCAGATTCCACGAGTGACAGGGCCGCAGTGGTTGGAACTGTTGTTACTGTGCGACAAAGAATACGACGGTACGCAAAGAGAATACGTAGACAGCCATTGGAGATCATATGCTTTTCTAATAAACGCAAATCTCTTTGATCATCTCTGTATCATGTTGTTAAACTTCTTCGACGGGAGGCAAATAAAACATTATCACAGATTTAACCTCAGTAGTTACTTTCTTCATTGTCGAATTATATAATCGTTGGATCAGAGTTAACATCGGATGTAGAAGGGTTTTATCGAACAAGCGGAGGATATCGAGGGAGCTCTCCGACTCCATCGGGATACCATTTTTTTTAATGATTTCCTTTTCCTGTTTTCAGCGATCAACTCTTACGGTTACAACAAAAACTAGAGTTAGGTAGGCTGCAACGTCCCTTCGAGGATGGACGAAGAAGAACGATTGTTCGTAGGTGCGGTCGCAAATCGGCAATTGCAACGATTCTCGAGCAAATAGGTCGGCTGTGGGTTCTTGCGGTCGATCTGCCGATCGAAATTCGGCGACCGAACCAGTCTACTTATTTAGAAATAATATATCTCCCTCCCTCGATAATTGCATTTCTGTATGGAACAGCAATCACAGAACCGATGCAGCGTTGCTGCGCTTTGATATTATATTATTACGAGAAGAGAAAAGATATTTATCTCGCGTTAGGAATTTATTCGTGCTGTAGAATAGTAGGCGTAGTTGTATTTCTAATTTTACCCGAAATAACATAAATCGCATTGTAAAGAACAGGGACGTAGAGTATCCAATAAATAGCACGACGTTTGTACGTATAATAATTCGTTAGCCAAGAGCTTGGACATCGCTTCTGAATTCTGTGAATCAGATGGAGCCCTCTTTGTTCTGTGACGGCTCAGAAGCGTTTCCGAATAAGTTACCTAGCAATTAAGTAGTTTTTTTTTTTGTTTAAATAAGAAAAGGGACTGGTGGCGTACGTTGTTCCCTTCTTCCAGAAGCTCCAGTTTTTCTTAGCCACTGCAAGAAAGTATTTGTAAAATATGTGCTTGGCGTTGAAAGGCGCGAGTAATGGGCGGTCAACTAGAATATACCTATAATTAGCCGATAAAATAACTAATTGCTCGTTGCTCGTGTTGCCTGTAAACTCTTCCGCTGAAGCTTCTGCGCTGGAAATTTTGCAACAGCAAAAACTACGGGCCTTCGACGATTTAAATTATTAAATCGATAGACCTATGTTATATTTTCTACCGTGGAATTGTTAAATATTTTTGTATGCTTGAACTTCACGATTAAACGTTTCCGTCGAATTCAATAACGATGCTTGTCGAAACTTTCGTTGCAAGCCGTTCCTTTATTGCACGCAAGTTATCACTAATAATAAAAGAATCTTCATTGCCAATAACAGAAATAGTTATATTCTCTTTTCGTTGTCACTTCGATGCGTCTGCAGACATTATATCCTTCATAACTGCGATTAACAATTACTCGGGTTACCGATATACAATTCCTTCGTTTCACACGTCTGCTGTAACTGCGAAACGGAAATCCACAAAACTGCTTCTCAAAAGAAAATCTTACAACGCGATAGTTACTCGTAACGATGCTAAAATAACTTATTTAAAGTTTCGAATTCTATGCTGGGTACCGATGCTCGAATCACCGGTGCTCCATCTCCCATAGCCCCCATTTCCCTCGTTCCCAAATTTCGGAAACGATCACGGAGGAAAATCGCGGTACCGCGATACCTCGACGCGTGCCAGAAGTTGATAACGAGTAGATCCACCCAGTTTCTTATCGCTTCGCGCTCTTCGTGTATCCGTGTTTGCTAGAAGCTGAAAAAGATGCAGTCGGAACCAGTAGAATCACATATTAATTAAAAGCAACGGCGAAGCATTTCTCATTGACGTTTCCGTTATCCTAACTGCAGAAACGATCGAACTAATCGCGAAGAGAATGACAACGCCGATTCATTCGATTATGTGAAAGAATAGGAGAAGATGTTCGCCGGACCTTGAGCAAGCCTCGAACTTCGATCTCGCTCGTCGCACGTAAATTTCCTTGCCACGTTAATTAGATCCCCCGTGACATAATTCACCGACAAAGTTTCACGGGCCCAATGATCAGCATTTTCTCGGGCGACCGTCACCGGGGAAAATTATACGCGATGGGATTGCGCAACGGAAATCTAGGCAGTTTAATAGTGCGTTGCAACGCGACACGGCTGTATGTAATTGCGAGGTTTTAAACGGAATACGGAAGGAAATCGTCGAGGACGGACGAGAGTTAAACGAACGATGCCCTAATCGATATTGGATAGTAGCTTCAAATGTTTAGTAACGAAGTAAGGTAAATGGTGGATTACCTTCGAAATCCTTCTCGAACCAGCAGAAATAATCGCAGATACCATTACCGATCGGGACGTTTGGCATGACGAGTTCTCCACCAAATTCCGTGGGCAGGCACTTGGTGCCCAGGTGGGAGGTCAATGACTTCCGGTCTGTGCCGTGGAAGTGAATCCTCTTGCGCGTTTTCTCCTGAAACACGTGGCTTCAATGCTCTGTGTTCGACTTGGGTTTTCAGTAGAAAGAAATATTCGCCACAGTGGAGATTATTGTTCTAGTTCGTGTAATCAATGCGTTGTACATACACGGCAATTAGAAGCAGCAATTATCGTATTCAGGTTACTGCTTTCACCTTGCCTCGTGGTTAAATGGCGGGCGGTGCGGAGCGAGGAATTATTTCATTAGCGTTGGAACTCTGTGAAAGCTACTTATCCCATGGGATTTCATTATTCTCGAGATTCATTCATATATTATTGACTCGATTCACTATTTGTCAATGTAAACTAGTATTGTTGTAGCCTCTCTTTCGTCGAGGATGAGAAACACGAGGCGAGGAGAGTTAACAGTACTCTGTATCCTCTCGGCAGTGTAGAGGAAAGAAGAGTCAAAGAGTGGTAAACTCTTCAACGTCAACATTTCTCACTAGATAATACTATTGCTCATCCACAACGATCGTGGCAGGTGTTTTCATCGTAATATCGCCCTGGGCGACGCAGCAGCCCACCTTAGAATCGATCGCGAGGAGAGGAATGTAAATGAGAGTGTTTAATGCTCACCAGAAGGAAAGGTTTGAACAGAGCGAACACCATGTTGAATATGAAGGGCTGGTTAACTATGTGGATACCCTTCAGACGGCAGGGCAGGCATCTTTGCACCCATTCTGTCACCGACGCCGCGAAGCTGGGGGTGAAATGAGTGACTTGGGTCAACGACAAGCCCTCCATGTTCAGTAGCACGTGAACGCCGGCGATCTGAAACAGAGAACGCGGCATTGGAGTATTTGTTCCATCCTCCGACGCTCTTCATAGAGCACGTAGGCTTTTTATCTACGAACTTGAGTCTTCGGCTCCGACATGGCCGCGTCCAACGACAGCATAACCGCTCGGAATATTTCATCGATGGAGACGATCTTCGGGTTCCATTTCTTGCCGGCGTTGATCACGAATATCCTGCAGCCCTGATCCGTCCTGTCTGGCAACGGTATCAGAATCTCCGAGGTCAGGACCTTCTTCTCGTTGCTCGGTAGCAAATTCTCGGAGTAACGCGGATGGGTCAGTCGGTATTGGTAGAACCTCTTCATCTGCAGAACGGGAAAAGGCGAGCGTGAAGATGATGATCTTCGAGGCGCATTTAAGGCTTGATAATGCTATCCACCGCGCTAGCTTCGAATTGTAAGTGGACGTATGAATTGACTTTACCAGTTCGACGGAGCTTTTAGGGTACCACTTGCACGGGCGAAGGAATTTCTGGTAGAACTCGTCGTCGTCTGGTAGGTGCAGGTCAGGCTCGTCTAGGAATGGAAAAGAGGAAGTTCGAAACGTGCTGTTACTCGGCTGCTATTGTTCGTTCATACAAGGATGAACGTTCATCAAAACGAATGAACATTCGGCGGAAATATTTACGCAACAGCTGTGAATTATTGTGGGTTGTCAGTTGTGAGTAGGCATGAAAGATTGGAGTTCGCGGGGGCAGTTTCGGTTTCTGCTACTGGATTTAGAGAATTCTTTAGTAGAAAGCATCTCTTGGTCTGCATTCTGTGAATATCACTCTCATCTTTCGTACAGTTTGTTCGATCGACGGGTGAGACTCGACGAGCAAGTACAACTTTCGTTTTCACCTGACCGGTTTCCAGCGTTAAACGCGAATTCACGTACACTGTGGCGTCTTGTTGAGCTATTTGCTTTAAAAAAAAAATATAGCGATCGCTATTTGTATTGTGAACCAGACCGTTTCCTAAGTAGTTACTCAATCTTGATACGGTTATCAAATATTCATTATTGATTTAATTAATCACTCCTTCTTTAATCCGTCTGATAAGAGTACTTTGTCCCGTCGAGCATTAGATAATTATTTCTTGCAGTGTTTATCGAGCTATCGATTAAAAACGTGATCACGATCCTGCCAATTCCATTTGATAATGATTATCGCTGGTCGATCTAAGCAAGATTTAATTTTCTGCGCGTTATCCAAATTTTAACCAAATTCGAGTAGGTTAACGCGAAACAAAGAAATTTTCATATTATCGAATGTTAATTCGTGAACAAAAGCTATCACGATTAACATTTAGCATCGTTTTCTAATGTACGAAAATAATTGATCATAGAGCCACAGAAATCGTTCCAGAGTTCTATAAAATGAATTTTAATGAACTTCCTACTATCTTGCGTCATTCGATTATTTCTCCTTCCCAAATGATGTCATTTAAATTACAGTAAAAGTTGCCGAGGGACATTCTGATTAATTGATTAACCAACTTCCATATCGATTTAACAGATCTAGCTTCTCACTCTCCCATAACCGACCCAATGGCATTAACCCTAAGCAAAGTCTTTTCTCATGCACTCCTAAAGCTTCCATTACCATCTTCACCTAACAATTGCCTTTTCCTTTCACTCCGAGATTTCCGCTACCACTTTTTCTTACTAACCACTACCTCTCCCTTCCCGCAATCCGTAATTGCAACCATCATTCTCTCTACTTCCTCGAAACCTTTGGAGTTCAATTTAAATCTCATTGACCAGACTCAATTGCCATTTGACAGTGCCATTGGATGGCAAGGTGAGCGATTTTCGAGAGACAGTTACCTCTGAGTAGGTCCCTAATGCCCTGCAAGCTCTGCTGAACAATCTCGTCCGTCTCCCTCAGCTCCCTCTTGGCTTTCTCCCTGTAATACTCGCCCCCATCGTCGAATTCTGCCTTTAACAGGAAGTTGCCCACCTTGAACTGCGGCACCTCCCTCAGCTTCGTGATCGTTCCCCCGGTGATCTGCTCCCCTTGCCTCTCCATGTCGGAGGAACCCTTGACAAGGCTGCCCCTACGTTTGCTAGGAAACACCTCTATTTGTCGGACATACATGGTGAACTTCCTTGGCCTGGTACTTTACCGATGGCACGCCGACGACCGACACTGTTGCTGTCTTTCGTCAATATATTTTTGCACCGTCTTATCTCGTCTCAAGATCGCTTATCACCTTACGGTCGTACTAGAATAGTGATTAATAGAGAAGACAGAATGTTAGATAGTAAATAGGCTATTAAGGGATCGATGATTCGACATACACATTGGAAGCTGCTCGGCACGAAGTGAACCAGCGAATGGACGAATACAGATGAATTTGTGAGAAATTTCAGAACGCAATAAACTCTGCGACAGTACGTTCACGAGGAAACGAGTAAGTTCGGAAGGTAATTCGAAGGGAATAGGTTTCTGAAGTGCAAGGGAGGGTGTATAGAGTTCGGAGGAGGATACACGTAAGGATGAAAAGCCTTGAGATTGAAGATGCCAGTTCCGTGCATAAAAAGGAGCTAGTTTCTTAAAGAGCAGTGGCGGATTTAAGAAAAAAGGCCCAAGTGGCAAACGTTCTGAGAGGCCCATTTTTTCGGAAAAATGAAGGGGTAGTTTACTAAAAACAGGCAAAGTGTGAAGCTAAAAACAACCTATACCTAATCATAATTTTTTTTTGGTAATGGGGCCTGCGAAGGCTTTCTGCTCAGGAGCCTAAGCGTCAACTGCTTATCAACCGCCCTGTTAAATCCGCCACTGTTAAAAAGTAATATTTTTACCCATCTCTGCACGTATGACTCGGACACTTTCCCCGTTAACAGATCATCGGTCACCGGCGATCGGCAAGCAAACGCACAAAGTAATCATTGTATCACTTTAGCATTCGTAGGCCTTGTCAGATTTGTGCTCTGAGTAACGATTCATTCTTGGTGGAGATTTAGTAATTATATTAAACAGTAGAGATGGGACTCGAGGTTGCTTGAAGATAACTGTTGAGTCTTCTCAACTGTCCCAGCTGTTCTGGCCTCTGTGTTTAGTGTGCTGTTCTTTGGCGTATAGTGTTGTGCTCGGCTGCAGTGTTTCCATATCACAGTGGCCTGTCTGTACCGTTTACACCACGATGAATCTCCGTTTCACGTAGATTCACGGGCGCGGAGCATGTCTGACGGGCGAGCGCGCGAGTGTCGCCGGAACGTGTTTGGTATCCGGTGTCATAGAGGCGATTCATCGCGATTCTCTGTTTTTCCACGTCGACACGATACGACTCTATGCTATATTCGCGTCAGATTTCTTCTTCGATCCCTTCTTTCTGTCTCCCCCGATCGATTAGTCTGAAGCAACAAACGGACCGACTGCTTCGTTGTTCTTGTTTGTGGGCGTTCGGAGGTGTTCGTGGAAAGTGTCCGCCTGATTGTGTGCGCAGAGTGACGTCGAAGGGTGCAGTGTGCAATGTGCGATGATGTTGTACACTATGAGAGGTCATTACAATTAGCGGAGATTCGGAAAGCTGCGATGTCAGGGTTTCTCTGTAGCGTGGCTTTACATTGGCTTCATTGTTTACATGAGTTTTGTTTGATGTACGTAATCCTGGGCATCGGCGCCTATTTAGTTCTCGTGATTTTCGACTGTGTTCATATTTCCGACTGTGTACTGTGACGCGTGTTTTGCAGGTGAATTCGTGTAGTTTCTGGGAAGTTTAATTTCGGTCGGTGTGCTGGGACGATTCGGGATGATCGCTTTCTACAATCGAAACTTTAAACGACAGAAAAGTGAAAGTGGAAGTTTAGAGTCTGGCAATAGAGCAAGTGGAATCATTTCACTTCGCCTGACAAAATTTCTTGTGTCACTCAGCTTTCTACATACACATTAATGTGTGCCACGGGCTGATAGAGGATGAGCAATTTTTTAAACAATGCTACACGTGTCTGTTCTTTGTTTGGTGGACAAGTCACTTGACGTGTCTCTGACTGTTCTATCAACCATGACACTGAATCGTACAAAGTGCATCCCCTGCTACGTCTATTTATGGTTTGTGCATGGCCATCCTAATCTACATTTCCCTGCCTGATAAGATATTGGGGTCATTCTATAATTATTTGCAAAGACTCGATTTGAACAAATATCACTATAATTTCTGTTCAATCGTTATTAACAGTGTATCGCGTTGTTTGGGGAGGTATGAAGACTGCTGACTGTCAATTAATCGAAATAACAAGCTTGCGTAGTTGGATGCTTTCAGAAGTTTCAAGTCAAAAGTTTACTCACTGGAGGGCTCGAATGACGGAGAAAGTTCGTTTACTCCATTTCAATTCCCATTTGCGGCTCTTACGTCATTGTAATTTCACATATCTACAAGTTACTCTCACCCACTACATTACATATTCAATAAGAAGTCCTGATCAATTTTTCCCCCGAGCTTTTACCAAACAGAATGCCAGCTATTTTAAAAACCGAAGTTACACGATTCCAATTTCACTAAACTGTATTTAAAGCCCAGCACACCGTCTCGACACTACCTGTAATCTAAATCCACGGCTCCTCAAATCTCCACGAAATCTCGACAACCATGATCTCCAATCGTCAAAAATCAACCTCCACCAGAAGAACCAAAGAGCGAGCTACAGTTTGTACGTTTAATGAAATACCTGAGCAAACCAAGCAGGATCGCCGAGCCTGTTTCTTCTGGAAGCCACTTAAAAGGAGCCTCGAGTCTTCTTTAGGATTAGTGAGACGCTTCTAGCGAATCTACCTGCGATCAGAATTACTTGGGAAATGTGTTTTCTCCAGCGGGGGATGGGTCACAGTGCCTCTAGTGTCATCTCACGGTCTCGAGTGAGGAAACTCGCGGTGCTCTGGGAACGAAAGGTCGTCGACTGCCAGGCACATGAAGAAGCGGAGGAGAGAGAAGGACGAAGAAAGGCGGGATCGGCCGCGGTGGAAACAGGTAGCACGCGAAGGTGGAACCAGCGCGGTCGAGGGCACAGTGAGGACTGCTTCGGGCCGAAGTTGTAAGTTGGAAATCGTCAGCGGCTCTTCTCCCACTCGCGGTCGCGGTTCGTAACAGTGGGAAGGACAGGGGTCACCCTTTGTCACCATTGCCTGTAATGAAATTTTAATATCTATCCTAGGTGTCAAATGTCGGACGTTACAGCCGGAAATTGACATGCTGGTTACATTATGTTTTACATTTTCGCATTTCACTACACATATTGCAACAACCACGGTTTTGTGATTTTTCTCATTCATTTTTTTCCTTTTTGTTCTGCGTTCGGGAGGGGGGCGATGAGTATGTACAGAGCATTTTTACGAGCAATACGCTATTTTTCTTTCGCTGATACAATTTAGTTTGAAGGGGGTGAAAAGGAGAAGAAGGGTTTTGGGGTTTCCATCTTCCACGGACATTTTTGTTGTATTTACTCTTGACTAGGAGAACTTTATCGGTGATTCACACGACAGTTGATCGTATTGGCTGAATTGAATATTCTTCTTTTTGTGATATAGGTATGTATGTTAATAAGCCCTAATTCAATCAGAACGCTCGCAATTTCATCATGTCCCTTCCCACTGGTTTGCTTTGCTTTTCAATTTGATTGAGTTCAAGAGCAGCCAACCGTGGCGCAACGTTATGAATTCCTCTACAGTTGCTTACTCTTTATGAGCGTTTATTATGCCCTGCTTTCGTCCTGTACTCCAAACCGGGTTGTCTCGAATTGCTCCGTGTTGGGTCAAATTTGAAAGTGCTGGGGCGTTACGTAAATCTTAGGTACTTCCGAGCGTTTAATTTTCACCGGTTTGCGTGGAATATAGTTCAACCTTCCACGTATTTCCTACATTCTCACCCGACCTCATAGTTCATTTGTTTTCCGCGTCAAAAATGCATAATTTATGCTTCATTAACACACAATATCGAGCAGGAATAAATGACCTAATTTAGTACAGCAGACATACATCTATTTATTAAGAAAAAAACCGACTTCAAAAAAATAAGGTTGCACTAAAAAGTAAAAAATAATTTTTTCCCTTATTTAATCTACGACTCTCATATTTTTTAATGATGAGGCCACCGACTTAAGAAATATGGGAATCGTAGATTAAATAAGAGCAAAAATTATTTTTTACCTTTTAGTGCAATTTTATTTTTTGAAGTCGGTTTTAATTTTTCTTCAATTTTTTTATTTTTAACTTTTTAATTTTATATATATTGACGCAACATGTTAAGGAGATATGCGCGTACGAATATAAAATATTAATAATTAGGTGACAATAGTCTTTATTATTAACCAGAACTGGTAAAATATTGGGCCAATATTGATGCAATGTAGGATGGGCATCTCCCTCCTTCGAATAAAAAAAAAGATCATCACAATCGGTCCATATGCTGAGAAGTTATGCAGGGACAAACATAAAAAAAAATACAAACGGGTCGAATCTATAACCTCCTCCTTTTTGAAGTCGGTTAAAAAATCACGGCTTCGATAACTGAAACGACGTAACAAAAATATAACATTTTCAGTTCTCTGCCTCTAATCCTTTAAACATAACATCATCCACGTGTGCAGTCATTATTTCTATATTAGCTTTAATGCGACTTCGATTTCATCATTCACTAATCCGAAATCAACGATTCGTTTGCATAACGGTGCACTTATCACATAATTCACGGAAATTGCATTGCCACGCATTTTCCATCCCGAATAAATGCATGTTTAACTACGACGGAGATTACAATTGTAAAACAAAGACGACGGCACGTAGGGAAAGCACAAGAATAAGTTTCAAAGCGTGAAAGTTGGACGATTTGAAAACACCTGGCTTGTGTCATACTAGATACTCACATCAGGGTCAACTACATTTTCCAAATATTCAATTCTACTGTTTTCTTTGAAAAGTCATTCACTTCTTATACGCGGGGCACAATGAAAAAGTTAGAATTTCGCGTGCAAGAAATTGTAGGATATAATAAACACTTAAACATGCAAGCGATGATCTACCAGGTCAACACTCTAACAATAAACAATAATAGAAACAAGGATTAAATATGGTTGCAACGACGGTCTGGAAAACTCTACGTGTCTTAAGGTCATTGATGTCAAATTGTTAGCAAACCCAGTGGTGAAAGATAGACGAGAAACCGTCAACGCGTTGCTAAATCGCTCATAAACGGTCGTCATGGAATTGGCACACTTCGCGATGTTGTAGATATTTGTACATACGGTAGCCAACCGAAACTACCTATGCATAATTCATCCGGGTTGAGGAACTGTAGAAGGATCAATGAGTTCAATTTGATCTCCCGGTATTAAGAGGTCATGCCTGCCTGTGAGTTCTGAGAACACATGTATTTTCGAGATTTTTTTTGGAAAAACTTGAAGACTTTTTTAAATAAACGGTTGCGTATTCGAAAGTATATGTTTTAAGGTTTTTGTAGTATTTTTTTCAATGCGATATATAAATAAATGAAAGAATTATGGGCGATCTACTGGCAGCGTTTTTTAAGCACCTTGCAGTGACCACAGAAACTTCGACGTCGCCCATTTGAAATAAAAAATTCGACCAAATTTAGTTAGTATATTGGATTATCTACTGCTCGATCGTTCATTATCCCGAAAAATTAATTTGTTGCAAAATGGCGGCTGTTCTTAGCAAAAATATCGATTTTCGCCATAGAATCACATTTTTCATTATTTTTCATCTGTAAAATAAGAACTACACAACGAAATTAAAATAGCCACGATCGGGGACTAGATAATGTAATATACTAACTAAATTCGATAGAATTTTTTATTTCTGATGAACCAGGTCAAAGCTACAATGGACATCGTAAAGTGCTTAAATAAAACAACGCTGCCGGGAGATCGCCAATAATTCCTTTAGTTATTTGCATATCGCATTGTAAAAAATACTAAAAGAACTTTAAAACATATACTTCCGAACACGCACCGGTTTATTTAAAAAAAGTCTTCAAGTTTTTCCAAAAAAAATCTCGAAAGTACATGTGTTTTCGGACCTCACAGGTAGAAATGACCCCTTAACGAAAGAAGTCGCCTCAATTAGAATCTCCTTACCTGGGGAGCATTACAATAACGAAGACAAAGTCGACATCCTCTGATTGTGACAGCCAGAAACGTGTAGAATTCACGCGAAGAAGAGCGTGTATTAATCGAGCGTAGAATAGGACACAAATATCTCACAGGAAATGTATGGAAAATAGAAGCAGAAGAGGGGAGTTCCCCTATCGTCTAAAAACGGGGACATTTTCGCAATACTAGCTCTTTTGGGAAAATCTTTTATAGTTTTACAGTAACAATTATCTTTTGTACAAAAGTATACAATTAATTATAAACTCTGTAAGAAATATACAACGACAACACGCCCGTGGAGCGTTCCAAGTACTTTTTATCTGTACAACCGAGCGCCACCCCGATGAGGGATGATCATCAGGACAATTCGAGTATCTTGTTCTACCACCCTGCTCTCAGTCTATTCGTTCTTGCGATATCCGTAAGTGTTCCATTCTAGAAAAAGAAGAGAAAAGCGTGGACTCCAAAAGAGGATGATTTTGCTGTTTAAACGAGATACATATTGCTTGTAATCTCAAGTCTCCCGAACTTTCAAGGTGTCCGCGTGTTAAGCAAGCCTTCTAGCGGGGAGAACGAAAGAATTCGCCTCACCTTTGATTTTGTCATCGACCTTGATCAGAGCGGGATACCAGTCAGCGCTGGTGTAATCGAAGTCGGGAAGATCGCCCCCATAGGTCTTCGGCAAGTGACTTGGTGGAATATGAGTATGGAGGGTAGCCATTTTGCTCCCATGGAAGAACAAACGTTTCTTCAGCTTCTCCCTGACGAAGGGCTTGAACATCTGCCAGACCATGTTGAACAGGAACGGCTGTTTCACGATGTGGACCTGAAATATACAGAAACGCCCGTGTACTGCACTAATTACCGTTCCATTAACACTCTAAAGCGCCAGGCGAGATAGGATAGGAGCCCTCCGTGTTGCAAATATACTTTTAGCCTCCTAAAGGTTTCTGCTCAACGAAAATGCACGGGAAACGTGCCAAAAAAGGAGCTCAAGAGTATTTGTAAGGCAATTTACGGACCTCTTTGAGACGCAGAGGCATGGCATCCTGGATGAAATTCAAGAGCTTCATGCTGAATGATGGCGTGAGACCCATCACTTGCTTCATGGACAGCCCATCAAAGTCCATGATCACCACAGTTCCATAGATCTGCGGAAATAAACTGCTTTATACGATGAAGATAACCCTCTGTTCGATTTAAACGTTGCAAATTAAACGCTGACGAATTAAAGCTTGACGAATACCTAATATGAAGCATAACGAAGTAGCCGCGTAATAGCCAGTGGAAAGCTAGCCTCGTCGACAACAGCACTAGTTTACAATAATTTACATAACGAGGTAACCACGACTGCGCACGATTTTCCAACAAATCGTAAATGGGAGTCCGTCTGGCGAACATGTTCTATTCCCCTCGGAACACACTTTCGTGAGATACGTGGCCGCGCAAGTAGTTACGGACACCAATGATCAGACGTCGCAGCATCAAAATCGAGTCGATTTAAGAAACCAATTACCGTTTTCTTCTATTTAACGATATTTATGAAACGCCCCCTGTATTTTTTTAGTCGTTCTGATCAGCTTACCTGGGTTTCTGGTTCCAGCATGGCAGCGTCGTGGATCAAGTAGAATAGCCGAAGGATCTGATCGGCGCTGACTTTGGCGGGGTCCCAAGTCTTTCCAGAGTTGACCACCAGCACCCTGCGACCCTTGTGGTCCCTGCCCTTGAAGACGTTGACGACGTTGTGCTCGAGGAAGGCCACCTTCTCGTCGATCGGCATCAGATTCTCGAACAGGGACGCGTTCTTGCTCTTGAAATCGGCCACCCTCTTCATCAGCTCGTACGCGCTCTTCGCGTAGAATTTGCATGGTCGTAGGAAGATTATGAGAACGTCGTCGTCTGTCTTAAAATAGATGGTCTTGTCCTCTGCAAATAAGAGGGCCGGAAAACAATTGAGGAACACGGTCATGGGAAATCGTAACTCAACCTTTCAAGACAGTGACCTATAGTCGCTGCACAACCGGCATACATGAATGTGCAACGTCAATGCCAAGCCGCGAATAAGCGATCGCTATAAGTAATTAAGACCGTATTAAAGCCGCGGAGCAAATATTTATTTAACGAACGAGCAATTATTTGCCTACGTGCATTCTTACCACCTGATAATCTACAATGATACATTTATTTAGCTACTTTCTCTCGGCAAACCTCCATCCCTTATCTTGTGTGCCAATGAAATGAAACAGAGACCCACTAATATTTCTCCAGCGCATATAAGATTGATCATGCTTGGGGCAAACGTTTGCCATTGTGAGCTGCACTGTTAAAGGCAACCATTTGGCGATCACACGCCACCTAATGTGCACTTAACTGCGTGAATTGCTAAAACATTATGTATATGACCTGATAGTACTTTCCAATTGTTCTTGCCCTGATTACATATTAATACCTGCGAATACCCATCAGCTGTATATCGAATACGCAAAGCAATTAAGAATGATAGTGATTAATGCCGAGAAGGACGATCAAGAACGCTCGTTTCGAGAACCACAACAGCCACGTAGGATCGAGCTGTCCTCGCGTGGCAGCTAAGAAGGCCTCTTCCGTCGGAAATCACCTCAGACATCCTCGTTAAGGAAATTGCAACGATCTCTATTTGCCCATCAAAATTACCCATGGAAGCTTTACACAACTAAGCCTTGGATCGTAACATGGGACTGAGGGAAACCGAAAAAGGAGTGGGAATCGTGCTGCATCGCAAGGCTCGTCCGCTGTTGGCTGAACTCATCAAAGAAAACATTAATGAGAGTCGTGCAATTGTAAAATCAGTAAAGATCTCGAAGGCTATTATCTCCTTCTAGAAAACTAATCTAGAGACCTGGTCCTCGTGACCAATACACCTGACTCTCCTAACTCTTACTCTCTCTCTCTACTCTCCCCAGAGCACTAATCAAGTACTACTATTGCATAGCTGCAAACCCAGCAGCCAGAACGACATAATTGCAGCAACGGCTACCGCTGATCGAGGAATGTAGCCTTTAAATAGGAGATATCAGCCACAAGAGTTATACCAACGCACAGTGTGCTTTTCAGTCGTAAATTACGCAATTGGAACATTGTATCTTTATAAATATTTAACTACTTAGGACAGTGTATCGCTGATTCTTCGTCGACAATCGAGCATTCTCCAGCGAAACCAAAGTTCAGAGAATTATTGAATACATTCCACGCCTCCACACAGGGCGTGTATTCATTTCCAGCGTGCTTCGCACAAACTGTATTCTAAATAAACTCACAGAAGAGCTTCCTGGATATACGAAGTCGATTGAATGAATTCTCAAAGTCATCTGCCACTTCCTTTCCCCAGTCTCGCAAATTAGCTTTTCGCGAAGGAGCACCATGTCCGGGATTGTACTACCAGTAACCAACTATCTCGTATTTTTCGCGAAGCTTCCCTCCCTCGATAAGAATCGACAGGATTTCTCGGATAAAGAACACAAATTTTCTCAGTGGAAGGTAAACCGTGGAACAATGTACTATAACTGTCTTCCTTTGTCGTCGCTTAAGGGACGGTATCGGCATTATCAGTGTTTCTTCGCCAGTGCAATGAGAATGTTATCTGGAGTGTACGGATCTCAGGTTCTCTTTGTGCCATCGAGGGTCAAGGTCCGTGCCCGTTATCGGCCCCAGATTCGGGATCGATCGGCTTATCATCGATTCCCGATCGTTTCGGGCGCACCAGCGCGGCTTGTTTACGCCCGCGGGAATTATTTCTGATCCAGGGATTCGAAAAGCCGTGACACCAGAGAAGCTGAAAAGAGAAGGGAAGTCCGAGCCTGGCCGGCGTGATAACGCGTTATCAAAGAAACGAGCGTGACCCTAAGTTTAGCTTCTGATGCACTCGGAGCTGGTCGAGATAGTGTCAATGCTTCGATGGAATTCAAATATAAACACCGTTCGTTTTACATTCGCCCAGATCTCAATTCTGATTTCATTTTTTTCATACGATTTAAACTACCTCGATTAAATACAGTTTTACCAGGATTTTTGGTTAATCTTCCAAGAGGCATTCGAAAGAAAAATGTCGCTCCCGGGTTACCTCTTCCCTTTTTACCTGCAAGTGAACTTGGACCGTGCGTACAAACTCGCCAGGTTCATTTGTCACTCTTTTATATCCATACTTCTCCTCCTTTTTGTGATTGTGATTGAAATTAAGACGCTAAACGTGCCTTTTCACGTTTGAAGTACGCGAGTCGAAGGAATGTTTATAGACGCCACGTCTTTGATGAACGATGACTTCACGAACGAACGGTCGCCTTTGTTAGAAGTATTGCTATTCGAACAGCGAGAAATTATGCGAAGATGCTAATTCTAGGCGAGTGCGATTAGAAACGGAAGTGTGCCACGAAAGAGTAGCTGGGGACACGAAAATAGGAGTACGTAAATCGTGAAACTAATTTCATTCATGCGACTAACAAGTCTCTGAAGCGCTTCTAAATACTGTCAAACGCGCGTGTCTCCGCAGGTGTGAAAACTGGCGTCGTGATCCAATTGTTCGCTTGCTTGCGAACGATAAAGCTCGAGGTAGATTAACACTGCTCTCAGGGATTTATCGTCAATTAATTTAGTATAGAAAACGCGCGATAACAATTTATATAAAAGCTAGCTGTTAGAAATATGGTACATTAGAAAGAATTTTAACCTTTTCGAATATTGAAATTTTACTGGGCTTGAAGACGCAAGACGACACTACAGTAAATATTTTTAAAAACAGAGATTACCATCAAGAAGCTTCAAATTTCATGAAAAATAAAGCAAGAAAATATCAAATTCTTCGCGCTTGGTAGAGGTGCAGCTTAAAACACCTCAAGTATGACATACAAGTATTGTCAATCATTGACAGTTCATCTACCTAGAAATTGTTCTACAAGAAGGAAATTGGAGACAAGAAGCTGATGGTCTCGATCGAAAACAATCTTCAACATCGACGCACAGGCAATCTAAACATTAACAGAAACTCACCCTCCAAGTATTTCTTCAGCTCGATGATCCCTTGCTTGACGTTCTCCTCTGTCTCCCTGAGCTCCTTGAGGGCCACGGCCTTCGCTTCCGGGCCCGGCGGATCAAGTTCGAGCTCGAATGCCATCGTTCCGGTTTAGGGGACGATCGAATACCGATTCAGTGCGCGGCAGCCGAAGAAACGGTCCTCGCAGCAGGACGACCACGATATATCTGTGACCCGATATATCTCGCACGAGGAGAAGGAGGCCTCCTCTTGTCCACCATCTCGATCCAATCTTTGACCGCTCAAAGTCCAATCGGCATGGCGGACCGATCCCGTGGCTGCTCCAACCACCGATTTCGAGACGCTAGTGTACACCCAAAGATGAGACACAACACTGCCGCGTCACCTGATAAAGAACAACATAGAAGCGGTTTGCTCGGCCACCAGGCTACCCGCCGATTGATAAGCATCCATCCACGCAGCAAGTGCTCGTGGACAAACACGGGATAAGGCGAGCGGCGATGGTGCTTCTTTCGAGCGACGACGGGCGATCTCGACGATGCACCCTGCAAGGTAAGCGTAAATATCAGAAGATGCATTCGACGGCTCTGAGAATGCATCCAAGCTGAGGGTCCAAGTGGAAACTTTCCTTCGCGATAGAAGCCTCCGACGCGCGTGTTTCTCTTTCACTTTTATTCTTCATTTTGCGGTCGATAAGGGGCGGCAGAAATTGAAACGCGCCATTTCCGTGCAATTTTATCAATGCCGGATTACGTAAAGCAACGGGGGTTAAATCGCACTGCGAGCATCGACGTTGTCGATCATTTCGCGTTTCCTCGTATCTTGCCACGAGAATACGCGCTCGTGAGTATCGTTTCTTCATCCGTGGTTCGCGCAGGCAGAGTAACAATTACGGCAGTGAATTGCTACCTGGGACGGAGGACGATTGGGACAGGATGACACGGAGTAATTTGGGTACGCTCGATCTCGGTGGTTCGAGGAGTTTTCCAGTGTGAGGGAGAGCCATTCGTGATTTACGATGGGTATGGTGGTTCAAGGATGGATTTCTTAATAACAATACAGAAGATAGTAGTGTGTAAAGTAAAACAAGTGATTTTTATCTTGAGCCAAGTTTGACGCTCTGCGGGTACAACACTGATGCAGTGCAAGCTAAATTTCACTTTATCAGATTAGATTACAGTTCATCGTTTTAATGATTCGTCATCGATGCTTCGTTTTTGTTATTTTTAACGATTAGTTCGAACGGCGAACAATCTTATTATTTAATTCGCGAGATTAGCGCAATTGCGGAACGCGAGTAATTAAACGGAGGATTTCTGGAAATTAAAATTTGTTGACGATAAAAATTTGATTATTTTCCCTGGAGAGAAGGACAAGGAAATTGTCCGGGGATTCTTTGCGATTCGATAACCAGTAAACAAATCGTTATCGAATGAAGATAACATGTGACAATAATAATATTATATAACAAATTGTAATCTGTTTAATTCAATGCATATCAATTCGACTTTGTTTTGCGCAATTTGATTAACAATCTTATCGTTGCACAAGAAATAGTATCCAAAGTGACTTATCGATAAAAATGATATTTCGAGTTCCAATCGATCGCTTACAGTTTTACTATTCTCTTGTGACTGAAAAATGTGTCATGCAGAACGGTATCGTGCTTTGTTAAAAAATGACTTCCGCGATCATTTCCTTTTATTTGTGAATCTCTTCGTCACCCGCTTTCAAAGAGATAAGAGAAGGATTAAAGTCCAATATAATAACATCTCTGACTCCGTGATGTTACTTTGCGAATCTTCTGATAAACAATTTATTGGTGTGCTTATGTAGCAAAAGAATGTATTTGCAATTGCGTTTCAAGGTCCACGAACTGGCCACCCAAGCAAACAATTTGGTGGTATAACAGGGACTTGGAAGTATTACACAAAGTTTGCCCTTTAAATTGAAATAAATGCAGGCGATACATTTTTCTATTGAATGAAAGAAAGTGATTTCTAGAAAACGTCATCACGAAGTTTTAAGCACCCTTGCACTTCTGCAAGGCAACCATTTCACAAAGAAATTTTGGAATTGAAAAAGATATACACATACAATCTCTTATATCTATATACTTGTTATTCCTTTCGCCCTCTATTTGCAAAAAAAGAAAAACAAACAAATAATCTTCCCATTGATCGACACCTTCCGACAAACCATGAAACTCGTAAGCTCATTCTATTGTCCAGCGTTTTAATCGTCCGTGACACTTTTCAGGTCCACGGACAAATACATGACCTCGATAATATTAACGTAAAATGATGAAAGACTAAATACGAGCCACGAGCATAATTTTACTCCGTTCTCGTCGACAATGAACGTGGCTTTTCATTTATAAATACATACACAGAATACTCGACAATCGTGCGCGGCAAGATCGAGAAGCTTCCTCCCCTCCGACAGACTTTCGCCACGTGCTTGAGCACATGATGCACAATGCAGACGCACGCACATTAAAATGCAGTCATTCATACCGAATGACATTTGATCTGTCAGTGCATTATCGCGATGATGTGTACTGATATTTTATCTAGAAATAATTCTTCAACGAGTTTCCGATATTTCGGCGCATTGTTAGAAGCGTTAGAAGGTTAGATTCGAATTTCTGCGTCGCGACTTGCGCGCATCTACACAACGCAGCTTGTGGTCAGTCACATAGCCGCGAAAACCTGTCAAATAAGAGATGCTTCTTTTCGCCACTTTATAGGTCGAGTCTAATACAATCCATAGATCATATCACAAGCATCTAAAAATTACAGACCTATCCTCTTCATGGTGAAACGCAGAAAAGCATCGTATAATGGCCAGGCCCTCGATTTAGCATTTGAAGCCAGTGGGACGAGTTCATTGCCGCCCGCTGGATCCATTTTATATCCATCCAGTATCGAAGAAGCTCGCAATTTCCGATGAATGCAAGACACTGTAGAAACTCGTAATCACTATCATTTCGAGACTACAATCGCACCAGTTATAATTTATTTTCTTACTACCGTTTTTATCGCGTGCACTTTCAGCAAATGATACCGCGATATCGGAACCGAACAGACTGAGGACGTTAGTTCTACGTACTAACAATGTCTACGCAGATGGCGCCACCAGCTAGACGCAATAGCGATTTAAATAGCATTAAAGGTATGGGGCGCAAAGAAGGGAAAGAGGGAATCGGTACTTCGTCTCGACTATATTAGTCGATCTTTCTGTAATCCTAAGTGCAAAAGGTCTTCGTTATTCAGAAAAATTATGTCACGGGGGTAATGTACTTGCGAGAATCGACAACTGTTCGCAGCCATCTAGCGACAAAGTCTATAGATATACCCGCAAATGACGGATTGTCTGTGTGTTCGGAGCATGTATAGTCCGGCGCGAGTTCCATAAAGTTGTCGTGTGCGTCTTGCGAGAAAGACGGCGAGAGCGATTAAAAGAGGAGGAAGGACCCGCTGTCTCCCACGATCTTTGTTTTTCCCGTGTGTCGCCGCGTACGCACGGCGCATATCAGCGTTTTCTGCGGTGCCGACCGTTCCATTCGTTGGCGTTTGCGTCGATTAAAAGCTGCGACCCGAATTCCTTCTTTCGTGGATGTGCAATTTTTCCTCGAACAGGCCCACAAGTTTCGTCAGCCAGGCACGATGTCGGAGGACCAACCGAAGTCTCCGATCGACGGTATTCTGCCGTTCCTGCAGAGCGTGAGTTCTTTCCTCTTTTACTTTACGCTCGACAAATTCACCATGTCGCTCCTCGACCATCGTCACCTTTCGATTTCTCCCCTCGGCGGGCCGAAACTGCGGGGATAGACAGCGTTCCTCTCTACCTTTTCGGGCCTCACCGAGACTCTCGTTTTCGGTGCAACCGGCGAAAAAGTGTCAATGCTGCAGCGCTTGGCGCACATGTCAATCTCCGTTGACTCGCGGGTCGATTACACTTTATCAGAGATATCTGCGTGTTCCGTGATACGATTTACGTAGACTGACTTGCAACAACAGCCGTCTACCAGAAACATCTAATAAAAATCGACGAATAAATGTTTTCACTCCCGTTCTATTTTCGTTCCACGCATCATCATCGATTCGTTCTACGCCAATGCCGCGTTTCCACGGGTTCATTTTGAATGCCGCAAAATCCCTCCTAGAAATCGATCGAGAAGTTTCCGCTCGTTCAATGTGATTCGGCGATTATTTCGAACGCAAAAGCCTGTCCCCTTGAAGAAATTATTTGTAATTCATCGCAGAGGGTTTAACGTACGAATTATGCACGGTTATGGAAATGTATTCTTAAGTACGCGTCGAGTGGTTTCTGTTAAATAAAGTCTCGGTGTTATAGTTGCGCTCTTGCCACTACATAAGTATTTTTATTTCACATTACATAATATCATCGCGGCTAGTGTATCGAAAGCACGAACGCTTAGATTGAATTACAAATCGTTGCAGATCGAATGGAGAGATCCATGGCTCGCTCTATTATTGACTTTCCACGTCGCGGTTACAATGACTGCACTAATGACGAGGAACCATGCCAATTTTCAGATTATGTTATTTCTCGCTCTACGTAAGTGCATTTGTTTTGCGAGCTAAGCAGTCTACATTCGTTCAATGGTATTACATTCTAATGTCTGCTTTTTAGTACTCTTGGTATATTTCTCTGAAAGCATTAACGAAGTTGCTGCGTCTAATTGGATGTGAGTACCATAGAATACGAACTTGCTGAGACAGATAATATACGTATTTATAAACTTTCCGCAGGCTCTTTTCAAGACAACAGTATTTTGACTCTAATGGGCTTTTCATATCTATAGTATTTTCTGTGCCTATCTTGATGAATTGTATGATAATGATTGTAAGTAGACAAACGACTCGCCGAAGTTTACGACAAACCTTCGTAGACATATTTAGTCGCATAAATATAAAAAAATAACCGTGCTTATGCCAAATATACGCTTGTTATCTTCATACTTTTAGGCTAGCTGGCTTTATCAGTCCAGTCAGTTAATGACCAGCCTGAAAAGAGCCCAGTTGAGGCAGCAAGCGAGGAATCGGCAAGTGGAAGACGAATCCACAAGCACGAATGGCACCACGGCGAGGGAAAAGCAGGAGTAACGTTTCTAGTCAGGCGACGATGAGTGTAAAAAGTAAAAGAACAAAGAAAAGAAAAACAAACGAAATTGTACATTAGCACGAATGGGTGATAGCTTATTTTTACCATGAACGGAATGGTACGCTATGGCGTTGCAAAATTCAGCGAATGTTCTTCGACAGAGGTAGCGTTTCTTTTTCAAAAAGGTACTGCCGACATAGCCGCCGCTGTAATTCATATTGAAGTTGACCAGTTGAAACTGTCGATAGGTTGTACTTCCAGTCTTGAGTCGTGTGTGTGTACAATTAGAATGCAAATGCGAAATTTCAAGAGGTTTAACTTATTCCACAATTCATTGGCCGCTCGAATGGAAAACGGCACGCAGTCCGAGAATTATGAAAAACAAAGTATGTGATATATGAGAGGATATTATCTTATATTAAGGTACATTCCGACGGTTATTTGCTTTTATTTTAACGTTGAATCATTCGTTACGAATCGAAGTGTTCTTAATACATTATCAGTGTACTTACTACCATAGCACGTATTGCTTCTTTAAAAACGATTATGAAAAAAGAACGGCATAATTAGGTAATAATGGTTCAAGTTATATGTATCATATATATACACGTATGTATGTGTGAATGAGTATACACTATTCCAACAAAAAACAATGCGGCGTTAATCAAGGGGGGTATTGCACGTATATTGCATTCAGTCAGCGTCCTTGAGTTGTATATTTGTGTAAATCAAAGAACATTTTCTTGCCGTCGTAATATTTAATGCGCGACTAATCAATTTAAGTAATAAAATATTTCTTCTTAAAACTGTCTACTTTCATTTTCCATTATATACACTTTCCCGAACAAAATTTTAGTAACGGACGACCCTACGCCACTCCCTACTTGAAAACTGCGATCGATATATCGAAATGTTCGATAAGAGGCAGAGTTCGTCGGGCCGAAGCTGCACTGATGGAGTCTTTTGTCTTTTGGTTTTGTAGTTTCTAGAATTCAGAATTTTAGACGCCACGCGAGACGCAGTGAATCGGAAACATTTTTATAGTTTATTATAGTTTTTCTAGTTATTCTGTTTATAAATACATAATATTTTGATTATTATTTTGTGTTTTCTTTTGCATGCCACCAATATTACACATATTTCAATTCATTTTGTTAGAAACAGGGACGTAAAGGACCTTATATTTTTTAATATTACCGCCACAATACATCACAGTGACGTACAAGCATGTGACGTCAACATTGGCTTCGCATTGGGGCCACTTGGCTGGTTTGGCGCTGGCGTCAGTTCACGGACACTACCACCGCTCCTGTAGGTGTTTCCCCCTCCATCAGTGCAGCTTCGGCCCGACGAACTCTGATGAGAGGTAAGTCGCGTAGCGTACATGCATTGTATACAACATGCGTATGCGTGAATACTCGCTGTCGGATTATCATTTTAAAAAGAAATTCGTGGTGTTCTACACGATTCGATAGTATTCCGTTGTATCGTGAATAATATTTTGGTATGAAACATGGGGCTTCCTCGATCGTGCACGCTTTTAAAATTAGTGCGTCGAAAGACCGGCGGAACCACGAATTTTATCTTCCGAAATGCCTCGGAAGGCTCCAAGGCCTCTGCGTGTTCTACACCCGATATTACGAAAAGTAAAACGCCGAATGAGAATTTCAAGAATTGCGATTCGCTGGGAAACGTCGCGCCTAAGAGTGCAGGTTATGTTGATAGGCTAACGAGCGACGTTTCTATAAATACCGATGCAAAGAACGAGAATAAAGATTTAACGAAAATGATAAACAAACTCAAAGAGGGGTACGATATGACACTGTTAGGAAACGATGTGGACACGATCAACGACGCTCTGGAAGACATAAATGAAAAGCTACCAGGGCCGCTGGATCCCTGCAACGAAGATCTTTCGCATATTGGGCCTTACACGACGGCAACTTTCAATTTTGCGAAATTTGCGAACGACTCTTATACGATTCAGCAGTTAGTGAAGCTGGGAGTGAAGTTGTATAAATTAGAGAAAGACAGAGATTTAGTAGAAACGTATCTAAGCCTTGATTTCGATAAAGACATAAAACCCTATATAAGATTTCTGAATGATTGTGGTGTAGAGCCGGAGAACCTTGGTCAGTTTATCACGAAGAATCCTAAAATTTTTAAAGAGGACATGGACGATCTTCAGACGAGGATAAGGTACTTAAGAGCCCACAAGTTTAGCCCCGAATTAATAAAAGAGATAGTGACCAAAAATCCTATTTGGCTGTCCTTTAAAACGCAAGAAATAGACGGCAGACTGGGTGATTTCCAACACACGTTTAAGCTGAATGGTTACCAGGTGAGGTGCTTGGCTGTTAAATGTCCCAGGCTTATAACATACAATACACTTCATGTAAGAGAAAACACTTTCGCCGTGAAAGAGGAAATGGGGTTCGATTCTATGGAGATGCAGCTCCTTCTAATGAAAGCACCCCGCTTGTGGATGTGTGGTAAATATCGAAGATACGAATCTCGGATCATTACGATAGATTTGTGCGATTCGTTTACACAGAAATATCTTTTATTCTGCTTTCAGCTAGGAGCAGAATAGTGAATAGCTTTGATTACGCTCATAATCAAATGAACTTACCACACGCAGTTATATGCATGCAGCCCCAGATTTTACTTTGTAGAAGGAAAAGGCTGCAAGAAAGGCATCAGTTTCTAGTAAACCTGAAGAGAGACCAGTACGATCCTTTGAAACCATTGTATGTGTCGCCATTGGCTCTAGCATCTGGCACTGACCTTCAATTTTGCATGAACGTGGCAAAAGCATCGATCGACACGTACAATATGTTTCTAAAAACACTGTAACTTTGTAGGAGTAATTAATGTAAATATAATAACATTACCAACCAGTATCTGTAATTAGTACCTTCTTCCTGTTGCAGTACAATCTTTATTGTTCATATACACTTTTCTCTTAACTGTTAGAGTTCCTTACACACGTTTAATAGATCTGTATGTACAACTTTATGTATATCTTACACAAAATGTTCAATCCATCGTGATAGTATCATCGGGGTCGGTATAAAAAAAAACGGGGGCCTGCTTTGAAGTGTACAGTTTCTATGTAATTACGCCAGCCCAGTTACTGGACAAACGTTCGAGCCTACTTTGCAGCATTGATGCACAAGCTCGATCGATCGCACCCCGCGGGAATAAGCTTTCGGCGCCGTATAATACTTTTCGTATCTATCGATTCAACCTAGATTTTAATTGTACTTCCCTAGCTCTATCTTCTTCTGTATTGCCCTGAGCGAGTGGTACAGCAGCGAATCGATCAACCCGGCCACCGTGAACACACCGCCGATGATCGCGCACGTGTTCGTCGCGAAATGGCCGAACGATTTCGCCTTCTCCGTATACTTTACCATCAGCGGGCTTAGCTCGTAGCTGAAGAATATCCCCGGCATCCCTGACTCCCCGCTGAAAGGCGACACTTGTCTGGCATGCCGCGTCACGGAGAACTGATTCGTCAGTAAAGTCGAGCCGTCGGCCCGCACGTAGGTCGTGGGCACGATTTTAATGTAATGATGAAACATCATCGCCTCTGGAAAATGGCGAAAACAACGAAACACGTTCAGATAGAAGTTCAATTGAAACGGGCACGTGTCAGCGCAACTACGCAGCGAGACGAGGATCTTGATGGTCGGCCGCGTCAAAATTGAAAGTGATACGACTTTCGATTAAGTCCGGAGGACGTTGGAAACTTGAATAGCCCGCGGACAGAAGCGACATCGCGGGGAACGGAAGCAACAACACAGTCGCCTTCTGCATACACATCAAGAGTAATCCAACATGGCGCCTTCTTTACGGTACTTGGCTGGTGCAATGTGTTGAAGGAATCGCGTAGGGGATTCAAAAATTGTAATACAAAGCGAACTACAACGAGACGGAGAAACGGTTCGAGATTTTACTGCGGACGCTTGAAACGTGAGTGATACCACCCACGAATGATAACGAACTCATTCTCCTGTGAAATACACGTTTGCCGTGCGTCCGGCTACGAAAGGACAGGGAAATCAATTATTTTTTTCGCGGCTAGAATGTGTCCCACAAATCTCACGTTGTTGAACGACAGATCGAAGCTTAAATTCACTTTTGCTTTCTGTAACGAGATAACAGCTCTTGATCGCGACATACTGAATAGGTTAAAATACAATGTATCTTTATCTGTGATGTGTTCGTAGATTAAAATGCCGGTCGTACCAGGAGGAGCGTATCAACAATCGCCTTCGTGTTGGGACAGAATGAAAATGGGCTTTATGATTGGATTTTGCGTTGGCATGGCCTCCGGCGCTTTGTTCGGCGGATTTTCCGCGCTTAGGTATATATTCGTGTGCAGAGGATAAGCGATATTCGCACGGACACTTTATGTTCGGATGCTAATGGAACGGTTTGTTGTTAGATATGGAGTAAGAGGAAGGGAATTGATAAACAACGTCGGGAAAGTGATGCTTCAAGGCGGTGGTACATTTGGTACCTTTATGGCCATAGGGACTGGCATAAGATGCTAGTACTCGGAGACTGTTACGTTCACAATTTAGGATACAAAGGATTATAATGTAAGAGTGCTTTGTTGATTTCTTAATAAAATATTTCTAAGCAGCAAGGACATACCTTCCATCGCGACGACAGTGGTATCATCCATGGGGTTCGTTTTTCCTGGAATGTTCAGGCCGAAGCTTAGATGGCGAATCTTGTGCGTCATATTGAACTGAGTCGATGTATAAGGTTGAAGATCGTGCACTGTGAGCGTCAAATAAACGATAATACTACTATGTAGTGTGCGTGCGTGCGTGCCAAGAATTCCGAGAGACTTACCATGTACATGTTTAACGGAGAAACTATCGCCAGGCGCAATGTGGAAACTTCCCCCCACTCTATTTACCTCCATATATCCGTGGATCTGACATCCTTGCGTAAAAGCAGTTTTCATTCTTTCCGCCGACTTGTCGTTTTGACACTGCTTTATCGACCCTGGAGCAGGAGCTGCCCAATTTTTCTGCCTGTAGGCTTCTCTCACTTCCTCGCAAGTGTTACAACATCTGCAAGGTTAATCCCATCGAATGTATAAACATCCTTTCGTAATACGTTTCACGAATGTCTGTAATTTTATTTTTTACTTGTGCGTGTCGCTAGCGGCTCCGTAACAATCCCCACATGTTTCTTCGGTAGTGCTTTCCACCGTCTGTATGAAATCGCAGTTTACTTAATACAACTTCCCGAGCTAGGAGCGCTTAAATTCGAGTACACGAACGATGGATAATTTACTTACCTCTTCCGTAGTTTTGCTAAGCGCTTTTGTGTCAGTAATGTCTACAATGAAATAAAAGATCTCGTTACATCGAACAGTAGTTTTTCAGCGATCCTTCTAACGTTACATACCTGTCCTCTGTGGATCTTCTATGGCTTTACCGTGTAAATCTAATCGCGTCTTAAATATATTATGCTCTATTTGTAAATGTTGTTCCCCGGTTGTGTCCATCGCGTCTATTGACAAAACTGAAAGCCGCTGGGTTTAATACCATTACTCGGCAACGAATACCTCTCGCGAGACGTACACTTACGATCGCAAGATATCGTTGGAACTATTATGTCCAGATTGATTCTCAATTTAGAACCCCTCGAGGTATCTACGAACAGTTCTTCGCTTAAAGTTGGCGTGAGGTAGTAATTCACTTCGGACAGAAACAATATGCCCATGATAATGGTGCTGATGATCGTCACTGAAATCACACAAGCATACACCGTGAACGTAGGCAGGTTATAAGCATTATTTACGGCCGATCGAATGTAAACAATAGGCAGTGAAATGGTCGACGATTTAGGTGAATGTGTTGCGCGAAGGCTGAAACGATAGCGCATAAAGCGATAATAGTGACGATAATTCTCGGCGATTAGAAATCATAGAAAGATCCCAGTTTCTTTAAAAAATCCCAACGAGTGGGGTTAGCCGCCTGTGATCGTCGAGTCGCGGTACCTTCAAAGCAACGATGGAAAGCGTCGCGAGAAATTATTCGAGGCTGTTCTGGTTTCGTCACGAATCCAGAAGCCAGCGTATTTGTAAATGAATTCATAGTGAACGTGTAACGGTAGAATTGACAGACGGTACACGCGTAAATTGTGACACAAGTCGAACACTTTACCGACAGCACCACTGAATGTTCGCACGAGTATGTCCGCTTCTTCGCGCACCTTCGGGTGCACGTCCAGTTGCCGCAATATCTGCATGTTTAATTAATTAAAATAAACTCGTCGACGCGGGACAAAACTGTGCTCGAACTGCACTCGGCGTGCTGACTTTTCCCGCAACTGGTACGTGACAACGCGACAGAGCCGGAAATGTGGCAGACGTCGGAACGCCATTGGCCGTCTCCGATGCATCGAGTGCATCGCGCGACCAATCACGTTCGTCGAGCTGGTGCAGCTGGTTTATTTAAACTCGCGTCCTCTGAAAGCCTGCGCTTTATCTATTTAATTGCTTATTTTTCCAGACTGCGATACATTTTTAGTTCTGGAAAAATCGCTTTAGTGTTGCGAAGACATTGTTTCTGAACTTTTGTTAATAACTTCAAATATACGATCGTTAGTCTTTCTGACTTTCTAATTATTTCATAGAACCTGCGGAACAACCACTAGCGCACTTGCTCTCTTTATATTTAAAACTGTTTTTACAGTTGCGATCCATGTTTGTTATGTAAATATTAACATTTAGATTGCTTAGGTGTCGTAGCAAGTATTAAAAGTTTGTAGATAAGCTTGTATAACTTTAGGAGTCGTACAAGCGAATGCAACGACCTGGTTTTTTAAAATTTTTACTTTCAGACTTGTGCTTATCTGGGGAGTGAATAAATTTGTTGCTCCAGTTGCATACAGAGTCGGATAGGCTGGATGACTTTCGGGGCAGGAAAAATTCGATTATATCAATGAAATTAGCCGCAAGCAAGACGACATTGAGGGACAGTGGGAATGGGAAGGGGGTCTTCTTAATTCAAATTCGCAACAAACGCTCGATAAACTTTATTCTTCCGTGTATCGCGTGTGGCGGGGTCGGAAATTTCGGGTAATACGCCCGTACAGCGTAACGGTCGTAGTTTCCGCGTGCGATACGTGGTTTAGCATTAGAAAAATCCGTGTCAATTAGAGTCGCGTGGTTTCTTACGTAAAACTCTCGAGTGTAAGAGAAAAAATCTCGCCTCTCGACATAGTAGGTCTTCGCCGCAGGCCTCCGTTTGAAGGGCTGCGTTATTAAGGCACTCTATGCCAGGAATACGTTCAGCGTGCACGAGCGGTACAAACAGGACCCATGAAGTACGATAATAATGCACGATAGATATACATGTCTATAAAATAACGAAAGTATCCCTTACTGTAAACAAACGTACGAACATGTATGCAGGCTCCTGGTTCGAGGAGGAAATTAAACCCTAGGCGTATCCTAAAATTAATTGGACGGCGGTCTAATGCTTACATTAATCGACCCGCTCGAGGGCTCACGGGTTTTCGCCTTGAACGGCGCGGGGGAATGTATAAAAGAATTATCTGTTTAATTGCGAGAAAGAAGTCCGATCGCGGCTCGCTCAATTCTCCTTTAACGTATTCCCTTCGACTACTTTTCCCTCTCTCGTTTTGATTTCGTCGTGTATTGCCTTCTGGCCTCTGCAAGATTCTTCCATGCGGTAAACTATAAAAAGCTAGCTGATTTTGACGGGGGGGAACGGGTCGTTTCGTAAACCTAAAATACAGTAACGTAAATGCTATGATTGTACTTGCTAGATACGGCAATGAAACTTGAAATTGTCGCTCAGACAGTCTCATCGACCTTCGTAGCCAAAATATCTGTGGAAACAGAAGAAAATGGGGAACCATGGTTCGGACCGTGTCCCGAGGTTATCCTCTTATCGTTAGAAACGTTAACTCTCTCTACTCGCTTGGGACCTCGTCCATCGAGCCGAGTGTATCATCAAATTAAAGTACCTATACATTCGACCGACACAATATACAACACACTAGACTCTGTATACACATAGTACGACCATAAAACTGCAATATTGCACGACAGCACGATGCCGTAAATGCAATCGCAATGACGACACGCTCGACGCTCGATTTGAACAAGTAGACCTGCGGCTAGACCTGGGGCTCGTGCCCCGCGGATAGTAACGATTCGCAAGCTCGTTTCTCGCTCGGAAGCAACGAGCCTCCGGTCTGCGACCACTTCCTTCCCGGGCTGATCGGAATCATGGTTAGTAGATCCAGTTCACTGGCACCCATTGGTGCTCGGTGGCCAAGGCGTCCAACGCGGCTATCACTTGTCTGAAAGTATTGTCAAAGTCCTCGTTCACGATCACCAAGTCGATGTACTTCTCGTAGGCGCGTTGCAGGGCCGCGGATTCCTCCAACGTGGACTTCAGATCGTCCTCCTATTAGCCATGGACAAATTGGATGTAACGTTGTTTCGTGGTGAGACGAGGCTTCGGGTGCGTTTCATGGCGATGCGTGTTTTATCACGCGTGCAGCGAGTGTTTGATAATTGAACAGGTGTTTTAGAAAGAGTTTGTTAACTTTGGGTCCGTTTGTGCTAGTATAAGTAGGTGGCATTTGGTGTTTGTACTGTACATATCGTCGGGACAAGATTAGTTAACTGGCCAGGGCCACTGAAGGACTGTCTACGTCTGAAAATTGTGAACTGAAGTGATGTGAGAGTAGGAATAGACAGGCGGCCTGGGGAGCTACTTAATTTCGTCCCGATTATAGCGATGCTCTGCACATTAATCTGGAGATAACAGTAGACTGCCAGCGACTAGCTACACATCTACGAATAATTGCTCTACAACGGAAACCAAAGACGCTAAAAATTCATGCGATACAAACCTCGTACAACGAAGCAAGGGACTCCAGCGTCCTGGCTCTCCTCGAGCTGTACCTGATGGAACTCTGGCGGTCAAACTAGCGAAGCCAACATCAAATACATACGAAAGATTAAATAAAGAACGCTACGTCAACTGGGGTAGAGTGGGCAGAGAGATGTTCGAGTAACGCAGACCAAAAACAGGGAGCACGATTTCGATACGAGCTCGTTGCGTACGCACGGCACGAATTGCCATGGGACCAATCGATCGATGGATCGTCTCAGTCGAGCGAAAGTGCATGCGATACATTTGCAGTAACTAAATTGCACGCTTTTACATGAACGATGGCAGACAGTCTGGCAGGCAGGGGTTCGAAAAGGCTGCGTCGTAAAATGCTTTAACGGCAGTGTTTGTTTCGAGCGCAGCGCTCGCCACGGTACACGTTACTCTGCTTTATACAAATTCTGTCGTAAATGGAGCCGGCTTTCCCCCAAAGATTTCCCTTCGAACTACGGCAGCTTCTGATGCGCCACTGCCAGGAATTCGTCGGCGAATCCCGATCGTCCCACGCGAACGTAACTTTCGCGGAAACGGACCTCTATCGAATGGAAATATCGCCGCGGACAACGGGAAAGAATATATTTTCGTATTCGCGTGTGCAGCGATAAGTCACTTGAAACATTCGAAACGGCCGAGTCGCAGTGTGTTTTGGCTAGCTTGCTGTTTGTTTGCACAACTTTCTAACCGGCGGTGTCGTTTCTTCAAATAGAAGACGTTTACTTTCTTTGTTTAACCGGCTTTCAGGGGATTCCTCGAATCGCGGGCATTTTTTATTAAGCGCGCTTGGCAGTGGCTTTTAATCGCGAGTGGCTTAATAGTATCAGCTTCGTTCGATATAATTCACTTCCGATTTGAAGAACGGGCATCGCCGGTCGCAGGTTCAATACCAAATGTTTGATGGGGAAGTTTCACTCATAGACAGTGGTTGCATTCTCGACAGCGTTACTCATATGATAAAACCAAAGAAATGGAAACAGATAATCGTTGTACCGAAGAGGAGGGGACGAAGTGATCGTAGTTACCGTTAAATTCCGACTGCTCGCCCCGGTCGATCTCCCCAGGTCGTACAAGCATTTCAATTGCTCCATTCCCGGCGCTGCTATGAAGATTACGTACGGCATGAACTCCGTGCTGTTGTGGAGGATCTTCAGCGCAGCTGGGCTGCAGTCCAAAACACACATCTTCCCTGCTCTGATCAGCTCGCGCACGGAATCCAATTTGGTTCCGTACAAGTGCCCGCCGTGTTCTCCGTATTCGAGGTATCGGTGCTCCCTGATATCGGTTTCCATCCCCTCCCGGTCGGTGAACCAGTAGCTTTTGCCGTCTTCTTCGAGGACTCTGGGCGGCCTTGACGTGTCTGACCGAGAGAAACGCAATTTAGTGACTTGAAAATTCAGTGGCACATCGTTCAGCACCGTACACTCCGTCATTTCATGCCACAATGTCTCAATAAGCAATGATTGCAACGCTTACAGGGGACGATGGTCCCAAATCGCTCAGGATCGCTGTTTATGAGCCTGTTCTTCAGCGTTCGACGACCAACGCCCCTTGGACCAACCAGGGCCAAGGTCTTGCGCCTGAAGGGTGGCATTCTGGCTACTTCTTCGTACAAGAGCAACTCTGCGCCGTCGAACTCGCCGTTCGACTTCGACTGGTACATCTTCCTCTTCTTCTTCTTGGAGATTCTGGTACCACAGATGCTTATCTTGTGGACGAAGTCTGCCTCCGGCGGAACGAACGCTTTTCTCCGTTCTTCGAGTTCCAAGGATGGGACCAGACCAGGCGGACCGAGGCCTTCGCCTTCGATTCGACGAGCCTGCCACCAGTTCGGATCCGCTTGGTCGACGATCTGCAGAACGTCACCCTTCTGGAACGGAAGTCCAATCTCTCGGCACGGTAGCAGGGTGTCGTCTGATGGGTCGTAGTCGAAGAGGGCCCTCATGTAACACTGCAATGGGATATATGTTTAGAGTATTGCATTATTCTTTCTTTCTATACTGTGTACGATACGTTGAAGTTTTTAGTCTCCTTTCATGCTTATTTTGTATTTCTTTCGCGCCTCCGTAAAATATTCCCTGCACCTCCATTCAAGCCTCCTTATAGGCTTCAGTATATATCTGGCAAAATACTTTCACGTCCATTTTTATATCTACCTATTCATCTTTTTGTACATTTCTTAACAATACCTACCTCTCGTTCGTCGAAAGCACATCTATTAACAAGTGTTCCCGCGCAATTCGAATACCGTTTCCACCCTAGATTCACGTTATCTATTTATTTACACGGCGAAACACACGAGCGTACACAAGACGGAAAGTGCTACTTCAACTTGTTTTTTTTAGCACCGACGTTATATTTAGAGCGCCGCTTAAATACTACGCAGCGTCGGTCAAATTTTATCAGCGAAGCTGTAAAATCGCGTAGTCTAAATCTACTAGCGTTAAAAGCTCGCGTTGAGAGATGGCTTGCAACCATAGCCATCCGTCCTCAATGGGCAGCATTATGGTTGACTATAAAAATCTGAAGGCTGGACGCTATGATTTATAACGACTGGTTCTAGCTGAAAGACTTTTGAATATGAAGTAGTGAGAGTAAAAACGGACTAACCCACGTTGAAAAAAATATGTTGCCCTATTTTATGCGATTAGAACTACTAACTCAATTTCGCAAAAAATGTGGGTTAGTTCGTTTTTGCTATCAATGCGTCATATATCCTCATGCATTTGCAAACTAGTATATACCAAGGAGTGGTTATAATTGCAAAAATCCTACGTTATCTATGCAGGAGGACAGAATTCTCTGATCACTGATCACTCACCGTGGATTTTACAGGACGACCGCCATCACCGGCTATCCCAGGTGCCAGTTTCAACGTGAGGTTCTCCTTCGCGTCCTGAATGGCTTCCTGAAGCTCCTCAGGGCTACGAACATCCTTCCCGTTCACCTCGAGGATCACCTCGCCCGCCCTCAAGAGTCCTTGCCGGGCTGCCGTGCTGCCCCCGAGGATCCTGGCGATGATCAAGTTGCCAGATTCATCCACCTGCACCGTCAGGCCCTGTGTGCAAAAAAAGCAGTGGAGCGTAAATAAACGCGGACGAGGTGTTTCTGCTAAGTGCACACGAAGCCATAGCCGTCATTAACGCATCTGGGGAACAATAAATGGTCTTTGTTGCGATGCACGTCTGAACTACGCATCCCTGAGAGCGAAGGAGGTTTCATCTTCGCTCGAAAGGTATTCTATTTCCGTTTTTTACAAATTTTTTATAAATTCGTTAGAGGCTAAAACACTTATCTGAACGATGAAATGTCAAGCAGGAGAGAGTGTTTTTGTGGGGCCGTTTCGATTCCTGCGGACTCCCATCGACTGGCCTCACTTGTCTCACTTGTCAGTGTCTCTGGTCCGGCAGAGACATGCCAGACAGTTTCCCGGAGACGGGAAATGATCTCGAAAGCACGTGGCGTGGGTATCGCGTACGCGGCGATAATAAACGTTCCGAATTATTTATGAACTGCAAGTGGCATTTCCGTCGTTTCTTCGCGTTGCGAGTCCGAGATTCAGAATGGGAATTCTCTCACGTGACGGAATGGTAAACGTCTAAAAGTAGACCCGCTGCCGAGAAAGTCGGCGCGAATAGTTATTTCCTTTGTTGATCACTGTGTCTACGTGCCTCCTACTATGCCGCTTTCCTTCATTTACCGGCTGCCAACCGAGCAAATGATGGGGAACAGAAACGTAAACGTCTAACCAACCGTCACAGCGAATTATTTCAATAGGCTAATTTTCAAGGATGCACATAGTTAGCGTCTCGTAATCGTCAGACATCTTTAATCAGAGGAAGGAAACAAAGTTGACGATTCTCAACGAAATAAAACGGAGCAGAAAAGAACTCTAGCTCACCACATAGCTTAAAATTAGACGCAGCTCCATCATAGCAGTATTCAAGAATCTAATTTAGTCTAACTTGGATATGCACGCTTTCAAAATTTCAGGGAACCACTCTCCGCGTCAATTTCCTCCTTAAACACCCAAACTTCCGCTGCAAATTTCACTTCGAAGGCTATTTTACTAGTACTCCAACTTAGACCTCCAATCGGCCGGAAGCTCCCAACTAAGCTCCCAACTTTCACGCCGCCTGAGTTCGATAGAAAACGAATTTCTGAGAAAGTCTTACCAGAGGTTCGTCGGGTTGTCTTCTGAGGCCGACCATCCTCACAGCCTCTGTCCTCTCGTTGGTGGGCATGATTGGTAGCGGTGGCTCTGGCTTGGAGGGTGCCTCTTTTCGTGCGACGACCGCGTCGTGCGTCTCCAAAAGGGCTTTCAGGTGCGAGCTCCTCAGCAGTCGCACCAAATCGCGCGCGTTCTCGTCCCTGGAGGAGCGAAACGCGTGGCAGACCTCGTCGACGATGTCACAGACAGAGGAGCATACCGGTTCCACGTGGAGCGGAGGGTCCTCTAGACGCTCCTGGACCTGAAACAGCAACGAATCCTCGTGGTCAGAGGAATCGTTCGAAACTGGTTTTCATGGCAACGGTTCGGGATCACTGATTTGGGGTTTTCAGAGTTATGATCCTCTGTAATGGGGAGTCTGGGTTCTGAGAATTTTATTGCAGGCTTGGTCCTTGGGCAGTTATCTACACAGTTATTTTACTCTTTTGGAATTTGGAAGCTAAATGACAATGGGCTTGTAGATCGTTCGAAATCAAGTTTTTTATCCGCTTATATGGCCTGGCTGGAGCTACTTTTCGTGCTACGTGGTAGCGCATGGTCAAACCTACAAACAGCGAGCGGCTTAGCCGTTGCCAGTTGTGAAAGTCGAAACGGGTTTCCGCGTTAAATTCACCGTACGAAGGAGCCTTAGCTGCTCTTTGTCCTCTTCGTGTGGCAGAAGAGAAACTGAGGCTTCTGGCATGATCTGATCAACGGTTTCTCGCATGCCACGCGGTCGAATTGTTACCGTATGAATTGAAGGCAAATTTGTATGGATTTTTAGCGAATCCGTTACCGTTTTAAGATCAAAATTTGGGTGTATTCTGGCATAATGCTTCTTCTTTTATTGAAGCAGATATGGTACGAAAATTTTCGTCAATTTATAACAGACGCGTGCCGAATCATTGTGCAACGATGACCCGGCGTCAACGAGGTTTGATTGGATTAGTGTCGACTACGTAAGGCTAGTGTACCCCACGTTAAGACCAGCCAATACAACAATGAACGAGTGATTACGAAAGTGGGTCGTTCTCAGCGTTTCAGAGCCACCTTTGATAATGCTCGATACCTGAACGCACCCATGGAGAACGTAACACAGCCAACAAACTTCCATACACTTTAGAAAGCAGCGTCCAAGAAAATCTACCGCTGCTAATTAAGAACAGAGTCGCATAAATTGAGAAGACCGATTTAAATTTTAGGAAATTACACCAGAATCTTATAATCTGAAAATTGATACCTCTCGTACCTTCGATAAATCCAACACACTTCACGAGATGAAAAATCCCCGAATTCATAGAATAGGTTCCCTAGATTAAATTTTAAGTTACTCGAACTGAAACTGCATCGAGATTAATCAACCTTGAGAGAAGTCCATAGAAGCTCTCTTCTGCGTTTCACTAAATTCCAACCTGTTTGTGCACCATGGAAATTATTCCACAAAGCCAAGTCGCTGTTGCCCGCGACTGCGATGAATCATCCTTGAATCATTCGCCTCGATCCATGTGCATCGCAGATGCACGAGCTATTTCGACGATTCGCCGTTCCCCTGCGCCATTGATTATGAATCTCGGCACGATGTGCGCGTCGAAATCATCGATCGCCGCCAGGATGGATCGGGAGGATCAACGAACGCAGAATCCCTGGTCCCCTCGATCGTCGCAGCTCCGCCCGCGCGATTCGTGGATGTTTCAACGACGATATAAATCACCGACCGACTTGCGACATCAAAGAACATGCTCAAGCGATGTTTTGCTTGGAAGTTTAAGAAAACATTGGATGATTTGTGGAGATTGAGTGCGTGCGTGAAAATTTTCGAGGGGTTCGAGCTGCCTTCCAGGAGCTTCCACACACGTGGGACACTTTGGAGCTTCTGCAGTCTCTGCGTAATTTCCGAAGTAGAGGAAACGGATGACTCTTTCTCTAAACTTAGTCTTTTAAACGGGACGATGGATTTACACAGTATATACATCACAGATGGGCAAAATTTTTATTGAAATAAAATTTAACGAATGAATGACTAATTTTTTTTGTACGTTTTATTCGTTATTTGAAATTTTATTTAAATAAAATTTCTGCCCATCTCTGGTTTATGTGCATACTGAGAAAATTCAAGCGCTTGCTGGGAAAGTTATACATTGGAGAGCAGAAGATTACTGTTGAATTAGTAATTGTTGGAGGGGAGCTTAGATTGCTACTGTGTTACGTAAGGCTAATCTGCAGCAGATAATGAGATTTCCTTGTCTATACAATCAGAATCTAGATGTTTTAATAGTACGACAACTAGGAGATTCCTTCGACCATGGCATGCACAAGCGAGCACCAGGTATTTCCCTCTATGTCGCAAGACGTTCATTATCATACGCACTAATTACACCACATTTGTCATGGAAACAACGCCAGACCAGCTGGTGCCCAACGAACGTTGCAGCCTGTAATGAATTCCTCCGCTCTTCTGTGACGTCCCTGGAAACGCTCACGAAACACGCGACGATTGTCACAATCGACGGGGGAAAAAATATCAACGGTCGTTCGCTCGTTACGTCTGTCAATAACGACACGTTCCATCGTCGCTATCACCCGGAGGCTACACGTCCCTCGTACACCCACGTCGTGCAATGAAAATCAATAAATTCGTGACGCGCCGTGATTTTCCATCGAGAATTCACTGTCGGCTACCTAACAGCTTCATTACTCCATTTAAGAACTCCACATGTTTTCAAAACGATCACCTCGAAGACACGTATCCAGATCCAACGTTACAATCCAGCACGTTTAAGCTTCCATCGACGCACCAGCAGAGGCGAACCCTTTCTCCAAAGGGCCACAAGGATAACTTCAACTTGGAACGACCATCTTACAACTCCCCTCCTCCAATGTTACGAAAACGCTGCAACCATTCCGATCACGAGTGTCCTCCTTTAGGAGAGTCCATTGGAAATCGAAGTGTACCTCTCTGAGTCCTCAAGAATCCCCTCAAACTCCAATAACATCGATGGTTCACGAGGATCCAGACCCCGAAGGGACCGACGATCGACGAAATCCGCGGTTTTCCTTGGGTCACATGTGCCGACGTAGCAGCAACAGTGTCCCAGGTGGACACGGGCATCGAGGCCTCGCGTCCAGAGACTTTTCGACCGAGGGACTCGTGGCAGGTTCTTTGCGAGTGTAAAAAGAGGTGTTGGATGGTGGGGGGAAAGGGTTGTTGGCTGGGATCGAGGACGGGATCGCGGTTCCTGACTTACTTGGGGCTGAGGAGAAACGCTGCGGCAGAGGTCGCCCGTCTACCAGGTAGGACGCTCCTTTTTGGAGAACCAGTTGGCCGGTCTGGAACGACTGCGGCTGGCTTGTGCGATCGGTGGCCTGGCCAGGGCTCGTCGTATCGATCAGGACAGGGCCGTCGACGTGCACTGTGACGGGCGAGAACGTTCGGGGTAAACGACAGGCACGATGCGAGCTGACGAAGGGCTTTCTGGGACGCGGCCACGGCGTGCTGCTGCTTAGGTAAGCGGCGTCAGAAAACTGCCGCGCCTACTGACGTTTCTTTCGCCCCCACCTCGAACGAGCCGCTCGTTCAGGCTGTCTGCCTGGAACAGGTGGGGGCCCTTCTTCGAGTATGGCATGCAACACTCCGCTACGTTGCGCGCAGGGCCGTCTACTCGCGGCGGGAATGCGCGAGGCTCTGGGGTCATCGATTTCGCTCGAAATTTTCCGGAAACCTGACGCACGGCGCCGTGCAACAATTTGGCGAGAGCGCGAAGGCGGGCCACTTAAAATTCGCTGGGAAAATGGGGTTGAAAATGGAGTGCACGAGGGTCGAGTAGGGTGAGGGGATAGAATAAAGGTAAGTCGAGGGCTGGAGTAGATGTAACACCGAGTGGATGAAACGTGATATGATGGTACTTGACGCAGTGAACCAGAAATAGGCACTTTCTGCCCTGGTACTGATGATTCTTCGAGGGAATGTCTCTTTACACAGTAGATTCTTGGATACGCCGTGGAAGTGAGTTTGAAAAGAAGGTTATAGGTGTTCGGGAAGGCTCTACTGATTTAGATAATCATCGACAAACGATGCGTCGGTTCTGGTCTATCATCTGCACTCTATTGTCGTTAAAATCTTCAACACCTTTCTACTAATCCCTGCAATGGAAGAAAAGAACATCATCTACACTGTATGTCAGCGTGTAAACGTGAACGTGCCTTGTTGCAAGGAATCTTAACTATCTTAGGTATCTGATAAAGAGGGGATAGGTGTTTCTTCTAGTATTTAACCATTCCGATTGCGTACGCCATTCCTGTATGAATGTGTAGGTATAGGTATACACCATTCGCGAATGGGAGACTTTCAGTTCTGTAGCTTTAGAAATGATTTTGATGGATATTCCAGGGATGATTTATTTGACCGTGTGACCAAAACTTGGGGAATCCTTCAAATCATTTAAATTGCTCCGGTTGGAATTGTTGGGTCTGGAACGATGGAAATGGATAGCAATGCTTGCCGTTGATCCAGAAGAATTACGCAATTTATATAGTAGTGACGGCAAAAAATGCCCGCAGTCATCGACACCGATTCGTTTGTCGATCTTGCCACTCAGGTAGACCCTTCTCGAGATACACACTAATCCGTTACGCGATACAACGGGATCGTATGGCTGCAACGTTAAAGACAACTGTCGTCGATACCGGGCTAGTGAACCCTGGGTCAGTGGACGATTCGTGAAAACCCCTGAAAAGTTTCATTTCCATAAGAAAGGAGACGGCTCCATTTCTACCGGGCTATGTCTACCAAGGAATCATTCGGAAATTCTCCTTAATTCTCTCTACACTCCACACAACTAAATCTTCATCACCTCAAGGTGGCCTTTCACCAGCTTCTACAACTGCAATGAATCTTTAAAAAATTTCAATCCATCACATCTTCGAATAGAATTTCGAACCCACACTAGAAAATAGCCGCAGCCAGTGCGAACTGTAATAAAATCGCAAAACATTACTTTTCAGTAGAACTGTTTAAATGCTCCCAGAAAATGGCCAAAGTTGCTCGAAAATTTCGCCGCACGAGAGGCGTGTGGCGTGCAAGCCCGCTGGTTACACCACTGCCACTTACACGCGCGTGGATGCCGCACACGCGCTGCCAAACCCCTGTTCCCCTGCCGCGCGATTACAAAGCCGGTTGGAATTACATCGGTGCCGTGTATATACACGGGCGCACGCAACGAACGCGACACGGCCTCGCGATTTCTGCCAGCGCGCGACGAGCGATGACTCTGGCTCGAGGAGACGCCGCCAACTCTGACCCCGGTCAATTGACCGGGTTCCCCGAGGTCAGAGCCACTTAGGCGGATATCAGAGAAGTCGCGGCAACGATTTGTCAATCAGCAGACCCCGGATTATTCACGATCTTGGCCCGCTTGCCTCCTCGACTTCCTGCCACCGACTTGGCCGGGCACAATGCGACCCAGTGTCGCGTGTCCCTTCCTTTCTTCTTGCGCAGGAAGCGCCATTCCTCTCGGGGACTTTTCGTGCCGGTTTCCTGTGACTGGGGAGGCTACCTCGTGGGGCTTCCAGGGGATGCCATTCGTCTTTGTCTTCTTCTTTTAGGGAGGACGTTAGTGGATGTGTGTAGAGCCGCGAAGGGGTCTTCGAGTAGGTGGTTTGTGGATGCTTGTGGCAGTTTGAGGCTTCTTTTTTGAGAAAGGTCTTGTTCAGTTTGTATCCACGTGCAAGTTCAAAGGGAAAAGTGAAGACTTTGTTCTGTCCTGGTAACCTTTCCCCTAATTAATTCAAATCTTAGACGAGATTTCACTGTGCTGTTTTCTTGATTGTAATTTTAATTTTAGTCTTGCTCTAATGACCACCCACCCAATTAATCCAAACGAATGACGTGCTACTATTAAGGTACTCCTCAAATAAAGTGGACATAGACTTGAGTGACTCAATGCTTCCAGCTTCTACAATCTTTTATAGTTAACTTTGGTGGTTTTATTTAACAGTCTTTTATTAATAGCAACCTCGAAATTCATTGAAGTGAATTCTAGAAATATTATTGTTACGCATCCAAAATTCATTAAAGGAAGACGTCAGGAAAATAAACATTCCTAGGAAATGTAGATTCTCACCCTTGGACCACGCCCCCGTTCTTCTCCCGGTCACCCTATTTTTCGGTCATCCTGCTGACCGCTTTTCACGGCTGTTTTCACTGTTTTTCAGCGAAACCCTTGGAACCGTGCCGCGGTTGTCATCGATTTCCATGGTCGCTTCGAACCGGAAACACACACCGGCTTCTTAACGACTTTTCGACACCAGATGGGCCTTCTACCTGCAGACCCGAAGAACAGGGTGGAATGTGGGCAGGGCAGGTGAAGGGACGAACGTGTGAACGGGCCCTAAGGTCTAGCAGGAAACCACCACGGCGTGCAACCGATCAGGACAAGATAATTCCAAGGGTTTCTGACCAGCCGACCGGGGATCTTCCAAGCCTATAAATTTCTCAAGTTTGAGGCTTCTAAGGACAGATTCGAGTTCCATAGATAACCGAGGAGAAGCTTCTCTTTGATCTCAGGTGTTTCAACATCTTTGGAAGATATGAGTTTTAGGAAAAACTCTTTCTTCAAGTTCCTATAGAGTCTCAGCCTCCAGTTCTCTGAACTTTGGGTGGTAAATTTGAATTAGTCAGGCACACGTGATACGAAAGAAATATAAAAGCTGAATTCACGAGAAGATGGTATCCTCGAAGTGCCACACAAATATCCTCTCCTCGACGCTTGTTTCCTCTACAATAGGTTACGCAATGGGTGATCAAGTGAAAAAGGTGACGTGGGCGTTGCGTCACGAAGAAGGAACCGTGGGTCCCAGACAATCGGCGCTAATATTTTCGCGCCGAAGGCCGGCGAGGCGTTGTTCGCGTTTCCGAAATGTGTGTCGCGACCGAAATAATGCGGCTTACGGGGGCCGTGATGCAAGCACCGCGTAAAAAGAAATAACACACGGACAGGCGCAGGCGTGTGCAGACCGTGTTCCGAAAATTTCGGCGCGGCACGTGATAAACAGTTTTCTTGTTCCTACGCGTGCGCTTTGGATTCCTTCGCCACGGGAGTCTTTCGGGAACGGCCACGGTTCCGTGGAAATCGTTCCCTCGATTCATTCCTGCGAAACCTTTCGTGTTTTAAAGAAAAGAATGGTCTTGTTGATTCCTCGAGGAAAAGTCCGGGCAGAAGACTTAAAGAAATTGGGTTTCAGGGATCGAAAGTGAAGTGAAATTAAATTCGAACTTGGGGATGGGTAGGGGTTGAAAGAGAGGAACGAGTGGTTCAATGTGGGGTAGAATTTGAGGGAAGTGGTGGATAAAAATTGAACGGAGGTTTATGATAGTAATGAGTGGTTAGTACTGCAGGGAAGGAAGTGAATGCTTCCTAGTCTGTATACGAGATTAAAGCAAATTGAATTTAATAAAATTGTAATTAAAAGTCCAGGGGCAGAGTAGAATGAGTTTCTACCTACAGAAACGTTAGTATTCTACTCCGGAAGTGGGAATAAGCAATGCAGGGGGAAGCGAAACGTATTTAGGTCAGAGGAAGTTGTATACATGGCTCGACCGAACGATTAGATCGTCGATAGTAGTGAAATGAAAAATTGTTAGTTCTAAATATCAATTAATAAACTCGAGGAAACCAGCAGAGAGCCTTACGAGCTGCAAATGGAATTAAACTCGACCAAATTAACTTAAATTAACGCGAACATTTATAGGAAGTCTAACAAGTAAGTCGAGAAGATGTTTTATAATAATTCCCAAAAAATTATAGAGCCTATGAAAAAGTTACGTAACTGGAAGGAAGAGCAAAATTCAATAAATAAAATCGTCTCAAACAAACTAATCTTCCAAAGAATATCAATTGCACAAAAAAAAACATCGTACAAATTGTTATTGTTTGAAGAGAACTTCTAAACTGATACCAGACGATCATCCTGAAAGGAAACACGAGTTCATTGACTCGAGGAATTTTCGCCAGGTGGTTAAGGCTCACACGTGGCGGAGGTGATTTTTCATTTTACGCTGATAGATCCACTCGGATGGAGGAAATTTCATCCAATAGAAGCGGGGGTCATCGTAAATGAGAGCCTCCTTTCCTTTCTCGTAAAATCGAGTGGTCGTAGTAAACACGTGGCGCGTGCAAGCTTGCGCATGATCCACGAGTCATGCTTTGTTTACTCGCTTCTGCCAAAAACAATACCTACCCTCGTGAATCGTATTTGTAATTAATCGAGTTGCCTATTAGCAGATTTCGTAGTCCCGAGAAAATCGTAACGGAGTAATTACAATTTTGGCGTATGTGAGAAATGTAATGCTCAGCTGGATTTGAAGTATAAGTATGTGGATTTGAAGTATAAAGTGAATTACACTAAAAGAGTTATAAAATAGTATAATAAAAATTACCAAGATTTTCGGTGTGTGTACCCAAAGATGACATGAGTAAACTCCGAGAGAGGTCATCAGGTACCTGATTTTTGGCACTCTTTGGTAAACTAAAGTGGAAAGCCTGCCTCATAAAATTTTCAGAATTATTCATCATGGATTCCCTTCAAAATTCGAAGTACCCTCGTGCATTCCTTCAATACCCCCTCACACCCTACCTACACCCAATCCTCTTACGTGCCCATAAATTCACGAATAAGAATTCCCATTTCTCCCAAGCCTAAAAATTCAATTTCATCACACTCGTACCACTGTCAAAACTGTAACATATCTCCAAGAACCAATACACGGCAGAAAAATTCCAAGTACGCTCCAACACGTGCAGCTAATAAAATATTAAATAAAACAATATGTATTCCATTCGAAATCCTATTTATCAAAGCTTCCTTCACTAAATCTCCCAACTAAAATTGCCTGCTATGTCGCAATCGCTTCGACGTTACTTCATATCGCTCGCCCTTCGCGTCAGGCGTGACTGTAGAAAATGATGATGTAAGAGCGGAGGAAGCAGCAAATGTTGGCTCACCTTCACCAGAGACGTCACCACAGGGCTGTCCAGGAGGCCCTTGAGGAAGAGCAGGTCCGTGTCTTCGGCCACCTTGCCCAGCTCCTCCAGGTTGTCGCGTACGTGCATGAAGGCGCCTGGAACAGTGACCAGGCACTTTTCCATAACACTGCCAGGACTTTTCACCACCGCGAAGGGCAACGACACTGCCGGCTCAGCCGGAGAGGGTGTAAAAGTGGGAAGGAACCGGCGGGGAGGATGTCGGGTGTGGCCATCCCTCGGCTGGATCAATATTCGGGGTAGCTACAGGTGGCTAAGCCGGAGCACGAGGACCTTTCGGTGGAAAAATCGAATAGTACGAGGGTCGATAAGCTTTCGCCGCCGCGAAGCAGCGATATACTCGAGCATGTAGACTCGTACGGGGTAGCAGTTTTTTACTGGAATTATTTCATCTCGTTATCGCTGATGGGATAATGATTCTAAATAATTATGCTAAATAGTAATGTGGAGCAAGCTCAAGGACGAAGGAATTACCACAGTGCTAACGATGGCTTCTTAGAAGCGTTTGCCAGTCACAGAAGTAATTAGAGCCACGTACATTTCGTCAGGCTTTCAACTACTCAATTTTCTTTGACTGCGTTAAGTAGCACAATCTTATCAAAGTATTCCCCCTGATCTAACATAATTTTTTTTTTTATAAATCCTCTTATTCTGCTTCAATTTCCTGCGACAGCTCCACGAGTAATCTTTCTAATCCCCCAAGACAGGGTTTATTACGGAGTAGATTGCTAAAATGATCGGTGGCGTTTAATTTTAAAAGACAGAGTGCTCTCGAGGTTCGAGTGGCTTCGATAAATAGCTACTTGAACGCACGACGATAAGCGATGTCGTCGGCGGAACGTTTGCATGATAAATGCGTTAGGAAGGCATCGATGCAACCAGGCCTGGCGCACACAGCTGCATCGAGCGCTACACTAATATGCACTGTCGTTTCTTCAGAACGCCCCGACCCATTTCTCACTCGTTTATCGTCAAGGTAAAAGTGTATACGCGAATGTGTCTAACTGCAGCGATCTTATGCTTTATTAATTAAAGAAGGAGATCCTTCGTCGTTCTCCGTTTCCTTTCGCCTCGAAATCAAGCACCCAATCGAATTCTTCTCCTCTCTTTGTTGTTTCTGTGCAGGGGATAGGAGAGCACGCGAATAAATCGCGAGCGTGAGTTTTGATCAGCGGATTTCGCTGAAGGACCAGCGTGAAATACGAGGACGTAAACGCGTCGGAATAATATTTAGACAGAGGGTGGAATTCGAATTCGTTCGCGAACAACTAAATATTAGTTTCTTAATTTTACGGAACGGTGATTTCGCGAGAGGATTCCTTGGACTCTCCGGCGATGCTCGAACGAGACCGCCGAGTAAACGACACGATCCTTTGCAGACTGCCTCGTTTTCAATTAACGTCGAATTCGATCAGAGATAGTCAGAATCACGGCTTTACGTCACTTTACCATTCTCAACGTGATACAGCTTGGTCCCGTTCACGGCGTCGATGCTGGCCAACAATCGGCGATCCTCCAGTTTTTCTTTTCTCCCAAAGAAAACCATCTTGTCCCCCTCTCTTACGCTACAACGATCTCAGACAACTTCCTTCGCGAACCACCTTGACACGATCCTTCTATCCAGTACCCCGATCAACAAAAATCACATTTTCACTCATCGAACTCTATTCCCTTCTCTCTTGTTCCAGCCTCCGTTCCATCTCCAACACTACCACGTCACAAACACCATGAACAACCACGAATCTCCGTCCAACTGTCATCTAACTGTATCTTCGCTGAGTTTCCCTACACCAGAATCACAGTGCCTCAAAGTGGCCAACAGTTTCCATTTTCACAGTCAAGATTTCTTTGTAACGGATCCCTCGAATCACAGGTCAACGATTCAGCAGGCTGTTTAGGGTTCAGAAGCTGCGCTAGCGTTTGCCGTGCCAGGATAAACAGCAGGTTAACAGGATTTCCTTTCAGGGCTGGTGTCAAAGGAGCGTGCTACGGGCCTGTTCCACGACACCGCGTCGCGGTGAATGGAAACGGACTGTCTTACACCTGCTGCTGGGCCCGTGGGCCCCTGGTTCAGTCAGGGGACTGAAAGCGACACCCTGTGGAGGTGACGGGACAACAGCGAGCTAAGCCAGCGGCCACGGTGCGCTCTTCCCCTCGTCGACGAGGAAATCCGTGTCACTTTTTAAGGGCATCGCGACCCACGGAGAAAGTGTTCTTCCTTTTGTCGCGAAAGACACTTAAGACACTGGATCAATGACCTCATTTTTTTTCAGGGATCTTTGACTTCTGGGACTGGTTTCAGCTTCTTCTTCATGCTCGAGTCGAGAAGCTCGTGGGCGTAATTTCTTATCCTTAAGCTGAAGTGTCACCCTGTGTTATCGCTAACAAGGGTTTTGTTAGCTGATGGGATTGTAGTCCTCCGAATCGTGGATGTTTTGATAGCTACTAGTCTCCTGTGGCTTATTTTCAGAGTAGCGATGACTAACGTAACCCTGGTTCGTTACGTCACGACTGTGAAGTATCTTGGTACTCTTTCGTCAATTGCGGTTCAGTTCGATCGGGAAGTTTCATTCATGAATTACGTATTTGGAGAGTTGTTAGCAGGTTCTAGAAACAATGCTCCACTCTGGTCCCCTATGATTCTTCCTCCCTTTTCTTCGCCCCTTCAGATCGGAGAATATCGATCGACGGATGCACTGGAGTAATTGACGAGAAGAACAAGGCGAGATTGTTGGAGGATTTCGCCGGAACGCGTGTCGTCGACGCTGAAGAACGATCAGAACTGGCATTCCCGAGAGGATTCATCGGTGAACACGAGATCAAAGGGAGAGGAGAGCTATTCTTATTTTTTCAGACGGGGCAGAGAGGGAGAAGAGCACGAGGAAACGTAAGCACCACCGGCTGAAAACTGCCCGCGAGAACTGGAGGCCTCCGATGAAGGGTCCAGAAACGAACCAGCTGTTGGAATGGCGAAGGAGAATGGAAGAAAAGGAGGTATCGCTGGAATGCTGATTTCGAAAATGGAACGTTCGTTTGACTCGTATCAGCTTTGCTTTCAATCTTCACTACGGATAAGTAGGGCTCTAGGAGTTAGTGGAAATAGAAATGTTATTAGAAGAGGAATATTGTTTTTGGGTGCTCCTGTTACTTTACTGTTAAGCTTCAATTTGTTCCACCTTGGTTTTCGGAGATGCTTTTCAGCGTTAATTAGGAATCTAGCGCGCGATGGTTTGTCTCTTGTTTACAGCAGCCGGGCTGAGCTGGCGGATTATAGGACTGCGATGAAGAGCACCGAGATAATTTTATGGACGTTTACCTTACGCTGTACTTGAAATATACACGATCGTGGGACGTTAAATCGATTTTAAAACCACTTCTCCTTCAACGACCTCGCCTTTTCGAACACCCGACGCTGCATCTTATCGAGAAACTCGTAAAACTCGGACGAGAACCAGCTGCTCCACTAACAATAAGAGGAGCTGGAGAACGGGGGAAGATAGTAGATGAAGACAAGACTAGTGAAACGACGGGGTCTTTCTCGCGTCAGACGTCAGACGTCTCGCTTCGTTAGATGCGAGGTAGAAATTTTTGAAGGAGAGTGAAAAATCAAACGTATACGCTACATTTCAAACAACCGAGATAAAGGAGTTTAGAGTATCCTTGCGAAAGAAGGTAAAGCGTTTGACGGAGTGGTCAAGTTCCTGGAAGAGATCGAAAGACAACAGTCCAGAAGGCAGAAGAGAAAAATATTAAGCTGAAAGGAAATAAACGTAAAAGGCAAACAGCTTACATTTTAGAGGAATGTTCAGAGAAACGATGAATCTGAGAATTTGTGAGCGAACGCTAGAAAGGTCATCAGTGACAGCCAGAAAAAGAACTGGGATTCTGTAGAAGCAGAACGCCAAGAATCTCCATCAATATTCAGAGTTCGTGATTATTTTAAAGGGCTCCATGTGATCGAGAAGTTATTAGTAACTTTCGTTCAAGGTCGCGAGATAGACAGCACTTTTTACTACCCCCTTATCGATCGACCAAGTTTCTCTTTTGAGAGCACGTGTCCGTTAGCATCGATCGTTCGTTTCTCGCAACTTTTCCACGACTCTGCGAAGGCGCAGTTTAAAAATTTTCAATCGAAATTGTAGCAGCATGGCGATCCTATTCCACGTCTCTTGTTATGACACGTGCCTTAACCGCGACTTGAAAACTGGCACGTAGGCCAGCATTTAAGGTGCTTCACCGGAAATCACGTTAAATTTAACAGGATCACAGCCACACCGTGGCAGAGGGGCAAGAATCTTCAGAGGCCAGTAAACAGAACTGCCAAACGGGAAGTTTGCAGCAGCAGAAGGACAGAATTTTAGAAGTTTCTATCATAAACGTCATCGGACCTGTTCGAACCGAAGCCAAAGGAATGATCAACGATCAAACAGCAGATGCAATCTACTGAAAGCTTCGATCAGAATTTGTAATCAAATGTAATCCACAGAAATCAACGAAGGCAAACTTCATTGGACTTCACTACAGAGTAGAAGCTTTCAGTGGCTCACGGAGATCTACGAGAACTTGAGTAAAGAAATAAAGAAATCAATCGAAGCACTACACCATCCAAAATATCGCGGAAGGAAACCCAGACAAAGGTCGTCGAACGTATGGAAACCAGGTCCGTCAACCTCGAAGCGGAAGTTTCGGGAAGCCGGAATAAGAAGCGAAGAAAAATACACAAAGCTGTTGGGGGAAGTCAATAACACCCACTCCGCTCTATCCCAATGAAAGCCAGCTAAAGCAAAGTCAAACGATCTATCGTGTCTACGGTTTCCTCACTCACCGGAAGTGGACCTGAGGTGCGGTAGCTCCTTCCGAGGGATGATCGAGGGGAGCCTGGAGCATCCGCAGATGTCTTCGAAGTCCATCATCGACGCGCTGGTCTTCATGGTTGCGGGTGGAAGCGACGAGCGTCAGGTGATACCGATCGACATCGGGCTCAGCACGGATCCCAGCCCCGAGTGATCCACTCGCGGTATCGTGCTTCCGGTCGCCTGGATCCTCGGTCGATCGGCGACCTTGTCATGCTACCTCTCGAATGCTCCACGTGTTGTCGCGACCGGCCGTCAATCGGTCTGTTCGTTGGCGGAGAACGAAAATGGCAATGGCGAGGATCTCAGGATCTATTCATAGATCGACGAAGGTGGGCCGTGATCGCGGCGACGAGTAGAACGGACGAGGAAGACCGCAACGGGGCCTATAAGCCCGCGCTCGGTTCGTGTACGGTACTTATAGCTTGGCAGCGTGGGGGGTGGGTTTTTGCACCCTTCTCTCTCTCTACCTCCCTCTCTCTGGCTAGGCGATTTCACGACTCGTCGCAACGTGTGCCGTGTGGGTTCCTGATCGATCGATAGGATACACGTCCGCCGAAGGGCACAAGTATTCTCGATTGCGGTCGTGGAACTGGAGCGCCAAGAACATCCACTTTTCCTCGTGGTATACCTTCTGGCGATTCTAATGCAAATCGACGTGTCAAGTTGTAGTTCTGCGATTCTAGGGAATCATCGAGGAAGGAGGTAGTCTTTAGTCGCAGTCGTGGCTCGTTGGACCAATTAGAACGATGATTTTTGCTGGCAAATGGTAGATTGCCGATCGTCAGAGGGTAGAAGGGGAGGAACTTCTAAGTAAATCCTTCTCTTTGGTTTCCTTTAGCTTGGATATTAAAAGAAGCTATGAATTTCAGGCTTCTAGTCTGTGTAATTCGTGGAGTCGTAACTGGTGTTTAAATTTCGTATCGATCAAACAAAGTGTGCTCTTGGCAATTGTAAGACTATGGCCATCTCGTGGAGTTCGATGAACCACTCGAATAAAATTTGGAACTAACGATATCCGTTTTTGCTATTTAAATGAATGAATTAATAAATGGTTATTTTATTTGATAGTAAATAAACTTGCCGATGAACACTTTTCAAATTTCGTATAAATCGCGGATACGATCGCTGGTAACTTTCTGCGTTTTCTGGTGAATTTTCCGCTGCTGCCATCTAGCGGAACTCTCTGAAGTATAATTCCAGAGGTCCGACAGTTGCATACTAACAGGCGTTTCGTAGCTTGGCTCGATAACGATATCGTATCCGTCGTTATCAACGAGAGGTGGCACTACCGATTTGAAGAAGGAAGTGCCGTCGAGTCTGTTTAGTATGCAACTGCACCTGCGACGTTATCTCCAAAATTTCACTGTCCTTTGCGTTTTAAGCAGCCAGCGTTGTTGCTCTGCAGTCTACACGTAATCCGAATGTTATCGCAGACACGTATTCTTATCATAAACGTCCCTGCATACCTTTCCAGATTTATGCAGGTCCCGCGGTCAGCGTTGTAAATGTTTATCTTCACTGGCTACCATAAAACTATATTGCGTCGCGGTAATTCTATGCAAACTCTGTTTAAACACTCGACTCTTTTAAAAAGCATAACATACATTAGCAGAAAACATTACGCAGGGTTGAAGTGTTATCTTTCAATGACTGCTACGCGCAGAAAATTGATAATACGACTGGTAAAAACCTTCTTCGATAAGTTCACCGTTGCAAAAGTCGATAGTTTCAGATTGCCAGCTTCCAATTCCAACTTTCAATTTCCACCTTTCAGCCCCCGACTCTTGGCTTCCAACTCCAACTTGACCATTTCTCACTTCCCATTCCTAAAGCATAACTTTCAGCCCCCAATCTGAAATTCCTCCCTCAAGGAACAAACTAATCACAGAAGAAACGTATCTCTCCGTGCCATTCGTCCACTCGTTCGCGAATCTATTCCACCCCTTTATCGCACCCGCGTTGAAAATACCGGAACTGTGAGTATTCAATGGGGATTAGCTGATTGGTCAGAGGCTGGTCGAGGCTGGCTTTATAAACGACTCGATTCGGGCCCACTTCCGTGTCGCGTCACGTGCCGTGCCAGATGAAAGACACAGCGAGGCCTGCACACTCGCCAGTTTGCGGCTCCGCTTTGCTCAATGAAGGTTGCCTGACACGGCATTGACCCGGCGACTTATCACTCGCGTCACGGCTGCATCCTCGGGTCCACCTACGCGCCGATAAACTTTATCTCCCATCCTGTGTCTGTATCTCAATACGTGCCGTATCTGTTGCACAAGCAGCTTCTGCTAATTGCTGCAAAGTATGCGGAACCGTGGCTGAATATTCAACGCGATCTATATTGCCCTTGTCCAAGTTTCCGTGGGCATGCACCGGCGCGTTAAAGGGTGCGGACGCGAAGCGATTTCAGTGCGGGGCCCACTTTTTCATCATTCATTCTCGACCGCGTCTCGCGTTCGCGGTACAGGTAGTTACCAATGCGCGAAGCACCTACTCAGATTAAGGTAATAAGAGGCTCGCGGCAGCTCGCAGATTAGGCTCCCCCTCTTCCCGTTTCATTAGCGTGAACTGATGCGCGCAAATAGCAGCGAAATTAGAGCTAAACTTCCTCTCCGCCCGCGAACATGATATTACAAAAAGCTGATCCCAAGATTTACAGGACAGCCGCGGGGGTAACTGGAGCCCCAGCAGCATTCACCAGCAGCGTTTCGTTTTTCAAGGAGACTCGCGTTTCCAGGCAGCTTGAAAAGTCGTCGATCTGAGTCTACCCTGATCAAGCTCCCGCTCCCTTTTAACAGTGGCAGACGGTTTCTTTCGATTTGCACGGCAGCTGGCGGGGTGCAAATTTGAAGAGGGATTAGAGAGAAGTGATACGTGCTGGTTGGTGACGACTGTTCGAAGGAACGTGACGAGCTCACGTTACTGTCTCTAAACTGCTAGCTAGGAGGAAGTGCGCGAGTACTCTGGATCGATTGTATCCGAGAAGTGCACAAAGGTGTCGCAGGTGACTGTGCCGTTTTGTCCCAGCTCACTCGCGACGAAGATTGAACGCCAGAGAGCTCGGAGGACTCGCAGAACTCCGATGAGTTCGTAACGAGTTGCTGGTGATCCTGAATAAGACACTGTACCTCTCACGCGTGGCACGTCCACCCGAATTGGCAATCCACGTTCGTTTAACCCGTTTCCCGAGAGATTTCGCGAAGCAGCGCCCCTTTTAACAACGGAATTATTAACAGCGACCGCGGCGCGTCCTCTTAAGCAGAGTGGCATCGATTAACGGTTAAATTTTCAGCGCCACGCCGGGGCGCGGTAATTTCGTCCTTTCCTGGACCGATTCGTCCATCGTTGGCACCGTAATCAAATCACCGTCGCCCTTGATACAACGCGTCGCAGCCGATGAAACGCTGTCGTTCGATAACCGCGATTTACAGCGGCGAATTTCGAAAGCTTACGAAGTTATTGACAGCGGGGCCTCGTGAATCAGGATTATTAGTGACAGCCGACGACGGGGAAAGAATGTGAAACGTCGCGATGAACGGTATCGTCGCCCGAAGGGATTCCAGCCGACGTTAATCCATTTCGATTTTCCCCGAATTTTATTTACACCACCACCGCTGCTCCAGTGTATTTCTAGGTCCCTCGCTCGGGCGTTTCCGCGAACCTCGAAACATTATTTCACACCGTATTTGGCACTTTGTCTAGGATTTGTAACGTCACTTCTCTGGTCGAACATGTGCTCTGTGTCGTACCGGGGAATTCCAGGAGGAAAGCCTTCTGTTCTTTTGTAACCGAAGTTTCGAATTACGGAATGCACGCTAACGGCAAGGGGAGATAAGGCAGTGGCAGGAACAGAATCATCGTATCAATATTGAGAAAGAGAGTGATTAGTAAAGATACAAAGTCCATTGGCGCGATAGAAACGGCGAGCCTCTACAGGGAATCACTCGTCCGCTCGTATCTCTCGGAAGAAACGTCTGAAACGAGAAGATGAACATTGGCAATGAGTGTGAATTTGATTAGCTAACAAAACAGGCCGCAGCCTTCGACGTCCTTCGCCTTGACAATACTACAATAGCTTCCAGCTGGCGGCACACGTTACTTCAGCCATCAAATCGAGTCCCATTCCACTTTCCAAGCTACTCGAACAATACCCACGCAACCAAAAAGTATCAATCTTCGACGAGAACAGCAGGCCCAAGTCCAACACTCTCTTTTCTTCATTTTTAGCCAAGCGTAACGATGCACCGAGTCCATGACAGCTTCTCGGATCGCTGCGGTCAGGGCCACTGTGAACGAAGGAGGCTGAGCTTATCAGTGGATCGGTCATCGTACGACATAAGCGGAATTGGTAAAGTGAGACGGAAGGAAAGCCGCAGCCTGATACACCGGGTATGCCCCGTGTTTATCGAAGGAGGTGGGAGCACCTGCCACTTCCAGCACGTCAGGAAAGTACGCGATGGATCAGTCTGTGGTCGGCGCACCCGTGAGATCCATCCAGCCGCGGCGATCTCTCGATCATCGCTGAACAAGCTCGACGCGCGATCCTTCACCGACTAGTGCTGCCACGTGTTCGCCATGCCGTCGAAAGGGGTAGGTTATACACACCCTCTCATTCACCATGCAACGCGAATAAGTTACCTTTGATCTTGGTCGTCGGTGGATCGGTTCGCGGGAAGTTAAGGGGTGTGGTTCAATCGTGTGACTTTTCCTCGGGGGAAGGGGTGCATTTCGAGCCCGATCTCTCGAGGCAGGAAGTAGAATCGAGGGTGAAAAAGCGGGGAGTTCAACGGATCGCTGTCTCCTCGCACAGTGACTTACAAGTTTCCTTGGGAAGGATTACTGCATTCGATGTGTACGTAGTTTTATTGCTCGTACTGGGGTCGGAGAAGCTCCGCGATCGAGCACAGCAGTTACAGGTGCTAGAATGAAGTTAGCTTCCTGAATTCGCTCCAAGAAACCTGTGTCACTGTCTTCTGTGGAGATTGAAGGTGAATCTTCCTTTATTAGGAATATCTAAATCTGTCCAAGCACCCGGGCGACTGTAGCAACTCAGAATTTAAGCCATTTCCCCAATCGATCAACACACGAGCGACGATCTATCGCGAGCGTTGCAAATCCGCCGCGCGAACGCGTTTGCTGCGCTCGCGCGTGTCAAGGAAAGAAAACAACGACGTTAAAAATGAAATACGACGAAGATAATCGTCGATCCGCCGCGATTCTCGATTCTCGTCTTTCCTGGGGATCGGCTCGCTCCCTCGGCGTCGTTCCCTTCGGTCTGTGCGTCCTGCTTTGACGTATCGATCCCGATAACTTTCCTCGGAGCCCTTCCTCGTTTCGTCAATGGAAAAGTTTGGACGGGCCGGGGCTTTCGTCCGGATTTATCGCCGACGATGCACTCGTCCCCGTCCACCACGGAAACTCGCGAAGAAGAGGCCGGACTGGAGAAAGGTTAAGATACGACGCGGCGGAGGGAAAAAGTGGCGGTAAATCGAGAAGGGTGGGTTAGTAATTGTTCGACGACGGGGGAATAGTTTCTCCGTTCTTCTTCTTCTCCCCGGGCCGCTAATGACCCTGCCAAACGAAGTTTCTAGAGGTTTTTGAGAAATATCTTTCCGGTGTGCTTGGGAAATCGAGGCGGAACGGTGGGAAATTAACTCGCAACACCCGCGCTCGCGGTTCATTGTACTTCGGAACTTAAATGTTGCTCGAGAATTCTTGTAAAATGATTCTAAGCTGCTCCTGATTGTATCAAAATTCATTTCCCGGAGGCTTCACGGAATCTTTCGTTTCAGACGCCAAGTGTAATTGCTGATGGAAATTGCAGTTCTGTTTACAGTTTCGCGGAGAGGGAACCGCGTTTTCCGAGTCGCTGAGACTTTTAACGCGATTGTTGGTTTGCTTAATTAACTGTGTAACGAAGTTTCCATAATTCGTTGATCGAGGAGAACGCTTTGGTTAAGCGAGTGGAACTCCCTGGAAAATTGACTCGTTAAGGAAGCGGGAGGAATATTATTCATCCGAGCGAGTCTATAATTTTCGAGCAATTTTTATCATCCACCGATTGGTCCACGTTCATTGAGAGGAGCTCCTTGAAGCGGGTAGGATCGCCTTTCTCTTTCAAGCGCAAAATCGTTTAAAGTAATATTTCCCAGCCGCTGGCTTTAATTACCATCAAGCTGAACGTATTTATCGTCGCTTCTCGGCGAGCCAAAAATACACCAACTAATTTGGATAAGTTAATAATTCGAAATCGACCGTCATCCTTCGCCAGCTGACCTTTGTCGATCGAGTGGAACTCCTTGACAAATTGCTCGGCTTCCGTGCTCCTTAAAACATTTCCCACTCACTGCCTGCGTCTGTCAGTAATCGTTGGTCAGTAACAGACAAGAAACACACAGTTCCGGTGCAGCCTCGTCCTTCGGCACTGAAAAGACGGAATTGACGCGCAGCTGAGCGTGGGACTTTTAACTCGAAGCGGGAATTCCGCCGGCGCGTATCATTTACGGGACGCTTCTGCTGACAAGCCCGTTTCCACGATGATCCATCGTCCTCGTGACCCGTCGCGGTGCCATTTAAACGATTTAAACCGAAACGACGAAGCCGCGCGCCCCAGAAGCCCAACTTTCCTCCCGTGGCGAAACTTTTCCGCGCCTCGTCCGCCCCCGTCAACCCTCGCAGCATTTCTCATTCATAAACTCCCCCGTCGCTTGTACAGGCCGGGCGGTTTCTAAATCACTAGCCGAAGAAGCGGCTGGCGAGTCGTCAGCCTCTGATCTCTCCGGCTTCCGGCGACTTGGCACCAGACCCATTAAAAGCGCGCCAGAAACTTTTCGCCAGGCCGCACGACGATTTCCCAAGCTACGCCGCGAGCTTAAGCACGGCTGGGGGCGTAATTTCAGGAGGATGATTTCGCGGCTCTCACCGACTTCTCCACTCTCTCGCGGAATTATGGTCGCGCGCCTGCTTCGGCGACTTTTATGCGCGGCACGTGTTCCTCCCCCTTTCGCGTGTCTTTCGCGCCCCCTTTCCACCCTGTCTGGCTCCTGAAGACTCCATGGACAGGCGAGGTGCTGGGGACGGAATACCAGCCACGGGGAGGTTCTTTTTTACGCTCGCGTTTCACGAGCAACGAAATCTTTTTCAGGTGCTCCTGCTGCTGGCGCTGCAGGGATCCATGACCGTTCTTGTCGCTGGAAAATCCAGTAAGTGTCCCTCTGTCTTCCTGCAGATAATCGCGATCCTCTTAAGCCGCTTAGGGAACGGATGTCCAAGGAACGGTCGGGCTGCCTCGAGACCGACGAACTGGTTGGCTAATGCTGCTCGGCGATTTGCGTTATTTGCGCGGAGATAAGGTCCATCTCAACTTCGCGTTCGTTCATCGATCAACACGACGTAGTTATCGCCTCTATTAACCACGGTTCGTTGATCGAGAGACGCGTGACAAAAAAGATAATGAATTTCCAGGTGTTCTGCCTTGTTTTCTAGAGGGACCATTATTTATCTCGAAACGGATTTTCAGATCTCGTTTATATTTTCGAATCGACGTTTCATGTAAATCAGTGACATCCGAGATTAATTAAATGCCCTTAACACGCGCTAGGGGACGTGAATTCCTGTAGTGCTTCTCGAACGAGGAAGAAATTCAGGAAATTTGTTGCCCATTAATGTCCGAGTGACGCGAGCTAACTGGAATTTATTGTAACGTGTCCACACTTTTTTCTTCAGCGTCCCTTTTTAAGATTTCGACGCCGATTTATTCTCGCAACTTTGTTAACGTGATTAGCCAGCCGTATAAATTAGAAAGATGAGAACAATCTGAGTTGCAATCACACGAATCTCGTGTCAAAAATCAATTTCTCGTAGACCTTCGATTAATTTATCTTACTTTCGCGCTGATACCCTTTCGTCCTTCCTTCTGGAGCCTCTGGCTTGCCCTATTTCTCCTCCCCATCACGTTCCCATTCCCGAGCATCTTTCCCCTCCAATTTGTCTCCCCTTTTCCTAGTGCGATCGCTTTCACGGGATTCGAATTTTTCTCTGCCCCACGCGCAGTACCGCGGGTGATCGACAAAGACTTCCCCCGTTACGACCCCGTCGACGAGGCCGATCAAGACGGCAAGAGCGTACCATTCAATCTAGAAGAGACTTACGACCAAAGTTTCCGGGCGAACGGCTTCAATGGTACCTGGAGAACGGACCAGGACATCCTTTATTCCGATAACTACTCCGGTGACGTTCGTGCATTCAATGTGACGTCGGGGATCAGCAAGGTCATCATGCTTTCGTCGATCACGGTGAGACATATTAAAGCTCAGATCGCACGTGCAACGATATCCCTGCTCTCGGTGGTTCGAGACGGTCGAATTTGTCGAATTTGTCGGAGGGGAAAGGAATTTGGGAAGTTTCGAATTCGGGAATGTCGAGAATTGAGAGGCACTAACGTTGTTCAAGAAGTTTCAAGCCTTCTTAAAAGCTGGGAAAGGAAAGCGTAGCCATCAGCTTTCGCGAGTCGGCTTTGGAAAACCTGCGATGTGTGTAGCATTAACTACACAGAAATTGCAAAGTTGTTGGGGGACGGGAAATTGCAGAAACTGGTAATTACTGAAAATGTTGGAGCTTGCCGACTAAACTTTTATAAATTGGGATTGATTCCTTCTCGCTGGTTCGAGCTATGGCGCAGAAACTTGATCCTCAATCGACGCTGTTGATAAATTAATGCCACGTTATCGGTGCACGTGGGCAATCGAAGATTTTCTCTGACGGAATGTGCGTTGTCCGATAACGGGATAAGGAAACAATAGTATCGATACTACAGATTAATCGAATATTGATTTAGAACTTTCTCCTGCAATAGTTTGATATTGTATCGATCGTTTGATGTCGTCCGAATTATCTATCGACAATTGTAGTCGAGCTTGTGAAACTTTCCATTGAATTATCTACCGTGACAAGTAATTCGTCCAGATTTCCAGGGTCCACGAATTCTATCGACGATAATAAGATTAGCTTACGTACGCTGAGTGAAGCGATAACTGTCCTTTATCAATTTTCAGAATCTTTACGACAAGCCTACACTGAGCTTCTCTTACGACAGCTCGCACATTCTGATTGGTCACGATTACACGCATGTAAGTGTTAAGCTCTTTGAATTATTCGATGCTTTATTAAACTTGTTATCGCGCATTAAGGTGCAAGCGTAAATCAATCCAAATTTAATGCCAATATAAGATTAGACAAAGCAGTATTGCTGTCGCTAAATTCTCGATAAAAGTGTATATAAGAAAAGGTAATGGTACCTCGTCGAAAACTAAAGAAGAGATTCCTATCGATTTTCCAGGGCTTCAGGTACTCGGTGCACCAAAGGTTCGTCGTTTACGACACCAAACGCAAGTGAGTGTTCCGCTTTTCACGTCACACTCGTTCCGATAACTTTAACGATTCCCCGATAAGTTGAATCACGAAACAACGCGACGCTTTTGTAGTAGTAATGATAAAATTAACGAAAATGAATTGTTCGAAGACTTGCACGGTAACTTCGATGCAGGATCTCTAGAAGACATAAAAATCTATTGCAAATCGAATTCCCCATTGAATTCCTTCTTTAAAGTCTTCCCAATCATGTATGGTCGTTTCGTTTGCGCAGAACGTACACGAAGATTGCGAATGGCACGCGTCTGCCATTGGCAATGTGGTCGCCCACCAAAAACGCTCTGGTTTACGTACTGGAGAACGATATTTATTACGAGGATTTCACCGATGGCGAGAATTCCGTTCGAAGATTAACGCGCACCGGCGTGCCTGACGCCATTTATAATGGAGTACCCGACTGGGTTTATGAAGGTAAAAGGAGAGCGTGGATAACGTGTTGCATTATTACAGGGAAATAGGAAATTCAAAATATTGTAGAATATACTGCACAGAATTATCAAGAGTGACTTTAAATTTCTACCCTCGGGAAACGTCACTGTCAGAGTGAAAGGGGGACGTAACGAGGATTGCAGTTTATATTGCGATCATTATTCGCGATTAATCGCAGGAATAATCCAGACAATCGTTTCGCAGAGGAAGTTCTAGCCTCGGCCGTAGCCCTATGGTTCTCCCCCGATGGAAGACATCTTGCCTTCGCTACTTTCAACGACACCTCAGTGAAGGATATCTCGATTCTGTATTATGGGACACCGGGCAGCTTGGAGAATCAATATCCCTCGGAGGTGAAGATCAAGTACCCGAAGGTGAGCTTAACGGAACGCCCAAACCGCTGTCGAATATTTTACCTCTCACATTTTTCAAAATTCCTCCCTTTTCCAATGTGATCTTTAACTCGAGCGAGGTAAACGCGATTCAAAGTCTCTCAGCCCTTCGCGACGTTCTTCGTGAATTCAATTCACACCCCCTTGCAACGATTCAACGGTTTCTGGAGCCTGAGCGGGTGAACGGAAAGTCTCGCGTGTAAAAATCGGTGGAATTGGATAATCGGTTCCTCCCTTTACTCAATTTGTCCGGCGACAAAGACAGTCTTAGAAGAAAAGAGTCGATTAGGAAGGGCGGCGACCTTGCTGCAGCGTCGCCAGCTTTAAAGGGGGATTGAAAGGGTTAACTCGCGTTTAACTCCCCGTTTTTCTCCTCCGCCGGCTACTTTCTTCCTCACTGTATCGACATGTACGAGAACGGCTAATTGGATTCGATGTTAGACCCCTGTTTCTCCGAAAGAAATCTTTATTTATTTCAAACCGGAGAAAAGGGATGCTCTTATATTATCAATTGCTGTCTAGGGGCTGGCAGACAATTAATTTCCCCTATTTATTCGATGCTACTCTTTATTTTCGTGTAAGCACGCTTTTAAAGCGATTGCCGTTACTTCTCAGGCAGGCAGTCGCAATCCAATCGTGTCTCTAAGCCTCGTTGATTTGTCTAACACGTCCTCCAAATTGGTCAATCTCCCATCACCAGCAGCCGACATCATAGGCTTGTAAGTATATTCGAAGCTTGAGTCTACGCCATAGAGTTGTCACGTCGCATTAACATGATTTTAAGCAACCAGTCCATCGTTGACACTCATTTCCTTTGTTAGATACCTTATCTTCAGCGACGATTGGCAAGCTTCTATGACAGACAGCCTGGTCACAGAAGCTTCTAGCATTTATATAACTCTTTGCAGCGGCTAGTACGACTGTAACCTATATTCACGAACCTTTTCCTTCGTTTTCAAGGAATGGGTAGCGTTCACAGTCAAAATTCATTAAAGCCATTTACATTGCAGTGCAAACTCCACTATCAACATTCAGCCAACTCTTCATCAAACCAATCCCCCTCTATGTTTTACCTAAAATTGCACTGCTAAATCATGAGGCAAAACGCAGTCCAGAAACCTAAACTTCATCGTCAGCAGAAGTTTCAGGCACTCTGTCCAGTCTGTTTCACTGAAGAAGCTTGATCCTCGACAGGGACAACATCCTGTACACCGTCAGCTGGTGGAACGACTCCCTGATGGCCACCTGGACGAATCGCATGCAGAACATGGCCCAGATGGTGATGTACGACACGGAGGGCAGGGCCTACAACGTCTTCTATCAAGAAGAGGCGGAGGGCTGGCTGCGCATCTCTCCCCCGGCGTTTCATGATCAATACGTCATCGTTCTGAGGCTGCAGGACTCCGGGACGAAGGCTGGACGATTCCTCCACGCGACCAGATTCGAGTACGTCCGCGGGAGATTGGTCAGGGAGATGGACCTGACGCCTGGCGCGTCCGAAGTCATCTCCATCGCGGCTGTTGATCACAAGAGGCAAAGGCTGTACTATTCGGCAACCGGGGTCGACGAGCCTTCGCAGAGGAACTTGTATTCGGTGTCATTGGACGGCAAAACGAAGCCAGAGTGCATCTCCTGCAAGGTTCTTACTCCTGAAGGTGAATATTTTGGGGGAAGAACGAGGGGGAGCGTTTGCGTTCGATTGCTTCGAGTGATTCGAGCTTGAGGTACGTTGACGTGGATGTTGAGGGATCAGGCGATCCAGGGTGACCTTGTTCCAGTCTGCTCAGCGGGATTAGAGCCGGGGTTGGATTAGGAGTAAGTTGAGATAATTAGGGGATCACTTGATCGAGGGAGTGTACGATATTTTGAGAGCTGCTTGTGTTATTAGGGGCATCGACTATCTGTAGGCGATTAGATTTAGGGGAGAAGAAGTTGTAGGCGTCCTCCATAGTTTAGTTTCCTGGTTCTATGAGAGATTCTCTAATATTTCCGAGCAGCATAAAACATCGACTCTTGCTCAACTCGTTTTCGTGCAACGCAGTCGTATTGCGGCCACGATAATCTGTGGACGATAAAATTACGTATGCGTCTATGAAATCGTGGAAATATAAAAGAGACCATAACGCGTGTGCATTCGATAAAAGAGTTGACGTTTAAAGACACATCGACATTTTTAGAGCAGAAAAAACGACGATAAAAGCTCACAGTAGCACGATTTTTTTTTTTGTAAGACGGTCGTCGATATTTGTGACTCCGCTGTCAGGCGGAAAATGCGTCCAGAAGGACGTTCGAAAATGTCAAAGTAGCTTAAGAAGCAAGTGAAAAGGAGAATGTGAGAGTTCCGCTGGAATGTCGCTTCTTTTTCAGGAAACGCCTGCACCTACTCCTACGCGTACTTCTCCCCCGACAGCTCGTACTACGTGTTGGCCTGTTCGGGGCCAGATCCAATGACTATCTCGATCTTCGACGCCGATCACAGACAGCTCTACACGTGGGAGGAGAATATATCCCTGAGGCGAAAACTGGCCAGCCGTGCGCAGCCACTTGTCAAGAATTTATACGTCAAAGCGAACGGGTACAACAGCACGGTCAGATTGTACCTTCCACACGATTTCGATGAGAGGAAATCGTACCCACTGCTGATCAACGTGTAAGTGTCTCCACATCCACGATCTAGCATCGAGCATCGTCGAATTACGGTTGACAATCCTGAATCCCTCGCTTCGGTGCAACGATCTTTCACTTCCCTCGCTGCACAATCGGCTCTGCTCGTGATTTCTAATTTAAATCAGAAAGAAGTACAGTAGACCATTTTCTACAAGAATGCCCGAAGAAAGGCGCCCTTTCAGCCCTGTGAAACATGTTCCCGTTCATCGCTCACGTTCCAAAGACTCTCGTTCGATTCTTTCTCCCCCGGCGACTTAAGTAAAAATTCCTTGGCCTGCAAGTGTGCTAGCCCCACTGAAACTGCGCAAAAAAAAACTGCTCAACGTCCTCCTCCTTAATCCTGAAACTCGTATTCAAACTGCCAGCATCCTAGAGGCGAGCAGACGCTTAGTGGTGGCCACGGTGCCATTAGGCTGACGTCCGGCGTGATTGATCTGCAGGCAAAGAGAATCGCGATCTCCATTTAAAATTAGAGGCTCCGCTCCATCGTGTCCATGCGGCTCGAGGATAGAACGATGCTCGATCGATCCTTCTTCGATGCTTTAGTTTCACCTCGTTTCTCAACGGTCTCTCAGATACTCTGGCCCGAACACCGTCAGGATCACCGAGTCCAACACGCACGGGTTCGAGTCCTACATGGCCACCAACAGGAGCGTCATTTATGGACACATCGACGGGCGTGGGTCCGCCTATAAGGGCAGCAAGATGCTCTTCGAGATCTATCGACGCATCGGCACCGTGGAAATCGAAGATCAGATAACTGTTACTCGGTAGGAAGCACCCTGTCTTTTCGTATTGCTTCTGTTTGGCTTATGGCTTGAAAGCTGATATATCTGTCGCACTTCTCGAGATTCCTGACGTGATTTCTTATTGAACAGGGTGCTGCAGAACACGTATCCTTGGATCGACGTAAACAGAACCGCGATATGGGGCTGGAGCTACGGCGGCTTCGCCACGGCCATGGTGCTGGCTACTGACAAGGATTCGGTTTTCAAGTGCGGCATATCGGTGGCACCTGTGACCTCCTGGATTTATTACGGTAATTCTGCATAACGCGCGTAACGCGCTAAAATATACGCTAGCCACGGTAATTTATTATTGCCCAATGCTCCCTGGCAGCACGTGTTTAACCTGACGCGTGACGTTTCGGTTACCCGTTACTGCAATCTGTGCAGCAGTAGTCGAAAAAAATAACTTCAACTTGGGGGTGCCAGATAAATCGAGAGACGAACAATTGATTTTTCAATTTTCAAATTTTCCACAAGATTTGTGATTCCGTGTTTGTCGGAGGGAGTATAGATTCAGACCTAGGGCGAGTCATAGCGGGCGAGAGTTCGCCAAGCAAAGGGTACATATACCAATATTTATTCGCGATCAATCGCAGATACTATCTACACGGAGCGTATAATGGGGCTGCCCACCCTCGAGGACAATCTGGAGGGCTACAACCACACGGACGTGACCAGAAGGGTGGAAGGGATACGTGGCAAAAAGTTCATGCTGATACACGGGACTGCGGACGACAACGTGCACGATCAGCAAGCCATGGTCCTGAACAAGGCTCTGGTGGACAAGGACATCATGTTCGAGCAGCAGAGCTACACGGACGAGGCCCACGGGCTAACCGGAGTCTCTCCTCACCTTTACCACACCATGGACCGATTTTGGAGCAATTGCCTGGGTTACTCCCGTGCCCACTGACCCGAACCACTTCTGGAATCGCGAATCGAGAAACTATCGGGAGGTCGGCTATCTCCTCGACCCGTACATCTAATTTCGTGGGCGTTACTTGTAGAAACGAACCACTCTGTGACACTAGGATACTTTCTTGTGCCTTCGAAGTACAGAGCTGTTTAAAACTATTCCATTTTTTATGGATCCTTGGAGATTGTTCTATGAAGATGGCGAGAAGGGATTATTTGCTTCCCAGAAGTGATATTAAGAAGAGTAAATTAGATTTAGGAAAGAAGTTTGAATGCAGGCGAATGTCCCAGGAATTGCTGCCTCGCTCTGAATTCTAATTCGTCAGACGCGAGATCACCTCTACGTGTTGACCATTGGCGCGCAGTTAACGCAAACGTTTGCAAAAGCAGAGGCATCACGGGTGAATCGATACGTAAAGGGTGCTCGATGTATTCTGCGGCAGTCGAGCGAGTGACAAATGGATCGCGCTGGGGATGGAAGAAACTGATGCGTTCGCAGCGATCTCTGCGTCGTTTCTTTTCATTGAAATCGTTCGATGAACGGAGGTGGAAGCGTGGTTGGTTTCTGACGCGATAACTGTACCCCTGATCTTTGTCATTATTGGAAAGAAAGTGCCAAATCTATATCTATGTTCTAATTTCACCTAGCTAACTTTGCAAGTTGTATTTGATTATGTTCGACGAACAATCACGAATTCAGAAGCATTTGGCGTTTGACGATTTCATTTTTAGCGGGAAAACTGGATCGAAGTGAAACAGTGAGGTGGCCACGGTACACCCATTTCGGAGTAATTAGTTAAGGGAACGCAAAATTGTATGGAAAATGGGGCAAAAATGATCATATACGATCGAATGACGCGACAGGAAGAGCATGGCATCAGACGCTACGTTTCCATCGATGAGAAAGTAAAAATGGAAAGATAAACGATCCCACTGCTTTGGTTACCGAATCGATTCGGCTCTCGTCGAATTAATCGACGATTCGCACGACTTGTTCCGCGGGATTTGTTGTTTGCACGTACGAATTTCAAGAACCACGCGCTTCTCGACTCGCTGACCTAAAATACTCTTTCCCATCGCCAATTTCTTTCGTGCTGATTCTACCACTATCTTTTCTTCCAGCCCCTTTTACATTACACAGATGTTTCTTCTCCGTTTCTTTTCTTTCGATAGGTACAGCTCCTTTGCACTATTTTTCTTTCTTTGCTTTTCTTTCTTATCATGTGTCCTTTTGCTTCTTTTTCAGAGTTACTAGACCTTCGAATTTATCTGTATCTGTGTCTCTACCTTTTTTAATCCTATTAAATTATTTTATATCTACTCCAAACAACTGTATTTCCTTTTGTCTTTTCGTTTTTCGTCTTTTGTTTCTGGTCTCCCACGTTGATTTCTTTTTTCTCTCAATCTTGTTTGGGTGCTCTAAATCTTTCTTAAACCACCGCGCTTTCCTCCATATTTCATTTCCTTCCCCCCAATTCTCTCTTTTCGTTTTTATTCCACCACCTTGGTTCTTCTTTTGCTTACTTCCCCCACACCCCCGCGTTCGTTCCATCCAATTTCTCACTTTCTTCTTCTTTGATCACTTCTTTCGAGTAACTTCTCTTGCCTCTCTAACTTCAACCCCTTGCCATTTTCGATCTTCCCTACTCTCTTACACCCTTTTACCTCTAACTAGCAATGGGCATTCGAACCTCTGCCTCGGAAAGTGTTTCCCTTCGATACATTCAAGACCTTCCAAGCATTCAACGTTGCGAAAATTCTGCAACACTTTGCAGTCATTCGGAATACATATTCCAATATGTTGAGCTTGAAAAACTCACAAATAGGAGTGACATTGTAAGCGACTCGACGATGTGACACGTCGTGTCCGAAACCCATCACTACCCCCGAACCACGCGCCCTGCCCACCACTTCTTCCCTCTTCTGGACCGTGAAACAGATTCAGAAGGACGGAAACGAAGTTGGTTATCCTTCCGCACGGTCGGCCCTGCGTGAGCCACGGCAACTCGATCGGCCGTTCTTCCAGTCAAAGGGGACTTTTGTGAAATTTAATCAGTCAGCTGGTATCAGTCCACCATCGCGTTGCAACGACTCTTTCTCTGTGACGGGATGGGGTTGGTGAACGTCCATCCTCCCCTTCGAGCTCAATGACCTGGAATCCTGATTCGCCAGCCGGCTGGCAAGAAAAATTCGCTGGCCGAAGGACGCGTGTTATACTCCGAAAAGTTGGCCCATCGAACGCGAATTCCACCACGTTCCTCATTTCCCTCGCAGCTAGTGGTGGTTGGGACCTTCGACTAGCCAGAGGAAGGGTTTCGCGAAAGGGGTAACGAGTTACTGGTCGCCCAGTACTGCAATTCTCGGTCTGGTTAGAATCGAGATTTGTTAAATATTATTACGAATCAATTATTAGAATACTGGAAACATCGTGCTGCATCCTGTACATCTCTGCCATTCCTGTTCACCGAATAACAGCCACTCCGTAGTTAGCCTCCGCGCCGTTAATCTGTACTGGAGCGTGGTCTGGTTCCAATTCGCAGCCGTCTTACCGTTTCCGGTCGCCCCCGAATTGTCCATTCATCTTGGACGCCCGACAAACAATTTTTGAGCCGGCCTCGATCCGCTCACCAGAACAATTCCACGTTGTAATTCAAGCGGAACGCTGAGGTTCGCGTGCCAACTCGTCCTTCGCGACGTTTCTCGGTTATTAAAGCGGCGTTTAAACCGTCAGGGTATGCATACAGAGGGAATAACCGAGGCGCTAGCCCAGTACACTGGGTAACGGATACCCTCGCGTGGGCGGCTGATGTTATTCCGCGATAAAGACATCGGGTTAATCGGAACGAGAAGCCATTCTGCAGCGATACCGGGGCTCCCCCGAAATCGCAATTGCTTCTCAAAGCACCGGAGCGTTCCGAGTGTCTCGAGACACTTAAAACAACTCGAGTACATCTGAGCATGAACAGGTACCAAAGCTCCTGCGGAATTAAGCGCACAGTGCTTCCAAGGCATTCAATTTATACCAAAGACACGATCTAATTACTTCACGATCTGGATGGCGAGTTTATAATTCCTCAAGGACCTCAGGAGCAGAAGACGAATATATCCTCCCTCATTTCAATCCCCGTTCCCGAAGATCGAGCACAGGTGGGGGCGCGTGAGTAGAAGAATCCGTCTCACCGGCGCAGCCCAGTTTCCCAGCCGTTGGGATGCTGTCGCATGCAAATCTCGGGCGATCAACGAAACAACCATCGATTTGTCATCTGCAGAGTCAGGGAGGGGCGGGAAGGCAGAGACGGTATCCGGGTATCTCCTTTCTCTCAGCCTCATCTCGCGGCGCACGAAGATCGGCGCTCGCCGTCACCGATAGCGTTTACGCGCAATGAAAAGCAACGGTGACAGAGAGGGCCATTGTTACCAACCCCGCGACAGAGGGGCTGACAATGGGCTGCACGCCCCGCCGTCCCGCCTCGCACAGGAACGCTCTCCGCGCGGGAAATAGACTCCATCCCTTTTGTCTAGTCCTTGCAGCCTCCGTTAACTCGTGCCTTTCCATTCTTACCTTCTCTCCTTCTGTCTCTCCGCCTCCTCCTCTGCCCTCCTTTTCCACCCTTCAACCAGCCACCCCGTGCGTTTCTGCTTCCACTTCGTTTTTACATCCCCTCCGCGCGGCCGTTTTCTCAATTTCCTGTCGAGTGGGTAGCGGGGGCTGCAAGTACAACACTCGATACTTAGCCGCTTGGCATTGGTCACGGGCAACCGGAGGCCAGATCCTTGCTCGATAATGCATAGAAACGCGTGGATAAGCGCCTGGAAGATCGCGTGGGGGCAGCCGACGCATTAGGAGATTAAGCTTCACGGGGGGATGGTCGATCGCGGGAGATGTTGATTCTTGAGGGGCGCCCGTAATTGGTCGAGCAGATTTGTGGATACTTTTTGGTATTCGGATGGGAGCAGATGTTTTCCAACTTTCCCCGGCTGAGCGATATCGCCGGAGTCCCGTGGATGTCTTTGGAAGCTTTCAGGCGTCTTGAAATATTCATCGAGGTCTGCTAATATCCTTCGATACCTGTCGGGAGTACACGGATACTCCGAATGCCTGAATATTTCACGGATACGTGCTCGGTGTAGACACGTGTCTGCGGACGAAGATCACTTTCATCTCTCCGCGAAACGCAGGAGGATATTATACCGCTCGTCAAATTCTCAAGTCTTTCTCGATAAACGAGGGTGGAAAACAGAGGAGCGATGGAAGTTTGAATGGTTCTTTGGCTCTTTAGTCGCCTCTGGATCTACCATCGAGTCTGTTCGCAGGAAACTCTCAAAGAGCTCAGCTAAAGAAGAATACGCGGCTTCGGGGGTTGCGCGGATGTTCCAGCGCCGTGCTTTATAGTTCAAGGTTTGCTATCCGTATTCCAGGACAGGGAAATAGGCGCAAATTGATGGCCTCGTATCACGCCAGCCGCGATAATGTGCGTCACGTGAACAGCTTGAATTCTCCTTGGCACCTAGCTTCCCTCCTCCCTTCTGTTTTCTGCCTGCAAGACGGATTTCCGGTTCGTCACGCGATCCTACAACCCAGTTGTATTCTTCCTCGGGTATCAGTGGATCGGTATTACCCTCGCAACCGCTTAATTTAAGGGTGGAATTGAGCACTGCTTAGCTGTGACAGGAGACACAGTTCCACGCGCAACTTGAATTCATGGAAAATTGTTAGGTGCAGGTGGATCTACTTAATTCTTTGATTTTATCGGTTAATGGCTGACGCTTCAGGGGATTGGCTGGTGTCAAACGTTTAAGGGGTAGCTCCCGAACCAATCATCGCGACTGGTGTCTGATCACAGAGTGATGAAAGAGCTCCGGAACTCGACTACCAAGGGGTAAGAAAGTTTCGCTACCGCGAAAGTTCCTGGAGATTGAAAACTACTGGGTGGAGCCACTCAGGAGATTAAACAAAAATTCGGTAACACAATTGAACCCCTTCGACGCTGGTTCGGTGCTAACTTTCGCATAATTTCGCGTCCCCCGCGCTGCGAGCAACTCAAGCAGATCAAAGTCAACTAATCCGTAAACCTAATTTCCCAAAATCTTCCTCTCCCATTCTAGCCAACTTTCTGCTAAAAAAATAAAGGAACAATACCTGCATATTCAATTGAATACGCTGAATTCAGTCCTGAAAGAGGAATCACAGTGTTCAAGCTTCATTCACATTTTGCGTCATATTTTCATTTTTACGTTTCACCTGCAACCTTTCGATGACAACTCGTGTTTGTCCAGGGTTCGTCCAGAAATAATATTTCCCAAGCATTCCGTGTTTTCGCGCTCAATTCCATACAGAACTGAAAATACTCGGAATTGAACGGTGCGAGGGAAAAAATAGCAGTGGCCAGCAGGAATATAACAAAGGGCAGTTTCGAGTTTTTCCTTCCTATTTCCCTGACAGGGAAAGGCACGAGAGCCGCGGGGATTCGCTGTAACCGGATAGCCAGGAATTATGGTAGTTTCACGGTAATTAATTCCGGACAGAGCGTTGTCGGGGCCCTTTATTGCTAACGCAGCGACAAACCGGAGGCCACGGCGTTAATTTATTTTCGCTTCGCCGATAATTAACGCCGATTCGACGGGACACGGCGCGCTTTTCCACCTTCCAGCAACTTTCCTCCCGTTCACTGGGAAATCGTCCCCAACTTTTTTGTCCTCTATTCCTCCCTTTCCCTATGGTTTCGAGGGCCGAGCTTTTTCCAATTCGACTGACGTAAAATTGGCTGGAAAGGGTGGCTCTGAAAGGCGGTGATTTGTGACCTCCAATTCGAAAATTATCCGTAATTATCGCAAGCCCTCCTCCTTTAAACAGAATCAATCCTTTTCACGCGGATCGCAGCCATTCAGAGACGCGGTGATCGAACAGAAGACATTCAGGGGTCTGGCAATCGCCGGAAATCATTATCACGAGGAACGGCCGGTGTTTGCAGAGGAGGATCGATCACTTCCAAGGGCGAAGTGGCTCCTACGGACGGATTAGGTAGAGGAATAATTCAGTTTGCTAACTTGGGCTCGTTTAGCCCGCTGGCTTTTTAATGGACCTCATTTGAATACCTCTCCTCGTTCCCTTGTTGCTGGAGGAGGGGCCTCGAAGGGTATAGGCGAGGGTACGATACTCTTTCCTTTGCTTTATGGGACAGTGGAGAAGTGGAACGAGTGGATATTTCATGGTTTATACAATGTCTATGGAGATTCTAATATAAAATCAGACACTCTTAAGTAATTGAAGAAAAATGGCAAATTGTGAAGCTCTTCTTCTCCTCGCGATTTTTCAGGAAAATTTCAGCCTTATTGCTTCACCACAAAATGCCGGCGAAATATCCGTCAATTCTTAAACTTCATACTTCCGGGGGCGAAGTTCGGCACGAAGTTGCGAGAAAGAGTTTCACCGAACGGTTCCTCGTCGTTGACCCCCAGGTTTCCTGGCCAGATTCGTCCGGGGCAGAGATCGATTTGGCCGCTGAACGAGAGTTTCCCCGAAGAATCGCGCTATGATTCCCAGCAAAATGGAAACATTTTATCTGAAGGAGTCGCGTTCGATATATTCCACTATGCAAATTCGACGAACGTGCCTTTTCCTCGAGGAAGAACGGGGACTGTCGACATATGTATATTTCCTTCATCAGGAAACGTTTGTATTATAACAGAAAACATTACTTTCAAGTGGAAAAGTGTTCATAACAGAGAAGGAGAGTGCGGTGCGTGAAACATGAAGGATACTAGAGGGAGTTGGAAAAACGATTAGAAAAATTCGTGGATGAACAATCATAGTGTTTGACAGTCTGGAGCGCACGATAGCTCTTGAATTGATTCGGGGATTTCGCGAAGCGTTGGTACAGGAAAATTGTACACGGTTTCCGGTACAAAACTGCCGGAAAATCCCCGTGAGATATGCGCGCGCAAGTTTTCCCGGAGAATTAACGGTGGCGTTTAACGAACAGTGGAAAAGGCAGCGCGACAACGGCCGATAGATTAATTGAAAAATGGCTGGCGAAGCTCCCGGGCATTGCGGCAGCCCGATTGTAAAGTATACATTTTACAGGGAGCGCGGACGGGGCCGATTTCGCAAATGGGGGCGAACCGTTCCATTGTTCTCGTTAATTTCTGCCCTGGCGCCCCTTTTTTCCCTGGAATCCCATAGATTCGCGAACGAACCGAATGGAATTACGTTCCCGGCGTTGTTCTCGGGCCGAACGCTCCATTTACCTTCGCTACCTTTATTCTGCAACGAGGGAACTTGGGAAAATGATCCGGAAATCGAGGAAATTCTATAAAAAAAAATCAGTAGAACGAAGGAATATCGAGGCAGATGTTTCGCGCTTGGTTAAAGTTTCGCGTGGTTTTGTTCTTGGGGATGATAAATGGACGTGGAGGACTTTTCTATCAGGTTGTCGAAGGAAAAACTTTTATTTTGCTGAGGGAAGGGTCGATCCGAGATAATATTGTTGGGGGAAGAGGAGGGTGAGATTTCCTGCATAGATGTTTCTTTTTTCTTATTCTCGAGGAATATATTCAAATTCCCTTCCCACAGGATATTTACACTCTCCTTCAAGGCCCCTAATCTCTCCCTTGGCCAGTGGTTCTCTAGATTCTTCAGATAGTCACACATTTTTGATCACCAAAACTCTTTCCAAGGAGCTCAACTGTTCAATCTCCATCCAGGTCTAATGAAAACCTATATCTACTTCAATTCACCTCAGATTTCAAGTCAGTCTTAACCCCATCAAATTCAGGTTTAATCTAGACCCAATATCCCAGAAATCTTACGCCATCGAGTTTTAAAAACAACCACAAAAATAATAGATGGACAGGTCAGATCGATGAAGTTTGTGTCTGGGAACCACTGTCAGGAACTAAACACATCACGCTTTCACGCACCCCCTTGCACATAGTTCCTCTCGTCGTAGACGGTGGCAGAATTGCTAAACTCGAAAGAAAAGGGGTGGAACCGAGCGTTTTATCATTTTATCACCGAACGCCCGTCGACGGGGATAAAATTCCAGGGGATACGTCGCGTTTCGAATTGCCACGATACTGTTTCCTACTGAAACTTAATCCCGTGGCGAAACGAAGCCTCGATCGTCACCATGGACACTCGACACCTTCGTTCGAAGCCACAGTTCGATTTCCGTGGCTTGAAAAACAGTAGTCGATTGGCGGGGGTGGATGAAGGGGTAAGCTGGGTTGGTCGAAAATTCGAGGATCTGAATACTGCGATTGAAACGGAGGCATCATTGGCGTGATTAATGTACAGAGATTAAAGGTAATTGAATATTCTGGTGGAGGTATTTAGCGAGGGATATGGGAAACGTGGGAAGCTTACATAGTTTGACGGGGATGATAGGAACTCTAGCAGAGAAAACACAAGTCCTGGTGTCGTGTTAATACCCAAACTGCAGAGCCCTGCATTCATGGACGTTACTATTACCGTTACTATAAAGGAATACGAGGAACACCGTCACACAACGCCTCTACTTCCATTTAAAAAGCAACCCCTTCCTGTCTAAACGCTTCCATCAATGGAACAATGGCTGTAGAACGAAGCTCGAACTCGCAAACCCGTCGTAAATCTCTGTGCCACAACTTCCATCAGCGCGCATAGAACGCGGAGGACACGTTTCACTCTCACGAATCGAATCACGGACACTTCCGGCGGCGGTACTCGTTAAGTCGAGCCACGCCAGGCCGTTTTCACCCCTTGTTGGTCACGCAAAATGGAAAGTCGCGGTCTAACCTTGCTCCACGGCATCGATTTCCAAGCACACACGACTAGGAGACGTTGCATGCGCATCCTTGACACCGGCGACCTTTCCGGGCGCAGGGTCAAGGGCGCCAGGTGAGATTAATCGTCCAGGAAGTTGGAGGCCTTGCGCGAGAAGGGGGCCGAAGGTCCTCCGCGATCGTGAGGGGCCTCGGATCGTGCGACGAGATTTCTAAAAAAGCATTCTCCTCGTCACGACTTGGCAATCAAATGCTAATCACCAGTTCTCTTCTCACTCCCCTCCTTAAACTCACTGCACACCCTTGCTGAAGCCTCAGGGACTGCATGCCCGTACCTTGCGGATCAGCGGACCCGAGTTTCGTTTAGTTGGAAGTTTCACCATTTACGTGCAAGCACGTCGCCCGGATGTAACGTACAAAGGACCAAATCGTGCACGCGTTAAAGACGCGGTCCACCGCGAAGTTTCGGTGTCGCGAGAATACGAAATGTCTTCTCATATGCGTTGCAGAATATTGCGTGTACCTGTTATCTTCGTTTACATATGTCTAAGTTCAAGCCTTCTACCTTCGTTTACCTATCCGTGGCCAGAGCTGTTGCCCTCGCAACGTGGCCATTCCAAAGTAACGTTAGACAGAAGGAAGCTCAAGTTACCACTGGGTTGCAGTGGCAACGAAGAAAGATTTGAATTCCTCGCAGTAAATATTCCTTTGCTTCCTCCGTGAGAAGAATTACTGCCTTTCTATCCATAAAAAATGGAAGAAGAATGCGGTGCCAGAGGATCGGAGAGCACTTGCACCCAAAAATTCATGGAAATCGATATCGGATCTCCATAAATCCTGCGACGGGGGTTAAAGTTCGATTTACGTGACTGCGGTACATCGATTCGAACAGCCGGCATCCGCGGCAAGGGAATCCCTATTTTCGTCTACGGTCTATCTTTATTATCATCTGTAACGCGATTGTCAGGAATTCCGCGGGTCGAGCCGCGAAATCTTTATCGCGTCGACCGTGCGCCGCCCGACAGCGGAATATTATTAGCATAACAATAAGACCGCGCGGCAAATCAAGACTTTCCGCTCGACGATATCAGTCTCCATCGAAGGTCGACCGACTTCATCTTTTCCACGTTTCTTTCTCTGGACGTATCGATTATTTCCATCGACAGAGACGCAGGAAAGCAGATCGATCTCTCCCGTTCGAGGAAAAATTGAGTTTCGCCTCGGAATTGATCTTTTATAGGCTTCGAGCATTTGTAAACGTATGCTTGAACCTCTCTTCGTTAAATCTAGCGTGAATTTAATGGAGGACTGGACGAAAATCCGAGCGGTTGTTGTTCGATTGAATGAGGTAGAAAAACGCGATGGAGGGAAAGAGCTGTTGAGGCTGAAAGAAAAGCTAAATCTAGGAAAAACTCGACGGCGGCTGTTTTCGTGAATTCTCCACGCGTGCAAGAACACTGCGTGCCAGAAATGCCAAGTTTGCGCGGAGACAATTTCGCTTTCCCTCATTACTCCGTTAGCCGGAGCGCGCGTGAACCGATTTCCTGTGCAATTTTTGCGATATCGAACGGGAACGTGGAATTCGCGGAGGCGCGCGGCCTGCAGAATGCCCCGGGAACGCGGGCGAACTTAAATATTTCGAGATTTCGCGAGACACACCGGGGGAATTCTGTGGCGCGTGTTTATTTCATCGCTGAGGCCGCCAGGGGGGGGGGTGGGTCTGCGAGGGGCTGGTAGCGAGGGATGCGGAAGAGCGCCGTGGTATCGTCGCGGGGCTGAATTTTGCGGCGAGAAAGCTGGGGAACTGGGGGAGTCGCGATGGCGTGGAACTGCGGGCCGCGAGCACGGTGAAAATAAATTAACGAAAAAAAGAGGAGCGCGTGGAAAAGTGGACGAAAAGGGGGGAATACAAAGGGGATGAATGGAGGGGTATAAAAGAGAGGCAGAAATTTCGGGACTAAATAGGAAGTGTGAAGGCGAATGTGAATAGAAGATTGAAAGGGAAGGAAATGGGGATAGAAAGGGTTAGAGAGAGCGAAAGGAGTAAGATGTTGAATGGATAGGTACCGCTTAAGGGTAGGTCAGCTGCGCACGAAACGTATGGGACAGTATTAAAGCGAAAGGGGGCGAATAAAATAAGCGGGCAACGCGCGCACGTGGATGTAAAGGTGATGGATCGGCGAAATTGTTGAAAAATGACGGGTAACAAATTCCCTGGCTCATTCCGCGAGGCGGAAAAGGGGAGGTGGGAGAGACGGGGAGGCAGAAATGTACGGAAAATGGGTAGCGGAATGATGGATAGGAAATTACCTCAATGGAAACAATGGGTCGGGGGAAGAATAGAACGTCGAATCGACTGCAATCGAGTAACGTAAAGGAAAATAATATTAAAGAGCAGCAACGGTCCACGCGCAGTAACGGAAGACAAAAGCGGAGTTCGATGGAGGAACTAGGGGAGGAAAGTAGCGGAAAAGATTCGCAGAGCGAGCAATAACAGAACGAAGGGGACGAAGGATCGCGGGGGTGTCGAGGGTTGGGAAAAGTTTAGAAGGGACATGGGACGAGGCGTCGTAGGGCGAAGTACCAAGCGGGACAGAAGATGGATCCTGCAGAAACGGAGCAACGCGCTGAGACGCCACGAGACCTGAATCTTCCCGCAGACGCGAACTTCGACTGAGAAAAATGCACGCGAGGCGGGAGGCGAAGGAGGAGCGATGGGGTGGGTGAAACAGAGATGAAATTCGTACCAGAAAAAGGAAAAGAAAAGGGGGATACGGAATCTGAAAGAATATAAAGAGATAGACGAAACGGAGCCACAGATGTTAAAAAGGACACTGACGATCACCTGACCGAGAACATGCAAAGGGCGAAGGGGAAGGGCGGTGAGATAGGATCAAGAAAAGCGGGTGCAGGGTTGTTCGTGGATGGAAAGAGAGGCGCACAGCCCAAAAACGGTTTGCTCTAAGATAGACGAGGAACTTGGTGAACGAAAACAAGTGCTCGAACAGGAGCAGGAGCACCCTGGGTGTCGAGGAGGAAGCAGCGTCACCAGCAGGCGAGCGAGAGGGGAACAGGGTCAACCATGAAGGAATGGCCCGCCGAGGGGTGGGGGGACGCGTGTTCGAAAACACGAACACCTATCCTGATCAAGAAAGAAGCATCGAGAAAGCAAGGGAGACGACGGAACAGGGACGGAAACTGCGTCGTCGAAGGGATTCAAACCGGGGAGGAGAAAGAGACGGAGGACAGAGCCAGGGGTGCAACGGAGGGGGTGGTTAGAGAGAGATAGAACTCGAGTGCCGTGAAGAGGAAGAAGGAGGGCCGGCGAGGCGGTGGGTGAGAGTGAGAGAGAGTGAGAGCGGGAGAGAGAGAGAGAGAGAAAGAAAGGGATAGAGGAGGGAGTAGCAGGAAAGCGAGGCTGCGGCGTAGCCTCAGTGCCGGCGCAGTGGCCGGGCCATCGTGTCCTGTGCCTAGCTTTCTGTGTTCCCTTTTTCCTCTGGTCCTGCTCGACAGTCGTCGCCGATCATCCACGGAGATCCTCCTTTTTACTTTCGATCGCGTCGCACGCTTCCTCGCGTCACGTCGGCCAACCTCCCGCGACCGTTCCCTTCGTGTCTGTGGCTTCGACCGACGACCGCTCGTCCCTTCTCCTGCCACGCCGCACAGCCACAGAGAGATAGAGAAAGAGGAAGTGGAAGGGAAAGAGACGGTGTGGCACGTAGACCGGGAGGAACCAGGATATGAGTGTCGCCGTGACGCGTCGTGACGCTCGGTGAGGTCCTACCGTCGACGACCTCCCCCTGCGGCCGCGAGATCCGCGCTTCTCGTCTACGCGTCGTGACACTTGACGGTGGATCGTGAACCCTCGGACCTCGGCTTCCCGACCCGTGCTGTCTTGCCGGTGGCCAGCGAGCGAGCAGCGCGAAAGGAACGAACAGCAGGAACAGGACACCCCGCCGGGCAGCAGCCGGGTGGATCACAGGGCGAAGAGGCGGGAGCCATGCCGCCCGGGCGAGCTTCCCTCGAGGTAGCCAGGATCGTCCGGCATCCCCGTCCTTCCGGTGTACTGCGTTCTCGTCGCCTCGTCTGAGGTAAGGGATACTTTCGAGCTCTGACGTCGGTTTTTTCTCAGCGCCTCACGGAGGAACGTAAGCCGAAGCTTTCGCGAAGGCAGAGCCGCGGTTAGGCCCTGTCGTCCAGGACACTCGTCCGCGCAGTTAAAACCTCGCTGGCAGTTTTCCAGAGTCTTTGGAGGTGGAAGGTGTCTTAGGGAAACCGGATGCATGCGAGAGTTTTGCAGTTGAAAGCAGCTGAAAGCTCTGCGAGTGCACACGCTCGTTTAGACTTTGAGGACCTCCTTGTCCAACAGCTCCATTGACATGGTTCGAAGCAGGCTGCAGGCTCGTGGATACCTTCGCTTCGGATAGAACCGTTAAACGAAGGGTGCTCGTGTGCTCTGTCGGGGAACGTACAGGGACTTAGGTATCTGCGAACGTAGATCGTGTGTTTAAGGGACTGTACTTGGTTCGCGCACCTTGGAGATGGTGTTTTCGGGGGATGACCGAGGTGCAGTAGATTCTCGCGAAAGTTAAGTCGCTGTTCGAGCTGTGCTTCGGGTAAGATCAGTGGTATAAACTTCTATCAAGATTCTACGTGGCGTTTTTCATGAAAATCGTGATGCAGAGTGGTCGAGAGGACTTCTGGCACTCGCTCGACGATCACATGGTGAAGCTTGAGCACTGGCCATTCGTTTCTCCTTCCTACACGCCAACAAAGCTGTAACAATAATTGAAGAGTGGTCCCGTGGTGGTCGACATTGTTTTTCGTGGGTGAAGGGTCGATGCTCGACCGCGACATCATCGAACCTCCGCTTCTGTTGACGTTCGCGACGCTCGACGAGGCTCCCCGCAATGTTGGCCAGCCTGTGTCACAATAGCGCCGGAGCACCTGTTCCAGAAACAGGAAAAAGCGAAACGCGCACCAACGACGCTTCAATGAGATCGCTCTGAATGCATTCGGCAAACAAACGGCGCCTGTCCCCGTCGCATTTCTACCTTGCATCGACTAGTCTCTCGAGTACGTTCAGACATCAAATCGTCGCCTGGTAATGCACTCCCCCCCCCCCCTCCATTTCCTCGCCGTGCAATCGCGGAAATTAGCAAACCCGAGCGTCTTCGAATCTACGGCGAATATCGAGGCAAGAATTTCTCGCGAACGTGTGTCGAAGAAACCCGATAAATCGTGGCCCGGTATCTTCTGCAGGCCCGTGGATTACTGTGATTCACGGTTGTCGGAGTCGATTTACGACCGAAACCCGTGGTTTCGGGCTTTCTGGAAGACCTCAGTATCCGGGGAATTAGTTTATTACTGGACGTCGACGTAAATCGAGATTCTTCGGTATTACTTGTAGTTACGCGATCTACTCTCGGCCCCTTTGTCAATACCTTGATACCAAAGATACTACTAGGGCAGTTCTCAAAAGTAAACATGAAATTTTCAATGCAAAACATCACGATACATATTCACCTTTCTTACACACTGAAGGACACGCAGGACACAAGTAGCTACGCTTCTGTAGTTAAAAATCAGTAGTACAAGTCAGTAATTTCCGCAGGCCATGCGTCACCAGCAATGCATTCAAAACAGAGGCATGTTCCATGCTTGTTATGACGTTCACATTCACAGTCGTTTGTCACGCAACTGTCGAGCAACAACGCAGGTACATTTACAACACACCCGACGCGCAGTTGCACTGCCGCTGCTTCAGCAACCTACCGCGATATTACATTTGTAATTGGCAATCGCCGAGCTGGCAATTACACCGGAGCAAAGAATCGGAGCGGCTTTGAAAGGAAGTGTAGCTAGGTCGAGCGACTCTTGCATCGATCTCGCGAGCGATTCGAAGGCAAAGAGGGACCCGCGGGTCTCGAGGAAACGCTTCCTGTCGACCTACTCGCCGAACAATGTCTCGAAAATCGCTGCTTTCGCGCGACAGCCTCGCGCGTTTATTTTTAAACGCGATTCCCATTCGTTTTTACGAGCCCCACGCAAACAGAGGCGTATTTATAGAAGCGAGACGCGCCGTTTCCGCTGTCGCGATCGCGCGTCGAACAGCGGAAGTGCGCGGATCGCGGCATTACGTTCGTCCCGGGGAGGCGTCGTTCGAGAGTGTCTCGAGACTTTCTGCCTAGACACAGTACTATTTACAACTTGCCAGAGAGCTTTTTGTACTTTCGTCTTTCCTGAAATGTTCCTGGGTATCTTAGGAGACTGTTCCAATGCACGTTTCTATGAATTCCACCGCGTTTGATGGTCTTCGTCGATTCAAAATCGTAGAATGCTTCGCCCATAAACTGCCATAAGCGGCGAGCACTGAAAATTCGGCCGAGGTAAAAATTTTCAGGCGCGCACGATAGGGAATTCGATATCGGAGACCCTTTCGTCGGATGTTCCTCAAGCACCCTCGCGAGCTTCGCGGTGTATAGGTGCGTGAGGAATTGCCGAAATTCCCCGGCACGTTCGGAATCGAATTGGAAGTTTCCTGGTCTCATAAATCCCGGAATATCGGTGGCTTGTCTCTGGCGATCGCCCGATCCCCGGGTCGTTCGAAATTTATTTATTTGTTTCTACCTGGAGACTCGCGCAGCTCACGACAGTCGAGCCATCGAATCCGTGTCGACGTGTGAGGACCCTTCGTTGAATTTTACGTCTCCGACGGTCGTTCTCGTACTCAGGAAGTGTAAGACGGGTTTACGGCCTCGTGGCTGCCAAAATTTGCGTACCTCAGGGGGGATGTTATGGCGCAGACGCTATGGCGGGGCCGCTATTGCAAATTCGAGCGTGACTTATCGCTGTGCACGCTCGCAAACACGCCCGTCGAGAATGTCGGCCATTCCTCTTGCCTATCTTCTATGAATTCTTTGAATAAAAGATGGAAATTCCGCTGGAGAATGTGTCCGAGTGTCGGTGAGTTTGTGGAGGATTTTGTCTGCGACCAGTGTCAATCGTGCCACGAATTACGCTTGAAAGCTAGTCTCCAGGTAACTCAGCAGCGTCTTCAAAATCCACTTCCCCGTTCAAACTTTCCCCAGCTTAATTATACTCGACCAAACGCATCGTAAAGTTGATCTCGTTGCAACGACACCTTAAAACTCCATTTCCAGCGATTACTTCACGGCAGATCACGTGGACCTCAGGAGCAGCGTGAAGCTTAGAAGCGTGATTCGATCGTTATTTGTCAGGTCGTCAGTCATTCATAGTGATCTGATGCAAGTGATACCTCGTTTGCTCTCCTGTATCGCCCGTCCGCGCAATTACCATTCAATTTCGCAAATTATCTTCGACTTCAAAGGACGACAGGTCGTTGTGGAACGGTGATTGGACGGTGCAGATTCGAGGGACGGTTGTTTCGGTTCGTCGTCCCTGACGTGTCAAATTGCAATTTGCGGCGCAAGTTATGCAAACGTTGCAAGTGCTCAAGATACTCCACATCGCTGTCCAAGCATTCATGATCCATCGGGGCGTTCACTAGACTTTAAGCGTTTCGAACGTCATTTAGACCGTCGCGTAATTATTGTTTTCGCGAGTATTTCTAGCGAATAACGGACTAATGATACCAGTCGCGTTATCGCGCATCGATGAGCCAGGAAACGACGCGTCGCGTCGCCTCGAATTATCGGCGAACATAATTTCGTTCGCAAACGAAGCGGGCTTGAGCGCGAATTGGAGCACGGGAATCGACGACGCAGTTCCTAAATCGGACCACGGACGATTCGTACTTAGGTGAGCGTCAAAACAGAATTCCGCTTCCCCAGCAATCGATCCGAATTTCCACAGCGTCAATTCGGCACGAGCAGAGCGACGGAAAACAGCATTGACCTCGGTCCGAGCAGGGCTGCTGAAAAGAGATTGGAAAAAACATGGGTTTAAATTAATCCCATGTACATTTTCATTTAATTAGCTATCCTTAAATTCTCGTGCTCACGTGCCGCGGTGATTTCATTACCCTCCCGTTTGAATCGTCGATCTCGACGAAGCTCGTTACATCGACCCTTATTTCCGTCACTCGTAAGAGGGTGGAGAATTATTATGGAGCTCGCGTAATCGACATACTCGCGCGACTAATTGAATAATGTCCTCAGTTCGGCTCAGGCGAGGCGTCGAGTTGAATTAGAAGGCAGCCCCGTTATCCATTATCTTCCATCATTTTTTAGCTTGTTACGATGAGAGTGTGATCGAGAACCTGTTACACGGTGCATCGTCGAGAGCCCTCGAGATAATACTCTCGTTGGCGGCATCGCGGAGCCTCAAATATTTTTCCAGGGAACAGTTTCTCTAGTCACATCGCCGAGGCAAGATGACAAAGTGTGCAGGGCATTGCCTTTCGAAATAATACCTACACGCGGAGCCCCAAAATTCTCGCGGCTCGAAGCGAAATATGAATTTAAATTCTGCCTTCCGCCGTGTGCACATTGTATCCGTGTTCCGGCACGTCGAATTGTTAAATTTAACAGAATCATCTGGCGGAAGGGAGCACGTAATTTCTCGAGGAAAAGATCTGTTAAAAAGAAAAAAGGGAAGAGTACATTCACCGTTGTCGTCCGTTGCATTAAATTTCGCGCTTCCGGAATTAGGTTGGTTGTTTCTCTTCGCGAATAGTTCGCGGAACTGTAGCCATTTCCTGCGAAAAAGGCGCTCTGAGGAAGAAGAATGACGGTAATAACAGTATTCGCGGTTGATCGTGAATGCTCCTATCTCTATGATCTCAGGACCCCTGTAAAAAGGTGAGAAATTGCTCGCAGAAACGCTAGTATCAATGGGGGTTTATGGAGAATTCGGTATAATAAATATCAAGGATGGGGAAGAAGCTCTCCTGGAACTTTTCAACTATCCCACCACCAGATAGACTCGTTTCAATGGGTGATTCTCCAATTACGCCGAGCGCTATGCAAAATTCCACGTTAGAACCGCAACTGGCCGCTTAGAATTCGCGAAAAATTTCAACCCCCCGTTTCGGTCGATTAAAAAAAGGCGCCCTGTAATTAAGCTATCGCGCGGGAGTCCGTGCTTCTCGAGAATTCCTTTTTAATGGGTGGAAAAATTCAACGAGGCCATAAGCCAGAAATTTCATTAGCGGTCCGCCCACTAATCTGCGCGAAAATGTTGTATTCTTTTTTCCTTTATGTTTTAACGAGGCCGCGCGTAACTTTATTTCAATCCCCGTGACTTTTCCTGCACGCGGGTAGATGGAAGAACTTTGTTCTCCAGTGAATTAAGAGATCAATTGAGGTCGAAAATGTCCGGTCCATCGCGAGATCGGACTACCGTGTTAATCTCGCGGCTTCAATTTTCGATTTCACCACGCACGGACGTGTGCATTCTACTCCCGCGGATTGTTAAACCTCCCCCAATAATGGGCGGCTAGGCTGGAAACGATGGTGGAACACCGTTATCGAGCTAACGGCCCCTCGCGTCGGGCAAAAATTGCCGATAATGATCGGAATCGCTTTCGTATTAGCGTGAGAACGAGCTCGATGCCTCCTATCTGCATCAGAATGCGTCAGAATGCGTCAGAGTGCTCGTTCACGACGATTCCTACTCCCATGGATAAACTTTATGTGTGAATTTTCACAGTTTACGTGTTTACTATATTCCCATATATTCTTCAATACATTCTCACTTCTTCATTCCCCCGAAAATGAAGAATATCCGATCAGTTTCTACCGCGTCTGACTTGTCGTCGCGCCTTACTACTAGCTTTTACCGAAGACCAGCAAAGTACCTTCGGTTACAGACATTGTAGCAGAGATGAAAGACGTATAGCTACAATTTGCGATGAGAATAGTAACCCGGGAGTTCAACAGAATAGCCAAAGCCACTCAATTGCTATTCACCCCTGAAAGCTCGTCACAACTCACCCTCATCAAGCTTCCACCAACACGAAGCATCCGCGATGCTGGTAGAAGAAGCTAAGCAGACTCAAGAGCATCGAGAGCCAGAGAAATGAAAGCTGTTCGCTCGCTGGATGTCTTCGACAAACTATCCCCATCAAAAGTTGACCACGTCCGCTCGAAATAATGAAATTTCCGGCGGTGAAACGGACCGATACAATGCCAGCCGTGAAATCTCGGCTGCGCAGGAAAAGCAAGCGCGCAAGTTTGTTATCACGACCTGGAATTCCATGGAGAAGACAGACTGGTCCTTTGCTCGTTCCCTGGTAAGCTTTCTGTGCTCTCGCGTCTCCGTCGCATCTTCCCTGGCGCGCTCGTTATCTTATTATCTAGCGGCATTGTTCCAGAAGCTGGACGCGAGCGTGCGCGTCGTTCCATCGAGGATCGACGCGCTTCCCCTTTGTTGGAAAGCGGTGGAAAAAATGGCACGGGATGGGAACGATCCCGCTGAACGAGGAATTCATTTTCGCCCGTTTGGAGAAAGCGAACGGAACTGGGGCTGGGCCGTTTTGCAAATTGCCCCGTGCATGCTTCGCAATCGCGCGGCTGCTCTCAGCTTTACGGCCGTGTTCCCTGCTCGCGTTATCTCTCGCCTCGAAAGAGAGCCTCTCCCTTTCATTGTCGTTCCTCTGCGCGGCAATTTCTGGAGGGCAATGGACCTTGATGGAAAATCTGGCCCAGCTCCTTTGTTCTTTTCAATTTTCTGATGGCGGGATCGCGGCGAATCTGGTTCCGTTGACATGGAATTATCAGACGGCACTGTGCACGCGGATTTCATTAATTCTATGGTGGAAACATGGAGCTTATGTGAACGTCACTGAACCTATTCGAGGGACAATAGGGCAGAGGGCAGAATGCAGTCAATGTGACTCTTGCGTAGGTATTGGAATTCGAACATCTGAGGAGTTGTATTTTTAATTTAAAAGAGACGAAAAGGTCGAAGAATAGAAAAGCACACAGTTTCGTCTAAAATAAATGAAGACTGTGGTTGTTGAAAGCTGATCATGTAGAAGCACCTCTATTTGGTTCTATAGTGTTGGCTTCAATTTTATTAAAATTAGGAAGCAATGGAATATTACGTCTTTTAATAATTTTTTATTTTAATTTATATGGCACACACTGAATGCTACTCTCTTCAACATCCTTCGATATCCACCTCACCCCTTTCCCTTTCTAATCCCATTAATTCAGAACGACGCACCCTGTACGTTTACCTGCGGTTGCATCGGTTTGCCGCACAAATAATCGCGAATAAAATGCCTCGTGCCAAGCCCCCTCATCTTCGTTTCGCGGCGTTAATGCAAAACGTCGATCGCGATTGATTTTATCGAACGTCGCATTGTTACCGCGAAAGTCAATATTGCGCACGCCCGGCGCGCTCGCCCGTGTAATTTTGATCGCGAGGCACCGCGGCGGTAATGTGTTCCGCGTTGATTTTCGGGCCGCGGGATCGTTACCGCGATACGTAAATTAATGCTACACCGTATTGCGTCGCGTTAATGACGGTAGCTTGAATATAACACCCCGGCGGAAGGGCTGGAAGACGTTTATGTATCTCACGTCCGATCTCCAAGTACACCCCGCGGAGCGATGCGCAGCGACAGAATGATAACCGTACGTCCAATTCTCTTTACATCCCGTTCCCGGGGTCGTTCCCCCCGACGTGGGCTGCCTCGGAATCTTTATTATGCAAAGTTGCAGCGCGTGACGTAACAGATTGCTCTGTGTTTTTGCAAACGGCGAGCTTAAACTGGGACCACTCGAAGAAGGGGAGCAGGAGCGGGGTAGTTTATAGGGGCACTAATTGGATTCTGCGAAAGAATGTAGCAGGATGTTTTGACACGTCGAGTATTACCGATAATGCATCATTCTTCCCTAGCAAATGAAAATTCACCTTCGAGTTGAATCATTCGGCACCGCAGTGCCAAGTTGCTCGAGGGAGAGGAAGGAAGACTGAATAATCAAAGAAAGCAACGCAGAGATCGTTTTCATGGGCCACACCCAGCGAAATCGGGCCACGGTAGGTTATAAAATTTTTTTGAGACGTTCCCTGAGGCTAGAAGGGAGGGCTGGAGGGGAACGACCCCCCGTTGGAATAATAGGGGCGGCTAAGATTCTCGCCCGGGAAAAATTGAATCGTTATCACGAACCGCAACCGTCTGAGGCTGACGCGTGCGGTTTTGTTGCTCGTGCTGGCTTATGACAGAACTATCGATCCAACTACTGGTCCAACTCGAACTTTTCCACCGCTTCGGTACCCACCCACACCCGCCCAGCCCAAAATCCTCCCCTGCCGCCCTTGTCTCGCCCCGAACCCGTGCGTGAAATACGCTTCAGGAAGACTGGAAGGGGCTTCCTTACGCGTCGAGGGGCCACCCTGAATCGCGTTATTTCGATAATCGATCACCTTACCCCAGGCCAGCCTCTTATTCGGAACTTTGATTGAGTTCCAGATTAATTATGCCATGGGGAATTTAAGGGCACGTACTGCTTCCATCCTTCGACAATTTGGAATGTTTCGGCGGTGCACTTTGGTGCTTTAATTGCAGCGCTTTTTTGCTTGAAATCCGTGAGAAGTTTCGATGAAATCGAGGGTAAATAGTATGTGAGGCTTGAGAAGATAGTTTTGTATGTTTTGGTTCACTTTGCGGTGGTGCAGGATGCATTAGCGGAAGTCGAGGTGTCTTTAGAATAGCCAGTTTCGTCGCAGTGTTCTTTACTCTTGCTTGAATCGTAATTCGAGACGTTAACGACGCTGGAAGGGCTCGAAGAGAGGAGAAAGAAGTGGAGGAGCACTTTGTATTGAGGAGCTTCTTGAATTTCACAGTTTCTTCCGCATTTAACAGGGGTTCGTTGGAATAATGTTCATTAAAGTAATTTCATTATGGTCGAATGACCCGCGAAGCTGTGAATCACTTTTCTTTAGTCAAATAGACTCAGATTCATGTTAGTGGTTTCTTAGTAATTTTACCAGCTCGGTAGTTTCCATGTCGAAATGGACAAGGGACATGAGGTGCGAAGGGGAGCTTTGCCAAAGTCAGCGTTAACGAGTATTCACGGCCAGCTCTGTTAATTACCAACGTCGCTACGTCGTTTAATTAGAGATGATTTACTGCAAATTGACGCGGCGACGTTCTGCGTTATTGCTGACAATGCGCGGCGTGCAGTTTTTGCTGGTTAATAATCGCCCGGAACATGCAGTCGATTCTGGCGCCGTTTCGCCGCAAAGAAACGCCGACGAAACGACTGGCTTTTTGCAACTTTTTCCACTGTGCAACGTGCATCCCCTCAACTCTCGATTTTCTTGGAAAAGACAGGAGATCCCGCAGCGACAAGAGGAGCTTAATAGGGAAATGAATCTCTAAACCGCAATCAACTGCAGCTTCCCCTGTCCAACGCCCAAAATTCATGGTTCAATGTCTGCGCGTCAAATACCTCCCACAATTTATCAGTGTTCCGCTTGTCGTTGAATTTCAGCGTGTGCACAGTCGAAATCTCCCACGGAATGCCGCTTCCTATCCACGGGGGGACGAGTCCTGCCGGTGTCAGGACGTTTTCATCGCCATTTCAATGTCCCACCGCGTAACAAATTAATGGTATCGCCCGTGCGTCTGACTATAGCGCGAACATACCACTGAAATTTTTCCAGCGACGAGTACGCCAGCTGTAAATAAATACAGTTCTACCGAATCCCTTACTTACACTTACCTATCAATCCTACAATACTCTTCCTAAACACACTAAATTAATCTTTTCTGAGTTTGAATCCCTCTCGCAAGGTAACAACCTGCCTCCAGCAATTAATCTGACATCCGACTTCATTCGATAAGTCAAGAGTCCCATGAAAACCTGTACCATCACCAGAAATCCTTCAAGACTGCGCAACGTCGAGGAAGTTGAGTCTGTCGACGAGGACCAGCGTGGCAAGAACAACGCCCTGTCAATTACGAGCTAGACCGACATCCCTTCCTGCCGCGTAACGAGCTTCGCGCTACAAATAAAATGTCGCGACGCAACGCTCTCTCCGGACATCTCTGTTCAATTTCAGGCTGGGTAGACGGATCCAGTCGCTCCACGCGGTTAATGCCGCGTCGATTGAGGGACAAAAGCGAGGCGGCGCCCGCTGGCCGACCACGCGCGTCTGACCAATTTTAATAACCGCGCTCAACGTTTGAGGTTCACCCGAGATATACGTTCCAGCGGACGATTAAAATCGGCCGCGGCCGACGAGCCCGAAAAGGGGCAGTATCCGCGAGTTTATTGGAGGACGCGCGCCGACTCGACCGCCACAGGCGAAAGATTAAATTGGAATTCGATTATCAAGCTGGCGTCGTCCGGCGTCCGCCGCGATTGACTTCCGTTCTGGCTCGTCGTTCATCGATTTCGCCGCTCGTGATCGCCCAGCGACGCGAGCACCCCCCACGCCGAGTTCCAAGAAAGTTTCCTTTTCTTCTGTCGCAGCCAGGGCGTCGACACTTTTCCAGATAACGTGGCGTCGAACTTCCTACAATTTAGCGAGGTGGATGCTGGGACCTCTGGATTCTGCATCCCTCGAAATAATTGCTCTCCGAAGACCTAGTTTCTTGGCGGGCTTTGCGATTTGAAAAGGGGAACCTCTGAAGGGTCTGGATCTCGTTTTCAGTGGAACGGATATTCGGGTTTCTTCGCCTCTTCTCAGATTTCTAGGTTTCGGGAAGCTTGCCGAGAATTTGGAATATTCGAGTTTCTTGGGGGAATACTTGGGGAAGTAGGCGGGAATATATTGTAGGCGATCGGGAAACTGACGTTCCGCGGACAAATTGTCAGGGGAAGCGATTGAACTCGACCGCCTCCATTGTTCCACGGTCGAAGGGAGACGCGTTGGAAATTGAAGATGTGCGGATTCGGGTGGAAGCGCGCTATCCTATACCTTTCTGCGCAATTTGTTGGCCGTCGTATACGACACAATGAAACACCGCGATACATCCACTCGTTTGTCGAAGGATTAAATTGTATCCGGGCTTACAAACGGCCACCAGTTGCCCGTTACAGCTGGTACCCGATAGAAATTTTAATTGCACGGAATCGTACGGCGATATAATTAAGCCCTCTTAAATAGTTCAAAGCTGATAATACTTTAAACTTTCCCATGCATCACGATTCCAGTCACTTTGCCGAGGGCTGTGGGAATTTTTGAAAAGGTAGCCAGCGAAGGTCTGACCTCTCTCAAATATTATATTTCAGCTTCAAAGTACACCTCCATCGTATTTTAACGCAGTTTTCGTATAATTTCAATTTCAACTCTACGAGCATCCAATCTTTTTCAGGTCATAAAGAGATCAAAATGCACGAATGTTGAATAACCGGGACTTTGACCAGTCGATAAATTCGCCGATAGTATCGCGAGACTGACCCTCTGGCGCTCGAATCTCTTTTCTCCTCTGTAAACAGGATGTATCGCAATTTTTCTCCTATAAACATAGTCGCTCGAGCAGAGAGAAAAACTACACTCGTCATACAGCATTCGATAATGGACGCGTTTAGCCGATTCGACGTCGATACTGGCGGAATACTCTCACGCTCGATTAATCGGCCATTACTTTCGCCAAACTCGGCGCAAAGAATAGCTCGCGCTTAGTTCGTCCCGCGTCGACTTTTTGAATTCCACCTGATTGAATTCAGACTCGCCATTTAAAGTGAATTTAACGTCAACAAAACTTCTGGCGAAGTTTCTATTCTTGTTGGATTACATTTATGCAAAATCGAGAATTTCTTATAAATCGAGATTTTCTTATACACTTTGAACATTGTTCATCTGAAGTTTAGAAGGCTCTCGATCGCTTCACTTGGAGGAATCGTATAGCCTGTCTGAGTAACTCGATAGCGAAGTGTAATTATATTCTCATTGTAATACATACTCTCAGCTCAGCAAGACAGGCAGAGTGGATAATGAAACTCAACTGAATAAAGGGGATGTATTTATTAACTGAATTTATCCGGGAGCAAAAGAGCGTCGTCAGTCAGTTGCGATAACAAATGCATTCACCGATTCGAATGGCAATTTTAATGGACCGTTATTAAGTGCCACGGTGATTTCAAAACGCGAACAAAGTAATTCGCGCCGCTGGGCCGAGTAATCCGAACGACAAATGCCAGTGGACGAGCTTCAAACAGAAATTGAATCTCAATCGAGAATCTCGTCGGAGTAATCATCCACTAATACGACGCGTGAATACGATGCGGGAAGGTTATTTAGAAGACTCATCAGCCGCGCTGCGAAAAACTGTGGCCGAAAATCGACGAGGAATTGGTATTCATCGCCTCGATGAACGCAGGAGGGAACGGGTGCGTTGGAAACAATTTCCCTCGAGGAACGTCGGCAATCTGCGAAGCAATCTTTCGGTCCTATCGATTGGATGTTGATTCTATAACCGTGGCGCACTTCTGCCGCTGTCAAGACGTTGTTGGAAGCTCAGTCAACAGCCAGTAAGCGAGGCACTTGGCTAGTTTTCTCCAAGTCCTCTTAAGAGCTGCTGGCACAGCTTTGAGTGGAATACACCAGTATCGTGCCAGACGTGGTCGATACAGCCATAAACAGAGCTCATTTGGGACAGAAGTACTGTCAATCGGGAAGTATTTTTTCCCTCCGTACCTTCTCTCGTCGTACATTAGTTTGAAACCTGAGAGTCCGAATAGAAACCTCGTCGCCTGACCAATAACGCTCCTGTTCTACTGCGAAGCCTCGAGCTGTCCTCGTTAACGCAGGAGTCTTCTAATCTCTGCTCTCTCGTCACTAATCGAATTAAAAGGTTGGCGGAAATGATCTCTCGCTCAAAAGGGTGTGCGCATTTGGAACTTCCGCGTAATGTTTGAAGCGGGAATTACTATTCCCAAAGTAATTACACGCATCTATTGCCAGGAGAAATGAAAGACCGTACATTGCTGCGGTTCAGGGAGATTCGCCGTTGTCTCTGTGTGTCGGTCGGTACGTGGCCACGGGCTGACCAAAGGAACCACAAATCCCATTACACGTCTATGCTCTCCTTGGCTGCACCAGCATTTCCGTCTTTGTCCTCTTATTCGAGATTTATTGGGCCTAATTCCTTGCCAAAGTTCCACTTCGCGTATGCCAAGTGGGAGAAACTATCGCCCATTTCTCTCTAAATATTTACATCGTTTACTTAGCACTGCTGCGAAGTATATTCCGCGAAAATTTGTCAATCGTTGCAATTGATAAGTATTTACAAGCGTACCACGTTTGAACGAATTGTGTGTTTTGGAGCTCGATGCGTAGCAGGATATTCACGAACGTTAATACAATTTTGTATTTTATTCTAGTTCGTTGATAATTTTCCAGATTTAAGCGAGCAATTATTGAATTTTATTTACACTGACTCCCAGTTTAATGGAAAATGAAGGTGATTATATAAAATGAAAATAATACTGCGTGCAGGGGTGCAGAAGGAATTTAATTTATATTAAAATTGAAGGAGGGAATGGAAGGAAATCTCATCTATTTCTAGCTTTTTTGCGTGCAAGAAGAAACCTCCACGCGTTCTTTCCCATGAGAAACCTCCCTCGTGCTTTCAAGACTAATTCCCAATAACGTTCCTGATTTAAATAATGCCTGAATTACTCGGGCGACTGAATACGGTTATTAAATATCCTTCTGGGACACTTGTTTTCCTCTAATCTCGAGCTCACGGCAATAAAGCTACAATTCTTCTACGCCCCGCGTTTCCGCCATCGAGAATCATCTACACCTCTAAAGATTCTCCTCTCATCTTTCGTCTTTCTGTGTACCAATATCTTCTGGAACTACAGCCCACACTATGTATCCCACAGAAGTTCCAAGATTAAAATAAAACAGGAACTACTTCCTCGGCTAGCCATAATTCACCTCCTCTACAGCTGTACTTATACGACCTTAGGCAATTACCCAGAAGTGTATCAGATTTCTCCTAAGAAATATTCGACCCCTCAGTCTTAATGAGCTCTAATTTTTCTCGAGAATCCTCCGTGCAAGAAGCCAGCCAATTTTACGCGTTGCTGGTCCCAAGCGCAGGAAACTCGAGCGAGAAAATCAGGGGGTTGATGGTCGGTCGTGTCGAAACGATGGAGGGTTAGAATGTCGGAAGGACCTTGAGGGCTTTAAATGGGACGGTCACGTTTTAATAACTGCTGCCCCTGCTCCTTCAAACGTATCGAGACGAAGGGATCTGGTTTCCCAAGACCCTCAATCTTATTCCTACCGAGTGCTTAATCAAATCTCCGGTACCAGAGGATTTGGTGCGCCGAGATATTCTTCTCTCACATGAAATTTTCATTGCAGCCACACGTATTTGGCGAATTTATCATACTTGCCGACGGTACGAACGATAATCAGTCGGAACGGGGACAGGTTACGTTTCTAACGTGTTTGTCGCCAACGTCAGTCCCAAAGCGAGTCCCATCGCTTGGAGCACCGCTCCGTTTCCGTTGTCGCGCGACGAAGGAACGCGGACGGCTAAAGATAAGGCACGTAGTCATTAATTTCGGGGGCAACACGTGCCTCGGGGTGTCGACAACGCCCAGCTAGACCTCGTCACCGTTCCCACCCCTCCCTTGTACGACCTCGAATTCTGCCGAGCACTAATTGTAAGCCTGTAATTTACTTACACTCGAGGCAGCCCAAGAAACGCTCCGAATTCCCTTGGGAATTACTGTCTCCGGTTTCGCTGTGACATCCCTGGGGCGCATCCTTTCCCCTTATTGGCAGGCACGTTCAAACATGCCCTTTGGATCGGCCCAATTCACCTGAAAATATCTCATTAGGAATGTTTAGCCCTGTTCACTCTCACAGACCTACATTACTGGCTTTGAAGCTTCTGGGTTTAGGAATGTGACACTTCAATTAGGGATAAGGTTGACAATTCTATTGTTCCTGTGGCCCGCTCTCTGTGTATTATATATTTCAGGAAGTAAGAGGGGCAGTTATCCGATCTGTGGCTACCTCAGATATCACTCCCACACTTGAAGGGGCGTGCAGGTCCTTTGGTGGATTGAGTTTCGTACGACCGGAACGACCGACTGTCCATTGTGAAGCAAATTATCCGAACCCCGCGATTTAGACGATAACATCGAGCCAACATTCGCGAGTTATATCCGTTTCTCGTGTATCCCCCCTGTTCGTAGCTGCGTATGAATACAGCAATTAATGCTTACAAATATACGCGCTCGACCAAGGAACGGGGGATAGGAGTATATTCAGGGACAATAGTCCGTCCTGGTCTCCGGTATAATTGAGTTTTCCCCGGTTTCGTTCAGAGTTTAAATCAAAGGTCGAGTTGAAACGGTTTTGTTTTCGTTTCACACGCCCCTACCAATCAGTCGGCGTCAACTTTCTGATTTATTCTCTTCTTTCGATATTCGATTCGTTGAACCCGCTCACTGCATTCGAGGCAGTTACACACTATTGAATCCTTTTGATTGGGGCGCACCTTACAAATCTCACGATCTTTGTCTGCAATCGCGGAGATCGTGTATTGCTCGAGCCCGCTCACGTGCGACGCTCAAGTGGAATATCGCTCTAATTAATACACGACATTAACGTTTCATCCGTAATTCAGTGTATTCCCTCAATCAGAAAGTTTCCGTCGCAGACCGCGTTAAACGCTCGGAACGCCCCTGGAAGCACCCTTGGATCTACCCCTTCCCCCTAGCTGAGCGCTTGGACAACTTTCTTCACGCCCTCCGTTGACACACACGGGAAAACACGCGATAGGAATGTACATACATTTTCCCGGCGCTCCTTTGCTAAACTCTCTGAAAGACCTTGTGTCACGTGACCTTTGATATCGTCTGGGAAATAGTGATAGAAGGAAGGCGAATGTTGGCGTGAATTTATCCTGATTGCTAAGAAAAGGAGAATATCTGTCGCGCATTTAATTTAATTTAATATATAATACGCTCGTTCAATTAAATATAGGTGGACTTATTCTATAATATTTGCCCGGTCAGCAGTGCCACTACTGTGTTCGCCTCGCTAGTTGCAGACCTCCTCTCTTCAGCTGATCCTTCTCGAGCTTCGTTTACTCGTCTATCCTCTTACTACACTCTTCACTTCTTCGACCACATAACCGTTCTTTCTTATTTAAACATACACGGTCTTCTGCTTCGTTGAACCCTAAAGCTCTTGATCTACTTGTCCAACCAAGCACAGTCTTATTCCACTTATCTCGTGTTCCCACTCCTATTTTACACGTCTGACCACTAGCCTCAGGATGTTTGTCCGACCACACGCATTCCTATGCCACGTGGAATATGCATGCACCCTCGTTTTCCTTAATCCAGCTCTCCTCTATTTATGGAACAATGTGGAGAGTCCAGAATGCAAACAGTATTTATGTTCTAAATAAATTACAACAATTTTTCCCACCTCTCCGCTGAGCAACACGCAATTGATCCTGACAACTGCCACGCAGGAGGTGAATATTCGTTACGATATAGTCCCTTACACCTACAGCGCAGCGTATTCAACGACAGCGCGAGAAACCCACCCCCATCTCTTAGAGGACTCAAACTAAATATCCAGAATACCGTCACGAGAAGTTCCCCGCCAGATTCAATTATTCGTGCCAGGCCAATATATTCCAGCACGACTGTATACCGCCGCCAATGCAAACACAGCTCCGTGGAGGTTCTTTGGCAAGCCAGATGACGTCTTCGGCTTGGATTAGCGCACGTGCGGCTCCCACACGAGATTGGCTCGGCCTCGGCCGTGTGCTGTGATCCCCGTTGCATGGGAGGGATGATTTTTCTGCGAGGGAAGCAGCCAAAGCACCGGCAGCTCGAGTGATACTCGTGCAGCGTACGTTTACCTGCACCCGAGAGATCGGAGTCGCATTTCACGTGGAGAGCTGCCACGATCGAGAGCACAGCTATCGGGCTGCTTGAAAAAATTAGCTGATTGACGTAGCGTTCGGAAATGCCGGCTCTAAAGATCGCTCTTCGGTTTGTACGCAAGCTTTTCCACGTACGGATGAAAAGTTCTCTAAACGACAGCGAGACAGGATTGGAGGGAAAGAAGGGAGCGCCTAATTCGCTGCGCTAACGAACAGTTCATTCTGCCCGAGCGCAACTACCCTTAATAAACCGAGTCCGTTAACGTCGCGCTGTGAGAATGACGGGGCCAGCGTCTCGCTGAATATAAAGTCCTAAATTGCGCCGAAGAATGGGAAATAATTCCCCGTCGGTAGGGTGCTCGAGGACACCTGCGGCAAAATAAAATTCACCCTTAGTCGGTCGCGCTTTTTACGCCCGCGAATTAAGCCGGCACAATCGCGCCTCCTCCGCGGAGAAAAAGGGACGACTGCGTTCCGCGCGAGTGGCGAACGGTTGGAAAAGTTGGCCAAGCCCTCTCGCGGAGGCGTTAATTCCGCGAGTTTACGGTCCTACTTTCGAATGCAGCCTCTGCGGCGTTCGCGGAGGTGCTCTGAAAACAGGACGCTCCCCCTTTTCCTTTTGCCCGAGGGCGAAGGGTCGCGCTCCTTTCTTCCCAGGGATTGACTGGCACGCGCTGGCTCCTCTTAATACATATGTATCGACCCTCCTCGTTTCCGAGGGAACTTTCTTTCTCCTTGGCGAGGCGAAAGGGTTAATTACAGGGGAGAGGGCGGTTTAATTTCGACCCCCCACTCAATTTGAATAAGAGCTCGGCGCGGTGGGTGAATTTTTTCCCCCGGCCAAAGGAATTTCAACGTTACCGCCTCTGAAACCCCGCTGGATATTCGAGGGGCAGTGCGTCTCGAAGCCGAGTGTCGTGTGGAGTGAGAAGGTTAATTAGAGGGAGGGGTGGTTTACCTTGAAATTCCTACGTACGAACTGGGGCTCGTTAACGACGACAGTTTCGAGCACGAGCTCTTCTGCTGTCTCTTGCAACCCGGGCGATCTCGTCTAATAATAAGCAGCTCGTTTCGTAATAAATTTATCGACAACTGCTCGTGTAATCCTTCTGGAATAAGTTACAATTATTCCCGAGGTAGTCGAGAGGCGCTAAGACCTTTGAAGTCTTCTGAAATGAAACAGTAGTCTCCTACTTTACGCTGTAAAATTCTTCAAAAGAAAAAGGGGAACACTGTTCATTCCACCCCTCCACCCCCCCGGAAATTCCTATTACCGGCTATAATTATAATTACTGTGGCTCAGCTATCCACGGGCTCAAGTGAACGCATCAAATAACCACGAACGACTCGAGGCTTAATTAGAGAGAAGAGGTTATTTCGACGGCGTTGCTCGATTAAAGACCTCCGCCGAAGCCTGAGGACTCTAACTTCACAGCCTTCGCCCCGTGGCCCGCCCCTCGACCGAGTCAACACTCTGGAGACACTAACGCGTGGACCGCGACACGATATAAACGGTGTCCAGGCTCTCTGCGGGAACTTGGCCTGGGAAAACACGCCCCAGGCGACGCCGGCCTCGTGCTAACGGGAAGGGACGATTACGACAGGGTCCAGCGGCCATTAGACCCCTTCATCCGCTGATGGACGAGCGTGCCCCGCAGCCGAGTAAGAACGCACCGCAATTTGCAGTCACGTCCGTCGGTCGCGGTCCCAGCTAAGCCCACATCCAAGTATTTCGGTGTCACTCGTGATTCTAGTGCTCGCATCCTCGTGAATTTGTCGCATCGACTGCCGCCCGAGGGTTGGCGGCGGTGTTTACAGGGCTTGGCTATTTGTCAGTGACGGCCTAGGGTTCAGCGGTGATCAGTGTCAGAGGATTTGCTTGCAAGCCTAATATTTGTAAAATGTGGTGTGGCGATGGGTTTACGGCGAAGAATAATGAGACGCTTAGGTGATTTCGAGGAGTATATAGGCATTTCTTTGTTCTTTTAGTTTTCTACTATTCGTCTTGTAGTCTACTCTATTCCTCATTCCTCCATTATTGCTTCTTTCCAAGGTCGTTGCTACCCACTTCTGCCAACTACGTAACACGAAGTTTCGCAGAAGTCTAAGCGGACTCTGTCGAAATTATCTAGAGGTGCAGAGTCGAGGCTCAGGGAAGCTCTAAACCAAACTTATCTCTCTGAAGAAGCCACTTCACAATCCCACGCCCCAAGGCTGCTACGTACACTCTACACGACCTGAGAATAAATCTAGCAACGGTACAATAGCGTGATTGCTCTTCGTCGCTGTAGAGTCGGCTGACAGCTTCAACCGTGCAAAGAGCTACAATTATCTCTCTAGTTTGCTATCTCTTTTTTTAGAGTAACCCTGGGTTATTCAGAGCAGTGGTACAGCTCCTTCGTCTCGCAAAACGCCAAATCCTTATCACGAACTTCCTCTTTGACGATTCCCATACGACGCTAGAGGATCGTGGCTCTTTGAAATGTCCTATAATTCCCTGCAAACTGGACTTTATAGCGATACGTTTCTAGCGAAGCATTAGAGACTCTGGGAAGAGAGATGTACCCTAATTACCAAGTTCGAGGCTGCTGGCCTTCTTTTCCTCGCGATGTATAATTAACCGTTGCCCCAACAAGGCTCGTGATCGAAATGTGCAGATTGGGAAATGAAGACGCTGGCTGGGAAGAATCTACTTGGGAATCGTACTGCACTTGCAGCGACAGTACACGAATTTCGGAGTTATAGACGTGGAACGTATTGCTGAAAAATTCGTTTAGTGACGTTTATTACGTCGCAGAGAAGGTCTGCATCATTACTCCGCAAGAACATGCGCATCCGTTTCTTCGTTCTCAATAACAAGCCGTCAAAGTTGGTCTCCCTGGAGGAAACCCGATTTCCCTCTGCTCACTCGCGACACGAGTAGATGCGCTGCTAGACTAAACACGCAACTAGCACAGATACATGGAAAATGACACGGCGCATCTCGACACGTCGTAGCCACGTTTACTTAGCCCTGCCTCCTACATTCGATTAAACTTAACAGCGTAGAGCAAGCAAATGTGCTTCTTATGGATTTCAGATGCAGCCATATAGAGCACAGCTGAGACAACTGTCTGCTGATGGGAACAGCAGTGATAACAGTAACGAAAGGAATACAGAAAATTTACCACTGGAAGTAGTAGTAAAGCTTAAATTCAAAGAAAATGAATCTCGCTATAAATTGAACCTACTACTTACAGTGTAATTACATTCGGCACAACGAAAACTTCAAAGTACAAGGTAGAACCAACTCGACGTTATACAAACCAGGAGAATAGGACCGTAGAGCAAGGAGAATGCAGCGTCACGCAATCAGGCAAGGAGAACGAGCCCGTAGTTGGTCAGGCAAGTAGAATCCGTTGGCGTGCAATCAGCCACGGAGAATGAGGGAGTACGCGGGCAAGCAAAGGGATTTGGACGGTGCCTAGATGGACAAGGGAATAGCTCGGTGCTGTGTCAGCCAAGTAGACTGGGACTGTTGCGTGTCGGGACGAGTAGAATAGGTTAGCGTGCGGTCAGCGGGCACGATCAAGACAGTCCACGATCCCCCATACGGGTATCCAGATTCCACAGAGCGCGTGATGGATCGTTCGAACTAATACCTAACAGTGTGAACCTTTCCCATCTTCCTGTACTAGACAAATACCCATGAAACTCTTATCAGCGACAATTGCCGAATCGCTCGGCGGTTTCAGCTCGAGTCCGATCGGTCGTCGTATCCGCGCTCAAGCAACAATTCTATTATATTATCGGATGGAGCGGAGGCCGTGATGGATAGATTCGATCATTCCGGATCGATTGGCAGCGGTTCTATCGGTGCAACGCTCGCTTGCACTCGTTCAGATAGACATATCTGATCGCGCAACAAATTTCGGATCGAATCGCATCGTGAAGGTGTTTCCGTATATGTAGAGATATGTAAAGAGCGTATCTACCAGCGAATCGTGAGTAAGCGCGAGGGGAATAACGCGAGCACACGCGTCGTTACGATGCCGGGCAACGCGGAAGACGCAGGAACGCGGAGGTCGGAATTGGTATACTAAATTCCCTTGGGTTGACACGTCTCGTCTTGGCTGGTGCTCGTTGCCGCATTAGCCGCGGGGGTGGAACCGGGGCATCGCTGGAAATGCGGCAACGTTTCTGCATTAACGCACACGTACGAGTCAGCGAGCTGCTAAGAACACAGACGCGCCAGTTACTGCGACTCGTTCGCGCGCTAGTCCAACTGGACACGAACTTACGTGTCACTTTCCGTGTTTTCCTACGTTACCCTTGACCGAGCTTGTGCCCAGGGACACGAAGATAATGTATTCCCTTTTCCCTTGACCCTTGAATTTTAGGGAGCGTGATCTGAGAGAAGCAAGTACTTCGGGACAACTTGTTATCGAGCTTGAATTCGAACTCAGCTTTCAACAGTTTAAGATTCCGACGGAACCGTAGACTTTTGGTTCTCACATTCTCCCTCGCAGATTACATCTGGTTCCTGGCTTTCTCGACGTAGGAGTCGTGAACGAAAAGTCCACTTTCCAGCAGGACCCTGATATCCTTCCCCCCCCCCCCCCCTAGTGACTGGGGAAAGAAGTTTCGAGGGCAGGAGTCTAAGGAGAATCGTAGAAGTTAACGTAGAAGTGTTTTGGCTCCTGGAAGCTACTCAACAGCGGCAGATTCGATTTTCCCTAACCACCAGCGATTTCGTTCTTGAAATTCTTTGAGCGTATCGCGGTTCGAACGGAAGCCGATCGCAGCGCGTGGAGTGATTTTCTAGTAGCCTGCTCGAAGTGAATGATACTTTCCCGGGCGCTGGGATGCTGGTTAATTCGAACGAGCAAGAACTCCAATTGGCTGTGGATTTAACGCGGACGCCTGTGCCGGAGATGAGGCCTGTCGGTGAATCGATCGAGGATTGTTTGCCGAAAGCTCGGCCTGCCACATCCTCTCTCCAAATATGTTGGGTAATATTGAATGCCGTGTACCCAGGATTCGACGAGCCTCGCGCCTCGTTAATCAACGATCGATCGCAACCGCTGATACCCGCAGCTCGCCGAATTTCATACAGCAAAGCGTTTCTTTCCGTGCTGTAACCAAAACGATGGAATCGACGAGATTGTGCGAGATGTATCGACCGCATTTTGCCATAATAGCTTACGGTAAGCTGTACGTGCTATCCTCCACGACCAATTTCCCCAAGAATCTTCCATTCCTTCGTCGATCGACGCACACCGAGCGCGAGTGCAATACCCGAGGCCGAAAGAGTTTCAGGAATCGATAAGGAAGAAGAACAGTCTCCAATTTCTCTGCGTACAGGGATCGGGGGACGGCGATACGTTCGCAGGACGTGGAAGGATTTCCGTGATACATAAAGCAGCCGGTTGAATCCTCGAAGGGCTGGTCATCGATGATCGTATCCCCTAAAGCACCGTTTCAACCTTTGACGACACGTTCCCTTCGGCGGAACTTATGGCTTCGCTGTGGCCTTTCATATTTCACGGCAGAATATATTTCTGCGGCGGCACGTGTCGTCGATGTCCCAGGGAAGCCGTTGCAACAGAGGATGCAGCTCGAGGAGAGAATTCGTTGTTTCCTAAGGCTGGGAAGGGGTGCAAGGTAAAGAATAGCAGCGTTGTCTCTGGAATCGGCCTTATCCCGGGATTTCCGGTTGGAAGCGTTTCTCGGGCGCTGTTTTGTCGATTTACGCGCGCGTACGTAAGTCCACGAATCGAGGATTCGTGGATGCGGCGGTGTTTTCTGGATGTAAGCGCGAGGCGAGTGAAAAGATAATGTGAAGAAAGGTATGGTGGCGGGACAAGTGCGACAAATGCGACAAGGTGTAATTGGGGGCCTGCTGTCTAGAAATTCTGATTCAGTTGGAGATGCGTAGGAGAACATGGAGAAGGTTTTTGAACGTTTTGTTACATGGAGCAGGTTAATTTGTACATATAACGTTGAATTCTGTCACTGCAAGCTCTCCAGGAAGATAGTGGATTTCTCCCACTAGCTTGTCACGTTTGAAAATTTTAGTGTCCTCGCTTCTACCGTTCTTTTCAAGCTACGGATTGCATCCACTTCCCAATTAAAAGTGGAACAGCAACGATGCATCATCTGACTCGATCTCCTGGGTTACGAAACTGGGATACGAAATAGTCACTCTCCCGCGTGCATTCCGACGAAGCCCGGTGCATCAGTTTCTCGCCGAACGAATCGCTTCCTGTACAGCGGCGTGTTCGAAATAACCATCGGAGAGGGGCAGGCCCAAAGCGAGCGAGCATCGGACGAGAGAAAATGAGTGGGCTCGTGACGGGAATTGAAAAGCATGCAGGATGAATGGCCAGTGAACTGGCGCCGTCAAAGGGAGCACGTTGCTCGTAATTACGTGGAATGCTTGAAACCGGAAGGGGACACGGGGCCAATTTCACCGCCCCCAGGCCACCCCCGTCACGATAATGCCTCTTTTCTCGCTCCACGCTCATATTCTGCCGCGGAAACGCTTCGAACCCAGTACCACCCAGATCGAAATCGTGATCCAATCGATTCGAATCGATTTCACGCGACACCGTAGCCACGTTGAACGTAACTGCCTCCCTTAGGACAGAAAGATGGTGGAAATATTTTTAATTGGCTGTCGACGTAATCTAAAAGACTAACAAGCGTAACGAGAGAAGATCGAGTCGTTCCGCGAAGAAATTTGATAATTCCGAATATACCTTTTTGGGACTGCTAGAATCGTTGGTGCTCGAGGGTTGGAGAAATCTGTGAATATAAATCTTTTATCACCGAAGAAGAAGCAGATTAAGGCTGGCACCTTTCGAAGACTGCTGATATTTATTATAACAGAAGTCGTTAAGTGACCACGTGTTTCGGGGAATTTCAATCGAACTACTATCGTTCATCAGACGGTCTAGGAGGGTGCGCATGCCCCCTCGTGCCAGCTAAGAAGCTCGTAACACGCGAGAGCCGTTTCCCTATCTCAGTTTCCCAGCTCGACCTCCACAGGGCTCAAGGACGTCCTTCCACGAGAGTCAGGGGCAAATTGACGAGCGGCTGACGGCTCGGCACGTAGACGCGAAGGATAGAAGTCCCTCCGGGGACGTGCAGGTTTCCGTACAGAGTGCTCCTCGGGCGGATCCCTTGAAATTTTCATGCCGTGGAAATGAATTCGGGAAAAGTGCGAGGAGAAACGATCGCGTCGTTCGACAGGGGTGTTGTGCATTCCGTAAAGTTCCTAATAACGTAGAATACGCCCCGAATAGCTAGTAGAAATCGCGGGATTCCGCGTGCTCTGGTATCAAGGGGTTATAGAAGCGGCGCGTCGAGAGAAGATATTCTACGCGTTTAAGTTCCGGCGGGATATAAAAATATATAGCGCGCCCCGTGCATACACACGTAAAGAACGATCGCTAGGAAATTCAAGAGAGGGACGAGTTTCCGATAGGCACGGGACCGGAACCGCGGCAACCATTTCCAACGACGTGACGGGGGTTCGTGATTTCGAAGGGCTACAGCGTACCGCGACGGTGGAGGGAGTGAAAATGCGCTTTTCCCTGTTGCTGCCCCTCCCGCCTCCCCTCGCCCCGCGGATTTTGACGCGTGCAACGTGTTTTCGCGCGAGAGAAACGTCCCTTCGGTGGCTCCATCGCGCGCGCGTTCTTCTCCGGCTGTCTCTGCCACCTTTTTACGATGACGAGGTGAAACTGGACGGCCATTAGAGGAATCATCTGACCGTCGGCTCACTCGTAAAGCTGTCTACAGTGCTTGGCCAGGCGTTTGAAGGGCACGAGGCTCGCGCTTATCACGTACGTGTCTGGTGCTCACGGCTCCTCTCCAGAAACGATAACTCTCGGACGACTGTTTAGGAGAAAGATATTGGCAATATCGTGTAGCTCCATAAAGTGGGCGGGCTTAGGGGAAGTGTTTATGGGAGGCGATATTATTAACATTATCAGCGATATTGCTTGGATTTCGCGGATCGTAAATCATGGGTTTAGTGGACGGGAGGAGATGAACGTATGTACCATGGTAATCCACTGGTTCAGAAGATCTACGTACAATGAAAATGGAACTTTTCAAGCAAAGATTGAACGTATAGATATTCATATAGAAATACTTTTCTCGCACGCGGTTCTGGGTTGCGGAGAGTTTCGCATCGATGGACCACGCAAAGTTCCGGCACGAGGGTGAAAGAGCACCAACCCTCGAGCGTCAAGACGGAAATCTCGATATGCAGATCGGGAGGATCGAAGCCAGAGAGCGAGAACTCCGCCCAATCGAAGCGCAAGCTCGGTCCCCGCATCCCCAATCCACCACCGTGGAATATTCAATTGCACGGCCTCTCTTGGCTAAACGTGAACCGACCGCGACCCACCGTTCAATCCCCTGTGTCCACCCTTTCCCCCGTGCTAAAAGCCACTCTTTCTTTCACAGTTCCTCATACTTCGTTTCGAATGCCGAGAGGCTCTCCACCTCTCTCCTCTTCCGGCTCTTTGGGAATGCGGAAGGCCAGGGATCAGCTCTATGGAAGGTGAAACGGACAGGTCCCGGACAGCCATGCTAATTTATGGATATTGCGTCGTGTGGTTTGTTAGCAGCAACGAGCACCGATGGTATTCGTTGGAATTTCAGTTTCTCGCCGAGCTCATGAATCTTCGAGGAGCGCTTGAAAATTACTACAGGTGAATTGGATTAATCAACAGCGGCCGGTAGCTTCTGTGGGCGTTCGTTGCAATTGTAACCTTGGATTCTGATATCGCCTAGCGTGCTTTATAATTACTTGAATCCTCCGGGGATGGATAGTTTGGACTTCGATGTGATATCGAGGGCGCTGCAGAAATCGCACGCCTGGTGGCCCCTTACAGCGACATTCGAGTATTATTCGGGGAGTTTGTTAAAAATATGCAAACGACGGAAGTTCCAAGGTTTGGAAGGGCCCTTGTCGGAATTAAAAGCGGGTCTCCTTCGGGCACGCCAGCGCCCCGATCCCCGCCGTTGAGATTCATAACGCTGGCTACAGAAACTTGGCGCTTCTACTCGCGAATTTTTATCATCGCACCTCCCGATTTACATACATTCTGCATTCAGGCGCAAGCTCTCTCATTTCGGATTCCCTGCCGCCTTTCATTCGCAACTTCGGCCAATTCATCTTCCACTATTACCACCCCCGGGAGCGGCCACAATTCTTCTCGCTGTTAACGCCCGCCTCCTCCCCTCTCGCGCGAACATTAACGTTAATTTCCAAACTGCATCGCGTGCGTTTGCCACTTAACCCACTCTTCGGGTCCACTGGTGGATACTTGCATCTACGTCATTTTGCTGGTGCCTGGTCAATGAATCTTCGAGACAAGATTCCTGAAAGATCTTAATTTCATACTCTCTGTAGCCTCAAGCTTTCCTCAACTCTATAATGCCTTCCATCAGGAATCAGTTTCAAGAGCGTGGGCGCGGCTTAAGGTGTTCTCGGTCGCCGTTTGGCTCCTCGGTCGATCTTCTCGAAACGATCGCCGGGAATCGCGCAGAGAGACTGCGGATCCTCGGCGATCCAGGCGAACGAGCTGCGAATTCAGCAGGTTCCGTTGTTCGTTCCTCTAATAAAGCGAGAACCAGAGCCGAAACGAAGGCGGATTTCGCGCGCGCCACGCCGCTGACGATATTACCCGCTTAATGTCCGCGCGGATTACCCGGGCCGTATTGCGAAACGACTTTTCGTTGCCTTCGTTCCCACCCTGCTGACCCATTGCGAATTACGCGGTCGAAGAACGGTCGTTACTGTACTCAGTGTTATGGCCTTGAAAGCTCGTGGAGTTGGGGCCGTTGTCCTGCTGAGACTATGACGAAATCTGGAACGTATCGCGGCTGAAGGCATCGCGCCTCGTAAAATGGGAGATCCCAGTAGTTAAATTCATCCTTGAGCGTTGAATGGCTGGGATCATAACGGAGTTTTTTCTTTCATGTGTGAAAAGCGAGTGGAGGTTGCTTGTTGTAGTTCCGAAGGGAGATCGCGAGAGTATACAATTTCCTTGGTAAATAAAATTGCCAAGGGGTGGTGCGTAACAGCCCAACGAGCCATTAAGGTGATGAATTGGCCATCGTGAATGGGAAACTTCACCCCAGAGGATGTTCCGTAATTGGAGGCGACTTGAAGCTCGCTGGCGAACGTGCTATGTGATGGTTAATTCATCTTGATACTCTTCTTAACGCTATTTATTAGAGGAATCTTCGATTGTAGCACTCGGAGGATATCGTAAACGGCTGTCGAGGATGTCTGAAATGTTTTTCAGCCGAGGGACGAAATTCTTTGTCGCACGGAGCACGGCAACTCACGGGGCAGAAGTAAATAGAATTTAAAGGATACTGCGCTGCCACTCGGCAAAGACCGAGAATTCGAGGATCGACCTCGGTGGAGGATCGATTACCACCCCGGTCCCAGAGCGAGAAGCTGCCAATTCCAAAGCGCGAAATATGCAAAACCGTGTTTTATTACACATTCAAGCGCTCTGCAGCCACTCGATTGTCACTTAACGACTCGTTTAAAGTCTCGGTTGCGTAACACCGTTGAATAGGGAAGCCGACAGTACAGACGACACTCCAGCCAGTGCAACGAGGAATTCCTGAATAATCGAGCTGAAATGGCTCCGGTGAAACAGCGGAATAAAGTCGCTCGCCAAGCAAATGTATATTTAATCGTTCGTCCAGCAATGTTGTTAGGTTTGATAATGTCGTGCTGATAACGCGAGAAGTGTGGTACCACCAGGTGGCTCTTTGCCGAGGTGTTATCGGCAAATCGCAGACTCGCCGACCCTCCAGCCGAAAGTCCCGATATCGATAGAGGCTCGGGGGGAAACGAGGGTCCGCTTTACGACATTCTTTCTGGAAGATCGAACCCTGATGAGCGGCTAAGATCAGTATTACTCCCACGGAAAGGTCCACTCGGAATTCGAAGAGATTCCAGATATCGTCCGAGGGTCTCGGAGATAAAAGGGGGCTGTAAACGATGGAAAGGGGAGGTTTGTGCGCGCGATACGTATCTCGTAACTAGACTGAAATTACTGTTCCTTTATCTGCGCTAAGGCAAACGCCAAATATCGCCCCGATATCCTACAAAACGACCCCGGTTCGCGATTAAAAGCTTCTTGCTCTCCGTCGAGGAGGAACAGAGTGTCATCGTTGTTCTTCGGGCTTCGGAGATTGGAATATTGACGTGCTTCGGTAGTATGTTTTTTTTAAGTGGAAGCTGGAAGAACGAGCATTCAAATCGAGTGGAACATTGTCTGCTCTAGTCAGACTAGAAGAAGGCAGAATCAGGGCCAGAGAAATTTGAGAAGTCAGCAGCAGAAGGTGCAGAAGGAAGCAGATGAAGTTCGGATGAAAAGAAGGAAGATGAAAATGCGATCGCGTGGAGAAAGGAAGCACGCGATCAGGTGAGTGTGTTCAATCGTGCATGGATCGATGTGCGAAATTAATTCCACCGCAGTTGCCTCCGAGGCACTGCCTTTACGAGCAGCAATCCGAGCAGCCAAGTTCCTCGGTGTAATCAGCAAGAAAGGGAGAAAGTGGAACGCGAAATGTAGCAGTGCGTGAATCGACGGCCCTTTTCATCGATCCGTGGAAGGGCACAGGGGGATCCTGGGATCCAGGGAATGGTCAGAGGGGGAGGTCGAATCTGACTTGCAAAGACCGCGGATCAAGGGTGGCGTTGCGTCAAGATTTCTGAGCCGCCACCCCCGGCAACGTTCTACTCACCCGTCGAATCTAACTGGCTCGTTTATTTTGGAGCCTGACTGTTCTGTTTGCCTTGGAACTCGACTATCCCATTTATTTGCAGGGTCTGGCTAAATATTTCCAGAGGACTTTAGAGAATCGCCTCATTGGCGGAATCTTTCTCCTGTTTATCCTTATTTGGGGGGTGGGGATGAATGGTAACGAGCCGAGCCAGGATTCAAATTAAAACTTCAAATGGCAACTCCCGCTCGAAATGCAAGCCACCCTCTAGACTAAACATTCGTCTCTGATGAAGCATTCGAAATACTTTTTTTTGTAATCTAGATGCAACGCCAAGGAATAAAACGTTTCTATGATAATGGTAGAAGAGAGGTTCAATTTGCGAGAAACGTGATTCGTTGCTACTCCACGCGATGAAACACGATATTTAGAAGTATCCCCAACGCCGCTGAGCCTCCGTTTCGCAACACCTAAGCGAATTGTTCTCCGTTTAACGAGATTGCCAACACTTTCAACGGTGTAATGGCTTTAAAACAGCCACCCCGATGATCACGATCACATAATTATCGCCCGGCATAATGCACCTGGATTAGGGTTCGATTCTTCATTATCGTTTTAAAGCGATCCCAGGCCTGGTCGGACGTTCATCCGCTGGAGGCTCGCTTGAACTTCCGTCGGGACGCATTAATATGCTAATTAGGGTCTCGTTAAGGGCGGGAAAGTCGTGGCCGCAGCATCCAGTTATCTAATTAATATTCGTGGGTCCGAAGGGGGTGGGGGTGTTGTAGGGTTGAGAAAAAAGGCGCGAGAAAACGCGTCGCGTTCGACGTTAATGGAAAAGTTAATTAGCGTCGCTTTGTTTTCTCGCTCGTCTAAATAATTCATGGTGTAGGGTAACTTCTGCGGAGTAAAGAAGTTTCTCTGGACAGGAGGAGAGGTATTAATGAGTAAACGGAAAATTCGTCGCCATTCTTTCGCGAAGAATCTCCAATTATTCGAAGAATACACCAACAAAGTTTTCTTCGCTGTTTTAATCATTCGATCTTATTTTCTTTTCATGCTTGTCTGTGGAGTGCTGTGAAAGCTACGCGATTGGTGACTGCTCTGCGTTGTTTCTTTATCAACGTAGTAAGTGTTGGAAATTTTGCGAAATTTTCGTGCGTTTTCTACGCGAATAATGGCTCTCGTAACGAACATTTCTAGCCCTATCTCGCAATACATTTTCAGTTAATATATTCATATTATATGCTATCTAAAGGGGCCATCGACTCCGATTGAATCGTGAATCGTCCCTCTGATCGCTCGCTGTCAACCAAACGCGTACCGTGAATTAAACTTAATGGACACTCGGTAGATAAACGACCTCCCTTATCTGCTTCACCCTCGGATGGGACGTTATTGGAAAGCTTCGGATACAAGCTGAAACTTGAAGCCAGATACTTGACGCTGCACCCACTAATTCTAGACAGGATTCCGTGTCAACGGGGACAAGCCAAGTGAGCTCAAGTCCATTTCACTCCGCGGGAATCCTTATCGTAGCTTTTCATGATTAACGACCAACGGTGCACAAGCACACAAGAACTTGGACTTGGTGATTGATTTCACTCGCCTAAAACTTCCAGCTATAATCAGAAATTAATGGACCGTTCGTGTTTCGCCTGCAACCGCAATCCCCGAGTCACGTCAATTTCGGGAAGCTTCAACTCAGTTCTCCCACTTTTACTACGCAAGCTTTTATTACTGTGATAAAGCACATGCTTCCCCTCAAGCCATCCCTTGGTAAGGCCCTTAGCTAGCGTTCCCTTGCATTCGTTAGCATCGAACGCAACAAACAGCGTTGTTACTATCCAAACAAGTAACTGGCTGCTCCTGAAACACGACTTCTGTACACAAGAATCCCTCGAACGGAGCAAAAGGAGTATCCCGCCAGGAAGTTCGCCCTCTTTCCCATTAAAGTATCGCGGGGTATCGTCCGAAGTAAACAGAAGACCCAGCTTATTTTCGTCGCGGTGCAATGAGGAAGTGGTGAATGGCAGGGCACGCGCCATTCAATCAGGGTTGCACCGGGTCAAAGATCGATGTTCCTGTACCACCGTGATGCGACACACCGCGAAATCCTCCACCAGGTGAGGGCTCTCGTTCCCATGGAAACCAGACTTGCCCCGGTTCCATCGTAGGTCAGGGCCAGCTCGCTCCTGCGTCGTTTCAACCCTCCCACACCCTTTGCTCCTCGCCCTGCTGCTCTCTCGTGGATGTCGTTGTCGCATAACAGGTGTGTGTTTACCCTCCACAGCTTCTTTTCGTCGTGACGCTTCGATTCTCCAGATTCCACACGTATATCTGGTCCTCTGGGGGCATCGTGAATTGTCAAATACTATCGAGGGTTGGCGAAGCTTCGATGCGACTTGAATTCTTTGACGATATATCAGTTAATCGAACGATCCTTCTATTGAATAGCAGAATGGCCCGCTTCTGTGTGGTGTTTCAGCAGATTCGTAGATTCCACGGTGACGCGGCGAGTTTACAGCGTTGAAAAACGAAGTATGCTTTTTGTGTCGATAGGTTTATGAGTAAAAGCCCCGAGAAAGCGAAATCGCGGGCATCGCGACCAACTCCGCATCTATTTCGGAGGTGTCGAGTGCCACGAATGCCACGGACTCTAGCAGAGTTCTGTCGCTGCCGCTGACACGCTCCCTAGTGCCCCGCGAATCTAAGAATCATCGTCGCGCGATTTCGAGCGTCAGGCATCCGCCAAGGAATCTCGCAATCGGGCCACTACACCTTCGCACGCGTTCCCTTGAGATTTCAAACGACACGCGGGTAGTATTGAGAAGATCCGAACTTCTCGCAGCAACGGTCAGAATTCCGCATAATTCTCTGGAATTCTATTAATCCCTGCCGATTGCTGACGCTGCGCGATCGGAGCTTTTAGTAACCGATCAAACTGAACTGCAGCTGCACTGTGGAACATTATCGATGGAGGCATGAGTTTCATACTGTCTTCTCTCCTCGGTTAAAAGGTGAAAACACGTAGGTGTTTAAGTAGAAAGCTTTCTATTCTACGCAGTCCTTTTCTTTCTCTTCCAAATGAATAATACGAGATGTTGGACATCGGTTTATCGTTCCTCTGAGGGAAGTCGAATGGTTGGAATTTCGCGAAACCTATAACAGAGCCAGTGGAACGTCACAGTCCCCCCGAACTAACGTTCGTCCCTGGGGTTATTTACCGGCGGAAAAAAGGAAGTATTACTTACGGTTACCCATTCGCCAGCGATTGCACTATAAACTAACTTTCTCGGACTTCTATTGCAGCGTCGGTCCCGGGCTATTTGTCCACCAGCATTTTACAAACTTCTCTAGCGCGCACCGCCTGCCCTCCCCTCTTATTTTTATTGTCCCGATGCACTCGAACATCCGGGAGCACAGATCACGCGGTATTTCAAAAGCCAGCTGAAAACAATTCGATATTGGCCCCAATGACTCACGATCCATCATGGACACTGAGGTCGATTGAACTTGAAGTTTCGAAAGCCTCGAAAAGTTATTTAAAATATGACTCAATACTTAGAAATTAAAATAAGAAATTTAGAGCAGATGCTGTTTTAAATACGAAACACCAAATCCCCCTTTTTCCAAGTGCAGTTGGAACATATTCAGATTTAATCGCGAGCGTAGCTTGCAGCTCGCTGTGACAAATCATGTCCTATGTTGAATGATCTCAGACTTAATATTTACGATTTCACTTTTGTCTGGCTGGCAGAATATCGATGCCAGCGCAGGGGGAGAAACAAAAGAGCAGCGGTAATTAATAGACGGGCAAGACTAGGCAAAAACGTCACCGTAATTCCTCCTGCTTCCCTCTCCAAGTCTCTCTGTCTAAAACGACGAACCACAGGCGAAGCACTCGCAGTTTATCCGGGGAAACAGAGAGACACGGGGAGGAAGAGGGAAGCACGGGCCACTGGGAAAGAGGAATAGACGGAGGATGAGACACTGGACCAGTGTTTATTCAGTCACGAGCACGAAACCGTTCGCTTCGCTTCGAGATCGGAAGAGGGGCCGAACAAACCCAAACAGTAATTCCGCCCTCAAAATTGTTTCTCTTCGAAAAACGTGAGTTCCAGTTCCGTGTGGAGTGCTTAGAGATGTGAGACCGACCCTTTTTATGCTGTATTCCACTCCATTTCAACAATTTTCATCGACTTTTCTCATGCTCCTCTCACATTCTTGTCCCTTAGCTTCGCCTTTTCCATGCGTTTTCTACCTTTACCCAACGTCTTCGCGTTTCTTCCTCCATTGCACGTTCATTCCCTAGCAATCTCCAGTTCGACGTTCCATTGACTCCAATTTCTGCTCCTCCTTTTTCATTTTTTTCTGCCCCTTTGCTTATTTTTCTTTTTACATTATCTGCTGCCGTTTCAACTTGCAACGGACATTTTCGTGCTCCCTCATCCATTACTTTCGCCTTTTACTCGCCCATTTTCCTCCTTCGGAGGCGTCTCGAGGTGCGCGAAGACAGTGACAGTGAAAAATGTAGTCGAAGATCAGACGCCTCGCGGTTTCATCGACGGATCGAGATGTCCACGGGAACTCGGCAAGTTGCGCGATTCTTTTGGAAACACCGGCTGCTTCCTGGTGCACAAATTTCTTCCCTAACAGATAGCCGGTGAGATTCACTCCCTTTTCCATTAAATTTACAAACCCTCCGTACCTCAAAAAGCCTCGATGCCGCGAGATTACAGCAATTGTGAAATAACAATTCTTCTCCCAGAATCCACCCTCCTGCTTCCCATTTATTCAATCCAAGGATTCGCCGGCCAAAACGATCGTTATAACGCTATCAAGCCATACGATTCACGATGGATCAAAGCACTCTCCATCCGTCCGTTCGTCGGCCTGAAGAATATCGACTGCAATCGGGGATCGCCCGCTCCTCCAGGACAGAGGAGCTCGATTAATGACCGCGGAGCACGGAATCGTGGACGAGCAGTCCCAGCAGCGACTGGGATCGCGGGGTAATTGGCGGGTTTCGGAGGGTCGTGGCAGGAAGGAAGAGAACTCCGCGGGTATTTATGCAAATCACCGCGGCCCGTGTCGCGTTCTATCTTCGGCTGCCAGCAGGTGGTGGCCCGATAAAGGCCATTATGGCCGGTTTCCTCGAGGGGACGTATCGTTTCGCATGGCATATTAAATCCTACTGGTGGACGCGATTTATGGCCAGCCGTGGAAAAACGAGCCGAGGAAACTCGGCCGTCGCGGGGAACGCTCCAGGGGGGGAAAAAGATGCTCGACGATATCTCTCTTACACGCTGCCGCGTGACGCCGATGCGGGAAAAAGTCCGCCGTGAATCGATGGGATCTCCGCGCCACCGAGGATTCAGAATGACGAGCGAAGCTTGAGTCGAGCACCGTTTGTCTCTTCGCTGGATGATGGAAGGAATATGCAAGCGGAGGAAGGGAAACAAGTTCGCAGATCGTTAATAAACGTCGTGGGGTTTAAGAAGAATGTTTGCATTTAGATTCTTAATTTCGTGGAAGGTCCCGGGTGTGTGCAACACAAGGGAGTGTTTTCCGCGACAAGTTTCGCGAGTGTGTCTTCAAGAGACGACGGATACAGACGCTTGCTGTAGCGTTTAAGTAGAATGGGACCCTGGGCATACAGACACTTGATTCTACGGATCTTGATTCCCGGAGGTTCTGAATGTCGACTAATATTTGATAACCCGTGCTTCGGAGATATGTGTTGCCTGATTGCGAGGGAAGAGGTGGAAGAGGCGAGGAATATTCGTACTTTGAAGGAAGAATTGGAGCGGCCTGAATGCTTGGTGCGACGTTTAGTAGAGTGGGACTCTAGCTGCACAGACTTGATTCGCAGAGCTCCCGAACATCGTCTGCTATTTGGTGAGGCCAGTTTTAGGGGTGTGTGTTGGCTGAATAAAGAGAAAAGTAGAAGAAGCAACGAGGGTATGCGTATCTCGAGCATCGAAGCGCAGCTGTCGTTTCGATCTGGCGATCGTTCGAATCTTCCGTGTGTTCCATCCCTGTTCGCACGCCGAAAAACAGAGAACGTTTCGCTAAATATACGCGGCTGAATCTGTCTCCGTCAGAGCGAATCCGCTGCGCATCCGCGCGCTATACATAGAGGCACGTGTCTCGGATGATTCGTGCGCGAATCGCTCGTTTCATTCAGAAAGAACCGACGGAAAAACGTCCGCACGCAGATCGCGGCACGCTCGAGCGTTTCGCTCGCTCGAACCAGCCGCTTAGCCGTGACATTCTTGGCAACTCGGCGCTATCAATATTTCTGTCGGCTGCTACCGTTCTATTCTGGGCCAGCTTCTAGTAGTCGCGGTTTGACCTCCGATCAAAAGCCAAAGAACTGCGGATCGAGGAGAAAAGCGGCATAAGGAAGGAGGGTAGACGGAAGGGAGGAAAATGTGAGAGATTAGAAATAGCAGCTAGAAGATGCGCTCCGGATTGCACCACCGCATTTGCGTGCACTTGCTCGCGGTATATAGGAATACGAATGAACGAGAAAGGGATAGGGGAAAGAGAGGGATAGAGAAGTGTTTCCCAAGTGCGTGGTTACATAATCCTGCTCTGATTTCCATTAACACTCTGCGCTGCACCTTTAGATTCATTCGAAGCGAAGGGAAATTGTTTTCCGCGGCGTCGCAGTGAAAAAGGGGTCTGAGAAAACGCAGGTTTCTACTGTAATCTTCTATGCTCCCACGACAGAGATTTGCTCCGGAGAATCCTCTCCCGTTTTCATTAACACTTTCCACGCTATCGTACCAACACTCAAAATTTCATAAAACCCGAAGGGAACGGGGGTGTAGAAATAATTAGAGGATTGTCCGTGCAAGTGAAGCGGTTGAAATTTTGAAAGAGGAAGCTTCTATAGCAAAACGACCGGAACAAGAGTATCATTTGGATGATCTCCAGCTCTAAGAGCCGCGCGAATATCGCAACCGACGAGACCCGCTTAGACTCGCGACTTTTTTTTCCCCGTTCCCGATCGATCCAGCTGATTACAAAAGGCGTCGTTTTAATCCCCGAATCCCGGGCCGTTCCATTGATTATCGGGGATCGTTCGAGGAATATAAAATTCTCGTCGAAATTCAATCGCCCTACCACCGCGCGGTCCCGCCCCCCTCCCCCCCTCGATAATCGATTCAGTATCGCAAATACGCTGGAACGCGAAATGTGCGCCGGGGAATCTGCATGAATTTCAGCGTGGACTTCCCTCGGACGACCGTAAACAACATTCACGGCAGAAATTTTTTTGAGAGGCAACTCGATTAAAACTGGCGGGGGGAGTAACGAGCGCGGAGTTGGGCGGGGATCGGGTTACACCGTTTCGTTCCCGCGAATTCGTTAAATAGCACATATTGAAGATCGATCGCGCTAGGAAAGTGTTTAACAACGCTCCCTGGGCAGTTTGTAACGTGGCGAGTAAATAAATCGTTAGGGGCGGAGCCCCGAGTCGCATTGAAATTCCTCGCATTTAGTCCAACTCCAGCCGATCACGTGGCCGCATCCCCCCAGGAACTTCCGGCGAAAGTTGTCGAACGGACGGCGCACAATCAACACCCACGGATTCCTCCCCGTTCTGTACACATTCTCGCGCTTAAGTCAGCCTGGAACGTGTCGCGGCTCCCTTCCAGGCAAATCCAGCCAACGAAATTTCCATCGAACGCCTCTGCAGCTCCTTCGCCGACCTTTTTCCGCGCCGGCTTCCGGTGATTACCGTTAAGCGCGAACGAAGGCGGTGAAGAAGTTGGAGCTTTCGGGGGCTGCAGAGCGCAGCGTCGGGAAATCCTTTACACGTGGCGAAATTTCTCTCACATTCTTCTTGGATGTCAAGTGATTTTATTGGGCATCGTGAATTACGGCGATAATTGCGTGGGATACTTGATTTGAATTCGCTCGACTTCGTGGACCACGTTGGCACCAGAAACGATACCATGTGCCGAGGTGCGATTTTATTGCATTCGAAATCACCGTCGGCAGTCTACTTGAAATGGAAGAATCACGTAGAATAAAACATAATCCAATTGCAGACGGGCGAGGAGGAAAGGGAAGGGCAAATTGAAAAACCGCGCGCTTCGCTAAAGTAGCTGCATTTTTGTGCATTTTTTTCCTCCCAGCTCGGCTTATCCTCCCTTCGCGCGCTGATGGGAAAGAAAAAATGCAAACACGATTCCCCCGTCGGTAAAGATAGCGATGCCGCGGACATAATAGAATTTTCTGCTGCGCGAAGGGAAGAGGAACTTCGTATCCCAGTTTCGAATACGCCTCCCGTTTCGAGCTTCACTCTTCGGGAATTCGACTTTCGGACGGTTGGTGGATTTTTAGGGGAGTCTCTGTCAACAGACATCCCTGGAAACAATGAAAGTTTTCGGCAGAAGTTTGGGATTACGAAAGGGAAACGGAGCGACGCGATCAAGTAGAAAAGAGGAGTTTGGATTCTGGGAAAATAACGAACCAAAATAACGGTCGTCTGATGGTGTATGGTAAATCTGGTGCTTTTAAAGATTTACGCGCTGTAAACATTGCATTCTTTTGGAGTTAAAGCTGAATGGACATCAGAGAGAGGGAGAGAGAGAGAGAGAGAGAGTGGGAGGGAGAAAGGGAAGAATACAGTTGAAGATAGCTGTAGAATCACATTAGAGATACTTAGGGAATAAAAGAGTAAATTCAAGATACTCTGAGATTTTCACTGCAATTTTGGGTAAGTTTCGGCCAACAGAGACTGCGACATTACTGCGAACAATGAAACTTTTCCCGTAGAACTTTGATATTACAAGAGCCAAGCAAAATTGGATGCGTGAAATCTGTTCGTCGTTTCCCTTCGCACCCAAGCAAACAATAAAGTTCAAGTTTATGAAAATTCCCCGCACGTTAACAGATGTCACACTGAAAGCTGAGAAATATTTTCAAATATCCCTCTGAAATCGCAACGGTCCGTTGGATGTAGGATACCGCCGGAAGACACGTGACAGCGAATCTGATCGCAGTTATCAATATCGAGCCACGAAATCTGCTTAATCTCTTCCGACGAAGGTAAACAGGGCTGGAAACGCATCGGCATGCATAATTAACGATTCATAGACTGATAGGTCAGAATTATGCATGAGCCACGTCGCCTTTGGAAGGATTATGCAACGCTGTTGCGTCACAAAGATAGAAAATCTTCCTTCTCCTCCGCTAGAGACCTTAATTCGTTCCAAGCCGTTCGCTTCATTGCCAGTAATCCGTTACTCCGAACCTGCACGGAGCCCTGGAGTACAGATTTTGGGTGCACGGTAAAAGTGTTCCGCTGTACGATTTAAAGCACCGGGGTTCAGATCGCTTTATTACCGAACATGGGTTGAATTCCAGTCGAAAAGCAGATTTCTCGGGAAAGTTCCCCTCGACGTCGACACGTTTCGAAGTCGAAAGATCGACAGTAAACCTGTCTGATCCGAGATCCGAGTAATCCCCAAGGAAGGGCTCGGGAGAAGGAACTTACAAAGTGAACGATACAAGAGTGAGTGTCTGTGCAGTTCGTAAAAAATTCAATAAAATCCGCGATACATCTACAATTCATTAGCAAGTCCCTCTTCCCCAGAAGACTCCACTAATCACTTCCTACTGATATAGAAATTCATCGCAAAAGCTGCATCGGCACCTTTGCTACCTCGCGCTCGCTAGAACCGTTGATATTCCGTGCGACTTTCATCGGAATGTCACGCCTACGGGAGCTTTGTCGCTCAGTGAAACGAGGATGCCTGGCGACAGCGAATCTCTCTTTTTTTTTTCTTGGACGGAGACGCGGCGAAGTTTCTCCTCAGAGATATTAAAGCGGATCAGGTGTCCCGGCTTTGTCAAGCACCAACTTCTCTCCGCGCCCGGCGACAACGAAACATGTAAATCTCCGGTAACTTGCTTGCCGAGGCCGTGTCTGTCGTGATTGGAAAACTCAACGGAGCATGGCGTTTCGTATAATGAAGTGCCATATCACTGGCGGGAGACGAACGAGCACAAACAGATCGATGCATCGCACCCTACACCGTGTTGACACTGCGAGAAAATTTGTTTGCTGGAGCGCTGCGAAATTTGATAATAGGCGTTCCAAATTTCCCTCGAGTTAAAAAGATACCTCGAATTGGGACAATCCTTTCGTTCCATCGTTAGTCCCAAGATCAACATTGAGTGGCAAATAATAGGCGGAGGAGTGTGATTTAATTTGGAGAATCGAGGCGAGGGGGTAGCTCGACAGTGTCTGCCAGAAAGGGAAGCATCGAGAGTCCCATGGCTTCGAGTGCGCGATGCATCGTAATGAAGCGTCGTATCGATGACAAAAGGGCATCCGCGGAGGAGGAAACGGGGGATAGTATCTGGCGCGTGGATTCGAGCACGGTCGAGCACGGTCGAGCACGTGATTAATTGCTCGATTCACTCGAAACGCTGACTAAAGGGCTGCGCGGCATTAGCCAATGACGGCCTGGCCACGATATTAATAACGAGCCGCGTGAAAGGAGGCCTTCGAGGAGGCTTCCGCCTTCTTGGCGGCCTGTCATCCGTCAACGAAAGGTGTCAGCGATTTCCTGCGGGGGGTAACGAGAGCTAACGCTGCCTTTCTTCCTGTTACACGAGAAGATTCTGTCCGATGAAATGTACGGGCTGATCCATTTTAGCGGGAGAGCGGATTTATCTTGAAAACATTTCACCGTCGTTGGCAAGACAGTTTCCTGACTGAGATAGAGGGAGACTGGACTTTCTTCGTTCTAAAATGTTTTACACCACTTAGAAATGCTTCTACACACGTTTATTACCAGTTCCCTATTTACACCTGAACGAACAAAATTTGAACTTGTTCCACAGTTTCCATTCCTTCACCTACCCAAATTCTTAAAAAACCTGCAGAGACCCAAGACTTCTGACGTCACGTCGATTCCACGTGCATCGAGGACGGCTAAAAAGGAGGAATTGTCCGCTCGAGCGGCCGTGGAAACGGCATTCAGGGAAGCCGCTTATGTCTCGCGAGCAGCGCACAAGAATCGACTGTTCCCGGGCAAGGGAAAAGGCTGGCGAGACACAGTAAAAGAGGTGAACAGGGGAGAAGGTGGTGGAAGTCGAGTGGAACACATGCTTTCATGCGGAGTCTCGTCGTTCTGTTTTTGTCCGGCCTGTCTAGCGGAGAATGCGCCGCGGTGGAAAAAAAAGGCGAGCGATACAGCCACGTCGAAAACGCAGCAACGCGGACTCAGCAGTCTGCGTTCATTTCACCGGGAATTTCCCTGGGAGCTCGACGAGTCTCCCGGATATACGTGCTTTCAGATAATTTAGCATTCTGTGGCCGAGCAGCATTAAACGTTTGTTTGCCTTATTGCAATAGTAGGTGGCTCACTTTTTAAACAATCCTCCAAATCCTCTCGCGTGTCAGGGCCAAGGACTCCGCTTTGGAAGAATGCACGGATATCAGCGACCCTCGACGCGCTACGGCCGCGATAACGAAGATTTTCAGCCGGCCGTTTTTGCCCCGTTTTATCCAGCGAAGTATTTGTTTCTGTCACCAGCAGCGCGGTGGCGACGAGAGGATTGGTTGCCAACTGAAAAACCCTTTTTATTCGAAGCCCCGGAATCGCTGGAGGCGCTCGTTCCGCGGCCAAGGGACTTGGCACGGCTTACCTCGCTCGCTGAAATTTCGGCGGGGTGCGGAAGAGGGACGGGGCCGGGGGAAAAAAATTAACGGAGTTACAATCGCGCTGCTCTCGGCGGGGGCGTTGGAAGTTTCTCTATTATACTCGAAACCGCGATTGCCCTTCGCCTGGCTCAGACTCGGCGCGGTTTGTCGCCTAGTTTCGCGCCGTTCAGAAATTGACGAGGAAAATGGGTCGGGAAATAAGGTAACGCGATAACCGTTCGGTTCAGTGCACCGTTCTGTTCTGGATATTGCCTGCAGGTAGAGTTTTATGTATGTGCAATGCGCTGCATGGAAAACCTTGATCACCGTTGCAGGGAGTTTATTTCAATCGTCGCACAGTAATTCCCTCCTTCCCGATGTAAAGAATATTTTTATGGGACGAGTGGACGTAGTTCGGATTACTTCGCCACTTCGAAATCGGTGGGAAATACTCTGAATCTAGCGGACGAGAGCCATGAAAGTCGAAACTGCCCTGTGCCGGTCGGACCTGGATAAAGTTCGCAGCTACGCGTCCAAGGGCGAAATTCCCATAGGATTTTAAGCGAAGCCCGTCGACGAATTACATCGACGATGGTAGCCAGCCTTCATCACCGTTCTCTCGCGCGAGACAGCCCCGCCGTTCGAATCGATTAGACCCAGCCATTCGACCCGATTTATCTACCACAATCTCCCGTGGATTTATTTCCGCGTCGCAGGCGTTTATATTCTCTTCAAAATCCACCGTGGGCCTTCCGCGTTTGAAATTCTTCAAATAGCGATGCTCATAACTTTAAAGGTTCATTTCATTCATTAGCAATCGCCGTGCTTCCCACTAGGCTTTCACTTAAAACGCATTCTGCCCCGATGCACGGTGTCACAGTTACGTGGGAGCAAATTAAATCCGGGAATGTACGAGATAAAGGAAGGTTGCACTCAAGTTCCATTCTTAATTGTCCTACTTCTCGCGATTAAGGGTTTTCTCGTCTGTTCGAGGACTTCCTTTACACACATACAGCAAAATTACCTTGGAGAATCGTGACAGAATCACTTCGAGCGAATCATTTGAAGCTCTGAAGCTTTTCATATCCAATATGAGATTCGCTTTAAAGAACCTCGTCCTACGATCTGGCTCAGAGAACCTTTATTTTTAATCGAAGCTATGATTACTCGAAGCTACCTAGAAATATGCAGCAATTAATTTAATTTTGCAACGTTTATTTGAATATTCGTCTAAAGAAATCGCACCTGACGAACGAGTTCTTGGATCCCAAAAGAAAAAGTTTCCTGCTCGGGATTCAAAAGATTTCGTGTTCAATATTTCCTTCCTCCGTGTAATATTCGAAGCTAATAATGCAGCGATTCTCTAATCTCTGGCGAAGTGTTACTTGGAATTTGAAGGGGACGAATGATTCTCGGCCGAGTATCGCCTTCCACGCGCCATAAGTAACTCGATAAATCGAGTGCCTCTTGCTTCTTTCTTCCGTTCGAACGGAACTCCGAATATCGTGATGTCGATATCCGACGGCACGGGAAAGTCTCTTGGAACATTGCTGCGATATAAACGCTGGCCCGCTGCTCCGTATCGCGAAAAGGGATAGATCGAAATTCGAAATGGAGTATTACTGGCTTCCGTCTGTGCCGCGGTGCTTCCGCCGTATCTCGTTCATCTCTGCATCTCGTCCTTCCTCTACTAGTTCCTTCAACCAGGCTTTTCTCGAAGCCGCGCGGGTCGCGCTGGTATCGATATGCTTTGCGAAAAGGAAGCTGGAAACTCTTCCTATTAAATCCGCTTTGAGAAAGTCCCGCGGACCAAGCGCTCTGCAATCGGTCCCGTTTTAATCGAGTGACTTTGTGGGGATACGGCACAGCGATATTATGGACCCTTTGAGCTGGGCAAAATGCGGAATGTCGGGGGTACGAAAGGGTGCAAAGCCAGAAGCATTTTGGAAAAGCAGTGGTACTTCATGGTGAAAGTGGTAGAATATTTCCCTCTACAGAGATAAATGCTAACAACTAAAATGTTGCAAATAGTAGTTCATGGTTTAGGTAAGCTGATATAAACCTACAATTTTATTCTGAAGCCCGGCCTCCGAGCTCCTCCACCGACCCAGAAATTTCTCTCAACGATCAAACAATCAAGCTTTCTCATCTACCGGGCAGAAAAAAATACGTCCGCAGAGGGAGGAAAACGTTGGGTCGAGGCAAACTAAACGTTTCCAAGCCGCGCAATAATTATCCCCGCTTTGTTCGCGCCGGGAGTAGAGGAAAGAAGCGAGAACGGCCCTCGTGAAAAAAAAGTTCCTCCGGCGGAAGTCAATTGTCCCGTGGACGGGAAAAAATAAGATACGCGGAATATAAGGGGCCGACGAAAGTGGAGCACGTGTGCGCTGCCAGGGAGAACTTTCGCTCGTTGAAAGTTGGAGTGCTCGACGACGCGAAGTGGTCCTCGCAGGTCTCCTCCACGATTTCTCGGCTAGGCGGAAAATAGAGGAAGATCCTCGCCGGGAAGCGGAACGAAGGAGCAGCTCGGAGGATCCACGAGGCGAGGTGGCTTTGAGACAGAGCCGATACATCGCGGCGAGAAGCCTGTGTTTGTCCTCAGCGCGGGCTGTTTGCCGAGTCGCTCGATTCTCCCGAGTTTTTCTCATCCGTCGCGTCGTATCGATCCGCGTCAACGGACAACGTCCCGTGAAATGGAAAGCCGTTCGAACTTCGCGGGACGCTGCCTCGATCGGTGTTTGCGAAACAATTCTGAGAAGGGGCGAACCCGAGGGCCCCTTCAGCTGTCACACTTTCGCGGCTTCTATGCAAGGAACTACGTTGGATGATAAGTGCCGGCAATGGGAAATCGATGTGAACCCAGCGGGGACTGGTTCTTCGATCGTTTGCCAAATTTCAAATTACAGCAGACATCGCTGACCTCGTTCCACTCACAAGCGATACAGAAATTTCAGCTGGGAATCGCGAGGAGATACTAATTTCATACGGGACACGGACGGAACGTCGGGATAATGAGGTTAACGAAGTAGACGTCGCGATCCAGGCGAAATTAACGACCGAAGAACAACGATCGACGGAAAGTTTTCTCATTTCTCTGTTCCCCCTTTTTGTTTCGTTGTCCAGTGGACGTCGAATAGCCCGAAAAGACAGAAATAGGAGGGGCTGGGCTGCGGGGGAGTATGGATCTCGGGTGGCTCCTCTTGGCAGAGAGCCATTTCGCCCTCGAAAATCGAAGTAATGCCGTCTAGGATGCATCCATCCTGCTTTCGCGTCTAAGCGAACGCAAACATCGTAAATACGCGGGGCTGGGCCTCTAGAGGAATGCACATTCCTGGGGAACGGTGGGCCAGGCGCGGCAGGAAATTGATGAAATATTGCGCGCTGCGCTACGATCCACTGTAGACGTTCTTTGATATCGAACAGAAACGGAGGAACTATCGGGGCGTCTGACTATTCGCGGACTCGACTACTTTTCCTCCTAAGCGCGCGTCGAACGCGGGTAGTTGCTTTCAGGCGCGAATACATTCGAGCTCCAAGTATCTAGTAGTGTGGAATACACACACGACACAGTGTTGAATGTATCTATCATATCAGTGATCTTCGATTTATGAAATTTGCGGCTTTATGACGTTGCACGAGTCGTGATTTGCATGCCCCTAGATGCATTTGTGTAAACATTCGACGCGTAGTAGTAGTAGATTCGTATGATTTGTAGATGTGGAATCAGAATTCTCGTAATTTATACAACCCTCAAGGTGATTTCTTCGTTGCATTTTCTAATGCAAATTTAAACAAACTTGCAACACGGTGTAATAAATGAAGCTTTATATATCAACTTCTAAAATATGAACACCCCCGAGAATGGAGAATAACGTTAAACATCGAAAGCTCGAAAAACAGGGGTAGGTTTGTTTAGTTGCCTCGTTGCTCGCCTGCGCGGTGAAAACGGTTAAAAAGCCTCTGTAAAACGGACTGGTAACTTCATTCCCACCACCCCGCCGTCGCGTATAATCGAATTTCATCGATTTCATTTTATTAACCGACACGCTGAAACGTGCTCGAGCATATGGTAAAAACGTAGAAAACGTGAGCCGCGTACCACTCGTCCTAAAAATATCGCCAAATATATCAAGCGAAATAAAAGTTTTCCCACTGCCTCGAAAGCCACCGTGCTCTTTTTGTCGAGCTTCGCGTCGAACGGTGAAAAAAAGAACAGAAGAGTTTGTCAACAACAACGAGACTTTGAGAGACACTCCGTGTGTACATTGAATATGCTTTTACATGAAAACGGAGTGAAAAGGTTCAACGACACGCCGCGTTGCTGGAAAATATTTTTAAACATCCACGAGAGAATTTTGTGGACCGGGACAATCGAGGGCCCGTTAAAATGGAATTCGCGGAGCAGCGGGGCGGCGGCTATCGATAATCACGGAGTGCATTATATCGCCAGGAAACATTCACGGTTCCCGCTGCCGCTGGCTATCGTAATTGTCGCTGTGTCGGTAATTAATTTCGCTAAGCGTGAACGGCTCCGATATTTTATCGCTTTGAAAACATTTCACGACGCGATCCACCACCCTTCTGCTACGGTAACACTTGGTTAATGGGTTGATAACGCCATACGTGCGCGCGTTTCACTCACGCCCCGTGTTTTTTCATAAATTCATTCTCGCGTTCTTCTCGTGCTTTCGTTTGAACACGATCGACGAGGAACGAAATCAGTTTGGGAAAAGCATTACTCCTACAGCATGTAGAATCATCAAGATGCTTTGGAGTTTCGGTTGAAAATATAAGTATAATACAGCAGATAATCTACGAGACAAAGTTTGCCGGTAATTTGTGCGAAAGTTAGCCTGTAACTTACAAGCAGAAGTTAACAAAAGTTAGGTTTCGCTAATAATGAGCTGTACTCTTTTCGCTCGGTCGGTGTATCGGGGATAGTTGTAGAAATTTCTTTAATCAGTTCCTTAATTACCAGCAAGCTTCCAATCTCCTGGTTTCAAAGATAAATGAAACACGCTACACCTGGTTTACTGTAAATTACACTTTTACACTGAGGTCCAATTTTACTCAATTCACTTTTTTTTTTATCAAACAGAATACCGTATCTTGATTCGACATATCCCGTTTACTTTCAAATTTAGCCTTCCCCCGTTGAAAGTTGTTATATCTAGAAAATATAACACTATATTTACCCTCGGCCATTCAGATAACCGCCATTGTACTCTGCTGCGATAAAACTCCACCCCCGCTGTATTCATCCATCGAACTCGAAGCCCCAAACAATGCCATCCCTGGATCCGATCGACGTTGGCTTCCGGGCAGCGAATCGCTCCGAAACTATCCTCGAATTCGCCAAGTCACTGGACGTCTCCATGCTGGGCCCCTATTCAAACTGTTTTCGGGGGAACAAATTAATCTCGCGGAGACGTCGCGTAGAGGGCTTAGGGGCGGCTGATGGAAGAATGCGCTCATCAATTGCTGTCGCGCGAAACTGTAGCCTGTTCGAGGGACAATTCGGAAACCCAGCACGTGGATAAACGTACTGCTAGATACTCCACGCGGCTTTTATCGCAGCAGCTTGTGCAGCTACAGTGTCGAGAGTTCGAGGAGAAAGCTATGCCTCTACTTGCGTCGATTATTTACAGGAATATATAAAAGTACCATTTGTAAACTTTCTTCCGATCATCGCAATGAATTTGGTTAGAGTTATAATTTTATTCACCCCGCATCTTTAATTCCACGATTTCTCACTCAACATTCGAATTCGCAGGGCAAAAACATCTTGTCTACGAAAAGATAAACGCGGTATAGAGGCCGCCAGGGGTGGACCAGAAAATATTTCCGTCGGACGGCGTTCCGTTAATTTACGGGCGTCGTAAGCAGCAAACGAAATTATTATCTCCGTCACGGCACGCTGGACGCGCCTATAGGAGGGCCAACAACGCGTTGGCTCGTAACCAGTATGATTAATTTCCTGCAGGAAGGTTTCGTTCGAAAAAGGGTAGAAATCCCTGGCGCGTCTCATTATTTCCTCCTCTATCATTCCTCGCGCCTCCCTCGTTTCCATCACCCCTAGTTTCTTTCAAATCCGCCATAATTCCTGGTCTTAGTCGAATGGAAAAAGTTGGTAGAATGGGAAAAGTTGGTAGAATAGAAAACGTTCAGTTCACCCGGATCAACAAAATTCCCATTTTAGGATGACCAGTGTACACTTGCGAGTGCTCGCGGTTTTCAGCGAAAGAATTCCTTCCTGCATCTCGCATTCAATGGTCTCTCAGATTTCTACGTTCTCAAGTTTCAGTTCCCCTTTTTTTCACGTACCTCTGCGGTCCCCCGTTTTTGCGAAAGCAAAGGGGTTTCATGGACGCTCCGTTTCGAGGTAAAAGCAGAGTCGAGGGAAGTTTTTTGCCCCGACGATCTCGCTAGATTTCTGCGATACACGACTTTCTTCTTTCCCCAATGGTTGCAAGAAGCTGAGTTATCGCGGTGGCTTTCGCCGTCTGTGCCAAAATTCCGGCAACTTCGCGACAATCAGGGGCTAAGCTCTTGAGCCGCGACTCGTTTCTACGTTCTTGGGTAGCTTGAATTAATTCGAACGGACAATTACACAAATTTCATGCATTGCTTGAGCAGAAATGCATAGGATCAAAGGTAGAAAGACCGAGGAAAAGGTTTTCCTGCGCTTGTACGTTTTCCCTCCTCGATTCCCGTGAACCGTGAAATCCTTATTTTGAAAGCTGGCCTATTTTTTTTAAGATTTTACAGTCACCGCTGGACAGGAAAACGACGCTTCTCGTCAACGAACTCAGCGGGAACGCCACTCATCCGGTTGCCTAATCGTGTTCGCGTAATTATGGCTTCTTAACCGGGCGAAATTTAATCCAAGAATGTGGAACGTGCGAAAGAGCACTGGATTCGGTGCCGGTGGAATGCAGGGAATAGCGCAAATGCAGCCTCTGCCAGAAAAGGGGACGGGGTGCAGTGGAATCCGTCGAATTCTCGTCTAACGAATGTCCCTTCTTGCAAACTCGATAACAGATCTCAGCTGCAGCGAGGCAAATTTTTCGAAGCTTCGCAAGGTATTTCCTCCTACCTAGATGTACATTCAGAGGCAGAGAAGAAGAAATTAGTTGGTAGAAAAGGAACAGTAGCGTGCTGGATGCTGATCGTGTAAACCGGGACGAGCTGGGGAGGTTCGCGATGCAACAAAGCCGTTCTTACTACGCGCAGAAAGGATTTCCGCGGCTTTAAAGAACAAAGATGAACCTCTTCTGGCAGCGAAGATCGCGGATATCGGATTATATTCCTCTTTCGTAGCTCCCCGCTCAAAGGGGCAGGACAAACAATTGTATTTCTCATCGTTTACGTGAGAGCTACTGGTTCTCGTTGGTTCCGCAGCTTCTGCGGCGAACACCTGGGAAAATTGGAAGCTTCATTGATGCGCCCTGGGTGCTTTCGCCTCGTGTAAGGATCTTTTGTACGGAGAGTTTCCTCCGGCTGGCAATTTACAAAACTTCATTCTTCTTCCTTCCCGCGATGCTTTCAGCGCGTTAACAGTCATTTCTCACTGTCTGGGAAGAGTGTTGGCAATGGGAATAGAGAAATCCATCCGGCGACTATCCACGGATTAGGATCATCCGAATGGACTTAGCGTTTCAAGAGTTCCTTTTGAAGTTGCATCGCGAAAATTGGATTCGATACGTCAAATTGCCGCGGACCGAACGTTCCCCAAATCCAGCTCGCCAAAATCGGATCCCTGTCTCAAGCAACGTGTCCCGTTTCCCTCTGCCGAGTTAATTCCCCGTGAATCCTGGATTCCCAGCCGTGGGTTCGCACAGTCTAATCGGTTTATTAATTCGTAAAGCTACCTGTTGTTCCGCCCGACAGCCATTCGGAGCCTCCCTGTCACGCGATCTCGTTAAAGAATTCGCTTCATTGTTCCCTCCTCTGCTGCGAATTTCTACCCGGTATCAAGGTACGTTCGCCTGTCGCGGGAGTTTTAATAAGCAGCCGCCTTTTTCTCTGTAGAGAAGCTTTCGCGTCTGGCTCGCCTGGCTGGGGTTAATTAAACCACCCCCATAAATTGCGCGGCCCTGCGCCAATAAAGATGGGCAGGGGTGTGGAAGCGTGTGGGCGAGTGTAATATTCGCGGCGAAATCGGCGGAACTCGGAGAGAGTAAATTGCAGAAAGGCCTGGCAGATGTGGCTACTGTCTTGGAGAAATTTTGATCCCAGGAAACCTCCGTTCGGATTAGTCGACTCGAATCTCAGTGAACTTTCCAAGCATGCGAATCTTTGGTTTTTGAAGAATGTACCATTAGTCTGAAAGTCTATTAAGCATTTGCCTCGCTGTATTTATCGCCTATCGCCTCCCGATGGAAGAAGCTGAGATAAGCAAAGGGAAATCGAATGGCACCCTGTAATTTGTAATTAAAACCAATCCCACCAACGACGTCATTAAGCTGGTCTTACGATGCTAATGAAAATACAGGCTTTATGGATTAATTAAGTGCCACGACAACGGCCAGAGGCTGTATTTCCCGCAGTAACGCGATTCTCTTCTGTCGGGGCTTCTCCACGCGAGTCGGCCACCGGAGGGAGTGTCACGTTTCTCACCCAGGATGCATTCGGATAATTCAGAGGCGATCGTAACTTTTTCTCTGGCTGCGAGCTGGCCTGGACTCACCTCTAACAATCCCGAAAAATTTTGCCGTCCCACGGTTCGGGCACTGAAAATTTTTACGCGGCACCGCGAAGAAGTTTGGCCGCGGGGTGAATGGCGCTTCTTCAACGGGGATAGGACGAGTGTCTGGATTTTGGTAACACTTTATGGAGGCGGAGCGCAGTTTTATTATGACCCCTAAAAGTTTCTGAGGTTGCCAGTTCTTACGACGGGACATAAACTCGCGCCGTTTTATGATCGACCGTCTGGTCATCGATGGACACCTTCCTGAAGAGCCACTCGAGGTGCTATAGTGCTCCTAGGAAACGATGGTACGAGACGAAACCGTTTGACTGTGCCGGCTAAATGAGAATCGAAGGAAGATCTAAATATCCTAACTCATCCTGGAACATATCGTGCTCCATCCCTTAATCACATCAACCCTCTAACTGCATCCTTGTCACAGACAACCCCAGAACACACCAACCATCAGGCCTGACACCCAGCTTCCCCCCAACCGTATAAAGCATAGATTCCGTGGCAAACAAATTCGTGGAACTTTCGGTTCCGGCCTACGCGCACCGCAAATTACAAACTCATACTTTATAGCGGAAAACTCGTACAACTTGCCCCCATCCCTTTCCCCCCTCGGCAGTGGAAGCTATCGACCGCATGACGTAAACTTTTCCAATCATTCTAGCGGCCTGCTTGTCGATACGAGCAGCCATCCACCGAATATTCCCGGCGAAACGACCGCGCGTTCAGGTGGCCAACGGAACACGCGCGCTCGTTTCCGGAAGCTGGGCAGTTAATGCCGCACTAAACGCGGGCACGGGGACAATGGCGTCGATTCGATTCGATTTGATTCGTAAAACTGCGACTGCTGACGCGACCATCGCCGTTACATCCCGTCCTGCTGGGTGGTGGAGCCGAGTATTGGGCGAAAGGGGGTCGTCGGGGGAAGAGGGCTGTTGGAGAACGATTTGCGAGGACAGGGCAAGCTTGGCGGCGTGACCGCGCATCCGTCATCGTTTTTTTATTGGTCATCTCCTTTCCGCGCTCGCGAACAAACAAGTTTGTTTTCGCTGTACGTCCCTGACGGGGCATTGATTAGGGCGAATCTGTAGAAGAGCGGTGAAAAGGCGATGGAAGCAGTTCACTTGGTCCCGTTCGACAGGTATTTACGGCCCTGCTTGGATCCTCGAATCGGACCAATGAAACGTGCCATTAAGTGTTTGTAATTCTCGTGGGCGAGGTAGCGCGAAGGTAGTAACGTTATTTGTCGGCGGTAGTAACGAAATTGCAGATTCGAACGATCCTGACGAGGCGAGATTTAGTTTGTTTTAATTTAACGGGTGGCAACGCATCGATGGGAAAGACGCGGGTGTGTAACAAGCGAAAACAATTGCTCGCAAACAGTTTGCTTTGCCTCGCCGCCCGAATCCCCTCCCTCACCCTGGTTCAGCGGCGAGTAACCGGCGCGTAAACGACGAAACGAGCTCGCTGCGATGCTCGTGAAAACTTCCGGAGACTGAAACGACACCGTTTAGATCTATGCAGGCCAGCCCTTGCCCGCGGATGCCGAGTTACTGAAAGCTGTAATCGGCTTTTGTGCGCCTATAAAGTAGTTCTAACGTTCACCGAATGGCTCGATGGATCTCCTCGAAATTACGAGGCTGGTCTCAAGCACCGTGTTTGTATATTATTTTACTGCGCCGAACGATCCAGCAAAGTACAGTCTGCCTTTAATTCTCGGAATAAGAAAATGGGGATTGAAGTATCTTGAAAGTATCTTTGAATTCGTTCACTGAGGTATAAAGCGAAAGTTTAGAGAAGCACTACTCGAAAAAGAATACGGCAGAAGAAAATACGAGGTTCGTCGTATATTCCACGAAAAACATAAATGTTCCATACGCATTTATTATCGAATTTCACGGGGAACATTATGGGGCATCCCACGACGTGGCCGCGGGTACACAGTCGAACAAGCCGCAGAAGCAGGCGCCTTTAATATCCGCAATGCTAACCTCGCTTTCGGTTCTCGATATAACTCCTCGATACCGCGGAACCAGAATGTATGCGGCGAATGCGATCGAGGCACGAGGGATATCGAGAAACGTGCGCTATAAACAATGTTACTTACGGCTTCGTATCGTTACGTACACCGTCAAGTCTGAAAGCTACTTCAACCTCTTCTACAACACTTTTGAAAATTTTTTTTAGGGAAACTAGAAGCAAGACTTAATAATCTCGGCCTAAGGTCTTTGTGCTTTGAACATATGCAGCAGAAACTTAGGTGGAAGCAACACGAGGCCTTCGTGTAGAGAGCTCTTTTGATGATGAATGATCTGTGCTCAAAGATACATTATTTTTCAAGATGCCTGCTACGATATTTATGGAAAAGATACACCTGGGGTTTCAGACGGGTGTTATCAAAGAATGAGCTACTGCACAATTCACTCCTCTGGAGCATTATTGCCACGCCGGTGATATGTGCATTCGTATGTGTACGCGCACGGTTGCAAGGGGGCTGGACACGGGTCCGTTTCGGGGCTGGAAGTCACGGAATCGCAGTAATACGTATTCGAGGGTACGCGAGGCCGAATATATCGGCCGAAACGTGCCAGAAACGGAATTACCGTGAAATATACAGAGAACCTGGCAACCGTGCACGCGATATTCTTTCCACTGGCTATAAATCATTCGCGTCGAAAACGCGAATCGTCGCTGCGAGAGTATCGGGGCTCCTCCAACATGGTTACAGCAACTGCGTAACGTCTCGTGTCGATGAAAATCTCTAGAATCATTATCCGCTACCCCTATCACGAAAGTATAGCGAAAGTGAGTCGATACCTGTGAACAATCGTTGCACTTTTCCATATTTTTCACAGTTGCAATGCTGGCGAATGAAACGAGAATTTAGTTTAAACGGGGGACGATCGAATGAAAAATGGAGGCTGGAACTCATGCAAAACGGGCTGTTATTAATAATTACGAGCGGATTTCCGGATCCTGTTCGTCGAGCTGACGCGCTTTACGTTTCCCCGGGCCGCCTCGCAATTTTAAATTCATCCATAAACGCGACCGTTTTGCGGCAGCCATTTTCGCAACGGTTTTGGGAAAGGGATATATCGCGCTGGAGCTTTGTCTTCAAAAGCGTTTTAAAGAATCACTGTGTAGACAGACATTAAATAACTGTTGGAAAAGGGTCTTCAGTAAGTTGTTTCTAGAGAAGTCAAAAATTTATGTTACTTTCCATTGAAGAGGCTGTTTGCACATTTTCGGATGTTCTTTTGTTAATGTTAATTAAGGTGCAGCTGCAGTTGACTTGGGAATAACAATTTTTAATCCCCTACTGCTGTAATCCGACTACGAGGAAAGTAAAAGCGTGTTGAATTTTGTTTGTTCGGGGTTGTGAGGGCCGTCTCACCATTACGCGACTCGTACTACTTGCGCCAAAGAATCCTCTATACTCTCCACGCATTCCAGCTTCCTGGCAGAATTCCCCCAACTTTTTCGATCAGTTCTGATCTCCCGAGCAATTATCGAATAGAAAACACTTGATCCTCGCCTGAAACGGAGAAAAGCCGACGAAGATGCATCGCAAGAAAACTGTAATGAGCAAATTTGGCGTCGGTTGCTTGGCAAGTGAAAGAAGATGGACACAGAGCTTCTGCAAAGAACTTTGCTGGCGAGCCAGGCGATCTATGCCTGGCGCTGTGTGAAAATTCGATTACCAGAAGAAGCTCTCGCTTTTTGCCCCGCTTCGTGCAAATGTTTTTACTCGGGACGTTTAACGAACGGTGGATGCAAGAACCGCGACTCGGGGCTAAGATCTTGGATTAACAGATTCTGTCCTTCACTCAAAAAGGGACGAAAGAACTGCGTCAGCAAAACATTCGTGGTTGAAATAATTCAAAACAAACGTTCTCATTTTTTGTGTACCCAGCCTCGAATTTGACAAGTGAGAAATAAAAGCTTACTCTCCGCTCTGCAGCACATCTAAAAAGTTTACCAAAACCCTATCGATCTCCTCCAACTGGAAATTCTAATCGAAACTCTAATCTCCGCGATCAGTCAACCATCAAATTTCCGCGTGAAACGGGCTACAAATGCAAAGGGCGGTGAATTCTTCGAATCCAGCGGTTCGAATGGTTTTACGCGCATACGTGAAATCCAACGCGCGCGGCATCGATCCGCATTCCGAATTCGGTTTTGTCGCTTCAGACGGGCTTGACAACTGCGGAGGATTAATCCAGTTAGCCTGTGCCACCGTGGACTGTGACTGATGAATGAAATCCGGGGTGGCCGACCTTATTTTGCGTCAACCCTTGCCCCGCCGTTCAGACCGCCTGCATCCCCTTCGCAGCTCCCCCCGAACCCCTCCCGACCCTCTCCCAGCCGAAGCTCCGAGTCCACACAGTCTGCCGCACTACTGACGTAACACACCCCCTTCTGACGTCACGACCCGCGGGTAACGTGGTAACCCTTTCACGAGGACAACGTCCTCTTTCGCCACCCCCTACCTCGTGGCCCGCTCCGTTCCTCCCTCGCCCACTTCCTCCGTTATTATTAATTGTTGGACACGCGGATAATTCTGGGCGCTGGTTACGTAATTCGTTGCCGCGATTATTAAATTACAGCGCCTCGTTTAATTCGCTTCATCCCCTTAGAGCTTCACTGCGCCATCATATCTGTGCCTATTGCTACTAATTCCATTGTTTTTAACGTGGATTATCTGGATGATTGGTAGCCGGGCCAATGGAATTAGGACTCCTTGGTGCACGGGAGGACAGAGGATTTCATTGTCCAGTTTCACGTGCCCCGTCCCCACGTTTCAGGACTAAAGCCCGATGGTATCGCGACTCGCTCGTTGTGTAAGGCAGAGATCGCCGAGGTACAGCGCGCGGACGCCGCGACAGGGAGCCGGTATTCGGAGCAAAGTTAAGGAAAAAAGGGCGGAACTTTAATTAAGGTTAATCCATCTTTCGAGTGGGCGAGCGGTAGGAAAGGGGAGGGCAGCCTTGTTCTCCGCGGACGTTGAAAACTTCAAAGTATCCCCACCCCCTGCGCCAATCTCATCCACCTTTATCGACTTCCCGACGAACAGAAAAAGAAGCCCGTGACGTAATTAAACGACTCCTTCGGGCAATAGCTTTCGGCCAACTGCCGGCTGCCTCATTATCTAACTTCTCCGCAAACGCAACCTCGCCCCGGCGTCCCTCGCGAGAGGACACTGGAAAGATGATGAAGCGATCCAGTTGCCGAAAGTGAGAATGCTCGAGAACGATTTAATGGACGAGCCATCGGCCCTGCGATCGAGGATAACGTTGTTAAAAGTTGGACGGAGTTGCAGCTCGAATCGCTCGTCGATTTCATTGCTCGTCTTGTTAGAACGGTCTCGCGAGAATTTTTAGACAATCGGGCATCTGAAGGGCGAAGTTTCACGGTATTTTGTCGATTGAATTAAGATATAGGGTGCAATGGAAAGGAGGAACTCGTGAATCAAGAGGCGTGACACTAAAGTCTATGGAAACGAGGTCAGAAATTTGACTGTGGGAGTTATTCGCGGATACGAATTCAAGATAGTACCAGTTTGAACGTTCGATTATAAACGGGAGACCATAGATTATAAAGGACAAAGAAGCTAGCACGCCCTACGCGTTTTTCTTTACCAGTTTTCCCCTCGCGTATTCGCATCCCGAACACAAGAGTTTATAGCCCCTATGCGACTCGAAATCCGAATGGATAGGTCGAAGGGCCGCGATAGACAGAGGCGTTAAATTTGCCCAAAGTCGCGAACATGAGGCAGCTGCAAAAACGAACCCGCTACACACCACGGTGACGGTCGAATTCAAACAGTAATTTCGCCTGCGTCGTAAAACGCCCGGCCTATTGAAATCCACGGGCGAGATATCTCGCGTTTTTACGACGCCGTGTCACGTCGAGCCGAGCGGGAAGCTGAAATGATGCATGCGGCCGTACGTGAACTGTATCCTCGTGCAATTTCACTTTACGATCCGGCGATGCGCAGCACGATAGGATAGCGCCAACCGGATTGCGAAGTTCTTTCTTTTACATAAAGCGCCGCCGTCGTATAACGCGATTACCTGAACTCGTTGGCTGACATTTTGTCACCGAGGCGCGGCTCTATGATAAGCCAGCGAAACTTGAAATCTCCTTACCGCGGAGCGCGCTGAACTTGAGACGTCGCCCTGCTGTCGAACTTGAAACACGATATCGCCGTTTCAGTGGGATGGATTTTAAAATCGATCGGGGGGGAGGGGCTGAAACGCGACCGGTGCTAAGGCTCCCACGGAGGTCAGTCATCGCAGAAAAATTATTCAAATGTCGCGGAATCGCGGATGAATTGGAAATACTCGGATATTCAGCGGGACGAAGCGATACGGGAGCGCTGGATGCGCTGGATGCGACCGAGCAGGAAAGCGCGCCCAGGGAAATTCGCAGCGGCGGTTAAATCGCTCTTCCGCGACGCAGTTTTGTAAATGCAATCGCGAGAATTTAAATTCGACGGCCGCGGGTGGCAATGAAAGAGGAGAAAGGAGACGCCAGGAGCCACGGATAGGCAACGGTACCCGGCCGTTTCCGTTCACCATGCCGCTCGCGTTTCGCGCTCTTTGCATTCCTTTTACGTCCCATAAATTCCCGCTGACTGGATCGGTGGTTCGTTATCGCGATCTATGTTTCAGTCGCTTCCACGTTTAATAGTGTACCTAGCGAGCTCTGCATCTTGCTGAATAAATACTCTTCCTGGCCCACGGCGGTACGTTGATCCATGGCCTTTCAGAGGAATCGGGTACGTTTCTTTGGTCAGGCTTCGGGATTGAATTACTGAGGAGGGTACGATCGACGTGGAAGCGTACAGAGCAGAAATCGGCGGTATTGGCTGCGACCCGTGGTCGATGCTGAATTTTGTTTGCATTTTATATACGCTCCTCTGCCTCCGTGCTAGCGATTTGAAATTTAAATCGAAAATAAACTAATGGCCTGCTGTGTGGGTTCCTGTGCGAGGAATTTCTACTTTAATTAAATTATTCATGGAAGAAGACGGACAACCTGGGCGGTTGTAATCCCCTTATTCGGGTTTAATTCCCCGAGGAATTCGTAATTATCCTTTGTTCATGCCTTTCGAGGTTGGTTTAGCGCTGCCCGCAAACTCAACGGGATTGTTAATGGTAATTATGGAAACACACACTATGAAGGGTTCAGTGAAATTATCAAATTGGCTTCAAGGTCGTTTGAGCTTGAAAATTTCGAAATATTACACGAGTCTTCCGAGATTGTTAAGAGTAAATAATGTACGTGATACGTTCTCTGAGAAAAGAGTAACGAAGATGAAAAGGACCGATGAGGCGTTTCATGCAAACTGCCATGGCATTTCATCAGAATCGTCCTTAACCTTTTCCCTCAGTGACGGGGCTCTAATAAGAAATCGATATTAATCGCTGCAGAAGTGGACCGTTCGATGAGTCGAGCTGGAATCCGGACAATAAGGTTTGTTCGAAGCTAGGTACGATTCGCCATTAACCTGTTTCACTTACCTACCGCTGGAGGAAGTCAGATTGAATTTTCACCGTTCACTGCTATTCCTCGGGCTTTGTGCACCTTGGAACTTTTTACTCAATCGAGACTGTTCTTCGATGTCCCTACGACCACTCGCCAATCGATGGAACATTGTACTACTTACGTGTCCCTATTTTTACTCCTTGATACTATTTTTAATTCTCGAATACTCGAAAGCTTCACTTTCTTGGTATCTAATTACATTCCTCGCCACCTCTGAATCTCTAAACACCTACACCCATTCCAATCCAAAGACTCAATTATTCATCAGAAGGTTCCACGTTAAAAAAAAAACAGCTAGGACGTTACCCTTTCCATTTTAAAATGTATGCGAGGGACACTAACGAGCTGATCGAAACCATCATGTGCCACTTTGTTCCAGGTGAGGAACTGTGGATTGCTGGTGCTGGACCTCGGCCCCAGGAGTGGCCCGGGGGTTACCCTGGGGACCTCGGGGAACTGCTCGCGCAAGGACGAAGCTGCTAGGAACGACGAAGGACAGGGGAGGCGGAGGAGGAGACCGCTATGAACGCCAGCGTCAACATCGAGAGGAACTCCTGGCGGCTGCCTCCCGACGAGACCGTCCAGGTCGCCGATCCCCGTTCAAAGTCAGCCCAGGTAAAAGAGGTAAATCGCTCCAGCGGCCCGTCCTGACATCCTCCTACCGTCGCTCGAGATTGCTCGTTCGCCGTTTCGTGGCGAATTTTGTCAGGTTTCGAACGCATGACTCTGTTGTAACCCTTGTCTTCCAAGTTTCACCGATCGTAGTGGGAACCTTTCTTTGCTATGAGACCTGGTCACTGTAGTGCGATGCGCAGGGTGTTAGGTGTGCCGCGCGAGGGATGCTTCGGGTCAGAAGTGAACTCTTTGTGACAAACGAATGCATTTTCAGAAGGAATGCGCGCCTTAGAATCGTTGCATTTTTGCCTCAAGAATCCCTCGACTATATAGACGTGCACTTTTCGTGATGTTCTTATGTGTCTCCAATCGATTGTGAATATGACCACCTAAGACTGTTCCACAATAACAAAGCCAGATGTGATTGAAACGCATGCTAACACGAAGACGTTGCATCTCGACTGGAATGAAACTGATAGCCGCGACGTAGAACGTTTATTGGCATAGAATCTAGCGGTGTTAGCGCGCAGTATTGTGGCAAGCATCCACACGAAAAACGTGGACACTGTGTGTAATCACACTTCTCACAGTCAAAGGAACACGTTGACACAGTTTCAACGCAAACACGGAACACGACGACCACGCACGAGACCGGTAGCCTTCAGATTGATACACTCACTCATGCGACCCAATTCCTAGGAACCATGAACGAAAGATAGGGATCTCAAGAGTCGGACGAAACAATTGGAGAATCGCAAGGTTAAGAAACCGCAGCATTGCGAAACCATTCCGCAGAAGCATTCCAGATGACCTCAAGATTATTCCCCGGCATTCAGTCAGTCAATTTTCATTATTTCTTGCTGACGAAAAACAGCTTAAGCGGGAGCGTCCACGTCTGCGAAGAGGAAAATGAACGTGTCTTTTCCCGAGTTTCATTACCCTCCGTTTGTTCCAAAGATCGGCTTCCCGGTTACAGCTCTTCTCACAGTTGAAAGCAGAGCTCGTTATACGGTGTTGAAAATGCTAAAGTGGATTCTTCAAACAGCGACGGCTGAATTAACTAAAAAGTTCCTGTAAACGAGCATGAACGTACGACTTGAAGACGATAGCGAACATTAAGTCTCCTTACTAATTACAGAATTCGCTGCGAACTGACCCGTAAAACTTGAAACTACGAGTAGACTCGTCACGTTCCTACCATCACCTCCAGTTGCCGAAAGTATAATCATACAATTACCATAAACCCTACGAACTTCTCCAGGATGAAGACAAAAGGATGAACTTAAACGTGTCCCAACGCTCCAACAACACTTCCCCTAATTATTCCGCAATAATTCCCAGTAACAGCGTCGAAAAGCTTTCAGATGGATAGCAGGAACTATTCCCACCGAAACGCTAATAAATTCCAAACGACATTCAGCTCGAGCCATTAGCTCGAAACCGTCAATTAATTAGACTTGCAAATAGCCGAGCGTCGAAAGACTCCGCCGCGCCGACTCCCCGCGAAAACTCGGCAAAAACTTGCCGAGGATTTTGGGAACGGCTGAGAGTCTCGGGGCAGAAACAAAGACACGCTAATTACACGGCAGTAGGACGAGTAAATCAGAGGGGAGGATCGTCGAGTGAGTGAGAGAGACGGGATTCATTATGCAGACTGGCTGCTTACCTCCGTTCCCCTTTGTTTCCCCATCTCTCGTCGCGTAGCCGCGCGAGGTTTGACTGCCGAGATGTCGAGATGTCGCGAACGACCGATATCGCGACGTCTAAACGTCGCGTTGCGAGCGGGGGGGGGGGGGGCGTCTTCAGCGCGCCCTCGAGAAAGTTAATTATGCAAAGCCGCGTCGCGAAGGGACCAGCCAGCCCGAGAACAGCCCTAGCCGCGCCATCTCTAGATGGGAGAGCGGACGCCTTTAAAAGGGGAACAGAGGCTGCGAGAGCAGCTGATAACTGCCAACTGATTTTCCCGATATAACGTGGGAACGGTGGCGCGACAGGTAGCTATCTGTTGGAAAATCCCCGTCTCGCTTTCCACTTCGCCTCATTCCAGGGCAGAGAAATAATTTCGTTGGCTTCGGTGTCCGGTGCATTGCACGGAGTCGTGGAAATCACGTTAGAGGCTCGAAGAAATGGAGAGAGGAGTCTGAATGAGTAAGTGGGAACTAATTTTCTTCTGTATAATGCGAAGACAGCGGTAGTATAGGGCGTCAGTTTTTCAACGGAGAACGAATGCTATCGGAGTGTAAGTTTAACGCTGGATTCTTGGGGAATTCTTGCAACTAAGTTTTTGCTCCGTTGATTGGTTCTTCGGGCGATTGAAATTCTTGGAAGTGGAAAGTTACTTGAGACGATGGATGAAGATAGTGGGGGGAAATTGGCAAATAATTATCAGTTTGGCAGGGTCTTGAAACTTCCATGATTGCAGAAAACGTCGGTTCTGTTCGATTTCTCTTCGAGCTTTCGTGTTCGAGGTGCGGGTGTCAAGTCGTGGGAGCCTGTTTCCGATTAGGTTTCAAGATATTCAGGATAACCAAGATTCCTGTGTACTACTAACATCAGTAGCTCGAATTTCGTGCGAAGCCATACAACAATTGCAATCTTAATTGGCGAGCAGAAAGATTCGTATCTACTTGTAGGATGAAACGTAGCGTTCGAGTCCTCGAGTCTGGCTCTCGCAGTCTCGCACTACTTGCCCGATCACCCCTGCTGTTTACATTGCACTCGAGCCGCAGGCTAAGCAAGTGGCAGTCAGCGCACTCGTTAATTGATCAGCTGAGCACTTGGAGACTGCTGCACACCTGATCGATTAGAAAACGCTGATTGGCACCCACTTGGATTCTACAGATGAATGCAAAGTGCGAACACTTTTGCAGCCCCATGGAGCCTACGCTACTGGACTTAACGATGCTGCGCCTCACACCTCCCACGCGTTTATCTCGCGACATAGTTCCACCTCCGTTTTTCACGACCCAGCAACTACGAGAATGTCATCGAGGGTGCATCAAAGGGGCATTCCAGACGCATCCACGAACCGAGAAGTTTGGAAATAGTTTCAGCGACGTGGTTGAATGTCACCGGTGGCCAGGGCAGCGTGCAACTCTCGAAGGGCTATTATTTATAACCGAACACTCTCCTAGATATCGCGCGTACGTGTATAATTCCCATAGACGAGGCACGGGGAACGACGGCTGGAATTCCGATCGATAAAACCGAAGCCTTCAGCGCGGCCGGTCTAAATTTACACGCGAATGTCGGAATACGACTGCGTTGTTTGGATAATATTTACATACTCGCGAGGACAATGTCGCCGAGGAACGCGGGAGGGTTGTCGCGCGAATTTTCAGTCGCATGCAGATTTATTCATGAAAGCTCGCGTCACAGCTGAGGCTGCAATGTAACCGCAGTTTGCCCCTTCCCCCCGAATCCCCCCGTTTTCGCAAACTGCACCCATAACCGGAGGAGCTTGACGGTCAAATGATTTTCATCGGCTTCCTACCTTGATCGCTGGACTTCGTCGAGTAAAATTAATTCAATTTTACCTTCGGGAATAACGACGCCGCTACAGGTTCAAGTGCCTGTCGTACTAAGAATTCAATCACAGTTTCCCTTTTAATCACTGGCGAGTATCGCAAAGGCACAGACGTGCAGTTCAGTTCATCATGCTTCCCGATCTTATGAGAATCTTATCACGACGAGCTGTTCCTCGATTAAACGAAGTACTCGCAGCTGTTTCGACGCGGATCAGCCAGAAACTGAACGAAAGCCTCGTCGAAGCTACTAGCCCGACGACCACGGCGGGAAACTACCCTCAATTACGATAAAAAGATCGAGCAACATCAATTTAATATCAGCGAGGAGCTGTAGTCGAGGCTCTACTCCCTCTAGGTTCCTCGGAGCGCGCAATTTAGCCGTGCACCGAGTCGGACAAAAGAATCGACAGGAGAATCCTTTTCTACAGAAGTCGGAGCGTGGAAACACGCCCTGCCGCTCTAATTGGTTGCGGCTGACAGCTCGGGAGCTTTTCAGTCCCTCCGTGGGACCGGAAACGTGGAGGAAACGACTTCAACGACTCGCGCAGCGCTGTTATCGCGGCGGCGATCCATTAACGATGCAATCTCGCGATACGCCGTTTCGCCGCGACCTTCGCGAATCGCCCTCCCCCCGAGCGCTGATCGAAGAACCCGGGTCCTCTCACCCCTCCACCCCCGGTCGACGCTTGTTTCGGGGTAATGAGAATTCCTGGCCTTTCGGCCAACCTTTCGAGCAGGGCTCGAACGATCGCGGAAATGCAAACGGAGAAGCGGTAGATGCCGTTCAGACACCGCTTGCCTCTTAACGTCGTCAAGTAGAATTGTTACCGAATTCTGATACTTGACGGTGAGCCTTAACGGGCGGAGAGGTTGATGGTGCAGTCTCTAGATCGTTAGGCATGATTTAGAGAATTCTGGGAAGTAGAATGATTCCTGCGAAGATCTAGGACGTCCGGCTCGATAGCCTTGGGGACTTGGTTCGGTGGTTGAGCAAATTGCAAGCACGTTCCCGCATGTTTGCGAATTGTTTCAACGTGTGCGTGTTTACGGACAGTCCACGCTCTTTACCTCGTTAACCTGTACAAACTCTGAGCAAGGGAGGATGTGTACTCGGCGCGGAGGATGTTCCACGCAACGTGCTCGTACGAAATGCTTTCAAAATTCTTTGATCTTTAGGGACATTAATAGTGAAATCTGCACACGCCAGCGATTCCAGAAGTCTATCACAGGCCAGCCACGCGAGTTGGGAATATAGTGGACCAGTTATCTGCCCCATCACCGCGAAACCTCGACGGGAAGGTGGTTGAGAAGGCGGGAGAATTCGTGGGAGAGAAATCCAGGTTGGGGAGCTGCCTCTCCACACGCAAGCACGGAATAACTTGATCACCGTGACACAGCTGCGAGGGGCGAAAAGGCCTAGAGGGGGTGAAAGTCGCGGCTGGTTAATACGTGTGGGTGGCCCTTTGAGACGAACGAGAAACTCGGCAAACCACCATCGCGAAAGCAACGGCCTCAGCTGACCATTTCATTGTCAACGATTATCTGTGGGCCCTGCTGATGGGCAGTCTCGGTGGACGCGTGCAATCCTCTCTACCAGATTACTCGGTGATCGTGGTTCTACTAACTAGAAGAAGTTCGTAAATCAGCCGCGATGAAACCGGACGTTATAGCCGTCCGAGAGTCGAAAGTCGAGCACACCTGGCCAGCAAATGGATCTCAACACCTTTCTTCTGTAATAAATGTCCGTTCAGACCGGGGAAGCCGTGCTGCCCTCTGTTTGGTCGATATCTCCTCACCAAGATTCCTCCACATTTATCCCGCGATATTCTGCCAGGTAATCTCAATGCTACGGTCGCTTGGAACCAAATCGCTGGGCCACATGCCTGTTACTGGTGGTCCAGATGGATTTAGAAGCGCTTCAAGGTTTAAATTATTCGATATCGGCGGCGGAAGGAGGGTGAGAGGAGGGGAGGGGGAGGTGAGACACCGACGGAACGGGCCATCGAATCCCCGATGAAAATTCCACGAATCTATTTTCCCGTCGCTTGGTCGGCGCGAGGCGACGACGGTGTTCGCCGCATGTCCGACGAAGGGATGTATTTTTCGCGCTGCAACGTAACGTAAGAGACCCGCCGACGGAACTTGCTCCCCTCTTCGATTATCGACCCTTCTCGCCGAGTGCCCTCCTGACCCCTGAAGAGGCGAATCGGCATATGTCACCCCTTTGAACTTCCTGTCGAGGCAAAAAGAGAGAAACTGGAAGGAGGGCCCCTTTCGGCGGCGGGAAGGCATGTCAGTCCGACATTGTCTTTCGGGGTGAGAGGTGCCGATCCAAGCTGGAGGGGCCAGCTTCCTCGTGAAATGAGACACTGCACGCGGCTCCACGGGCCACTGGTGAGCCGATCGACGTATTTCTCTCACTTCTCCGCCGCGGTTCTCGGTTTCTTCGGCTGGTGGAGCTTCAATAAAAAGATTGAATATATACATAAATCTTAGAAGCGTGCAATTATCGCAATGTCTAAAGGTGCCGTGAACTGCTTCGAATTCTCCCTATTAGGGATCTGTCGCCAATAGCCGCGGGACTGTGGCAAGTGAATTGGAGCAGCTAAAAGCAATGCGCTCGTGCAAGAAGGAGAGCACGTGCTGTACCTGCTATTTTTTCGCCTTTCAAAACAGAATTGATTTACCGAGCAGAGGAGTGACGTAACGCGGCACGTGAGATCAATAGTATTTATAAAGCATAGTGGCAAAACGGCCCGCCAGTGAGCTGAAACCTATGTAGACGTATGTAGCCGGCGTTAATTGAAATCGAATTTATTCACTCCGCCTCCACATCCATCAGCCAGCTCAAAGGGGCCACGGTGCTATGAACGATTTACAATACACCGCCTAATGCGCGTGTGTATATAATTTATAACACGTTAGCGGAGGCACGGGCGAGGGACAAAGAGAACACTGAGGTGTGGAGGGCAATGAGCCAGAAAGTCTGGCAGAAAGATTCCTCTCAGTCGAGCCTCGTTCCTCGGTGACGAAGGATTAGGCCTCGTTCGATAACTGACGGGCAATCGTGGATATAACGTTGCACAGTGCCGAAACGGGTGTCCGGTCGTGTGGAAATGAAGTGCTACGTGCGTGAAATGCATCTGATCGGGGATACGACGCGCTGATCGTGCTATTTCTGGAAGCCAACGCTAACGAGGAACAGCAATGGCCAATACGCCGCTCAATTTGTCAGAAGATAAGCAAACGACTTCGCATCGAATTCATTTCCACGCTTTTCACGCTCAGCGCTCCCTGTACACAATATCTTTGGACTCCCTCTAACCATTCGAGACTACGATCCATGCACAGTTTCCAAGCATTTTCCGCCGTCCATTGGATCCCATTTTGCCCTGCAATAATCGCCATGTTTCTTCCAACCTTCTCTGCTGTGCTTCCACCTCTGTCGTTCGAATTTGGTTTCCCGACGCTAAACGAGGTGCCGTAACTTTGCACGATGCACGATCAAATGAATACCGTACCTACACTTGATCACGCACACCTGCAGAAGAGCCTCGCAGCGCGGCCCTTCGACGATTCTCGCCTCGTACTATTGCTCAATTTTCTTGGTCGCGCGAACATTCGGCAATAACTGTACCCTCGTCCCGTTCACACCACCCACGTCTGCTCGATATTGCGGCGGTTCAAGCGACACTCGCAATAACAAGACGCGATGCAATCTGAAAGCTCCGGCGCTCTCTCCCTCGAATATCAACGATTTTTAATACCCACTGATCTGACACCGTACGTGACGCCGATATGAATTTGGATATCGTCGATGGCAGCGGATCCGGCCGGATTTACGATGAAGTGAATTGACATTGATTCGCAGGAAAGCGGATGGCAGAACAGTCGAGAGGAGTCTGATAATAATTTATGGATACTTGGATGTTTAGATAGAACGAGGGCTTGAAGAGTGTTGCCCCAGGGTATTCCCTGATAAAGTTTAATTACAGGAGGTATCCCAACGTCAACGCGGAGTTTACCTTATTACTAAATCTAAAACTAGCAGTCGGTGTTTTCCCAAGTGTTCCCTCAGTATTCTCGAGCCTTCAGCTAGTTGCAACACCAAGCCTTCTTCAAAGTTTCTCCGTGCGTCGCCAATAACAACAGCCACTGTTTAATCAGCCGCGGTAACATCGTCCACGACTGGAAATATTAATTTCTCTCTCATCGTTTGACACCATAAGTTGCTTAATCTCTAAATAGCGGGATACATCGAGACTGCAGAGTAATACGCGTCGATATTACGACGATGAAAAAAGTTTCGCCCCGGTTAACGGCTGAAGGAATTCGTGTACGCCTATAATTCTGGAACGTCCTGGAATCCGATAAAGCTCGCAGGATTCCCTGGCCCGTGCCACGGCCCGATATTCTCGCTCCTGCTAGCGTTTCTCGAGCCAATAAACGTTACGTTATCTCGCGAAAATTTTCTGCTCCCCATCCACCCCAGCTATCAATGAAATCCGGCCGAAAGAAACATTGCCACGGCTTGGCTGCCGCTTATCGCCACCCATGTTACCAACCTTTCGCAGCTGCCCGTACTCGCGTGTGTATCGCTTTCCAGTGGAGATGTTTTACCGCCACGGATAGTCGTCGCTTTGACGAGAACCTGATCGTTCGCATTCATCACATATTTCACATTCAGATATTCTCAGAATGCATGTTATAGCGGAGTTCCTACGCCTCCATACCTACTGATACTGAATTCTTTATTCGAGGAAACTTTTATCTGCGTCCTCGAATAATTCTTTTCTATTGCTTGGTCATTTCAAAGAGATCAGTCATCATCGTTCAATTATCATCATATCTCAGTAATTAAGGTAGCAGTTAATATTCTTTAAACTGCCCTATTTTTCGCCCTGAATTATTCACTCCTCCGCTGGAAATTCGGGTATAAACAATTTCTCGGTGACTTGAACGGATACTCACTTTGGAACCTGCGTTTCGTATTTAAAAATGAAATCTTGACCAGGCTAAACGAACCGGCCAACAGCCAGTAGCCGAAGGCGACTGCTGGCCAGGTTTCCGCTGGGCGAATATTGGAAAAGCCCGAAGAAGCTTCCTACGGAAAGTTCGGCGTCGCTCTCGAGACCTCTTCTGAATATATGTTATTTCCATCGGGAGCGCGGCACCGTTGTAAACATGCAAATACCGCAGTTACGTGAAGCGACGAGTGCAGCCTCGGCACTATACTCTGCAAATAACAGCGTCCCCGTGCCCCCGCGCGTTCGTTTCGTCCTTTTTCGCCGCGGTACATTAGTGCTTTACATTATTTACGAGCGCCGGTGAGATACAATGAGCGTAAATAATGCACGCGCCCACGGCCACCGGCTTTGAAAGTCGGTGAATTTTGCAAAATTCGCTGGCCGGCCTCCCGTCCGCGTCGATCAACAACAGGCCGGGCTACTTTCGTTGTATGCTTGGTGCCTGGAAAATTGCACAGAGGCGCGGGAATCGAGTTAGGGACGGGGCCAGGAGAGCAGCAGTGTTGAATTCAAATGGGATGTTTGCGTTTAATAGGAACTCTCCTTCTTTTTCCGGGATGAAGGGGACAGAGCGAGGATTTCTTCCCTCTACGACGCGTCTATTAAACATTTAACTAGGAGGGGTGGTCCCTGATGTAGCGATAGAGATGGATCGATAAGATCTGGCTCGGTCAAACAGGCATAATAGTCAATGTGGCGCCAGGACTAACATCAGCCATGCTTCGCCAAAGATTCCAAATATTTGCCGAATAAGTCGTCGTGTTGTAGGCGAAAGTCATACTCGAGCAGGGCTCTGCGAGTGCGAAGCAACAGACTGGAACAGCAATTTTTCCGCCGTTCGTTCAAAGGACCAAACTGAAGGAGGGTTGGAAGGTTCGCTGCTAAAGAAGACCACGACGTAGCCTAATTGCAGCGAAATTATTCCGCGTTTCATTATCGGAGATCCGTGTCTCCCGAATGTCAAAGTGCACGGCCATTATCTCCACGGTCGATTAATTCTCCCCCTCCTCGTCGATACATCAATCGAAACGCATCGACACGGCCAGAGCTCGCTTTCCGCGCTCTCTCTTTTCGTCATTGCATTTGCAAAGCGGCACAATAGGGTAATCCCGGCGCAACGGTACCGGATATTCCATTTTCCGACTTCCAATTTCCATTCCCGCGGCACCATGCCCCTCCTTTCCCTAGCAAGGGCCATATTGTAGCTGGGGAATATAAGCCAGAAACGACGGCGAGAAGTGTGCACCTCATGTAGAAAATACTAAACCCCACGGAAGACCGCGCTCTTCCTCTATCGCCTATCGAGAATCGATGAAGAACAAAAGCAAAAACACGAAATACACGCTGCCGTGGAATTAGTATTTTAAGATGGTGCCTGCGACGTCGCTCTGTTTACAACGTATCAGATAATAGCAGCGTCGATGATAGTTTTCCCCGTGCAAGAAGTCGAGGAATCTTAGTGAAAGAAAAACGTCACAATTCTTGACAGAAAAGTTGCAAAAATCTCCGCGAAACTGATCACGTAACATTCGTGATCTTTGAGAAATTTCGAGGGTAGTACAATTTTAGATTAGAGCGGATACAGGTGAATTAATTAATTATTCTAGCAGAGGAAGGGGTAAAGGCTACGTTGACGAGGATGAAAGGATAGGAAGAGTGTGGTGGATAGTACAATTCAATGTAACGACGTTTCCGTGTTAAAACATAAGAATTTTACGATGGAACTCTCGGCGGACGGTTCGCTGGCAATATATTTATTACATCACAACCACCCCAGCTCCCATAACGGCGCGAAGGAACACCTAAAACTTGTTGGGGGACGTTCGCGTCGCGTGGCAACCTTACCGAGAAATTTTCTTCTTGCAAACCACGCCACTGTTGTACAGGGAATATTATATTTTCCTCTCGCGCCGTTCTCCCAGCCCCTGTACTCACCCCGTTCCGTATCATGCTAATACTATCTTACCAGCATTGTGACACCACTATTTTACTATTCCGCGAAGTGCTGCTCCGCGGAGCTTGCTCGCAGAGCGTCTAACGGGAATTTCCGAGCACGCTCCACGCCTGGTATCGCACTTTTACGGAACTTCTTTGACCACGAGACTGCCCTATATTTTTCACTTCGGCTGCCGTAGCCGCGCGATCACCAGAGTCTGTTATTTTTGGCGGAGAATCGACGATAAGAATTGCCTGAATACTCTGACCACGGCTGAACATCCTATTGTATCTTTTACATCATCCTGAAAAATACAGAGTTGCATAGAAGATCAGGAGCCTGTACCTCTCCCTTCTTGTCGAATATAAAGAGGTCCCGCCGCTGTTATTTCTTCCAGAATCGTTGAAAGCACGATCGCCGCTTCGAGCTGGAGACTCGTAGCGTTACACTTTCGCTCGAAATTGAAATATGGAAAGGAACCTCGGGTCTTATTCAATCTTCTCCACGGCAAACAGAACTCTTTCTTCAATTATACAGGCTGAATCCCCGAATGGAACTCGTTCCCTAACTCTGGGTGCTCTTATTATTAAAATTCCAAGTGCAGTTGGATAAGAAACGGCTTTTAAATCTGCCTGGAAGCTTTCTTCCTAGAACCACCCACGAATTCTTAAAGAGGGTTTCCAACCCACTGCATCGATATTGTAGACAGTGAAATATTAGCATTGATCAGCGTTACGTTCAATGCCAGAAGATAACTCGTGAAACCGTGCACGCATGCGGGCGTAAGTGCATCAGTAAACAAGTACACGCAGTCACGTTGCACTGATGGGCCCTCGGTCCTGAATGCTCTGTCTTCGCGTATCGAAAACATTATATCCTGCACAGGGAGCACGTGCACGGCTGCATGCTCGGAATTCAAAGGCGATGAATCGATCAGCTCCGCGGAGACGGAAAGAGACATTAAAGGGGGTTGAGGGGGCGCGGTGGATAGAGAATAAGGAAGAGAAAGAACAGACGAGAAGGCGAAAGGTGGAAAGAAGAAGGCTGAAGGAAGATCGACGATTATTCACCGGGCGATAAACAAGTCGTCCAAAAGCGATTACCGTGTCCTGACTACGGCCAATCGGCGAGGAAGTCGATCGTCCGTCAATTTCGACGTGACATTATTGTCGATGATCTTAAGATGGCGACGAGAATACGTTCTGATTATGTTTCGAACGTGCCACGCTTCCAACTGGATATTCAAAGCGATTTCACAGGTTGACGATCGTATTCATTTACTCCGGACGTGAATAGCGTGTTAAAGCTGAAGGAATGTTGAAAGATGAGCGTTTCGAGCCTGACGCAAATTCCAATCGAGCGATTGCTCGAGCTGTGTATCGCTGAAGAGGAGCACGTCGGATCCTAAGCACCCTGCCTCCCCAAATAATAAAAGCCCGTCGATGCTTCTCCCCAGAAACAAACCGCCAAACACGGCTGAACAAGGCGACTCGCTTAATTGCGACCGCCCCCGACGATAGCCCCGAATGATCAAAGAGCGGGCGGATTAACCGCGTTTACGCGCGCGAATCGATACCAGTATGGAAGTCTGGGCGCTCGAGCACGCGCGACGCGTGTGCACGGCCTCACGTGGCGATTCTAACAGGTCTCGAAAATCCAGTCGAGCCGTATTACAGCCTGGGTACGTGTTATCCGGGCTTAGTCCTGCGAGCAGGACGAGGGGCGCGCGCGTTGCAAACATAACCCGAATGCAATATGCATGCCGCGGCCGCGACGCGAGTCCGCAGGGCCGAGGCAAAAGCCTCTCCCCCGATATTCTTGACACCATCGCGATCGAACACGGCGACCCCAAAGCGTTTTTGTCAATCGTGAAAATAAAGTCGGTCTGGGTTAGACGAATCGAGCGATTCCACCGTTTTCCGAGCGACACTAGAGCTCTTTGGAGAAAGCATGAAAGTTGGGTGGAAGGTTCTCTAGATTCTTTAGTAAGGAGACTGAACCGAAGTCTAGAGGAATATATACAGATAGTTACGTCGCAGGATGATGACGAATTCTTCGTCAGTTAGTTCGTAACGCTTCCGTCTGACTTATAAAGTGTTTTATCACTGCGATTAGTTAATCAGACAATGGAACCCTCGCAATCTACACTTCTACTATTTCTTGTTACACGCCCATTTACTAGGGATCTCGAATCAGACACTGATCTACCGTATCGCGTAACAGATTCACCTACACAGCTGGAAGCCAAACAGAGTAGCTCCTATATCTCGCGAATTCTCCGTCGGCGGAGGCTTCGCGAGATCCTGAAATCAGAGTGGACTAACAACCAATTACCAGCATGAGCGTGTTAACGAACGATCCATCCCCCGTCGATGTCTCCCTCCCCCGAAAAGAATCCGTGACCTGCATGCCAGCAGCCAAGCTTCTGCATCGTAGATTCCAGCCGGACACGGATCGATCGATCGTTAACCGAAGGATCTCTGGTCTATTCACAGGATCTAACGTACGGGGAGGGCGGCCACAACTGGCGGAGCATAATCTTCTCGCTGCTGGTCATCGGGTTCGTTATCGCCGGGATCGTCACGGCCATTTACCTCCTCGGGTGAGTGTTCCCAAGGATTTCCTCCTCCTTCCCAGCGGCAGTGTTATCTGCGCCGGATCTTTTAGCGGCTCCCGTGGAAAGGGAGCAGACGAAAGGATGCAGTTAAGGAGCACGGGGGATGCCTTATCCTATGTAGACCGCTTTCGCGAAATTAATCCGCCCCCTTATCGGGCAGATCTCCCTATCCTTTTATCGGCGGCCTGTGACCCGTCCTGGGACCATCGCGCCAAGTGGATCGGATTTATCGATCCGAGGGAGGGAGGGGATTTTATGGGCCCTCCGTCGATTCTGCTGTTGGAGGGGAGCAGAAATCGATCCGCGATCTGGATGGAGGAGTACGGAATGATCGCGGAAAGGTGGAGCGGTGTCTTTCTTGTTCTCCGTCAGAGAAATGTGATGACAGGAAGCCCTGGATTGTGATATATCTCCTAGTTTGCACAGGAAATCTACAAGTAGACTTTCACTTTTTCCCAAGAGATCCTCTTAAGCTATTCAACTTCACTCGGCCGGGAAATTCAGTGTTTTATCGCCTTTAAATCCACTTTGGAGCGAGGACGTTAGCTTCCTGTAACGTTCTCTCCTCTGCAGGGTTTAGCAACCGCGATTTCATAGTTTCGAGATTACAGCGACAAATATTTGCGGGATCGCGGGGTTTAATAGATTGGATACGAACTTTTAGGTACGTCGACGAGCTGCTGTACTGGAGTGGCAGGCGCCTGACGTTAGACGAATGCCTTCGTGATGATCTGACGCCGCACAGGCTACAGCCGACCTGGATTTCCCACGACAAGTTTGTCTACCAAGCCGACGACGGTTCCCTCACTCTTCTGGACACCAGCAACAACTCCGTGTCCCTTCTGGTCTCTAATCACACGCTCGTACGTATCACTATAGCCCGCTTCCTCAGAAATATAAATGCGTTAAGTTCCGCTTCTGCGTCGAAATTTCCCAAACGACAGGCGTGTAAATAGGTTTAAAAAGCGGATGAAACCTGCTCGCAGGTGCGAATAGTATAGAAAAGTATTGTAAAAGGTTGTTCAACTGAAGAGGATTGTACACCCCACACTCGTGGATATTGCTTTTCGATTGTACACGTGTCTGCGTTGGCCTGGACACAATGCCTAGGCAATTTTCAGCGTTTTCGAATGAAGAGCCCGAGACGATTGTTCAGTGTCAATCTGCATAGCTTGCTGGCCCAATTGCATTGAATTTTAATCCTTCTATGCATCTTTATGAACCTAGTAATCGGTACGGTGTGACACCAGGGCGACAGAGATTCGAAGAACACGAATGCGCAGAGTGTTGGACAAATATGAAGTGCCCCTAGACCGTGACAATCGATTTCAGTTGCGTTTTTGAGGCAGGAGGTGAAGATGAAGTTATTCGTGAAAAATTAATCGATATATAAGTCAGGTGAATTAGAATCCTCGATTTTCTGTTCTTCTAACTACACCTGCTAGTGCTCTCAGGGTTTGAGTAAATTTCAGTGATTAAATTAAACGTGTACTCACAGACCGTTTCGATTTGTTCGTTTCATTAACGCACCATCCACCGGGCTAATTGCAATATGCATCATAATAGGCGACGTGACGCGGCCAACCGCAAATTAATTTCCCGAGAAATACGTTTAGAAATTGCGTAATCGCTCGTAAGTCGTATGATGTGATAAGCGAGCAATCATTCCACGTTCGATACATCGATTCGAAGATAGTTGCGCGGAAATAACACAGCGTTTGCTTTAATCTATATGCCAAGAGTCGACGAAAAGTGGACGTCCTGGATGCGTTTCCCGCGATGCAAATAGGGACTCGTCCTTGTGGAAACGGGTGGGAAAAGGGGGAAACGATAAACAGCCTTAACGTCCGTATCGAACGGCTGTCCCCTCGAGCCTGATCTATCAAGAAGGCGCGTTTAGCCCGCGGCGCGTCATAAAACAAAGAGAGTGCTCGTATATAAGGCAAAGTTCGTGGTATTCCCCGGTTTATTCAAGGGAAAGGGGGTCATTCCTCCGCCGCCGCCCCGATGGTATTGCATTTTCTGCTCGACGGAACGATCCGTGCCCCGGAGCTGCCCAAAAACGATAGAACCGAGGATACGGAGAGCAACGGAATTGCCGACGCTGATGGTCTTGCCGCGGGATTGTACGCAGTACGGTAATGCTCGCGTGGAAGAATTCGAAAGTGGACGATGCTCACGGTCTTTTGAAGAAGCGGGCGGCAATTTGCGGATCGTTAACGAACAGCCCCTCCACCGAACGGGGGGATGAGACGATTACAGATTCCTGGATCTTGATTAATGCGGTTCACGGCAAGTCTGTGATAATTTTTCGCCGTGCTCGCGCGAAATATACGATGGTCTGCTGAGAAACTGCCAGGAATCACGTGAGAGAGAGAGAGAGAGAGAGAGAGAGAGAGAGAGAGAGCGGCAGGGGAAAAGAGAGGAGAGTGGAAAGCACGAGAGGAGAAAAATCGAAGTGCTACCGCCACAAAGTGGACCAGGTCCAAAATCCCCGTCTCTTTTTCTTCCTGGACCGCCAGACAGGCCGCAGACGAACGAACACACCGCATTGATCCGATCTGGCGAGCACCAGGACACGCCGCGCCCGTCTCCCCGTCCTTTCAGAAACAAATATAGACTGGTGCCCGCACTGTTCCGCGCAACATCCCCTGGTCGCGGTGATAGCGAGTTCAGAAATGGGTAATTGGTAATGTTTCTGTCTCGACGAATTAGAATTTCTGTGAAATTCTGCGAAGACATCGAGCAGCGTTAACAGATAGAGCGTACATCAGTGACGTTCACTGGAGGAATAACGAGGTGAAAATTCACGAGGATGGAAGATAGAGATAATTTCAATTCAGCCTAATATTCTAGCAACGACCCACCATCGAAATTCAGTCGAATCTAATGCATGCATAATGAAGTACGAACCGGCGCCTGATAATCATCGTCTGTTGGAGGGTGCAGTTTAATGTCGTAACTCACGATGGCCGGGTTGCCGGGGAATAATTAAAGGGCACGATAGATATCATTCGTGGGAGCTGTTTGTGTCCACGGGAATCATCGCGAGAATATAGCGTCGGTGGGTCTTGCTTCCGTTGATTTAAATGCCCGTCGCTCTCGGCGCGGCACAGCGTGCCGCGAGCGTCAGGAAAATCGCTGGGAAACCGACAAGACCCGGGTCCTCGAAGCGCGTCGAAACTTCCGGATCGCTCGAATTTACGGGGACAGTTAACGATCGCGAAATTCTCGCGCTCGCGTACGAGGAAAACGCGAAACAAGCGGGATCGTAAATCTTATCTGACTTTATTTCCAGAGACAGCTGAACGTTCAAGGCTACCAGTGCAGCGCGGACCTGCGTTACGTGTTGTTCAAGCACAATGTTAAGCCGGTGAGTAGTGCGAGCGTGAACGGAACTCATCCGGAACTCTTCGGCATCTCATTAAGACGGTTAATTAGGATTAAAATAGCATCTGAATTAAATTCTCTATAAATTCATCTGAAACTTTACTTGAATAGTCTCTGACGATACCTGAGTAATACTGAACAATTCTTCCAGGTGTTCAGAAATACCTTCACCGCTTACTACACAGTCTACGACGTCACGAACGAGTAAGTACACCTACAGTGAACGAAATTTATTCCTCGTTTCCGTGCACAGAAGCTTCGGTTCACCTCGAAATACTTTTAGCCACCACACACCTCTACGTCTGCACGCGTCGCGAAGGATGCAGCAAACTCGGCTGCAGCACGCTGCCTGGTTGGGCAACACGACTGGCCTCATCATGATATCGGAGAACGACATTTACGTGCGAATGGCGCCGTCCGCGAGTGAGGACGCTCGGCTGACGGACACAGGCGTTCCTGGTGTGATCTACAACGGCGTGCCCGACTGGTTGTACCAGGAGGAAGTGCTGCCACGGCCGGAAGCGATCTGGCCCAGTTCCGACGGCACCCATCTTCTCTACGCCACCTTCAACGACACTAAGGTCACTGCCCTCGAGTTCCCTTGGTTCGGTACGCAACCAGGCCACGACGGTGCCAGCTCCAGCCCTTTATCCTCGAAGAGAAGGGGCTCCTTTCCACCCTCCAAGTCTGTCAGATACCCGACCCCAGGCTCGCCGAATCCAGAGGTGGACTTGTGGGTGATGGAGCTTAACAACGTAACCAGTTCGGTGAACGGCAATGGGACTACAAACTCGACGATGCTCTCTAGGACGAAGCTTAAGCCGCCACCCTCTTTGGATGGACAGTAAGTGGTCTGGAGGAGATTTAGGCGACTAATCGATCGTGGGTGGGGTGGCGGAGACAGCGTGTAACTGTAGAGGTAGTACGAGTGAGGGATAGGGGCTGCGATAGGGATGAGACGCAGCAGAGAGTACTCAAGTCTCCTTCCTCTCGTAGCACTTGAGTTATAGGATCTAGCTTCAAAGACTCAGACCGTGGGCCTCGATTGTGGCGATCCTGAGGTCGCAGAGTCTTGTAAACCATGGATTCCAATGCTCTGGTTTCTTCTGACAGAGAGTTCTACTTAATATCCGCCGGCTGGGTGGGCAACGACTCCGCCCACATCGCTGTCGTCTGGATGACGAGATCGCAGAATCTGTCAGTGGTGTCCGCATGTCGCATACCTTCGTGGGAATGCGAAGAAACTCACTCGGAGCGGGCGCCCGAAGGCCAATGGCTGGACGCGCAGCCTCACCCTCTTTTCGCTCCCGACGGTGACAGCTTCTTGCTGCTGGCGGCCGTGCAGGAAGGCGACAAGGAACACTTCACCCACATCAAGCACGTGACTCTAACGCAGCAGAGGATAGCGGTGTTATCCCATGGTCGTTACGAGGCAAGCAATTAGTCGACACTGATTCTAAACATCTCCTACGATAGTGGATCTTTGTAAACGTTGTTTCTGTTCATCGCCAGGTGAGCGAAATCTTGGCCTGGGACACGAAGGCCCACCAGGTGTACTATCTGGGCACCAGGGAGAGGAGACCCGGGCAGAGACACCTTTACGTGGTCCGTGATCCCACCGCTGACGATCCACGACGCTTGGAGCCACTGTGTGTCACCTGTGATCTTGGAGAGGTTCTGTGGAGCAGTAGGTAAGTGCTGCGTACAACTTGGTCAAAGTTCCTCTGATAAATTAGCAGGAGTGAATTGGATAAGGTGATGTGTCCATGAATACTGAGGGATTTGTAATCGTGGCAGATTTTACTACACCAATTGCACGCACTTCGGTTCATCCGTCAGCCCGGCCGTCGACAACAACTCACAAGGATACTACGTCCTATACTGCGAAGGGCCAGGTCTTCCCCTGGCAGGTGTGCACATGATGACTACCCACAAGATGATTCGCGTGCTCTACGACACGAGAATCCAACGGGGGGACAAGCTTTCTCAGCTGGCGTTGCCCACTCGAAGGAGCTTCGAGGTATTTAAGGCATACTCTTCTGCTTAACTGTTACCAATCAGAGCTAACCTTGAACCTCCTCAGGTACCATTGCCTCAAGGCTGGAAAGCTCAGGTGCAGCTCCTACTGCCGCCTTCGTGGCGAGAGGAGCTGAGAGACGCGGCCTTCCCAGTGCTGGTCGAGGTGAACGGTCGCCCAGGCAGCGAAGCTGTCACCGATCGGTTCAAGATCGACTGGGGAACGTACATGTCGAGCCACAACGACGTGGTGTACGTCAGGCTGGACGTGCGAGGCGCCAGAGGCCAAGGGAAGAGGGACCTGTTCAGGCGAATCGGCGGCGTCGAGGTTCAAGATCAGCTGACCGTGCTGAGGCACCTGCTGAAGACTCTCAAGTACCTTGACGTCACGAGGGTCGGTGTATGGGGTTGGGGATACGGGGGTTACGTGACCGCCATGGTGCTGGGGAACCAGGAGAACGTGTTCAAGTGCGGCGTCGCCGTGAATCCCATCGCAGATTGGCTCTATTACAGTGAGTCGATGAAAACGATCCTCAGAGGCGAAGAGAAGTTTCGCCGCGATTATCGCCTCCCTCGAGTAAGAGTTTCCGTTTCCCGGTGCAGATTCCGCGTTTACGGAGCGAGTCCTTGGCGCTCCAGCCGAAAACTACAAGGGTTACGTGGAGGCTGACCTGACGCAACGAGCAAGGTTGGTACCGAGTCACAGCCTCTACCTTCTTCATGGTCTAGCCGACCTCACAGCGCCTTACACGCACGGCGTCGCCTTCGCCAAGGCCCTGTCGGAAGCGGGAATCATCTTTAGGTACCAGGTAAGCACTTTGTACCGCAGAGATCTCCGATTTCCCTTAACAAAGATCGTGACACCAACTGAACGTATTAACAGAGTTACGCGGACGAAGACCACGCCTTATCGGGCGTGTTGGAGCACGCTTATCGTTCCATGGAGGACTTCCTCGCCGAGTGCCTCGCCCTGGACGCAACCTAGTGCCTCAAGCCAAATACTCCCTCGTTGTCTCTAGCTCGCCTACTTCTCATACATCCCGGACGGACGTGGATGCTGTCCAACAAGTGCTCACCGTTCAGGTTTCGACTGCTCCGAGTGGACTCGCAGAAGCATCCTGTCGTCGTCTACGTAACGAATCGGTCCGATCGTTACTAGGCGGAGGGACAATCGAGCGAAGAGAGAGAGATGCCTGAGAGAGGTTACGTAGACGCTTAGATAAGGATGATCCGTTCTTGGTCCTCGTTGGGGCCGAGGATGCATCGCTCGATGAAGTAGGCCGTGGAAGGGAAGTAGGTAGAAGGAGAACGACGATGAGAGGGATGAGGTAAACCTAGCGTTTGTATAAGTAATATCGTTAATAACGTTGTATATCAGCCTGCGGATTCCTCTTTGCTACGAACAACTCGTTCACTTTGCACTATGGACGCGCACCCCGGACAAAAATGATAGACAACCCACCCCCCCTAACATCCAGAGGCGTATCTAGTTAGGGCTGCGAGGCGATTAGCTAGACGAGCGCAGCTCACGCACGGAATGATCGACGAAACTCGAGTGGTAACGAGGGAACTTTAGGCGAGCCCCGATCCGCGACACGTCCTGCTTCTCGCAAGCTTGCAAGCTCGCCACTTTTTGTATACCAAACCTCTGTCAGGCGACGACGCGACCCTTGAGCGCAGAATAGAGAAGCGAGACGAGCCCGCGAGTGACGATCGAGCGTATCGAGCTTAGCGCGAGCTTGCAAGCCCGCGCCTCACGTTTTTTATATCAAGCCTCCGGTTTCGCGAGAAGCTCGAGAAGCTGAAGATATTTCTAGCCCCCGTTTCGCTTGAAAGTATCGAGCTTACCGACCAGCTTGCAAGCTCTCCACCGCCGTTTCCACGGGGAGCGACTAGCCTCCTCGGACCAGACACCTTACAGGACTCGAATCCGATCGGTTTGGAATCGCAGAGCTTGCAAGCCCGTGTCCCTCAGTTTCCCCGTGCTTACCGGCGCCTCCCTGATCTCGGGGGAAAAGGCTGGCTACGCCTATCCGATGATTCGTCCAGGGGTTACACACTGACCGTTAGAAACGAACGCCTAGTCTTAAGTTTTGTGTTGTACAGCTTGGCGCCTAGTCTATGTATCATAACGTTACGCGCGTAAAACGGCAGACAAGAAACAACTTTTCCGCCCCATCCATCAATCTTCCCCCGCCCACAGCCACACCCCACCGTGCCCGTTCGATCCTTAATATTTGTATATATACGTTATATCTATATACACGTCTAATGGAAGAATGCCCGTTGGTGTAGGACGCGTTCCCTCGACGAGGTTCGCGTGTGTTCCCGTTCGTCGTTGACCGTTTGTTGTACTATATCGCTAAGTTGTATTATACGAAAAACAATTTCCAGAGTAAGTAAGATAAGAGAGCGACGCGAGGCTTTAGGGTACCTAAACCGTTCAGATTCACCGTATACTTTAGCTCGTTACAGAACGGACCTCGTCGCGGGCAACGAGGCCTGTCGTATCACCTTTTCTCGATCGACATTCTACCGACTCGAGGGTCCTGGCAGTGTCCGCGACGGACAGTCGAAGACGATTCGATCGCTCGGGACTTACTCGGTCGATCGATTGGAGGTTGACGTTGGAGGAAATCGTTCGAGATCGATCGGACTCGCGAGATCCATTTCGAACACGCTCGTCGACCCCTTCGCCGTTAACAGTGGAGTCAGTGATCCATCTCTGAGGACTCGATGCTCTTTGAAGTCGAAGTTAATACTTAGTTGATCTCTGTACTGGTCGGCATAGCTGCAAAGCGTTCCAAAGTCTGAGCAGCGAATGGGTCGAAGGGCTCGATTTTTATCTCCACCATGCTTTCCGGTCGTTGGCGATGCGATCGACCAGGATCGTTGACAATTATCTCGCCAGTCCGATAGATGATACGCGAAACGAGGGGAGGACGCTTTTCACGGTTGATCGCAGAGGAGTCGCGCTCGAACGAGGAGAGTCGCACGTCGCCATAAACGCTGCCTGCCCAGCAGCCCTTAAATGCCGACAATCAAGGCTAGTGCAACTAATCAAACGATAATAAATAGAACGGAGAAGATGAAGATATTACCTAATAATATTAATGAATCTTAGATGAGTGATCGATGTGGTTCGTCCGCGTCAGACTGCGTTCGCTGGGCCTCGACGAGGAAAGCGGGAAAAGTAGAATAGGGGTGAGGTAACATGATAATCGAGGGGAGGATCCTCGTCGGGGAGATGATTCGCGCGTGGACGAGAGTAGACGTGGCAGATCGGTAGATCGATATTACGCGCTTGACGTCGATTGTAGAGAGTACAAAGGTGCGACTCGTGGCGAAGGATTTGCCCCGCGGACCTGGCGATTTCATTTGCGAGTTGAAAACCGAATTCCAATAGTTATCACGTGTTCCTAACGAGGCGTCGAGGCACACGCCCTGCTATATTGATCCACCTGCAGCAGAGTAATCAGAATATCCAGTTTCCTTCGTTAAGTTGTCCGATAAACAAGCAAAGGGAAACGCAATTCCTTCGGCACGCGGCAAAGGACAGACGCGTTGTTGTTTCACTGTAAAAGTTCGTTTTATGGTATCGTCGAAGACACCCACCTTTCCCCGCGTGAATTCGAGAGGAACGCTCGACGCATTCACCGTGCGAGACAGACGTACACCGAGGGGAACTGACAAAAACAAAGAATGCGAGGGAGAACGAGAGACAGGTGACGAGCGAGTGAGTGCGAGCGTGAGTGTGCAATCGCAATCAATTATTAACTATAATAAAACGGCATAGAGTGCGGCGAATTAACGTAGATATATAGAGATCGGTCTCACGAACAGCAGGCACGCAGAAAACAACAGACAAACAAGAGCAGCAACAAAAAAAAAACAAAGCATGCGAGTTACGAGAAATTAAACGCAAGAAAAAAAGAAACCTTGGTAGCAGCGCATAAGGGTATCTATAAGCTTTTGGTAACGTATTATCGCCGCTAGGCTAAAGAGAATTAATAAGAAACGACAAAAAAAAAAGAAAATATATATATATTATACATGATGGAAGACGAAGCGACACACAGAGATAAAGAGACACACACGCAGGATTAAACAAGATTTAAAATGTAATTCACGCGGAACTCGAGTTTAAGATGATCGGGCCCGTGCGAACACTCGGACTAATTCGCGCGTATGTACGTTTGTTTTGTGGGAACAACGTCGGCGAGATTCGTTTATCATTCACGGCGACGCGATATCGTTCGTCGATGTTCAACGATTCCGTGGTTGACGGAGGTGAAAGAGAGAGAGAGAGAGAGAGAGAGAGGAATGTTGAGAAGAGCGTTTGTATAATCCGTAAAGGGGGAGAAGTACTGCTAATAACGATAGGTCTGTTCGAAATTATTTGGATAATCTGTGATACTCAGATTGATTATGGTTAATATCGATTATTTATCGGATATATCGGCGGAGACCATTGGTGTCCGCGACAGACGGTGTTTCACGCGTTTTTAAACCGGTACGCCCTAATATCGAGATATTAATAGATAAGGTATCGATAAAGAAATTGTTCGAGTAACGCATCATGGAGACTAAGTCCAAGAGGTGTTGGGAAAATCTGAATCTACGGTCGTTGCCCTGGAAGCTGAGCAATCATTTCTCTTGCATTTCATTTGCATTTCCATGTTGCATTTCTTCTTGTCAAAGACGCTGGTGCTTTTCGTGTTTCTTTTATGGTTGATTCAGTGTAAAATAGGGGACGCAATGTTCACCATGTTACCTCAGTGCTTCAAACTTGATCGACAAACTGTTAAGATTTTGCAGAAAGAAATTTACGATAAAGAGGGGATGTTGACGAAGCTTTCATCCCTCACAGACAATAACGTTCCATTCGTTAGACGCGATAGCGTACGCAGCCACGTTGGCTAATCGAAGCTTCTGTTTGAACAAACGCAACAATTTCTGAATCACTGCATCACGCAGCTGCAATGGGGTTGAATCGAGCATGTGTCATTGAAGCTTGGACTTAGTTTCGCGAGGGGCCTACTCGTCTCGATATATCAAAATCCTCGAGGCGATTGCATCACCAAGCCAGCTCGGAACGACGTTCCGAATGATCAAAAAGAAAAAGACGAAAAATATAGCGAGAAGTTCGGTAATCAGAGTAACGAGATGCACACATCGGATTATATAGATACACTCGGAAGCGTTGAATCGAGAATTCGTCCGCAGTGATTCGTCGATTCGAATTGTTGCGCCGCGGGTGGCCGACACGCTCGGACAATTGTTTTTTATATAATAGTCGCTCATCCAGCGAGCGTTGCAGGCGGGTGCCGCGAAATTATATCGTCCGAGAGAGGCGTTCTCGATAGTTTTCTCGTGGGAGGCGAGGGCACGCGGATTGTTTCCACTCGGTTTTTTACGATATTCGCACGGACCTGGAGACCGAACATCCACGAAATCGGCCGTGATCGTCGACGATCCGTCGAATTAGCCAAACACCGACTAACAAGTTCAATGGCAACATGTTTCGTTCTAAGTCGATTATGTATTTCAATCTCTACGTTCAAAGAGCACTCCTTTCTTGACTATTCATTCGAACGAATTTCAATACAGATAGTTTGAATTTCTTCATTTTCTTTATCCACTCGTCGAAGGGTTGATTTAAGTTGATCGAGGATGCCGATTTCGCGGATATCGTTCAAGTTATATTCCACGTAACACCCACGAGATAATCATGTTACTAAGACTCTGCGTTTTTTAATATCAGCGAGGCTCGGCCCGGACAACGGGCGGACAAAAGTGTTTTCAATAAACTGTTACATTACCTGAAGACTCCTGTTCTCTCCCTGCCACCCTGTACACCGCCTTCCTTGCGACCTGAAACTGTAGACCTTTGACTGAACGATCGCGCGCGGAATTCATTTATTTCTGACGTTACATTCGCATCGACAACGCTCAATTTTGGAAATGCACGTGTAGAAACGTTTAACAATATTTCGGGCGGACTACGTTTTCTGATACATTAAAAATCATGTTCCTGCGACGGTCGCGTAAGAAGAAACACTTCCAAAAATCGCTGAACGCTCCACAAAGTAGCAAACGGAGGTTTAACTCGTCGTTCACGGAAAATCGGTAAAAGTCTGGCTTACAGAAATGTCGGAGGTGTTCAAGTGTTTAAACATTCATCTTTCAAGGTTATGCAACCACATTTACGCTACGAGGTCGAAGAGCGCCCGAAATATCGCGTTAAACACAGATTTGAACGAAACCAATGTCCCTTCGAGACGATCGTCGGACAGTAGTGTCGTTTGTTTGGGCTCCTTTCGTAAAATTCCAGAAGTAATTAATCTAGAAGACGACTGCGACAATTATGAAACGAAAATGAACACACAGGAGGAGGAGAAGACGTCGAGATCCGGGGAAGTAAAGCTGTTTTTTAATTATATGACACGTACCTCGATATTCAAAGAAAATGGCATTTTATTCGCAAAATATTGAGCTGGGTGTGAAATTTTTTTACAGATAAACATAGCGAAAACAAACAGCCCCCAGTAGAATAATTAATTTGCCATGTAAGAGGTACGATCGTTCTTAATATCTGTACTTGGATTATGTATCTAATAACTCGTTAAATATAGTCATCCCCCTTGATCTTGCAAGGTAAATAGGTAGCAGCTAGAAACTTCCTCGAGAAGGAGGACACGTTTTCTATCTCCGCCTTTCCTGTTTTCATCGTTCCGAGCTCCCGGAGGAACGCTTCGTTCACATAAGACCGACTCTCGATGGCTGCCAATTTTGATAAATCGGGATCGGTGAGGGGAACGGTGCTGACTCCCAAGCCGAGCAATTCAGACGGATGAATACCCAGCCAGCGTGCGTTTGGGCAGGCCAAGCTCTCCCTCTCTTTGAACAGCGTTGCTGAGCCAAAGCTGAATAAAAGAAACATACAAAATTTCCTTTTATGGCGAAGTTCCGACTGTTGTTTGTACTCGTTTGATAGCAATGCGTGAAACTTTATAAATATATACAATAATAAAATATATGACCATGTTCCGTATATCAAATAAATAGTGTTCGATTATTATATTTACCGATAGACGCACATGATATCCACACCGAAGGGATCCGCGTCCACGACCACGTAAGTTGGAAGTTGCATTCTCTCGCACAACAGCTTCACCAGCATTCTAGTGGCCACATCTGGATATCCTTTGCCCGTGACCAGAATGCAATTCAATAAGGGGATGCAACCGTCCTCGAGCAATTTTTGAAAGACTGCGTCCTTCTCGACAACCAACACTGTACTGGCCGTGGTACGAATGGAAATAACGTTCGAGGCGATGTGCGGAATAAGAGCACCCCCTGGCACCGTGCAATCGATTACTCGATTGTCGATCAGCGTGAGGATTAATTCGCCTGCTGCTAACCCTTTCGACGTGGGTAGGAGATCTAGATAATAATTGATTCTCGATATGAGGGGCTGATTGCATCGCACACTCTCTCGTAATGAGTCGAGCTTTTTTAGGTGGTAAATTTTTTAATTGGTGATAAATGAAGAAAAGTATATGGGTTCAATAATGGAAGATAATGGGAAATATAGATTTCTGGGATTCTTTTACAATAAAGGCACTCACTAAGCTCCCATGGCGCGCAGTTCAACAAATTAGCGACGTGGTTCACTGCTTGGTCCACGCATCTCTGTTTCGGGACTAGATTCAAGGTCTTCTTGTTCTTCAAATCGTAATAAAGGGAGCGTCTGGTGATGGTGGTGTTCGTGAGCAACAAATGATGAGCCGTGGCCATCACCGTCATCGTCAGAGCAAACTTGTCTTTGCTTCCTTTCTTGGCAAAGTCAGTGCTGCTTTTCTTCGTGATTGGTTCATTTGCTTCCTCAATTTCTCCGGCTTCTTCCAGAGGCTGTGATTCAAGACTCGAGGCAGATGGATCATCTTCAAGGGACATTTGTGTGTCCGTGGCAGTGCGATGGTGTGATAGTGAAGATGAAACTTGGGGTAATCGACCGGAACATATTTGCCGGATTACGCTCGAAGTTACACTCTCGATACGAGCTATTAATCGTGCCCTGAGTGTTACCAAAGCGTGAATAATATTACTATTGATTATTAAAAGAACTTTTTTCATTGCAAAATATTGAATCTATATTTACCTCGATACTGTATTATCTACAACAGGTATATCGATCTTCTTCTCTTCAATGTTTCCGGTCCTACCGTCGGTAAACCTTCCTCGGTTCATGTTTCTCGTAATCGTTTCAATAGTTTATCTGAAATAAAAACATAGTGTCTGAAGGAACACCAATCTTCTTTCCACACTACTTCATTCATGTCACAAGTTTAAGAAACAGTGTTTAAATGACCGACTACGTAGGTGCTTGATGGATAAGTGCAAGGAAATTTTTAAGCTCCTTTATAAATAATACTACGTTTGCAATGTACACGCAGTACACGTTTAATATTAGTTTACGCTACAGTTCCATGGTGTACAATTTTTTTTTTATATCACTCGAACATGATATCGAATAATATAATCGAATTTCTCGTCCACAGATGGCACGAGGAAGAATTTCGTAGCCCCACGCCTGCTGTTCTCCTTTACCAACATTCCCCGGCAAGAGAAGCGCCGTTTTTTCAAAACTACAAAACTGCGCAGAGTCATAAACAAGTAGAATAAGAAAATAATATAAAATACCCTAGAATGAATAATCTGCTGTAACATCCTCGCTACTAAAGTTCTGGTCACGCAAAACGAAGACTCCCCAAGAAACTTTCCAAAGATCCTGAAAACAAGCGACGTCGAGTGCAACATAACTCGCGACAAATATCAAAGCCATTAGCCAGAACAGAAAACAGGAACGATGAAAAGGTCAAGAGATCGACGATGAATGGCTTCCCAGCCTCCGGTCGCTGGTTTGGAAAGCAACTCGACTGCGCCAGATAAAAATCTATCACCTATCCGAACGTAACATTCTCACAGCAATAAACATATTAAGTTCTTGAGCGACGGGAGAAGTATCGATCCCGGGCCTGTTGCTCTCTCTGTTACACAGCCGACAACGATTATCCAAGTCGGGGAACGACATTCGTATCGAGTAGCGAATCTCAAGAGAGCCGGACACCCCGCTGCGCATTTGTGAGCGGCGACCATTGAACGCCGCGCTACCGAGTGCGCTAAAGACACTTCAGGGCCTCATTGTGCCGCACAAAACAGTGGCCGTGCTGCAAAACGTCCGATTGTAACGAAATTCGCCGGGCCCGTCGGCGTGGCCACGTTGGGGAACCGTAGGGACGAAATTTTTGGAGCATCCACAGCAAACTCCGGTGGAGGAAGAAACTTTCCAGGCAAAGTTGAAGATGGTAGTAGATTTTGGAAGTTAGAAGTGTAAACTTGTGAAGTCAACTTTGCTGTGTCACCTTGGCAAAGCCCGCTGTGTCTGGCGGAAGAATTAGGGATGCAGAAAGTTGGCCACGGTGATTTTGCATAAGCAGATGCGACATAAATTTCTTTCGCTGAAGTATGTTGCACGTCTCGTGGACGTTTCCAAAAACCGGGTACTCCAATGGGACAATGAATACTAACGAGCATCCATGGACATTTGTGTCGCGTGCCGAAACATTTTAGGGGTCACTGGAACCACCCCTCCGCAATCATTCCTGTCCCCCTTCCCTGTGAATGCGAAATATATATTCTGTTTGTGCGTTATCGTAAAAAATAGTATTCATTGCTTGCAGGAGTTGCTATACACGGCGTCGCATTACGGAATAGGGCTTGTTATTGAAATTATTGCACGAGTTACATTCGTGAAACCGAGTAATTTAAAGCTTGTAACGACCCAGGCGAGCTATTACTCGATAATGATCATGATAATCGTCGTATGCGAGTCGAATATAATAATTCCTGTCCCTCTCGCATAATCGTTCGTATGATTGCATACATTGCGGTCTATGGAGCCAGTCGAATCGCTTTCCCTATCGTGTGTTCATCCACGCAAACGAACAGAAGTAGAATCTCTCGCCTCGAAGTCCCTGCCCCTTTAGCGATCATAAAAGGATTGTTCACGACCAAATAATACAAGAACGCCGCTCGGTTTCGCATTAAAGACACTCGAAGATCGCCTGGCCGTACAAAAGGGGAGGGATAGTGTTACATTGTGCAACGAGTACGTTCGAGAAACACCCCTGAGAATGCGCTCTCGAGATCCTCAAATGGCCCGTATACGACCGCGTCCTCCTGAAAATATCGGTTGTAGGGCCGAAGATCACGAAAACTCGGCCGATCCGCCTAATCTTCCCTGTTCACACGCGTGAATCTCGCCGGGATTTATTCAAACGTCCTCGATAATCCCCTTCGGCCTCCACGATCGCGGAATCAAAGACGGCTCTCCCTCGCTTTCTTCCGTGGTCGATTCAAAATACCTACGTGAATTTTATTCTCTAAAAGGGGGACGTCAGCGGGGAATTCGCTTCGTTTCCGGTGCGGGGGTGGAAGAAACCGTAACTCGATCCCGCGGCTACTCTACCTATCGAGAATAATCAGGCGTTTGGCAAATCCTGCGTCCGTGGTAATCCCTTGGAGTGAGGCCGATTCGCCGCATGGAAATCGAGCTGCTCGCCTAATTCCGTATTCAAACATTCACCTCGCATGGTCGAATATCAAGAATAGCTAGGTACCTGTTCGATTCAGTCGGCACAACATCGTCAACGATTTGTCAGAGCCGTCAAAAGTGTTGCACGCCGTGTGTAGACGGCGACGGCGCATAATCACGAGCCGGCAGAAAAATCGGATCTGTCTGGCTCTCCGGCTCGCGAGGGAAGAATAAGATCACGAATAGAGTGGCAAATAGCGTCGCGACTTCCGATCCGGGTATCCGGGCCAAGGTAAGCCTCTACATGTATATTCTCTGAGGTATTATCGACGTTTAGGCCCGCAGAGAAATAGGCCAAATGCCGCGGAACATGGATAAATCGATTGTCAATCTTTTGTAAAATGTTGTAGCAGTCGGCGTCACGTCGCGCTGAGATCAAATCTACCTACGTCACCTCGTACGAATGCAGTTTCACGGTGCTCTTGAGCTGAAACAGATAACATCGAATTTGTCCAAACAGTGGGGGTTGCAGCGACCGAAGAAGTAGGAGGGGGTTGGATAACGTACGGGCTCAGGGTAAAGAAATGCAGATGGGTGGTTCCGAATAGGAAAAAGGTGTTCCTGCCTTGTTGCACGTTGTTGCTCGCTCAGCCGGGGGAAATCCGTCGTGAATTTGTAACAGAACCGATCTTTTCGACGTTACGAGGTAAAAGCTCCGGCTTTGTTCCCTTTGACTCGAGCAACGGCTCGTGGAAACGACTTCCAGCGGACCATTTTTCATTGTTTCTTGCGGTATCAGTGCGGAGGGTATCGATAAAAACACTTCCTTTTCAATGGAAAACTACTTTCTGACTCGTTCGAGTCAGGCTTCCCGAGATTCATCGACGCCCAGCGAAAGTCAGTCGATGAAATTGCCAAGCGCACTCGAGCAGAGTTTTTGGGGGAATGGACCGAGGATATTATAACAACCGCTACGTTCGCACACCACGAGGAGGGTGTGTCGAAGAGCACTTGACGAGAATCGTGAGCTTGGGAAAGTCTGTCAGTTTAAACGGCGAATTTCCTACACCAGGATGTGCTCGATAGCCAGCGTGCCTCTTGACTTAATTCGGTACAAGAATATCTCTATTATAACGACCCATTAAGAACATTCATTGGACAGTATTCGTTAGCGAGACTCGATCAGCCAGCTCGTCGCACTAATTCCTCGATAGCTAAATGGAGAGGAGATACGCGGTCGATATTCACGTTCGATCGCTGAATGAAAGCGGGATAAAGGAGACCGGGGGACTCGCGCCCGATAACGCCGCGGCGCGTTACACGAATAACTCACGGCAATTTCATTCATCTTTCGGTCATAATCACTTAACGACCACTCTGCGGCTCCCTTTAAGTCCGGGACTGCTTAATAATAGTCCGGCCGGCCGAGTGGCCTAAGTAAGACCTCCAGATAGCCGGCAACGAGCAGGACTCGTTGCACGTCAAATATTTTCTCAAGGATCTCTGCGCCGGGATAAGATAGAAGGAGATGCTGGGAGGCGAGATGAAAGGGAAGGTGAAGCGAAGAGGAGAGGAGCGAGCCAAGTATCGGCGGGGAGTTCGTCGACTCGCGCCCCGGGCAGATTCGGTGGCTGTTATAATAAAATCAGCGGGGGACTGTCGCCTTGGTAGCGACGCTATCGCCGCTTTCGGACGCATCTTGATTCGGCGGCAGGGCGAGACGGCGAGGGGGGACGGGCGGGCCTGGTTTCTTAAGTGTAGGTCAGTTATACCAGACGAACTGGTCCGATCGGCTGCCAATTAAATGGAAACCGGCAACCTGTTATTTCCCGACACGCTTCTCATGTTCGAAGAAGGTCGACGTCGTTCTCGCCTCGCCTCGCCAGGCGGTTTTTTGCGCCCGGCCATCGTCCGCCTCTGATAGAGATCTCCACGATCCCGCGGTATCTTTGACGCGGATTTCGCGTCTCGCCACGCGCAGCCGTCGTACATCGAAGCAAGGAATCGCACGGGCTGAATCCTCGGGACTACATAGATTCGTCGAAACTTGGTGAATACGCTTTGTTCGTTCGAGGAGCTTCTAAACTGTCCATTTTTCGGGGCACGATTCGTGGTTACCTTCGCGCGAGGCACGCGAAAGTGTGGGGAAATCTTTTTGCGCGGGAGACGCTGTCGGTGCGTACATTGACAAATTCCCGACCGATGCGAAGGCGAACACGGATCGATGGACGCCGCAACGATGCTCGCATCCCGCCCAGCGACCGATGCATCACTGTTTTTCGCCGCGAACTGCGCAACCCTTGGGTACGATGAACCTGGTCGAGCGTAGTGCGCAAAACCGTGACCTCGTCAAGCTCGTGGCGCGGTTACAGCCATTTGCCAGCGCGTTTTAGGAATGGTAATGGAAATTGTAGAATCGACGAAGGCCTTGGCTGAGGTCGTTTATTTAGGTATGATGCAATGTTTTCAAATTGCTCGAATCCGGCGGCGATCATCGCGATAAACTGCCCCGTTTATAAAACACCTTCTGAATTATTTACTACCGGCCACGTGTGCCTGTGTCACTGAATTGTGTGCACGTCATCGCGGTATGTTGTGTGTTCCGTGTGCCAACTGCGTTGAAATTTTGTAGGGACGTGGAAACGTCGTGACGCCATTGCAACGATATCGAAGTGTCGGCTTGGGTAACGTTTCAGAAGCTTCATATTATTTTGTCCAGGGTATCAATTTGTACTGCCGTTCCTAGGGAGAGACGACGCGAATCTGTCGAATTATTCGCGGAGCAATTGATACCGTCGCGATAATTGTGTGTCCGATGTGAAAGGAGAGTTATCAAGGTGGAGTTGCAATGTAGGGGCAGTATACTGTATTCGAGGTTGATCCGTGTCGAGCTAAATTGCCGTTTACTCGGTCGTGGTTAACAACTCACTCTCTCGATTACTTTCTCGTAATATTCCTGGTGCTGCAACTGACCTCCGGCACTTCATAAATTATTCGATAAAACTCGGAGACTACGTCCAGTATCCGTTCCTCCGTTCACAGAATCCACGAGCTGTCTTTTTAAACGATTTTATTCCACCACTCATGTTCGTACGTTCGTTTCAATGGCATTACACCAACGTCGTTCACTCGACGGTGAAGGAATTCAGTAGGACAGAGATCGTCGAGCAAATTAGTATACGCCTTGTTAATTATAGATGAAATTTTCATGGGACTTTCATAACATTCCTCGTATCAAGGTTTAACGCTAGCGAGACACTGGAGGAATTAAAGTAGAACGATACCTCTAGAATCAGGTACCAGAGATTTTTCTTAGAAAAGTCATACCTGATTCGTAAATGATGGATGTCCTCTTCGGACATCCCATTAAGCATGTAACCATACGAAAAGTAAATCTGCACGCGTAGTCTGAAGGAACGAATGCAGTAGTTCTCCACGAACAAAGCCAGCCGCCGAGGGGAACTACGTTAAAAAATCGACGTTCACAAAGTAGAAGGGAAGGAAAGCGTGAGACGAGATAAGTAGCGAAAAGAAGGATGTTTATGGATGTCCTTGGGCTAGGTGTAACGTCCTCCTGGTAACGGGAGAGACCCCGTCTAAAAATTGTTCGGCGCGTGTCGCGTGACGGAGCGGTTTGCAGCTGCCGGATTTTTTCCGCGAATTTTTCGCGATTCCGAGGCGAGCAGATGCGTCCTCGGTGGAGATGCACGATTCTTCTCGCGTATTCTTCCCCTCTGCCTTTCGCTCTCTGCCCAGTGGGATTACACCGTTGCCTTTCGATCGGTCGTACCTCGCCGCGGTGCTTCGCTCAGGCGACCTTTGACTTCGCGAACCACTTTGCGCAAATGATTATCCAGCTGCCATAATTTTTCCACCTTCGCTGTACCTCCCCCTTGGAGCCCGGGGAATGAATAGCTTCGCGAAGTAAGATCGAGTCGAGTCGGAGGGACTGACTGGGGACGTTTGAGAAGCTCAATGTTATCGGCCACTTCGCAGCGTGATAACGATGGGCAGAGATCGGGCTCTATTTAGCGGGAGACAATTCGGAGCTGCAATAATTGAGCGTTTAGGAGAGAATCCTTGATCCTTAAGGGCGGTCTTTATCGTGGCTTAAGAGGGGATTAACCGCGAGGAACGAAAAGCCATCGGCTGACCCTGAGGATCATTGGCGCTTCGATAAGAGGTGAACGGTCCCTGATAAACTGGCGAGACTTTCGGCCCGTTCGTCGCCCCTTCGCCGCGTTACGATAATGAAGCTTCAGGAACTATGGGAGTCTTTTTGTAGACGCTGGCCACGACCCTAGGCAGAGTCTTCGAGGAGCTATAGAAATGTGGGAATTTGCTAATATTCCTGCAATTGAGAAACTGTTTCTTCTAACTGGTTTCAGATCGCCCACACTAGGACTTCCGAAGTGTTCCTGTCTCGAAATCTCTGTTGACGTCAGGGCAACCAGAAACGTCAATTCCAAAAATCTGTTATTCCATTTGACGCAATGTCAGCCCGACCCGGAGTCGGAATGAAATCGAATCGCTTGGACGGGGCAGGAGACCCAATAGAAAAATCAGACCAGCCAGGGCCTGTCGAATCGCGCGGAGGCGCGAGCCTTTATGTTTGTTGGTTTTTCGAGAGCGTGCCGCTGCACGGGCCTTATTGTTCGTAAACATATGTTCCCGTGGGCGTGCAGGAAGACCGTGGAGCGAGGGAGAGAGGGAGTGAGACAGAGAGGGCAGACCGAAGGAAAACGGATGGACGAGCAGCGGCAGACAACCAGTCTGGCATCACCTGGACGAGGAGCACGCGCCTTTCGATCCTGCCACAGGGAGGGAAAGGACACGTCCGCATGAATATCGATGCAACATGCGCATTGTCCCCGTGCCTGCGCTGCCGGATGGCGCGTTGGCCATAATGCGATGGCAGGACACCGCAAGGACCGAGTAACCACGTTAAAGCCTTCCCATAATGCAGACGATCGCGACCTGCCACCAGAACGAGCAAACCCTTTTCGCCGAGCAATGAAAATCCCTTTAGCAACGATGCAAGAGAGTCACGGGCAGACCGCCCTGACAAAAGGCCGTTTCCCGAGTGTTGCGGCATGTCCGATCGCAATTAAGATTCGAGGACACTCGAGGAGCTGCGTTCCGATCGGGGAGATCCTGATCCGTGGCAAGGGGCGTAGTTGGCTTTGAATTGGACTTTGGCCGCTTGCACGGCAACCGTGTCCAACGGGGGAGTTGGAAAGCTGCATTTAGGGAACTACAGGACGCGGAGGATTAAGTTGCATCGACGATGCAACGGAGACGCATCTGCGAAGCTTTCGATGATGCTGCAAGAAGGGTGCTTGATCTTGTTGATTTGAAGAGAAATCTTTTATTAGCACGGTTGCAGAAATCACTTCGATTCTTCCGTACAGTCGAATTCAGAATCCACGACTGCTCAATGAGCTTCCACACGCGTACATCACTCGCTTCCCCATTCACCTCTTCCCATCTGCCAAGCTAAAATATCGAAAGGCAAGAGCAACACGCGCGAAGAGGCCGGAGGAAGCAGGAACGACGGAACAAAAGCAAAAGGATCGCGTTAAATACACGCTGGTTAGCCTTCACCAAGTGCATGCGCTTTTTAACGCATGCTTGCTTATTTTTCACGTACCAAGCATAGGCGAGATGCACGCGGACCGTGTATGGGAAGAGGTAAAGGTGGAGAAGACGGTTGTAATTGGAGAAAAATCAATTAACCTGCAATGAAAATATGACCTAAGGAGCCGTAAGTCAGTCCCCGCGGTGGAGTTATTCGAACACCTCGTAATGTTTCTCCCATAAAACCAGGCTCCGTCCAATTATCGACAATTACGAGGACACATGCCAGCACAAAGGTGGAAAATACGAAGTGGAAGATCTCAATGTCCGTTAATTAACAATCCCAGTTGGATGGTTAGCATTCTCAGCCAAGCAAACGACGTGGTGGGTAGCAATTCTCGATGCGTTTTCAGCCGCAGTTCGTAAAGATTTCTTTCCATTTACTTTAACTCACGAACCAACAAAGCGGAGTGTTTCGAAATTTTAAAGAATCGAGATTCAGTAGGTATACTAATTGTAGGAAAAGATACATTTATCTGACAATGCAGGCACTTGGAAACCTAAATTACCACCCCACGAAGAAACTGGGCCAACCGAACAGTGACACTTGTCGCGAAAGCCGTCCCAAAATCGCACCTTGCAACGATCCCAAGAAGAAGCTGCCCTATACGAAGGAAAAGAGGGGAGACAAGAAGGAACTAGTGCAAAGGCCCATGGAAAAAAAGGCGAAGGTGTGAGAAAGGAGAATTAGAACGCGGGAAAAGGGGAAGGAGAAGACCTGCCCCGGGTGGGCCCCCTCGAGCCACGTAAATAAAACGTTTTGTAGCCGGTCTTGGGAGTGCGGTCGTGCTTGGCCCACCTAGCCGAAAAAGAGCTACCTGCCTTCCTTTTGCTCCCCACCAGGCAACCCCCGAGACTTTGAGGTCTTCATTGAAACGTGGATTCCTCGCCTGGTCCCGGCTCCTCGATCGAGCCCATTGACTTCTCTCGACGAAGAGCCGGGGGACCAGGGGAACCTTTCTCGACGAAGGTGAAGGGAGCATGGACCTCGGGCGATGTAGGGTAGGCCCGGACAATGGGGACGGCGTTCGTCGCAGCGTCTAACTCTTCGTACAGATGTAATCGCCTGGGAATCCGCGAGCGACTACTTCTTCTTTGACTTTTTATTTCGAACGGCGAGGAGGGTGGACGAAGTCGCGCTGTATGCGTCGAAAAGAGGATGTACAATGCACGCGTCCACCCCCATGCGTGGGCGAGACCCATATTAGTGATCCATCATGCGACTTTTTTTTGAAAAGGGACCTGATCCCACGTTGATCGGCCTCGAAAACGCGAGATCAGATAAGGCAGGTGCCGTTGCGCCTTCGGACGTGTCGAACCGGTGAATGTCGCTGACTCCGAGAGACGAGATTCCTCTGCGTTGGGGAAAGAACGAATGGATCTGGATCGAGAAGGACGTGGAACCATCCCTGTTCGAGACCAAGCGCCTGTTAATTATGCCGGTAAGAACGACGGAGACGCGTCGTTTACTTTCCGCGATTAATGGGCCACCGTTACGTTGCACGTTATTGGAATAATCGAGGCTGCGGACGGTGGATCGTCAGCGTTTCAATCGCACCGCCGTGTGTCCACTTTGCAGGCTTGTTTAGCAGTATAACGTACATAAAGGAGTACTCTATCTTTCGCTACCCGCAAAGGCTTTTGCAGCTGCGACATTTTTCTAGCCGGGAATGTACCTCGCCAGGGTGTGCGTGTATAATTTCCCCGTGGTGGCGCGCACGCGCACTCAGGCAGACTGCGAGGATTTTTTCATCGCGTCCAGGATTCACCTGGCGTTGGTAATTGCGCTGAAAACCGCAAAATAATCGAGCATCTGAGCGCTGCCTCAGGTGCGCCCCTTCATGTCACTTGCTGATGCGGAGCTATGATAATGGATATTAAAACGACACGGGAAAGTTATCCGAGCGATCGGCCCTCATCTGCTAAGTACACCTTTTGTCTATTTTCAGAAGCGTAAAGAACCCTCGAGGAGTGTGTAAACGACATCTTTCGCTAACTGATATCGAATTTCTCAATAGTTTCCTCCGAGTCCGACTCAAATCCAGCGAGGACACAAAGGGCTAGAAGGATCGAGATCTATAAAAGACACTTTAACGAGGCCCTCTGAGAAAGACGACTCGTCGAATGATGTCTCCGGTGCAGGACATCGCGAGGTGTGCACCTCGGGCGCGACTGCACCTGTGCTCGCTTCCCAAAAGGGCAGAAAAGTGACGGAGGGAACAGATGCGGCGATTATTACCCAGCGGACCTGTTACCGCGAGAAAAGAAGGATCAGGAGCGTGTACGTGGCCGTAGGGGTCGTCAGGGGAGAGAAGAATTTCCCGAGACTCGCAAACTGTCCCGAATGGGCGGACAAATTATCAGCCGTAGTCACAACAGAGCGTGCCCTTTTCTTCTCCGGCTTTCTCCCGTCCCACCCTCCTTTCTTCTTCTTCGCACCATGAGAAGTTCCACCTTGCTCGTTTGATTTATCGCAATCTCAACGTGTTCGACCCTCTCGACGTCCCCGCAGGACTCCCACGTGGACTGCGGACCACGTTGCGCGATCTCCCTCCCCCCGTCGCTCCCCTTGGGCCCTTTCTGCACTCCCACCCCCTCGCTCTGTCCCTTTCCGAATGTCCCCTCTGACCCCAGCAAAATTCTTTGGTGGTCGTGCGTACAAAACGGTCCATCCAAGATCGATTATTCGGGACCTCCTCGAGGAGACGATTTCAGGATTCCCTTTTCCCTTTCATTCAACCTTGGAAATGCAGCATCTTACGGAGGAATCCCGGTAAATATAGCCATTTCTGAGCAAGTTGGGGCGAATGGTAGGTCCATTAGGGATCGCCTGAAAGATCGTCGCGGAATTCTATTGGAGGACGCTCGAAACCGGGGTACGATGATGATCGAACCGACGCTCAGCCGTTCGAATTGAAACGTTGAATCGAATAACAATAAATTATACGAGCAAAGAGGAGACTGAAGACACCGCCGTCGACTGCAGCAGGATCCTTCTGGCGAGTCGCTCAAACGATCAGGCAGATGTTGAAGATCCCGACGGCACGACCACTGATCGAACCGACGATTACGTATTATTTATTTTTTAAGGGGTTGCGATCGGACGCCGCTCAAGAGGACGTTGCGTCCACCCCCTGCGGTCTTACCTGATCAGATAGCCCAGCAACCTCCCACCTTTTTGCCTTCGTCTACGCAGAAGGCCCTAGCAAATATACATTACAATGCTCGCTTGATCCACATTGTCAAAGAACCCTTGACGTACGCTCCCGGGACACGGAGCAGCGACCATCTTCTTACGATCACTTCAACCCCTTGCTTTCTAAGTTTCTATCCATTTCCCTCCCGTTCATCGAACTGTCGATCACTGCTAACTTCCAGCAAAGCACCCGAGAGTTTTCGACTCTCCACCATTCGACTAGGACTTTGAATTCTAGCCCCAGCAGTCACACGAAGAATTCTCTTCAAAGTCAACGTTCTTCAGCTGCGAAGTACCTTCTCCTTTCCGCCCAGCAAGATAGGGGTAACATGCTTGCAGCGGGGGAAGTGCAATTCGCGACCAGACGCTGGTCGTCGCCATGGAGAAGAGGGGGTTGCTGGCACGCGACCGCCTCAAACTGGTGTCCGCGCGAACGCATGCGTCGGTACGCACGCACGCGGTCTCTCGGCAGCCGTGCAAAACGAGCTACGTCGCCAGCAGGAGAGGGGCAGCACGCTGGACCAGACGGAGAGGCCAAAGAGAGGAAAAGGAGCAGCAAGAGCCGACGGAGATCGCGAGGAACGAGTCGCGACGACCTTGAGATCCCTAACCTACATCTAATTCACGGGAGCGTGTTCCTCGCGAGGTGACGCCAGCCAAAAAGAGGATTCAAAGTGGAGAATTCCTGGAACTTTTGCTTTTCCCTCGGGACAGATGAATGATTGCGGGACGGTTGAAGAGAAATTAAGGTTGTGGGTAAAGACAACCAAGGACGGGGCGTGATAGGACAACGCTCCGAAATGGGCGCTCGGTTCTGTCAAGGTTTTTTTCATGGCACAGCGAATTAATGCGCTGTGCCACGGCCAAGAGAACGAAACCGACGTTGAATCGCGGCAATTTAATTGCTAGTAGCAGGTACAGGAAGAGCCGCGAAATTGACTCGCCCCGGGTCGACCAATTACGACGAAGGTAGTGGGCAAGTCATCATGCTCGCGGCGAGGATGCTTTTCCTTATAAAATATCGAGTGGATGTACCGAAGACAGGGTAATCGGTTTCCGCCGGAGGAACCGTGTACGCACGTTCCCCAGCGTCTTTCGTGATTACACCTTCCCCCGGTATTCTCACGATCGACATCCATTCACGGCAAATAAATGAATCACCGCAATTTGCGCGATGCTCAATTACCGACATGCTTCGCGGTGCTTATCGATTCATCGAACACGCTTCTCGGTGAAAGGTGCACAAAAAGAATTCGGCTCCTTGTAAACGACTTAGCTCCCTTGTACCTTCACTCGCGCCGCTTCTTCCGCAGTGTATCTACAGATCTACGGCTTTCGCTAGTGGTATCGAATGCAAAACTGAATCCTAGATCTATGGATCCTAGAAACCAATGGCCGGCTGCCCCAAAATCTTCCGCTCAAGTGCCCTCTAAGCGTTCGGGCTGCCGAGCGCCTGACTTTCCATGATTCGTTTCACTGGCGGCTGAGCAGCGAGGCGTATGATAGACCCGCCCCTAAATGGCCACGGTAAGTGAAACACGGGCGTGAGTATTGAGGCCACAGCGTGATCGTAGCATCTACGCCTCCGTGAACTGTCGGGAACGATTTCGTAGACGGTCGCGTCGGCGATAGGCTGGCGGGCGATCGCGCTTGCTCTCGCGCACGCTTTGGCTCGTGCCAGTAATGAGCCCGCATCGCTACCCCGTCGACGTGTTTCGAATACACAAACGGGCACACGGGACGGCACCGCGCGTGTGCGCGCATACGCGCGGGGAACGAGAGAGTCATAAGCGTGGACTTACACGCGGCCGTAGCAGACAACGCAAATAGACTACCACACGGGGTCTAGCACCTGCCCACCTTGTCACTGCCACCGTCGCGAGCCGATAAAAATATCGGCACGGTAAAATTCAGACGAACGGTGCGAGGGACGGGGCTGGTTTCGTAGGAGTGTCTCTCTTATCGGTGGCTCGCGGCGACACGCGCGTTCAGACTTCACACCGCGGTGCATCGTGGATGCTTTCATTTCGGAAGGAGGATTTCAGATATGTCGAAGCAAAGAAAGCATAGACAGGAGATTGAAGCACTCAGTCATCGGTCGTGGAGTTTAAGTACGAAGGAGATGGTAGAACACCTTGAGAAAGGGTCGTCGCGTTTCTGCGTTCATTATGCAGGGTTTGAAAGTTCGTTCCTCTCGTTATTTCTAACACGCGCCAGCGAGACACCAGGTGAGGGACGGCATTAAATGGCGGTGAACCGCGTCGTAAAAGCACGGAGTCGACGATCGAAAAGAATCGCCGGAAGATTCCCGACGCCAAAGAAAGGGAATGCTGTCGGTCGAGGAGAGTTTAACGTCGGCTGCGCTCGATCTTGCCAACCGTTGAGAGTCCGCAATCGTTGAGGACTTTATTTGTGACATGACAGATCAATGTGGCACGGTGTAGCGTTATCTTCGCATCCAGGCGCGGGCAAGGACTGCCGACGTGCTCGGGAAACGCTAAACTCGGCAAAACGATGGAAAGAAGATTCGCCAGGTCTCTCATTGCCTAGATACGGCAGATGGTACGTGGCAGCGCGAGTACTCGCGTGTTTCGCACCTGCCCCGAGCTGTAGCTACACGTACGAGTAGATATTGTAGCCGAAGCATAGCCTCGAACACGTTACGTTCCAATATCTTCGCGTTTCCCCGCTCGGCGGAACTCCGTCCGCGTGGATTCGCGTGGCGTTGCGGATGAAGACGATGGCTCGAACGAACGATCGATCTCGCATTGCGCCATTGGCCGACCTTATTTTCGATCGACTGCTGGCCACAATAAGGAGCGTACGAGGTACGGAAACCGTGGAGCCGCTCAATGAGGTTCAATTGTGTCTGGTGTATCTTGTTGTCGCCGCACGGTCGAACAGGAAACCATTCCTGATTATTTCCATATGCTTAATCTTTTATTTAACGGTTTCCACCGTTCACAGCCGTGTTATTACAGACGGCGAAGCTTGCACTTTCACCGCCGTCGACACCTTTCTCGCGTGTCGCGCATTGGCACCGTTTTTCGCGAGATACATACTCGCGCGTACCTTCCTGCTCCGTTTGGAAACGGGCCCGATCCAGCGGAGGCTCCCTTCGTCCACGTCCATCGACTCCGCGCAACGGATATCGATCTGCATTCCCCTGTCGCAGGGGGGGGGGGGAAAGAAAAAGACGACGTCGAGGGGCCAGTGTTTTCATTAAAAGATCATCGAGTTGGCCGGGTCGGGTCGGGCCGCCGGTCGTTCGTGGAATCGCGTGCAGACGGAACGGAGCATGCAGGCTCGTCCCTTTTTAACGCGTATTTAGCGGTCGGTATTCAGTTTCGCACAATAAAGCGCTTTGTGGGGTATCCGCTTACCCCACGGGGGGGTGAGGCGCGTGGTGCGCGTGCCAAAGTGAAAAAACCGCAAAAAACGGCGCCCCGGGCCCCTTTCTACGGCCCTGCCGCGCCGTTTCTGGCATCGCTACGCACGCTCGATCCTCGATTTTTATTGCCCCGACACGCTCGCTCTACGTCGATCCCTTATCTGCGCCGTGTTTTGTATTCCGAAGCGATTACTCGCGAGGACACACGGCCGAGAGGAAAACGCTCCAACACGCCGCGGATACCTGATTTTTTTCCTCCTCTCTGTCTTCTCCCCTTCGGCTTCCCAACGGACCGACGTCGCAAAAAGAAAAGAACGCTCGACACAAGGACAGCCCTGAACCCACCTCTTTTCCCTCCTGCATTTCATATCCGCGAATTTCCCGGCGACTTCCTCCAAAGGAATTTTCCCGTGCTTATTGGACGTATACCTATAGATGCTCGATATTATCGGTGACTCAATGGTCACAACACCATCGGGAGTATGACAAGGGAGCGGAGAAGTGGAAGGGAACAAGTGGTTAGGCACGAACGAGGTGAGACTGCAATGGGATCATCTGGGCGGTGTTTAACGAAACCGGTGTTTAAATGAAACGGAACGTAAGTCGGTTGCGTCGAAACGAAGGCGTGACAGTAGGCAGCTGTCCCATTCGGGGGAAAGTTATTTAACCGGAGGCACGAGATGATGGCTAAGGGGTTGGAAACTCGATACTGTGATCCCCGATAACGCTGCTTCGTGGAACCATGGAACTCGGAGCTTTGAATCTCACCTCGCGGTTCCTTGTGCCTCGAAATTTTATAGTTCACTTTCCGTCGCTGTATGTGCAGATCCTTGATCCAACAGTAACGCGTATTTCATGGCTAAGATGGAAATATAAAGAAATTGTTAAAACTTTGCAATTCACGTGTCAGGTAAGGAAAAACATGCTCATCATCCTCAATTTAACCTCCATTACTCCCCCATACTCCGAGCCATGCGGCCTCGGCGACTTACAGAGTCAATTCGCCCCGATAAAATTCAATCGATCGATCCACCAACTCCGATTGCAAAGGGGGCCAAGCTATATCGAATCGTTTCGATGACATCAGGTTAATTCCGTCGCAGATGGTCAAGCCTGGACCAAGAGTCGAGCCACCGGCGAGGCGAGGAATGATTCTGCAGAAGCAGAACGAATCGCGTTTCGGAGCATATTGCGAAGGCGTGCAGGTACGCGGGCGAAGTGGGCTAACGAAGCGCAGGCGCTTGGAGCAGGAGGACACTCGGCACGCTCGCGATTGTAAATGATGCTTTCATGACGATGTAGATGCACCAGAGGGAGTTAATCGCCCCGTGACGTCGTTACTCATCGGGGTAATTGTTTGCTAGTGGTGTTCGAACCATTAGCGACGCGCCTTCAATGAATGAATCAGAGTGAACGTTCGCGAAGACACTGGATAGCGAATATTCGCGCTGGCGGTAAGATGAGACACGTATAAAGGACTGGAGATGCTAGTAATTTCTAGGGAAATTCAATGCCATTTGCAGTGACGCGAATAGATGACAGAGGCTGCAAGTAGTATCATGGTATTATTATATTCCCATTTTGGGTATTTATGTGTGAGACTGCTCGCTCCGAAAGGATTGGAGAGATTTGATCATCGATAAGAGAATTGAAAGTTTACCGACAAGCTCTACCCGTTTAATCTGTTTTTCAGCAGAGCCGGCGAGACCTTAACGAGCCAGACACGGCGCTGAAATTGCAATCACGTTTTCGCCACACTCCTATCCCCGCCTCGGTATCGTTCAATGGCAGAATTCGACGACGCACGCCGGGCGTCGATATATCGTGCAAGTCACAGGAAACGCGAGCGGTAAAAGCCAATGTGGAAAGTCCGGAGAGGAGATAATCAGCCCGTATGTTATAATCATCGCGTATTTATTTCAGCCATTATCTATCCGCTGCCTCCACCTGCTCGTGCAAAGTAGAAACGCGCGCGCGCGCGCTTCGCCGGTCCTCCTCGTCTCTCGTTAATCGGGGACAGTATTGGCCGGATAAGCGAGCCCGCGGTTCCGGAAGAAAAGACTCCGACGATAAATCATGACCGTCGGCGTCAATAAAACCGTCGGCGCGTACCACTTTTTCCTTGTATATACGTCAACTGCAATCATTGAGTCATTGGAAAACTGAAAGTGGAGTCTGACGTGCCTCGTGGCCGAGAGTAAGAAGATATCTACACGGGTGCTGATAACGTTGCTCGAAGTTCACGACGATCAAGGTTTCGCCACGACGCGCGTAATTCCTATATTGGAAATTGCTTGATGAAATTCGGGGGAAAGGAATGTGCAGGAGTAAACGAAGGCCCGAGGCCATTCGCAGGATTCGTGGAGGCCGAGTGGACTTGTTGCTGAGGGGGTAGGAAGAAGCACGAATGGAATCCACGAATGCTTTCCACGGCGATTTTTCGAGGACGGTACAGAGAATCGAGGCGCGCCGTGAAAGCTATGAATCGCGTATTTGCCTATGAAAGGGATCGAAGACACCTGAGGCGCCACACACGGCGACGGTAACCCAAAACCCCCAACCCCGGCTCGCAGCATCGCGACAGACATGTCTTGGCACAAAGGGATCTCTCGAAGAGAGAAGGCCCCTTTCAGGCCGCGCTCGGGATCATCTTTCTATTGATGCACCGTGTCCCGAGCTGCGCGTAAAACTGCGACGATAATGAAGCGCGCGCCACGCGAAAATCTGCCCTCGCTTCTCTTCGCCAATAATGCAGTTCGAAACGCATTATGCCCGCCTCCCAGAGTGCAGCCAGATGCACGGTGGTCGCGACCACGTTGGTCCCTCAATCTTTCAATCGAACGAAACGATTGCGCTCGAGTTCCATTTGCTGGAGTTTCAGGTATTTCTTAGGAAAGAGTGTTTGCCGTCTGAGGAAGGTTTAACGGTGTATAACACTCGCTGAAGACAATAGCGGAGTGTAGCGTGCTATAAAATTACTGTAAGCTGCTCCTTCGACACTCTGGTGCCTAATTCCCTTAATTCCCTGCTAGTTCTTCGAATGCAGGATCGTTAAAAGTAAATCTCTCTCTCTCTCTCTCTCTCTCTCTCTCTCTCTCTCTCTCTCTCTCTCTCTCGGGTACATTGCGCGGTGGTCGTGAAAACCAGTTGCTACACAGTGAACCGTGACCGTCGACGGGAAAAGCGAGGGACGTTGTCGAAAGTAGTCGGATGAATCAGGAATTTCCATACGTAATTGCAGCGATTATAGCATCGCGCAACTGGTGTCGTCGCGCTTCCGCAGCCTGGGCCGATGGTGGTTCCACCCTTAACCCCGCCGCGAAACCAGCGAGCTACGAGTGCGCATGCTAAATTTTTTCTCTCCTAACCCGACGAATGGGGTGTCGAGCGTTTAAAACGGAATAAATTAGCATGGCATTTCGCGACAGATGCGGGGGCGGCTCGTGCCAGAGCAATATGGTCATCAAATTTGGCCCTGGCGCGTCAGATCTGATGGTTGGACACCACCGAGATCCCTTGGAACCAAAGCCATAAAATTTTACAACTCCCGCCCGTCTTTCTATGCTCCAGTTCTTAAAAGTTGTCGATGAATTTTGCAAAAAATTAGGAACTGTCTCGAGAAGTCTCTATTAAGGGGGAGACCTACCTGGAATGGTCAAAACAATACGTTTCCTTGAAATTTTTTTCTAGAAAAACCAATAAACTTTTATTATTAAACATTAGTCTATTGGAAAGAGACATCTTACGGATATTTTAGAATTTTTTGTGGTAAAAAGTATTGAAATGTTTGTGAGTTATAGGCGATTCCCGAGACTTCCTTTTTTAGGCGCTTTGTGGTGACAACCGTAGCTCGGTGCAGGATAATCCCAAATTGAGAATTCGATTTTTTTTTAGATAACATATGAAATTATCTGGGCGCTATTGGTCCCGATTTTGAAAATATTATTTTGAGACAAAATGGTGGCTCGGGTGGCTAAAAAATCGCTCATTTTTCGAGTGTAAAAAAATTTAGGCAAAAAAAGGAAAAGCTCCCGATAGCGCTTAGATTTTTAACCCTAAAATAAGCCTGCAAACCCTCAAGTAAATCGGTTCATTAATTTTTGCGTTACGTGTGTCACCGACTTTGAAAACCTGATTTTGAGGAAAACGTCTTTAAAGTTTTGGGTCTGAGCGCTGCACCGAGGAACACCTACCTACTTACACGCGTATAACTTTTTCAATTTTGTTCAGATTAACTTGACACTTTCAGGGAATATTTTTAAAATGTTGTACTTCAAGTAAATATAAAAATCGAAAAATCGATTTTTCGGAAATCTCTACGTAGGCCTCCCCTTTGATCCTCATCTCCAACCCTCACAAATAAACCCCACTGCGTTCTTCCATCAAGACCAACTCCTTCCCTCGAATGAAACATAGAAAGCTTCCGTTGCTCGCTGGTAGCAATCCTGTCCACTTCGACCGTTCTGTCGTGCACGAAACGTTGTGACGAGACGTAATTGAATTCCCGAAAATGGCTCGCGCAGACGGGGAGCGGATTCCGTGGCGTGAAAACGTTTCACGCGAGGTAAAAACGGACCAGCAATTATACAGTCGTTACTTCCACAAATTACGTCGCGAGGCGAGGCTAATCACACGAAATCTACCCTTCCTGGATCCCCCCGCCACCCTCGGCGCCCATTGATCGTGGCTGCAATTATTACGGGACGCGGGGGCGAGAGTGGCGGGCGCAGAGAACGCGGTTCCCCAGTCCTGTTAACCTATGATTCACCTCTTAATGCGGCTCCTTCTGCTCGATTATTACCCGCCACGCATTAAATGAATATGTACACGAAACTCCGGCTAACTCGATTTATTCTCGTTACGTCGTTGAGACGGGTATTCTACCGAAGCCTCGTAGACGACCAAGGTGATTCGACTCGATGATTCACCGAGCCACTCTCTTCTCCCAGATTTAATCTCTTTGGAATTATTATGTCGCATGATTCAGACCACGGCGCCAATTACCGTGAATTTTCTTGAAATTTCCTCGCTCCTCGCGACGTAGAGCTCCGCGTTGTGTTAAAATTCGGGATGGAACGATCCGTCGTAGGCACGAGGAGTGCCCCCACGAGCCACGAAGCTCCACCGAACCACTGACGATGAAAACAGAAGCAAGATTATGTTCTCCGTGAATCTCGAGTGCACTCGTGGCACTCGAGACAACGCCGTTAGGAAAGGGCAAGACAAAGGCTCGCGATGGCGCATTCACCAACATTGTTTGCGGTACTCGTGCGGTCCCGAAGACCGGCAGGAAGTGGTGTTCGACGGGAATAATAGGCAAGACGAGGAGAAGATTTCGACACGAAAGAAGCTTAAAATGGCACGCGAAACAGCCTCCTGTGATGTCGGTTAAGCAAATTAGCAAGGAGAGACCATAAATTGTTCACGGGCGCACGAGGACCATTCCACTTCACGGGGGGTAGATTCGTCGACATATGGCGGCTGAAATTCCAAAGCTGTTGCCCGCCTTTTTTTTGTGCCGGTGCAATGCATCTTTGAGTTAATGTCAGGCGTATGAAACTCTCGACATTCCTATCTCTTGATGCAACATGTTATTATATAACTCTGCCATCGAAGGACTAACAGCGGGTACAAAAGTCTGCTGACCCAACGGATTTCTCACGTTACCGTTACAATAGGAATATTCTACTATTGCTGTTTCTTTTTACGATCTATCTCGCAGGGTAAATCGACGATTGATAATCGCTACGTAAAGACGAAGCAAGGGAAACGAAGCGTGTAGACTAGCGCAGAGGAAGCAGGCGAGGCGACGGGCAAGCCAGAAAAGAATTCCGATCCCTGCGTCGGCGCTTCTAACGAGAGCAATAAACGAATTAAAGGAGGGTGTCCGCCACGCCACTTTACGGGCCTGTCTTCGGCATCGGATAGGGTAGTCCTTTTAACTGGTTCAATTAGACGCTGTCCATCCCTAGGTGGGGAGCTTAGGTGGACTGACGAGCACGCATCAAGGGCCACGGAACATTTACGAGCGTACAGAAACGTCGCTTTGTCCTGGACGCCGCAAGATAAACATCTTAAGCCTCGCTCCCTCGACGAGAACCGACCGACTTTGTGCAATTCCCAACTGCAGTCGTGTCGGTGCTCGTGCATTCAGCTCCTTGCACCAATACCAGCTTGCACTTCGCTTTGTGGCTTTTGGCATTTCGACCACTGGAGACAATGGGACCACGAGCAACGGCTACCTAGCCTCTCGGGGACGTGTTTATGACACCCGTTAGATAAACATGCGTCGATTCACCCCCTCGACTATTTTGCCCCCAATGAATCGTTAATACGTCGTCCCGACGCTCCCTTTCGAATTGTCGAGGAATTGTCTTCCCTTTTGCTAAGTGGGTTCCTTGGGCTCGATGGGGATGTTGAATATTCTTTTTAATACCCTTCTTCTAACACTTCTAAAGTCAGTAGTAAACTTCAGATCAATTCTGATTGAACGATCTTCTTTTATAAGATCGTGCGACCATAGAAAGCAGGAATAGGTTTCTACCTGCATTGGTGAAGTTCAAATTCCATTGACCACTGGCAGCAAGTAATCCTGAAGTAGCAAAGAAGCATCGAACGGGATGTTCCTCGCAATAGCCGTAGGTGTTACGCCAAGAAATTCCCCAGCAAGAGCAGTCAGTGACAGAGCTTAACTGCCGGTGAATCTTCCCACACCAATCAAAGAGCACCCCTCGAACGCTTCCTCTTTCGTCGTTTCTCCTCTCACCCCCTCGTAATTCTCCCGGGAGTTATCTACCCCTGGTGTGTGCGCTGCCCGTCCCTGTCTGTGTGTATGCGCTTCTAAAAGCCCCTTAATTCCGTTCATTTGTACCACTGGCATCCGTATCGAAGGTCCCTCGAACAGAGGGTTTCAACTGTCGTCCTTCTACCAGCCGATGTTTCCTCGTGTACGTACAAACCAGTCGATCGTCGCGCCCCCTTTCCCCACCTCCTTGCACCGTTACTTACGATCCGTCGATACGGTTAATTCAAGGGTAATTCATTCCGAGCAAACTTCGCGGTGAATCTTACATCATTTCCAAACTTCGAACCTTCGGAATTATACAAGTACCGATTTATCGAAACCTCTCCAATCAACGCAAGAAACAGAGGAGAGCATCTCGATCCCTCGGGGCTGGTTCAACGTTCCGTGGATTATTACAATTTCAATGAACCACGGTTCCAGGGGCAATCTTCGGGCGGCTGTTAACAGTCTGTTAAAGCAGTAACGATTCGATTCGCGAGACACTCGAGAATCGTATTCACACGAGGGCGCACTCCAAGTCCGAGTAACGCGAACACGGGATGTTTATGGGGCCGCGTTCGGACTGGTAGCGTATTGCTCCGCTCAGCATGGGGCATGTACGAGGCGCACCCGTACCCCCATGCTGTCAGTGAAGTGCCCCCTCGTCCTACGAATCGCTTATGTATATCCATGGGAAAAATATTGGTTTATTTGGACGCTACAAGACGCATTCGCGTAGAATATTGGACGTTTTGCGGCGAGCCAGCACCTACGATACCCAATTACGCCGGGTAATCTCATAGGCAATTAACCACCCCACCATCGAGGTTTTACCGATTGCGAGCACTTAGCCCCATTATTCACGATCAATTTCATTGGTTCGAAGTTAATTGCGTTCAGTGGGAAACACAATTAATGAAAGATTATTCCGGAGCGGAGTTTCGAGGTCTCTGAATCACGTACCTACGTATAAATCGCTGCTGCTAGATATGTATCGTTGATTGAAATATGACTGGAAACAGGAAATTCTTCGAGCTCCCAGAGATTTCACGATTTTCCTTCATTCTGAATTTCTTTTATTTCGCTCGAAGACACTATTGGCCGACGACTATATATCCCGATAGGAAGAGTAGTGGGGTCGTAAGTATGCGAAAGTGACGAGGAACAGTTTCCGAGGGAATGCGCCATAGTGGACACGTGACCAGCAGGACCGACACGTGGTTTCGAACGCCAGGTGGTCCTTCTGCCGCCACGCAGCGCATCGTTAAACGGCGATACCGTGATAAGAGGCAACGCGGGGGTTGATGCACCCCGCGAGCAGTCGTTTTTCCGCAAGCCCCTTATCACGGCCATCTATGGACCCCCGTGACCTGCTCCAGCGTTTCTGACAAATGAAAAGCGTGCCGTCGTGCGGATAACGTGGAAACGCTACGTCATTTTTCTTCCGAGCCACCCCTCCGTAAACAGAAATAGAATTATTTAATGGAAAACAGTGGGACGCGGGTGTGCACAATAATCGATGGAGTATTCAACCATTCTCATTAGTTTGTTGAAGAAAGATAAAAGGATTAAATTCTGCTTTCATTAAAGTGAAAGCTAGGCTGTAAGTGGAAAGCTATGGGATTCAGCGTGAAGTTGGATTTGCGAAGGAAATCGTGGGAGGCGCGGAAGTGGCGACTGCTCACGGAAATGAATGCCTTAATTGTATGCCCGATGTGGGCGATCTGACGAGCCAATAAGCCGTGACATGACCGATCAGTTTACCTCACTTCGAAGCGTCATTTCCCGGCGTCGAGATTTTCACTATCTTCCTATCTTTTCCGCAGAGTTCACACGAGTCACGCCTGCCGCATCGCAAAGGGGGATGACGTTACATAATAGGGGATGATTGCCGTTTGACAAGCCCCTTTCATTCCGTCCTTAATTCAAGAACGATAGGGTTTCCCGGTTGCTTCTTACATTAACAACCCGGCAGAGTGCTTTACATTACCATGAGAAATCTATTCGGAGCCATCCAAACAATCGTTAAACATAAATTGGTACAAATGCTCTAACCATAAATGAAACTTAAAAAAAGGAGAAACGAAAGGGATTCCTTCTCCCTTTTCGTGTACAATATGCATAGGCCATTCGCTCCACCCTCCCCAGAAATAAAAGTACACAACGAGTAGAGAAACGTGAAATTCCTTTGGATCATTCAGAATCGTCCCGCAAGCAACCCCAGTAGCAGAAAATCGGGGCGGAATCCTAACCCATGACAGAGTCCCATTATAGACTTATTAGGATGTCTAGGTAACCGTCCCATATGCCGCTCCAGAACCCGTACCAGACTCCCATATAGAATTACCAGAGCATCAACGGCCGTCTCCCTCTTCAGCGTGGAATTCTCTTGGCCTGTCGGCGCGGTGGATAATCATTTTACTTTAATGGACTGTGATCGGCCATTCATGGAGGAGGAGCAGGCTGTTTGCGTGGTCGGGCGCGTGCCAAGAATTGAAAGGAAGCTCCCTGGAGAGGCTATTTCCCGTGACTTCGCGAAAATCCTCGAGCCCGATGATGTACGAGTCGATTCTCTAAACGCCTGTGCCTTTTACACGCTCCCACTCACAGACTTACCGCTTCCTATGGTCCAATTTGAAGTGGCTGACGCGTGGGCGAAACAGGGCACTTCGGGATCGATCTTGACTGGTGTCAAGAGGCAGGAATCGGGATTCTGACCTTTTCGCAGAATCCGTACGTCGGCCTTTGTCGAGGAATGAACGCGTGCGTGGATTCCAGAGAATGAACGTCGCTGATCCATCACGCGAATGCTTGTTAGGGGCTATTGTCGTGTTTGCAGCGTGAATCGCGTGACTTTGCCCTATTTTTATCGATAATGTCCCTTTTTTCTTTGAACACGTGAATGGTGGCTCTTGCATCAATTTCCCTAACGTGACTCTTTATCAAATTCGTGACGTTAATGGTAGCCACTGAATGTCTGCGGAGAATCTCGAATATTCCGCGGCAAGGTCCTGCCGCGCGAATTAAGAAGTCATTCTCGAATCGATTCTCAACGGTCATAAGCGCATCAGAAGGATCCCCCGCGCTGAAAGGATTACAGGGTTGATTATTGACACAGGGGGTTGGTCGGCTGGTCCTAGCCCCTTTTCGCGTCCTGCGACACCCTATATGTTTGAACACATTTGTTGATAACCCCTTTACGATACCCGGTGTATTGAGTTACAGGGATTTACGAAGTACAAATAAAGGATGCGTCGAAACATTTAGGACGTGACACTGATTCCCATACCGCAAGATCGCATTGAAAAACCACCTTGGTTTCGATCACAGGAAAAACTTCCAGGGAATCTATCCTGTTGGAAGGGAGTTCATACTCGAACGGACCTATTTAAGCAAATTTCGACCGTGGAATACTTAAAACTGTAATCGCGGTACGAAGACATCAAAATTCTATCACAGTATTTTTAGTGCCTCGTGCAGTATGAACAGAAGCTACGGTACGTGATCAGCTGCAAATGACGCAGGTAATTGTTCAAGCAGTCCCGGACACCGCAGGGTGTTGGGGTCAGTTTTTAAAAATTGCAAAATTTATATGGTCCACGCGTGCCAAGCGTGGACGCTCGAGGATCTTCTCGACGGGACGCCTGCCATTCTAAATGACAGAGAGCGTTTTAATTTATGCAGGATCCACCCGATCATATCCTAAACGGCTACGAACCCCTCGGTACTGCCGGCCAAAAAAATGGTCGCGTGTGTTCGGACAAAACGACGGAAGCAACGATGCTTTAATGAAGAGAGATAAATGCTCGGATGCTCTTTTGTTCCAATAACGATAGCTCTTTTCGGGGCAACCCTTTCTACAGCTACCGAACATCTTTGCTATTTTCGGGGTCACATCTCTGGCATCCACGAATTCCCACCCTTTCGAACTCGCCGCAAACTGAGACAAATTAATTTCAACCTACAGTAACTTACTGAAAGTGACAATCCCAGAAGAAACCTATGGGACCTCGTTTCCAAGAATCTGACAGAAGAATACGCATTCCTTCTGCGTGGACGAGTCCCCAACAATCAGACACTTCCTCCACGGAGGCTAATAAGTCAACAAGAAACCGTTCGATCACGTCAACCGTGGCTGCGTCAAAAAAAAAATTGTCCCCGTACCACCAGCAGCGGGACGAACGAGCGGAAAGCGGGAATAAAAGGGCGCTATAAAAAAAGAGAAGGATTCGAGTCGAAATGTCGTCGATCCTGGGCAGCGATAAGTCATAAATGGACGTATAGGTGCAACAACTTGTGCACGCCTATGTCGTGGATTCGCAGCTGAGAGCATACGGGTGCCCTAATGGGCCACCACCGAAAATTCATTCGAAAAAATGTATAATGGTGACCGACGGGGGAGGAAAGCGAGTCAGGTAAGGAGAGTGAGTATAAATGCTCCCGTATCGTGGAAAGATTCCACACGGCGATACCGAGAAATATTTCGTCTCCCCTTCGAGCACTGTGTCGCCTTCGTTTCTTCGACCAGGTCCGCGGTCGGGCCAATTTAAATCAATTTAGCCGCCAACCCCCCGCTTAAACGAGCCTCAATTGGCGCACAATGCGAGTCGGGGGTTCCTAAGGGGGGCGAAGGAGGACGTGCAGCGGTTAAATCTTGGAGGTTCGTACAAGGATCGGTTTTTAAGGGACGCTGGAGTGGCAGGATACCGTTTAACGAGGAAGCTTTCTTTGGATTGGTTTAAAGTATCAATTCGTGACGGTCTTGGTCAATTCACGTAATGGGAATTCTTTTGGATGCTGGAAGATTGAGATCTCGATGTTTCATGGTGGATAGTTTGTTGCTTGCAGCGTCGACTAATGAAAATATTACGTTCTTGGTGGGAAGTTGATGTTTTCGAAGCTGCAACGAAGATAAGTTGCAATAAAGTTTTGTGTTCGAGTAGGAAGGCTTAGAATTAGGTGTGTTCGAGCGACTTCGGAACAGAATATAGTGGAAGGCATGTGGAACTAGGGAAGAGTGGAAACCCCATGAAAATGATTCGACACGTGGTCAGGGGTGGCGATATTAATCGACTACCATCGATTGCTCCCCCGTTCTCGTCGCTCGTTACAGAGTTACGACCGGCTCTCTCGATGGGATGCGAGAGTCGTGTTGCTATCGATAAGAGATAAGATCCTGCGTGCGATTTAATGAATGTGAGAGAATCGGGAAGAGATACATTAAACGCAGGTACAAACCGTGTGAACCGAGAACAGTCGTCTAGTTTTACGCGGCGACCGCAATTACGTGATTAAAGCGAATCGTATAATCGATACAGTAGGAGATTGCTTTTGGGGAAAATTCCAAATCGAATTATAGTTAAAGGATTTAAGTGTTCTATAAATGATCGAAGAGTTTTGCCATTTTTTCGATACTGTAAGTACAAACTCTACCTGAAAGGATTCACCTTTTATTCCGCGATGATAGAATCGTTCTTCGATCTTTGACTCGGTCCTTTTTCATCCACCACTCATCGAACCGAAAGAGCGCTGCTCTCCACGCAGAAAATCCCATCGTTCTAAGCTGCGCAGAAGCATATGTCACAACACCCCAGGGACATATCTCGAAGGGTGTTTTTTCTCAGCCAGCGAACCCTTGATTTAGAGGGCGTGTTTTCCGGGGTAAATTCGGTTAAACGCAGGGCACAATGGCCACCGCGCACAAAAACAACCTGCCTGATACCAACACAAAAGGATGAACTAGCGCGCTAAAAAAATAGTGTATTATTTTTACGAATACTTCTTCAAATGTTTATTCAAATGTACTAGACAAACCTCGAAATATGCTGTACAATCCTACATGCAATTAAGTCCCAAATACAATTATATATCTGACAATCAGTTTTTGGGAAACATTTCTGGATACTCGTAGATCGTTTTTTTTCGATAAGGGACAAAGAGGGTCCTTTGAACGCGCCTTGGAGTCCCCGATAATCTGTAAAGATGACGTGACACTCGCTGAGTGAATTACAAAGTACACATCAGATCGGATCTCCGTCCCAGAAGGCAGCTCCGTTCTGGAAAACCGGAAGCAGCCGGCACGAGCCGAGAGATGCGAGCGGGTTACCAATGCTCCACGCTCTCTTGCCTCATCTGCCTTCTGTCCAGGTAAGGGCTTTTCCAATAGAACGCTCCACGGCACGAGGCAAACAGTGACTCGTTCAACGAAGAAGATTAAGCATTGAGTACAGAAGCAGCCCAGTTCCAGTTCTCCTAACTGCGCTAACTTTTTTAAAGGGTCATTGCCATCGGAGAAGATCATAAACAGGGTCGTAAACGATGCTCCTCGAAATTCCACTCGTTATCGAAACGACTTTCTCGCTTGCGCAAGGCGACAGTAATAGAATATTAACTCTACAAGTGCATTACACGGTACATTCTCGATTACGAGCGGCACTAAAATTATGCATCGGCGTCCACGAGGACGGACGGATCGCCCGAGTCCGAACGAACACTTGGGCAGGGGCGGTTTCGTCGTTTTCGAGGCGGCTCCGCACGTGGGTGACAGGTGACGGAATATTTAAGCGCGATGAGCCGCCTCCTACGTGCTACCGTCCAAGCCCCGCGACGCGCATTCTATGCAAATGTCGCGGCAGATGCACGGATAACGCCGAAAATTTGTCCTCGAACGGTACAATGAGTTATCGCCGCCATTCCCCCACTTCATACGGCAGCTTCCACCCCCGCGAGCATGGCGCGTTGAATCGAAATTTCCGCGGTGCAGAAGGGCCTACCTATCGTGCGCAAATATCGAGGAAACGGTGCAAAAAACGCGAATATCCCGGAAAAAATGGCGACGAAACTCGTTCACCGAGTGACAATAAAAATACCGGGGGCTATCGCGACTGCCCTGGTGGGACAACAGCGGAACGGTGACGAAAATAGAGGGGAAAAAAAACGGCGGAGAAAACAGCGGCGAGATGGGGGTGTGCAGGCTGCATAGCGCGGGCAGGCGCAATTTTTTCGCGATATTTCCGCAATAATTGTCGTTTTCCGCGCGTTTTCCACGGTATCGGGCCCGGCCCGCTCTGCAACGGGATGGCGACCGGCAAAGAGATAGTGTCACAGACAGAACCGTACTTCCAGCCGCGGCATCGTACCTGTGTGCAAGTACCGAGCCTGCACCGACACGGGGACAAGTACAATAGGCCAGTTTCGGGGACAATAGCCGCGGCCAACAATCAAATCAGCGCGCTATCAGCCGGCCACCCACCCCATCCGCGTTTATCCTTTGATCCGCTTGCTCGCTAGCTCGCTCGCTCGCTCGCTCGTGGCCCAGCAAACACTCCTGATTGCACACCCTCTGTGTTTAAACAGACCCGAACTCTGCCTTCTCCAACCCCCTCCGCCGCTCTGTCCTCCTCCAGCCTCCTTCCGTCTCCCTCGCTTTCTGCCTCGCTTTCGCCTCCCTTTTTGCGCTTCCCTACGTCGAGCCCTTGCTTTTTGTTTTTCTTCTCGCTGTTTTCCAGGCGACGTCCATTATCGCGCGTTACGATTAGGGTGGAAGGACCCGTTGAAAGCTTGGATTGCTCGATGGTTGGTTCGAAATATCGCGGAATATTTATTATATCGTTTAATTTCCACTGTATCCGATTTCTTCTTCTCTCTGGGCGCAGGGGACTCTCATTGCCCCATTCCAGCTTCGACCCCCCGTCCGTTCAACCCCTTGACGCCATCGGTCCCTTCGTAGCAGCGGTGTTTAAAGAACTTCGCCGGGAGGGAAGGGGTGAGAGAGACATCAGCCGGTACCCCGGGCTGTCTGCTCTTTGACGAGTATTCCCTTTTCGGAGGCGATTTTCTAGTTCGAGTTTATTGATTCCTCGCGCAAAGAGGCTACCCGTGCGAGGAGAGGGTCTCTAATTAAGGGCTGTGCTGGGCACACCTGCGAACACGTGGTAGGATGTGACGGTAGAGTTATCAGGAACGAAACACGTGCCACCACGAAATCGCACGTGCGGTCGAGCTACGGAAACGCGTCGCCGACGAGGCGTCGCTACGACACCGCGTTTCGAATTGGGAAACTAGCCTTTTTAGATCGTATCGCGATCAACGGATCCGTAACCGAGCGGTTACACTAGCGGTATGAAGCGTGGATGCCATCTACTTCGCTAATGAGAACTTGAATTCAGCGTTCCATGCTCCACTTGCAGCAAAATAAATTACGAGGTGGTTGGTGCAATTCGTAATAAGTGCAACTTGATTTAGGGTTTACTTGGTAAAGATCCCCGTAGCACAGTAGCTGGCAATAACCCCTCGATGTACCTATTTCTTCGTTTCTCACACCCTCCGAAACGACTCCACTTATCTCAGCCTGTGACTCAACGCAGAGATGTGGCCAGCTTCCAGTTGCTGGAGTCACGGGACTGTCCATGAATAATTGTTAAGCGAAGTTGTCAGAGTTGTCTGCCCGTTCTGTTCCAGCTTTCCTCCACTTAGGTGGGAATCACAGGGAACTGCTCGATTCAGTAGGACGAAGCTCGCCTCGACAGATATGTTTGCGCGGTGGGTTCGGGTTCGATCGAAGCGTAACGGGCCGTTGTCTTGGATGCGGGTACCTGGGATCGGTTGTAAAGGGATGGAGAAGGTAGGAAGTAGGAGGATCCTACAAGGAACACCCCCTCAGGAACAGTACGGAACCAGCTGATTGCGAGAGTTCAGAGCTGTGTAATCGTTGCGGATTGCGGGGTCTCGTCTCCCTTGATAATCCATACGTCTTCCTCGGCTGGAAACTATTTGCCTGTTTCCCTCTACTCGCGAAGGAGAATATATCTTTGCGTTCAGGCAAGGGGTCGTCAGAGTTCTCTGAAGATATGAGAGAGCTTTGGTCCGATGTTCCCTAAGTAGACCGAAGGATTTTGGAATCCAAACCGCTAGGTCCACGCGCTCCAAGACAAAGTACTAGAAATCCTCAGCGAGGATAACAATGGCAACGAACGAAGCACTTGTCTAACGATCTGCAATCGGTTGTACCGTCGGTCCCAGAGATCTGGACAGATTCTCAATGCACGTAACATCAACGCACGCCGATAGTCGAAAATCGAGGGCCAATAAAGCTCCAATTCCGGAGCACCAGCAATAAACCCCCCGTTGCGGAGGAGTGGTGGAAGCCTGGTGATCGATCCTCGAGCAGGTCCAGAGGGGTTGCTGCCGGCAATTTGGCACCCTCTTCGAGGAGAGAAGCAACAGCCGATTGGTCGGGAATGGCCACTCCTCTAGGCGTTCCCTGACGCCGGCCAGGACTAACCACGGCGAGCACAACATCCACCAAGCGGCAACGTGGTGGTTCCAGCAAGTAAGAGTCAGAGTGGAGGCGCCTCAGTTCACGCAGCGACTCCGTGTCGCACGCATCGACACGTAGCACATCACGCGTCGAAAAAAAATAAAAAGAAATTAAAACACTCCCACGTCCGACGACAGTCGTGCACGACTACATCGGGGACGTAACGTCGTCAACGTCGGGCCGTCAAGGTGCAGCTGTCACAGGGATATCAGTGGATTTCCCCAGCCGCGAAGTGTTCGAGAGATTTCGACGATGAGGGGGCGAAGTTAGTTTCGGTCGGTTCGTCGTTACAGAATCTCTGGTTACTACATAGTCAGTGAAGTGTCGGCGAACTGGGCGGGCCCGCTTCGTCGCCTGGAGGACTGTGATCGAGTCTCGGACTTTCTTCTCGAGGGACAGCGGCCTTTGTTGGTGCCCGGTGCAACGTCGTCTAGGAAGCAGCTACGACTATGGTGGTCCTGTAAGTATCCAACGCGGCTTCCTTTTTCGCGGGGTGGTGCTCGATGGTGGTCGAAGGGATCTGCATAGATCTTGACGATGATTTCAGGATGCTTGTTAGCTTGCTCTTGGATCTGACAAAGCGCGAGCTTCCATCGTCGACGTTCGAGCGTTTGAGTGATTCAGTTATCAGTTAGGCTTCAAATAGGCAGCTTCAAGCAGCTTCGAAACATGTGGAACACATTGGGAAAGGAGATTGGATAACAGACTTCGTCGTTCCAGAATTTTTGAGCATGCAATCTCTCGTGCTCCGAAAGCGAGTTTCGCGATAGGAACAGAAGGCGTTCGTTTCCTGGCGCCAACAGGCTAGTCGCGGCTTTAATGAAAATTCAAAAAGTCCAGAGCAGGTGGCAACCATTTCAGCATCGATTTCTCTTCCTGGAACAGCGAGATTTCCCTGGTATCTAATCAGTGGGCGTTCTGCGGGTTTCTCATTGGTGTGTGGGCGTTATCACGGGGCCCGATTGGTCGATGGGTATTCTAGAGCTCTCTTGCGCGTACACAGGCGCACCTCGAGCCGCTGCAAACGGCTCCTGAACTTTGCAAATCTAACGAGCGTCACTCGCGAAATTTTACGACCAATTGTACCGTACACTTCTTAAAGACTGTGCCAAGTTGGATGCAACTTCTTCGTTCGAGAAGAACGACACCGTCAGTAGTAATGCCTGCTGTTCAATCAGACCAGAGGATGCATCGACTGGATAGCAACTTTCCCACCAGCGAGAATAATTGCACCATTGATCTATCGTCAACATTAAAATCGCGATTCCTTGTGTTTCATAGGACAGAGAATTTTATTATACAAAAATCAATTTAGAAGGAATACAAAGACCTCGGGGTACCAGAGATTTGTTGTAGCGTGAAAATATATGCAACAGCGATTACTTGCTGCAGATTCAATGGGTTTGCATTTTGCAGATCGAAGAGTAAGGTATTTTGCTCCAAAGAATTAGTAGTTCACAATCAAGTACTCCAACTTTTCAATACAATATTAGGAACACTCCACTTGCACTTACCGAGACTATTCGACGGAGGAACGGTGTTTTGTCGATTCCCATTGCCTTCAAGAAGAATAATAGCTTGGAAGCGTGGCTAAGAGAAAGAACAAATGGAGGCATCGATCGTTCAACCCCCGTATCTGGCTCTGTTCATCCGAAAAGGATAATCGAGCCGACTCGAAAAGATCGCCGCCGTCGTCGTCTATTCGTGAAAACCCGATTACGGATGTGCCCGTGCCTCGCCATTGATCACGGCCCAACACCTCGAAGACAGATTAAACGAATGTCCGCGGGTAAAACGATCTCCCTTTATCTCGAATCTCGAGAACGTTCTCTCACCCTATCCGCAGCGGTGAGGAACTCTTTGAGCCTGGTCTCTGCTCTCCTCTCCTCTCGACTCTGCCACGATCCTTTTGTACCGTTTCGACACCGAATGGAAGCTGACAATTTGCCGGGGTATCGGGGGTTGTCTTCTCGCGATTGTCGAATTAACCGGGGTTTCCTTTTACTACATTACTACAATTTACGTTGAAGGCACTAGGTCTTGGATTGCAATGGAAAGATCGGTACAAGGTAGCTACTAGAGGATCACTTTTCACCTTTGGAATTCGTAATTACAAGAGACTAACACTTTCCTCGGGGATACTAGAATCGAGAGGCGCACGGTTCGAGTGACGAATCGAAAAATTGTGTCACAGCGATCCATCTTCCGGTCGACGGAGCGCGAATCGCGTGGCGTTTGCAACGAGGCAATGGGTGCGCGAGAAATCGCGAAGAATGGGATAGCTGTCGAAATAAAGGGGGAGAGAAAAGGGGGAAGTTCGATAAAACACGATGGGCCTCAATGAAACGCGATAGAGCAAAACAAAACCGGTCCAGCTGGATTTTTGCAAATCAGGTTTTTCGCCGATTCCCCGCGCTCGCTCCGAGAGTGAATCGACGAGGCAGGAGATGAAATAAGAGGAGAAAAACGGGAGGACAAGGAGAAGGTGATCGAAGAGAGAAGGAGGGAAAGCGTGCACGCCGTTTAGACGGTCCGAATTTAGAGAAACACGTGGGCTTGTGTACACAGCCGCGAGAAATTACTCACTGCTGCATAATTAATCTTCCTTCGCCGATCAACCACTTAGTTTACCACCTTAGCCACTTCGAATTCAAAAAAGTGCATAAAGCTCAACGCTACTCTGTTTAATAATCGTGCTCTCGGATGATTTTACTTTATCAATTCGAGTGAAATTTCGTTCAAAGTGAGCTGGTATAATCTTTCACCTCTATTTTCCATGACGCGAAATTAATGAAAATATGGATTTCAAGCACGGTACAAGGGTATGCCCAGAAAAGCGTTCCCGTTAGCGGAGAATAACGGAATGCTTCTCACGAACGTAAGAATCCGAGAAAGCACTCCGCACTCCACCCACGCTTTCGTGATTGCAATCACGGAAAATGACCAGGAATCGACGGCTTTTACACACTCGCGTTCAGATTTCTCGGCGGATCTAACCAGCCGAGCAGCCAGTCCGCGGATAAACCCATCGAATGGAAAGAAACGAGGGAAAGCAATCCGAAGTCCGATCCGTTTTACACGAGTACGTACCGATCCGCGGAAATAAGAACTGCTCCAACCAGCTTATACAAAGCACTCCTTCGCACGTGCGATTCCCCCGAGTCCAGCTACTCCGCCGTAAGCGAGCAGAGAAACCGAAAAGCACCTCGAAATACCGAAGGGCCTGAGAGAAAGGCTCGTTCGTGAGCGTGGCGGTCGGTCGCCGCGGTCGTCGCGCGTGGAAACTCGAATCGAAGGCTAGCCGCGAGAATTAACTCGTTTAGAGGTAATCTCGGGGGACGATCCGTGCGCGCCCCGCGCGTCTAGGGAGGGAACGAGAGGAATCCTTGCCTCCTCGCGGCGGCTCCGCCGTGATATTTTAGCGGGGGCCGCGGTATCAGCCTTAATATCTGAAATTCTGAAGGCACCCATGCCGACCGGAACGAGGATATAGTCGCTCTCCCGTTTTTTCTTCCCTTCCCAAGTGCCACGGGCCGAGAGGATTCACGCGTGTGTGCATCGCCTGGCGTCTCCTCGAACCGCGGCGCGGGACAATCTCCTCGCAGCATCGTCCGCCGATGTATCATCTTACGCCGGTGCTAAAGGCGATGACTTTATCACCGATCCGGGCAATCATTCACCTAGGCCTCCGACTCCAACCTCCCCCTACCGGGCCCCTTCGACCCTTCTTCCCTTCACGGCCTCCACCACCGCGCGTTCCTCACTCGAGGTGTCGACGTAACGTACGTACAAGTAAACGCTTTGCATGCCGAGGGCCAGCCTTTTCTTTCCCTTTTCCCTCGCCCGGCATAACGGATCGAGCAGGACGCGCGAGCGCGTGGAATTATCGCCACGAACGCCCGGCCCGACCAGAAGTGGCCGATTCTTTCCGCCGAGGAAACCGCGATCTCGCTTCGTGATCAATCGCTGAGGTTTCACGCTTCGACGCCGGTCCCTTCGGGGTACTTTGCGATAGAATTGGCCCAGGGTGGCGACTGGGGCACGTAGGCAGTTTTTGTCGGAGGGGAGGTTGCTTGGCGAAGAAATGGGAACAAGAGCGACTTTGTTGCTACTGTTGCATCAAGCAGTTGCTGAGAGCGACGCGGTTGAAGATAGCTTTATCGTTTGTTTTTAATCTCACGGTATGAGAAACTGTAGAAATCTCGATCTCTCGCTCGGGGGATATAAGACTGGCTTCTGTCTATCGACTAGTACGACGAGAGGAGACCTACTGATTTCTACAAACTCCTTTCCCTTGCAAAGGAATCAGAATTCTGCTTCTGGAATAGCAACAGCTGTAGGGACACCTGGGAACTACCTCCTCTGATATGGAGACTCGCGTGGCCCAATAGCAGAGAATACTTTACTTCAGTATCAGTCGTCGTTCATGGACCATTCGAAAATACAGTTGGAAGTGCGTCTATTGCACGAGCCTGCACGACACGGCGAAGGCGAAACGTCGAAGCAGAGAACTCCGATAGACGAAGCTCAGCCTCGAGTAGGTGTTCTAAGATCGTAAACGTCTATGCTGGACTCGATAAAACCCACGGAAACTATATTTGCGCGCAGGTAACCCGTAACCTGTTCAAGCCCCGTGGAGGACACTGGACAATTTTCTGCCCAGACCTCGCAGTGAGCGAGGATGCAAAGGAAATTTAATCGAATCTAACCAACGCGACTTTAAGCCCCACGATCGCCACGCAGCGTGCGCCTCTAAAAGCATTCTACAATGTTCATTCACGGTTCCGTTTGTAACTGTAGATAGCAGGTTGGCTCGAAGAGACGTAGGCGAGTCGAACGTCTTCTACGGCGTCTTCATGGTCAATGACACCTGGCTGGCGACATTTATATCGCGCTCGTACGGCCGACGCCTACTTCCCATTAAAGTCAAGCCCCGACTTTTGCTTAAAACCCGCGATAATTCACGCCCGAATGTTCTTCAACCTGCCCGAAGATGTCGCGCGATAAGGCGATCGAACCCGATGAGCATTACCTGCGCAACTCAAAGGAAGGTTGAGGATAATCACATCTCGAAGAAAGGAGCGGCGATGCTGTCGCTGCCCCGTCGAACGGCTCGCGCGGACATCCAGCAATTCCGATCGCGATAAGAGTGACGCGTTTAAAGAACCTCCGGGCTCGAGATTTCATTGATAATTTATTCGGCGATTTTTGCTCGCGACGCGTCACTTTCGTACAGAACGAACGACCCGCGGCGGGCGATCACTCGCCGGTGAAGAGGAGCACGGGAAAAATTGGAAACTCGATTCGTCGGCCGTCTCCGCGCGCCTTAACGCCGCCACAGATCGTAACCGCGGGCTTTAATGTCATCGGGAGAAAGGCAGAAGCTGCTGCGTGATCTGGCACGAGCAGACACTTACGCGAGAATTTATGCGGAATCGTTAACCACGGGGTTCCCGGACCAACGACTACGCTGGACGTTAGTCGGCCCGTTCCGCGCTTATTAACTCGCCGATGCATCGCCACGCTGAAGAATAAAGGAACCGAGGACGTCGATTAAGCGCGCTGATTTGTGTCGGTGCTTCTGAGTAGAACGTTAGAGCTCGTAGCCTTTCGTTTTTACGACGACAAGTACGTAAAGCCCATCGAGGGCGCAGTGAACCGATCGCGTGAACGGTTATTAGAATCCCGACGGATGGGGTTCGGTAATTGTTAGAGTCGAGAAAATTCGAGCAATCGTAGCCGAAGGAAGAGCGAGGGAATTAAGCAGCCCTGTACTACGCTCGTCGATCTTTCCTCACACGATTGGGAATCGTTCGCGACGAATATAAGGATTGAGAAAAGCTGGCGAAGGTGGCCGTTGTCAGGCCACCCACGGGCTCCCATAAGTATGGCGCGAGGTACGACCAGGTACGCACCATAAATCGGGATTTTATCTCGAAGCTGCCGTCCCCTCGGTACGCCGGCGATTGCGTAACCCTAAATTGGTCCTCGATGCAACGTGATTCGGGGTTCCAGGACCCCAAGGTCGGCTTTCCTCCCCCGATCCTACGGAATCTTCCTTGTTGCCGAGAACTCATTCATAACTCATTGCACGAATGTCGTTTTCTGTTTAAGGAGCCGCGTTGGGTCGCCGACGATGTCAGCGACGGTTGCAGGCAACCAGCAACAGCAACACCCTCATCAAGAATGGGACATCAACGACTCGAACGTCCCAAGGGTAATTGCCACCACTATTCCCCCCTCTCTCTCTTTCTCGTGCAATTAAACGAGTCTCTGGATCGTATTGTTCGGCGCGGTAATTCCCACTGGGCGGTCACGGGAATGTCCGGGGCCCGGGAAATTACCAAATCCCGCGGCTCCCCGGTCTCCTCAATTTCAAAAGAAACGCGCGGCCAGGTATATTGCGAGGAACGCGGAAAACCATTCGATGTACCTGACACACGTTTAAAACACTTGGATGTTCCTACTTAGAAGAACGACTCACGTTTCGATATTTAAACACTGTTCCAATAGGAAGAACAGAAGCTTCCGTACAATTACTACGGCTAGACTCTACCCTACTTAATCATTCCCCGATACTCGGGAAGGGCAGGATCGGTAATGAAAGATCGTCGGTTTTCAGGTAGTGGAGTACGATCCCTGGTGCGAATGGGCGGATGGCCACGTAAGAAGAGTCTACGGACCAGACTGCGAAGAGGCAAGGAGACATGCCTCCGGTTGGGCGATGAGGAACACGAACAATCACAACGTGAGCATTCTGAAGAAGTCCTGCCTCGGTGTTCTAGTCTGTTCGCAAGAATGTATACTACCTGGGGGTGGAAGGGTCCACCTTCGACCAGCGATCTGTGATAAGGTGAGCACAGGACAGCAAGCCCGCTCCCATTCGTGTGTCGCTCGCTCCCGCGCGTATTGTTCGAGACGAAATTGTACAGGAGTACTTTTACGAACTTATAGATGAAATCCTCCATCGATTCCTAGCCAGGAAGAAGAATACTCTTCCTTTCACTTCGCCGATAGATGTAAAACGTGATTTCGAACGCGCGAAAGCCTATTGAATTTGCGAAAGCGTCGGAAGATAGCTGGCAATGTTCTACCGACGAGCGAGCTAAACGATTCACCTGGTTTCCAGGCAAGGAAGAAGCAACAGGGAAAGCCGTGCCCCAACAGGCAATGCACAGGTCGGCTGGAGATACTTTCGTGCCGCGGCCATTGCGGTTACCCTGTGACGCATTTCTGGCGGCACACCGAGCACGCGATATTCTTCCAAGCCAAAGGACAGCACGACCATCCGCGGCCGGAAGCGAAATCGACGTCTGAAGCGAGGAGGAGCGTGGGTGCTGGCAGAAGGGTGCGCGGTTTGGCGGTCCTTCTGGCCAGCGAGGCCGCATTGGGCTCGAAAGTACGTTCCCGCGATCGACACGCGTGATATCTTTCTTCCTTCTCGCTGTACCGTGCCTCTCAGCGCTGTACACGTGTGCTATAAGTAATCTTGTTGCCTACTACGAACATTCGTCGACTCTCAGCTCTAATGGGCGTGAAGCCCCAGTAAGGGAACTTCGATTTCGCCAGTACAATTCATTTATTTATTTCTATAAGGTGTCTGGAGATAAGTGGAATGCCCTGTCTTTGTTCTATTGCGATCAAAGGGCGAGAAAGTCGGAAATGCAGAGGGGGAGAAATCTTCGTGACGAAGGAGAAACGGATGTATTTTATGCAGGGCTTATCACAAGACACCCTGTACAAATATTGTTAATGTCCGCTACGAATATATGGCAAATAAAAGTGAACAAGAGATAAAGTATACGAATTAAGGAAGCACAGTTACTATTCTTTCGATTAAATTCCAATTACAATTGACCACCTTGCGGCAAGAGGGGCGCAGCTCCATTTTTTACCATTCTTTAGCTACGACATTTAATATACTTTACACGCAAAAAAATTCTACATCGTTTCATGCACGTTCGAGGCAAATCCGATAACAAACGAGCGATTTATTGCAAATTTTGCATCCGCACCCATTACAGTTTCGCGCAATACGAATGCTCCAGATTTGAAAAATTCGCCAGAAATAGAAGTAGAAATTTATCAACTCAATAACTACTACTTATTCTGTGAAAATGTGTATTTTTTAATTAACGTTCTCCTTTCACTGTTAAGTCGAAGCATTAATTTTATAATCGGTTTTCTTCCAATTTACTCGGAGTTGGTAAAGATGGAGCTGCACCCCTCTTGCCGCAAGGTCCTCGATTGTAAGAACATCGTTGAAGACGGGCCAGAAGAAAGGTACCTATTTCTTTAAAACAACCACAACTCCGTTCAGATAGCTTGAGATATTCGAACCTAAAAATACGAAATTTTCGAGCAGTCGACAGCATAAAAATGCTCCGCGTCTTTCTTTTCTGCGTCTTAATATATCGTCCCGCCTCCATCGGCAGAGTATTGAAATCGCCGGGACATAAAACGTGGCCGCGTTCGTGGAATGCGCATATTTATCGATATCTATATACGTGTCCCGCTATGGGATGGAATATTTCCAAAACTTTCCATCGAATCTAATTTCTCCGTAGTTTATAAAGGAACGGAGTCCTCGGTCCGTTGGGAACAATACAAATATCCGGGCGTAGATATGCGGGAATTCAAATGCTCTACGCGTTCGCAATACATATATACGACCGCTCGGAATCGGTGCGAATCGAATGCAGGGTTGAATTAGTGTGCGTGCACACTCACCGAGGCGCGTAGCGTCCGTGCAGGAAATCCTTTAGGAGACCCTCCGAGGAGCAGCTTCACCCTCCGAGACGATGCTAATCCTAGTTCCGCCACTTTCACGCAACTAACCAACGGATTCTTCTGTTTTTCCAGCTAATGTCCCTAAGGGGAACGAAGAGACCGAGCTCGGAGGCGATCGAGCAACCGCCAAGGACCGCGCAACCACCGCCACTGATTTCCGACAAAGGTTAGTGGCTCTCCTACGCCGAGACACTTCGTTCGCCCGCGGCACACGACAGCTCGGACAACAAGCGGCGCTTTCGCGTACAACTCGCGAATAATTGCGCGGTGTAGATTGCTGTTTAACGTGAATTTGTCGCACCGCGCCGAACGTTTGCCGCGTCCGTTTTCGCGCCGGTGATACTGAGTTGGTCCGCGCGGAGGCGCCACCTACTGCGCAACGATATACGCTTGGCGCTCGAATTTGAATTGAATTAATCGACGGATGTTTACGTGGCACGGGACTTTCAAATGAAATGGATCTGAATAAAATGTTTCGGTACGCAGTATTAAACCGTTGATGATAAGAAAAAGTGTTCGGGGTGATATTAAGACAGTTCCATTTGTAAAAAATGTTGTATCTGTTAAATATAATTTGCTCGTTGTTTTTTTTTTATTCTAATGAAAGAAGACGATTTGGCGAAAATTAATCTGTATCGCGGTCTTGGGTCTAGTTTTGTGATATGCGATAGTTAAATAGGAAGAGTTTTAACTTATCCTCGGATGTTAAATGAAGAACTTTCTGTTAGACTTATCGCCGAGTTTATCTTTAATGCAGTGGCTTCCAATTGTTTCTATGAATGGTATATCTGATTTCTTGCATTTTTCATTGTCCCAGGATATTCGTGCTCCTGTCCGCCGTTCGAGTGCATGTGCGTGCTACAAACCAACGTCCCACCTTATCAGCAGTCCCACCACCATCAGACAGCGATGTACCCTCAACAGACACCTTCGAACGACACCCCTTATTGGCTGCAGGACACTGTGCCAGCTCAGGAGAACACCCTCGGTTACAATCTACCGAATCAAGTTCCCCAGGAAGCCGCCTACCCCGACTTCCCGCCGTTCGCTGGTGAACTATTCCAACCGGAAGAGATCTTCCAGCTAGATCAACCCCTGCGACCAGACTTCCCCATGAACTCCCAGGACCCCGCAGCCAGGTCGCCGCCGACCTTGCTCGATCTCGGTAGCGGCACCATCAAGTACGAAATAAAGCAGCACCAAGATCAGAGCTACTGGAACCAATTCCTCAGCGAAGACTCCAGCAGCAGCCACCTGAGCATGCCTCAGGACGACAGGCTGCAGTTCCCGGGCTTCGAGGAGGCCAAGGAGACAAATGGATTCTGCTCGAAGAGACCCGTGAACCAGTTCGTCCCCGACAAGGACACCGCCCAGAACCATCCCTTGAACAACGCGCTGAACTTCCAGGATTACCAACGAACCCAGAACCACAAGAGCTTCGTGGATGGCCAGGTGAAGAGCGATCAGGAGAGCTACTGGGGACAGAACCACCACGACGAACGGCTCAACTTCCCTGGCTTCGATCCGCAGAAGGAGCAGGACTTGCTAGCCTCCAGAAGGGACGTGAACTGCTTCCCCAAGGAGAACTGCCAGCCAGGCCTGCTGGAGACTGGCAATTATAACGTCTACCCGAAAAAGGAGAACGGAATGGCCGAAGCTGCTCGCCCTAGCCGTAGTCCCATACAGAACAAACAGTACGCTTACGACGGTTACAGTCAGATGTTCGATCATTCGGACTCGAAGAGCCAGTTGTCCAGTCGGTCGCATCAGAACTCCAATCGCATGGTGCTGGACGAGAGACTTCAGAATAACTACGGGGGCCACGAGGCGAATCCGGAATCCACCGAGAGACTGTACCCGGACTCGAGTGGCATGGAAGCCTCGATGCAGCCTCAGAGTAGCCCGGAACCCTTCTTCTACCCAAGCAACGATCGCTGCCATTACACCTGCGAGGTGCTGGACACGCGGCTACCTCAAATGACGATGAACGCGGACGTCGCGCAGCCAGGTATCAATGCCTACGGAGACGTTAGCGAGCTGGATCTGCCACCCTTCGTCGACTACACCCTCGTAGGGATGCTCTGCAGCTCCACGGAGGAGGACACGTCCAATCTGTTACCTGGTTGCCCGCAGAACGCGCAGAGCTACGTTCCTCATCATTAAAACGTCCCGCCGACGACCTTTGATTTGTATTATAAATATGAAATATACGATAGTTGCACCCGGAACGCAGATATCGTGGAGTTTTGCTTGATCCTTGGCAGCGTGTTCCTCGGCGTCTCGGTTGGTTGGATCTTTCTGCCAAGGGAATACTATTGCCCGCGATGAACAGGACGCCCTCGAAGCGAGTTACCAAAACGATGATCGCGTTCGTTTTATCCAGAGCGAGAGACTGAAGCGAGGCAGCTTGAAATAAGTATTAACGACCTTTAGCGAGACGAACAACCTTTTTCTCATTTTTTTTTTTGTTAGAAAGGAACTGTTACTCGAATCAAGTGAATAAAGGATCTTTTGTTAAATGAAACCACAGACGTGTTGATTGAATCAAGTACGCACGAAGTTGTGCAGCGCAGTAAGGGGAACGGGTCGGTGGTCGAAAGTACTCGAGTCGGAGGTAGCTTGGAAAAAGGTCAGGTGATTTATTCGTAATTTATTTATTCGTAACAGATACTCTCACGATCACAATTGTATGTACGTTATGTAATATTATCATACACCTATTTGCGTTACACTTTCTTGGATTACATGCGCGATATTCGTTTTCTTTCTTTCTTTCTTTCTGTGTTGCTCATCTTTTAATTTATTTAACGGTAGCTCCACTCTTCTCGATTCATTCACTGAATCTTTCTTTCCTCGAGTGGCGAAACTCAAGGGAGACGTGAAACGAAACGGTTGCGCGATCCGCTCGCGTGATCGACGATCGAAACGTACGCCGGACGAGTTAAACTATCATTCATCTACATATACACGTTACGTTTGTTCCACTTTAATGGAATACAGCTATGTACCAAGTGTGCACGAGCATTCTCTACATGACTCTTTAAGCGTACTACTACAGGTCAGCGCAAGAAGGGATAGTCGTAGAACTAATCAGAAGGCCTCGTCGCGCCGTTCTATCACGCGTCTCACGCTCGCGGATCTCGTTCTGGCTATTTAAATTCCGGCGTTCGCGCGAATCTGCCACAACTCAGAGGTAAAGTGACACCGCTAGTGGTGTGCTTTTGATCTCCAGAAAATGGTTAATTCATCGCAAGAATGTCCGACCTCGTATCCAACGTTGTATTTGCGTATGCAAGAGTGTGGGTCTGGAGAATCGAATTCGATGAAACGGCTACGTCCTCCTCGTGATAAATCAATAAAAGCGAAAGAGAGGAAAAAGACACTCGGCACTGTCGAAAGAAGCGAACCAAAAAAAGGTATCCAACACGATACCGGATAAATAAACTCTCTATACACTTTATCTCCGTTCTCTTTCATCCTCCGCTTTTGTACGTAAATTACGATTACCTCTCCCGATATAAACCTTCCTTAGCGTATAAATTTTGGTCAGTAAAAAAAAGAGTATTCTACGTATCGAATCACGTTTTTTTTTTGTTTCCTATTACAAGTCACACGTAAAACAAACCCTATCGTTACTACGTAGTATCTTCTCGTCTTTTTTTAGTGCTTTTCGACCCTCTTCTGTTTTAGGCGTCTAGGTAAAAAATGGGGATAAACGTTCGTCACGTCAGAGAATCGCTGGAAAAATAAAAAAGCGGCTCTGCACCCTCTCCGTTCTCTTTCTTCGCGCGAGATCTCTATCCGTCCGAATTCGATTTGTTCGCTCTCTTTCCTCGCTCACTCTTTGCTTCGCTACGAATTATTTCTTCTGAGGTGTGGCTCGTGTTCTTCGCGCCCATCGTCCAACGCGGGCGCAGGGTCAAACATTCGCGGGAATCGTTCTCGTTTCATTTCGCGTGCCTGGATCTTCGCGAAGGTCTCGCGATCGGGGGACAATCGGGCACCTTTCGCCCTTAACAACGCCCCCGTCCTTACATTAAAAAATTCAACGAACTCCTTCGATTTTGAACAGAAAGAAACGATCTGTGCTCGTTCGCGACGGATTGTCCCCGATCGTTAGCGCGGCTCGTTGTCTCTCGATAAGTAACACACAACTATACGTTGCAGGCACGTTGCTTTGATATTCGAATACATAATCACTCCTTTATTCGGCCCCCGAGTTGGGGAGATTAGGAAATCGGCCGACCAATTTACGGAATTTCGATCGCGACACAGAACCAAGGGGGTGACAGACTCGAAAACAGCGTCGAGAACGCGTCCGCTGTTTCCGAGTCTACATCGGAGGAACGGACAGGCTCCTTCAACTGACCGGATCTCATCCGGCTGACAAGACCTCTCGGTGTATTCCTCAAGAGGAAACGTCACGTGTCGTCGGAACGAAGCAAAACGAAGAAACACCGAAGTGTGTCGCGGAAACGACGCGTCTATCCGTACGAATCGCCGATTTTGATTCTACTTGCAACCAACCGCATACCAACTCCCTCTCTCTCTCTTTCTCTCTCTCTCTCTCTTCCTTTCATTCTCTCTCTCTCCCCCTCTCTCTTCCTTTCATTCTCTCTCTCTCTCTCTCCCTCTCTTCCTTTCATTCTCTCTCTCTCTCTCTCTCTCTTTCTTTCTCTCGTTCTCTGTATATCTCGGCGCACAAGCTACTCGACCACGAATGCAGCGTGCACTCGAGCGTTTTTCGAAGGGAAGAAAAGGGAAACGATACGCCGCCGTTCGCTGGAAATTCCAAGGGTTACCAGAAGGAGATCGATGAAGGTTCGCCCGAGCAGAACCGAACTACAATATTTCCAGCGTCGTTCTATCAACTGTCGTTTCATTTGTTACTTAGGTGCACGCGGCGAAAGAGAATGCCGCGACTGTTCCCCGATCTTCAACTCTGAACGCGTCAACAAGATTCAAGGCGGAGGGAATTGCGACGAAATCAAAGATCTTTTCAGGGTTTGGTATAAAAACTGTAGTTTCTATAAAATGTTCTGTACAACGGGTTGTAAAGCAACCTTGCAGAGCCCCTTATACGACTTGGACAACTGCGCTTAAGTGGTTACCGCCTACTGATCCATCGTCCGCCGTTCTTCTACTCGTGTCGCGCTTGATAGATTTCAATCTGTTTCTGCACCTTCTCCATCGTCACCATCAGGGTTTGCGAAGTATATACGTTACTATTTCTTTCGATGGTGACGCATCGGTGTGCATCTACCAACAGATTCCATCAACGCTCTCGTAGACTAAATAGTCGTCCCGACAATTTGGTATTTCCGACAGAGGACAGAGCAGTAGACTTGTCTTCGACACCCTGACAGATCTCAGGGCAATTTCTCCCTCAAGAACCTCTCCAAAATGTTAGTTCTTTCGCGTCTCGTGCCTCGAATCGTCGGATGACGCGTTCAAAGATGAAGGGAAACGATCGTTGCATCGTATATCACGAGAAGGGGTCCTCGAGGTAACGCGTCGGGGCATAAGCTGCAGCGTCGAGTGACCGTCTAACGACGTTGCAGTTACATGCCCGTCGGTCGTCCCTCGAGCCAAGGTGCGAGGTGCGAATCAAAGTCTCGATAGTCGATTGCCGAAGGTGTACCCCTAACGCGGACAGAGCCTCCCCTGTCGTCCTACGGCGAGTCTGCCACCGGAAGTGTGAGGGAAAGTGTGCGGACAGTGCATTCTACGCGTGCCTTCGAACGTCTCTTCGGGGCCCTTGAAACCGTGAAGAAAATTGGACTAATAGGAACCGTGGGTCGCGTGTGTGTGTGTGTAATCGTGCACGGGGAAAGAACACCCCATAGCCTTGCAGAAATATTCGACTCGATCTCCAATACAGGGATCACGGAATCGTTAGTACTACTTGTGGGACAGTTGAAGGGTGAATGACCGCTAAACGAGTCAACCTATCGAAGCGTTTCTCTATACTCTATTGTCTATTCTATCACCGACGAGCTAAAGCGTTTACCTATAACCATCCTTCAGAGGACACTGCAGCGTGCTAGTGCTCTATTTCAATTGAACCGCGAAGAAAGTATCTCGTGAAGGAATTAGGAAAACCAGAGGCCGATGAGGCGATCCGCTCCCCGTGCACGACGTCTGCGAATTGATACAGCAATGCGGTACTTGGACCGTCGAGGTTCGATGGCTCGACGGTCCAAGGTTTCGGACAGAAAGTGTACCTACGAAAAGGGTGGCGAAACTGCCCCTAGAATTCGTGCTAAATCCGCGCATGCGTGCTTGTACGCGGGTGCGTTGTTTCGTTCTGTAGAAGAAAGAGGAATCGTTGAAAACGAGCTATATTCGCGCTATGTCAGAAGCAGGTGCGTCGTTCTTCTCGACAAGCTCCAGCTACAACCTACGAAACGATTTTCTTGCCTCGTATTTATCTTACTTATCGGCATCGTTTCGACGTGGCCGCCACTGAGCGCCGGCGGCGCACGCTCTAACTCGAAATCGAGGGCCGACGGGCGACGCGATGTCCGATCGGTGGGACTCGCGGTCCGCTCGACGATCCGGGGCCGCGCCCCGGGTATATTCTATGCTTCGATGATATTTAGAGGGAAAGAGGCGCGTCGAGCGGGCACAAGAGGATTCGCTCGAGCGGGCGGCGAGCCGTCGCACGTCAGGCCCGGGTATTAAGATTAACTAACGACTAAGTAGAAGTGAAAACGTCGAGCCTAACGATCACAGCTATTGTACGATACTATGAGTGCTTAACTGTCGCGTGAGAAACGATAATAATGGTAGGTAAAAATGGTACAGGATCGGTAATGAAAAAAGGGTCTTGCGAGCGATCTATCGCAAGGAAGCTATATCGGTTTCCCGCAGTGCGCTCCTGCTTCTCTCGATATCGTTATTCGAGTGTTCTCGAACGTCTGGTACACTGAACGATAGAAAAAAATATACGTACTTATGTGTGTGTGTGTGTGTGTGTGTGTGTGTGTGTGTGTGTGTGTGTGTGTGTGTGTGTGTGTGTGTGCATATATATAATATATGTATATATATATATGGGCGCGCGCGTGTGTATATGTATGCATATACATTAGAAAATTGATCCTACGAAGAGTTTGCCTCGCACCGGTTCATCGACGGGGCCTGAAACACCTAATCTTTCGTCGTTACGCTTGAAAGTAAAGCTCTGCGAGTGCCTCGTAGTTCCCCCTCCGTTTCTTCGGCATCGTGGAGCAAATTTCACGATTGACTATCGTCAAGAGCCGCTGGGGGTTGTAGTAAGTGGGCGACCGTGGTCGACTGCGAGGCACTCGATACGAAAACGTCGGGGAAAAATGGTCGACGAAGAGAAGGCGGCATAACACGCTATGCCCCTCCGCTCCTTTCTAAATAAAAAGAGACTCTCTAACGTGTTAAAGGTGCGTCTCGTAGATTGCACAACTCTGGTTACGAGACACTTCGTCGTTTTACAAAATCTTAGCCCCACCATAGGGCCTATTTATACATATGTATGATAATCTTTTCGTACGCGAATATTGCACGCTTGTTGCAACGGTATACCCGCGTTATACATTATATATCACATATATAACATATGTATAGTCAGCATATACAAAGCATCCATATTTCTTTATACCTTCGTCTTCCTTTTTTTTTTGTTTGTTTGTTTGTAAAACTTATTCTACTACGATTTTTTATATCTTCTTCGTTTTGTTTTCACACGGTGCAAAGATACTAATATTAATAATAATAGTAATAATATTGATAATAATTAATAGTTTCGAATCACGGAACGAGGAAGTTCTGCTTCGGTGTCCAAAAATTAAATTGAAAAGAAAAACAACTCTTCCACCCACTTCCTCTACCTCTCTGATATCTCTCTAGACATCTCTCCCTCGCAGCCTTGCTATCAAATTACAAGAAGAAAATCCGTCTACAACGTTTTAGTAATAATGTTATATGTATATCCACGGTTGCTCGCTCTTTCACCCGAACTCTTTTTCTCCCTCTCTTTCTCTATCGCGCGTGCGCGCGCGCAACAATTTCTCATTCTCTCGCTCTCGTGTGAAAAGATGAAAGGAAAAAGGAATACAAACGTCGTTACACGTCACAGCTAACCACAGCATTCGGCAATTATGTTCCGCTCGTTTAAAAAATTATTTATATCACAATGAAACGCCGGCGCATCCTTTCGTCTAGAATGGTTTCGCGTCACCCGGGACACGGTTGTCATACCTGCGTCTTTCCTATCATTCCGTTACCTTCGTGCACACACCACTCTGCAGCGGTCAGACGACGTGAAGGATGCGTCCACAGGCTCTGGCAGGTTTTGGCCTTGATCCGAGGGTTTTCGGGATGGTCTCGAGCACACGTCGTGAGATGCGGATCCGCGCCAGGAATAAACTGCGCGTGCAAGGCCAGAAGAGTTTATCCCAGCGACGCGAACCCGAGGGGGGTCGCGGGGCTGGCTCCTAACCAGGACGAGAATCGAGCGATTCCTCGCCAGTTGGAACGCGGGATTACTGCTGCTGGGCAGGGGGCGACAGTGCCGCGCTATCGGCCACTGATTTCACGCGCACCCGATAGAACTTGGTGCCACGCGGCACGCGGTACCGATTCTCCGACTGAAAGCACGAGAATTTTGTTAACACACCGTATTATACATTGGCCCAGTGGTTGGACCAAATTCAGGGAGCCCGTGAGAGTCGAGAACCTGCGTTCGTACACCAGGTTGGAGGATTCTCAGGGACCTCGATAGATCTAGAGCGGCAAGTAGACAGAATGGAAACGCGAAGCTCACCTTTCGGGCATGACAGAACTCCTTGTCGACAACCTCGGCGATGATCGGAATGCTCTTGGGTGTCCCGTCGGGATTCAGGCTCAGGTCGAAGGCGGAGATGCAGTCGGAACTAAGGAAATAGAGGGTCGCGGACTCCTGATAGATCGTGTAGTTGCCGTGTGCCGGGTCCCAGAACACGAGCACGATGTCCCCTCGGCCGCAGTTGTTCACGGTGATTCGGCCCTGCTGCACCAACTTGGCCGCGACCTTCTTCATCTTCTTTTCTATGTTCGAGACCGAGTAGGAGCACATCATGCAGCTGCACCGGCGGTTCGCCGTGGGAATGGTGGCCACCGCTCGACTCGATCCTGACTCGGCGACCACGGCAACAGAGGCGTTCATTTCCTTCTCGTGGCTGTCCGCGGAAGACGAGCACTCGGGGACAGCGAAGTTCCTCCCGGACCTGTTGCTCACCAGCTCGATCTCCAGACGGACTTTGTCCGCTTCCAGAGCCTCGATCTTCGCCTCGGCCGACTCCTTGCTCTCTCGAAGTAACTGCAACTCCGCGTTCAGCCGTTTGTTCTCGTTCTCGAGGATCTCCAGCCTCCTGGACAAGCAGCTCGTATCGTTATTCGCTTCTAGCCGCACTTTCTTCGACTCGGACACCTCGACCTCGTCCTTTTCGGGCTCCAGACTCTTCAACACCTCCTCCAGGCTGCTCTGACTCATTTCGAGCCGCTCGTCACTGTCCTCCTTGCACAGCTCAGCCTCTGCAAGGATACTCTTGGAGTTCTCGGACTTTGTCATCCGCCTGATGGTGTTCTTGTATCGTTTCCAGTCCTCGTTCAGCACGCGCGCCTTCATCTTCTCGGCCGCTTGCGTGGCTAGTCTAAGCTCGTGATTCAGCTTAACCAGGCAATCCGCCCTCTCATTGTCGACGACCGTATGACTCCCCGTGGTCTTCTCCAGCTTCATGTCCTCCTTCGTCTGGGCCAGTATGGCTGGTTCGATAACATCTGGCCTCTGAAAGACGGAAGAGCTCGTGGTCATTGATACATGGATGGAGAGTGGACGGGAAACAGGCAAGTGGCGTATACGTACTTCGATCTTCTCGAGGCTGGAATCACTGGAACTTCTCTCTAGGGCGGTCGAGGCGTTCAGATTGAATTGACTCCTGATGGTGTGCATCTTGATTACGTACTTCATCAACATTTGCTGATCGATGCGAGCCGTGCTCAGGCTCTCCTCGAATTCCTCGATCAGTTTCTGGTACTGCGTGAGGGAGGTGGTCAGAGACGCGATCGCCATGACTCGTTCCTCGTTCGCCTTCTTCACAGCGGCTTCCTTCTCGACCCGAGCTTGTTCCAGCGCCTCCTCTAGCTGCCGATGCAAAATGGTCTGCAGATTTCCCATTTTGGTTTCCTCCGACTCCAACTTCTGACGCATAGTTGTCATCAGACGATCGTGCTCGGCCAGATCGGTCTCCTTCTCCAAAAGGTTGCTTTTCAGCGCGCAGATCTCCTCCTCCCGGCTCTGTATCAGCTTCTTCAATTCGGCCATCTCGAGCTCGTGGTGGACCATCAGCTTCTGCTCGCGTTCCCAAAGACGATAGTCGCACTTGCGCGAGTAGAGGGACAGGGTCTCGCGGACGCGCCCGATCATCTCGGACAGACCGCTCTTGTCGTCCCTGGCCCGGTCCCTTAGCATCTCCAATTCCTGCCGGACCGAGCTCACCGTCTCGCACATGACAGACTTCATTGTCTTCAGCATGGAGCGCAGCCTCTCCAGCTCCTCGCGCGTGTTGCCAAGATTCTCCTGAAACGGCGATCGCCAGAGACATACCGGTAAGTGCCAGCGAACAGAACCCTCCTGATCTACCAGTACTATTTATAGCTAATGACCACTTGCTTTGGGTGTGACGGTGGTATCGGTTAGTTTAGTAGGAGCGAGGAGCAAATCTGATGAAAAAGAAAGCCCAAAATGTGTCCAGTGTTAGAGTGATAAGAGTCGCGCGATTGGATGAGCAGTGAGCAGTCAGCCCAGTTAAAAAGGATCGCGTACAAAACAGCTCTGTTAAATTCCTTCGGACGAACTCGCGATTGAATGTGTCGCGGGGAATGTACGTTTTCGGGGCAGGGGGAATCGGGTGAACGAGTGCGACGGCAGCTACCCTGGAAAAAAAATTAAAACACACGCACTCACACACGACAGTGTCGCGAGAACGAAAGGCACAGGCTACGATTACACAGAGACACGCAAGCACTATTTCAAACAGGGAGCCAGGAGAACACAGAACGGGAAGGGGTGCGGATCAGACAACTCCAAACGGCAGGCAAGAGCGATACATACCAACATCTCGGGATTTACTTGCATTAAGTCAGCGCTAATAGCTTGGATAGCGAATGCAAAGACAATGACAACGAAAGTAGTACCTAGAAACCACAGAAAGGGATGGCGTAAGTGGGCATCGATAGCGGCAAGCGACAACGGGTGTCGACCGACGATGGTCCCGAGGTTCCTACGAGGATCACAGGGACATGGCGGAACGATGCACGGGGAGCCAATGAACTAGGACACAGTATGATTCGACAGAGAGAGAGAGCGTTCTACTTCGAAAACGTAAGCATACAGTGTGTACCTTTGGGACAGAGGTGGGGGAATTATTCGAATAACGATCGAACGAAGATTTATTCTTGCCGCGATTCTTGTACTCCTTCGGAGAACTTATTTCTAGAGGAATCGGACGGTACCATTTTTATCCTGTAAATGAGGTGGGAACACAGACTTTTCCAAGTGTTACCAACCCGCGATCGAAATTTAAACTGTACTCTCACTGGTCCCAAATCCCCCCCCCCCCCCCCATCATGGTCCCGCGAATAAATCCTCGAGTGTTACTCGTTGTTCGAAACGAAGCCCAGGCAACCGTACACGAAGGGGACGAGGCGAGCGGTAATGGAACGTTTACGGCTACGGCTACGAGGTCAGTTAGCGAGCTGTAAGTCGTCCAGTACCTGGAGAAGGGAAACGATAGCCTGATGCTGGCCGTCGATCGGATGCTCGCTGAGACTGCTCGGCAGAGACTCGTCCATGTAAAACTCTGTACCCATGAAGTCGATAGCACCAACTCCGACGGAGGGGCTGCTGCCACCGCTGCCGGACGACTGGTGTCGCTGATGCTGCTGGCCGTCGCACATCACGGACCGTGTCAGGGAAGCGGGATTCGGGCTTAGGGAATTGGGCTCGTCGGCCGTCGCCGCGGGCGACTGGTCGCGGCTTTTTGGAAGACAGTTCGCGGCGCGGTGAAGCAAACAGCTGGACTCGACGTTCTCGGCGCACTCGGTCAGAGGGCTCAGCTGAGTCGGACGCTCGCTGACGGACAGACTTGGGAAATGGATGGATCCGGGCTCGCTCGAGGAGGACGACCGGTTCGTCAGGTCCGCGGCTTTCGAGTTCAGCGGGGATACGTTAGTCGAGGTGGAGGAAGCAGGGGACACGCTTCGCGAGGCACCAACCTCCAATTGCTTCTGACGCATCTGTTTCGGGCCGTCGAACGGCTCTGGCTTTGAGTCCGCGGCGCTCTGGCCGATCTTCTCGAACTCCTCCGTGTCCGTCTCCGACTCGAAGCCACCCCTGAAGTCATCGTAACGCGCGATTACTCTAAATCCGATGCAAAGTTCGGGGCAAGGCGGGAGAAAGAGTTGGGCAGATTGTGTTCAGATTGAAAAGTGAACTGGGGACAGTCTACGTTGCTCGTAAAAGGTAGCATCGAAGATTCAGATTATTTGAATGATCTTGGTAAAACAATGTCCCTACATTGATCGAGAATCATTAGGTACCTGTCAGTCAACATTGGAGCCCTCGTCCGTTCCTCACCCTTGGCAGCATCGTCGACGCGCATGGAAGTGCTGTTCTTCTCCTTGTTTCCGTCGGTGCTGGCCTCGATAAGGCTCTTGGACAGGAAGAACTGCGTGATGCTGTTCAAATCGGGCGAGGAGACGGTGACCGCCAGGTCAGGAAGCTGGGACCTGAGGGACTCCATGTCGTCCGCTGTCAACTGTAATACAATCGAGCGTATAATTAAAAACGACTGACGGTTAGTGAATTTTCACATGCTGATATTGCAACTTATCAACTTCACTCTACACGCCACCGAACTCACCTTCCCCTGCGAACAAGTTAAATAATGAATCGTAACTACCTTTGGCAATCCATTGTCGAAGAGAGAGGGTGCTTGGGTGGCAAATGGCGGCGGCGTGTCCTCGAGGCCCGGGAACAGGGTGTTCAAGAAGTGCCCATCGAACTTGCTCTGGAACTCCCTTCGACGAGCCAGCTCCTCGCTGTGGATGGTGAGCAGTTGGCAAGCGAGGTTGCTGGCCCAGACGAGGAAAGCCTGCGAGAAGGTGCGTCGCCGGACAACCTCGGCCACCGCGTTCATGTACATCTGCGGAGCAAGGTGGATCTGCTGAAGCACCTCGAGGTGTCTCCTAAGACGCTTCAGGCTCTCGTGGTACATCATCAGCTTGCCATCCACCTCCATCATCTTGTTCTCCACGTACATTATCCACTTCAACCGATGGTAGATGTTCACCGAGAGCTCCTCCTTCGCCTTGGTGCACCGGCGACGTATGTCGCGCAGCTGATTGTGATTCTCAAGCATCACCAGCAGCTGACGTCTGTGCGACATGCAGAGATCGGGCAGCACGCTGGCGTCGCCCAAGTTGTTCGCTCGGCTCTGATTCTGAAGGAAACCCTGGGCCAGCTCCTCCTGCTCGTGGACGAGCTTCTTGGTCTGCTGCATCAGCTGCTCCAGCGCGAACAGCCTCTCCCCGAGGCCCTTGATCTCCTTCATGTCCTGCTTGTTCGCGCTGTCTATCGCCGCGTTCATTTCAGCCTTCAGGGCCTCCATCATCCTTTCGTCGAACTGCTCCAGGCCACGCGAACACTGCTCCGCCACCTGCTCCAGGCTGCTTTGATTGTCTTTCGCCGAGATCCATCGAAGTAAGCTCAGAACCTCGTCCCTGCCCTCCGAGTCCTTCTCGGACTCACTCGGCAGGTCGTCGGGGCTCAGCAGACCCTCGGCTTGAGCTCGTAACGCCGGCAGGATCGGGATCTTCGATAGCGTGCCCAGGTCAGCGTTGAAACTACGGCAAACGGCGTCTCAAATCACGAACAGTTCATTCGTGGACTCGCAGAAGACTTGGGCGGATAATTCGAGGATTAGAAGCAGCTTGATTTCTAAGCTGCTACGCGTTGTTACACACAATTCGCCGCGGTTTCAAGGCACTATTAGCATAACCGTAGGCAGTTGCTTGGCAGTTGCGTCACTCGCGTCTTATTTGACGTCGCATGACGTTATGGATTACCTGGACGGCTCTTTGGACAGTAACAATGTGCAGAATCCGTAATTACCGGTCATTGAAAAGATACCGCGTAAGTGCGGCGTTCACCGCACCTTTAATTCAAATGCTAAGTATACCGCGAACTCGGACATCGGGCCTCGCACGATCATTATGCAAATCGCGTTAATATCGTTATCTATAATCGAGCGTAGCAGCTCATCTTGAGCTATCGTTAATTAGGATTGATTCGAAAACGCTGCCTTTAACTTCCCATCCATCTGCCTTTAACTTTCCACCATGCCCAGGTGGCAAGCTTTTACCACTCGAACGACTTCTAATTATATCTATTAACCACTCTGCACCGATTAGAGGAAGCCATAAGCTTTACGGATCACGACGAAAAAGATGCACGGTTACGGAACCGCTCTCGAATGCTCACTTTTGAAGTAGCTCCATGTGCTGCTGCCTCTCGGACAGGTAGACAGCGAAGGTCTGTTGGAGAAGATCGGCCCGGGACTGGAACATCTGGGTGATGTCCTCCAGGTTCGCCACCACGGCGGCCCAGCCCTGTTGCTGAAGGTGTTGATCGTGCACCAGCCTCTCGCAGATCCTGCTCTGTTCCCGCGCCAATCCGTGACTGTGCTGGGCCAATTGGGCGCGGGCAACGAGCGTCTGATAAGTGGCTGGCATCGCCAACGAGGCATCGATTTGACTCTGCAGATCGACATCTGTCAAACAAACGAGCAACAATCACACCGAGACTTTTACGATAGGATTACATCAGCGAATCATTCGGTCTTCTGACCGACAACTTTACACCCCCCCCCCCCTCCCACCTCCACGAAATATCTGCACCTCCATCCAGTTACTCTTCAAAATTAACAAAGTTACCCCGATCACCCGTTCGCAACCGATTACCAAGCTTGCCCGTCGAGCTTCCATCGGATTCAGCAAGGACGCTCCGACTGTTCCGGAGGAGGGTCACGCGTCGCTTCACGGGGCGAGGATGAAAGCTGAACTTCGAGGGCGGACCCCGGTGAGGTGTCGCGAAACCAGACCCCTGGCTAATGGATCGATAGGCGACGGGACAAACAAGGTGAAAGCCGAGAGAAACGGGGGGGTTGGACGCGTCCCGATCGAACGGTGTCGCGGTGCCCCGAACCGCTAAGTGGCAGGTGTATAATTGATCGACGGCGAGCTTCGCCAACGTAATCTTGGCACGCGATGAGAACTCAAGGTCGCGGGCACGGCTCGCGCCGTTTCTGTGCCCTTACGTCAGAGCCTGGATATCCGCGGATCCACGAGCTGAATTGCGCCGTCCAGGCTTCCTGGTCGCGACAATTGCCCGCGGCCAGACGAGACGCGGCTCGAGATCGAGGGAAACGACGGGAGGCAGAGTATCGTGTGTTCTACTCGTAAAAACATCCTCGCGATCAGCCGCGTCTCGTAACGTTATCTCGCTTCGTATTCTGCGCAGCGTATCCACCGGAGCAGATCGTTTAAGACGACTTCGCGCGAGAGTTGACCAGCGCGCTCCAAAACTGGAGATGTTCCTTGTTTTCGCGCCGAATGGTCGCCGCTTCTTCTAGCTACCCTCCGAGGAATAATGCCAAGGTTTGGCTCGCGAGCACAGCTTTCTGATGAAAATTTCATAACACTGTCGAGGCTGCGGAAGACGGGAAGACGATTCGCGGAGGAGCAGGGCAGAAGCGTTTTATTTTCCTCAGCCTGTTAATCGATTTTTAATCGGCAAGGCTACGTGACGAGGGACGCTCGAATCTACTTGAGGAAATCCGAGACTAATGGAGAACTTGCCTGAATGGAAGCTAACGAAAGAATGTTCGACGGAGAATACCGTCGTATTGCCAGACGCGCGGCTTTCTCTGTGTTTACATTGACTGTATGCGGCTCGCGACAGTGGTAACCATTTTCGGATATCTCGAGGAAAATCCTTCGCTTGCCAAATGAAGAGGAAACGAAACGGGGGCAACGGAGATAGCGGAGCGGGAGGGAAGAGCAAATGAAGGCTGAAGTATATGTTGCACAAGTGTTGGACAATGTATCGATTTTATACGCCACTAGACTGAACGAGGTTTTCTTTTTCTCGCGCGCAAACCGCCCACTTCGGTGTCCGTAGGCATCGGGGAAGGACGAGAGAAAATCCATTAAGGTGCAAAACGAGCCGGAGCAGCAACGGGCGAAAAGCTTAGCGTCGTCGAAACGGGGACAGAAAGACTCGGCAAGACTGCGCGCGACATTGCGCTTGCTTTCGTCGCGACGACGAATTTGCATTGTTACGACGCAACGTAAAATCGATGGATTATTAATCGACCTGCAACCGAGTCATTTCCATTCGCGACAATAGAGGCGCGTAACAGGAACGACGGAGAAGAATAGCGAAGGAGCCAGATAGAGGAAGTAAAAACCTGTCGCTGATTTATTCGCGACGAATAGTTAACGCGGCTGCACTCGATATTACTATGCCTGTTCCGTTCGCCCGTACATTATGCATATTCCCTAGGCGACGAGCGGTGGTGAATAGCCGCGCGGTGGGCCTCGAACCCTCGATAGCGACCGAGTGACCCCGTACATTTGCAAATCCATAACGGAGAACGGGTTCCAACGATTGGCCGTCGACGGAACGTCGCAGAATGCTGTTTCAGAAAAAAAAAACTGCCAGGCGTACCTGTACGTGAGATCATTCAAGCTGTGACGCAAAAAGAAAAACGGTGAAACTGGTAGTCACCGCCGGATAGCTATCGCGAAATCATGCGTTGTATCGTTACGAAGAAGCTTCCTCTACTTACGAGAACGTTAGAGGAAAATTGATTCTCGATCTTTTGCTTCTTGGGACTTGAATCGAGGCTTTCTTTGGTGCTTATTTCTTGAATCGAAGTCTGACTTGTTGGGACTGCGAGGGGGAACGGTGGCTTCTATTTGAGAACGGTGAAGGAGATATCGAGTATTTGCTGATAACGATAATGTAGAGGCACAGGTAGATGGCTGATGAAAATCCGCTTGTAATTCGTCCACCACATAGGTACGCATATAGCAACGGTGACCCCGTTCGATCGTGTAATTGCATAAGCTTCCGGCGCAGGGTGAACCTGGTAAACAGGGGCCAAGAATTTCGCGGCACGACACTGAATTCCCAGAATATCTTAACTTGGACTAATGCTCCCCTTTTCCAATTATACATTCTACGCACCACAAACACACGCCCACGCGTTTCAAATTGAGGGAGGGCTCTTTGCAAAATCTTCCACACGCACAGTTTCTTTGGTACCACAAATGAATATTTAGAGAAAAAATTGTGTGCGAAGCAAATTCGCCTGTAAGATACTCTATCATCTACTTGGTTCGATGCCTATTTAAAAAAAAGTAACAAAATGAGCATTTACCTACCCCTAGTTTAACAACAAACTAGGTTACTCGGAAAATGAACTAGCACCTTCGGTCAAAAAAGAAATCATCAATACTATATACCTCGTTTGAAACGCCTGCTGGGAATAGATTATTTTCGCTAAAGATCTGAGACTTGTTAGGTTAAACAATAGCACAGGCGATCACGGATGAATTATTAATCGAACAAGATTTCACTCAGCCTAGTACTCTTTGCCTAGTCGCTTATCTAACGAACAGTCAAACATCACACTATGTAGCAAGTCAGGCGAAAAATGCGTCAATGTAACGACACGTGCCGCGCGTGCACTGTGCATCACTTGACGCGCGATTTTTCCACTCCTCTAATATCCTTCTTACTTACAAGCCGCGTTAATCAACCGACAATTGCGTAAGTTCCTCGCGATAACCGTTGCGATTACTGTGCACGAGTAATTACGTGGCTATCGCGGTTGTTTCGTTTTGTATCTATCCCACTCGTTGATTCGCCTCTCGCGTGTGCGCGACTCTGTTTAATTTCAGCAACGAAGAAACCTGCGAATCGTTGTTTCGACCGAATCGAAAGCCACGAGGCTGCGCACACGGTAAACACGGCAGCCGGGTAGATCAGAGTCGGATTTCTATGTGCAGGAATGAAAAATGCATTGGCTTTCGTTCTTATGAAAGTCAAGCGACTTTCGATGGAGATATGAAGCGCGTATGCAAAAGGAGGAGCACGGGAAGATCGATTATTCCGTAAGAATCCACGAACAGTGGTACGTTAGATGTACACAAGGACTTCCGAAGATTCGTCGCCAATTGGAGAATATCGGACTGCCACTTCGCTGCTGCTATTTAAACAGCTGCTGACTTGGAGGCAGGAGTCCGTTCTTTTCCACGCTACTCTTGTTTTCCGCGAATAATAGCGAGCCAGCCACGCATTAAGCAGCACAAGTCACGCATTTTCTCCGTCAGCTAGTGAAAGTCCCGACGTTGGCGAGTTTTACCAATAAAACGACCATGCGTTTTCGCAATTAGAACGAATTCCTAGCTGCTATCCAGCGTCCACGCAAACACCGTGCGATCTCGTTCTCTCAAAACAAGCTGCAAAACATTCCCCTCCTCGCGTACACCTATCTGTTTCTCGCTTCGCGTATCAGCGTCCCCGAACTGGGGGACACCGAGGACGCAGAAGATTCGATATAAACGCACGTGACTCGATCAATCGGGAGGAGAAATGAATAAAATTGTAGAGGTCGAGGGTGGAATGTAAGAAAATACGATTCCAGTGAATTTGAACTCCGAGGAAATTCTATTACCCAGCCCGCATTCCTGTCATTCAAGAGCTACAGATCTTCCAGCTATCCGTAGTCCCAAGAATCACAAAGTGGGAGGCAAACTGCTTGGACAAAGGAGAGACCCAAGAGTACATACAGTTCCAGAGTGAAAACACAGCATTTTTCCATCGGCCGCGCAGCTGTTGGACACTCGCAGCTTTCTTTCGCGACAAGCTAGGGGCGCTGGCCTGAGCACTTGGCACCCCAGCGTGAAACGCAAAACCAATAATACGCAAGGTTTCCGCGGGGTTGCCTGCGTGCACTAAAATACTTAAAACTCGAGCTCTCTGCGAAGAAGAAGTGTACGAGACGCGGGAAACCCCAGGGGCGATCTGTAATGTACGAAGAACCGAGAGTGGAGAAGACAGCGAACGAAAATACACGAAGGCTCGCTGGTGGCCCAACCCTTGTGCATCGGGCATATTCCCCTGGAAACTATCATCCCTGCATCGCAAGAAAAATGCCGGCATCGAGAAGTCAGAGATCCGAAAAGGAAGCCCTCGCGTTACTAGAATAAACCCTCAAGGCTGGGATCTGGTCCAAGCATCTGATATATCGCCTCTATACATCACGCTCTACTACCTACTATGTATCCGCGGAATCTACGATCTGCTGTCAATAAATGATCATAATTTACTGTGCAGCCGCCTCTGTGGTGCACTGGGTACATACGATCCATCCACGATCCACGAGCATGATCCCAGATGGGCTCCAATATCTGCCTTCTTCGCGGTACTTTCTGCGCCGTTGCCATTCAGTTACAAAACGACGCACAAGGATAAAAACGTACGCTTTAGTTATTTACAACTAGTGAAAATGCGATACACCTACGGGTGAAATTTTCCTTAAAGAGCGGCAACAACATCCATTTCGCACGCACACACAGGCAGGCGGATATTATCTCGCGTATATTGTATTATAAAGTGGGATGGAAGAGAAGCGTGTCGACCGCGATAAATTCGCGTGCTGTTAATTGGACCAATAAACGCAGCTCTTCCTCGTCGAATCTTGACCTAATCGAAGATAACCCCTGAGCACTTGGTCATTGCCAATTTCCGCTCCGCGTTATTTTCCCTTTTTATGCATCCCGTATTTCGAGTCCGCTGAACTAGAGCTCGAAGATAGCCGAACATGGAACGGCGACGAAGAACGAGCGAAAACATATTTTTCTGCTGGTTTAATCTAAAAGGTGGCGGACTCGGTTTGCATCGGGCACGGTGGGGGTGGAAGCTGGAGGGACGAGGCGCGATAATCGGCACCTAGAAGATTTCTCCGTAACAATGAGTATCGATGTGTGGGGGAAAGCGACGGGAAATGGTATCGGCGGGTCTAAATAAAACCCGGCCGATTGGTTATCGACAGCTAAATAAAGAATATCGGTCCGGCACGATGCCGAGTGCCAACGTGGACGCTTTATTACGTGCTCTTCGTTGGCTTCCGTGGTTCTTCCACACCTGCACGCTCGATGGCCACTGATTCGCGTTGATTTTCGGGTCACCAGGTGCTCGTTGATTCCCTCCGACAGTTGCTTCATTGCTGCACTCGATCTTTAATTGGCCTCGTCGTTTCCTCGCAATTAGCCGGGAAGAAGCGTGACTTTCTATCTCTGGTCGACGCTTAAAGGAAACGTTCTTCTTTTTCGAGGTAAGCGTAGGAGATTCGGAAGGGCAGGTGGGCGGTCGAAATAGTAATTCCGGGTAGGCCAGAGTTTCTATGCCGAGGAAATGTGGGGAATACCCGAGCAATTAGTTAAGAAAGGCAGAGACGAGACGGTCAATGGCGCAAGACAGCCCCTCGGTCATTCGAGCAGAAGATTTATGGCGCTGAGTCTGTTCCGCTAACATACGTGCTCCCTAAATAAACGAACGCTGACCAGGGGACACTTCGAGAGCTGCTGCAGAAGTCAGCTCGAATGCAATAGACACTTAATAAGAGGAGATTAACCAAGGTCGAAGGTGTCTAGAAATCTTCCTTGAAAAGTGACATTAAGATACCTTTCGAATCGATTGGTACCTGTACCCTGAAAATCAGGTGGACACGTCGTGATATGGATATGTATCTTGATGAGAAATCCTAGAAAACTCGTATCCCAACAGGAAGACTTTAAGTGCGATAGCTGATGCAGATTCAAGCGATGGGTAAACGATACCATTCAAGGTCAAACTCATTAAGGAATTCTCTCAACCGACGAACTCGAAAGCTGCGATATCCAAGCGAGACAGACCCGCGACGACTGCGACCGAGCTGTCGCATTCTGGCGCGAATCAATTTCCGAAAGCTGACGGGCCCAGGCACCATGGTGTTTCTAATTTCGCTGGTGATCGGGTCGATCTCCCGGGTCGAAGTCGAGCTAACGACCGCGGTGAAACGCTCTCTCGGAATTAATATTCTTCGCAGCGGCGGGCGCACCTCCTCCCATCGTTCGCGCTTTTTATCGAGCGTATCAGCGCCGTGAAAGTCCACCTTTAAAGTGGATCAGAGAGTAGCAGGGGTCGTGGAAAATTCAGCCGTTCCGCGTGTTAGCTACGTGTCTTACGGCGCATCCACTCTGCGCCGATCTCGCTCGCGATCATTCAGCACTGTGGCAGAATTCTTAGCTGGGAAAGGTTTCCGCGAACGGAGATGAGAGAACCCGGCGTTTGTACGCCAGCAATCGTCGATTTCGCGACTCCTCCGAATCCCCAGTTCCACTTAATCGCTTGAAACGGTTAAGTAACGAACCGTACCGCCACCAAGGAGCGTTCTCACACACCACTCCACTTTCCTTTCTGTTTTCCCAACGTCCTGGCGGGCGTTACATAAAAGGACTTAACGGGGCCGATGGATTCGATACACCGTATCGATTCCACATTGACGGGCTGTCGAGACGACGGACGGCGAGTGGGAATCACGGGGCGAAATGGACGGATTGCGTGAGTTTTCATATTGCGCGCCAGCCAACGTTTTCACCGCGATCTCCATGCAATCGCGGTCTTTTATTAAACACGCCAGAAGCCGCCGAGTTGAATGAATGGCATATCGCGGCGATTTCGTATGAAAAACCCTGGGTTCCACCTTTAAATTCAAGGTCAAGATTAATTCCACTGCGGGCCGTTTTAACGAGCCTCCGCCTATCCATATATTCATTAGCGAAAGCCATAACTATTAACTTTTTATATCTCACACGAGTGCGTGCTACAATAGCCACTCAATTTCCAAGAAAAGATAAAAAGGACCGTCAGGAAAGCCGTGCCTAATTTCGCGGTTTTCCACGCGGGACAATAAAAAGAAACAGGGTCAGTGAGCATTTCCCAGCGAATTCCCTCTGTCATTAGAGGGAAGAGAGGAGCTTTCAAGAGGGCCTGGTACTAATTTGCTGGCATTCGCGAGTAAACCCTACGAGCAAACGGTACCAATTTTTCCGCGTCCCTGAAACAAAACGACGACGAATAAAAGGAGCGCCGTCTGCGTCGTCGACGTCGCTTCGGGCATTGCGGAACTCTTTACCGCTCGCGGAATCCCGAAGGGTCGCGAGTAACGCGCGAAACACAAAGCCGCGGACGTGATTCGACCTCGTTCACACGGCAGCCGTGCATAATGCGCGAAATAATTGCACGGTGGGAGTTGATACATGGAAAATCGCGCCGCGAGGTTCGCCGCTGAATAAAGAAGCCGCGCACCGTCTGCGAACAATATTGTCGGCGTGTGCTCGCACTTACATCACCTTCACCAACGCGATTACCATTTCACGTGCACGCGTGGACGGAAATGCACGATCGTTTCAGTGCGCCTCGTAACTGGTCGGCCAGATTTTCCAACACTTTTCGCGGGAAACTATCGAGCCAAGAAAGAGGACAGATGGGTTTCCACCTCCGTCCATTCCAAGGATTCCTCCCGGCCCAGTTTCATGGATCTCTCATCGATGTCTAATTGATTAATAACCACTCATCGATCGCGCGCAACAGAATCGACTATGTTCTTGATGCGCGTAGACTTGGCGTCAGGTATCTGACCATCTGGATCGTAGGAAGCTTAATGAATACAGTCGGACTCTAATTTTGATTAATGTAACGCCGCGTCGATTACGCTTCATTATCCCGGCAGCTTTCTAATCGCCGACTGCTCTTTCCTTTCATTTTTTTCTACGTTTTCACGGCTCGTGGTCGCTGAACCAAGAGGGAGAAAAGACGAGGCTTGGAACGATCACCTTAATCGCAGGCGAGAACAATTTTCTCCGGTGCGTACAGGCGCGCAAAAAGACAGGCGTGATTTAGCCACGCGAAGGGAGGAGAGTCTTTCAAAGCGTTGCAGCACCAGCCACTGGCCATTGCACGTGCGCATAGGTGTGCAGACGTTGGACGTTACCAAGAAAATCGCATGACCGCGTTGCCGCGGTCTGTTGCAATGCTTGGAAAATAAAAGCCACCGCCGCAGGGAGGGAACGGAATAATATAGACAGACGTGTGCATGTACCGTTCCAACGCATCAAAGCTTCGCGTAATGGCGATAAATAACGAACGAGCTGCTTATTCAATGCACAAGCGATCAATTTTTCCTACACTCCTCCTCCATGGTCGAAAGCAATTACTCAGAGTAGCTCTTGGACGGCTGAAAGGTGGATTGAGAATTCGAGAGCCTCGATTGAAAGTCTGAAGCCAAAGCCCAGAGAATCGTTCGTCACAGAAGGCTTCGAAATTAAATGAAAATCAGGGACACTCGAAGCTTTTATTAGAACCGAGAGTCGGAGCTCCGAGGAAATTCAAAATGGGATTGAAACGCGAAGCTAGAATGAGAGTTTACAATGCGGCGTTATGTATAACGATTTCGTAACGATCAACTGTTCCAAGAACGGCTCTTTCGTCACCGAAATATCAGCAGCCAAGCAAGTGAGTAACTAAAATACCGTCGACAGCCTACAATCGCAACAAAGTTATTCCATTCCACCGTCACTCAGGTATCACTCTCAGATAACTCTCTCGCTGATAATTACAGTGGTTATGTCAATGAATTATTAACGCTCGGATCCGACGATTCTCTTATCGTTTTCACACGATAGCATAATTGGTGTGAATAATTCACCTATCATTGAATTTTCCTGGCAAAAGGTTCCTTTTTGAATGGCACCTATCTCGCTCGAACGACATCGCTTCGAAACCCATTAATAACTTCCGAATTCGTTTGGAAAGCCAGGCTCCTCTTTAACACCGCCCTATCGTGTTCCGCGATGATTAATCACGCGTTAAAACGATGAGGGGAACTCTCGCGATAGCTGCAAGTATGCGGGGGTATCCCACCTTCATCTGTACGTGAACGCATCCCAGTAAACGCAACGAACAGAGAAGAATATGGCGGCTGGAAAGGTGAAGGGGATCATGAGAATTATTAGGCGGAGGCGTCGAGAACACTTGAAGCCTCAATTTCCCTCCCACAATCGGCCCTTTATGCCGCTCGCGATTTTTACAAACGGCGAGAGAACAAGTTACGAGGAGACGCGTGTACGCGAATGTCGTGCACGTGCAGAGGCGGAAAAGCGTCGTGCTCGCGAGACACGTGCATTCGATAGAGGGAACCGCGAGGCTCGCGACGGTGCCAGCTTGTCTGCTTGGAATTAAAGTCGCGTCATTCGTCGTCACACGCGGCGTGCTGCATATATTCCGCTCGCTCGATCGCGAGAAGACACGTAAACGGAGCGGACAAAAAGAGGACAGCGGGGGGGAAAAACGATCGGACGAGAGTGTTCCATTATTCCCGCGGCGATTCTCGCGGACGACTCACGCCTACTGGGACGCGAGCATCGATAAATAGCGGGTCGAACCGAGCTTCGCGATCGATTCGGTCCCAGGTGAAATTTCACTCGTTCCGCGTTTACCCACCCTCGCGTCATTGCCACGCAATGAACACAGTGGCTCTGTAAACACCGGCCGATAATGCGATTCCCGTTCCAGCTGATAAGCGAGCCCCGCGAGCTGTGATCTCCCCTGCACTCTATTAACAGCTTCCGCGACGCGCTAAATTTACCGAAATTTAATGACATTTTCCACGCCGCCTCGTCGATCACTCGGCCAGTTGCAAAATTCAATGGACTCGAGCACGCCCGGAGGCGATAGTTCCCTCGAATAGTCACTTTCACTCGCCGGCCAATGCAATTACACACGCGTATCGGAAAGTTACCGACATTCCGTGGCAGCTGCGATAACGAAAGCGGATCTGCGGAATCGCGTCCGAGTTCAAGGGCAGAAAATCTTGAAGATACGCGCGGAACCGTGCTAACTCGATGCAAATGGCATTCCAGCCGATGACGGTGCATTTAATTAAGCTGCATCAACTGCACTTGGAGTTAACGCTACAACCCCGTCCGGTGGCTATTATACCCTCGGCTCGTTCGACGAAACTTCGACACGGATGGACGATTTATCGATGATTCCCTACAGAATCACTTTACTTGCTTCTCGTCCAGGGTAGTGTAATGTTCATCTTCCTAAGTGGCTGTCTAATTCGCAAGTCCGATACATTAGAATTCGAGTAAGGTAATCAGTTTCCAACTTTCCTGTTACATTTGATGCGAATGGTATTTTATTTAAACTTACTGCGACACAGAGATTAGAACACCGTTTAAAATTCACCCAGTTCTGTCATCGCTTTAATAAAACACGTAACTTATCATTATCGGCAGTCACGTTACCAGATGTAAATTTCATTCGCGTCGCTTCGCTGGAAAGTGGATCGACCTGAACAGCGCAAGGCGCGAGTGAATTGCAGAAATATCGGAAGCGTCGTGGACAGTGCGATATTTCACGAAGCAGTAACATCGATAAGGAAACCTGCGCTCTGTATCTACAGAAAATGTCCACAAGACTCTGAACTGTGAAAAACGGCTACAGCTCCCGCACGTGCGTGATAATAATTGCAACTGCGTTTCACCGTGTTTCAAGGACTGGAAAGTTGAAAAAAATCTAACGTGAATCTGAACACGTAAGCAGTTTCGTGTTACTTGCACGGGATATGCAAGCGTATGCGAGTATTCTACACCGGCCATCGCGATAAAAAGGTAACGAGTAAAGATTTGATGAATCACCATTTTCTTCATCAACAGACTCCCGTGTCACGACGAGGCCTCGATTCGTATTTCGCAGTACGACACGGCGATACCACTAGAAAAATATAGTTCTCCACTGTCACCGCCCGAAGGACGAAGTTAACCCTGAACATCTTGGCAAGGCTTTAACCAACGGATCCTCAATAACCCCCGTTATACCTCTTTCCACCCCCGCGTGTCCAATGTTCTCGAATCAATATGCTTTCCAGGCCACATCCATGCACAGATAAAAGTAAACCCCCTGCACGTGTATCGGTAACTAATCTCTGCTGCAATAAAGCAGAGAATTATCAAGCTACTGAAAGGTGACAAACATTCTACCACCCTGTACCCTATATTTATCTATAAGCCTCCGGCCACGTTGCCCACGAACGAAGAAAAATGTACCGCACGGTTATCGTTGCCTGTCAGATATACCACGGCTTGCTTGACGCTATAATCAATCGGTCATGTTCGATAATGCCACGATTTTAAACGCGAGAGGCCCGCGTTTACGCAAACAAGAGCCGGACAGGTCTGCCTAGCCGCACGTGACGCTGGTACGCGTGTACACGTGGCACGATAACGTGCACATGCGTGCACTTTTCGTTCGATCAAAAGAAAAAAAAAAAAACGCCAATTGCGATAATGAGATTAAAGTCATTGAACCACGAGATTTATGAAAATGCCACTCGAGGAGGGCGCTCCTGCTTCGACTTTTACGAGCAGATACCGGCCGTATCGTAAACTCGTTCCACGAAAAGCGGCGGCTGCGAGCAAAATAACACTGTAAACAATATCGGATACATGCGAACTAGCACGTATGATCATTTAAGAAAAGAAAAAAAACTGAGGGAGTAATCGACGGGCCGCAGTGTTTATGCGTGACCACGTGCAACGTTCGGGGCTTGGAAACTGTACGGGGCGTTCTAGTTCCGCGGTGTAACCAGTGTGGACAGGTTTCAGAAATCCACGGCACAAACTCGTAGAAGAAAAAGCGCCCAATACGAGTTGAATATTTTGAATCAGGATCGTCGTTTCTTTGGATTAAATGATTATAAAAATACACATGTAAAAGTAATTTAAGGGGGATTTTTGCGATTTTTTTTTAAAGAAAACTGCTGATAATATACAAAAAAAATGAAGAAAGAAAGAACAAAAGTGAGAGAGTAATTTATTTTTTAGTAATCGCCCAAATTGGGGTTGCGGATTTTGCAAAAAATTAAGCGCAAATTGATTCTCAAAACCCAACTCCACAACGAAGCTTCCTGTTAGTTTTTAAATGTAGGATCACCCCCATTCTCGTATTGGGCTGTATGCTTTGGTACACGGGGTGCGATACACGAAGGAGAAGTTAGGGGGCGAGAAGCTTGTTGTCCCTGAGCACAATGGTGTCGCACAATAACGCATTGTGCCAAAAGGTCCGGCCTAAAATAAAACCATATCGACGTTTCTCCGCGGGAATAATCGTTCACGGTCAAGGGAAAAATAGTCGGGGAGCCGAGAGTCTCGGCACGGATATGCAAAACGAAGCGTCGAGGATTAAAGGAGCAGCACCGCTGCTGAAACAACCTCCCACGTTATGACTCTTGGCAACTACCGGCCGAACGGTACCTATCATCCTGAAAGAGTCGAGCAGATAATGGATTCGCGTTAATTTGAATAATGCGATTCGCAGCGCGAACCAGGGTAGAAAAACGAGGGAACTTTTAGCCGAGCTGAGAAAACACCGTGTGCACTTTGAGAAACTTGCTCGGTTCTTCCTTCAACTTATCATAGAACCTTCTCGTATCCAGGAGGACGTGTGCGTTGGAAGTTCGTGCGAACCGAGATTACGCGAGTGAATTTAATCCTGAGGCGCGCGATTTACTTAATTTTCACTCGCCCCTTTACTAACATTCTACCATACACTTTGTTCAGCAGATCTCAGTAGATTTCTGGTCCTCCTGGTTATCGTATTTGCGTCGATCTTGGAGTCAAGGACCCGTCACGACACCGGCCCGCTTCGAAACGCTCGACCCGAACCGTGTGGCATAAATTAATTCAAGGCCAGCCAGATGAAAAAAACGGAGGATCGTAAAGGAGAGAGCCGAGTGTGGGCGCGCGGTATTTCTTCGCGATATCTGGAGACGAAACGGATCGAAGATGTGTTCGCCCCGCGATCGGATCCAATTTGCTGCGCACCTTGCAATCGAGAATCAGCTGACCGACGTGCACAGCCAATTGAATCCAATGGTCGAGGAAAGATACCGAGGTGGCTGCGAAGCCCGTCGGCCTGGCGAGGAAAGCAAAATTCCTCTCGATGCTTTCTGCTCGATAAGAAATCCACCCTCTCTTCCTTGAATCCCGAGAAAGATCGGAGGGCTTTAAAGGAATTACGAGTTCCATGGAAATGTTATACGTATTTCAGTGTCACTCTATAACACCATAAAATCCCAGTTTAATCTGGAGCCTAAAGCTTCCTATTTAACCTAGGTTCAGTCGACATCTGTCGAAAGTTTGCTTATCAAACCTAACGTGTGCTGTAACATATATTCAAACAATAACCAGAATCAATAACCGCCTAGTATTCGGAGATTAAACAAGGATCTGGGACCTTAACTTGTTCTCGTGAAAAAGTATTAAAACACGACACGCTGTGCTGATTAACCCCTCGAGATTCTTATCGCCGGAGATCGTTGAAATGTCTATGCATCGTGCATAACACTGCACGAATTATCTTCTTAGTGGTCGCGCGATATCGAGTGGCTCAATTAACTTCACGGATGGTGATAGTCGCCCACTTAGGTTTTTGCTTGTACGCCATAAATGTATTACTTGAACGGCTGTAAAAGCGATTTTCAGCTATCAGATTCCTGCGGGCACGGGCAGGCATAGATAGGAATTGCGCTCGTGGCCCATGGATAGTAAATGCCAGCCCGCCATTTTTTTATTGGCAACCTCTGCACGTAAGCCTCCCCTTACTGGAATCCTCCTGCCTTGGAATCCACCCTTTGAAACCCCGCTTCCATTGTCCTCGCGATTCATTCTTACGCGGCTGCTTTATTCCGGTTTTCGCAGACCGCATTTCCGCGAATGCGGTCGCTATTTGCGCTGGCTGGCTGACGTGGCTTTGCGTGTTGTATCGTCAGCTGACGGGAAGACGTCACGTAAGTGGCTTCGGCTATCGATAGAGCGTGAGACAGGCTCGGTCTCATCGGGTAGTTAAACGTATGTGGATCGTGACAACTGGCTGGTCACACACGAGAGCGCGAGAATGCCTTCTTCGCCTTGACTTCCCTCGAAATATGCTTCCACGCGTTTATTGGCGTTGCTCGTTACGTACTTGGCGTTTATCTCTAATACAGAAGATATTCACATCGCCACGCTCGCACTTCAAGTAGTACAATCGAGAATTTCTCGGACACTAGAGGCCAGCCTCGATAGGTATTTAAAAATCGTTCTGTTACACCATCGTGTGTTCTATTCTCGTCGAAAGAGAGTTCGGCACGCAACAGAGGGCAAATACTGGCTGTCACCGAAATTGTTCGCGTGACTCGCAAGCATTTTCTGCACATCTATATCCGTGCAATGCAAGCGCACGCGCTTCCCTGCTTAACTATCGCTGTAATTCCCGTTTTGCGTTCGTGCAGGCCCGCAGATGTTTCAGAGAACGACGGTGTGCGCCGATCGAAGTAAGGGCGAGGAATCCGGAGCATCGGCTTTAAGTTCATGGCGCCAGTCGCCAAAATGAAGGAGAAAATGTGGCACGCGGTCACGCTACGTTGGTAAACACAGACAAAAACCCTAGAAGCTCAGGAACGTTCGATATCTTTGCGACCTAGCAGGGGGAGTCGTCGACCATCGAATGTCCTTTCGATGACTAGTCCCTACGCTACATACATATGTAGTTTCTCTTCACATTTTCCGTGATATATCAGGCTTTTATCGGAGCCAAAGCACTCCGCGCCGTGTTTTACACGCTTCTTCCGGGGATTAAAATTGTGCCCCATATTTTTGCGCCTCTGAGCGGGGATTAAACTCGTTCCACGCTAATGAAAACGAACACGAGTCGAGGCCGAAGGTAATGAAGCGGGTGGGGAGGGTAAGTTTCGGCGAATTTGTACATTTCTTTCACGATCGAGCGTGTAATTAAGCTTTAGCTGTCCTTGACACTTTGGAAAGGTAAATGGTTCGTGTTGTTGACTACTTAGTTTTTTGGAAATACGTAGTTGGAAGTGAGTATGCGCCAATTTGTTTGAATGACTTTGCGGGGGGCTAGCCCAAAGTGGAAATTTTGGAGAAGTTGTATAAGTCTATCACGACAGCCCTACGATAAATAGTATGAAATTATATTCCACCTTTTGCGTGTTTCTAAATCTACAAATGACGCAATACACGTTCAGATTGGATCATTCCGCTTAGAAATCGGCTGTCCCGATTTCGAGGTTCAACCTGGCAGAGGCAAGGGTCATCTAAAAACCATTACCTCCGTGTTTGCTTTCGAGGATCTCCGTATCGGTTTCCCCAAACACTGTTACGTAGACAACAACGTATCAAGTTGACCTAGTTTCGCTTTCCAATTGCCGACGCGGGAATGATGTAAAAACCATCACTTGTTTCGATTCCCGCCTGGCTACTTTTAGTGTGGCCAGGCCTTGATGATTCCAGAAACTTGTACCGAGTCTACCGGCGTCACGTGACGGTCAGATTGGCCAATTTCGTTGAGAAACCGACGGATTAAATTGTCCTAGTTTCACCCTCGCATTGATAACACCGAAGCTCTCTAAAAGTCGTTAGTATCTCAACACCAAGTTTACTAATTCTCATTGCCTACCTATCTACACCTCGATAATACAAGAATCATCTGAAAATGATCTCATCCTCGACTATCCCAATTATCGCTTCGTCAAGCCACTATCAGAGATCTCTGCCGCAGCTATCAGCCGTACGCGCCACGGCGATCAACCAATTTTGCTCAGAAAGCGACGAGGCGAGCTGACCCAGTTTCGCCTCCGAATCGGCGACACCAGCATCAATCTAATAAGGACGGAAGAGATCCGAATTCCCTGTTTCCCCGGCTCCGCGTCCTCGAGGAGCATCCAGCGGATCTAACAGGCTCGCGCGTCCCGCCGATTAGACGATTTTGCTGAGAAAACGACGCGCAGAGCTGACCCAGTTACGGCATGAAATTGACGAAGACTCCAATTCAACTGGATGCACGCCCGCGAGGAGAGGCAGATCGTTATCCGTCGGATAAAAGAATCAGGTCGATGTTGGTCACGAGGCTGTTTGACGCGGGTCAAAGTCTTGTTGCGTCTGCGACGAGTACGAAGTCAGAGACTTCAGCGGAACAAACGATCGCCTCGCTGTCGAAATGGAGTAAAGGAAGAGACGATGAGAGGAAGGGGGACGGCGATTAACCGTGGCTCGCCTGCCCTCTTGACTCGCGAGCCACTGAATTGTCATCGGGAAATAGGAGTCTCGCGGTCGCGATGCTTTGCGGCTAATGCGACAGAGATCGTAAAAACTGATTTAAAACGAAAGCGAAAGAAACGCGTCGCGTATTCGAGCACGAAGTTCGAACAGCGATTTTTACGGGCGTTCGTGTCAAGGACTTATCCATGGACTATGATTATAAATATTAATAGGAACGAGTTGCTCGACGAGTTAAGTTGTCTGCTGTAGGAGAAACAGTACCGGTCGATCGGGTACCGAGCCCGGGTCTTTCACTTTCCGGGAGACTCTTACCAATGACAAGGAATGATCTCGATCCCGGAAATTCAAAAAATTCTGAGACTTTGCGAATATGTAGAGGATTTCCTGCTGATTACAACGCAATTTTTGTTTGCTGCCGAAATTCACTTTAAGAGGGTGAAATTGACCCCTTAAATTCCGGGTATTTTCCGATTTTGCGTTATAACTCACGAATTGTAAGAACTGTAAGTTACAAAATGATAGTCCTAATTAAAAGAAGTAACTTTTTTTTTAAAACATTTTTTTCTATCTCTTACAGATTGCGAGTTACAAAATAAAATCGGGAAATGGCCGAATTTTCAGGTGTTAATTTCACCCCCTTAAAGTGAATTTGGGCAGCAAACAAAAATTGCGTTGTAATCAGGAGGAAATCCCCTACATATTCACAAAGTTTCAAATTGTTTTGAATTTCCGAGTTCTGGATCTTCTCTTAATTTATATACCTACATCTAAGGATGGCTGTCGCGCTCTACCGCCTACATTTCATAGCTGATCGCGCGACCGTGGGTACCGAGTAGGGATGTGCGGATATCCGAGATTACGAGCTCGGGATGGGTCGGACGAATTCGGGCGGGTTCCCAATATTCTCGTATTGCTCGGAATCCTTAAACCTGATTCGAGATATAAGCATGAATGGCTCGGCAAAAATCGTGCGCGATCGGCTCCAGAACCAGCTATTAAGAGATTAAGACGGAGAGGCTTATCACTTATCACCTTTATGTCTCGTGTTAAATTATAATTTCTATCTTATTATTCGTTTACACATATATTTTCATTGCTTCAAATAGTCTGTAAATACTGAATACGTCCATATGCGTACTGAAATAAATTCCGTCGCAAAAAGGTGGCAAAGATACGACGATAATAAGCGAGGAATACTTAAAGACATCGAGGCTCTTACTGTAAAAATAAACTAACTTTGTTGACTAAATGAGTTGACTAAATTGACCACATTCTGTTACGTAAAGGCATAAAAAAGATTCAAAATATTATTGACGAGGCAGAAAGCAATAATTGGTTGACCAGAAGTATCAGGAAACCAGTCGCGGCCCGGACGATAATGCTTGGGAATGTTCCGCGCGGAAAAGAGGCGATCGAGAGGGCGAAACCGTTCCCTATCGCGCCAACGAAGAGCGTAACGGGCGCGTTTCGCCGGGAAAATCGAAAGTACGAGCACGATAAAGAGTGAACTTGATCGTTGCTCGATCGGGAACCGGTGGAAACGGGCAATGCGAGGTGCATCGCGACGGGTGCAAGCGGTTGATCTGCGGTCGCGTTACCGATACGTGTCAAGGAACGCGAACTATCGCACGAAACACGAGGCGAGGAGAATGAAACAAACGAACTGAAAGAAGGATGCAAGAAAATGAAAGATCGATGAAAGCGCACGCTCGAGTGTCATTGCAGCTAATTTTCGCTGACCATACTCTCTTCATCCCTCGTCTAACTTGGTAACTCAAGGAACTCTGAAAATTCTACGACATACTAGCAGAACGAGAGAATGAAAAAATGTTTTACTGACTCCTTAACAGGATAAGAAGGAAGGGAGAGCTTAGACAAAGGAGGTTTACTCCGAAGCGCTATAAAGAAGCTCGAGGGGTTAAAAGCAGCAAGAAGTCTGCGCAAACGATTGCCGATCGGCCGATTCCCCGTACCGAGAAAACGTTCCCAAGTACAGGGCTCGTAATGCATCTGATTTGCGGTGGAATCGCCGTGGCACCGAGGAACGCGCGACTACCGCAAGGAATATGCGCATAGTGAAATCGTAGATCGCCTGCGTAATCGCCGTAATGCACGATAGGGAGCTGCAGTAACGAACCGAATCCACGGAGCACGTTTAACGGTGTAACGGTATGGAAATTGCTCTTGATTGACGCTCAAAGCAGTTTGATCCCTGGTGGGTGCACCTTCGCGGATGAATTCAGCACAGTAAAATAATTGAAAGAACGAAGGACACGGAAATCCCGGTGTCGAAGCGAGGACACCAGGTGAAGAAAAACATCGCTGACCCGATTCCGTGGGCGCAATTCGTCTGGATGCTCCGCCGTGGTAAACATCTTTCGATTTGCGGTCGATTCGTTGGTCGCTCTAGAAACCTGGCGAGCGATATAGAAAGTTTTTGCGAGGGGAATCAGATGTTGGCAAAAAGTTGTTCATAATAACTTAGCAACAATGTTGGGATGAATTTTAATTCGTATTTACGAGTATTCGCCGCGGCCATTAGGCCAAGGAGGTGATCGCGGGAAGACATTGTACACGGTTCTCTTGCCTAGGATGGTTATAGCGGGAGGTCTCCCAAGTCGACTGTTTCTTCGACCCTAGGATAGTTGCCTCGAGGCCGGTAGAGAACGAGCGAGTCTAGTGGCGCGACGCAACCGTTACACGATGACGAAAAATAGCCGAACGAGGGGCTGACGTTTTCCATTGTGCTCGTTTACGGTACCGCGATCTTCGTGGCTCGCCTCGCACAAAGGCAACCTTCGAGGTCCCGCTGCCTCCCTGTCGCACGAGTATCGCTATCTTCCCGCTGATATCATCTGACTCCACATTTTTTTGTCTCTCTGCGCTAGGCGAGTGCTCGGCGATAAGCATCGTTATTAGCCGCGTCCTTCCGGCACGATTCTCGGTTAACGAAGCCAGCCAGTGTCACTATGTAAGAACGGTTCCTCTTTGCCCGCTACGCCTTCCTCCGCAGATATTCTTTCGGTCACGCACGTAACAGTACGCCGCAACGATGCAAATCGTCTACTACATACGATGGCCGTGTCTTCGAATTTATCGAGCCGAACCGACGGCAATTACGCGGTAGCACGATCGCGCGGAGTCTCGTCCCTCGCTAACAGGCAACAAGCTAGCTGCAAGTTTCAAGTTTACAAATAACCAGAAGTTGATTTTCAAGTTACCCCACTTTTTACCCGACTGCGGCACGCAAAGCAGATGCCTGTACGGATACACCGATTTGGACAAATGAGGTGTCTTTAGAATTGTCTTGACGTTCCGAATGTTATAGGACATGTAATTTTCAAAACAATAAAAAGTAAAAAAAAATTTTAAAAATTTGAAAAACCCGACTGCTTAAAAAGCCAACTAAAATGACAAAAATAATAATAAGATGACAATTTAAATTAACTCAATTGCCTGCAGTCGGAGGCCTTAAATCTTTTGATGCTCTTCTATTCCAAGCGTGTACCGCAATGACTAAAGAAAGTGTTTCAAGCTGGTAACAAAGAGAGGTGGACAACATCAATGCAAATTCAAGCTTTTGTAGTGACACTTCAACTTCAGCGTATTTTGTAACTTATATGTTTCTCTCTTTGTCCGTGTGGAAAATACTATTAGTATTGTTAATAGCCCATCAAATCTAATTAGGGCGAACAGCGATACGCAATATTTATTAAGACAATATGGAATTTTCTATTTCGAAATAAATGTTCGAATGTAATTTCATCAAATCATTTGTATCAAAAGATTTAAGGCCTCCGATTGCAGGCAACTGAGCTAATTTAAATTGTCATCTTATTATTATTTTTGTCATTTTAGTTGGTTTTTCAAGCAGTCGAGTTTTTTAAATTTTTAAAATTTCTTTTTTATATTTTTCTATGGAGATACAGCGTCATCGAGATTGAAAACGGACCTCTAGTGAGGACTGCAAAGTGCAAACTTCCTGAAGCTATATTGAACGTTTTCGGTTGCACCTTTCGGTTGTGGAATGGGGAATACGAGATTTTCCGATCAACGTGGGATTAGGGGAAGTAAAAACGCAAGAGTCGAAGGAATCGTGGCCACAAGGCGATTATTATACATCCCTCATACCCCCGCCAGAGATTTATCGTGTTTAATCAACAAAAGAATTCTACATAGCCATACAAAGATCTCATCTCGGAAAGTGTACATCGCGCGCAGAACTATTACCCTATGGCTCCGTACAAAGAGCACGAGGTGCCTTATTCAGTCCAACAAGAGCCTATATCGAGAACCTTAATCGCCCATTTAACTCCCCGCGATTCAGCATCTTTACCGTATTCCATTCTATTTCAAGCCGCATCGCGTCACGCGTTCTAAAAGCGATTTGCGCGTAACGATAACACCTCTGCCCATCCTGTTGTGCGCCGATGGGATAAATAGCACGGAGATGGATTTGCCGGCGCGCTCGTCCCTGCGAGCGACCCGAGATCGGCTCGGCAGGATGCGAGAGGGGCCCGGCGGATGGTTTAAGGAAATTTACAGGTGAAGGAGCTCGTCACTCACCGCAAACGTAATCTATGCACGGCGTGGGTGGAAACTGGCTCTCAATGGCGGCCTTGCTGAACAAATAGATTGGATTGTTGTCGGTTCCAGCCGTGTAGGAGCACACGCGCGCGTTCGCTTCCAGGCTCTCGCCTCCGCTCATCAGGAGCACCTGGTGCGCCGCCATCACGCCGCATTCTCGCTCGATCGCTTCCTGCAGCTGGGAGACACTGTGCCAAGAAAAACAAAGAAAATAACAGAAAGATTAGCATACGATCGTGATAACATCTTAACGCATACAGCAACAAGTAAATAAATACATAACCGGTTAACTGGGTGAGCGCCCGATTAAAATCGTTCCCAGTGAGGTTAAGAATGGCCGAACGGCAAGGTGACTCGTTTCGTCTACTGTGAATGCTACGAATTATGAATTACTTGAAAAGTAATTGGGGCAAGGGGAGGTAGCCTTAATTGACAGAGAGGAGCGTGGTTGCGGACTGCCCTGACTGGTGTTCCTTTCACCTTCTCCTTCGCCTAGGGTAGTATTCTTAAAAATAAAAGGAACACAAGTCGATTACAGCCTAACGGATCAGCCGTCCAAAGCCATCCAGGTAGACAATAAATTCTACAATAAACCCGGGACCAGTTATACAGCTTCAGCGTCGTCGATGAAGCGATTAAGGTCAAGATTATCTCTCTGCCTGCAGTAAGGGTCCCCGGGTGCTCTTAGAAGAGCAACTAAAGTCGGAGTAATTGGGGAAACTTGGAGGACTTCTGCGTAGCCTATCAAGAATCTAGCACGAGATCCACCTTCGACCGAGGAAACACTCGAACAATGTTAGCCAGACACAGTGTCCGTCACTGTGCGCGACCCGGTTTTCCGTTCAGGCGTCTCTCACCGACAATGGCAATTGCAGGATCACGCGTCGCCGTAATTCGCGTGGAAAGGCAGGAAGGAGAGCCCGGGCAAAGACAGATTAACGGCCTGAGCAGGGTGTGTACGTGGTTCGCGAGCCTACTTTCCATCTCAGAACTCACCGCTCCTCTACGTTCGCTTAGAAGACGCGCGAAGGGTGACCAGTGCAAACAGTGACCGCGCGAATGATTAATGTTGACCACGCGGTACGAAAAGCTGGCGCGCAGAGGTCCAGAACGAGCCTAATTCGATTGGCCCGAAGAGAATAATGTTGCAAACTTGAACGTGTCAATTGCTCCAAGGCGATATCCATCAAGACTCGTGTTGTTCTCGCGAAAGGCTGTTATTTGCTTATGCGCTTCGTGTAACACGAGGAAAACAGGAGATCTTTTTTACAGCCTGATACAAAAGCAGCGGGGGACGGAAAATGACGAATGCGACGGGAGGCATGTAACTCGCAACGAATCCGTGAATAAAATATGGATCCTCTCTGTTAAATTTCGCCTGGCCTCAGCCCGCGCGGAGAGGTCGTTTTATAATTAACACGCGATGCGCCGCGGGTCGTCCTCGGTATGGACAAAGAGCGCTCCTTATCCGTTATTTAACCTTGCCCAGGGTGCTGATGACGATTCTCGCGCACCGTTCCAATTCCTTTTACGCGCAATTTATGGCCAGCGTGCTCGAGTGAGTCGGGCAGACGGTCGCATCGTCGAGAGCGTTTTAAGAGGTCTCCAATAAAATTCGCGCCAGCCACAGCTCGTGCTGAGGCTGCAATTCCGAGCCGAATAAGATGTGCGTCCCTCATCGCGCCGCGGGAAAACGGTTGCATCCAGTTTCATAATTCCGACGCCGACTGCGACGAAACGAGCTGCGCGTGCAATGCCCAAGTGATTCTAGGATCTCGAACGGGCTGCTGCGCCTTCCTCAGCGCACGGTTACAGCAGATTTCATGTCCGCGCCGCGATCTAAATTCTGCGGACGGAGGGAACGAGTTGACGGCACGTTGTGCTTGCCTTAGAGAGAGTATTAAGATAGAATCTCCAAGTTTTATAGCACGACCAGCGAAATGGAGTGAAATCGTTAGAAGCGGAGGTACCAAGGATCGTGGGTATAATCGAAATCAACGAGACATAATTGGTGGTAGGCGAGGCTGAGCCAATAACGAGTAGTAAGGCTTGAAGTATCGCGGTTTCGATAGGGGATCGGGGACGTCCGAAATTCACACCCCCTTTAACGATCGGCCACCCCCGCTGACAATAAATCACAATTACGCCGCGGCGTTTACTCTTCCGCGCTTTAGCGGTACACTTTGTAATTGCGCGCGGGCGTGAAAATAAAAGCAAGCAAGCTAAAAGGCGGCACAGTGGATCGACACGCATCGTTAATTGCTCCCGACGAACGGAGGTCACTGACCGCTGCCGCCATCACGCTATCTTAATGCACAAATATTGGATATATTCGCGAGACGCGCGTCTTCTCTGTACGTGGGATTCGTTCCACCTAGCGCGCAATGCGCATCAGAGGAACTTTCGTCCGCCTGTGCGCAATACAATGCGAACGCGCTCCAATTGTATTTGGCAAGCTGAAAGGGGATTGCCAGAATTTTAGTTTCGCGACGCTTATGTACATATACAGCGTCAACTGAATCGCCAAAGTGGTCTTCGCGTCTAAACCGCAAAAATAGCCATCCAATTAACGCAGGCCTCCGGTGGATCCCTAAAAGGCTGGCCAAACATCATTCATTCGTGGAAGCTGGTTGTGTACGAGCAGCGTTAGACGTTTAAATGAAATGTCAGATGCAAAGTGGATGGTACAAGTACAGTCCAGTTAAATGAAGGCTCGTTGAGATTTAATTCCTCGGGACTTTCTTTTCACGGCTACACCTAAAGTGGTTAGTGTACTCGTCTGGGCGTAGGTAGGTACGTCGTGCGTAACACGCTTCGCCCGGAATAATGGCTAGAATGAATGAACGAACACGGACGGTAGCGCTGCAGAATCCTTTTCCTCATCGGGCGATAGTCGTACGCCTACCAGTTTTATTTTCCTAAATTACGTTAACCTCATTCCGTACCCGACTTTTCCCCGCGCTTCGTACCGTTAACACCGTTCCCCTTTGCAGAAAACACGCTGCCATTATATCAGGTCGGAACGAAAGTTCTGCTCGTTCGTTTCTTAATGTTAGCAGGAACTGGTTTGCGTAAACGGGCGGCGAATAATCGACATTGTAATTTCCTTATTTACGTACGAATCTCCCTCTCTCTCCCGGTTTCCGTCGCAGGTCTCTCGACGTCTCGACCCCGATAATCTTCTCCCCGTTTTCGACCTCGAAATCACGGATCTCCATAAATCGGACGGTTTAGAGACACGAGGCGGAGATACGGTCAGATATATCGCAACGACTTCTCAAATTTCCCACGAACCTCGTTATCTTCGCCAGCATCATTATCGTGGCTGATAATTATACACGCTATTGAAACAACAGCGATGGAAAGAGCGCGACGTCATCCTACTTTCTTATCGAAAAAGGTGAGGTTCAGAGCGCTGTAAGACCTAGCTCAACTGCTCCGCGTTCCTCCATAATCTGTTCCGTCATTAAGTAAATATTTACAAGCCGTTCACAGGGAAAGCCGTAATAAAACGTAAGAACGATATCGCAATGGCGCATTTGAAAGACGCGTTACCTCCGCGGCGACCGATCGAACGAGCAATCGAAGCGACGCGGTTAACCCTTCACACTCGAATTGCCAACGGAGCTCGCCAAGCCTCTGGCCTTTTACACAGAACGACGACCCAACGGAAACACCGTCGGACGCTAGGGCACCGGTATGGAATCATCAATTATTCCACAAAGGGCGGAGAACGGTGGATTAAACTCTAGGAATATTTGGGCGCAGGCGACAATGAACAGAGAACCCTTTGTAGCTTGTAAGATCTGCTGAGAATCATCGCCGACTACGCAATGGAAAGGTTTCCTGCACAGTGGCGAATTCCACCCTAATTCTATTAAAAACAGAGAAGAGGGTGGTCGGAACTGCGGCGATAAAAGGGCGGAATGGAATTACCCCGAACTGTACTAGAGAAGGTCGGAGGGGAAACTATGCTCGACTCGGGGTCGGAACAGCGACGGGGGCAACAGTTTTGGATAAAGTTTCGCAAACGCCACGACAGTCAGCCTCGAGCCGAAGTGGACCGAGCGTTTTAAAGCGAGCGATGCAACGTTTGCATCACGCATTAAGGACTTGGCCGAGTTTGCCCGTGGGTCAGACTCGTGTGCGACACAAGCCAATGGCCGCCCACGTTCAGCACCGTTTCATTACTATTTTCGTTGCCACCTGCTCCTCCGTCGAGCTCTCGTACGAGCAACGGTTTCTCGATCGCACGACGAACGATAGGAGAGAAAGACTACTCACAAGCGCGGCGAGCCCACGTTCGCCCGCGATAGATGGGTTTTGCAATTTGTTCACCTTCGAGGGATCCTTGGCACTTCCACGCCGCGCCGTCGGTCGCGATACAGGCGGTTGCTAAATGATAGACCACGGGCAATCGCGTGGACGATCGTCGATGGCCGAGAAAATACGTATTACGTGGCTCGAGAGGGAAAAACTCGTCGGGTTTGGAGTCGGGCGAATGAAACGAGCCAGACGAAAGCCAAGAGCTGAGCCCCTCGGAGCGACGGTCTGTATTTATTCGGTGAAAGAAGTTCGAGAAGAAGGATTTACTTAACTGGCAGCCTCCATACAGCATATACACGTGTATTTGCCATTTTTGCTCGCTGACAAATGAGTTTCCACGGCGGCGAGCGTGCACGGTGCAACGCTGGGCTTGGTCTGATAAACATCGACGGTGTTTAACGAGGGTGTCTAATCTGGGAATAATATCGAACGGGGTTTTATTATATCATAAATAATAGGAACTGGCACGGTCGAAGAGAGAACGGAAAGAGGAAAAATAGGAAACGCGTGTGCAAATGCGATTCGAACGAGGGATATAGTAATGCGAACGACGGTTCCCTGTATCGGGGAGACTCTCTACCGTGAAAACCAACATGCCTAATGTATTTAACAGAACAGCTAATTAAATCCCCGTAACCGTGTGTACGCTGCGTGCGCTTGTTCCACATTCGAAGGGAACACGAAAAATAAGTGAGCTGAAAATTCGCAACGGGGGCAAACGCGGTGGGTGCATCGTTTTTGTTCGATTGTAACAACCGGTAGGTAAAAGCGGCCGTTACCCTTTGGTTAAAAAATGGATATCTGGAGCGTCGTATCCAGCAACCATTCGATACTCCGCGTTCGACTCGCGTGGGCAAAGGAAATTGGCGGAGGGGATGTAATAAACATTGCGCGGATATGAATGTTTTTCCAAATGGAGTACTACGCGAACTTCTGCAGCTTTAGATGGGTCTTTCGATAACAAGTTACATCCATTCCAAGCACTTTTTCGTACTCCTCACAGCGCAGGAAATATGAGAACTTTAAAGTGGAGTAAAACATAGGAAATGAACAAGAAGCGGTATTTTCCGACGTATTTCCCTGCCTACACAGAGAGGTTACCGTTCATTCTTCAGGGAATTATGTAAAAGCTCTGAGATTCGGGCAGCACTCCATTAAAAAATCGAGGAAGAGATTGCCAAGAAGAACATCTTGTATCGCTTGGTATGACCCACCCTGTGCATACCACTGCCAAGAAGACTGACCCATTTATATACGCTGCACCCATTCACCACCCAAGTATGTATTTACAAACTAATGGGCGAATCGGGCGGAGAGCGTAAACAAACAAAATAACGTACACGTAAACAGTGGTCCGTAAATGTAAGCCGTGAGGCGGCGCGGGCGGACGGATACGCAAACGTCCAGAAGTAAACAAAGGAGAGAAAGAATATAAAGGGGACTCACGTTTGCAGCGCCAGCTTCATATCGAAGGTGATGGTGGTGCCGGTGTCCACGTGGAATATGTACAGCATCTTGGGGCCGGTCACGCACCTTCCAGTCCGATGACAAGGGTGAAACAACGGCCAGCCCGCCCGTTGGGCTCCACTGGCATCCGGTAGAGATTATTCAGAGCTCGGGACACCCGACGAAGAAGATCTCCGTCGCCTCGGCTCGACTCCAGCAGTCAGCTCGATCGGGGCCGTACCCCACGTTTCCCACCGGTCGCGAGTACGGCCCCCACGGGTTTACGTCGCATCGATCACGGCCACGAATCCGTTCGTCGTCCTCGTCCACGTCGCCGACTCACCGCTGCCGTACGAGCCCTGGAGAGTGCTCGCGTACACAGCCCTTCGTCGCCCCGAAGGTATCGCAGGGATCGCGTGATCGCGCGCCAACCGAGGGAAAACCAGCGGGACGGGGACAGAAATAAAGCTCTGTCCGAGAAACGACCCGAGGTTCACGTGTGTGCAGTGTATGCCTGTGTCCACACGTAGGCGTATATCCGTATATACAGTGCGGTACGGGGGAAAGCAGCGAAGGGTTCGGTGCTTGGATGCCCCCAACCGAAATACCGAAGATTCGTTGAGATGCTCGGCGATGGAATAGATAATGCGGTAGAATAGAATGATGTATCACGAGATCATTGGTAACTGAGGAATTAGGTGTCACAGCCTTCGCGAGGTAAGCTGTTGCGTACAGTCTGTTTAAAAGAGCCCCCGTGTTGGTGCACGATGGCCAGAGCGATGCACGATCCGCTGGAACGCGCGATCGTTATTCACTGGACGGCACTGAAGTATGTTTGCCCCCCGTGACGGGAACGGACGGGAACGAACGGGAAGGAACGGAAGCGTAGGGTCCCTTTTGGAAACGAAAATGTAAACTCACGGGCGTCGGGGCAGGTACGTGGATTGGATGTCTGGATGCCCGCAGGTATACCATGTATCACGGAGAAACGATTCCTGAGAACGTCGTTCGGCCGTCTGTCATCGGGGACGATTCACGTATGCCTCTGCATTGTTGCTACCGAAAGGCATCGGTCGATCGCGTCCTCCGGTTCTCCGTGATGTAACGGAGCTCTCTTGCCTCGGCTCGACGATCCGTTTAAATGCACAGCTCGTGATTGTCGTGTACACGAATAACCCATACGCGATCGGGGACCCGTCTTGGACGAACGTATATCCCCGTTGGCAGCGATGGTGGTGCCGCAAACGCGACAAACGGAGCTAGTCCCGGATCAGCTGCTCGTCAAAACAAAGCACTCGCGCGTACCACAACGGAAGGCCAGCGATCCTTTCTCCGTGGCTGCCCGCCCGCGTTCTTCCGTCACGATTTTAGCGTAGCACAGCACAGGACCGACGCGCCGTCTAATTCCCTGTCTCGGCTCGAGCCCAACGGATCAACCAGGACGGCCAGGATCGTCGATTTTATGCAGCGACCAGCCGTGTATACGCCGAGAGTGACGTACCGACCACACAACAACGCTGCGCCACAAGCACGGCAACCTATGCGCAGAGGGCTGATGCACGGGGGAACAAAGAAACTCCACTTTCGCCGCGGGATCCTTTCGTTTCTGCCTATGTCGTCGGAGGTTTAGGTACGCGATCGTAGCTCAACACTCCCGTGATGTCGCGTCGCTGCCGAAATGTTCACCGCGAATGCGCCGAACGTTTGCCCGTCGTAAAACGTCCACTTTTTTCACGAAGCTCTTGCACCGTGCCAGAGAGGGGGAGAGGCAGGAGGGGCAACTAGCTTGGCGCAGTCCCGTTCGACATTTTGCTCCAACGCATCGCGTCGCCAGCTGTTTACTGCCGAATGCTGACCAGGTCGAGCACGGAGAACAGAACGTCTGCTTGCCGAGTGCTCTGCCCGCGCAGATATTCCACTCCCCACTCAGCTGTTCGACCGCCGATCGTCGCGCCACCATCACGCTCCCAAGATGGCGTCGGCGACGCGTGCGCCAGTTTGAACCGAGCTCTCGTTTAAACCGCGTTATTACAGAGTCACGCATCTCGTCCATCCTCGCTAGTGCCCCGAATCGTAGCTCTTGATCCTGGGTAGTGGTTCTCTCACCAATTTCGCGAAAATCTCTGTAGCTCCACGTACGTGTGAGGAAAAATATCTGACGCACTTGGTCTAAATTCGCGCACGATTTGAATCGTCTACTCTACCGTTAGGGTATACCTTCAGGAATATGTACGCGGTGGAAATGATGAAAGAATGCACTGGTAAGAATCTAGCCGGGCTGATTCTTTGCCAAGAATGATTGTTGGCGAGGCTGGTATGTGAGTAATATTTCAAATCTTTCGTATGCTTTCGAAATAACATTGTAAGACTTTGACGCTATAATCTTAGGAACTCAGGCTATGTCTCATCATTTGAGCAAACTATAAATCTAGTCCATGATGTATAGAATTCCCTCGTATTAGAATTGGCTTTTCAAAATCGTCAAATGAAAAGTACGTTCGTAAGAATTGTCGCTTTCAAATAAGCTCGTAGAAGCCACAGCGCTGCCGTCGGGCAGCGCTACCAGAGCGCGTGCGCGGAGGTATAACCGACCCACCGCCATTATCGCTTCCGTGTGGAGGCTCTTTGTGCCAAGTTGGTTGTGAAAGGGGAGAATGATGCAAATTTCGAGGTGGCAGCGAGGGGGGGGGGGGGGGGGGTCGTAACTGCACGCGGCGCGTTTGTTTATATACCGTAACGCTATTGTAGTCAGAGAATTGTTGGGTACCGACGGCAAAGTTTCGCCTGCTGGACGCGCGGACGCTTCATGAATACGTGCCTTCATAGGTTAGGTATATAATAAACACGCTCCGATATAGTATCACACCCGAAAATAGCCACTCCCTGTTCGTAAATCGTCAAACTCGTGGCGTGGTTCGCTAATAGCATCACGCGTATACTCGATGCGCTGCTCATTTGGAAAATTCATGTCTACGAAGCGCGTACAAGCCCACTACGTCGTAGTAAATATTACAATACATGTAACTGCGTCATTGGAACGATCCTCCGCACGAGGGAATAATACACAATAATATTTACCTCGGCGAGGACCGTTCACCTTTCGCGCGAGGCTCCGCAAGCCATAAACGAACGTTGCCGCATATTCCGATCGTCGTTTCGACGCCATCGGTCTTGACTCGCGATACACGACGAAATTGCGACGCATGTAATCACGGATTCCGCGCCGGGGTCCGATGAATTTTAATTCTATTCGCGGATTTCTCGTCGTGTAGTGTGAACGCGTGGCTAGGAACTTACTACGTCGTTACTTCTGCCACTAACTCGCCCCGGGACCGACGCAGTAGACGATCCTGGGTCGCGCGCGTGTACGTAGATATAGGTGTGCCGGCACGTGGCATGCGACAAAATCATCGTCGTAGCAGCGGTTTGCTATCGCGAATTAAAGGGCTTCGCGAAGGAGAGGAGGAAGCAGATACGGCGGCAAAAATAGTAGAATCATTGGGAAGCGTAAGAGGGATCCGATAAATGAGTTCTAATCTCCTCGAAACGGTTATCGCGGCCCGCGCACGTGCTGGTAGTCGCGTTGCGTGTATTTTGCACAAGGCAAGGAAACTTCTGTCTACGTTCCAGCAGTGTTATTGATGGGACACGATCGTTCGGATTTCGATAGCGCCCGATAATGATTTCATCGATTAGTCATAATAATATCGAGTATTTCGTTGCGAGCCAGGATGCAATTTGATAAAAAGAACGTCGTTTTGGTTGCGAAAATTAACTTTATGACACCGTTCGTCAAATCCAGGGAATATCACGGAAATTAAGCCATCTTTCTTCGTATAATGTTTTATTCTGAGATCGTACGATTCTCTGCATTTCTTTATATTAATCACAAAGTATTTATCAAGTCAAACGCCGTTGACTTTTGATCAGCTCTTTACAACATGTTGCGGTAAGCGCTGGCGATAAATTAGCCACAGTTCTCTGATTAGAACAGTGATTCTCCATCTATTTTTCCAATATTTTGAAGATTATATGTCGGGCAATATATATTCATATATAAATGGAGTGACAAGGTATCGAAATTTAAGCAGACAGAAGCAGAGACCATAACTGTTATAACTTAAATTTTAAAAGTTATGGCATAACAATTAATATCTTTCTTTAAAAGATTTTAGTTATGAATAACCATTAATGTCGACGGAAATATTTTTTGGTCACTAATAACCGTTATTGTCGACGGAAATATTTTTTCTGTTGCCAAAAAAAAATTCCTGCAAAATATATTGATCATACCGTAACCAAAAATAAATTCCCGCAAGATATATTGGTTACACCGTAACCAAAAAAAAGTCCCGCGATAGATATTGGTTATACCATAACCAAAAAAAATCTGGTCATCGATAATGGTTATTCGTAACCGAAAAAAAATTTTGGTCATCGAGAATGGTTATTCGTAACCGAAAACAATTTCCGTCGTCAAATACAGTTATTAGTGACCAAAAAATATTTCCATCGACAATAACGGTTATTAGGGACCAAAAAATATTTTCGACGACAATAATGGTTATCAGTAACCAAAACAGATAAGTCTTAATATTTTTTAATCACTTCTTATTTCGGAAAATTTATGCAGTATTTAATGAAGACTGACTTCCATTTGAATAAAAATGAACTTTTTCTCAATGATTTTTTTTCGAAAAAATTTAAAAAATAACTGTTATTTCTGGTCTCTGGACAGAAGTTGCTTCCCCATGGTCGTACCGTTTTAACCAATTCACTGCCCGATAGTCCTGCTCGGTCGGGGATCATTAACGATCGTTTTCCCCTCGTGAAAACGCAGAACCTTGAACGCAGTCCCGCGGCAAACGGGCCCGTCGATGCCTGATTTCTCGATTTTGCAATTGCGAAATGTTGCGCGAGCAACGCGTAATCGCTCGATAGTGTGTATACTCGCCGTGAAGTCAAAGCGAAACGTAAAACCGACCGCCAGCACGGTCGCTTTTAATTCCTCGGCGAGGCGTGTGCGGCGGCGGAGATCAATTATCCTCTAACATTGTAAAAAGGAAAACGTAATATGTACCACCACGTGCAACGAGTTTTTCTAGCCCCCTCGTGATTAGCATATGCAAATCGGGCGAAATGCAACGAGCCGCCAGTTAATTACTCGCATTAGAACGAAAAGCGGTGGTTTCGATCAAATCGGAGCAACGATAACGCAACAAAGAAGGTGAAACGTGAACTTTACATACATGGCCATTCAGCTGTGAGTTTCCCTGTGAAAGAGGAAATGACTGGTAAACAAGAGGGAGGAAAATGATTTAGAAACTCCTCAGTTCTTATTATTGGGTATCTGATCAACATTCGCTGTTTTAATTCGTACCCTACAGGTCGTTCTTAGATACTACTTTCCCTATTGTTCTGCCTTTGTGCTTCGTATCTAGATCGTTCACCTCGAAGTTTTGTGTATTATCAAACTTCAAACAGGCATAGATTCATACGCATAGTGGCTCGTGGGTAGAACATACATCATTTTCTGACTTTCACTCCAATTTCTCCTGTATTTTCCATCGAATTTTATACAACTATTTTGTTCACAACTTCGTTCTTCCGCCGGGGCCCAGGCAACTGGCATTTCAACCAGAAACATGTATCTAATACAAGCTATCAAAAATTCCTCCGAAATCACTTGTGACCCACAATCCCAAATAGAAAGGAAACTCGTTAGTAAAAGGGGACGACACACCGTAGTACAGCGTCTATTTTTGGAGCACAAAGCTTTGGGAGAGGGAATCTGGTATCTTTCAACTGATAGAATACTTCAACAATCTCACCAATCATTCCGCCTTCTACGAAATCGATTAAAAAACAGATGGGTTCCGGGCATGTAGCATAATAATTCAATTACGCTGCGGTGGAAACGAAAGAGAAGAGACGAAAGCACCTGAGAAAAAAGTTTGGCCGCAGCGCGTGAATCATTCGGAGGCTTCGATTGATCGCGGATCGATGGGAGAAAGCACGATCGAGAGTAAGCCGGGCACGGGAAACGGTGGAAGGGCAGAGGGAACGTTTCTGCGTCTCGTGTGGAAAAGAGGAACGCGCTGCGCGCGAGGCCGAGCGAATCCTTGCGTGTTGGAGATATGTACACGCGCGGTTTCCATGTCTATCGTTTTCTCTGTTCCGCCTGCCGCGGTCGAGCGCTAGAACGAAGGTCTCTTTTCCTCTCTCTTTCCCGAACGAAGGTCCCTCGTTAGGCTTCGCAGCACGCGAATCGCTGGAGAGCCATGCGGGAGGTGCGTGGCCAGAGCGAGGTCAGCTCACGCACGTGCACGCCGTGCGTGCCTCGTATTATATGTTACACATGCTCCACGGACGTACCGTTCTCCAGCAGAGGCGTAACCGGTGTAAAAGGGCGCAACCTCGTTATATTAGGTGGTTGCATAATGAATATCGAACGTTTCTTTATCGTCCACATCTTCGTGAACCCCCCGCGACCAACGTATACGTGCGATCGCCGCCGCGGAGGGGTGCTTGACGCTCAAACACCACGCGCGTAATTCCTAGCCACTTTCTTCTAGGACAGACAACTTTTTTGCTGAGTTAAGGAGAACTCGGGGAACTCTTTATCATGCAAATGTTGCCAATGATGTTTCTTGGTGAGCCCAGTGGCTGCTCGTGGCGCGGTATTTTTGGAAACACCTTCTCTTATGCTCCTCTTAGCGTCGGAGAACTCGTGGCTCGCTTTTTCAGTGTTAAACTCGTACTTAACTCGCGATGATTGAATAAGGCAATATTGGAGGTGAGATGTAACGTGAGGTAAAAGGGAGGTCTAAATTGCGGAGGAATCGTTCGATTCGATTAGTTCAATATTTCTGTAAACTGAACTGGTTTTTTTTCTCCTTCCTCGAAACGATTTTACGTTGACGATTGCACTGCGACGTTGAGTACCTACTCCAGGGTGACAAATATCTAATCAAAGGACAGCATGCGGTAGGTTCGCGTTATCGCTGGTAGACGATTATATAAGTTCAGATTACGCGGATGAGAAATTAATATCCAGAAGCAACAACCATACGCCTCAGTGCAGAAGTTCCTATGGTAAACGATACCACAGACGAAACAGAGCATTCGATTTCACTGCCCGTCTTTATTCCCCCCTTGCAACCGAAGATATACTTGAAGACTGACATTTATGAAAATAATTCACGACGAAGTGTGCCGTTAGAAACTTCGTTCCACGTTTCTACGCCGCTGCGATCGCAGCAAGAAGAATCGACGTCCTATTCCCGGGCCTGGGTTATCGGCCGTTCCTTTTATCATTCTTTCTTCAGTGCCGACGGCACACGCGCACTTACATGGCGGCAAACATAACGAGGAAAGCGACAGATAAGCGATAAGAGGCGTTTCAGTGGCGATACAGTTGCGAAAAAGCCACTGCGCGGTTCCACCGTTCGCACGTCCATCATGCGAACTGGGACGCGCAATCCGCCCCAGACTCGTGCAACGAAAGAGATACGAAAGAAATGACAGATCGTGGACGCAGGATAAGAATCAAAATATTTACTTGTCGAAAGTGTCGCCGCGGTGTGCCTGATAAGCATGAGTGGAGGCTCAGATAACGAACGTCGCGTACGAGAGCTCGATAATCTCTGCGCAATTGCTTCATCTAACTGGGCGGAAACGTCTCGGCACCGTCGTTCTATATTCGGCCAAACGAATATTCTTGGCCACGCGAGTGTCGCGCGAGCCGAGAACGAAGTACGCTGGTCGCCGAACGTGACGTAAACCGGCCGCGTAAAGCGCACACGCGCGTACGAGGAAGCGAAGCTCGGAAGAAAGTTATCATCCTGGACGATCTCCAGCGGACGGTGCAACGCGCGATTCGTCGCAGTCGTTGCACAAACGACGAATTAACCACCTGTCCGTTCGGTCACCGCGGAATTAATCACCGGTTTAAAATTAGTCGCTTTTTTTTTTATCCCGTTGTCGCGCACTGGACTTATCGGCCGCGTAATTCAACGGCAATCGAAGATCGAGATAAACAGCGCTCGCTTCGCAGCTATTTTTCCGCCGTTCGAATAGAAACGAGGTGAACGTGACTCGATGATTTCAGCCCCGCGCGCGCGCCCGCTTCTGATATCGAAACAATCGGCGATTGGATCTAGCGCGAACCTTTGGACGTTAATCGCCGGCCGTATTGTTTCCCAACGAGTATCGTCGCGGTCGTTGCTGCGACTTGGGTTTCTAGGACTCGCGATCATCGCGGAGGAGCGACGAGGCGAGCGAGGTTTTCGCGTCGGTATCAGATTCTGTCACGTTTCACTCGACGCCGGGGCATGTATGCGCATACATGTGCCAGCACTGCCAGCTGGGCTGACATCGATAGCGGGCGATGGTATCGTTGTGAGGTCAGACCGAGCACGTGACAGGAGTGACGCTGTGCATTGGAAAGGCGGCGGGAGGGGAGCGCCCGTACTTTTATCTTTTAATCGCGATGCTCTGGCGGAGGTGTCAATTGATAAGTGCGGGAAAAATTGGACGCGGAAGCGCGCGATTTCCGTGTCTGGTATCTGTGGCGATCTCGACCTTGCTTCCAAGTATTTGCACTAAATCAAGCAGAGCTAATAACAATTGTTCTTTCAACGTTTTTAGAAACGGTGAACGATAAGACGTTCTATAAATGAACAATAACCGTGCACATCGCGGAGACTTTTCTCGTAAAGAAACGATAGATCGTCCGAGAACGGGAACAACAATATCGGGTCGCGATTCGGTAGCTCGAATAACGTGCGTTTCGTTCGGAGACTTCTCTCTATGCTGGCATCGATCGGGGCATAATTGATCGTGACTTTCCCGCCACTTTGTAGCCGCGGGGAAAAACGATCGCGAAACGAAAAGGCTTGGGGAACCAGCATAAGCGTGGCGGCGGCAATTAACGCTATCGAGTTTTATCATCCAAGGCACGAAAAGTTGTTGGCCTCGTTCGACATCTTGCTTTTTTTTTCTATTCTTTCAACCAATAAGTTTTATGTTCAAGCAGTAAAAACAGTAATGGTCGGTGATTCACGGGTGAATCAATGCACCTGGTCGGTTGGAGATTCATGTACGAAGCAGGGCTTGAATAGGTTCCGAAAGTAACTGTTTCAAATTGTTATATAAATGTTCTGATTGGAAGAGTTATGAAGAACCTTTATTCTGAATAACTGTTATAAAGAACCTAAATATCAGACTGTATCAATTTAAGTTACGGTTCCTATATAGTTCTATAACTTTTACTTTTTAGGTTCTATATAAGTTTCAAAGCGGTTATAGAACCGTTTTATATAGTTCTATAACTTTTATTTTTTTGAACTTATATAGAACCTAAAAAATAAAAATTATAGAACTATATATGAACCGTAACTTAAACTGAAATAGTCTGACATTTAGATTTTTTATAACAGTTATTAAAAATAGATGTTCTTCATAACTCTTTCAAGAATCGAAATCTTTATAATAACCGTTTCAAGCCCTGGTACGAAGCCAATTTGATGAATCATCGATTCACCACCCAGCTAGGTGAATATTAACACGGAGACTCGGTTCGCAGTAATCAGACAAATGCGCTGCCAGTTATGATAGAAGTTTATTGAATCACTGCTTCTCTCGCAAATCAACAATGACAGTGGGCCCTTGAGTTGCTTCATTTTTTTTTGTTTCGCATGTTTCATAAGGTACTAAAATTCCTTTCACGCCCCGTGGCTGCTTTCTCGTTGAATCGTGGCCGTCGGTAGTATGGTAATCATGATGGTAATAATAATAATAATGATAATAATTAATAATAATCATTAATAATAGCAATAATAGTAATAATAATAATATACAATAATAACGAGATATACTAATTGCGATAATAGTCAAGAGATAACAATTAAAATATACATGTGATTGTTTCATAGATTCTCTCTGCGATATAGTAATCGAATAGCGTAACCAATCGTTCTTTCCTCTCGTATGCTTCCGATCGATACAACTGTCTTCTATACATATTAGAAATTCTCCCTTTGATTCGTGATATGGCTTTTGAGACGCAAAAATGAGTAATGATTTTAATCGCCCTCGCGTGTGTATAGATTGAGTCCGATCTCCTGCAACGTCCATCCCTTTCTCCGTGAAGACTCGATCACACTTACAACTCTCGCTCTCACTCTCGCTCTCTCGTATTCGTTATCAAACTTTCGAGCTGCTCCCCGTGACAACTAATTAATCGAGTTCATATATACGTATATGTAATTGCAATATATATACAATACGTGCCCCAGCGAGCCTCGCTGCGGCGACACCATTAGCTTCGATTATTTATACGAACCATCTTCGTAATAAAAAACACCTTCGATCCGTTCTCGCTTCATAGAAATTTCATTATTTCGTCTCTAAAGGCGCCCCGTCGCTTTCATCCCCCTCCATCGTCTCGACCTACCCACGGCAACCACCCTCTCCCTCACAATCCGAGCGGAATCATCTCCATTATCCGGACTCCGCCGTTTCGAAACTTGAATTTTCCGCCCTCCTCCGGTCGAGACGAAAGGAACGCGGCCCGAGCACCCAACCTCTCGCGCGTCAGCGTTTCCCTATTTTCATCCTGACATCTTTGCCGTCATAGTTTCGTACTCGTACGAGATGGTACATACACGAAGGTGCTAATTTAGGTACAAAGAGGAAAATATATTTAGCGTAGGATGAAAATAGCGAGTCTTTTCTTCCTTGGAAAAATAGTTTCGATACGGTTTCACGATCGCCACCCGCCCGCCCGCTGCCCGGACGCGAGTCTCCCTTTGACGCGCCGAAGGGGCGCGAGCGAGCCAGAGTCAGGCGATCATCTGCGGCGGCTGCGGTCCTATATGCCCTTTCGTTTATTTACAAATTCACCTAGGTATACAAGCTACGCCTGAGGCTAGAAAAATGCGATCGCTCGAGCGCAGGGAGGTCGGCCTCGATTTCGAGCGGGGAGCGAGAACCCCGTGCCTCGACCTCAGACCTAGCGCGTGAAAAGATCCACGCCAATTCTGTGCGTCGCGCAAAGACAATTTTCCTTCTTCTCCTTTTTCTCAGATACGACGCCCAAGGGAAGCGCCCAAAAATTCTTACAGCACCCTCCTTGGTAAAAAGTGGATTTACTCTAGGACATACCGTATGATTTGTAAAACTCGTCGCGTCTGCGACCAGCATTCGCAGCGACGTACGTACAAAGATTCCTCGAGGTCGCGAAAGAGACTCCATTATCGAGATGTCCCTCGATCGTAAATAAATTCTGATTCTCTTAATTCGCGATAACAAGAGCAAAGTTTACTTCGCGTTCCGACTGGTTAACTTTTATCCGCCGAAGACCTCTCTGTTCTGACTTCCCCCTTTCCCCACTTAATTATTCTTAAACGATGCAATTACACTGGAAGCCAGCGACAAAGAGTTCGTTTATCGCGACGCTCGTCGCCACGACTCGAAGCCAATAAACTTGTAATTTTATTTTTATTACGCGCCTCGATCGAGGGGTTATTCTGATCGCGTTAGCGGCGATCAAACTCGCGCGTTACTACGTGTATATAAAAATCGGAGAAGAGTGTCTATGTACAGTGTACACGTGGAAGGCAAGGCTACACGAAAATACTTCGCAAACGACGTGATCTCCCGTAGAGTTTGCGCGATTACAATTATAATACGTCGATACCCACATAACACCCATACAATTACACGGACACGTCGATAACACACGAATACACCGTAACACGAGCCGTATAACAGCGTAGCCCAGCTATCTCCAGGAGACTCGTAGAAATCGTAACAATCGTATACGAAACTTCAAACACTTTGCACCTCAGAGGAGCCCCGCGAATCAACCCCGAAACATCGAGTAGACCCTCGCGGTAACTGCAGAGACGTGGTGAAAAATGTCGTCGGTTCGATCTCCCCCTCGGGTCTCGAGAATCTCCCGAGAAGAATGATCATTCACGCTACCCTAGCTGCCCTATCGCGCGTATAAAAGTCGTACGCTGGTGGCCGCGCTCGAGCCGATCGTCGAGAAAGAAAAGGAAAAGTGTAGAGAGATTCGTGTGTGCGCACCGTGTGGTTCAGAGCGTGGCCTGTCGCCCGTGGACGCGACCCGCTCTTACAAATATCATTATTAAAATACTCGGTGTAAAAATAGGTATGATACAGGCGGCGAGGTACGTCAGTGTCGGCGTTACCCCGTCTCAGAAAAAAAAAAACAACGAGCCGCTCCTTCTCTCCGCATCCTCCACGAGGAATCCTGCTTCCCCGCGAGCCCTCCGCCGGAAGTCCTTCCAAATCGAATTGCGTCGACGAATCGTCGCAGGAAGCAACCCCGCTCGGTGGCCCGTCCACTTACGTCGACCTTCTCGCGAACGCGTCGAGAACATCGTCCGACGGTTGCCCGTCGATCCACCCGAAAAATCCTTCTTCCGATGTTCCACGGTCTGCTTCCCGTCCCACGCGAATCCCCGTGGTCCTAGCTCGACGCTCCTTTGGCTAACCTCGCGCAGGACCGAGTAAGATCGCTCGAATGCCGTTTTCAGCGGTTTTGTTATCTGTGATTCTGCAACGAGGGTGCACTCTGCCACCCTTCTGTTCATCGCTTGAGTTTTGGTTCTCGGTGACGGCTCCAGGGGCGTCGCGACGCTCCCGAGCCTCAGGTCACGTCCACCACGAGTCCGTGAACCCGATCGTCGGCTGGCTGCTACGTCAACAGCTTGAAGAACATCAGGGCTAGGGATATGTTGATGAACAGCACCAGCATCACCAGCTGCTGCCGGGAGAACCAGTCCTGCAAAGTTTCGATCGGGTCACATATCTATTACCGCGGCGTTTCGTTCGAATATAGGTATCTGTTGCCTTTCCTATGGGCACGCTTCCAGAATATCGATATCGTTTTATCGCGACGAGGACGGAATAAATTATCGAGAGCTCGGGCGAGAGACAATGGAGAAATGCAAATTCGCCGATTAAGATGCATTATAATATTATTCGAGTATAAATAATGGAGGACGGTGGAAACCTCGGTGGGAGACACTTAAGTATACTTGTATAATCGATACAGATTGATTTCGTAATACGGCTCGTTAAAGTGTGTTACAAATCGTACGGTGTCGTTAATTAACGAACGATGCGAGCTGATCGGTGACGGCACATAGGATCTCTGACTTTCTCACGAGAACCGCCGTCTCTGTTTTATTTACGGAGAGATACGTCGGATTCATTCGTGTTTGACGCTACACGCAAATATTTGTGTTTCTCTGGCAGGTGTCATGAAAGTCGGCGTACGTCCGCGAGGCGATTACGATTTCAAATGATGACTAAGCGGGACCGGATATTCAAAGCGGTCAATTCGATTAAATATTCGCGATCACGTATCAATACTCGCGCGACCTACTCTTGCAATCATCCGATAAGAATTGCGCGTTTTTCCGTCGTCTATTCGAGCATAAGCTCGTCTGTCTCCCCTCTTTCTTTCTTTTTTCATCAAGGTCGTGTCACCCAGCCTGTTACGTGTACTTTACTTTCTGCGCAACATTTTCATCGCGATTCTTCGCGATCATCGTTTTTTTCCACGCGTTCCATCATCATTCCCGAGACCGACGTCGTTCCTAGAAAAGCTGTCTCCCAGCTCTTTATCGGCAGATGGAGAAGCAGCAGAGGCGCAGAAAAATTTGACGCGCCGCTTGAATTAAAGCTTACGCGGCCGTACGAAATTTATGGCGCGGATGGCTTAAGCGCGGCACGATTAAACGCCATCCGTTTAAATACATTTACATGTCCAATTAGCCATCGATGTAATTACACATTATGATGCAGAAACGCCAGGGGCATAAACCACGTAGGGAACGGTATACATATATATATATATAGCACGAATCAGCCAGGATGGATACTCACTTTAACCTGAGGACTGACCAAGTACAGCAGAGGATTGGCCCTGAGCCTTTCGCTCTCGTCGATCTGCCTGCGGATCTCTTCCCTCCTCATGCTGCTCAAAACGCTGACTTCCTCCCTGGACAGCGGTGACGTCGCTGTCAGCTGAATGGGCTGAGCCACATCCGGCAGTGACTTCTTTCGTTGAAGGGGGATCGCCGCAACTGGCATCGCCTGCGCGAAGAAAGGAAACGAGAAACAAAGAGAGAGAGGTGGCCCTCGGACACGATCGATCGGGGACGCGTTGCAAAGCCTTATTTCTAAGGGTGCGCGTGCACGAGAACGCGGCGAAGAAAGGGGCCTTCCCTCGGGCCGGCGGTGTGTCGGACTTTCCCGCCGAAGATCGATCGGGCGAGATCGGCGCGATCGAGACCATTCACGTTGATACGCGAGCCTACATCGATTTTCACTGTCACGCGACCAGTATCGCGAATCTGTGGCCGATAATTGTGATTAATGGGGCGCAAAGTTGAGGATTGGTTATATTATCGGCTGCTCGCGATCATCGTGTCTGCGTATGCGTGTTATTTTCGATCGAGGATCGGAAACGATCCGGGGATGCGAGCGCGACGGAGGAGTCGGAGGGAGAAGGTGCTGCAGCGTTTATTTGTTGGTTCGTGGGCATTTTCTTCGATTCGTTTTTGATCCGCGCATGGTGGTGACAAGAATCGCATCTCGTGAGAAAGAATTAGTCATCGGCCAGTTTGTACCGCGACGGTAGTTACGGTTTAAGGCTCGTCGGTTTTTAGGGTTGCAGCTTCGCGCGAACAGCGGGGGCCATTTGTTTGGCGTGGCAACAAGCTCTTGGACGTTTACGTGTTCATTAGTTCCACATTTTGAAGAAGCAGAGAAAACGGGGCAACGGAGGGAGGAATAGCGGGGGATCCTTGGACCAGTTCCAAAACGTGCAGCCTTGCTCGTAATCGCACGTAATAACGATGCAAAGGCCAAGAATCCTAGTTAACGCGATTCGTTGACCTTCGACACCAATCTCTTCGCACTTCGTCTTTCGTCGAATCCCCGTAAGCGATAAGGGAATGCTCAAGATTATCGAACCGCGTGTCGCTGGATTTTTTGCTCGTGCATCATGCTGATGCGGTTGACCTCCAGGAACTTCGCGTGATGTTTGCGAACGACTAGGACGCATCGCGCGGTCGAACAAATGCCCGGCATCTTCGTAAATCCGAGCGCTTTGAACGTTCGATTCAAGTGACCCTGATGAAAATTCGAACGTTCCTCGGACTGTTGCGAAAACAAGTGCGATCATTCATTTCCTTCCTATGCCTGGCGTCGCGAACTTCTCCGCGTTTCACTAGGCGTAAAATTAGATCGGCGCCTCGGTTCGCCTTCGACGATAACTCTCCCCCGATGCGATTAATTAGCCTCGATCACAGTACATACTCGTCTTATTTCAATTTCGTATCTGCCTCCGCGGGTCATCGAGAGACTCTATTCCCGGTTTCGAGGCTGTTCCTCCAGAGCATTGTAAATTGCGCCGATAACGTTGCGGCAGTATCTAAAGAAGAAAAGCCTGGCTCACAGTCGCAAGCCCTCCCCCCTCTCGATATCAAGCTCGGCTTATCGACCGATTTGCTTCGTAGTAATCCTCGCGTAGTTGCTCCTTATCTCTCGACGTGATTCCCGTTGCATCTGAAACAGCTGATGCCTTTCGAACGCTTCGCACTGTTGCGTTCTCAACGGCGCGGTTGTCAAGCACCCGTGGCTCCCGTGTCGGTTGTCAAAATATGGTATCAACTGTCTGCTAGTTTCCCAGCGCTTTATCTACGATTTTCGAAGCTGTTACAGATCGATGCTCGAGTGACTGATCAAAGCAGGTGTTAGGGGAACCTAATGGGAGGGGTGCAGGCTCAATGGGACTTTTATATGTATCTCGTCGAAATGCTGGTGGTAGAAGGGACGTGGGAGAGGATTGGGGAAGCTTTTCCTCGTTGTTCATACCTCCACAAGAGGCGAGACGATCCAGGACTCCGAGGCCCTCCTGGCCATGAGGGCAGGGCTGCATAGTAGCGCCTCTTCCTCCTCGTCGGTCTCTGACCAGAACATCTTTGAAACCTTTCCTTCCCCAAAGTCTTTGACGTTCACGATCGACAGAAAGAAACGTACTGTTTAACTCGTTCGAAACACCGGGCGATACTCGTCTTCCATCTTTCACAGTGCCCCCCTGAGCATTTCAACGACGACTCTCGCCGCCAAGGGATGGAGCGAGGCTTCCGAGCGACGATCGCCCACGTTGGCGCGCTGCTTTCTGTCTGAACGGCCCTCGTTCCGTACCGTTTTCCTCGTGCACGACAGTGAAAATGGAAAATTCGGACTCGCGGCCTCCTGGTGAGGAAGCCAGGCCGCGGACTGAACGGCCCTGGCTCGTTCGACCGAAATAGAGAGACGCCCCACTATTTTCACGTCGAAATAGCATCGACGAGCGGGCGCGTCGCGACGCTCACGGCTGTGAACGGACGACGATGCCAGAGCCTTGTCGATCCGCCGCTGCTTGATTTATGACAGCTTGCCGCCACGCGCGCCCCTTGCTTTAGTGTTGTGCTCTTGGAACCGCCACTTTTTCGCGTATCGAACGATAGGTATCGACCGGTATTTTTAGACGAGCCTAGTTCTCGCGAAATACCTTGGTCACGTTTTTGGTGAGCGAGCAGGTAGCGGAGCGGTGGTTCGCTCTCGACTTTCCCAGAACTTCCTTCGCTGCACGGAAATTTCCATGTCTACTCTTGCCAGTAGCTGAAGGGTTGAGCAAATTCCTGGAAGCTTCGTAAGCTCCGGTACTCCGAGGACTCCACCGAGTTCTCGATCTCTCATTAGGTAATTGTGAATGAAACTCTAGGTTTCACTAGATGAGACGTCCAGCTATTTTAACAGGTAAGGTCAGTTTTGCTTAACGAGAAATTCGAAGCAAGTTCGTGGAGCCAGCTGACGAGGAAACATGGTGGAAAGCGGCGGGCATGATGCGGAGGCGTTCGAAGAAAATTCTCCGCGGCTGTTCACGGCCGAAACCCGACCGGAAATATCGTTACGCAAATAAAGCCCAACTCGCAACTCGCATTGCCTGAATCACGTAGCTGGCATGCGAATAAATTCGTCGAGGCTTTCGAGAATCTCTGCTCCCCATCTTCGCGCGCCAAAATGGGGCTCGGCCCACTTTATTTGTGTTTTCTTGTTTCCTTATTACGCCTCGACGCAATTCCTTCGATATCAGAGCTCATTTAAAATTCGAGTCCACCGTGTTCGTTTGTATTCGAGCCCAGCAATTATTATCGAATTTTAATCCACGCCGCTGTGGTGCAACAATAATTTGCCTTGCTAATCGGGGCGATATTCCACTGTATTTTATTGCCCGCGATCTCTTGACCCGTGACTTATCAGTGTGCAAGGTAATCGTCGCAGCGAGCCATTGTTGCTTTCTTAAATCGCGCATTACAAATTAACTGGAAAAGCGCTTTGCAATCTTATCCCACTGCTTCTCTTCTATCAGGCACAGTTACGCGATCGTTTCGCTTAGCGAGTAGCCGCAAGCATTCGATGTCCGCCGACGGAAATCCGGAATTCTGCGTTCGTGTCTGAATAAGGGAGTTTATGTATGTAATTAAAGAAGAATTAATCATTCAACGGCGCAGGGCCATTGACTCTGCCATGCGATACCGCCGATACCATTCAGCTGGAGAACAAACGATCGTAAATGTGCAAATTGTTTTCTAGAAACCTCGGCGCCCCACTTTGCATTGCAAATCTTTTGTTTACGTCGAGTGCGCCAGATATTTTACGAGCATCCGAGGGGGCCTCTTTTCGCGTTGCTTCGGAGGCATTCAATTAGAATAGATTCTTTGCTCGTGAACTGAATGTACATGATCGCGGTTAAGCTCATCCAGATAATTCCTCGGGAAGTTGTTCGACGGAGTGTCGCCGTGGATTTTGGATTGGAATCAGGAACATTGATAGAAGCTTCAGAGCGTCGATGTTTCCCCCGTCTGCTCGGCCGAACCCAGCTACAAAAATATCGCGCTGTTTTCACGCCAATGCGTATTGTCTCGCCGAGCTCGATGCTCGCAAGTATTCGATATATCGTCATTTTTTGGCACGAACGAGAGGTCCAATTAAACGAGCGTACTTCGCCGCGCATAGTATCTAGCGGCGAGATGTTTTTCTTGAGAAATACCTGAAAATGTTCGGGGTGGAACAGAGGTGCCATCGAACGCGACGCTTCAACGCTTTGCGTCCTGAAAGCTCTCTTCGAGCCAAAAGGAGACAGAAAGAAATGATCTCGCCACGTCCTCCTAATCGGCATGCTTTAATCTGTCGGCCAACAACAGCTTTTACATCATATACATAAATACATTCAATACATCGAACCAACGTTTGCAATAATCGTTGTGTAATTTAACAAGGTTTCCATCGGTGTCTCTATGTCAGTTAAAATCGTTCCTCGAGATGTAACCTGGACGTAACTACCTCGAGTATGCGTGTACATCGGCTAGCCTCGCTTATCGATCTGTTTTCTTCTAACGCGAGACAAACTTCCCTACGTTGATTTTCTCTAATACAACACTACGAACCATCTTTATATTAAAATACATTGGAATCTTGTTATATAATCTCGTTTAAAGTCTCTGTGAATCGTTTCTACCGGTTCTTTTTGTTTCGCGGCGTATACCGCGACGGAAATTTGAGCATTTCGTGAACTGGGAATAACGCAAACTCTCTGCGAATAAAAACATTGGGGACCAGCCTCGAAGTGACGACGGTACGTTGGAGCCGCTCGTCGGACTATCCTTCGCTACGTGGCGCGGCATTTAAGTACGCGAGAGTTCATTACGAGTTACTAAATGATCAAATTTCATCGTTTCTGCTGTACCCTGTGGAATCACGTTGCATCCCAGATTCTCGAGAAAAGACACTTTCGAAAAGCTTGGCACTTGAACAACCCCGACATCGGCTCTACCCGATGCACCCGATATTCCGCTTAAAAAATAGTTTGAAAGGTGGAGGAACTTGGGGATGATTCAATTCCAACCGAGCTTCGTCCTCTGAATTATTTTCGCCCGCAAGGTTCCAGGTCTCGCGCGACAGTGTCTCGGGCCATAATCGTTCGCTCTCTTCTTCTCTTTAGGCACGACCGTTTGCTGAGGTACAATTGCAACCACGTTGAATCGGGGAACCCGTGCGAAAGACCGTTTCGAAATCACCCACGTGTTCTCCATCGAGTAGGAATGCTCTGATAATCACTCGCCTGTCCGTAGAAAGTGTTAAAAATTTTCGTAAAAACTCTTAATTATCTCGAATATCGTATATCTTGAGCAACGCGATGCTGTTAGATTTCAATTGTCGTGTCCTCGATGCGAATACCATTAACGAACATCGTCGAGAAGCACCTATCTTATTTTCCTTCTTCCCAAGCAGCGTGTCGTACTTATTTCTTTTTTTAAGAAATTCAACGTGGCGCACAAAAGGCGTTCGTAATTGTACTGTGAAAAATCGTGATTAAAATAGAGACTCCAGATTACATTTACGTGTGTTTGTGTGAGAAGTTAACGGAGTAGGGCCGTACCTAATGCACAAGATTAATACTTTCCCACGAGGGGTCTTATGTATAGAGGTATGTCGTATTATGTTTACGTATTCATAATGCACATTTGGTACAGACATTTGTGCTTTTTGTGTAACAAGGATCAACCCCCTCGAGAAGGCCCGTGCTGCCTGATTCGAGACACTATCAATATGTATCGACAACTCAATTGTGTAAAGAAATATGTCAAAAAATAGAGAACTCGTTTAACAAGGCCGTGAAACTTATCACAGAAGAAATCACAAGACTAGGAATTTAAGCTCTATGGAAAGTTCGATAAAATGAATATTTCTGTTACTTGCGCTCAATCTCGAAAGGGTTATCGTCGTCGATCATTTGTACAGTATTAACCTAAATAATTATCTCACGCTACATGTCTTTCCATACTTATTCTACGAAGTGTATATATAGTGTGTATGTGTGTGTATATCCCATCCTGCGGAACTGGTACAATATAATATATATATATGTATATTATAGACTTTACAGAGTGACGCTACGTCATAGAAGCATGCGTTAGAAAAATAATGTCTCTGATCAAAAAACAGGAGAAAAACAAGCGGCGTGGAGGTGGGTGGAGAGAGATTTGCATCCTGGTGGCTCGTCCAAGTCATCGGGCCGACGTAAAAGGATAGGAGCACGTGACTTCCATGAGAGGGCTAGAGAATGCATTCGACGGTACAATTAAACACCCCGGCCAGGGTGAACGGGAGGCAGACTTTAGAACTTTCAGACAGAGGAAGGGTGGCACTGTCGTAAAAGGCGAGGTTTCGAGAAGGGGATACGAAGCTTGTTAGAGAAAGGACACACGTAGAAAGTGAAAGAAAATTGCTGAAAGAAACCGGTCCCCGCCTCCACACCGCGCGAACCTTACCTTTCGGTTTCCTCGAATTGCTTAATCAATGGACGTAACATCATTACGTTATCTTCGCTTAATTAATGGACGTAACACCGTGTCTGGTAAGTTGAGAATCATTTCTGTGCGTGTGTGTAGGTACGTGCTCGTCTTTCGTTCGTCCAACCGTCAAGTTACGATTGACTGTTCATTTCGGAGGGAATAATTCTTTGAGATATTAAAAAAAAAAAGACAAAAAAAGGACAGAAACTAGACGGGTACGAGTGTTCGAGATTATCAACTTTCGCTTGAGTAATCGTCGCGAAAGCGAGTGGAATTCAAATGAATCTTTTTGTGCGAATGTTTGTACGAACGCACTGCGCGCAGCGCAAACTCCATCGTTTGCGCACGTTATTATATCTGTCCTTCCTCGTTCGTGCTCGGCATTGCGCTCTGCATACAATTCTTGTGGAACGGAAGAATAATCGGGAATGTATTTGAAATGGTTTAAATAGCACAGACCGTGCGCGTCGTCTCACAAAGGGTCTAGCAGGGTAAGCACGGGCAAACGGCCCTCATGCCGAGTCTTGGAGTTGTTATTTTTTAAACAATGCTCCGTGCCTGAAACTCCATTATGTAAAGTTTTATATCGCTACCCCCCTCCCTCCCGTTTAAGGGTAATACGGGGGTAAACGCCCTTAACGTTATTATTTTTTTTCTCGGTTACCACTTAAGATATTTAAATGAAAAAAAAAACGAAAAAATAGCTACATAACAACTCCAAGAATCGGCACGAGGGCCGTTTGCCCATGATTATCCTGCTAGACTCTTTGTCCTTAATATTCGTCCATCTCTCTACTATATCTACTGTGCTTCCCATAAAAAAATAATTTCATCTGTCTCTGACAAGAAGGCGGAGAGAACGTTGCTCGCTTCGTTCAATGCCCAAATTCGATTTAACCCTTTCAGCCTCGATGATGCCACTCTGAAAGCAACCTTTGTATATGCGACACTCGAGCCTTCGTCCCTTTTCCCTTAAGTTCTAGATTATTTAATCGGTAATACGGTGGCTCGTTCGTTCCGCGGCGCTTTCTCGCCGTGCGTATTGGGTTTTCTTTGTTCAGCGTCAGCTTTGCCATTCTATGTCCCATCTGAGGGAATTCAGTGGAGCGAACATTGATTTTAGGACCGAAAGGGTTAAGTGTCTATCGATTTGTCTACGTAGTGACTAATAACAATCTACGACCAGGTACAAGTTCTGCTTTGCTAATTCCCACCTCGAGAGATTCGAGACATCGTGGTCTTCGAGCAAGGCTACAAAGATCCCCAAAAATATGGCAACGGTCTGAGGTAGGAGTGCCCGAGAAAGAACAAAGATAAACAGAACCGCTCCAGCGCAAATACCTCCGAGTTCCACACTAAACACTCGTGAAATCGACAAATGCATTTAACCCAGGAGATAAGGTGCATCGATGACTCACAGTATTGTCGCAGAATGACACACGCTCCTCGAAACTTTGCATTATTCGGTGGAACGAGCTACGGCTGAGTCACTCTAGTCTTTGTGATTTTCCGCATCGATGTCCAAATTGATATCCAATCGACGTCGGGAAGTAGGGATACTAAACCATATTTCATCCCAAATTTGGCAAATCTTGGGTCACTGGAATTGCTAGGCTTCGATGATCCAATAGTCCCGCTAGCAGTTGAATTTAAGAATGGACCACAGACAAAGTTCTCGTGTTTTTTGCGCGTTTCTGTGTAGCCTTGCCTCGAAGCCGCGGTCTGGCGCGCGCGGACCGCTTCGCAGAGACTAAAGTGTCGATCTGAAAATATTTTCTTTCTCGACTCACACCAAACAATGGTTCCGGCCTCTGTTCCCGTTAGCACGTCGCCCAGGAGGCTCGTGTAAACTGTGAGATGCCCGTTCGCTAAAACCGTGACCCTATATACAACCCGCCCCCCCAAACGAGTCGAGTCCGTTCAAACATCGAGTGAGTGTTTGATCGATTGGAGCCTTGGCTGCGGGCGCGCGAACGAAATCATTGGAGAAACAGCCGGGTCACTTGAGCCCCCCAGACCTGTATGTTTGGCGAGACGTTATCGTTCGACGATGAGGAGGTTACGCGAGGGATTATAAATCGCAAGGAAACGTAGAACAGGATTTTTCACTCGGAATGTATACACTGGAACGAACAGATAATTGGCTTGGTTAACGAAGGATGGAACGCGGGAGTACGTTGTACCGTTGAAGCTGGACCAGCTAGCCGAACTTCGCGGTCTCTGTCGCGAATAGACCCTAGATCCAAGGGCGTCCGTAGACTTTTTTCCAGGAGGGGGCAACTTTAGGGTGACGATAAAGAAAAATATAGCAATGAAAAAACGAATAGCCCGCTTGCTTTTTTAAACTCATTTTGTGGTGCCAATTTAATTAAACATTTAAATCCGAAATTTAGAAATATTCAGTTTTTTTAGTATAAACTTAATAAAGATCAGTTTTTGAAAAGCAGCGGTTTTTTCACAAAAGCCTGGGAGAGACAACTGCCCTTTTTGCACCCCTCCCTCTCCGGACGCCCATGCCTAGATCCCCGAGCGAGCGGAAAATGCGCCCTGCTGCATTGTCGCTTCTCAAACTTCCAATCTTCTAGTTACTTTAATGACCCGTTATGGCTGGATTTGACTGCAAACAAGCGTGCCGCGCGAAGCAGCCCGTTTGGTCTCGCGGCAGCTTACATGGAACGTAACGTTGCACCTCGGCACGACATTGATTCCGCGTACACTAGGGCAACGTGTACAAGCTACGATGCACGAGTGTCGCCTACTAATATCTTGACTCGAATCCCTAATTTAGCTTCGTTAAGCAGCCTATGAATTCTGCCAGGCTTCCCCAAGCCAGAGCGCTATCAGAATCTCCTCCGTTTTTCATCCCCCGAGCATCCCTTTCGTCGCGTCGCCGGGACATCCAGGGTCTAGTCACGAACCTCTCAGACTGGTCTCGACTCGTTCGTTCGCGAAACGGGCGAGCGAGCTCCCGCGGAAGCCTCGCTCCCGTTATGCTTGCGTATCGCAGTTGTGTACATATTTATTATAATACTTATACTCATAGGGTTGCGCGGCCCTTTGGCGTTGCGGCGAAGGCGGGGACCGTCCGGCCTGCGTCCTGGGATGGCATGCACAGAACACAGCACAAAGTGCCACACAGTTACACAGAGACAGACAAAAATCGACAGAGAAGAAAAGATACAGATAGAGAAAACGGGGGTTATCGGTGGTTGGCGGGGTGTACCTCTGGTGGGTGGGTGACTTACGGTGATTAATACACTGGGCTGCTGAGGGGGAGACAGTTCAGGCGTAAATTGTGGGTTGAGGGGGTGAGTCGGTAGCGTCGGACAAGAGAGAAGCATGGTGGTATCTTACGAGATGAGCATGATCGTTGAAAGCATTCGTATGGTAAAATCTAGAGGTCGTTATTTAGCTCGGAGCGGAGAAAGTTGATTAGCGAGACGAAAGTAGCGATCGTGGGGTAGAAATGAAACCGCAGTGCTTGCCTGTTTGCGTTCGCTAAGTAGCAACTATGCGCAAAACTATATGTATCGAAAGGCGTGGAGTATGATCCTCAGGCTGGCTAGAGTGAATCGTAGGATGCGGCTAATGGGCAGGCAGAGCGAATAATGTTATAGACAGAGATCTACGAGACGATCGAGGGGTATATAAAACTAAGCTACGTGATCGGTGAAACTTCTAGTTTCCCCGTCGTTCCCGTCGTGTGGCGAATGCGAAGCGATTACGTCGCCCCGATGGCATTTCCTTCCACGAGAATACTTGCTCGCGCCCGCGAGATGGCCGGCTATAAATCCTTAATGCTCCCGCGGGAAGCGTGAATGAACGTATAACAGCGAGCGATTGTTATCTTGTTTAACGTCCGGGGATATTTTTGAACGACACTCCTTGGAAAAGCGTCTCGCTGCATTTCGTCGAAAGACCCGGCCCGTAGAACAACGCCGCCGCGATTCCGACGAAACGTCCCCGGCAAACTCGCGTCCCCCGGCTTCCTAGACTTTCGCCTTTCTTCGCGACACAATCTCTCGGAGAAACTTTCCCCGACGCTTCACGGAGAACTGCTCTTCGATGGGGAACTTTGGCGAACAGACGGCCGCGATAAACGACCGAATGACACGCTGCGAGACTGAGCGGGAAAGAAGTTGCGGATGTGCTTGGATCTTTCGCGATTACATGAAGCTCAAGATAGTCGAACGAACGTGAAAAGCGTAAGAGATACGTTCAGAAAGGTATTATAAAATACGCCGTGGGAGACATGAAAGAGAGACATGAAACGAGCCTCGGATCCAAAGTGTTCGCAGCTCCGATCTCGATGCCTTCCGTGAGGCAAGTGCCAGGACGACGGTGTCCCGTGACAAATAGAGAGACAGGAATACGACTCTAGTATCTATGTCGTGGACAGTATGTACGAAAAGAGGAAGACTCACCTTCGACACGCCGCCCCCTCCCCCGCCCCCGCCGCCACCTCCACCGCCGGATGCGATCGGACCGCGACCGGGTGCGACGTAGAGGCTTTCCGTACGCTTAGGCTGCCCTTGACTCGGCAGAATGTCCTGCCCAAGGCCACGATTCTTCAGGAGGGCCCCCTCGAATTGGCTGGAAGTCGAGGCGGCGTACGTCGGCGTCGCGGTGCCGCTTCCCACCACGGATCCGTTCAGCGGTGTGCCCGATCGAATCGCGCTCGGTGCTCTCATTGATCTGCACTCAGAGATTGGTGTTTTCAGACCTCCCTAAATTAAGTTGCCTCCAGGATTGGCGAAAGCTTTCGGTTCTTTAATCACGTTTTTGTGGAGCATTGCATAGAAGGAAACAGAGTGAGTGCAGGATTATCTCGAGGGGAACTGCGTTGTATGTAATTGTTATTCGATGTCTCCGAGCTGAGACATTCCCAAGTTCATTCACCTGTCGAGCATGTCCTGGGGCGGGTTCGTGATGGTTTTATCGACGGACGGCTGTCGCGATCCAGTCAACCGGGAATGCGCTCTAGCGTAACGATCTACGGAACTATCACGGCTGGGCGGCCTCTTATAATGATCTAGTCTGTAAAATGATAGGTGAGGATCGATCGAGTTAAAGATTGCCCGTTTAGAGACGAGACGGAACGATTCGACTTAGCAATCTTGAATCTAATGGTTCTCTTATCTAATAAAGCCAAGACCTGTCGTTCAGCGTTTGCCCAATGGTGCCGGGTCGATCCTGGGGAGTCAGGACCCTGCTGTTCCTTCGTATACTCGTCGAACTCGATGGTCGTTGTGCGTCCCCAATCCCATCAGGCTGGTACTGTTGCGGAACTTGGGGTTGTTGCTGGGGTGGTAGTGGCTGTTGCTGCCCGTGAAGCTGCTGGGAACTGTACTGGTTCATCTGACCTGGCCCGTACTGGTTTGGCATCGTGGTCTGAAATGATGGAACAAGATCGATTCTAACGACTGATTCAACTACACGCACGGAGATGCGAACAAGTGTTAAAGCCACTCTTCGGTTAACTCCCAACACATCAGCGGGATCGTTAGACTTCGTTCAGGAACACGGGCACAATAGCTTCTTATATCTAGCTGGCTCAACAACTGTTCATTGGGGTGATGTTAATAAAACAATCCTCAAGACATCGTCAGTGTTAGGATGAAACGCAAGTAGTCTATCTAGAGTGATCACCTGCTGATTCGGATAACCCTGCATATTCTGGTAGCCCTGCGCAGCAGCTAGCTGTTGCTGCTGATACAAATACTGATCGGGCTGAGGTGGATTCATAGGCTGGTACTGCGGCTGACCGTACGGACTACCCTGAACAGGGAACTGATTTTGCGGAGCGTACTGACCCCCCGGGAACTGGCCCATTTGCTGATACTGATTCGGTATACTGTTAGGGTACTGGACCTGCTGAAGGGGGTTCTGCGCCATCGGCTGGGGGAACTGCGATTGGTAAGGGATCTGTCCGCTCAGGGTAGTCTGGTTCAATTGATTCAGTGGTAACTGGTTGACGAGCTGAGCGGGCGTCACCTGATTCTGTAACTCATTCTCCGAGAGCTGGTTCTGAGGCAGCTGGTTCTGCGGCAGTTGGTTCTGCGGCATCTGATTCTGCGGCTTCATGCTGGCCCTCCTGATCGCCTGCATCACGCTGCTCGCGGTGGACGCGGCGGACGCGGCGGTCGTCGACGTCGGCTCCCCCGTCGAGGTCCCACCCTTCATGGTCGCGGAAGCTTGCTGATCGACGCTGGCCTTATGGAGGATACTCTTCCCTGGCACGGTGTCCTGAGGCGGTGGCACGTATTTAGGTATCTCCCTGTTCCGTAACCTCTCTAACCCGGGCTGCCGGAAGTCCGGCGCGAACTGCTTGGCCGTCTGCTGCGCCAGCTCCGAGTCCTCTCTCGCGTGCTCGGCAGCGATGTCCGCCAATTCAGCTCTGCCACGGGCTGTCGCCGTTCTCGAGATCGCGATGTCCGCTTTCTGAAGGGCGATCTTGCTCGCCCTCTGGGCGGCGTTCACCGCTGCCTCTATCCTCTCGCGGAACTTGGCCGATCTGATTAGGAACAGGTGCTTCTTCTTCTGACTGGTGATCAGGACGTTGTTCTTGTACTTCCCCTCCTCCTTGGTGCTATCACGAAACGTCGTCACGCCGTAGCCGTACTTCCGATTGTTGAACCATTCACCCTCGTAACGGAGGCCGTCGCTGCGCTCCGATATGCCGAAGCCTGTCCTCTTGTCGTTCTTCCACTCGCCCAGGTACGTCTCGGTCACCGAGGCGTCCATTTGCTCGTCCTGCAACCAGAATGCTGTCCTTAGCAGATGGGACTAGTCTCAGAGCACTGTCCTTGCGGTCAGAAAGCCTGGACTGATGGACTTGTGATCAGGTGTTCGAAGAAACAACAGTCACCGCGGCCGCGAGGGTAGTGTCTTTTAAAAAAAAAGAAGCTCACCTCGATGACGAAGGACGCGTTGCTGTCCGTATTCACGGACGCCGAGGCCTGGCTTTGCGAGCTCTCCGTCGACATCCATGACGCTGAACTGGCGTTACTTCTAATACTGCCCCCGGTGCCACGTTTTTCTAGGTCACCCGTACTCCTTTGTTTCCGGATTTTCAAGCCCTGCAATCATTTTTACCCTTCAAGCGTCTATCCTCTATAATGGATGCCCTGTTCTCTCTTGCATGAAAAAAGAAATTGAATGCACATTCGTGGAAGGTGTTAAAATTGCTCCTTACCGAAAGGATGCCCTTCTTCAGAGACTTCTCCGTGAGGCTCTTTCTTCGAGCCGGAGGATCATCGCTCCTGGCTTTCAACACGAAACCACCCCTGCTATCGTCCACGCGGCGATCCCTTCTATCAGTCGGCTCCGGCGTTGGTGCAATCGGCCCACCCCCATCCGCGCTTCTCAAGGATGTCAAGGAAGCTCTGACTTGCTTCGAGGGCTTGTAGTGACTCGCCAAACCGAACGGGGCACTGGCTCTCACGCCGTACCCGTGCCTCATTCCTCGCAGCCATTGTCCTTGATACGTGCCTATAAACCGAAATCATCATTCTATCGATCATTTAGCCCTCTCGAAATTATCACAGCTGCCTGCTACCAGAAATTACAGTGGCAGTAGTAAATTATCTTAGAAAATTTCATCCCACGTCAACCGCTCTTCATCAAGACCATCTCGAGTTCTCTGCCCCGTGCATAATTTAAGTACATATGTATTCTGTTTCGAGACGCCCGATGAAAGTGGCTCACGCGGTGGCAGCGGAGTCCTGAAAATCGCGTTCCAGGAACGGTCCTCCGCGCAGACGGACGTGACGAATCCCGCGGAGCAGACGCGCTTGGTAATAAGGTGCATTGTTTTTGCCAAAACGTGACCCGCGTTTCAAAATCTGCCGCGTGAGTCACGTTCTGCACGAAACAGGCGCGCTACACGCTCGTCGCGTACCCAGGGATGGAATTACTCAGGGTAGACGTGTGGGTGTGAGCCTCTTCGGGAAAATGTAAATTCCACGCCGATGAGGTACCGCAAACCGTCTGCAGACCGTCGATGTAACCGGATGGACGATGATCGTAAAAACCAGTCATTACCCATCACGTTTCGTGGAAGAATTTCCCTCCTTCACGAACGTTTTACTGTTTGGCCCCTCACTCGGACCTTCTTTAATTCGCGTATATTTTCGTGTTAATAATCGTTCAAGCTTTACGTCGAATAATTAAACTACGTTTGGATTTCTATCTAAATTTTTTGTCTCAGTGAGCCGTAAAAGCTCCAAGGTCAACGCACAGCGGGGTCACGAGAGTATGCGAGAGCTTGCGATAATAAATTCCAATGTACAAGGTGTGCGAGGTAAATATTGACTCGGTTTAAAGAAAAGAATCTGATCACGTATGTAGCAGTTGCGAAACATCTATACAAAAATTGTTATAAAAAGAAAATGATTGGGAATTTGGACGTGCCACGGATTATCGCCTCCAGACACGTAATTGGGGTTGAATGCGGCTCAATTAATAACGTGTTAATAAATTACCGTTATGAAATAAAAATTTCATAATTGTTACATACACTAACAGACTTCCTTCAAATCTTGAGCGACACTAATTCCCGCGTCCGAATGTACCTATGATATTTCCAAGATGTGAATGCAGCTCGCGTATCGGTCACCGTACAGTTTGTTCTTTGCGATTCGCCACATTGTTGGCCAAGTCCCACTGCTATTCGGGTGGGGAAAAGTGGTTCGTTACAAACTGGAACGGAGCCTGCAACGATCAACAAAGTGGCGACTCTCGAAAGCGTTTCCAGGCCCGCGCCACCCCCTGCAACCCTCCATTATTCGGCCAACAATAATCATCAAAGCCTTCCGTCCCGTGTACGTCGGGCATTAAAAAAGTGGCCCGATTGCAGTGGGGAACGATGCATCGTTTGTCATTCCACGATGCATCCTCGTGCTTCCCTCCCTCTATGCTGATCGCGAATACAAAGCCGACGTCCACGGGTTCGATTGGCGTGCACAATTGACGACCACCTTCATTCGGTAGTGTCTATACTGCCACCCCCTTGGAAGGCTTTAAAAATAACTTAAGCCGAGTGGTTGTGCCGGTGACAGGTGATTGCGAAGATAGACTACAGAGAAAATTGTGTTGGAAAACGGATGGAAGCGATACAGATAACACTGAGGTCTTAGAAACAGTAGGGGGTAAAAACGGTAATGCAGCGAAGTGCTGAGGAGCAAAAGCCAAGGGACTCGTAATATTATCTTTTTGCTGTGTCTCCTCTAGCCGAGCCGCCTCGTAGAGTGGGCGTTAAAAAATTCAGTTGACAGTTAGTCATGGGGATCCGAAGGTTTGCTAAGGTCGTTACGAGAGAAGCAGCTCTCGTCAAGCCGCTGATCGATTGCAGCGGCAGCCTCGTTTCAGGAAAAGTACGGCCACGCTGGCGAGAGGGCTAGGAAAATGGAGTCTGCGGACGGGCATTATTGCAGACGGCTGTATATACCTACGTATGGAAACGGCCGACTCCCTTCCAAGCGGAATATTATTTCGCCAGCACGTTTAAGCAAGTGGGTCACGCCGTGGTTCTCTCGACACGCTTCGGCTGCCGATGCAACACCGGTCCACGAAATTGCACGGCCTTAAATCGCGTCTAACCGTGCACGCCTCTTTCTTTTCCCCTCTCAATTAATCCCGTCACCACCATTCGGCCACTTTTCGCCCGCTATCGAGAGTGGCTTTCAACGTTCCAATTCCCCAAACACATACTCGCTCCAGCGTCTTTCGAATGCCGGGCTTTGAAACGCGATATTCCGGGGAATTTATCGAGTGCGACGGTAATTAGCGGTTAACCGAGTTTAGACTACAAACGCAGGTATGTTCTGAAACACAGACTTGACAGAAGCGCGTTGGAACGTATACTCCTCCCTGATAACTGTTCTTCTCAGAATGAATCGTGGCGTTATCAGCCCACCAGCGTAGCTCGCGCATTAGAAAATACGAAAAATATCTCCTAGGAGGTGTACAGAGCGATAAGATTGGCTGTGATTCTTTGCTTCGTTCTATCTCCGCGATACGATTCGCCACGCCTAGGTATAAATCACTCGACCCACGAGCTCTCTGCTGACTCTCGCATTTTTCCAGGGAATTCTACCAGCCTACATAATAACCAATGAACTTGCTGACACAGCGTAATAGCGTTTCTTGGTATTTGCATTTCCCCCGATGAATCATTATTCCCACTTCTTGCCTCGCTAGAACGCTAATCCTGCAGAAGCTTCGAAGTGGGAAGCATCGTCGAAGGTCGCGCTTCCAAATTCGACACGGCCACGGGAATTGGTTTGCACTCGTGGTCGCGCGAATTTCCGTTCGATCGCGCATGAATTGCCCGGCGAGATCTTAGGGAAACGGATCGAGATTACGGTGGCTGGGAGCAATGAAAACCGCTCTGCTCGGGCTATTGAGGTCAGCTGGTTGCCTCGTCTCTTGGAAACGTCTCGGGGCAAAAACTCCCGTCGACGACGTCTCGCTGTCCCCCGGAACCCGAACGACTCGGTCGCCAGGCAAAGCGATCGGCAAGCGATGGGGATAACCGCGGGGAATTCGCGAGCCACGCGAAAAGAACGGGTCAACCATCGATGCCCCCTGTCCGCCAGCGACGACCCAGATTAATTATCGTCGCGCTTCTAATTCCGCGGCGCGGCGCGCCTCGTCTGCCCGCCGTCTGTTTCTTTTGGCGCGGCGAGGAGAGCGCACCTCGCGGAAACTTTTACTGGTTATTGAATTTCCGTCGACTCGGCTTTTCCCTTCCCCTACGGTTGCTCCACTTCGCCACGGCTCGTTCTCGAGAAGTATCGAATTTCTTTCTTTTGTGGCGCTCGACTTTGTCTCGATTCGCGCACTCCCCTATCGAGATGTTATCTCTCCTTTCCCTATTGGTATGGTAATCGAAGATCTATACTAGTAGCTTGGGATTAGTTCTCGATTGGAACGGAACCACGGGATCCCTTAGTGGTCGAACACGATTGAATCTAAGTCACACTGTCTCGATAATAAATTCAGCACCCCGCAGAATATCAAGCTAGCTAATTGCGACGTAACTAACTTTACTTATAAAAAAGTCTATGTAAAAACTCTATAATCTCATATTCTTCTGTCATCTACCGTTACTGCAAATTTGTCTTCTCTGTCGGAAGCATTGTCGCTTCCATCGATACGTCAATCAAGTTTCATTCATCCATTCACGATCCCCATTGACGTTCATTCCATTCATTCCCGATGTAATTGCTCCCGGGGATAGCGTTCGCAATTGATTGTTCCCAAAAACGTTTACCTCGGTGGCCCCTCTATTTATCAACCGACTTCTAACTCCAAGCGTTCTATTTAGCCTGCCTCCCCACGCGGGGATAGTATCCAACCTGTTCCGTGTACGTTGCGAGGGTGAAGACCCTTTCTGGCTTGTGTCCGTCGCGCGTCAAGTACCGGCGGCCATCGCGGCTACAAAGTTTAATTCGACGCAGGCCCGAAGACCGGGGAACTCGTGCGAAAATAATCATCCACGAAATTCGCCGTTGAACCATTTATCGCCAGTGTCTGCCTTTTTTCCGTTCGGCCGGCGCAAACGTTCCTCCTGACGGAGCATCGCCAGCGGCTGATTACACGCGCGCTGATACCAATGGACCGTAACAGAGCAGCGTGAAATCCACACGACATAGACGTTCGCGATAAACAGTCGAACAGTACGTGTCTCGGAAGAGAAATTCGTTATCCACGGGTAAACAGAAGCGGTCGTACGGTCCTGTTCCGCTACATGGCACTGGCTGGCCCGCCTGAAATAGCGCGGCCACCTTCTAAGATGGTGGTCGCCTGCACGTGCAACGAAAATCGCGTTGGTGCTAGTGAGAATTGGCCGTGCGAGTGTATTTCGGTCCGCAGCCTCCACCAGATCGCCGCTAACCACCCCACGGGCCTGTCGTTCTCATCTGTTTGTTCCTGTCGGATGCTCCTCGATACCTGAGCACGATGTCCCCGTACACCTTGCCCCGTCAGCAGGACCTCGCTTTCTTCTCTGACTCGCGCGGTCGTGTTTCAAGCCTGATAGCAGTCAGACGGGAAAGCCAAATGTCAGCTCTCGCGCCCGCGCTTGTCGCTCGCTCCGCGGCGAGTATCAACGGCGCATGGTTGCGGTTGCTCGAGAGCGACGGTGAACTTAATACCGAGGTTTGAATCTTAAGACAGATCCGCTAACTTAATTTGCCTATTTCTCAACTATTATTCACGGAGAATCGCACAGTGATACGATACCCTTGTCTCTTTCACCTTCTCTCACGCGAGACACTTGCATCGAGGTGGGAGCGTTTCCCAGGCTATGTTTCATTTCTGCGAGCACCCTCGAGGATACTTCTTTCTCCCGAGCCCTCTGCATATCTTTTCATTCCGGGTAATCAACATTCAGGACGCATCAAGGAACGAGCGAGGAGCGCCGAGACACTTCTATCCCGTCTACCTTCAAAGCAGCACGAATGTTGCGCTCGCGAAGTTCCCTTCCCGAGCGAAGCTCCCGAATAGAACCAAAATTAGATCATCCGAATCCCGGTTATTTCCATCGGCTCGTTATCGCTATCATCGCGGTATCGTCTACCGCGCTGCGGCGAAGGCCGGTTTATATGAAACCTATTAATTAGCGCGCCAGAGAATGCAGGCGTGCCGCTGGCCGCCTACGGGTGGGAGAGCAAAAAAAAAGGAGAGATTGTTCGCGTAAAAAAAGACTCTTCTAAAAGCGTAACGAACGTGTTCACTCGCTCTCCCCCCGAGTAGCGAACGATTACTCTCGCACCGGCACGCAATAAGCCGTGACGCAAGGCGCTCGAAAAACGGAAATGACGGCAGCCCGCAAAGTAGGTGACGCTAGTTTTATCAACGAAAGCCAATCCTCCGTTATAATATCGAACGGCTGAAGCTCCGTACGCGTCGAGCGGCGCGAGGAGTCGATGGAGGAAAAAGGGTAGACGTTTCGCGAGGTCCACGCGCGAATCGCCCCGTGCTTTCGCGACTGCTGTACGCACGCGAGCCGTTCTCGATAAGTGGACGAGTGAATGAGTGTACATCGAGTTCACGAGGAAACGAGGTCGTTCCTCGACGACAGTTAGCCGCGCGAGTCAGTCGTGTCCCGCGGGGGTTGTAACTGGCAGACAGAATTGTTGTCCTCCACGTTTCCTCCAGGCTGGACCTCGAGGGGCGGCTCTCGAGGACGAGGCGTAACAGAATTATTCCTCCAGTGCATTGGCCGACACGTTGCACTCCGTCCACTCGCCGTAACCAGCTTTATTCCGAGCTGGAACGCTTTTACGGTGTCTTCTACGAGCGGTTGCTGGTGGTTGGTCTGTTCTCAAACCCGTGCGCCGAGCATCCAGTGGATTTGGAAAGCAATTGTCTGGCGTAATCGTCTGATTGCTTGCGGCAGTTGTCTGCATTAGTTTTGCAGTTCGCACACTCGTGGAAATTGAATCTACCAGTGTATCCCATTCGTTCCTTTCCGCGGGTTTAAGCTCGCCCCGTTCTACCAGTTGCGTAACAAGTATTCCACCCCAGCGGTTCAAGGCTAATTTTATGCAAGCCCTGAGCGATGCAGCGGAGCATTGATTGAGTACGATCGAATAATTGGAGGAACAAAAGGAAAGAGGTTATGGAATGAACGGACGAGTGTGCCAAGAGCGGGACCTATTAAATTCCACTCAATTGTAATTAATTCTCTCTCGTTGTGTTTGCACCTCGTTTCGCAACGTGTCCTTCCCTCCTTTTCATTTCCCACGTTTAATTTCAAAGCCCTCTAGCAAACTGCCCTTCACAGTCGCTGGTATGCAGCTCGATTTCCGCGTTCTTCGAGGCTCCGAGCGTTTCAAACTAATCCCTGGGAAACATGACGAAAATCCAATGTCAATTCGAGCAGCCCGTAACGATGGTTCCATCTCCGCATGGGCGAATTCGTTGCGCGGCTACATTTAACGAGTCCGCTGCGGAACAATCGATTCGCAACAAGTGTTTACACCGAATAGCCATTTGCCGCTTTAGTATCAACGCTTTTCACGTGTGCGGTCGACTTTCGACAAATAATAAAACCTCTCTGTGGATGTGTTAAAAACTCCGAGAGGAAGAAAGTCACCGAAGCATCGACGCATGATCGGAGAGCCCCAATTTACGCGAGTGGCGCACGGGCACCCAGGGATTCTCTCCTGTGGACCTTAAAGTCGTCCCGGCTGGAAGCGGGATGCCCGACATTCCACGACTAATCGACCTGCCTCAAAGTTTTTAGGGGGATGTCGCGACGGGAGGTCAGAAGCTCGTGAAAGTCCGCGCGATTTATCGGGAGAGCGTGGAAGGTTCAAGAACTCTATTAGCCAGCCAGAGTCTGCGGAGTGATAGGAGGTCAACCCGGTTTCCTTCCCTCCACGAGGTCGAGCTTACGCATCCGCGCGTATGTGCACGCGCACACGTACGGACACCGAGGGCCGTGGGCTCGCCCGAGCAGCCGTGTGTGCGGTAGCATTGGTATTTATAAATAAATGCGTCGGCCACGTGCCGCGGGAGAAATGGAATGGCGTTTGGAGAGTGCCTTAACTCGACCAAGAAGCTTAAAACGGCCTGGTCGGGGGTGTAGAGGTGGATAGTGGGGAGGGAGATCAGGGTGGAAGGAACATGTCGAACGCGCGACGGTCCGCCGTCACGACCGCGTTTGTTGTTTAATTTTCTTTGGGGGCTGCTTGGTGCTTTGATGGGTTCTGTGGTGGTCGAGCTCGAGAATCCGCTTAGCTTCTTTTGGGGTGGTTGGGGTGGTGAGAAACGGGGGATGAAGGAGAACAAGTTTCGGTACAGAGGTCTTCGCGCGAATGTTGGAAGTTGCCTCTACCATTGTCCCGTTGATAGTTGGACTCGGAATTATTATTCGAGGCTTGTCTGCTCAGCGACAGCGAGATACGAATATCGTGGGGATTTTTCAAAGGTGCAGGGCCGAGTTTACGATTCCTCCTCGGAACGTTGAAATCTTCTTGTTTGAACTAGCTTGCCGTTAAAACTTTTGTAACGAACCGCGTCTAATTTTAGGGGTACCTTCAGCATTCATTGACGAAAGTTCGCGTGCAAAATAAAAATAAACGCCGCCTCTGTGAACAGTTAATCCTCTCCGAGGCTCTGCTCCTGGGCAGAGTTTTAACGAGCCAACCTTTCAGCGGGAGCAGAGGGAACGGATCATTAGAAGTTGTCGATATTATTAGACCATTATGCACGTTACGATAACGCAAGGAACGCGAATATTTATGTAACCGTGTGGCGTAGATTTATAACATTGTTGTACCGAGAGCCGGTATCACCGGCGCTGCCAAATGACGCGCGTGTGATCAGAATAAGCGTAGCCCGCGACGAATGCAGAATGAGAGGCGATGAACGACGGGATCAGAATTTTTCATCCCATTTAAAACGCACCCCGACGTCGCGCATGAAAAATATATGGAGCACCAACTGCGGGAGTATTCCTGAGATTTCCACTCGCCTCTCCTCTCCCCGCGCCCCTTCTAACCCATTTTCTCCCCCCTCCATCAATTATTAATCACGCTGCCAGCTCGCGAATCGTGGAGCAACAAATGTGTACATTACCGCGAACAACAGAGGCGAATCAGTACACACGGTGCACGCTATTCTGAAACGCTGTGACATAAAAACCCGTGTTGAAATTAATTTCATTGGCTTTTGGACACCCTCCAGGAAAATTCTACTACTGCCTTTCCGTAGGATTAGTTTTATTAGGTGACTATTCCACGTGCGCATTCAATTTGAATCCCGCAAGGCCTGAGATGACAGGCTCATTGAACGATCTCGGGGATTAAATTTTAAGGATTGTTGCTTAGAGAGTGATGGCGTTTACAAAATGTAAGAACGCGGAGTGGAGTCGGTATTATTTTCGGCGCAGCGAAAAATCGGCGAATAAATTTCCATCGGATGCTGCGCGGTGGTTCATCTTCAACGAATTCCTCCCGTCGACCTTTAATTAAGGACGATAATTAAGTGCACGCCCGGGCCACCGATGCTTTTGGTGTACGATAAATCTTCGCGGCGCGGTTCTTCGTGTTTCACGACGTCGCTGTGACGTTTATCGGCCCCGTGGATGTGCTTTCGCCTTGCACAGGGACACGTCATGCGAATTTTTTCATGTCGACCTTCGGATACGCCCAATTGACGCAGCCACGTTAATTTCGCGAATAAATACGCGGGCCAGGGGAACGAATGACCTCTCTGCTCCGCGATTCGCGTTCGCCTGGTTTTGTCGAACGAATTTAGTTTCTTCGAATCGAATATTTATCGCTCTGGATGTGCGACAGGAAAATAGAACGCGGGGCGATAAATATTTCGCGATATTTTCTGCGGGAATGTTTACAGGAGCTTTGCACGACGAGCTCGGGATGTCGAATCAATTTTAAGAAATACTTTTGATCGATAATCCGGGCTATTCCTCTTGGTCTCTTCGGTTCCTTTTTACTTTCCCTTCAATTATGCACGAAAGTGGGGTAAGCATCCCTGCTTCCGTCTTCGTTCGCGAGGCCTCCTCTCGTCCACAGTGGAGTAGGCCGTTAATGATCAGACGCGGCTGACCAAATATGGCAGAACATCGAGTGTTGGAAAATCGATTCCCTCCGGGTCTATGTATTATCGAAATTTTTGATCACACGCGAATTAGCCATTGCCTTCGAGATAAACTATATACTCACTGTCCTAATTTTCATCTCCACGGTACTACTTCAACGCAGAAGCTCCGCCACAAAAAACACTCTGCGAATAAACCAAAATACTCGACTGAAATAATTTCTCGATAGGAAGATCAATCTCGACGAAGCCGCGAGGCCAATTCGTTACAGGCAGGAATTCGCATCCATCAAGAGCCTCGCGAACTTACCCCACCTCCCCACACGAGCTACACACGGCCTGTATCCTCGGTTTTCTTTCGCGGGGCGCGAGCATCCATTACTTAAACGAACGACATTCTTGTTTGAGGGCGTGGAACGGCCGTTTAATATTTATGAACCCCCGGAGAGGTAACGAGGGCGGGACAGGTCCACGAAATATTCTGCCGTCCGTGATTTCGCGCGGTCCAGTAATTAATCGCGTCCCTGAATTACGCGCTTTAATTAAACGCTCCATTTTTCCCCCCTTCTTTTCGCTGTCCCCTCGAGACGGCCCTACGAGATATTATTCGACCGTTCGTCGTTCAAGAACTCGTTAAAATCACCTCGTGGCCACTTGTCGGCTATGCATCATCGTCGCGCCAGTGGTCGATGAAAATTTAACGAATAAATTATAAACAGCTTGACAGAGAAACATGTGTACTGCAACGAAAAAAAAGCTCGTGTCGTCTCGGCGTTGGTGTTACATATTATGAAGGTAATCAAAGGGGCGCGGCTCGAGAGCAAACAGATTTTCTTTTTTATGCGCAACGTAAAGCTCTGTCAGCGGAGCTTATTCCAGATACAAACTCGACATTTTAACCGGCACACACGGACGCACGGTTAACGAGGTTATATTGACGTTTAAAGATAGATCGTGAAATATGGATCACCGATGTTTACCGAATCACCTATACGTGTCTCGCTTTGCGTTACTCCGTCTCCAGGCCGCGGAAACGCGTTACTTTCGCGCCAGACGAAATTAAATTCTTCTGCTATATCCGACCGCGTAGCGAACGACTGGGCGAGAGGGAGCGTGCAAGGTGTGGAGCGTTTGGTGGCGGAAGGTGAAGCGGGAGGGAACTTCGTTTCGTCTGTTTTAATCTAGAAAAGCTGCTCGTTCGTTTCCCCGCGGGAGAAAAAATAAGAAGAACGCTCTGCTCATTCAAGACCGCTCTTTTCCAGCGTGAAATCAAGCCCCGCGGATCAGCCTGTTTTCTTTGGTGAAGGGCCTGTAGAATCGTTCCTCTCTCGCCCATTCTCCGTTCCTAACTTCGCCGATTGCGGGATAAGCTGTGCGAGGGCTCTCATGGTTTCGAGGAGAGGCGATAAGAATCGTACGTAAAAAGCAGAAACGGCTCTGTAATCGACGCCTGAAAGTCCGCCGTTCCCAGCCATTCCCTTCCCCAAACGGGATTCCGACCGTTGGATCGCTGTCACACCCAGGCGAACCCTGAACGTTGCTCTCTCATTAATTTCCACGAGGCTATTACGCAGAAAGCGTAAAACAAATCGCCCCCGTTTTATCCCGCCGAGTAATCACCTTTTAACGGGAACGACCACGCTTCTTCCGTTACAAGGTTCCCCCGACAGCCTCGCGATTCGCGCTAAAGGGAGAACGGTGGTTTCCGCGAATTAATTCTACGCGAGGATTGTTATGCAAATGGGACGTTTTCCTGGACTGTTTGCTTTCCGAATTTTAATCTTATCATCCGTTATTCTTTCAGCGTATTGCTCTCCGCTACTGGCGACAGGCTTCAGAATAGCTGCTCTAATAATTTATCATCGTTCCTTCCTGTCTCCCTTCGGTATTCTATGGTTTTAGCAGGTCGATAGTACGAAGCTTCGATACTGCGAATTATTTTGCTTTGTAAGGGCTGACGCGACAGCCGACGCAGGGGTTGCACGCTGTAACCTACGTGTGTATATTTTGTTTAAGGATCGGGAAAGCCGCCGACAACCTTGACCAGCAGTCAAAGGCTTGAACCAGAGGGGGTGAATCAACGAGCCCCGCATGAGCCGCTTTGAAGGTGGACTCGCCCAGCGGAAGCTGCGGTAAGCTTAACCGCGATATTTGCATGGACTCGTCCTTCTCCACGCGGTTTGCACACACGTGCGCTTCCACTTTGCACTTGGTTGCACGCGCCTGTGCATACGGCCGATACACTTCGCGGCGGAATTATTCCCTTCAATCTACGTACACTATCGCGAGTTCGCCTCGCAATTAACGGTCTCGAAGACACAAAAGGAATGGAAATTCGTTTTACAGGCGTATCGCGTTGCAAAACGCAATTTGCAGAATTGTTGCACCGCTTGGGAAATCACCTGCTTTCCGTTTCACAGTTTATTGAGAAACTTCAGCCGGGGCACTCGGATTGTATGCTAGATACGTATTTTTGGCTACAAGTGTACCGTGTTCAATGAGTGGACGAGCCACAAGGAATCTTCAGAATAACGTTGTATGCATTTGGAATGACTCGGTGTACCTCGCTGCAGTTGCATCCAAAGAATGCACATCTGCATCGCAGATTTCCACCGATCGCGAGCCACCCTTTTCTTCGGTGGTTATATTCGTAATCGCCGGGCGAATAATTGAGGGACGTTCATTAAAATGACCAAGTGCTTGAGCTAGCAGCACGCGAAACGTCACGAAGAGTTATGCCTTCGTTAATTATATTACGTGCTTAAATGGAGCACTGAAGCGCAGGAGAATAGTTACTTCGTGTAAGATATGCATCAGCTGGATTCTGGTTAATTCCTTTCCCTTTAAAAAAAGTTTAGACTTGGCAGAATTTCCCCATTCTCAATTCTGTGTCTTTTACGCAATAGTGGAAGATCTAAGACAGTAAAGAACCTCAATTTATTCTCATTCAAATTGCAATAACTCTCGCCAGAAGTTTGTCTTTATTTCTTCGCGTCTTCTCCGCTATTCGATCGATTCCAAGCTGAAATGCCAACCAATGGAGACTTCACTGAACGTCGTCCTACGCACCGATGAGTCCCCGAAGCTTCCAATGGCCAAACACGGTACGTCGATCTCTAGTTTCGAGAATTTCGCCTAGAAACCAGTGTGTTGCGCCTCGAATACGCAGAAGCCTCCTGGCACGGTCACGTCATCTCGGACGTGCGTGCCGCACGCGCGCGAAAATAGCACGATTATTCGGCCGGAATTGGTCGCGCGATGCGTTCTCCCCCAGCTCTGATCTACGAACGTCACGAGACGCTTGAACACGTGCTAATTAAATGAGCCCATGGTTCATCGGGATCCAAAAGTTGAGAACGCGTTTCCTATTCAAACGGCATCCAACACTCACGTTGCCCCAGCATACCATTCCCATTTAAAGAGTATCATTGCTCCCACACTGGTGATATCGTCATCGAGGCAAGAGGCACACGACGAACGTGTCTACTAATCGTGTAGCTGATTATTTTAACAATAATTATCATGGAAATCAAAACAGGTGTCACAGTAGCTTCAGATGAACCCTCGGTGCCCTGAAAATAGATTTATTTCTTCACCACGCTCCTGCAAGTAAGACTCAGGGCTGCCTTTTTCACTTTGCGTACTACGAAGAAACTTCTGCAGCCGCTGCCTACCGGAACGAACTTCTCAATCCTTTGATATCCTGTGTAACGAGTTCGTCCACGAGAAAAAACTAACCGCTGTCAGAGGAAATATTTTCCAGGTCAGCGAGCTCGTGTAGCATAATTCTCGCAAGCGCTCGAGCCACCCCTCTCTGGCAGTTGTGTTTCGCGATAACCGCGAAACATTTCTCACCCCCGGTGCGTGGAGACGGCGGGCGGGGAGAAAGAACGGTTCCTTAAAGCGTGAAGCCGGAAGCAACGAGCCGAGATCGCGCGGGGTGGGAAGGAAACGGCGGGGCTTCCTGTAGCTCCGCAGTCCCTCCTGCTGGAGTTACGAGTGGCTCGTTAGACATTCCTTAAGTAACGATTTTACGGGCGAGGCATACATCATCGGTCGCGTTTCTTCCTTGACACGGGGCGCCGTAAGAGCAGAAAACGCGGGCAGCTGGCTCCTCTAGCTCTAAATAAAGCGCTCAAGTGCAGCGGGCGAGATGAAACGCAATAAAACTTATCTGCGCCACTCCCTTGCCCCCCTTTGTCTCTCCCTTCGCTAACTCGTTACATCCCCTTTTTCCCTCTATTTTCCTCCGTTTTCTCCCATCACAGTTTCTCTTCCTCGCCCCTATCGTTACGTTTCCTTCCCAATCTCGCGTTGCATTGCTTCTCTTCCCATTCCTCGAATCAACTTTTTCTTTCCCAGGATACTCCGGTATTTTTTTTTTTATTTTTCTCCCCAAAGCTTTTTCCTTATTTCCTACTTAGTTTCTTGCTTCTCGTTCGATCGGTCGTTCTTCTGTGCGTTCCCGGTTGGAACGCATTGCGTGCGAAAGTGCAATACCGCGCTCATGTAACTCACACTCCTGAGAACAGTTATTACGCCATTCCCGGTATATTAATGTCGAAGAATGTGGGGTGGACGTAGAATTACGAGAAATTCCTCTCGTTTTCTGCTAAGTCGAGGTGCACAGAGCACACGATTCTGTTTGTCCCTGTGCGTTAATCGAGGATGCAGAATCCACACAGCTTTCCAGGGACGAGTTTCCATTGTTTCGCACTGACGACGAGATTACCGAAAAGCTTACGCCATTTACTCGTCAGATAGGAAGCAGGTCTGACAAAGGAAGCTCGCCGTTACAAATCGGCTACACCGTTCATCGCCTCGGAAACAAAAAGTTGCGTGCTTTTTGAGGAGAGCAGAAACGTCTGTTCCACTGCCAGTTCAGGGGATCGATGAATCGATGGGTTCAATTTGTCTCTGTCTGTTATTGTTCCCACTTCTTTCGAGAAATTCGAAGCAGCAAAATATGTTTGGTAGTTCGCACGAGACTATTATTTACGAGATTTCTTATCTCAATCAAACGAAGCTGTCCGAGAATTTCTTGTAGACTATCATCCCCTTAACACTTTAATCGTTCACTGAATATACTCGTATTCGAACAGAGAGTTATCCGTCAAGATTCACTGTCTGAATCTCCTTCCCTCTAAAAATGCTTCGACTATAATTTCTTCTATGAACAGTACCTTGATGCTACGCCTTCGTACATTCTGTCACTATCGATCGTTCCGAGAGCATCAGGCCAACGGCGTATTTACCATAATAATTTAATTCCAACGCGCACTCGTTCATCCCGGCGATATCCAGTACGTCCAGTCAGTTTACTAACGCCGATATTTTGTTCGTTTTTTAACCCCGGGTCGAAGGCCCGGTCCGTCAGAGCCAGACGAAGGACATTCCAGAACGACGAAGAAAAATAGAATACCGCGTGTGTCGGAGCAGAGAATTCGATCGATCGCAATTTGCTCGTTCATTTGGCGCTGGTGGTCCTCCTCGCGGCGAAGGATGAAGGCTAGGCCATGGGAAAGGAGGATAGCAGGGTGAATCGTGGTACAAACGATCGGAGAAAAGCAAGAATGTCCCTCCCCTTTGGGAGGAACAAGAAAAGCGAATGACCATTCGAAGGAGAAGTCGTTTTCGTTTGCTTTTGCGTTGGGGGATTCCCGGAGCGTCGGAATCATCGACACGGGGAAGATTGAAGGTATCGATCGCTATAGCCTCGCGATCGGTTCGAGTTTCTATTCGTCTGGGGCCACGAGATTGATTGAAATCGAATCTCATCATAGTTCCACTTGCAGATGCAATGCTGCCGTATTCTCTGGTGTTTCCGCGCGCAATTCGGAGCGCAGCTACTTCCAGTGATACAGGTAAAGCGTAATTCAGACAATAATTCGATACCTCTGAAAAATCTAGTTTTATCCTGGCAGATGGATGTATTCCATAGTAATCTCTTGTCGTAATTATTCTCAGCGTTATCGGCGACAGTGGCTTTCATTTTCGCATGTAATTTGAATTAATCTCAATTGTAATGAGTTCTCCGACGACCACCGCAATATCCTACATCAATTTTCAGTAGCAAGCGAGTAGCATTATTTCACCATTGCGCGGCAAGTAGAATTTCATGAAATTCCCTCCGAGCTTCCCTAAATTAAATCCCCCAATGCATCTCTGCGCACATAATTCCCGAAACGAATACAAAATGCAGAGAAAATAGTATTCATAGTTTGCCTGCTGCAGAGTCCAATATTCAGCGTACGTAATCTCGCAACGATGCAGGGGGAATCGATGGACATTGGATACCACCGTTTTGTCGCGTCTTCCTGAGCATCGAAGTTCGTCTGTCCCAGGCCGTGGGGCCGTTGCTCGGTTCCTCACAGCGACAGATCGTCGATTTATTTTTTCTAGAGCCGTCGGGCCACGCTCACGTCCGCGGGCGCGCGCGTGCTCGCGCGCGGATCGAGGTCGTCCGTGGACTTTCGAAACGTTACAACGGGCCAGGAAAATAGTTGGAGGGTGAGTCAGACGATTTTATCGTGGACGATCTAAAAGTTGCCCGAGGAGTCGCAGGGGCAGAGGAGCAACGTTCCTTTGCATTTTCATGGGCCGGAGAAATGTGCTTGGCTACGGCCACCGTCGCGAGAGAATGATGAATATTAAACGAAGCTGGCGGGACGAGAATGAGGACGCGAGGATTTATACCAACCCTCGCGCCTCGCCGTTCTTTTCCTTATTCCGTGCGTCGAAACGCGTGTTTACCCACCCTCGAAACGGGAAACGGGGTTAAACAGCACTCCCGAGACGCGGGGGAAATTTCGATTGCGTCGCGTAAACGAGCAAATGAAAGTTGCTTCCGCCCCGCGGGACGCGAGTCGAGCTTAAATTTACTCGCTTGTCACGGAAGAGTTTGGGATTGCGTGAGTAATCGGGGCGAGTAAGATTAAAAGACGCGTCCGCGACCGGCGAAAACGCTGGGGCTCCGATGTTTTAGGACCCTTTCGTGACGCGATAGTTTCCTTTCCGCGTGATTAATCGGAGTTCATTTAGGACGGACCGAGTGCGATAGCGCGTGACCTTAAAACATCGACCCGTGCGACCTCTGTCGTCCACCAAGGGGGATGCTTCGCAGGGTTAAAATTATGGACACTCGGCGCGGTTCGCCACGTGACACGCACAATCCTACCGCACGCGACCCGCTGTCGCGCGATTTTTAATCCGACCGTTCATTTATTAAATCCCTTTCCACGAAATTGGATCCCTATGAAATTGAAAGCTTTGCCAACGTTGACCTCGTCTTGTGATTTAAATATGTCCCATGTTGCACGATTTCCATGACGTTTTCTGGAAAATCGACGTGCCAAACACTTCCATGGGAATAAAACGAAGAATTAAGGAGTGTCTTAACGCAAGGTCGAACGAAATCGAATTACTGTGTTTATTAATTATTAATCCAACGAAACGGAGCGTCGGAATAGGCGACAGTCCCGTTGGATCAACCGCCAAATTGGCAGTGTTCCCAATTTCACGCGAAAAAGGGACGGTGCGCCGCAGACCCGCCGATAATTAAAACGCTTATTAATAACCGCAAATTAAACGCAAAAAAGAGGAGTTAAACCGCGCGGCGTCGAATCGAATTGGGATGAAAGATCGCCGAGGCATCGACAGGTCGTGTCGATTAATTCGTATTGAGATGAAATCCATTCAGAAGCGTCAGGGACACGTGTCCTGTCGTTTGGAGCTGACACAGATTTCTATAAATCGCGTGGGCCACCAGGATACGACGTATCCTTTGATCTGCTCCTGACAGCTTTGTTTCCCTTGCGCTCTAGAATTACGCGTCGACCATCCATTATATCCTCGAACGAGCAGTTCGTTTTATTTCACATTTTAGTCGATCAAAAGGAGATTGTGTCTGTATCTACTCAGACAATCAATATTACCCCTAACTACGCGTTGATTTTTTCATTCACCATTGTTAGAGCAAAAATTTGATTCGACACACTACTGATACAAGCGCTGCAGGATTTTCACCTATTTTTCCACATAAAACGATAGGGTCTAACGATTTCTAGCTTTCTGTTCTATGCATTACAAAATAAAAGTAAGACTCACCGCTGTCAGCGTAAGTCTCCGAGCCATAGCCGTCCTGGAGACCGTTTGTCCACGTGCCCTCGTACCTCGCCGTGGACGTGGTCGATTGTCGAACACCGTAGCGACCCTTGAATCCCTGTGTCCACTCCCCACGATAAATCCACCGTCCACGGGTTTCCATGCCCAGACCATGCCGCTTCCCGTTCTGCCACTGGCCCTCGTAAGCCGACCCACTGAAATCGGATATCGTCGGTGACAATACGATCCGGAGATCTCAGGAAATGAATCACCCGCTTTTTACCCCCCGCAGGCCAGGGTAATTAAAAGATTGTCCCCCTTGTACACTTGTTGAACACTTGTTGCTTCAGTCGATTCTATTTTTTTTAATTTTTCAAGGATAATTCCCTAACTGATGGTTCTTGCCCAGGGATGGTTTCTCTCCTTTCGGAAAATAAGTGGAACTGTAGTGTGAAGAGCGTAGGGTAGTCTGGATCTGTTGATAAGGGACCCAGGCTCACGAGGAAATCTGAGAAGGGTTCGGAGTGCTGTCAAGAATAATTTTCACTTGACTGATTGAAACTTTAACTAAAATCAACCTCCGTTCCTTAAATATATAGTTTCACGAAGAATTTTATACGCTTCGTTACTATTCGCTGTAAGAATGAGAGCAGCGACATTAGGTGAATGAAATTTTTACGATTCCATTATCGAATCGCTCGTCTCTCGTTTGTTCCACGATCCTGATCCGAATGCAAGTAATTAGAATTCCTTGCCTTCTCTGTTTCTAACACACGGCCAACACGAAAGGAACTCATTATCGATATCCTTCTGTCTTCTCGATGCTTCTCTCCCGTTCGAATATTCATGCGCTTTTCTACTGTGCAGTTGGGGATTCGAGACGAATCCGTTTCGCGAGGCCGACTTTTCACCGACTTCTGGGCTGGAGAATCCTTGAATCTGAAGAAGCAATTTTCCTTTCTGCCTTCAAGCGACGACAGCAATGCCTTTTCCCTCAGCGTTGCACAGTACGCAGAATATACTGGCAAATACTTTGATAGCTTTATTTAAAAAGACGTATAGACCAGGGGCAATGAAAAAATTTCTTGTCCTTCATGGGGAATTTAAAAGTACGATACATATACTTTTATATTCCAAAGAGAGAGAGCATGTGTTTTGCAGTTATGAAACTCTAATCGCCTTCTCAATGTCCTCGTGTTCGATACTTCAAATTCAATGCAGTTTCTCGAAATGAAAATCGTCCGAAACATTTCTCCTCGATTATTTATTTTCCTGTTATTTTAAACATTTCGTTCAGCCTCCAACTACACGAACCTCTAATCATCCGCCTGAATAATCAACCGAACCAGTTTCTCTTTGCCGAGTGTTAAATGGAGTGAAACATTAACAACGCTCAACATTGTAACGCGTGCACATGAGTATTAACGAAGGGGCCCTCACTTTCAGCGCTTCAATTAACTGCCTTTCTAATCGACCACGAATCATCGCTAGCATCATCGCGATCCTAGTAACCATTAGCATATTTACCGAGCAAGAGAGCGGAATACATAAAACTCTTGACCGCCCTCATGAAACTGCGAGAACCTCTCCGTGCATCGAGAAGTATCTTCTCCGCGATCTATCGTTACCATTTTTCCTCCTTCCCCGTCTTTCCTCGTCCTTTTTTCAATATATTCGCAGGCATCGTTCGCAGTCTGCCGGAGACCGTTTCCACGGGAATTACGCTTCGACAATCGCGACGATATTCACGCGCCACTGCGGCCTTGTAAACAGCTCCGGAGCTCGTTTTAATTAACAACGATTCGTAATTGAAAATTGCGTCGATATCGCCGGAGGGAAGCTCCGCCTGGATTCGTTAGGGGAAAACGTGGGAAATCAACGAATATTGGAGCACGTAGACCAGCAGCCCGCCACGCGGATGCCATTTAATGAAGAAAGTTTTGAAATTTTTCCCGCCCTCGTATCGACACTTTTCACAGAGAAGCACAATGGGCAGAATATAGCGCGACCTCCCGAGGATTCCTGACCACAGTCTGTGGAGAATTTCTCTGAGAGGGATAGCACTAAGTTCGAGGCTTCGAAACTTTATTAATCGCAAATATGACGAGAGCCAGGTCCAAGAATCTTGCTCCTGGGGATCTGTTTTCAGAGGTGAAAGGCGAACGAAGGAGACTGCCTTCTATAAAAAAGCAAACCAGTAATCAGATAATCCCCAAGATCACGGAGTCGTCTGGTTTCGTCAACGACAGTCAGGACCGCGATTTATCGGGCATCCCTATGAAAACGTGAGTTGACGAAGACCTTGCTCCAGTTTAGACGGAAACGAAACGACGGAATCTCTCGGCCCAGATACGTGGTCGCCGGGAACACGAGTTCCCCATCCTCGTCCCTCCCTTCGTTCCCCTTTCTATTTTCTTTCCACGGTATTTCCACCCTCGAAGCCGCGCCGGCGACCGGCTCCGATCGCGAAGATCCGCCGAAACGACGCGGGAATATTAAAAGAAACGGCCACTCGCGCTGGGGGTTCTTTAAAACGCTGTAATTGCTTTTCTCCGAGTATCAAATGGGCACACGGAGCCACTGAATTCTTAAAGGCACGAGCAATTACGTTGATAAGGACGGTGGAATAATTTACAATACCGGTGCGAAGGTGGCTGACGATGTTTCATTCTAATTTCCCCGAGATCTTTTACGATTGCACTGGAAAAAGTTGACGGACTACAGTCCGATTCTACCGATGACTATGCATTTAAAAGTACAACTTTTCAGGCAAACTTGCCGGTCATTTTCACATTCGATTGAACACAGATTTCATTTCGAGTCTGGGAAAAGAGGCAAAGGAGTTAGCGATGAATCGACTGGCCGGCGAAAACGTATTATTACTTCTGAATTAGAAGCCCGTTTGGCGTGCGTGACTTTCGCTCGCGATACGATCGAAGCTCGATCCTTCCAGCGACGTTCTTCTGTCACGTGTCGCCACGGAATCCGCGACGTGTTCCCGTAATTGTTACACGACTGGTTAATGTAGTTGGTTAATCAATACGCACAGCACGCACGAGAGTCCCGTGCCTTTATTCTAAAACTGAATTTTCAAAGGAGTCACGAACTTTCCAACAATTTTAACAATAATCATTTCAATAGATGGGGGAGTTCAGCGTTTTCTACGTATGAATTTACTTTGGAAAATAAAATTGCAAAGGGGAACTTGGCAATCGTAAAGTTGCTGGAGCCAGTTTTATACTTTAATGGCCGCTCGAGAAAGCAGAATGTGGTTAGATAAAATTGACCTACTTCAAAGTTTTTATGATTTAATAGAACTCCACCTAAAATCGAATACAAGGGGCACAGATGGATAATGGTTACAGAGCTTTTCAGATGCAAGCTTCTTGTCCGTCAAAGCAATCCTTGCTTCTCCTATTTGTGCTAATAACCTGTCATATCGAGGTCCAATCGGATTATCAGGGGTCGAGATGCTTGGATACTTGGGATAGTTTGGGCGTTCCAATAATTGACATTCGATAATGTGGAGATATTCTTGAACAATTCCGAGCATCGATATATCCCAGCGACCTATTCATCGAGTATTCGAATCTCGAAGGTCCTTTAAGATTTCCGGGAGGCTGCGGATATGAAGTTACTTCGAGAACCACGGAACGCGCGAATATTCTAAATACAGTAGCGCCGGGACATTTTTCGGTTTCGACCCAGTCCTCCTCTCCCATCGATAAACATCCGCGACTAAGAATACATAAAATATGTAGGTCGATTCCCCTATGCGCTGAAACGTGTGTCACCCGAGGTTAATAACAATTATATTTACGGGCTGCCTCGTTGCACTGGACTATTTAAAGCCGCGTGACAAAATTTCTTCCGGAACGATCGGGGGCTCAAATATGGTCGCGCCACGTTGCCCACTTTCGTAGAAAGCAATCACGAGAATCATCCAACAATTCCAGTTCCATCCAAGAGTGGGGGTATTCAAAAGTACAGAATAGACAAAAGAAAACTAATCGAGAAGGACGAGTAAACAATCCTACTAAACTATGAAAAAGATTCACGAAATAAAAGTGTACTGCTTTCCCTCACTGACCTAAAGCTAGCTGTCACACGCCTGTTTGGCTGAAATAGTAAATCGCTTCATGAATCTCTAAACCCGCGTTGGGTAAGCTGACAAAGTGGAAGTACACCGTTGCATGCCAGACAGAGAATTATTTTTTTCCTCCGTTGGAGTGTCTGTCGGAGAGCGCAGGGATCCTACGAAATTTGGTGGAAACGATTGTCTGTCGCGTCCATGAACTATGTCCTAGCTACTCGGATCCCAGTGACCCGGACTCGTTGTCCTTGCACTCGGTGACCCAGTTTCAGGATCGGGAGATTCCCGGCCGGCCCCAGGTATATACCGAGATACGTGTCAAGGTCTCCCCGTTCATCTCGAATCGACGCCGTTAGAGGCAGCTGGTGGTGGTGGAATAAAATCAACCACTATTCCAGGACATCGACGATCCTTCCGAAGAAATCTTCCATCCACGCTCCTTCGAGCTCCGTGGAACAGGGAGGGTGTAAGTGAATTTCGCCTTATTTAGGCAAATTAGTGCTAAAAGTGGGGTGTAAAATATAGGAGGTATGTAATTTGGTTTCGTTGAGCCATTGGCTTACAAGACGCTCGAGTTCAGAGGATGAAACTATGCGCTTTGGGAAGCACGATCTTTTTCCTTGGAGAATATTTGGATGACTGTTTGAGGTGTATTATTGCTGACCCGACTGTTCGAGAAGGCTTAGGGTTGAGTGGAATTGTTCTGATTTTCTTCCTTTCTCCCGAGGTAATTGTGTTAATGCTCATGCGACCACCTTCAGAGGGGGCGTAGCTGTTTAAGTAGTCGTTCGGAGGCTTTCGAGTGCGATTGGTACAGCGATGGAGTTGACGTGTCCCTAAGATACTCGTGACGCGCGTACGTTCGATTGAAAGCTAACGAGGCTGAACCAGTTTCATTAACGTCGATCTTCATTTGCAATTTCCCTGCAGCATGAATCTTTCAAGCAGAATGACGTGATCGGTATTAATGACGCGAACGAGTTGAGCAGTGAAACTTGAAAGTCTTGGGGAGACACGAAGGAACAAGAATTTCAATTCGCTGGAGCGAGTCGCGGACAGAGATTTATGAAAGATGTCCCGGCGAATCGGGGACTGGCCGAAGTTGGCTGAAACTTTCCTTAATTGAATTTCAGATGTACGTCGATACGGGACGTGCAACCGTGCCGCTAATGAAAGATGGCTCCTCCAGTCTCGGAATTAACAATGTATACAGAGGCTGGCTCAGCCGAGATCAGCGTTAATCCTTAACGAACAGAGGGAGCACAGCGGTGTCGCGTAAATCGCAGAAGTCTGACGAGACACGAGGAATTAGCGACGTTTTCTTTCCCTCCATTATTTTCCAGAAGCGCTTTGACCGTTGAGACTACTTTAAAGCATCGCCACGAGGCTCGAAACAGAATGCGAAAGTAGAAGGAAGCCCAGACGGCGGAGCAAGAACCATCGCCTTCGAAAGATGGAGCGTCAAGTATAGTTGAAAGCATGCCAGGAGTGAATAAGAAACGGAACTTGTGATCTCACCTAGGCCAGGTGTAGACACCGGAGACCTCGAACCCATAGTGCCAGCTACCGGAGTAGGCACCTTGGCCCTTGGGCCCGGTGCAGACGCCGTGTCCATGAGCCTTTCCATCCTCCCAACCGCCGCAGTAGGTTCCGCCATCGTCGAAATCGAATCTGCCGCCGTTAACCTGGGCACGATTAGACGCCGCCGTGGCGGTACCTGTCGCTCCAGGTTGGACGGAGCTTATGCCACCTGTTTGAGGCAATTGGGCACCACCTGCCACCCCGTTCGGTGCCCCGGACTGTTGGCCAGACTGTGGCTGTTGCTGCATCTCTTTTCACCTCTCGTCCACCTCCACCACCGCCTCCTCCTCCTCCTCCTCCACCTGGCTTCCCCACCAGCCACCTCGTAATCCTTGTCTTTCTCTTTCTCTTCTCCGTCGTCGTGGTCGTCTTCGTCGTCGTTATTGTCGTCGTGCTGGCCCGTTAGCAAAAGTCGCACACGCGTCCCCCTGGACGTTGCTCCATCCTTCCTGTCCGCCTCCACGTTTCTCGTCTCACGCGTTCCAACCGGTCTCTGCAATATCACCGAACAACCCCTCTGTTGATCTATCCAGCCGCTAAGCCGAGGCTACCGTTTCACCCCCTCTCGCACGTCACTCGTGATCCGCGTACTCTTGTTCACTAACGAAACGGGCTGAGAGGAGGAGCGTAGCGCTCGATCATCCGAGGGGGAATCGCGGAGACTCGAGCGTTGCCGTTAGTCGATCTGTTCCGTGGATCGTACGGTATATATCGGCCACGTAATCGCTACCCGATAGATCAGAATGGTCGCTGGTGTCAAGGACGCGGTTTTTCTCTTCTTTGTGTACGATCTAAAAATACGAAAATCAGCCCGAACAGCGAAGCTAGGCGAAATTTTCTAGGATTCGACACAGGTTAATTTTAGTCCCGTTGGCCGGAGAGAAGCAGACCAGAGAGAAACGGATCGCGGCAAGCCCCGAGTCTCTTTTCGAACGATCACAGGCTCGACGATCGGGACACCCCTGCGAGCCACCGGGCGCGCGGGGGCTGGCCTTGAAACGCTCGGGACACGCGGAATCGATACGGCCGGTAGGATCTTTCCCTGGTAACACCTTGTCCTTTCCACGCTCGCCTCCTATCATTCACTTCCTCCTCCTCCTCATCCCTCGCCGTCGATCTTCTCGCGACAAACCAGGCCGAAACCAACCCCCCCGGGATCCTAGCACACTCGCACCAACTCGCACGTGTACACCGATTCGATTACCACAGATCGAGGCGAGGGCTGGGTCCGCGCCGTCCGCGGGTCGCCCAGCACGTCGGGGACCGAGCGATTCGATCCGGATCGAGCAGCAGTGTGAGCACAGAGGGGTCAGAACCGCACAGTGGAGCACTCAGCAGCGTTCCCGTGATCGGCGCAGTATCCGTCTCCAGGCGTTCGATATCCGTCTCGATACCAGAAGAGGATGCGGCAGATTTTTCGTCGAACTTGTCGAAACTCGACGGCCCAGCAGCCGCGGTTTCGCCGCCCGTCTGACGCCGTTACGCAACGCTTCTATAAGCATCCGTGATCCGCTCGGAATGTGGCCCTCACTCTCTCTCTCTCTCTCTCTACCTTTATATCTCGTTTGAGATATAGAGACTCTCTCTCTCTCTCTCTCTCTCTCTCTCTCTCTTTCTCCCCTTCGCTATGCTGTCTCGGTCCCTCGCCACTTCTTCCTCTTCTTCTTCTTCTTCTGCTTCTTCTTCTTCGTCTTCGTGGTCGGTTTAGCGTTGAACGAAGGCGCGAAATCTGCTCCGCCGGGGGCACCAGCCACCGTCACGTCAGCCCCCCTATCCCGTCATCGGTCAGTGTTCACGGCCTAACGGAGATGAGCAGCGTCCTCGCGGAGCCGTTTCTCTGATACTCCTACGTGCGAGCGGGCACCCAGTGAATCAGCCTCGCGCCGCCTCTTCCTACATGCGTGCTCTTGTCGGGCTTAAAATATTCACTAGACTTCACCGAAAGAGCTTGGGTGATGTTCGGCCGGGAATGTAGAGCGATTCCACCGACCCCCGGAGTGAGAAAGACAGGGGGGAGTTGGAGACAGGTCCTCTGACCGATTATCGGGGTACTCGTTGGTCGGGTCTGTACACGGCTCGCGTAGCGATGACACAAGTCGAAGAAGAGAGGAAGAAGAAGATGATGATGAAGCGGACGGCCGTACGGAGCAACACACACACGCGCGCGCGCGCTCACTCGCTTCTCCTCTCACGGCGACGGGGACGTGCCTCGAGGTGTCGAGGCGACGAGGGGCACCAGCATCACCGTCGTGGCCGTCTTCGTCGTCTTCGTCGTTTTCGTGACTGTCGTCGGGGTCGTCGTCGTCATGATCGTCGTAGGAGCGCGTCGCGGCGTTGGTGACTCCGTTAGACGGTGCTAGACGCTGCGCGTACGTCCGTCCGTCCGTTCTAGCGGTGCTAGAGCGCTCGAACGCAAGCGAGCGAGCGAGCGAGCGAGCGAGCGAGCAAGCGGGCGAGCTCTAGCCTCGAGCTTCGGCTAGCTGGCTAGGAGCATCTATTTTTACCATGGGGTAGCGAATTGTTCCCCACGCCGTCGGCCCACGAGGCGGCAGCTCGAGCGGACCCGAGGTTCGCCAATGCGACCGGGTTCAAATCATTTATAAATAGTAGGAGTTCTCGCGCCGCGGAAAGTCAGCGGCGATTTGCCGGAATACGGAGTCAACCGCGACACTTCCTTCGCCACCGAGCCGAGGATGTCACCTGACTTCGAACACGGCTCGAACGCCTCGAGGGACGCGCCTGCACACGCTGGGCGCTGGTAGAATCTTGTGGGACCTCGTGGTGGGATCTATCAGCGAGGCTAAAATGCTTGTTTAGTGAAATTTCTGTGATTCCCGATGTTCGAATGATTCACGACTGGACGAATTGCACGAATTGGACGTTGAGGAGGATTTCTAGGGTTCAGAGGCAGAATGAGAATTGTATGATCAACCCTCTTTCAGGGTACCCTGTACAGTGTACACCTATCCTTTCTCCCTGTTTTAATATCTCTCTTAGAACCTGATCGTTGTCTAAACGATTCGTAAACGAGGAAATTGAGGCGCCACTTTTCGCTGCTACGTTGAATCCGATTTGAAGCGCGGTTCCACGCGCTAGATAAGAGTTCGATCGACGAAGGGAAACCGCTTGCGAAACGGAGCGGCGCGGCGCGTCTATAGACGGTGCATGGGGCTGCATTTTTGATGCTGCACATGCGGCGCAGCGATGTCGGTCAGTTACTTTTCTCTCCCGGCGAGAAGTAGGCTTCCCTGAATCTATTACAGTTACTATCCGACCAATGGGAACGCTTAGTGTCAACGATCCTAACCGCAGACAATACCTCGATGCTCGAAGAATCGCGTTTTATTGGAACGTGCCGTTCTCGCCCGGTATGCCCGCGTCCACCTCTATTTTATATAAGAAAAATCAATTAATCGATCCCCGTTTTATTGTTACACGCAAGAACGAGAAACGATCACGCGTTCCCCGATGCTCGCACGCTCTCCGAGGCGGCGAGGAGGAAAAGAAAGGAGGCTACAAAGCGCCGGTACACCCTCATTATTAAAATAACTCCCGTGTGGATGTTCGGTCTTGAAGCGCGGTCTCGAGTGCCAGCGTCTGAAGCGCGCGTTTCTGCGCTCCACGCTCGCTGAAAGAATCCGAGGACCCAGTTTCCCTTCGATTCGTCAACAATTCCCCGCTTGGCTGACCGACCGAGATATTAAAGCCCGAGAGCGAACGTCCGACGCCCTCGTTCCACGCATGCCTCTTGCACCTGCATACGCGCCTGCCTGTATCGTGGCCACGAATCGCTGCGCGCACGTAGGTAATAAGTTGTGTCATCGCGGGCCGTTCGTGTCGATGGCTTGGCCGTAGCTGCCTGTGGCGCGTGATCACGCGGCCGTGACGCGGGAAAACAGATGCAACGGGCATTCGAGGTGTTACGGTCGAGAACGCGTAACTCGAGGCAATCCGAGATCTTTGCGGACTGCCGAGACGAAAAATCGTAACGAGAAGGGCGAACAGACATTGGGGAACCGCTCGAGTTATCTCGCCACCAACAAGATATCACGTCGAGCGTGGCAACCCGCTTCCCATTCATTGAGCGGCGAGCCGATATACCTACTGGCCGGTCCCAAAAATACTCCGTAAAAATCGCGGTACGGTATACCGAGCGAAGCTGCCAAGCACGAGCAAAGCAAACACACGGAAATAGAGGCAAACACCGCTAGGGAGGATGGCGTGAGAGCGATCGAAGCGCTCCTGTCACCGGAGAAGGAGGATCCAGGCTAGCGGGATCCTTGCACTGACGTGCTAACGATGATGCCTCCTCCTCCCCCGAGCGAAAGAGGAGGACACCTTGCAGACGCTCCACCTAGAGCACCGCTCCAGAGCTCGCACGGTTGACACTTCCGGCCGATCGATCCGCGGCTCGTGACACGTGCGACTCGGGACAACACTCTGTGTCGTTGCACGTTACCGCACTGCTGCCTCCGCTCAGAGAGACAGGGGCACGCGTTTTTCCGCACACGTGCATCTGGGCCGCGCGCGACACTTGTCGATGCACCACGCAGCTGCGCCACATCGCATTCACGCATGCAACCCCCTGCACCAGGCACACGCACTCGCAGCAGCCAGACGCACATTCATCGATACTATATCGCTCTATGTCGCTCTATGTCGCTCTAGCTGGGCGCCGAGGACGACGGTGTACCGTGGCCGCGATGCAGCGTCCCGACGCTTAGGCATCGAGGGGGGGGCCACCGTGGACGACGCGTTGATCCCTTACTCCTGCTCCTCGGACGAGCGTTTCACCGGTGTCACCCCGGTTCCAACGCTTCCCGATCGTTCGCCGTGCCCTCGTCGTTTGGTCGTCGCTCGTTCCGCGCTCCTCCTCCAATCCTTCCCTCGGGCACGTACGATCCCTCCACGCTCGCACCTGCCGCGACGTTTCTCGGTATTGTTGTTCGTTCTCCTCGCGGAGGTTCGCGTCGCTTTCCCGTTGCGTCGTCGACGTATACGCACCGTGGATACGGGGACGTGCGTCAGGGTGGTGGCATGATTGCGACTATCCAGCCCGTCGCACGTCGACGTCGGCGCTGCCCTCGACGCCGTGCGACGCCGGCGTCGTGGCGCCTCTCGTCCACCGCTCTCTAGGAGACATGCGCTGTTCGATACCGATGGCCGCGATTCGCCGCTCATGCCGTACGCCGCGGGCGGGATTCGCTCGAATGATCGGCGTCGCGTCAAGACAGGTCCTGCGATCCTCCACGGTTTGTACGAGAGCCTTTTGCTTCTTGGACGCCCGTCGGGCTAATTCATTTGGGTCTATTTCCTGTGGTCAGTCTCATGATGCATCAGCCGGCTGCACAGCGGGGACCGATAGAAATTAGTGGGGTGCAGGGTCATACTCCGTGTACCTCGATATTATTCCAAGGGAAATTTGATAGTTAGATTTCTTGAGGAAATTTATTTTTTAGATGGGTCTCCAGAGTTTTGAGAAACTTTTCTGATATAGAGGGTGTTAAATATTTTTTTTAAATATATAACAAGATATAGGATGGATTTATGTATCTTCTGAGGGACAACTGCAAATCGTGGATATTGCTAAATGTAAGGGATGAGAATTCTCTTTAAGTCGACGGAAGCGTAAGCTTCTTGTACTTAAGAAACAGGCTACTGTATTTTACTGCGTGTATTTCGTGAAGTAAAATAAGATTTTAGTCTCGAGGAAAATGCCTCCCCTAAGTTACGTATTGTATATAAATAAGAATATACAATGGGGGAGACGCTGGAACGCATTTACGTATATGTCGCGTAACCTATGTAGTACATATTTCGAATGTAGGGTAGAATATGTGCGCACTGGTCGGAAAATCGAGGTGCGGCACCGTTTACTGGAAAATCGAAGGCAACCACTTCTGTAATATGCTTCGTAAAATTCAATAGATTTTATTGTTGACAAGGAAAAGGGGGTCACATGATACTCCTTCGTCCCCTTTGCGTAACATTTCGAGTACACCTTACCTAAAAGTAATTTCCCCTTTCCCGTGAAAATTATAAATAAGATTTTAAACAGAGTCGCCTGACTTTTTTGCTCAAACGTAATTTGTAATTTCTTCCAATTCAAGTACCATTTCGTGGCCTATTTTATGCTTTATACAACTGAATCCATAAGCTACGCGTATATAGTTTTTATTCTGAAACTTTTTCTCATTGAAGAAGAAATTTTGAAGAAATAGTTTGCAATTCCACAGAGAAAGTAACATATTGTAGGGGTTCAGGTCACGGACACTGTAATACCGACTATTAGCGGGCGTAGATACAAGCGGGTACAAGAACAGACGAGATATAGAATAGGCACACAGTGCATTTTTCTGTCACAGGTGTATGGAGTCCTGAGGCACCACAGGAGGCACCCTTACCATTTTAGTGTGACGTGCAACGTTACCGATAAAGTCTCGAAACAGGTTGTACCGCCACGGACGAGGTATAGGATAGACCTATCACCTTATGGATGTTTGTGTCGCCACACAAACTGTGTTACCGACTCATAATTTCAGGACTGAATGTAGTGGCATCTACTCATGAGCAGCGTCCAACTCAGCAACTACTCTGAAATGCGCTGAGATGCTGAAAGGTGTGTGCGTGCTTGTGTACGTGTGACTTGTTTGAAGGCAGGCTTTTACTACGTTATTCTTCGGCTCGGCTTGTCAACGACTCAAGCGGATTTCTCTCCGAAAATCCATTTCGGGGATCAAGACACTATGGCGCTCAACAATGGTATTTCTTCAAAGCCCGTGTAAGCTATAAATTGCAAGATGACATTGTGTATTAGTACTTTGTAAGTACGTAAAAATTCACGCTGTTACTGACATTCCCGCAAGTTTCTAATGCACTGTTTAATCATTCTAGTGAAGTAATAATAATTGGATTCTAATTGCCTCGAGTATTAGGTTACCGCCGACATTGAAATTTATAATAAAATCTAATTGTTAAAAGCCTCGCAGAAAGTTACACGATGCATGAGGGTCGTGAGGTGCATGGATGCAACTGCAAAACGAGTTACTTTTCAAACCTGCATTGCGAAATAAAATTTTGTCTAGTCCTGAGAAATTCATCGGTTCAGTGTTCTGTAAAGTGTGTGCATGCATAGTGCATATTATTTCGTGGTTTTTCAATTCGTGCATCAATTTCATCGATTACTGGACCATGTGGGAGGCCTTTTAACAGGATTCCACTGAGATATACCCGTTACCTAGAAGACTTTTTCAGAAACTGAATACTTCGTCGATGTTAGTAACTAAGGGAGAGAAACAAGTATGTCACTCATATTTCTCCAAATATTCCTCCAACTATTCATTTACACCAAGTTCAACTGAAATGTATTTATACATTATAAATAATACTATGTGATATGTATAAGCATTAACATTCATTTATCGAACGATTAAACATTGAGAATAAAATCATGAAAGCATGTCTTCCACAAATAATGTTGTTGTTTATATAAATTTTTATATTCAATAAATTTGTTTTGCGTTAAGTAAACTGGAATAGAACAGCAAGGTTAAAAGGCGTATGTGTTCTTGTTTTGTTGTGATCCTTCTTTCTCTGTCGTTGCACGGAATACGTTTATAAAACGATCTTTCAATTGTTTCTCTAACAAAATCATTTGTAAATCGCGGGTTACAAATGATCTAAGTTTTACCCGTGTTGAATTCTGATTTCTACCACGCGTAGCGTTACAATCTTATTTTAGACTGAATCGATAACGTTGGGTGTGACATGAAAATGGTAAGGTGTCACGTGCGCGCGAACCCCGAGCATGCGACACAAAATTACATTTTGTGATGGGTCTATCCTAAACCTCGTCTGTGGTATAGGCACAGACGAGGTATAGGATAGACCTGATAGAACGTTCTTCATGAATAGTGTCGTTTATTCACTGCTGCTAAGTGAAAGTTTTACCGTCTGCTGATAAGATATTGACAGGACGCGATATGTAACATTCTCCGTATCGACATACAGTTAGGTACCCACTTTGAAGAAACTGCAACCAGGTATTCACTGATGCTGTACACCCAGAAAATCTAGCATCATGCGTCTAAATTTGCATGTATACTTTGACAAAATTAATTGTTTGCAATGTGTGTTTTGAAACAGCTGTATATATTTGTACATTATTACATTTTCTCCCTGCTTCTTTCTTGGATATACATAATTCCACTTTTTTATGTCGTTTTTAACTGATCATAACAATCACGAATGCTCCTACTTTATTCAAATTATGGTAAAAATCTTATCCACAAACATAATGTTCTTGCAATGTGGAAAGACAAATCTGAAACAAATTTCTCTGATCATTAGTCGAGTTTATATCACACCAGATAACAGCCAGTTGCATAATGAAAGTATAAGTCGATCGTTGGAAAAATTTCCCCTTGACCTCCAAATACGTGATTTTACAATTTTCGCAACTTTGGAAACCACGAATTGCGTATCTTGACGCACTAGATAACGTTGCCCATTATGTTTTATGGGAGCATTTGGAAGATGAAATCATAGCAATCGGAAAAAGAAACGTCCAGTAAATTCAGAGCAAGAAACTTATTGCGATAATGAATTTCAAAACAAACAACAGAAGCATCGATCGCGACTCTTTTCATTGAGGAGTGATCGCAGTATCGATTCGTTTCTCTTCGGAACGACACAGTTGTGTCACGATTTTCCTAATCGTAATTTGAAACATTTCCACAACTAATTTATTCTTTAGAGTGTTCTGTTATATAGTGCTACATTATCAGTGAATTATCATTTGTGAAAGAAGAAGCTAACTGTCTATCGATTATTGTACAAGAACTAGCTAAATTCTCTATAATAATCCTCTCAAATCGACAAATCGTTTCACCGCAGCTAATTATTCTTATCCATTCATACGTGCACATTTCCTCATTCTACAATTACATTTCATTGGATCCTATCCTCCACCGAGCTCGATCGTGAAAAACAATAATTTATTAATCGCTACACGATTAATGACGCAAAGTGGCTGAAGTTAAATGTATCTCAAGCAATGAGCAAACAATGCATTGGTAACGCCGAAATAATATGTTTTGCACGTTTTAATTCCGCATGTGGATACCAGTATACCAAAACAGAGAACTGCGTCAATTTTCGAGCTCGCTAAAAATCACCAGAGTGCGTAAGTTCAGTTACGAAACAGCTGTATAATATAGCAACGATGAAGTAAAATGCTACTAAATGGAAATGATCATCGAAGATCGAAACAAGTCGTTCGTGGATCGATCGTGAGGCAACCGTTAAAAAGAGGAACCGAAGAATCATCGAGGAGGTTCCGCCCACTTTTAAATAACGATGCAACTGCAACTCCAGACTGGCAATAGCGTCGGATTACAAAGATAGTGCGTGTCCAGTGGGAACACCTTGCTAGCACGCATCGGGTTTCAACCGGTAATAGAATTATTTTCCTTTCCGCGGGTGAGAATTGATTTCTCGACGCTGTTCAGTGCTTCGTGCAATGTCCCTGCAGAACGCTGCAGGTAGCTAGAGTATCTAAGAAAATGGAGGAGAACCGCGAGATCGAGCAAAAGTAATTGGTCACGATTGACTTTCCCATCGGAGATCTGTTGACGCGTGTTTCTGTGTGCTTGGTTTAGTAGTAACAAGTGAATTCTCTGAACATATTGTGTGTTAGAAAAGTCTCGTTGCGGTAATGCAATTTACTGATCTTTAAACCCGGCAATGCATAGGTGGACTTTTGAAACACAAGTATCAACGTGGAGTGCTCCTGGACTCCCAGTAAAAAGTAACATTGATTGACCACGATATAGAAAAATCTGTGTCTTTAAGACTCTTTATTAACACTCAAATAATACAGATTTAAGCGAACATTAACATTACTCCATAGTATTCGGAAAAAATATTAATAAACACACGATTCATTTATTTTTTTTTTAAATATACTAAATGCAAACAATGTTTGTGGAAGCTAGACTGAGTGTCAACCCCATTGCTAAAGAAACAACAGACGGCGATAAGATTTTCTACGGTTGGGTCTAGTAGATCCCCACGTGTGCACTGCCGGGTTAATAAATCATCCATGGAGAAGACGATTTAGAGCTCTGCCTGAGAACCACGTGTCTCGAAGGTCTGCTATCAAGTGAGAATAGACGAACACTTTTCTAACACGCGGTGTCGTACACTCTAAAAAGGCGTCATCGTTTCATTGACCAAGTTAAACACAATTTAACTAGATTTTTCTAGTTATAATCTGGGGATTACCATTATCTACTTCCTCGTAAACTTTTTCGTTATTACCCCCACAAAATTCCACACGCGCGTGGCACATGCTCTTGTCAGGCTGAATGTCATCTTGCAACACCGAAGATCAACTGGGTGATGTAAATCGCCCACGAATCTGTATCATCTGTTCCATCCGCAGTCATTCACTCGCGTGGCAACACGACGACGCGCAACTACTCACTCCGTTTAATTTTAGAACCAGCGACAGTGTCTCGATCGATAAGATGGACCTGCTGAGTCTGACCGTTCGATCTCTCGATCTGGGTGACCCGACGCTGTCCGAAGGGCCTTTCCTGAACTTGGCACACGGGAGTATCGCGGAGAAAGAAGAATCGAAGGAGCTGCGAACGATTAATATGGTCGAAGTCGCTTGGCATGACACCTCGGATGATTGCTGGGTGGTGGTCTACGATTTCGTCTACGACTGCACAGACTTCTTGAGAAATCATCCAGGTGGCTCAGACGTTATCCTGGAGTACGCTGGCAGAGATGCTACGTTGGCATTCATTGGCACTGGACACTCGAGGGCTGCACGACGGAGCCTGGAAAGGTACCTCATCGGCGAACTTCCGCCGGAAGAGAGAATCTTCCGTGTTCCCAACGGCGTCAAGATTGCGGGCTTTTAGTCTGCCAGATAACGATATAGTGGAAGAGAACTGGTTTCTTCATTCTGGACTTTCAAGCTACTTTGACTGTGCTGAAATCTTCCGTGGACTTTATTATTACTTAGTACTATTACTTTTAAGAATGTGATAAGTGCGGAAGGACGGTATTATAACTGTTAATAGGTAAGAATTTATTGTAGCGCTCTGAAAGACTTTGTATTTCTATGAGAAACAGTTTCTGTGAATGCTGTGTACGTTTATGTGTAAGCGCGTGGGAGGAATTGTAATATTTAAGTGGGTGGTTTGTAGAAATGACGAAACGTATTTTACACCGGTACAGTATATTTCTTGGTCCTCTAAACATTCATAATATACACAACATACAATATGACAGCAATTCAACGTTTTAGTTCCTCGTTAATGCGGCACCGATGGAACATCACGATTAGTTTCTCGTTATTCGCGAACCGTTTCATCTTCTCCGTCTCTTAATATCTATTACATACGTGTCATTGTGCTCGACGGCAGGAAAAAGTCAACGACATTCATTGAAAATAATACACGAGATACACGATGATGAGAAAAATATTTCTATGTCGTAATACTGATTCTACAAGATACCATCGTAGATTTTCTTACAATGCTACTTTCTTCCATTTCTCAGCACGGAAAGCATCTGTTCCACGGCGGCGATTCTCCCCCCGTTTCAATCTCTTCGGAAGATTAATTTAATTACCAAATTATTGACAGTTACATCAGCCTGCGAACGGCTGCAAGCGCAGCAGTGTCTTATTCCCGTCTCGAGAGACTCGGGAGTAAGATCTCTTCCGAGTAGCTTTCAGAAGACATTCATTTGTATCAACTTTCACGCAAATCCTCGTGCGAGAGGGTCTACAGTCCTGGATCCAGGAAATCTCATTCTCCTCGATATCTACGGTGAAAGCTAGTCACTGTTACACATACTTTTATATTTATTATACCTCGTCGATTAAACGATCGGTCGTGTGCGCTTAGACATACGTCAGCTCGCAAAGTGATTTTCCTGTCGCTGTGATTTATACGTGAGAAACATATCGTTTTTTAAAAATGGGAAATAGGGAAAGGTGTGGAAACCTCGGCTTTCTGATCCTCAGGCAGTGGAGGACCAATCAACCACCCAGGTCTGTTTACATTTCTTGCAACCTTTTCGTCCTGGCCATGGCTTTCAAAGCCTTCGGCGTTGAAATTTCAAACAGTCTATGCTCGACCACCCAGAATAGAGGTCGATAATCGTTCGGAATTTTCCATATCACACGTTATTAAATTCTTTTCGTGAAAAGCATGACCACTCGTTTCACCCACTATTCTCTATTCTCTCTCCCTTTGATCGGCTTCGAAAGTTAAAATTCGCGAGTTAACGAACCTTAAAGTGATTGAAAGCGAGGTGGACAGCGGACAGGAGAATCACGTGTGTGTTGCATTGGCGTGAAACTCGACGAAATTCTTTAACGTCAGATAGTTTAAACAGGGTAAGCATCCCGAATTCTAATCTACACGATTCCGCCTTCGTATGTATACTGCCTTTGTCTTAGACGAGTATCCGTTCCATTAATTCTTATACTTGTGGAGCGATTCGAATTACAATAATCCCTCGACATGTTTAATTGCTGCACGTGAGAATTAATCTCAGGATACGGTGAATTATTACGCCGTGAGTTTCGTAATGATCCCTGGTCACGCGGGGAGATTGCGGCCATTAACCAGTCGAGGGGTTATTAACATATTAATTATTGCGCTACGAGTTAACATAACAGTACGCTCATTTACACAGAAATGTTCGCGGCTCTATCGAGCGATAGAATTTTCGTCAATTTTCTGGGAATTATTCAATGATTATCGAATTAAGACGAAACGTCGTCGAGTGGCATCGTGACGCTCGCGCATCTTTATAATTTCATAGATGGTCCACCGCAGAAAAAAAACACGGTTCAATTGTTCATCTCGCTTGCGTTTATCCAATAGGAAAAAATTTATAGTCAAGTTATTCGCTGTTTATGTTAGATCCTCCACGAAACAATGGTAATCGTTATTATATACAATTGTGAATAACGTTTCATACATTCTTAACGAATATCGTACATTTATCTGGCGAAACTCAACGATTCGAAACAATTGAGGAAATTCAGTCACTGTTCACAGAACGCCGTTTTTGAATCTGGGGGATGAAATCACTGGGGACGAAAAGAAATCTAGAAAAGTTGTCTGGAAGTGCTGTGCTGCGATCTGCCAAATTAAAAATATGATTTCCATACAAATTGGAAATTTTGGGTCTCTGATGCAGCTAGATCGTATTATTTCAAATAATATTATTTCATAAGGATGTAGAAAATTTCGGGGAGGCTTAAGAGAAGACTTAAAGAATTCAAAAACAGCATTCTCTGTGTTAACGAACAACACCGAATATTTACACGTACACATATAGGTTTAATAAGGAATGCTTTATCGAAGCATGGTAGAGTGTACACTCGAAGGGGGACTCTTAAGTCTCTAATCGACGGGCACCGTCGTCTAATTACACTTAAATCGAGACGCTGCTCTAGAACGTGCCAACGCGGATGATCGTACTGTATCCTACGTTTAACACGCTTTAAACACCGATACTTTACACGCTACTTTCTGTTTTGTATATCGTTAGGACAGCCTATCTGATAGATCGCCGCCTACAGCGGGCGTAGTCGTTCGATTACAATATACCTATCGTCTAGCACGGTATATTGAATGGCTCGATAATTTCACACTGTTAATTGCTGTGATTACGATTAAAATTACGATTAAAGTTGGCGGCGATTAATCGCGTCCGGGCCACACCACGATTTCGCTCGTCGTTTTAACGTATCTCGTGGGAACGGCTTCGAAGCGATTCGCGTAGAAAAATTGATGCTTCGATTCTTAATTGAAATGATTAGTCGATACTCGTGCGCGCGTGTGTATGTTCAGCTGAATATCTGGATAATGAAGGGCTCGTTAATTTGTAGATACGACGGAGTGCCAGTTATCCAGAATTCGATTGCGTGGGCGTGTAATTAGGTACAGTTGTGCTCAAAATAGAAGGAAAATTGTAACAGAATAATGGTGGGCGTATAATAGTAGTGGTTAATCGAAGCGACCGGAAATAATTAAGTCTAACAGGATATCATACTGTGACTTCTTGACCAAATATTAATTTAATTAAAGAAAATAAGTCAACTTGATTTGATGATAAGATACTTTCCAGTTTCCACTCGTCTAGGTAACTGGTACTCTCTTGTATTTCTTTGTTAACATTCAACCAGTGACTCGTTAAATTTATCTTCATTGACGAATACTTAGTGGACACATCAGGTTATACATATATATCATATATGCAAGTGTACGAATCTTACTTTCGAAATCAACAAGTGTATATGTATTCTGTACTGAGTAGTAAAATTAAAAAAAGTATTTATCTCTCAGGATTAAAGAGAACGAAAGAATACTATTTGATATGGAAATACTATCAAAAAGATAACACGAAATAAAATCAGGTAACAAGATAAAACTTAAAGATACGTATTACAGAATCGAACAGATCCAAGTAACTATATCTCCACTTGCTTTATACTTTATTACATTTATATACAATAGGACAGTAAATATTAATTTGCCTCCCTACCCTCTATAGAGGCTCGATATCATCTATTTATCCGGTTAGACACCCATTAGATACCCTTAAATCGTACGGCAGCTAGAATAAACTACAACATTTGCTCGTATGAAACGTTTCAGTGAGAAAAATAAAGATTTCGTTAGCGGCGTTGCTGCAGAACCGAATCTGCCCGTCCCGTTTCGATCGTTTAAAACGAGCAGAATGCTTGATTTGCTTATCGTTTCGTTTAACGCAAGAGAGAATAAGCTGATGGAGTAACAAAAAAGAGTCCGAGGAGGAAAGGATTGGAAAAAGATTCGATCATGTGTCACGTATCCAGACCTTAGCTCGATGACAATTAATGTATTTCGTAGTGAACACAGAGTATAGCCTTAAGTTCCTTTTGCTTCACTTATTAATTAATAAGAGCGTCGGCACGCGAGCACGAACTTTCATTCTATTTCAAGACGATCGCGATTTCGTTCGATGATCGTCGAAGATTTCACCTCCAGAATTACGTGTTCATTCGTAATCGAAGCTTGGATTCACTACAAGTTTCGAATTCGTTTCCTCAAAAAAATATTGTTCCTTTTGAGAAGATTACGATTGTCTCATTAACCGAAGAATGTGAATGTCGGGATCGAAAGGATACCATTGATTGAAGCTCAGTTCAAACACTTTGGATTCATTGTGAAATAAATTGCATACTTGTCTTTAAACAAGTAGGGAGAAATTGTCTACCAGGGATAGATTTATCCTTTCGATTATTTCACCACTGAATTCCTCTCTTTTCGAAAACTCCATAGCATTCATTAATACCGGCGTAAATATTCAACGGAATACTCGAGGATATATGGGCAAGTCCATTAACATGAACCATTTCACATATTCGTACGCAATAGAGCGAGTGCATCGATATGAAATTACATATGTTGCACAAACGTTAGCTAATTAAACACCAGAATTACTGTGAAATCGCATGAAACATTCATATAAACGTTCTACCATGTACATGGCATAAATTATATACATTGAACGTACAAAAACTATAAGTCCATCGAATTCTCTGGTGTTTCTAGTACAAAAGAAGACGAATCCTATGAACCTCTTTTAGGCCTAAATAATTATTATGCACTTCCTGATACACGACATTCCCACTGCCACCAATTTCGACAAAAACGAAACTAAGTCAAAATCTGACGTCGAACTTTTCCCTATGTTCTCTCCTTCGGTTAGGCGCGCAGGACCTGGACCAGCCAGGAAGGACGAAGGCAATTCGAAATATCTCGCTTGCAGTTCGCGGAGCTACATAGCGGAGAAATAAGATCGCTTATTCTTCAACGGAGCTCGACGAATTCGTGAGTAACCAATAAAATTTCACCCGCACATTCTAACCCCCTAACCCCTAAACAATATGTCTTTCAATCGTCCGAAATATCGACTTTCCCCCAATGAAAACTGTACTCGAATGGTAGAATAATCTCTCGACAGATTTGTGCGAATGACTTAGGCGTTCAACGGACCTCGACGGCTCCGAAAATGCGCGCAGACGATCCGAACATTTTCAGAGCCGTCGTGACGCGTTAAAGCCTCGACGCGGTTCGAAGATTCCCGAAAGTTCATAAAATCCAGGACTTCTCGCGGCGAAACCGGCGTGTTCCTCGTGGTTTCGTGGAACTTTTTCGCTGCTGGTGCTCGAGGCCAGCGAGCACACCTGGGAAACTTTAAAAATTTCTGTCTGGGAAGTTTCGAATATCCGGGGAACTGAGGAATATTCCAGTGCCTCGCCGTACTTTCGATGTTTCCCGTCGAAGATCAGCGACGCGTCGTTTTCCCCACGTGGAATCCAAGTGCAATTTTAATTGTCGGTCGTTTCGCGTTCTGGACTTTCGCCTTTCACCTGTATCGACTAAGATAGCGAGGGGTTGGAGGAGAGTGGGACGGGAGTAGGGGCCGAGATCGATCGTATCAAAGTCGATTGTGAATTTGTTGTCGGGACCTTTGACCGGCTTCGTTGCGTCCGCAACGAGATTCTCCTTTATCGAGCGATCGCGAAAGGAGACGGCGCTCTCTCGCAGAATTTTCCTGGACCCGTGGAAGCCCTCCTTTGTCCCGTTTTCGTTCCTCGTACCTCCAGCCAACTTACATCAGACTGCACAGGGCTATCCCGTTCTCGAACGCCGATTGCAACGCGGTCGTTTCCATGCAGAACGCCCCGTCGTCGTACATGGTCGCAGCCCTTTGCTGCTGCACTCGACTCTCGCTTTGAGATCTGAAATCACAGGTAGAATCGATTAATGCTTCGCTGTTCCTTCATTTACATTTTATTATATTCCTGAGCGTATCCTTCTATGGCTAACCATTCCGCCGATCTTCTGTGATTAATTCGTATGAAATGTACCAAGTACGAAAGGAGTACAAATATATGCGAGACTAACCCGCGATTACACTACGCCCCCGATACAAAATTGCCCCACTGCAGAGTTGGGCCTTAGTTGACTAAATTTTTGTTCGAGTGATCTCGAGTAACGATCTCGACTAAAAATTTCGACTAAAAATGAAGTTCTTCGTGAATAACGAATAAATTTTTAGTCGACCAAATTTTTATTCGACTGATCTCGACTAAAAATTTCGAGCAAAAAGAAGTTATTCGAGAATAACGAATAAAAAGTTAGTCGATTAAAAATTTATTCGTTATTCACGAATAACTTCATTTTAGTCAAAATTTTGATTCCGTAAACGAGAACCCGCAGGAGCTGTCCGCCGAGAATTAAATTTCGCAGAGCGAAACAGGAATCGGTGGGACAGTGCGAATCTCTTCGCGGTTCCAATTGGAAAAAAAGCTACCTCCGGTAATCGTAACGGAGCGAACCTCGCTCCCAAACGACTCCCGAGGGTGTCGTAGACACGCGGTCGCCCAAAACGACCATCTAAATTATTTGAAGGCTTGTCTAAAGCCATGGAAGAACGTTTTCTTCCTTCTGGAAGGAAGCATCGATACTCACCTGGGAGGCATTGCTCGCGCGCGCTGATGCGTCCTGATTTGCTGCTCCCTTGAGAGCTGTTGGTTCGATAGGTAGTTGCTGTCCCTGAGGACGGCGCCCTGCTGATAGTGATGGTGGTGATGACCGGCAGATCGGTCGTTGTTCTGAGACAACGATAATTGTGCCAGATACTCTCTGAGCTCTGGCTGGCTGGCCAGCAGATCGCGGCGCGCTTGGGCCGTGAACGTCGATTGCGCGGTCGTCGTCGTCGAGTCCGACCAGGGCGGCGGCGGAGTGTGAGACCGCGATATCATGGCGTATTTGTGACAGAGGTACTCCTCGTAGGTCGGTGGCAAGCCGGACTGTAAACAGAGACCACGGTCGGGTGTCGAAGGATTCCCTCGGCTTTCAGAGTACGAGGGATTCCTTCTGCTCTCAGGCATCGAGGAATTCATTCCGTTCTCAGAGATCGAAGGATTCCCTCTGTTCTCAGAGATCGAAGGATGCCTTCTGATCTGTGAGATCGAAGAACCCCCTCTGTTCTCAGAGGTGGACTGATCCCTCCTATCAGACATCGTGTTACATCTTTATTCAAGTATCTCTAATGGGAAATCCAGTGGTAGAGTTCACGTCTGTAGGGGCTCCCTCGAATCTGATTGTCGAAGGAAATAATTCGATAACAAGCCAGACAGGATCGGCATTCATTATATTATATTGCATAATTGGTGGAATTGCCGGGATATCGGAAGCTGGGAAGCCGAGATGATGTGAATTATCCCGTTGAACGATAGGAACGCAACCGATGATATGCTTTGTTTAATCTTTCGATTTGGCTGAACGCCGCCTAGGGGCTTTGCCCAAGTTTAACTAATTGCTGCTGGGGGAAGTTTGACGGGAAATATTGTTTAATCTTGCCTAGGGAATTTGATCGTCCGCCAACGATGTTGGAAACTCGAGTTACAGGGAACGTTTCGAGTGGTGCTGATCGCGGGGAGCCGAGCACGAGGTACCTAATTAGCGAGCTTCTCATCTTTTGCATTAAACCCATGCGTGCAGAAACATCGCAGTTTTCACTCCGTGACTCATTGCAGAAATCGAGGGGAGTGTTTTCGGGGGCGCATGGGAATTTGAACTGGGGCCAATTACTTGATACGGAAAAGGACGTTTTGCAACGCGCCACTGAGACGCCCTGTGCTTTTCGTACCCCCTTTGACCACTTTAGTTAGTTGCACTCGCTTCAGTGGTGCAACACTTTACGAAATTCGAAGCGAAGTTTTGATGCATCGATGTTTTTACACGTTACTTGAAGGTATTTTAAGATTCCAATATTCATCTCGACATACTTCTCCGAGACGTGCATTTCGAGGCAACGATAACTGACGTTTCTGGGACTCTGACGTTCAATTTCCACTGTTCCGTTATACAGGGGAAAGTCTCAGTGACTTCCGGCGTTCAGGTACTGTGCCAGTAATTACATTTATCAAATTCGTCTCGTGAAATTAAACGTCACATAGGAGTAGATTTCTAATATACTTTCCGAGCAAAATCAATTACTGACTTCTACACCAATTCTCGTGTTTAATTAAGCGCGTATCGCAATGATCGATTGGATCAAATGTATTTTTTCGCAATCAATTGCGAAAGTGAAACACGATGGACCACATTCCTTTAACGTTCTGTATTTTCGAGTTGATTAAATTTGATTGGCGCCTAGCAAAGTGTTCAAGGAAATGCAGTGTTAGTATTGTATTGAAATGGAAAAAATATTCCTATCCAAACGAAATAACTTTGCATCGAAAGATTAGGTACTACTAGATGCTTCGATACACTTCGCAATGGAGCTCATTCTTCTGGCTGGTATTGTGTCTCCACTACAATTATTCTTCGCCAGGAAGCCTCAGCCAGTGGAAGAGCCAAATTAGTGTCATTGCAGATCGCCGTTACGCCTCGACGACTCATTCATCCGTCGCCATGAAATGGGGTCTAAGTTTTACAAGCTGCCAGAAAGCTGGCGCGAGTAGTAATGAGCGCCGACTCGGACGTTTTGCGTTCATTGAAAGCGTTTTACCCTATTACACCAGCGAGACTTTAATTAACGAGGAAATGTTGCGGAATTCCAACGTGCCTTTCGACGGCCCGAGCTCCTTTTTTCAGATTGATTCGCCAGGCCGCGGCGCACGATGAAAAATGCGAGGTCGACCAGCCCCGCGGAGCTTTTAAGCGAAAACGTTTCGCTCGACGAACGCGTCCTTCCTCGTTTCGCGCCGAGATGCGGTGAAATTCGCCTTGCCAGCGCGTGCAGTGTTGTCTGGCACGAAACGGAGCGGGGCTAAAGGCGAGAAAGTAACGCAGTGCATCGTTCTTTGCTGGGCTGGAGGATTCAATGGGATTATTTAATCCCCAAAGTAAACTGTACAAATCCAGAGGTTTTAGAAATTGTCGGTGGATTTTAGAATTTCCCCCCTCTGATTCTTTGAACCGTCTTTGCCGGTTAATTTACCCGAGGTTACGAATCTTTACTGCAGGTGGAACTACGAAGATTCTACTTCACTTCCTACCACTGCATTCACTTTAAAAATCACTCGTCGCAATTAATAAAGCGCTGATTTGGAAATCGTCTCTGGTTTACACAGACGTCCCTTAAATTGGCTACTATTCACCAGCCCTTTGGCTTCCAATTAACCTGCTTGCAATCATGAAGTACTCGCGTAGTTTTCGGAAACCAAAAACCCAGGCTTCTATGCGATAGTGGTTGCCTCCATTTTCGCCAATTTTCTTCGACGCTTGACGGGGTATAGTCGATGTGAAAAAGTAGAGGCGGAACTGAGTTTCGGGATTATTATCCTGTGATTCGATTTCCAGCGGGAAGCGGCTCGCGCACCTCGGAGAAACTTTTCGCCGTTATTTTCCTCGGTGTTTTCTGTAATTTTAACGAGATTGGAGTGGGTCACCCGAAAGTGGTTACACGATTGTCGCCCGTCCGACGGAAGCGGGATTTATTCGCTCGGACGACGATGCCCTTTTTTCTTCTTGGGCAGCGAATTTCACGGTTCGTTTGCCCGTGAAGCGTTCCTTCGAACCGTGCTAATGCAACGAACATTTTAATTTCACTTTGCGCGTCGCGTTTCAGTGAAAAGTGAAACTGACAGCGTTTCATTATGCCGGGTCGCTTTAAATGGACTTCCGTTTTCGTCGATGCCAAGGTACGCATTGTAGCTCGTTTGTAACGGGAATTTTAGTGGTTGCTGAGAGTTTCGAATGCAAACTAGCTATGAAATAATTACAATAGGTAAACGTTTAATTGGGGAAAAGATTTTGGCCTCCCTTTAGCATGAAGTTTCTAATTTCCCGCTTACAAGGCAATAATTAAAGAAAGATCTAATTTCAAAACAATAATACAATAACAATTTCGTTTGAAATCATCCCCCAAGCAGAATTGAACATAAATCTTCCATTTCTCGCAATGACAGGTGAGGATTCCCCCGATTTTCACCATTTTTCAAAGCAATCCAGTCCACGTAGAGGCAAGCGGAGCGCAAACGAGCATTCTCCGTTATCTCTGCACGCAAGAAACGCGTTAAGAATTTATCCGGGGGATTTTCTCGGATATTTCCCGGAGACAAATCAGCGGAAAAGATTAGCGCCCTTGCGAGCACGGTGGAACGATACCAAGATAGAATTGCTTCCGTTCCATTTCCGCGACCCTTTAGGTATCCCGTTTATTCGCATCTTTTCCTTGATAGGTATCGATATCTCGAGGAACGGTAGCCAATCCGTGGCGCCGTAGTTTTAGGAAAATGTAGTCAGGGCCTGGTAAACACTGTGATAAAACGACAAGATTCAGTGGTATTTTATTCAAGCCAGAATTTATTAGACTCCCGAGGACGGGGGTTGAAAAGTTTTGCAAAAATTACTGCGTCGAATATGCGTTCGCTTTTGTTCCGCGTCGGCATAGGGAACGGAGCAATAAAGCCTGTCATCTTCGCCGTACGAAGCTGCCATTTGCTTTATGGAATTTAATCTTTTCTTGCCTGCATTGTCGAAGGGAATGTTGATTTATCGCTTGCAACTGGCGTTGTTACGTTGATCGAATGCAATTTAATTCGCTCGCGTACCCGCCAGGGAAAAAGTGCGCGGGTCGGGAACGAAACAGTTGCGGGGTCGTGCAACAGAATGCACGAGGAAGTTGAATCACCGTTCTAATGGCGGCGAATACGTGCCTGCATTTTACAACGACCTCCGTCGGAATTTCTCGTCCCGGGGGCAGAGAGCTTTCAAAAGTTTCCGTATCAATCTACCCGAACTTTTCGACACGTGCGATTTATACAGTTTCGTTCGGCCAATGCCGGCGCTGATCTTTGTTGCCTCGAAGATTATCGCGCTCGCTTTGAATTAAGACACCGTGTGGAGATCGGGGGGAGCCGAGCGGTGCAGGAGGTCGTTTATAAAATTACCAACGCAAATGCACTCGCGCTGCTTAACGAGTTTATTTAAGTTCGGGGTCGCGCTTCTCCGCCGAAGCATTCGAATTATTTGGAAGGCGATCGATGTCGGGCTAATTTCGAAGCTTGCCAAACAATGGGGTGGACGAAGTTTCGGAGCGGAACCGCTCCGATAAAACGCGGTAAGAATGGAACGGCACGAGCTCAGCGATATTCGACGAGTCCGGGCGTCGTTACCCGAGACTTTGAAGTGGGTCGACAGAGGGGGCCAACGGTGTTTTTCGCGCGGGGGTGGTCGCGCGATGTGGCACGAAAATTTATGTGCTCCTCGGCGCCGCGAAACTATGCGGCCCTGGCGAGAACGGCCAGCCAAGAGCAAAATGCTTCTCTCCAGCTCGAATTCGACTGTTGTTCACCGTGCCCCAACCACTTTCCCACCCTCGTGGCAAGAGACCTTTCCCCGGGACACGGGGACGGTCAGGATATTCATGAGCATTTTCTCGATCTTTTTCTATATTCTGCCTTTCTTCTCTCAGGCTACTTTGGGTAATCGAATATTTTTCTACGCTGCACGATTGCTCGCGCGTTTATAAGAGTGACACATTTGTCAGCAGAGGACGGAGTCTCGATATTATTGCGGGAAAATTGGGGGAATAGTTGGGATTGTTGAAGGAAGGTGAAAATTTGAAAGGGAAAGGGCATTCCTTGTCCCCCGCAGTACGTAAGCCAGAAGTTCCAGTTCGCGAATCGGCTGGCTGAGCACAATTAGCAGCTTAAAGCGCGCAATTAGGGGAACGTCAGTTCGTTTACAGGAAATCCATGGATACACGTCGATTGCAGGCCACTGTCTGACAAGTCGGACCACCAACGACCTTTATCACTGTGGTTGTCTAACGGGATTGCAGTTCTACCCGATGTCTGACCGAGAACGTCCAATACTACTCGGTTAAATCCTAAGTGGCGAGTTTGAATGGTGACTTTGTGACTTGGACTTCGGTAGCTGCTCCTCTACACCCGCGCGATCGGGAGTTGACAACGCGTAACTATCTCTAAACTGTGTACAGATTGCCATTTCATGGGAATCTCGACGACGGTACGAACGAGTTTTGTCAAATGTCAATGCAAAGGTTTTTTTTTAATGCGATGTCACGCATTCGAGCGATTATTTTTACATCCTCAGCCCCACAACGATTTCTACAAAATACTCATTAGAGTCATTAAAAAATCATTTATAAAACCAGCCTGCACGTAACGCGAGACAATGGCTTCATCGTCGAATAATTGCTTTATATCCGTATTTTGACTAACGATGCTTGTTCTCCATTGTTTCAGGCGATTTTAACAAGAAAGGGTTGTAACGTTAATAACGATTAATAATAATCCACTCACCTGCCATGTTTTCGAGATGGCTACATCGTAGGTGGGCGGTGGCGATACCATAGAAGGAATGGCGTAAACTGGTTGCGATCTACTTTGCGCGTTTAATTGACTATTTCCGGTTTCGTTGGCACTGGCGTTCGGCGTGTCTGGAATGGTGGCGTACAAAGCCTCCGGTATAGTGTTCTCGCGAATTCCGCCGCCGAGTATGCTGGAGCCCGAATCTGCGCAGTAGTGAATGCAATTTTAAGCAAAGTTTGCGAATTAATTAGTCGATGGTAGAGTGGTCAGCAGCCGGATCCGCGAGCGAACTGCGTCGTTATTGTTAATAACTCGCATAACTGGAGAGAGGATAACTATCGCTACTCTGGAATGTACTTCCGGTAATCTCCGGGCGAGATGGCTCTGGTATAGGATACAGCAAGGCATATCCGGATAGAGTGCGTACTAAATCTTTACCAATGTAAGTGTAATGCGATTCTGCTCTGTCGGCGCTCCTAGTCCTCCTCGAATGATTCAATCTCTTCTCGTATTTATTCGTTTTCGTGGCCGGCCTGGACTGATCGGCGACCGAGCTGCTGCTTCCCGTATCGGACGTTCTGCTCTTCGAGCGAGCCTCCTCCTGCTGCTTCTTGGCGGCTCGCGCCTCCGACTTGCTGCTCTTCGACTTGGATATCCTGGTCGTCAGCTTCCTCGCGGACAGCGAGCCATTTCGCGCTTTCGGCAGCTCCACCACCACCCCGCAGCCGCAAATTGGCGCGTTTTCGTTAGACATTCTGTAAAAAAGGAAATTGGAGTATCTTAATTGACGAGTTATCGGTTATCCTTCGGCTTTAATCGTTTATCATGGTATCGAACACGCTATTCTGTAATTACCGCGCGCATCTGCGAGTGAATCGCTTACGAATACCTGACATCGACACACTCGTTGCCAGCGGTAATGCTGCTCTATAATCTGCTGCAATAACACGTAGCGTTTCGTGGTACCGCGTTACCCAAACCACAAGCCAAGGGCCATTAATAACGTGGCCATAATGGCCCCTGATTGGAGTCACTTCGCAACGTTTCTCCTCGATCAGGTGACCCGTGCGTTCGACTCTCGATAAACGTGATTGAACGGTGTTCGAGGGCAAAAAGCGCCTCCCTTGCAACGATCTACCCTCCGAGGGACACTAACGTTCACCGCGGGATCTTATTTTTATTCCGTTCGCATCTTGATAAACATGGGAAAAGGAAGGCAGACCATATCTGTCAACGGGACACTGATCCCAGAAAAACCCACTCGGATCCAACATATTAAGTTTGTAAGACGGGATTTCAGGGATCAGCGTTTCACTTCGTAAAGCATTCTAATCTTTGGGGGGGAAATGCCAAAATCTAGACAATACTCATCAAACTTTGGGGTTCGTGGAATCGGAAGTGAAGGATTCCTTTCAGGCACGGTAAAGCTAGGCTCTCGAAAGTTGCTAAGAGAATCCCACCCGCATCATAAACTCGATTCGATGTCGTCAACAGTAATCGTTCTCGGAGATCCCGATGGAAATGGAGTCCGGCCTCCCAGACGAAGTAATAAATCGATAATCGTCTATGAGGGAGAATGACTGGAGGGGCCCGTCGGTCTCGTTCGCTTAATTATTCGATTCCCCGTGAAAGCTCTGCTCCCTTTTTCCACCCCCGCCGCGCGACAGAGTGAACTCGAAATCAAAGGGAGTCGCTTTGATCCGAGATTTAAAGGCGTGATTTATCGGAATCTGGAAAGGAGTGGCTTCCCTTCTTTTCCTTTTTGTCCCCATACTGCTCCGCTGGAACAATAGCTTCGATCCTTTTACAACGCCCGCGGCTTCACGCCCCCCTTCATTTTTTCGTTAATTTGTCTTTGAGCGAAGATTATTCGGTCCCAGTGGCAGATCGTTATCTAGTTTCGTGGTGCTTCAGGATCGACAGCGCCGATGGAAGAAATTACAGAAGTATTTGCACCATCGCGAGAAAGATCGTCACTGTATCCTCGCGAGTTTTCGAGCTTGGAAGGATTAACAAAATATTCTGCTTCTCCCTTCTCATTGCTCGCAGCCCCCTAAATGGAACGTAAATATCTGAAAGAAAGCCTCGAATCGTCACGGTCCCGGAGGCAACGAATCAGTCAGACGCTCGCCCGAGATTTCTGGGAAGAGGTAGCTTTCCTCTCTTTCACGCGGAAATTTCATTCTCCTGCCCCCCTTCTATACGTTCAGGCTCTTTCGCGAGGAAACGTTTCGGTGGCTGCAACACCGAGCACATCCAGCCAGTGGTACAATCCAATTTTCGTATCGTCGTCGATTCGAAAGGGATACCCATCCCTCTCCTTGTGTCAGATTTTTTCTCCCCCGAGAGATTAAAAAGAAGTTACTCCGTCGAGTCTGTACTTTCTCCACTCGCTGCAGCTTCGTTCTGTGCCCCATTTTCTACGGTAAACTAGATTCTAGGTTCCTCGATATATCCAGGCTTCTTCCCTGCATTTTCTCTGCGACTATCTGTCCATGGGAGTGAAGGCTGCGAGGGAATCGGCGCTCAGGGCCGAAGGACGAAGAAGAAGCTTCATTTCCGCAAGATAGTATCAGTGAATTCCCACAATGTCTGACGAACGAACGAAACTCACGGGGTTAATCGACGAAATTAATTTTCCAGCGGGGAACGCGATGCTCGCCGGGTATAATAATCTGCGAGGCTCTCTGGTTTCGATGGGGAGGCAAGATACATCCAGATGCCGAGGAGAAATCGCTGCACGGAAATTAAATTACGCGGTGCGCTGCGGAATGAGCTCCGAGAGACCCCTTAGTTAGTTTCGACGACAAACTACGTGCCGCGCTGCCGTTATTATTCATTCCGGCTCGCCTGCTTTTGGCCAACTTCCGGTCGCCACGGAATCCCTTTCATCTCGTCGACTTAGACCGAGTGCCGGTGATCTGTCATCGAAACAGACACGCTACCTTCGCTTGATCCCTCGTCACTCTCTTTTGCCGAACTCCGTTTAATTCTTCCCCTTGCTCACTTATCGCAAGCCAGGTTTGCTCGGGTCCATCGGGGCGCAAATATCGCGACATATTTGATGCATGGATCGATAAGGGGTAGTCTAAGTGGAGTAGAGCTGTGCGTAGTGAGACAAAGGACACAATTAAGTGTAACAGTAGAAGAGGTTCGTACATAGTCAGGCAATTCGATGTTACGTAGTTGAAACGGTATAAAATGGTGCTAGGGGGAATGACAATTGATTAATTAAGTGAAATAGGAAGGTAAAGGAGCGGGAAAGTGAAACGTGCCAGTGTATGGTCAGACAACGCCGTTGGAAGGCGCGAGTTACCGCAGTTTACAAAAATTCCGTGTATTTGCCGCGAGTGAAGAATGCCGAACGCAATTAGAGCGTTCCGCAGAATGTAATTAAAGCTCGATCCTGATCGTCAGGCGTCACGGCACCGGGATACCGTTTTTTTAGCATACCTGAGACTCGCTTGAATTTCAATTAATTCCGTATTGCTCGTATCGCTTCGAATATCGTCACGTGTTTGGAGCAGCTGAAATTACACCCGGACGCTTTCGGAATTAACCGCGAATCCTGGCTACTTTGAGAGCTCCCCCAATTTGCAATCAACGTCTCTTGCATATTCCAGAGGCGAATATGAGTGTCTCCTTCATGATTACCAAGAAGCCTTCGACGTGCACCAGTCCTGACTTTACCCCCATAATTGTTATTAGAAGCTGGTTTAACAGCTTCTGCATGTCTGGCACGGAGGATACCGATCTTCAGATGCGCAAGTCATTGAAACGAAAGTTTAGTTACGCAAACATGCAGTGGTTTTCCGGGAGACAACGTACGAATGCGAGTATTTATTATTTCACCCCCTCACGGTTTCTTTAATTCGTCATTTAACAAATCGCCCGAAAGTAACATTACTTGCTGTATCGTTGGTACCTGGATTATCTTAATAACTTGAAAATTCATAGTGATCTAGTGAGGAATTAGCAACTCGAGGGTGGTCGTCGGAAGATGAATCGTTTTTTCATCGGGAGTTTATGGGTGAAAACATATTCCCTGTTGGAAAGTTGGAGGGATTGGAAAATCGTGAAGGTCCGTGGAGCAACGGTAATTTTAAGCCTGGCGAAATTTTCGAAATCCGTGGAAGCCCTCTCAAAGGTTGCAAAAAGCAGAAAGTTCGCGGATCCTCGGCTGCCGCGGCTCACTGGGAAGTTTTACGCGAAACTTCGAAACCCTTAGGGTTTCGAGAGACGTTTAGCTTGGCCCCTGCTCGATAAGAGGGAATTTACATGACCTAATATTTGCACAGCGCGTGCAAAAAGCTTTGCCCGATATTTCAAACACCTAACACCGCTCGTCAGAGCGAGTGCAGAAATTCTAATCCATAAGCTTCGTTCCTTGTATTCATTTGAATCCCGCACTCCTGCCATAAGAATACATAATTCGGGGTTTAAGTAAAGTGCGGGTAGAAATGCCGAAGTAAAGGAAGCAGGGAAATGGAGAGAAGACAAAAGTACATTACTCTGCAGTACCTTTTTCGAATAGTAATAAAGAGGAAGATCGAACATTGATTACGCAAACATTCACTCTGAATCCTAATGCTCGCGGGTATTACAGAAGAATCCTACCTCGGGGCACAGAAAATCCTTTCCCGAAAGATCAGAGAATTGAATCATAGCGAGTTGATCGGATTAAGTTGCCCGAACAATCAACAATCTGCTTCACTATGGGAAAGGGTGCCTTCGACTAAATCCAATTTACTAGAAACGCTCCAGCGCGGTCCACACGTCCCCATTCATCCCCAAAATTCCTATAAGACAAATCTGCTGAAACTCGGGGGGATCGATAAACGAAACCCCGAAGATTGTATGTGTCGGATTCACAGAGCCCCGCCGATTAGACGATAAACCGATAACAGAGTGCCAGGCTGTTTTGCACGCGTATCGGCCGCCACCGGAATTATACCTTATCAGCTAGCATGTACGCGCGCCAGTAGTCGCATTATGCTAGCCGATACAACGAACTGATTGTGAGAACCGCAGTCGACGGATAACGAAATCCCGAAATTCGTAAGCGCCGGCTCGCGCGTGGAACGATGCAACGAAGACTCAAAAACTACTGTGCAATTAGACCAACCTTGTCAGAACTCCGCCGTACCGAATCAGACGTATCCTCCCCCCTAGTTCACCCTAGTTCACCGCCTGTTACGTACCGTGTCGTATGAGCAGCTGATGATCGGTAGTTGCGCGAAACCAATGGCAATTCAGTCCCGGATTATCGCGTTGATTCCCTCGAATCGATTCGTAAGCCGTTACTCGCAAAGGATTAATTAGTCCTCGGGCTTAATGGCAGAGTTCTGTCGGTGGTGTTCGCAGGCTCGCGAAATAAGCGACTAAAGCGAGCAAACGAAACACGATCGACGAGAGCACGATGGGCCGGGGCGGACAATTTATTAATGGAAAGAATAACGTTTACGTCAGTTCCTCCGAGCGGTCGAGCACCGATGAGGAGAAAACAGTGGGCTGTTTCCAGCAAATCGAGGAACCCGAAACGCGACATAATTCCGCGATTCCCAGCGGCTAATTAACGGGCAAAATTAATTAGCGATCGCCCCCAACGTGATCGTTATCCTCTAGACGAACGGGATCTCTTCTAAGCTGCTTTCCCCGCGGGGGCGACTGGGGGAGGGGCTGGTTTTATTAAAAGCGACGCATCGGCGACTTTTTCGATCAGAAAATCACGGAAGACACGTTATTCGGCGGGCGTAGATTTTGCATAAGTTAATTGCCAGCGGGATTATATCTGCCGGTGTCGAAGATAACGAAACGGCGGGGAGGGAGAGAGGAGGCCGCGGTTGTATTAAGCCGGGATCACGCTGCAAGTTTTAAAGCGGTTTTGACGCATCGATAAAGTTCGTAAAATGAAATGAAAAACAGATTACGGGGAATGTGATTCCGAATGGGGGGATCCCGCGAGGATGTTCCCAAGGAAGATTGAACCGAAAACTCGGACGTGTTTGTTCCTACGTGACGGTAACGGAACTGCTCAGTTCTTAATACCCATTCCCCAATGTTTGATTAAAACGGAACAAAGAAGCGGAATGGAAGCATGGGTGATTAGCTTGCCACAATAAGGAGGTGCACAAAGACGCGGAAAAACATTGTACGTTGTCGGACAATAAAAGTGGTGTTCGCGGTTCGCTGGTACCAGGAAGTAAAATATATCTGCATAAGTCAGCCAAGTAGAACAGAAGTCGAGCGACCGAACTAGTGGAATAGGTCAGCGAACGGTCGGGCAAGTCGAACATAGTAATACGCGGCAGCACTTGCTGTTCCACGCAAGATAATCGTTTTCTATACCCTCTGAAACAATACGCTCGAAAATTATTCAATCCTTCTAACTCCGAGCTTAATCAGGACCCAGGATCCCAGATCCTCTCCCATTTACATGAGGATTACTTCGTACCCCCAGAAAGGTCTCTGAAAGACGCAGTTACTGTTTTATGACCCGGAAACGGATCCGTTCCGGAGAATACCGTGGAAACGCGTGGAGTTTTCCTCGATCGCTTGGCAGTATCAGCGTAAACGTCGGTGGTTGCTCGCCTGTACGTGGAGGAAGAAAATTTCAAGCCTCTCGGAGGGATGTGTTCCCTGATCCCCGAGGCTGCTCCTTCGTAATCATTCAGCCGCGTAATCTGCGTTATGCATGGCCCGGCGAGCTCGTTATCGGTAAGAGTATCCCGTTATTAGTATGGAAATCCCTGTGTAAAAGTGGGGCATCGGTTTGTACCGGTGCAGCTGCGCTTCCCACACTTTGTTACCTGCTTTTCATTATGGATCTGGATTCCCGTACGGGGGAATAATGGATCGCGAGACACCGATGGTGGAGCTGCGTGTAATTGGGGAGCCGCGATCGCTGGTCGCAAAATTGGGTCGGCCTGGGTGAATATTTGTCCGCAATATGTTTTCACCGAGGCATAGGAAAGCTGCTGGTACGGTGTTGCGTTTAAAATTCTGCGTAGCTTCTACGCGCGTATATACGTGGACCCTTAATATCACTATAGTTTTCCCTTGCATTATAATTGACGCTTCTTTGTTTTGTAATCATTAACTTTGGCTGATTCGGCCGGGCTAAAGTTGCCTTCGTTATTATGGATATACTTCGTGGCGGTGTAATTACTCTGGGCACCGTTCGACGACTCTGAGATCCATTTTAACGTGCAGTGGATCTTCTCGGATTTTATGTGGTGAACGGCGTGGAGACACTCTTGCACTTCTTTTATTTAATGCTGATTTTATAGAGGAACTGACAATGGGAGCTTCATCCACACTGAAAGAAGCGTTCCGAAAGGAACGTTTTTCCATACGACAAATCATACGTCGAGGCGGAAGTTAATAGACACGAATTGCAAAACGCTTCACGATAGCAATCTGTTGGCTGTGCTACGGAAACAGCAGGTTCGTTGCATTCAATTTCGTTGCCCCGTTGAGGTAAGAAGCGATACTACTGTTCGTTGTACTCGTGCCGAGAGAATAAAAAGCTATTACACCTCGTCGAGATATTACGCTTTATGGGTGGCGCGATATGCATCTCGATTACACCGGCCGTCCCTGCAATAAAACTCGAATTAAGTGGATTTTAAAGGGAAATTGAGATTGCAGCCGGCGTCACGCGATTTGCCTCCACCCACGTTCTCAGCCTCGGTAATATGCAAAAGAAAAACGTGGGGAAAATGACAAAAAATTTACGAAGAAGAAATCCAATAAGTCTCGAGCTTTACATAGCTCCACACGCGGAAGTCATGAAAAAAGTTTATAACAATCTCCCCCCTCCATTCCAACAACATCGTCAAGCTTAGTAACTCAGTTTTTCATCACTTCACCTACATTTTCAAAGAAAAATCGTGCTTACAAAAGGGGTTCAGAATTTCGGAATTAATTAGACGGCCGAGGCTGTTGGAAAGTTCTTTTCGCGCTTAGAAAAGGCGCATCACCTAAGTTCGCGCCCAGCGCGCTTTTTGGATTAAAGGAGCGAATCTTGTTTGAAGTACGAAGACGGCTCGTTTCAGAAGGTTTTAGGTACGGGAGGAAGCGTGACACGAGTTCGGCGGCAGGTCAAGATTAATTTCGGGCGAATCCTGAGCGTGCAGCGCGGGCTTTTCTTCGATAAATCCCGCAGCGCATGACTGGATTAATTACAGCAACGCGGAGCGTTTCTGGCATGCTGGAGTGTGGACGTTGTTATTGATTAAATCGCCGATAATGTAAATACTGACACTCTCGCGAATCAAGTTAATCGCGATGAATGAGATTCACCACGATATCTAACCTTTCTTTCACAAGTGAACTGTGCCTTGCGATCCTCTGCGTGGGGCCAATTTAAAATTAAACGAAAAGGCAACATTTATTTTCAGATTTCTATATTTGCCAATTTTCACTAACAATAAGCATTTCATCCTGCGATGCATGCCACGAGGATCTCGAATTTATGAAATCCAGAATGGTTTCTCTGAGATATCCTGGAGCAAAGGTTGCTGCAAGTAGAGTAGATCAATGAACGGTGAGGCCGTTTACGTTACCAGAAAAATGAGCTGCCATTTTAAGAAATAGCGAGATTGCACTCAAGCCTCGTGGCAACTAGTTTTACAATAACTCAATATCGACACTCTGTCAACCAATTAATTTTTCGTTCAGTGCTTTTCAATTAAATTAATTACTCGATGCCTCTCTGGTTTCTCTCGCTACTCTGTTATTTATCGATTAAAGTTCCAGCCCTCGGTGCGTTCACTTCTGTTCCATTCTTAATGAATAGTAGACCCATTCAAAAGCATCCAGCACGTGAAACTAGTTAAATCATTGCAAATTGTTAAACATTCCCCGCCGCACTGTGCGTGTCTGGTTGGGCAAGATTAATTAAGGAGGAAGTAATTGAAATTATTCCAGCCTCGCGTGAAATTGATTCGTTTATGTTGGAGAATTTTCAGTTATAGAAGAGCGTCGCGAATTACACCGTAAAATTAGTTCGCGGTGCGCGGGACTGGCTTCCGCGTGTCATACTTTCGGGAGACGAGCAGTCATTTATTCAAAACAGTTCGAAACTCCGTTAGGTTGGCACACGTGCTAATGCGATTAAAACGTTCATTGGCAAGACCAACGAAACAGAACCGTTCGTTTTTCGTGCCACTCCGCGATTACGCATACGGACGTTCGTTTCCACTCCTTTGACTCTTTAGTTAGTAGGACGGCATTTAATTGGAAATTGTACGCTTTTCCAACATTTCCCGCAGCTCCCACTTACGGCGGCTGTTCTTCTTGCAGGCAACAAAGATCACTTTGCCGCACCCGTTTTTCCACGCCTGTTATAAACCTCCCATGATTCTTTCATATTAAACAGAGTAAACATTATACGCGGCTGTTATAGAAATTTTAATTAAAAAATCACCAGTTTGCGCGCAGGACAAATAAACTGAAACGCTAGTTATTCGAAATTATAGAACGCCCGAGCGAAAAAAGCCGCCAGCGGAAATTTAATAAAATCCATGGAAAATATTCAAGATATTAAAGCTGCGCCACACACTCCGCACGCGATCCCCTCGATTTCATAAGAGAAAACATTCGCGGACGATATATCGGGGAAAATTTTTAATTACGGTAACCCGTATTCCACCGCAATACACATTTAGAGCGGAAATATACCTGCACCGAATCACTGGACGAAACCAACGAAACCCACCACCCTTATAAAGCCGTGGCGCGATAACGACTTTGTTTAACCGTGTTAAAGGTGCTCTGGGTGGAAGTACGGCTTTCAATGGATTCATTCAATACGCCGCGGCTCCCGGACTTTTTCGATTCAATATTGCTCGGGCCAAAAGTTTACGAGGCTGGAATAATGGCGATATGCCGCGATGATGCATAATTTATAAGAACGGAGATCGTAATGGTGACCCGTGGAATTGGGGGGTAGGGTGCTGGGTGAACGAATTTCCGGGCCGTCTGGCGCTCGCAGCGATTCAAAATAACAAAGCCGATCGTCCCGAGTAAATCATCGATTATCTCGTTCGCTTCTCCGCAGATTTTATACGTCCCCACCCTCTGTCACCCTCCGGAGCCACAAAGGATAGGTGATCGCTGAGCGGGGAGAGGAAAACCTGCAGCAAATTTTTCTTCTTCTTGCGGAACGAGGCGATCGGAAACGAGGAATCGCGAGCACCAGGAAGGGAATAAGGATGAAAGGTGACCCAGTTGGCGAAGGGTGGCCGGGTTGGGTTCGATGTCACTGCTTCCTGGCCCGGCATGACCCGGATTCACCTGCTCTACGCCCTCCTACCTTGCGTTTCTCCCTTTTCTCGTCCTCCAACCGTTGCCCTCTCTCTCTCCCTTTCTCTCTCTCCCACCATCGAGTTTATGTATCCACCCACTACGAGATGGATCTGGTAACCTAATAAGCCCTGCTAATAAAATGTGTGGGGTGTAAGTGTGTCACAACATCCCCAGCCGCGCGGAGTTTCGTAGCTCCTCGCGGCTGGGCGGAAAAATTGGAACGACGCGACGGATAGTACCAAGGGGTGAATTTCCGAGAACTGTGGTCGAGGATAGTTTTTGAGGTTTATGAGATGCGCGGCTGGATGAAGTAGATCCTTTGAACAGCGGGGCTTTAGGTTTGCCCGAGGTTTCAGAAGTTTTGGTTCTACTTTCTGGAATGAATTTTGTGTTTGAATTGGCTCGAATTTATAGTCTCTCGTACCTCCATTACTGATTAGGTGATCCTGGTTCCTGGAATCGCGGGATTCTGAGGAGTTTCAAGCGGTTGGATTTCTGCTCCCAAAGACCTATACATTCCTAGAATGTTCACCTTCAGCTTTTCACTTTCTTCCCTTCCGCAAACCTTAAACTTTTAAAGAGTCTCGGGTTCTCGGGATTCTCGATTGTTCCAAATAGTTTGACCTTGTCCGCCATCTATTCTTATAATTCTAAGGACTCAGAGGTTCTCAAAACCCTGGAATTCTGGAATGTATATTGAAAATATATGAAATTTGCGACTTTTTAAGAGTTTTTAGAATTTTGGGGACCCCACTAGGATCTAGCGAAAAAATTCTGTATTTACTGATCGGAGCTTTAACGTGTGCAACGTGAAATCGGATCTGCCCACGCATGTGACCGCGAAAAAATATTTTTCTTCAACGATCACGGGTCCTCGTGGTAATTACTCGGTCGACGCCGGGACGTTTCCTTGGTAAACAGTGGGTAAATACACAGCCAGAGGCGGAGGTGCCCCGTGCTTTTCCACCATTGACGGTGTAATTCAATTGCTACTGCTGTCTCCTATTATTGCGCTACGTCGATCATGGACCGAGGCCTCGGTGCCCCATTAATCGAAACAATAAACGTCAGAACGGTGAACAAGATTGTCGTCGAGGCAATCGGTGAAAGAACATGTCTGTCAGCCTTCGTTTCCAAAAGGAGCTTGTCTCCCGAGAAGCATCTCGCGCTTCTAACGATAAGCAAACAGTGTACAACGCATGAAAGCCCGTATAGAATTCGCAGGGATAACAGCTTTTAAAGATCAATGGTTCTAAGGTGAGCCTGGATTAGGTCTAAGCTCGACAGACCCAAAGCTACAAAATTTAAATGAATATTTCTAAGTTTCCATCGAAAATTCAATGAAGTCTTTGAAAGCCAAGAAAAGCTCGCAATCAGTAGAATATTTTTTCTAGAATATTACATGAATAGGAGTATTGACATTCCGAGAAGTTGCACAGCGGAATATAAGTGTTTCCCTATTAAATATTTCATTTCAGAAATATTTTTCTTCCAGCGAACGAGCAGTACATTGTAAAAGCAACGGGACAAAATTTATACGCATCAGCGCGCGGCACGAAGCTTTATGTATCCAACGCTTTGAAATTCGTTTGATTCGGTTCCCTCGGATATGTTTCACGTCACATAGTGAAGAACCATGTCAATTTTAGTCACTCAACGTTAACAGTGATCGAATTCCTACATTCCAAACCAATTCACAGGTTACGCCGGTCCAAGCTTCCCCCCTTTCATCTAAAAGTAGAATTCCAACGAGTTTCGTTAGCAAATTTATTCGCGCTGGTCTTGTTAAGCAGACGTTCGCGAAACAAGGTCACTTTCGCCTATTTCCGTCAGCTGGGATCGATTCACTTACATAAATTCCACGTACTGTCAGCGGAACGTGTGCAACTGGGAAGGACTGACACCCACGAGAGGGAGATATTTTGCAAATCTACGTTTACATAACATTTTGTCGCCACTGCGACGAATGGGAGCTCATAAACAATAAATCTCCTCGAGGTTCAACACCGTGGTCCAGATATTCCCAGTAGTACACCACGGAATGCAGTCCTCTCCCGAAGTTCTTCGAAGAAAATGCAGCCGAGCGGTGATGTTTGAAGCGAAGCCTCTGATTAAACACAGTTCAGCGATTCTTCATTGCACGCCCAGAGTGTTTGATATTCCAACGCCACAATTGCACGGTCGTTTGCATTCGACAGTGGCTCGCCTCGAAGAAGCGAACATCAGCGGATGCATCACCTCTCGCGCCATTTTAAACAGAATCGTCGCTGATTAAAAGAACCGCCAACTAAGCTCACGCACGCCTCGCGAATAGACAAGCAGCGTAATTATATCAGTCAATGTTTCAGTTCACCCTTGCCCTTTCTGCTTTCCCTCCCACATCCCCCGATTTACAGAGGGAAGTGCCGCGCTGAAAAGCGCATGGCGTCCCTGAGTCCTTTTTATACGGGCGTCGGTTTACTATGGGTTTCGTGCAAAGCCGACACACACGAAAACAGGGGGATTAACCGTATCGATACTCGATAAATCGCAAATCCCGATCCAGGAAACAGATGTACGCGAACGAGCGCTAGTGTCTTCCAATAGGGAATTTCTATTAGCAAAAATTTTGACACTTTTCATCCACCGTGGCGACTGTGCAAACCAATCCATATCGGTGAGCATGCATGACGAATTTTTGTACTGATCTTGACGTCCAAAAACATTGCAAGAGGTGGGACAGTTCACCAGCGCTAGCTTAATAGTCTGAATATTTAGACCCGTAATTAACGTTTCCCATAATTAACCTTTTCTCATAATTAACTAAGGTCTCCCATAATTAACCTTTTCCAAATTCCATCTATCAGTTTCATGCCACGAAATTTCCCAAACATTGGAACAAACAAACAGTCTGTAATCGCAACTTAGATGCCTGTTAAACGACAGCCTGGCTTCTCTAAAGGCGACCAGAACATTGAGCTTTAAATTATTCTCTATCCACGAATATCTACTTGAGATTGTTTTGATCTCCGCGAATCGTGCATCAAAACCAGGTGTCAGACAAAGGAGAGGACAGTTCGCAAAACGATAGTGGGTGGTACAGTGGCGGTGGCAGACGCAGAGTACCTGTCTGGAACCGATGATAACAACGGTGACACACAGTTCGACTCGTAATGAGTCAAACAATGTTAATTGCTCGAATTCGAATCCCTTCGCGCGTGTTGTCCCTACGGAGCCAGGTAAAGGCGCCCGCAGAGCTTGCACGGCTCTCGTCGGTGAAAAAGCTTGGCTAGGAGGGGGCTGCGGAGGGGTGGACGTCATTAAAACTTGCCCGCGAGTCGTTCGCAGAGCACGAGTACGCGCGTAATTCCGGCCCGACGTGTTTTGCCTCGGAGCTTTCTGGCTCCATGTCGGCCGGAAATGCTAATCCCTAACTGTTCCTGGGCGAAACTTTTTCCACCCCCTAGTTGTTTGTTTCGGTGGTCTATCGTACATGGAACACACTGATCCCCTTTCCGTTTCACCGGCTCCTCTCTGTACGCTCCCTGTCACTTTCCAGATCATAGTCCCGAAGCCATCCAAGGAAGCATCGTTTTTATCAAAAAGATTGCACAAAATAAATCCCTGTGAAAATGATTGGATCTGTAATGGGAAACATCTGTAATTCACTGATGTTTTGAACACTTTGCTGCACTGATGCAACGAATACAGCTGAGATTTATCTCAGAAACGATCGTGCTACGAAGCTACCTGACTTGAAAAAGCCTCAAGCTCTTCCATTATTCGTTTCGCTAACGATGAAGGGTAACGCGAGATTCACGGAGGCAACTTCTTGGCCGCAAATACCTCGGTTTACGTGGCGGCCGCTCGTAATCTCATCCCGACGCTCCATTATCTCGGATTTTAAACCGCCTAACAACACCAGCATTAACGAGTATTTACGTAGCTCCTGTGGTTGTTAAAGCGCCTGGCTCGTAGCGGGGCTCGTGTAATCCTAAACGGGGCCGTTCATTGCGTGAACGGTGGCTGGTAAGATTTTTCCATCTCCCCCCAAGGCAGCAGAGCACCTGTGCTGGCGAGCTTTTTCTCGACGCTTAGATGGGTGAAGGTCAAGGGCGAGGATCGCGTGGAACATACGGGTGCGTACATTAAGAACCCCTGGGAACTGGAGCGCGATCGACAATGGGACAGCAGTTGGTTGATCGCTGAAAATTCGGCCCAAAAGGGGAAGCACGCGAGGGTGTGAGAACATTCGCGTTGACCATCGGCTTGATGTATCGTCTGGGGATACACCTCGTCCGGAGGTGGTAACACGAATGTAGAAAGTTGAGAGTGTTTGGGTATTATGCGCCGAAACGTAGCTGGATACAGAGCTGAAGGGTGAGCAGCAGCAGAGGAGAATATGCGCGTGAGAGTCGGAATAAAGTGGAATCGAAGGGTGGAATCGTAAGCTTCGAAGAGGGTTTCGGTGGAATGCCCGACTGAAGTATAAGTAGAGCTTGAACAGAGCATAGGTGGGGCTTTAATGTAACGTGAGGAGAAGGTGAGCAGATTTGAAGAAAATTTTAAATAGAACTTCTGTAGTGCTTGATTGAAATTCAAATGGAACGCGTAATTAGTGATTTCCCTGTTCAGTTAACACGCGATAGAGGCACGGCGGATCCTATTAAAGTTAAACTCTCGTCGGGCCTCTCTAGACGCGCAGAAAAGTTGGCCCCAAGTTTCCCGGCTTCTCCGTGCCCCTTTAGTCTGGCGCAGACTTTATTCTCCCTCCCCCTTTCCGTGTCCTTGTGTAGTTTTTTCACGACCCATGAATTCTTTATGACGAAGACACGCGTTCCCAGAAAGAAGCCTCGTGACAGACGGGAACCGAAAGGGATGAGCGAAAAGCTGGCGTCGAAATATTTAACAGCGCGTACGAATGTTCGGTGTTAGGAAACGGGAGGATGGAACATGTCCTTTGAGTCTTTTCTTTCCAAGAATCATCTTCTTAAAACATTTCTCAGGGAGTAGAAACGAAGAATGGGGCATAAATAATTCCTTACCCTCGTCTGTTTTAGTTCGCGGACTCTCCTCCCGGCTGCACTAAAACTAAAGCAAATAGCTTACTGAGACCGCCTGTCCGACTACGTACAGTCACGCTTGATCTGTCTGGCCATCCACTGTCCCCTTCTACTCGTCTAATGGCCTATTATTCCAACTCCTCTCGTGGAACTGCACACTGGCCTATTCTACGCCACTGCCGCAGTATTATTCCCTCTGAACCATGCTGGTCTCCTTTATCTGCCCGGCAACATATGTCGCTCTTCCACTTGTCCGAGCATTTCCTTATTCTACCCGCCCGACCACGCAGATTTCTATCCCATTTATCTGCATCTGCGGAGACCTGTGTTACTTCACTGGCCACGCGCGATCCTATTCTAAGAGTCTGACCATACCCGCGCCCATTCCCCTTATCCCATCATACGCAATCCCGTTCTATCTTCTATCCGACTCAGTACCTCGATTCCCGGGCGCGATCTAATAAAAAGGACTCTAACGTCAGATACATGGGCCATGAACGAGCTTTCTAATAACGTGGGAAGCTCGCGTCTCCCTTAATCATTCGAGGCACTAACTTCGAAGTTCCTTTCCTGGTACGGCTGTACCGTGTAATGTCATTTCCGAGGGGTAGCTATATAAAATTATCCTTCCCTCCACGTGGAACGTGCCATGTAGCTGGGCTACCCTTCTGTTCTGAATCTTCTTCGCTGTTTTACGAGCGACGGGATTCACAGAAGCCCGTTTCGTCTTCATAGCCGAGTGTACCCTGGATTGCTAATAAATGATGGTGCCCATTAAAAATGGAGAGAGAAGGCGCGTATTTTATACGAGGCGCATTGACGTTATTTACGAGCACAAACGGGGCGATAGATAGAGCATATAGCGAGGACGTCAAAGAGTCCTTCGAGGGAACGAGACGGCCAGGTGTCGGTGATACAGGATGAAAAGGTGCCTTTCACGGCGGCTAATCAAAAGAGATCACGTTGGATTAAGATTATTGGACGACAAGGGGAAGGGAGTTGGGAGGGGGGTGGGAGGATATCCGCGAGGATCCCGACACCCCGCTGCGACGGATCGAGGTCACGTGCCCTTTCTCCGCGCTCACCTGAAAGGAAGAATTACAGTGGCTGTGGATCGCGTGGCTATAATGAGGCTTCGCGGGTAAAAATGAAATTTCACCGGGGCGAGAGCGCAAAAACGTTTTCATTATTCAACGCCGGTTCGCTGGATATTTAAAGCGATAACCAGGCTGAATGACAAATCGTAACTCCGTCGAGGGTGATAAAACGCGCCCGTGATTAATGCAAACGAGCAGTCTGCCACTGGATTCTCCCGCACGGTTATAAAAACTCGGGAGATTTTTCGGCGAAAATTGGTATCGGCGCGCGGCGAGCACGCGTCCGACTTGGCTTCCAGGAAATTTCGGAATTCCACCGTGGAAAGCGGGCAACTTGCGAGATTAATCGAGATATCTGTCGTTGGGAACGGAAGATTCGGGAAGCGAGCCAGGGGGAACGGAGGATCCTCGAAATTGATTGCGGGAAGTAAGAAATTCGCCAAGTTCGCCTTGAGAAATAGGAAATTTACGAGCTGATTTGTAGAAATAGGAGATTCGCAGGCTGGAGCCTTCAAAATAGAAAATTCCGAAGTCTCCTCGCGGAAATATCACTTCACGCAAATTGGACGCGAGCAATGAGAAGAAGCTTTCCCAAAGTCAGGCTGTAGACTGGAATTTACGATCGACTTGGAGGCAGGCGGACGCCTTCGTTTCGATGCAAAGAACAATTAGTCGCCGGAATCCCCGGTGCAATAAAAAATGACCGAAGGGATTAACAGCCGTCGCCGAGTACTTGACGGGCGCGTTTTCCGCTCGGCTGGGCCGGCTGAACGAAGCAAACAGCCTTGAATTTCTTTCAGGGCTACGTTTCCCAGTGCTTTCTGCGTCGAATTCAATGCCAGACTTATTGTGCGGCCGCACAATGCCCGGAGGATTCGTGCATTCCGTCAACAGCGTTTCTAACGAGGGCTCGAAAACAGCAGAGAAGAGGTGGAGAGAAAGCTGGCGCGGGCGGAATCGATGGAATCGAAACAACCGTTCGCGCCAAGTAGCGTTTCGTTTGCTTTCACAACATTATCCAGCCTGAATCTCAATCTGAAAGTTGTCCAGCTTATTCTTCCATCTTGGTGTCGCACTAACTATGAAATAAAATTACTTCTTCTAATACTGCACGCCCTAAAGCTGCGCGAGGCGAGAGGGCAATCTTTCAGTGGAACGAAACGATAATAGTCAGACCGGTGATGTATCGCGTACTCGAGCGTGTTCGCAGAAAGCTTTTCCACTAGCAGAGAGCAGTTTGCAATGTGAATGTTGTTCTCATTCTTCTCGGTGCTCTGCATCAGATTATCGCCAGATGCAATGGGTGTAGCATATGTTTTGTTTCATGCCAGAAGAGCAGAAAATGGTAGACCAGGAGGTTTCCATTGATTCGACGTTAGTTTCATCGAGTATAGCGAGACGTTCTCCTATTTTCCAACAGTATAACCACGAAGCACAGCGTCTACACTTACGCCTTCTCTGTTTCAATAGCAAAATCCTCTGGACATTGCACACCGATCTTAATTCGCGTTAAAAATACAAGTCCCTCGCTCCCAGCGTCTTTGCCTCTCCAAGCAGCGGCTTAATTTCGACCATTTCGTAACGAGCAAACGAAACTCCGCTTCTCTACTTTACCTTTCATTTAGAGACGCTTCGGGCGCCCGCGAACAAAGGCGGGCAAAGGCTTTAAAAAAGAGTGGGAGAAAAAAGACAACAGCGCAAAGAGGCTGTTTCACGAGAAATCGAGGACGACGGTATTAACTCACTAGGGCGGAGCCTGACCATTAAGTATCATCATCCTCCACACCTGCTGGCCCAATACCCAAGGGTGCGCACCGCCACCCTTTCTCCGCAGAACTTCAGGAAATGAAGCTTCCACGGTGTCCCCAGGAAAAAGGATTTAGAATTCTACGCGGCGTGGGCACAGCCGGGTCAGGAGCGCGAATTAAGCGCGCATCCAGCGTGGGCGTCGAATAGACGATGAAATATGAGGAGCGGCTGAAGGGGGCGGGTGTGCGCTCGCTTTTTATTAGCCAGCTAGAGGAAAAGCGCGTAGCCGCTTTCACAGGAAGCCGGGAGCAAAAACGCTAAATAAATTTGTATTCTGAAATCGTCTGAAGCGCAAGGCCGAGCGGTCAGCTTGGAATAACGAGAAGGGGCAGGATTTTCAGGGCGAGACGCGAATGGAAACGACACGCGACGAGTAGAAGTGAGTTCGTAGATCGAGAACGATCTTTATTCCTCCTCTCTATTTTCAGTCTGCTAAATGTCGAAGCCTCGAGAACTAAGACGCAGAGAACATCAATGAATCAGCAAATCAAAGATTAAAATTCCAAGGACAATTGGTTATGCAAGCAGCAGTCAATTATAGCATGCGTCACAAAGCAAGACGACCTGAAGTTCTTCCTTTCCGATTGATCTCGACGACAGTCGCGTATCGAACGGTGTTTAATATTCGTTTGGGAGGCTAATTAAGGGAAACTGATTCGGATAAGGACAAAGAAGGATATCCTTGGACTGCAGACGCTGAGAGGATATGGAATTGCTTTCCAATCGTTGGGAGGCTACGAGTCGCAAGCGCAGGACGAGACAAAGCTGCGTATCCGAAGGTCGGTCAGTAATAGGATTAACCAAAGTTGGTTCGTTTTCCTCGTTCTTTTAGGGGGGAGGGGATTTTTCACTGTCATCGCCACTGTAAACTGCGCAACGTTTCCACTTTTCAACGAGTTTTTTCCATCCTCGCTCGATCCATTTTGCCTAGCTGTAATATAATACGTGACAAAAGCTACGGGAGGATTCCGCCAGCGTGCCTCTGCAACAGGGAAAACTCTTAGAAATCTGGCATTGCTCTTATTAATTCCTTAATACCGAAGTGGAACACGTTAACACGCGAGCCATCCCCTGCAATCCAGCGCGTATCTTACAGCCGTGCTGTACGAAGGTCCAAGAGAGAATCGGATTCTTGTATTTTTCTCCGAGTTGTCAGGAAGAAACTGTCGGCCATTTATCGTACTTTCCGAAGATTACTCCCGCGTTTCTTCCCCCCTATCCAACACGCTCGCGCCGTATAAAACATCACGGGAAATTTAATCTCGGACAGAGATTAGCTTCCTCGCTGATGCGCGTTATCAATCAGAAAATTACGTCTACGCTGAGCTGCAGGGTAAAGAATGTGCCGCGGAAATGTGTTGGATCTATTCGATTTAATGTCAGATATCCGTCAGCTTAGTTAGAATTAACGCTGAAGAGACAATGCCCGTTGCTCGTGTGTCGTAAGCGCGAAAATTCCGAAAGATTTGCGAACAGTTGCGCAATGATTTTTCCAGAACGGTTTCGACTTTAATCCCTGGCATCGTCGTTATTCTTCCACCCTATCTGCTCGTTTCCCTTGTAACGTGTAAAATACAAATCTGACCGGCCGAGCTTTCAATCCGACCGCTATCCACGAAGCCCCGATATCGAGCTGTCGATACATCGCCGTCGACTCGACAGAGGAGCATATTTTTTTGGCCAGTGGATAAACGGTGGATGGAAACAAAAGCGGTCGAAAGGAACACGGCCTAAATTCGGCGCGGCGTAACGGGAACAAAAATTGAGGCGCAAAGTCGGAAGCGCCGGTTTCCATTTAACGCGTTCCGATCCCTCCTTCGTTCCTCTCCTTGTCTTCCCGCGGATTAATTCTCTGGCCACGTTCGTACGGGTTGGTGGAGAACATCGACGGGCAGGCTCGTCATTATCGCCGTTATTCCACGTCCGATCTGCACGGAGATTATATAGTTTATACACGCGCACCCTTTGTCCGAAATATCTCTCGATACCACCGATAGTTTCAAAGATACTTATCTAGACCGATTTAAATAGAACACCCCGCGCTGACAGTATCTGACGCGACTGTGTACGTTTTGCATCGACCAGCAATGTCCTCTAAGATTGCAATCGAATGTTTTTACAGTGGCGTCGCGTAATTGCAAAGATAAATGAAAAACTTTAATGGTGGGCGACACATATCTCGATGAAAGTTTGTGCGATGGCTGAAGTTAAAGGTCGCCGAGTTCTCTCGCTTTTTATCGGCAAATGACCGGGTTTAAAGCGCGGAAGTAGCGTTGCAGGCTTTACCTTCCTGACATAGCGTTGCAAACTGTGAGAAATTAGAAAAAGAGCTTGCGCGAGGAACTTTTATTATGAGACACTGTGGACGAAAGAAGGGAGGAATGCGACCTTTGTGCAGCTTTACCCTTTTTCAAAGCAATAAAGATTAAGTTACTGCCAGGGGATAATTAAAGTAAGTCTAGCGGTACAGCGTAGCGCAGTCTGCATTGTCCTCGGTTAGCAGAGACTTCAGAGCTTTTGCATCGAGGGGCTTCAGCTTTGTATTCTGCCAGTGACTAAATACGCGAACAATACTGACGCTACAAAAGCTCCCGAAATATTCCCTGATACGTGGCTGCATTCGTCCATCGAGAGCTCCTGCTCGTCACTTTTACGTTGCTCAAGTGATCTCATCGAAGCGGTGGGCGCCTGACAAAAGGAACTCCTCTGTTGCGTGTGGGTGCGTCTGACATGTAACGTGCTCGTTCTACTTGCCGGCCTATATCACGTTTCCAGTCCATTCACGGGACCGTAACAAGCTCCTGCAGCGTTTCGCTGTTACTCCTCCTTGCCTGGCCATGCGCGAGTAATGCTACTGATTCAATTGCGGTAGATTAACTGTGGCTATAGTTTTCATTCAATCGTCTTCGCCCCGGAGGCGTTCCATTTCCGTTCTACGCCGCTCGAAACGTAGAATGGCCGTTCTACTTGTGCAACTACATGCACCATATCCTTTCACTTATTTCCAAACACGAATCTCCAAAGCATTTCTTTATCGTCCGTGGTCTACACTCCTTGCCTGACAACCTACGGTCCTATTCTACTTGTCCTGCATTCTATTGTACGTGGCCGACACGGCGCGAGCTCAATCTACTTTCCAGGGCACGCGCGCCTCTAATTGTCTGGTGAAATACGATCCTTTTCTACTTTCTACTTTTCTACTTCTGTACGTTCGCGTCGGAGTCGTGCAGAAACCGAGCGATAATGATTTCGCATTGGAAACAATGCGAATCACGTGCCTGCTTGCAGCTTAATTAATGCACAACACACTCGGATCATTGTAACAATTTCCCTTTGTGCTTGCAATATTACTGAATCGATGTGGTTAAAGAAGGAGGTCGGACCATACCTGGTAATGCAATATCGGGACCGCAGCGGAATAACGCTGCGAGTAACAACAGCAGTAGCCGCGCCAATATCGATACCAATAACAATACATAATAATAGCGTAAAGCCAATAACCCTCGCGCTTTCCGAATGACCTACATCCCTCGATCTCTCCATATCAATGCAACTGGACCCTCGTCCACTCCCCCCCTTCCCCCTCCCCAGCGAAGAATCTTAACCTACCAACGTCGAAATTTCTTCTCCTTTGGCAGCTTCTCCTCGAGCGAGAAGCCTTCATCCTCTGTGAAAGGAGCCGAGGCACTCGAAAACCGTGGCCCACATCGTTCACGATCGAGAGCGACGCGTCGAGGCTGCTGTCCGTCCCGCTTTTGTTACCTCCGAGCCCGTTTTGCGTCAAATTTCGTTCGGCCGATACAACGAGAGGGTGCCGTTCACCACGGTGAAATGGAACGTTGCGTAAACACTGGCTGCACCGCTTAATAGTGGCGGTTCTATTGCGTTCCCGGCGGGAATCGCAAGGATTTGCGGCTGGCTTTTTTACGAATCGACGCGGTTAAAGCTCGCTCGGTAAACATCGAGCCGCCCGTAACGCTGCACCGACGCTAAAAGGAACGGGAAACCTGCGAAGATTCTGAACTCTCTATTTGCAAAGCTACGGCTTCTTCTTCCAGAGGAAACATCGAACCTTCGTGGATGAGAATTTTAGAGAAATCTCGGGGAAACCGCGACGTGCTTCCCTTGAAATTACATCGTATTTATTATCTAGTAGCAAGTATGTGCCTCCTACAATTCGAAAGCTTATATTCACCCTCAATTTCAAGCAAGACCAGCCACCAGCCTTCCAGCGCGGCAATGTTCGCGGATTGTCGCGCGATTTCCGTGAAATTCAGAATTTCAAATGAGAATGGAGTCGGCGGCCAGCGGATCGATTCGAAATAACGCGTCGGAGGGCGGGGCGCGGAAAAAGCGCGGGGCGAGGATCGACCACCGGCTGGATAGCCTCGCGAGCAACGATAACGCCGCTTGTCGCAACGTCCGCGAGCAAAGAGGCCGACGAACGAGGCGATGCACCGACCGGAGGAAATGACGAGGGAACGGCGGAAACCAGGAATTCGGTCTGCCGGCAGCGAACCGGGCGCAGGTGGGCGGCGTAAGGTCGACCCGGGGGTACGAAAACCAGGTCACAGCCAGGTCACTGAGCCACCCTTCCACCCTCCCGCCTCCACGGCAAATAAAACGACCCGTCGTCGATCCAGTCGCCGGAAAATTAATTATAAATATTGTCGATCAACCGATGTGCGCGGCGACGACAGCCACCACTGCAATCAAAGGAACGTAGCAAAGAAGACAGCGCTTCCGGTTCAACGACTCGGTAAATTCAACGAGCGTACGCACAACTCTTTTGCAGCGCGTCATAATTTACAGCAAGTGGAAGTCTTTAAAACGTTATTTCGTTTTAACAATCGTGTGATTGACATGCTTTTATGCTTATTAATGTTTCAAGCTCTCGCTGGCGCGTGTCAATTTGTGATTGGTCGTTGAAGTATGGTTTATGTTCCGCGCGGAGGTTCGCTCTCTGTAAAACGAGTCGCGGTATGATGATAGAGGACGACCGTGTGTGGATGGTAATAAAATATTCCGGTGTTTTGAATGGCAATGTTTGGCAGGGGAAAATTGAAATTTTCGGTCGGGAGTTTCAAAGATCGTTCGTGTTCGGCGAAACGTGGCGTGTTGTCTCTAAATTGATTTTCCTGATTGCCGTTGCATATTCCACCTCCGCAAACCAATTTTTCACGACCGTCCGCGCAGTTTTGTTTCCCGTCGGTGAATTTGTCGGGATATTAACATTAGTGATCGCATGGGAAAATATGTTCGACCAGAGGTCGAGAGCTCTATTATATATATTGAGTTGAGGGTTGCATATATTAGCTGCACTAGAAAAGGTAATAGCACTGGTTTGTTTATTTCTTTTTTAGCTTATCTTATTCTAACGGAAAAATGTGTGAAAATTTGTTTCGCAATATTTGCCGTGCTTGCTCGAACACGTGCTTTTTCAAATGACATTCAATTATACTAATTAACCATGTGCAAATACAGAAGTACACAGTAATGAAATCCAGGAGCAGCCGATACAGGCAATTTTAATTATGCAGAAGATCAGCTGAACCAGAATATCTCCCGTTTCGATCATTGTCATCGGTGTCCAATATACACGTTAATAATATACGATACCATGTCAACTGTAGCATGTATCATAGATGAATGTTATAGTGCAATATTGGTATGGCGTAAACATAAATATAATTGCTAGGGAAAAGAGCATCGAGTCCTGGTATAATTCAGAATTAACAAGATATACATCACACATCTCACTTTCACGAGATAGTCCACATCACGTAGCACGTTTAAAACATTCTACAACACACCTGCGCTCGCGCACACTATTCCGGCGCAAAATTCTGACTTTCTTGCAGGTGCACCAACTAAAAAGTGGCCTGTTTCGAATTCCATTGCAAGATTCTTGCGCCTGCAAGGAAGATAGAATTCGCGCTGCACATGCAAGAGATGCTGCGGAGCTAAAATTTTGCTTTTTGTAGGAAAAAGAAGGTTTTAAAAGTCTTGTGGGCTGTTCAGAATTCGAAATTTTGTGAGAATTTGTGGGTCGTACGATATGGGGACATTTTCGTGTTTGCAGGTGCAAGAATCGTGCAATTGAATTCGGAACCAGCCATTTCTGAGTTGCTGCACCTGTAAGAGCGCCAGATTTTCGTGCTGCACCTGCAAGAGAAGCTTCTTTACGTCATACAACTTTATTGCATCTCCGAGAGAAGCTTCTTTACAGCCTGCCACTTTATTGCAGCCGCAAGAGGAGTCAAAAACAGCATTCTGCGTTACCATGCGGCCTTTAAAAGCAAATGGATGTGGTGTAGGAGTGATGTAGGAGGTGTGTGGATGTAATGTGAACGATGAAGTTGTGATATGGAAAGTGTTAAATAAACACAATGAATTATACTATGTGAAGAAGATTCAATATACTATATATTGAATCAAACGCTGCTTTAACAAACTGTGGTTTTCAATAATCTGACTTGCATGTTATAATCCTATAATAATTGTGCGATATAATCTAAATTTTACACTATATCTTGCACTTTACTTCACTTATATCCACTCCCAAAGTATACACACGACGATCTCGTTGAAACACCCTTGCTCCAAGATCACACAATGAAAGCTGTCCAACATTTGTCGTTAAATTACAGATGCACCGTGACCGACGACCTGGCAGACGATTGTTGCGCACGTTCGCCCACGTTTGAATAATTCGGCTACACCAGGCTCGATTGCGTGCGTGTTGATGCATTCGTCACCGGAAACGCGCCGCTACGCCTTGGCCGCAAGTAGTTACGGTCTGTCACTCACAGACGACGAAAAATGTTCCGACGGGGTCGAGCTGTCGCTGACCGCAAATTAATTATGAAGTCACGTTAGCGAAATCCGCCGCGGGTAAAAAGCCACACGTACGAGGGTCCAGACACATTCAACGAATCGATACTGCATGAAAATATAAATTGTAACCTTCCTTCAACCTGAACAATAAAGAAAACTTTTTACACCACATAATATGACATTTTTTCTCAAATCGTCCCGCAACTCGTTCCACCATTTTTCCTCGTCCCTCAACGTTGTTCCCCCGAAACTGTCTTGCGTAAGTTTCTCCATCATTTCATTTTACTTGCAACAAAATTCCTTCGTCGTGGGAAGTTGGTTTTTCATTTCCGAGCGAAATTTCTTCGTGCAAGAGAATTTAAGGATTCCATGAAAGCCAGCTGCACTTTCACGCTCTGATAAATAAAGCCCGCGTATCGAAATTAGCGGCGGGATGTTGCAGCGGCAACCAAGTTTCGCTAAGTAACAGAATTACGTAATGTATTATATAAAGAAGCTGAAAGCTGTACACGCCACAAGAACCGCGAGTTCGTTCAAACAAAGAAGGTACATCTCTATACGAGGAATACCTTTTAAAATGTTCATACGTAGGTCTCCATCGCGTTCCTGTTTGGACAACATGTTTGGGCGTGATGTACGCAAACATCTGTGTATAACCAATCTCTCGTTTCTTGTTTGCAACGAAGGAAGTGTGCGCTGAAAGCGGGCGATGAAAGAATAACAAGGGGGTAGTGAAAGTAATTAAAAAGTGTGCGCAAAGCGCAAGTGCGCCCACTCGCCAATGGGAAACGCGAGTCGCGACAAGTGCAGGACAATTAAAGCGCCTTTGAGGGAACTTTCGAATCGGCAGCACTTACGTAATAAATTTCGTTAAAAAGTACCTACCCGTGACTACGTCTGGGAGGAAGGAAAAGTCCTCGAGACGGTGTACACGGGTCTCGCGATGAATTACTGCCACGGAAATTCATTTAGGTGGCCGAGAGAAGCGACGCTGCCTGGTGGTCGTGGATAAATTCATTATCGTTTTTCTGCGAGCGTTCCCAGCTCCGCTCTCCGGAAGACGCCCGAGTTCTGGAGCGCGTGGACTTCCCTCTTTCGTTACATCCATTTCTAAAGAGTTCAATACGCGCACAGACTTATTGCAAGGGGGTAGAAATCGTGGATGAAAGAGATCGCGACATCTACGGCCGCGATTGTCGTCGACTCTCATCGATGTCTTCCTCGGAATTTATTTTTAAGGTCCGCGGGGACTTTATCGTTGATTTTTACTACTGCCTGACGTTCGAGAAATCGAAGAAACATTTTTCCGGTTCCTGCCACAGAAGAATTGTTATCTATCTATCTTGGGAGTGAATTTATGAATGTGTAACCGGCGCCGGGATACATTAATAATGTAAATTTATAGTGATTTTTATTTCCGAACTCGTAAAACCCGCTTACCGCTATCGTGCGGCAATTGTGGCGCGTTGAAACCACGCGACAACGTATTACAATGGTTATTTATAATGTCGGATATAATGCATAATTAAAGCAGCTTTTCATTCCGCAATTTGTTTAATCATCCCCCGTTTCCTCCCCTTGGATCGAGCCACGTTTCCCAGCAAATGCGTTCACTTTCTAATTAGCTTGCCATCGATTTGACATTTCTTGCGGTTTAAGCGAACGCGAATCGGTTGGACGCGACTGCACGGAGCTCATTAATTATCTTCATTATATCCCCAATCATCGATGCGAGTCCACGTGCGCCGGTCACGCCGCGCTTTGAATCCCATTACGAGGAAAATAACGAGTCACCGATTAACCATCGATCGCTGCACTACTCGCGCCCGACGACCACGAGTTCTCTAAAAACAGATAATTAACAGATGATCCACGGTCGCCGGTAAACAACATCATACGATGTTTTGCATCTCCGATGTGAATCAGCGATGCCCCACATTCGCTGTGCCTTCGATCTTTTCCATCGCGCGCAGAGATAACACCCATTCTCATTTGCCACACGTCAAACCGCGGAGATAAGTTAATGGCTAGTACACACCCAGCTTTACGTGCAATTTCCCATCGCGGGAAGGAAAGAGACTGAACTTCGTCGTTCGCCAATGTACATAGCCTGTTCCCTAGCTTCGCTTATTTCCTCGAAACTCCTGCATCGAAACGAGAATGGGCGAGGTGGCGAAGGCACGAACAACGAACGCTAAAGGAACCACTGGTATCGGTGGGCGCGCAATCAACGATCGATCGTCAGCAGAAATTAATACCGCCATCAAAAAGCCAAGCTCATCGACGTCCTGGCAAAAAGGGGATTTGACAAAGCCGCGTTGTTTCTCCGCGAATGATAGCCCCGTCCCGTCAGGACCTTTGATCGTCAATTAAAAGTGTCGCGGAGGAGGGCACGCGGCTGTAATGCGACCGGCGGGCGGGGAAAAAGAGAGAGAGAAAGCCAACTCGCCAATTTAATCAGGGCGAGATAACGAGCGTACTCCGGTATTCATCCCCCACCCGGCAAAGGGAACATCGAAGGTTGCGTGTTCAAAATTGCAAATCGGCTAACAGAGCAATTAAGCCGGTCGTTTAATAGCGATTACAGAGGGACGCTGGGGAGCGAAGGTGTAGCCGAAGGGAGGGTAACCGAGACTACTCGGGGGAGAGCTCGATTATGATTCCAGCCCGTAATTCTCTCCTTCGTTAAGGTCTTCCATTTCGCGTCATAATTTATTCCGAGGCCCGAAGCGTAGCTGTCTCGCGTCCTTGCGCTTCTTCGCGCCACCCAGGCTTGTACAGTTTTAATGAGCTCGCGAACTTCGGCGGGCTGGCGAGTTTTTCGACCAGCGAAAATAACGAAGATCCCGTCCAGAGACGTTGTTAAGCCTGACTTAACTTATCGTTCTCGTTGCACCGCCGTCAATAAGCGATTCTCTCGTTTCGCGTCTTTATTATTAACCGCCCTTTTTCCTTCCAAGCTGGACGAAGGTTAGAACTCTATTTCGCGGTATTAGAAAGAGGGAAACTTCGAATAGACGGAATCGTCGACGAGAATCGAGGAAACGCTTCGGTTCGAAAAATTTTCGTGGCCCGCCGCTGGATGTTGCAGTCTCGTTATTTAATGGGACGGAAAATCGCGTCGTTTCGCCGCATTAACCACGGGGAACGTTTGCCCCTTTGCCGAGCCGCGTAACCACGTTTCTCCCCCGATATCCGACACACTTGACATCCCCTGGACGCGTCCGGCTTGTCTTCATTGTGCAGGGACAATAGTCGTGATTTCCCACGTGCCGCCGCACGTTATCTTCACACCTGAACTGCCCCCTCCCGCCCTTGGCTTTCGGCCTTTTCCCATTTCATCGTTCCATTGTCCCGGGGAAGAAAGAAATTTGCGAAGCAGATGAAAGGTCGGTAATGGGAACGGAGTACGGCGCTCCTCGACGCGCCCTGTCCCCTGAAAGAAACGCGTCGGAACGCTTCCTACTTTCAGCCCCCGACTGTCAGACCTCCTGCGCTTTCGGGAATTAAAGTTCTTTCACACCGGGGTCTCAAAGATCAGAGCTGCTTGACACGGTGTTCCCGGGCGTCGAAGCTTTTGTACATTCAGTCCTCGGGGCCTTTGCACGTTGAACGTTTGGTATCACAGCGTTTCTACATCGGACATTTAAAGTCATGCCCCCCCGCCTCGGATTCTTGGAGAATTTCTAAGCTTCGGTTAGAACTTCTAACTTGGAAGTGAATGATTTTAAAGGAGAAACGTGCGAGGATGTAAGGGCAGAGGAGGATGTGTATTTGTAAATGAAGATTTTGATTAAATTCTATTGCTAAAATATTCGTGCCGCACGTGGAATTCGTAAAGCGTAATCGTAGAATCGAAGAGGAAAGGCACGTGATCCGCGTGGACGATTCGGAATAGAAATTTCTATTTTCTGGTGTCTCCATCCCCGGGAATCGGGGAAGGAATACGAATTCCGTGTAAGCTTTCGGGGCGGCGAGGTTAGCGGCGGGACTGAATTCTCGAATTTCAGGGCGCACGCTTCCGTTTCTCACGGGCTGTCTTCTTTCCTCGTCCTTTTTGCCCCGTCTATCCGCGACGGTGAAAGAGTGCTCGCATGCAACCGATCCCCGTCGAACGACAGAATTCAGCGAAGCGTCCCGCAAATAGCTCCGAGAGCAGAGACAACTGCGTGCTTAGTTACGACCGGACGACAAAAGAGCCGAGAGACCCTGCATCGAGGAACGTTCCCTGGAAGAAAAAAGGAGCGCGGAAGGTCGTTCGATTCACGGAAGAATCAATACCTGGAGCACCCACCTCGATAATATTTTCAATAGCTTCTCCCATTTAAGTTGTAATTTCTGAAAGGTAAGTCGCCTTCTCGAGGCACGACAGCGAATCAAGAGCGGTGGCTTCGATGGACCAAAGAAGATTACAATCCCACGCAAACATCCCGTGTCTACGGGGCTAATTATTTATTAAGACGAAACGACGAATGGAATATTTTCGCTTCCAGAGTGACTCACGGTTTGGAAAGTTTAATGGACCGCGAACACGGTCGCGAATTATCGAACCAGCACGAATTTAGACTGCAGAGAGATGCCAAAGATGCTACGATCGAATATTCCTCTCCATTTAAACACCTACCCATCGAAGAGCTACCATAACGCGTCCGCCGCGCTTTATTCCCAGCATTTATTCAAGGAAACGCACAGCTCCGCCACTCTGTTACTTTCCTCCATTCTCTTTCTGAATGCACGAAGGGTGGTAATTAGCAGCTACCGCCGAGCCACTCCTTTCCTCGACCTACTTCGCGTCTCCGAAAAGATAAATAAATAAGAGCTTCCTATCCTCCTTCACTCCCTTCCTTTTTAAGTAACCGGCGCGGTAGGAATAATCGACTTATCGCGTACATGTAAACAATCTCGCGTGGCATGATCTAAATACAATTTAACCCGCTGCACTTGTCAAGTTGTCTAAACGCTTAAAAACCGAAATATCCGCGACTTCCGTTTCCTATAGCCGACAATGATATTCCAGTGGACACTGGCGACTACTCGGAGGTGGCTAGCGTCGGAGGAAAATTTTCAGGGGAAACTAAAGCCCAGGAGCGGACACAAGTTCTCCGAGTAAATATTAAAGCGACGTAGACGGGCGGAGCGCGGAAACGTCGAGATAAACAACATAAATAAGAGCGTTTCGCCGAGTCCATTGAAGCGCGCAGGAGGGGGTAGTGGATTCAAGCGGAAAAGTAAATGGGCAGACACAGAGAGCGGGTCCGGGGCAAATAATTTAGCGTCCAGCCTCGCTTTAATATTCGGAATAGAATAGCAGCGGCGCGAAGGGGCGAGCAACCGCCTCTAAGATATTGTCCACGTAGACGCATTAATTAAAATTCCACCCCGCATAATCCCGGCCATATTGCCAAGGCTCGCGGACTACGGAACCCCTGGGAGATCGAGTCCAATTCTCTTAAAAGGAGCCCGACTGCTTTACGATCCTTCGACCAGCTTTTCTTCTTCGTCCTTGTCCTCGTTTCTCTGCGTGTACGTGCGGGCCTCTCACGCTGTTACACGGCTGCGCGCTTACCAATTCCTTCTAATACCAAGAGTCAATGCCGCCTCTACTGTTAGACTGTCGTTCAACCTCGATTTCAAGCGGGATTCACGAGCACGGGACCACCGCGGGAAGATTGAAATCAACGACACCAATAATGTTCAAAGGGAAATTAATACTCTCTGTGCTCGTTGAAAACGGAGACAGGGAGGCGTGTAAATGCGACGTGGTTCTGTCAGAGGTAACGAAGATCGGTCGTTCCGGTGGACTCGAGAATGATTGCTTCGGTACATTTGTGGGTACTGAGAAAATAAGGAGGAACGATCGTTCAACTCACGGGACTGTAACGGCTCTCTAAAGATCGACACGAGGGACGATTCTTCGGCACTTCCGTACCCAGTTCCGTGTATTGTAGGTATTTCAGGTGCTTCCAGACTTCGTTACAATGTAACGTACGACACTTGAGAGACTTTTAAAGTTCCTCTCCGTTATCAAAGGGGAATGGCACATAGGGGATGAAAGAAAGGAACTAACGGGTAATCGAGAGGAAATTGAGAGCCACTCGAATTAGCGCGGCGGTCGAAAGCCGACCGATCTCGCGTGAACCGGTGGTTCTTGAAATTTTCATCGACCAGAGTCACGTAAGTCGCTGGGAATTTAATTATTAGGCTGGAGCGAGAGGAAAGTTACAGCACCCGGGTCCGTCGGTGGGGAAGTTTTCGAGCTCGACGACGGCGTACTCTCGCAATGGCCTAGTTCGATACACGTGTCAAAGTAAATGCAGGCCTTTCGACTGCTTGTCTAATTAGCCGGGCTTTTTAGCCGGCGTTTGATTAAGTGGTAAATTGCGAGCGCGCGTCCCCGTCGCGTGCAAAAGGAAATTAGCGCGGCAAAGGGAGGGGAGAAATAGATGAAAACGGTCGAATTTCAGAGCGAGAATTTTTCAGCTACCTCTCCACAGACGCTCGCGCTGCGAACACGAATCCGCCCGTTTAGAATGCTCCCGCGCAGACGACCCGAGCGCGCGTCTCGCACGCGAGGGATCAAAGTTTCATTAGCGCAGCGAAAGCATCGGAACACTCGCGTGACGCAATTAAAGTGAGGATTTCGCGTGGAACAGGGCCTGTCAAAAATTCCACTTTGGGGAAACTCGATAGTTACTTTTGTATTTAGCCACTCGTCCGCTCCCGGCTGACTCTCGGAATATGAAATTTCTCAAACATTCATAACGTCCCTTGTACCGTCCTTCCCTTCGCTTCTAATATTCGTCAACTTTCGAGCACGATTTCTCTCTTTTCGACCCGGCGGAGTCTCTTCTCTGAGTGGATAAATTAAACGGAGTACGTCGAGCGCTGGTTCCTTTCGGGGAAAAAGGAACATTCTCCTCCGAGGATCGTGACCGATCGATCCCTCGCTAAATCAACGCAGACCGCGGAAACGACTGTTTTCGCCGGGCCGCCTTCGAACAGCCGACGCAGACGCGCGAGCTCAATTAAAACGGGCTTTCACACGAAAACAGGAACCGAGTTTCCCCCGATGCACCGTTCGCGGAAACCCAGCGTATTGTCGCCGCGGTGCACGATAGATCGAATCCAGTCGCTAACGACCGCCGCAGACGAATAATGGGCCGTGAAACGTTTCGGATTGCTCAGCGAGTGTCGACCTCCTCTTTTTCTCGCTCCGTTTCCTCGTTTTTTTTTCCCACAGGGGTCCATTGCTGTCGGGTGTATTGGGCTCCTAGGGGTCTCTCGCAGGACCTCGGCGGAAACCGAGAGAGAAATCCAGACGGGGAATAAATTTCTGGCTCGGGCTTCTGCCCGTGATATCGTTCGCTTAGAGAGTTCGCGAACCGCATAAATAAAGGGAAGAATATCTCCGGACAATTCGCCGAGAGAGGAAAGGCCTCCGATGGGCGAGGAAGAAACGGATGACGGGGTGAATAGGAAAATTGCTGTAATAATGTCGTGTCAGCTTTCGATTATCCCTTTAATCCCCGGGATCGCGTCACGGTTCGGTAAAGGAGTAGAAGGGTGAAGGGAAATTCTGATTCAATTTGATCGCTGAGCGATAACCCGCACGGTTGTGCTCAGCGGCGCGAATCGCGAATCAAAACTCCACGTCACTGTCAGATTTCTCGCGCGAAACGCTGGCAGAAGAATATTTTGCGATTGACGAGGGCGGTGGCGAAACGGGGATAATAAATGTCACGTGGTTTCTACTGAAACATCTGCCTGCAGCATGCACTGTTTGTATTCATCCACACGAATAAAAATTAAAAATAGTATCTGAAATCTTCATCTACGTTAATTAAAATAGAACACATTCCAGTTACCAAGGGTTATCTACTTCAAAACAAATTCACGTTCCCACTAAGCCTGCTAGATTCGGATGAAATTTCATTACGTCTTGGTTGGAGTTTACCAAAGTCTCTCATAAGTTTTAGTTAGAGCCTAGTTGCGTTGCACTATGCCTAGAGCATTGCTAATTAGATCTGAACTGTGCCTACGTTGCGACTAGAGCGTCAGAAGGTACGAAGCATCTTGGAATTGTAAAGGGATAGGTTTAGATCGAGTATAGGTCACCAGTGGAGTCTAGATTAAATCCTAATTAGACCTCGACTGGATTCAAGTTGGAATCAAGCTAGGCTGGAGTGGTAGCCGGGCTCGGCTTACATTAGAATTCTATGTGGGTTAGGGGCCAGTTAAATCACGAGCACGGAGGAGAAAAATCCCTTTTTATTGGCCATTTCTAGAACTCCGGCCTACCTCCTCTCGTCATAATTCACCAGACGCACCGCGCTTAATGCATTCAGAGGCCGAGGTAGAGGCTAAAAAATGTACAGCCGCAGTGAATCCCCAGGAGAAACTGAATTAAGCCCCGGGGCAAACATATTGTGCGCAGAAATGTTCGGTGTATTTCACTATCTATGGAAATCCGTGCCGTGTACGCTCCTCGGATGTCTGACGAGGCCGAATGAAGTATCTCGAAAGCACTGCTCCCCTGAAATTTCGTTACCGATCCCCCCTAAAACAAAAGACGCCAGAGGGGATGAACGCTGTCCCGAGAACGTGTCGAATTGAGTGTTATAGAAAGGCGCGGGAGAGGTCTCGCGCCGATCCGACCCTGACCATCGCAAACTTCCCAATGGAATTGAAATTGTTCGTGATGAAACCCTCCAACCCCGTGCCAGCCACTCCGGAGCCGGGCCTACCTGGCAACGAAAACGTGAAAAGGCCGACGAACGGAGAGGGGACGACACGCGACAGGGAGGAGCGAAATGAAGCTGCTGCTGAGAGTCGAAAGGAGAAATTGCTCTTTTCAACCAATCATCCCCCTCTGCACGCCCTCCCGCCGCTCTTTTTTCCCTCGTTTCCTCCGGTTCCTCCGCGAGCTCGAATCAACGTGATTAATTACGATATCGCTCTTTTGCTCGTGGTTCTCTCGACCGCCCTCCCACCCCCCTCCGACCCCCGTTCGATTGCCACTTGGCGCTTTATTCTCGCCCCAAATCGCGGGCCACTTCAGCGACGCTTCTTTGCCGGGTAACTTTTCCCCCGTAATCGGCCCGTCGAATTCATTTGGCGACGCAATAATAGGGGCATGGACGGACAGGTCGACTGTCCTAAGAGCAAAACAAAATTTACCTTTCCGTTTGACGGCTACTGGGACGTTTGCAACGTGATGTTTAAGTAAGGATGACGAATGAGAAGTGTGGTAGAATCTGGGAGAGCTGTCGAGGGTCGATTTTTTGCGACGTGTGTTACAGGAAGCGGAAGTAAAGGGTGTAACCTTTTGACACTCGTTGGAGTGAAGGCTAGTTGCCTAGCACGTGCTGACTAAGAAGTATGTCGATTCGAAGCTGTAGTCGAGACCCCATCGAGACGTTCTGCGTCGACTGAACATGATTAATTACGACGTCACTTTTTTGCCGGGGGGATGTGGCATTACGCTCGCGCCGTCTCGACTGCCTCTTCACCCTCCATTCCCGCTCCACCCCGCGCGTCGAAATCCTCTTAATTGACGCCACTTTTCGATCCTCAAATTTTCCTCCAGCTGCCATTTTTCGCGTTACTCCGCTGCGGTGAAAGAGAACAGACTTCGCCTCGGTTCTCTGAGTGGCCTCTCGATGCATGTTTATTCGGCCGAATTTCCTGCGCTCTTTTCGAGTGCCTTAACGCACGGAAACTTCGCGCCACAAGCTTGCCGGTTAACTGTCAATTCGAATTATCCATTCGCGGTGGAGTAATTAATTGCTTTGCGAACTTGCGAACTACAGCGCGAAGCTGTAGAAAAGTTTAGGCCGCCTCGAGCATAAGTAACCAAAACACGTCGAGGATTTAATCAGAATTTCCCCGCGACTGTGCCTGAAACACGAGCGTGGAACTCGAGCGTCGTTCCCTTACGATCGCGACGGAGATTCGCGGGTCGATCGTTCTGCTGTTAGAACGCCGAAGGTAACGACTACACGGCGGAACTTGCCACAGCATCGCTTTACGGGGATTAACGTTTCATCTCCCGCCACGAAAACCGGCGATAAATTTTTTTCAGGTGGACGTTTTATCGAGCCACTAAAAATATTTATACAGCAAAACACGACCGCAGAACTCGAACAATGTGAAGCATTAAACGGGACGGCCGGTGAGCGAACGACTGCCACGGTCATTACACATTCTCATTCGTTCGATAGGGTAGCTGGCCGTAAAATCGCCGAGCAAATTAATCGTAAAATTGCTAAACGACTGTCTCGCGTTGCATTCGACTGCGGCGCTTCAAATGTCGAAAGAATGATACCTACTTCATTTTCTCGACCGAGCCCCTTCTGATTAAAATAGCATGACATACTGAATCGAGACAGTTCCAGGCACAGTACTTTGATCTTTATTCTTACTGAAGTCCTTGAGCCAGAAAATCGGTGTGTTAATAGAAGAAATGATCGAGAAGATCGATCTAACGACTACAGCAAATGTAAGGGAAGTTCGTGCTCGTTTCCTATAAATTTTTAACGATCACATTAAATATTCCTTAAATGTTAAAGCACAACCAGCCTTCGAATATTCGTAGATAAAGGCCACTACTAAATAATTTCACATATTGCAGCCCGAGAGCGAGGCATTAAAAGCAAACGTTTCAGAATATTTTCAACGGATGGATTTCGCTGGAAACATCGATTGCACGATTCCGAGCGGCATTGTTCTCGGAGCAGAAGCGGAGGAGAGGCTCCGCAAGCGGAAAATATGTCGCCTGGCAGGGCGGAAAGTTTGTTTCTGGCGGGGCGGTTCGCTCAACCCCGATGGCGGACTTATTGTTCTCTGCCGGGGAAATTCGCCCTTCCATTTCTCGCAACTGTCGCTGTCAAATTGCGCGATATTAATTCAAGTTCCGTGTATCTCTCAATGGATTAATTAGAATTGTATAAAGTGGCTGGGATCCCGGTGCCGGTGTACGGCGAAGTTTAGCAACTGGATCAACCCTGAAGCGAAGCTCCCGGTAGCATTGAATCGGGAAATCGGGTCAAGAAACTTCAAACTTCACGATTCTATAAACGACCGAGCAGGCCGCACTAGGCGGGCGCAGTTTTTAAACATTGCAAACGCTTCGCCATAAAAATACCGCAGCTACTTTCCGTCGAACTCCGACAGACCCATAACACTTGATCGCAAAATTTTCCGCGTGCCGACTTGCTGCAGGGTTGAGCAATTTTCGACTGGCTCGGTTGCCGGGAAGAAATTTCAGCGCACATAGAGACCCGGAACACGGTTTGTCACCACTGATCGGAACCATCCGGGAACAAGAACTTTGATCCTTATTATTAACTAATCGATCCGCACAGTGCTATGCTACAAACACTCGTGGAAACTTTACATTCTAAATGAACACCACTAAAAATACAGAGAAATGGGATGAAAATAAATGTTCCTCAAGCATAATGAAACTCACGGAAAACGGTCTCGTGTCGGATCAGTCCAAGCTCCAATGTACAACGGGGGCTTCGATTCCAAGGTTCCCGCGAAATGTTCGAAAGTAACGAAATGAACCGTGAAGGAAGAAAAAACGGGAAAAGAAACTGCCGTTGGAGAGGAAGCGTTGCACTGGCACGAGCACGCGGTCCGCCAACTGTTCGAGTGAAAACAAACGGGCGACAGCAGGAAGCTGGTGCGAGCTTACGATCTAGGGATCTACCTTGCGATCGTGGCAGGACACTCCGAGCGGGGACATCGAACGCGTACGATCCACCTGCTTCTTCGTCTTCCCTCTCCCTTTCTCTCTTTCTCCAAACGTTACTCTCCCTCTATACCTCTAACCCTCTATCCCTCCTCCCTCTCTCTTTATCTCTCTCTCTCTCTCTCCTCCCCCTCCCTCTTTCTCTTTCTGTTTGTCTGCCCGTCGACCGACGACAAGACGAACGTGTCGAGCTTGCGAGCTTGCGGTGGCACGTGAACACCACGGCCGAGTGGCGCGACTGAACTCGGCTGAACCGTGTCGGAGCTTGACTCAACCGAGGCTTTCGGGCCGGCGCTCTCGACCACTCGGTGGGGGGTTGGCGGCGGTGAGGAGGGGGCGGCGAGAGTGATGGTACCGAAACGGGGGTGGAAAGGTGGGACGTAGAGGGAACGTGGGGAGAGAGATGGAAAGAGGAACAGAGCACGTCGAAGCGACGAGAATGCGAGAGCAATTGAAGAATGAGCGAAGGGGTTGAAACGAGGGAAAAAGGCGTCGAAGTGTGCGGGACGGCGGGGCGAAAGAACGGGGGGGAATGTGGAGACGACGATTGTTGGGGGAAAGTAAACGTGGAACGGCAAGAAAGCGGAAGAGAAATAGAAGTAGGGTGGTGTTGTCGATATTGTTCCGAGCACTCGTCTGTCAACTAGGATTAATTACTCGACAGATCTCACTGCAATTTCCTTTTCGAACTTAAATTCACACGCTTTCTGTGCGAACCAAACTATTGACCTGTGATAAAAATTGAATAATAATGCACTCGGGGCAGAAATGTCGAATAACTCGCTGACAGGAACGCTGAAACAGGGTTCGGCGAAAATTTTGATTAAGCGATATAAAGCTGCCGGCGTTTTCTCGCGATTATAATAAAGCACGGTAGGTGGAAACGGTAAGTTCGAATCCAGCCGTGAAATCCTTGGCTCTATGGGCGAGCAAATATTTTGATACTTGCCCGGCCAAACATTCGGGAAACCTGCCGTTTCACTGACGTCAAGTAAGCTTTCAACGTTTCGTCGATCAAGCCTTGGCAAAGACGTGAAAGTTCCAACGCTTGAAGCTCAACACGCCCTTTGTATGTACCCTCGCCTCCTCGCCAATTTCGAGGGAGAGTTTTCATGTGTGGCACGAAACTCTATCGAGATTACCTGAAAGCACTTGTTGCGACAGTTTTCCAAAAAGAATAAATGAAAGGAATATTAAATACGTGTCTCGAAAATGATCCCTGAATATTATTCTATGTCTAGATAAATATGGAAATCATGAGATTGAAGGTGGACGAGTAGCCTAATTTCATTAGGTAAATTAAAGGGGAAATGCTTGATTACCCAAAGATCACATATTCAAAGGAAGGGCGCCTGTGAAACCCTTCCAACTTCACAGATCTACTCTCACGGTTTTAATAAAGACTGGATTTCACTCTCCTAAATCTGGAATTAAATTACCATGTACCGAAATAGTAGCAAATTATAAGCCTCAAGTACTTAATAGATAGGTATCGTACCTTCAACTTACAAGTAACAAGAACTCTACGCGGCTAGAAATCCACAAAGGCGCGTTTCAGAAATCATTACGTTATAATTTTAATCCCAAGTAGGAACCTCGCGTGCAGCGTTGAAGTCTCTCTTCTTGAAAAGCTGCGAATCGAAGAACCGAAGATCCCTATCATCGCGGCAACCTCCCTCAAAGTGAAACGAAACCCTCTGCCTCGAAATACGACGTTCCCAGCTCGGCCTCCTCCTCGATCTTTCATCGATCCCAGTCAAATTTACGGGCCAATATAAATTCCTCCTTGGCCCAATTTACGTCACGCTAAATTTCCCCTATCGCAGCTGATACGGTCGAGGTCTTAAGCGCGAACCTCGACGACCTAGTAGACAGATTCCATCCCCGAGCGGGATGATACGAGGTCGCAGAGATTCGTCCCCTAAAACCATTGTCTCCCAACCCCCTGCTCGAACGCCAGGTGCGCGAAAGAACAGGAAGGGAAGTTTAGGGCGGCGTAATTGAAGGAAGATTCAGGGTACCTGTTCCCTGGCGCGTTCGAGGGGGTTGACATTCATCGGGAACAAAGCAACTCGAGCACCCTTCTCCCCTGTCTTTTCTTCCTCCCCCGTTCGCCTCTTGCGGAGGGGATCCTAGCTTCGGCTAGCAGAGGGGTGGGAGTATCATCTTGAAAGCCGATCGCGCTACTCGGAAGTTGGCCGAGACTCGTTCAGAGACACGGATTCTCATTAAAAATTCACGCGAGCCAAGCGGCCGGAGTGTTCGCGAGGCTTTAATCAATCAAGAACCGCTTAAGCATTCGGCCCCGCTGCCTCTCGCCTCTCGAGGGGTTGGAAAGTCGGCCGATAGTCTGTGGTCCTCGAGCTGCAAGCTCTATTATCGTCGCCCTTTGAGACCCTCCGTCGTGACGCGACGACGGTGTTCGCGAGAGTGCACGAACGACGTTTGTTTAGTTTGAAGCGCAGAGACACGGCGCTTCTTTACAGGTGCACGAAGTCTGCGTTCGACGTAGCTCCGACTTGTACGGTCTCTGTGCAAATGTTGTTGTTTCCGGAGGGAATCGTTCGATGGGCCATCGGGAGGATCGAAGGGCATGGGTCGCTCGGCAGATTACGCGTTTAAATATGAATTAACCTGCCGGCGGAGGGGAGACGTCGATAATTTAACGCAATCGTGATAATTCAAGGGAATGCAATTCACCGCTGACAACGGAAATCTTCCCGGGCGTTATAAATTTCCGTTCGGCGGTCGACATTACCGGCGAACGTTAAAAATTCCTGTAAAATACGGCGCCCTGTCAAAAGTCGGATCCGAACTTCTTCGCTCTAATAAATCAGCGGAAATATCCGCGCCGTCAAAAACAACGCGGGGCACGCGGACATGAATCACTATTTACAAAACGCTGCACACCACTCGAACCTCGGCAAACACGGGGCTACACCTCCCCATCGACCTGTCCAAATAACTGCAATCCTATTTATTTATCCTTTCATTTTTACGCAATAACATCCTCGCGGGGTCTACAAGGATTTAAGGCTTGTTTCGCGCACGATGGCTTTCCCTCTCCCATATATTTTTTGGCTAAATTTCATTTCCGTAACTGTTAAATTGCAAAACGGGTAGTCTCCTATGGTGTCTCGATAAACAATGCATCCGAATTCTATTAGATATCTCCTATTCTGAGATACAAATTAATCCACAATATAATAAACGAATGCGTAACTCATAAAATTAAGGAAGATTCTTAAAACAGGCCGCAGAGGGAGTTCCTCGCAAACTGTCAGAGTAGCGGGAAGATTTGGAGCGTCCTCGAAGCCTCTAATGACCGAGGCCTGACTCGCCGCGTTTCAGGAGCCATCGCCTCGATTACCCTCGGAATTAATGTATGAATTAGGTACACAGGGGAGCGTCGGTGTCCGTGCTTCATCCCCGGTGTACGCGTTCGCCCTAGATTTTCGGCCCTCTCAAACCCCGGCCCATTGACCTTTCTCCATCACGGGCGGACGCGATCGCCGCAGATCCGCGAACCTTCGCGAGCAACTGGAAGGAAAGGAAGTGGCTTGGAGGGGGGCGACGATAAAGCCACGACCCCGAGATCGATGGGGTCGTATTAATTATAACAACCCCGGAAGAGCACTCCAGGGCAACCCCTTCCGGCCACTCGACCGCCTCTATGTGGACGAAACGAAATTCGCCGCGGCGGCGGAAAAAAATCTCGCGGGAGGTAGCTAGCTACTCGTTGCTGGAGCGCGTATCCGAGTGTCGTGCACGGCGGCACCCTTCCTTTTCACCGATGCTTGCTGCCGCGTGCACGTGTGCGTGGCTGCACGCCTGGTTTGTGCACTGGAAAGAAGCTTTCGTTTCTTCCCGTCGCGTTACGACTTACAATTAGTATCTCGCGAATTAAGGGGGAGGGTTGAATACGAACCGGCTTGACAGTTTCGTTTCTGTGAAATATTTGTTTCAGGCAGTGAATTTGAGTTGTCGTTCGTTCTGTAAGGGGTTGCATTTCGTTGGAGATTTAGGGACAGATTTGGGTTTGATCTGTGAAGAGGTTTGTATCGTAGAAAGATGTCGAATGAATTTCAGGAGGAGATAGGATTCTGGAAATGTGGCGTAGAAATGTCGCGGCGGCGCTACCGTAGATCGAATTTAAGGTTCTTCTAAAAATGAATGTTTCTATTTTAAGATGGTTCATTTTCGAGGGAGGCAGGCTTCTTTGAAGCTACTTGTATGGGTGCTGAAGATGCCGAGGTAAGGAATAATACCCCGTTCGCGTATTAATTCACTTCTAAATATGAGACGGGAGTTTTTTAATTAAAACAGCGCGAGCTTTTAATTAAAACGCATAGTCATTGACACCCGATGTCTCGAGACTTCCTTGCTGGCGTTCAAGGAAACTTTCGGTAGAAAAGGTGCAGGAACACGGCGAGCGTTCTTTGAGAATGCGTAATTTAAACGTTCACGAGTATTTGAAAACTTCTCCCACGGATCTAGTTTTAATTTCAATATTTAATGTAAATTTATACGATTCTTTTCATGAAACTCTTGGATTACTTCCGTTTACAAATGTCCCTGCAATCTGCCGTACAGAATCGTAGACAATTTCTCACTGGTTTTCCAACTCTCTGGCAATTCCATTTTAATGAATATATTGTTTTCACTATTATTACACGACTGACGTCACTTCTTCATCTAAAGCAAAGAAATACAATTCATAAAGAATGTTTTGAAGATGATCGATCGCAGCTTTAACTAGAAAGATATCAATATCAAGTGCTTGTCAGTGGTACGAGTCAACATGTCGTCAGGCACACCTGAAAGATTTAGATTCTTCTTCAGAATGCGTAAGATTCGAGCAGGTGGACATAAACAGACGAAAGTAGAAAGAGGGAGACAGTTAAAAGAAAAATAGAAATATGAGAGATGGGACGAACATTATTCTCCTCATTAAATTGCATGCAGGAAAAAGAAAAATTCCACGAGAATTCCACCGCAATATGTGTACATAAATCGTCGCCTGTCTTCATTCATTTTTCATAGCCAATATTTTATCTGGTGAGACTGAAACGATGTTTCTGAGCCTTTTTCGTGGAATCAGTCGGAACTATAAGGGAAAGTTTAAAAGAAAATTCCCGTGGGACACTGTCGAGCACGATCATCAGAATCGTCCGACGAAAGCGCCGCAATCCTAGCTTTTTATTTTTCAGTACACAACTCGCTTACGGAAGAAATGAACGAAGAAAAACGTAGAATAATATAATCCAAGCATTTCAAGAATATAACTTAGATATATGCACGCACACCGTAGATCTCCTGCTACATTCTAAAACAATCCAACTAAAGTAACACCACTGAATTACAAAACTAAAAAAGAATGAACGAAAGAGCTGTCGAAAATGGGAAGAAAAAATGGCAAGAATGGTTGAAAATCAGAGGAAAGAAGTCGAGGAATTTCTTGCGCGGAAAGGCGAAGTACGGGGCCATCTCAGCCGCGTTCTTGAGCGCGCGAGAGTGTAACGCGGAGGTACGGAGGAAGGGTGGAAAGCTGAGGGGTGAGTAGCAGCCACAGAAGGGGAGGGATCGCGACTTCGTCGAGTGTCGACCAGAGGGCGGTGGATTCCCAACAACATGGCCGTCTAACACCGACACCCCGTGCAAGCCTCCACAAAGCTGACCAGCCGGATTTCGAGGAAGAATCCAAAGCCCAGCAGCGAGGCTGACCACGACTGAACTTGGTGAGTAGCCACGCATTTCCATCGGTATTTCGTCCCCAGATCTCGCGAATAATTCGTGCAAACCCCCGGGCAACTGTCTGTAGTCGATCTGCGTGCTTTGTCCGGCGAAGGAAACGCACCCTTCTCGCGTGTGTCTACGCCAACCCCCGCGCGCTTGTGTGCGTTGACATTGGCGATCAATAGAGCCGATGGCTAGCGATGGGCTTGATCCGATCTTCTACAGGAAATTCTTGATCGATGATGCAATTGTCTCCCGAGGACGATATGAATTCAGAAAGCTTTTAGTGCGGGCGATAGCGTTTGTGCGACCCCATTTGAATGCTGTGTTTATATCGCTTTTCCCACGAAGGAAGTGAAGCATACGGAGACAGGTTTGATTGATAATTTATGTCGATCCTTCATCTACAAGTAGTTTATAATTTTGGAGGTGTATAACGTGAAACGAAGTGACTGGTATGCTATTTTAGCAACCCCTTTACGCGTCGTGTTTGAGGTTAAGATATCTTCCATTGTTTGATCGAGCACGTGGGGATGTATCAATTGCGAAACTTGGAATGACTATTCGATTTCCTTGGTTCAGTCTTTCGACTGGTGGATAGAAATAATGGTACATATTTAATTTAATGAATAAACCAATGCACGAGCAACTTAGTATCCTCGTATCTAGGAAACCTACGCAATTATAGATCCCTGCTTAAAACAGGTTTTCCTTCAATTCGCGTGTCTGTGTGTATTCCAAAATTTCCTCGTGAATATTGAAAGTATTTTCTACCAATCTATTAGAAGTATTTATACAGGAAGATTTTCCACCCGAGGATCCCTAAAAGAACTTGTCAAAGACTGATTAAGTCCCTGCTCTTCCCTGTCATCGGGGAAAATTGCGTATTCAATAAGAATTTAACGATCGATCACTACCAATGCTGAAGCATCTGTTTCAGTGACACGTGCGTGAGTGTTTCCGTCCGTCAGCAAGACCCTCGTTCGACCAAACCCTTGATTCTCACCCCCTTAGGTTCCTGCGAAACGTTTCTACGTCGTTGGCTTTTTTCCGCTGACTCAAGGAGACAGAAAAAGGTTCGGCTATAACTTGTGTGTCCTTCACGATGCTCCTGCGTCTCTCCTATTGGCTCTACCGTGTTTTATTAGCACACATTTTTGCCCAAGCTATTTGGGGTGGCCATTGATACTGGATACCGATGGTCGTCGTTCCTATAAAGAGAAAGAATATTGTCAGATCGAATAGCATTGATGAATGCAGTAAAATGTTTATTACTCGTTGCGCTATGCGAGCGTCGCGAGAAAGTGTCGTTGCAAACATTCTTAACCCTGTTACCAAGGGAACGGCAGGGAAGAGCATCTCGCCTGAGCATCGGCGTGGCGTTAATTTCGCCGTTAATTAGATAGCACTGTGCGTTCAATTAGGAGGACTAATCTAATTCTATCCGCTGACCTATTTCGTTGCCTCGCGCGTGCTTTAGATGTAGGGAAAGAAATATACGCGGCAAATAAATATTGCTAATTTATCGGCTATCGCGCTGGCCATTTATCAAAGCTGAAGCACCCGATAGCGATATTTCAATTTCGTTCGAAGGCTGCTTCCTTTATCGTTGCAAAATTATCCACAATAACATCACACCCGATGAATACTTTACTTCCGCACTGAGTAACTCATTGTCCATTGAAATCTACGTCTGACATTCTATTGATTTCACTCTGCGCTTCGTTAATCCGTGAATATTTGAACGGAAGTAGATCTTGACGATCGTCAAGTAGCCGACTCGATATTTCGTCGGTCAATCGCACTGTGGATTTCAAAGATACCCAGCCCGCGCGGCTTGTGCCAGGCTACGTTTGACATTTCACGCGATTGTTCGCGGGAACGAGCTTTGACATTGCAACGATCGCTGAATCGCTTTAATCCCGTGCCAGTTGCATCTATCAACAGGTGCATAAAAGTGCGCGCGCGGCTCAACCACCGTTTCTTCTAAGCTGCATTTGCAATTTTCCAACCTGCCCGTGTCACCCACCCGTGAATACAATTAGCCAGTAATTTGCGCAACAAAGTACCCTAATTCCCGCGGAATTCAGTTTTCCACGAAGATCACAATGACAACTTCGAACCTCTGAATCACTGGAATAATTCAGTACCTAGAACATTTCTTTAATACAAATGCGACGAAGAATAATAAAACTTCGAATCGAAAGGGTTTCGACGGTTCGAGAGGCGATATTCCCCCCAACAGCTCTAACCGAGCAATTTCTACCTCCACCTTTACTCGCTGGCTAAAACACGCTAGTAGGAAAGGGTGTGGCTGACAACCGACACGGGGTAAGAACTTTGTTCGGTGGTTTAGGATTACTCATCGAGGCGAATTCGAGCCGAGCACGGGCCGAGATTGATGCCGAACACCCCAAGTTGTTGGGTGGAGGAGCCGAGGCGGTTGAGTACGCGCGGGTCTTTCCAGGCATCGAAATTCGGCTTCTGAGCTTCATCCTGACGTTCACCGTCCACGGAATATCGAATATCAACGGTAAACGTATCCCGATATCGACGTACATCGATAGCGAGGGTACCCTACGATAAGTATTAGGTCATTTTTCGTGCGTAAAAGGGAACCCCTGACTCAAATCGTGTCCCAAGTAACTCGATCTAGAAATATGTCCCTCCGCTATTTACACGTTACTTCCCCAATAATTATACGATAATATTATCGTTCAATTTCGATGGAGAAGCCTCATCTCTCCTACCCAAACAACAGAAATAAAATCTAGGGGCTTGAGATAGAAGAAAGTTCGAAGTCTCGAGCCAAGTCTCGAGTAACGGGGTTAATTACGCATGTCCGCTCAACTTCCATTAACGGACCATCATTTTTCTTCATTCACGGCTATCGATAGCTGTCGCCTTTGAAACGGGACCATTCCTTTCCACGATCTCCTCTCTGACAGACATTCCCCCTAAGAATTGACGCCTCCACGCTCTTCCATAAAAGTCGCTTTTACCGCCTCTACGAAACGTTCGATCGTTTTTATCGCTCTATTTATTACAACCTTCCACACGTTCGCCAGAGAAATCGTGACCGTTTCTGACCTATGTCGACTCGTTTCTGTACACGTTGCGCGACGTTCGAGCGTGACCACTGGCGATATAGAGGGACCGTGCGAGCGTCTCTGTGAATCAGAGTTTTTACGACGGTAATAAAATATAGAAGAGGGAAGAGCGAAATGAAAATCTTGGATTATGGTTTGATTCGCAGAAGCTTCTTGAATTTAGAACACTTGGAACCTTTGAACACGTATCTCGCAACGCTCGAGATTTCACACTTTTTGCCATTTGGTGCCTCAGTTTGGTATTTTATCTTGCCTCCCTTTTTTACTTAACACGCGATGTAGAACAGGGTGCGGAGAAAGCTTCTTGGGACGCAATAGAACGTCAACGGGGAAGGGATGTCGACATTGTTGACATTTCGAGTTGGAGGGGCGAAATTCAATCAATTTTGTTCGTTACTTTTCGTGCAATGCAGACGATATCCGTTTTTGCTCGTTCAGCGCTCAGTGCCGTTTACAAATGTTTACAGGTCGTTTAGTGAATCGAACGAATGTGACCCTTCTATTGATATTGGAAAAAAAAAACAGAAAAACGAAAAGCTTTTGATCAACATACTCGGTATAAATAAATAACCGCGCATTTCCAAACGGGCAGTGTTTGCCATTTTTACACGAAATACTTCTAATGAAACTTCTATCAGGATAATAGAAATCGTTTTAAAATTTCCGTTTGTTCTTCTCGAATGTGTGCCGTGTAAACTCGACGAGGCTCATTGTTCGGCCGTTGAATGCAAGTCGTGCATCGGGTGCAGCGCGGTACTGGCAAAACAACCCTTCTCCTGAAAAATTCCGTTTGAAAGGGCAGCTTAAAAATTTCACCGTTGTCGAATGCAACGTTGCACAGAGGCGCACACGGCTGCTATTAATGCAGGGACGATTTCGTGTATAGGCTGACCTAAATGCTCCGACGAGCCTCTGAACAAGCAAAAAGGAAAGTTGTCAGTAAAAGATGCTTTTGATTTGCAACAGTCTTACGAGGTTGTGTGCCCATGGCGGCCCATTCATTCGGGCGGAAAACTACAAAGTAAATTTCGTCGAGTATTAATGAAAGCCGTACGAAGAAGGGAGATCATTAATGGCCACTGAGAAGGCTTAATGTCAACTGCAAAAAGGGCGCGCCGTGATGGAATTGAATAGTTCCACGTAGGAATTGCGAGGTCGTTGAAAGTTCCAGCAGAATCGTCTGTAAAATTTCTTCTGTCCCATTCTGAACGGAGATCGCTGGGTGATATTTGACAGTCGCGAACTTTGAACCAAAGGCGCTAGATTGCCTCGTCACCTCGGGGGTTAAAATCGATGCGGCCACCCTTGTTCTCCAAAGTTCCACGGAAAAGTCACCCCAGCGGTGGATGAAGTTCTTGGATGAAAGGACACAAGGCTGTGTTCGCCGCTCTCGAAACAATGCCACCCCCTCTGCTACCAGTTCGAAGGGTTTGAGGAACTTGTCGAGGAAGAGGGTGGTCAGGGATAAGCGAGAAATAAGTTGCTTCGAAAGTTGCCAATGCGAAAGACTTACACAAGGCAGAGGAAAGAAAAAGCATTGTTACGATGTAAAATTTTCGGTGGCACCTTAACGAGGCCGAAGGTGTTTACTCGGGAGTTTAAAGAACCGCGAACATTGAAGTTGCTCCTTCAGCTAATTAAGGTTCCACGGGTAAATCCCTTGGAGCGTGTAGCGCGCCTGAAAAAAAAGTATAACTCTCCTTAAAACACTCAAATTGTTAAAGCAGAAGATTTTCGAAAAGAACTTCCACCACCACTGTACCTCGACCACAAACAGTGACACTCCAGAACCTATTTACAAGAGACCACAAGCTTAAATCACAAGTTCCGCGTGTAAATCAGTCAGAACGCTAAACGTCCAGAGTCCCACGCCCTCCAGTAAAAAGGAACGGCTGAAATTTCTTTGCCAGCGTGATTTGTCATCGACCCGCGGACTCGAGTCGGTGCGGCGAGTAGAAATGGTCGTTCGCGGTCGGACAGGCGGGTCAGGCCCGAAGAGAGACTGGCGGGAGGGAGATTATTCGAATGCATAGACGCGTAATGAAGGAAGAAAGAGGAAGGCGCGGGCGGGAGATAAAGATCTACGTGGGAGACCCGCGCGGGTGGAAGGGACAGCGCGGAACGAAAGGGTGGCAGGAACGTGGGGGTAAGAACGGAGAAACTAGGACGAAAGGTGCGAGCCCAGGATGACGGTGCACTAGCTGGGGCCACTGACACGAGACCGTCCACTTCTATCGAGAGGGGTGTACGGCCATTGAATCCGCTGGATTTTCACCCCCCACCCCGGCGCAACCTACTTTGCCACCTACTTCGTTCGTTCCCCTCGCGCTGGTCGAGTGGTCGTCTTATTTCGACAACCTGTACCCGACGGGGCTCTCGAAGCGAGCAACGCTTTAAAATCGTAACGAATCCTTCCCGCTGCTCCTCCCGCGAACCCCTCGACGGTTCGAGGAACGAGGGGGCTGATTTGCGTGGCACGACTGTGCGCCGAGGAAATTGCCTCGAGTGTCTTGTTACTGAAATTTATTTGGGAGCAGCGATGGAACCAAGTTCCCATTCAGCTGGCGGAGGTAATTCCGGCGGGTTCACCCTGCGAATATCACCGCGGCGATTAATAATGATCAGAGGAGTTTGTCGCTTAATAATTCTCTCTGGGAGGGCTGATCTCTGAAACGAGAGAATCCGGTTATCGGGGTGAAAATGAAATTCGAAAATATCGTTACAGCTCGCGCGACGCCCGAGTTTCAACGTGAAAATTTAATCGGGCGAGCTCGCAATGCCGTCGACTAATATACTCAGGCGGTTCTGGTAAATTTTGAGGGATGAATTTTCTCCCGGTTGAATATGGAATTCGAGGGATTCCTCTAGGCACGGTCTCGAATCGATATCGCCGCGCTGGCTGGCACTATTTGTCTTCGACGTTCAGCTTTCCTCAAGTGCAGACGACACTTCAAAAGCAGCAACGTCTCGTCGAAGTGGGCCACTTCAACGACTGACTCCACTTCAACGCACCTCCGACTTCTTTCCACCCTTTGCACGTCTGCTCGATAGATTCCCGTCGCCAGGGGCCGTAATTCCAGCGTTTCCAACGGAGACGAAACGCCATGATTCCGGCCGAGGTTCCCAGAATCGGAAGTAGAATGGAAGCTCGGCGATCGTGCCGCGCCAAGTGTGACATAAAGTCCGCGACACGATTGTCGCGAGCTCCCCTTTCACCCTACTATTTTTCCCCTCCGCTTGTTTTTAGACATTCAGAAATACGTGCGCGTCCTTGCTCCATTTCAAGCGCGATGAAGCTCCGCCGAATTGTAAACTTTCCAGGGATCCCTTCGCGGGATTAACGAGCAACGCTGCTCGCCCTTATTTGCCCGTTTAATTCTTGAATAAATCTCGCAGAAATGGAAGAACTTGGAAATAGCGTTTTAATTGCACCTCTTGGATCTTGAAAATTCTCCCACACTCCCTTGATCGTTGAATACCTCAAGCTCACATATAAACTTAATTTATTCGTTTATTTGGTTGTATTGCACTTTGTCAGGCTAAACATTGTCCTATTCTACTGTCCCAGGCACGACCAAAGGAGTGTCCCACCGATAACGGGCACGTTCTACTTGCCAGACCATGCACGATCCTGTTCTACGTGTCTGCTCGTGAACGATCGTGTGCCTGGCGTTACTTGGACCCCTTCTGCTAGTTTAGATGCAAGGGATCTTCCTTTTAAATTAGAACAGTTGACTGAAATTTGCAAGTTAATACGGAACGAAGGATTCTTTGCGCAGTGAAAGAAACGTTGTTTACGATGTAGATTTTCAATCACACGCTTCCGAGCGAAGAAAGATGTGAAGAAGAAACTGACACAGTGAGCTGGTAGCTGGAACATGCCAGAATTAAAACATCCTACGTGTAAACGATACAACGACTACGCTTCCAGCTCAGGCTGTTTCCATAGCAAGCTGCAACCTCGGCTTTGGCTACGCCCACGCGAACTATTCTACCTAATTGCGCCATTGTCGATAACAGTGAGCGCATCCTATGCCTCCCCGTACGCTTTTTTATGATTGCATTCCCGTTCCATTAAATGAACGACGCTCGCCCGAGGAGCCACATTGTCAGAGACGCGGGTTGAATCGAGCTTTCGAGGCAAAATTCTTTTAACGCTCGAGGAGAAGAATTTCCCAGCAGTCTTCTTTCGGTTTCGCGACGGAAGAATGCGAGACATTGAATTAAAGCTGCCACTTTGAGTGACGTCGCTGTGCAAACGTGCGCCGGCGTTGTTCCTCGCACTCTCAAAGGCGGTAGACCCAAAGAATTTTCATTCCACGAGGCACACCGAACCGAAGCCAGAAAACTCTACGTGCATTTTATATTCGCCTGCGAAAGGTAGATCCAGGGTTCATAGAACTGCACACGATGTCTCGTGGATAATTTCAAATTCTCGCGAGCGAACATTTCCATTGTCCGTGAACCAAAGGCGTCTCTATTTACTTCCCAATGGAGCAACTACCATAGTGCCCGGCTCTCGCAAACAGGCTGCGATACCGTCAAGTGTAGAACCATATCTCGAACAACCCCTTGTTTGCCAGTAATACTCCCCGTAACATAAACCACCCTCGCCCGCAACAACATTACTCCAGGAATATTCAATAGAATCGATTCGCTCGGCGAGGTACATAAAAATTCCCTTCGAAAAAATAATACAGTCGCAGCCGGAGGCTGCACAGTCGCACCCGCGCGAGAAACCAGGTCACAGGTGGATCAACCAATGTTGTACCATTCGACAGCTTGTCCCGCGTTACGTAACCCGCTCCGCACAGAAACAACTAGCCAGCGCCTCGCCCGCTAACCAACTCTTTATATCTAATCCAGAGATTCCGTTCCACAAACCCCCGGACCTAGCCCAGAATATAATTCAACGCCCCGAGCGTCTCCGTTTTACATTCCACACCCTCCAGCGGGGTGTCCAGGCTGACAAGCGCGGCGCGGGGCCAGGGTTCGCCAGCAGATATCCAAAACAATTAAGGATTCGAGGGAAATCGGGGATAGGTCGGGTCTCCTGTCGAGGGCCAGCGACGAACGAGTCGATATCGATCGGCCACGATGAACTCGGGATTATCCCCATTGGACTTTGCTTCCCGCTCGAAGCGGACGGGTACAGGGAGGATCGCGGCTTGTCAGCCAGCTTAGATCTCCTCGCGGAGAAGTCGACGGCTTTAAAGTCAGCCGCAGCTGCGCCAGGTCGACCGATAAACCGGGAAACTCGGCCACTGGGTCAACGACAGATGAAGCCGGTGCACCCGCACGGAGACACACCCCCTCCCCCACGCACACCACCTAACCCCCTCGTCCAACGAGAACTACTTTTCTCTGCACTCCTCCCCGCTTTCCCTCGGCCGCGTGCTTCTCGCTTTTCTTCCTATTTCCACCCCGTCTCCTTCCTCTTTTCGCACGGCGAATCGGCGACGCGACTCGTCATCGAGAATCACTCGGGGACTTTTCACCGGGCAACCTCTGCCCGTTTGATTAAAGGTAGCCGAGATGAAAGCAGAAACATTTCGGCGGGGTTGTTCGTCGATTAGGCTGAGATATCTTCGCCGCGGGATTTATTCTCAGGGTTATTTTACATCGGAGTTTCTGTGTTGGAGATTCTGGTGTATGAAGGTTTCGTTCTCGATCCACGTAGGGGAGTCTGAACTGAGAGTTGGACAGTGATGAATGGTTAGTGTGTCGAGAAAATTTTTAGGGTTGATGGGATGGTAGGTGATCGTGTCTTCTAGAGCAAATGCATCTGAAGTTTAACTCGCTCTCTTTATTGGTGCATTTCGATCGCTTTTGAGCTTCGCGGTACAAAAATTCCCTGATCCCTCTGTGCTTTGATGGCGTAACGTCAGGATTTAATGCTTCGTTAACCCGATGATCCAGTTTCCATTATATTGACAGAGGAATATACTGTACAAAGTAGGGAGGGACTGCACCGAATTACGTGCTATGTTGCAGGCAAGTAGCACGAAGGAAAACTGATCAAACTGGCGCCCTTCAAGTTCCCTTTCTCGAAGATGTCGAAGTCGCGCAGCAGCGACGAGAAGGATAAAGAGAAGGAGAAGGACAAGGAGGTGGACAGCGAGACTGAAAAGGAGAAGGAGTGCGAGAAAGACGCGGAGAAGGAGACAGACACGGAGCAGGAGGGGGACAGCGAGAGGGAGGCTGTGAAGGATGGTAGCAAGGAGAGGAACAGAAACGAAGACGATACAGAGGAAAACGCCAAGGGGCAGAACGTTCAACTGCCAGTGACCCAATTGCAATTGGACACCGATCCTGAATCCAATTTAAAGTCACCAGTGTTTGATTCCAACAGCCTGATGGTGAGGAATGAGCCAGCTATTCCGAGCTCGCCTCCTCCTTCGTACGAGCACGTTATCGAGCAGGTGAGAATACCAGCTACGGCCAAGTATACAATTTCCTCATTTGCCTCAGCCTTTTCTTCCTCCTCTTTCTGAATAAGATTAGGTAGTTACGTTGCACGATAAAACGTGAATCGAATGGAGTTGCCTAAGTAATTGGGTGCCCCTCTTGAACCGAGTATGCCAAGGGCTCATGTCGCGTTTCAACATCATTACAGACGCGACTGGAGCACGCAGCTGAAGCTCAGAAGCACGAGGACGAGAAGAACAACGGGAACGAGGCGTCGGAAGGGAATAGCAGAACGAGGCCGCCGAAGATCCTTCACAAGTCGAGCAAAGAGTTCTACAGAGCGATGGCCAAACAGTGGGGCATCACTTGCAAGATGAGCGACCACTGCAGATGCTTAGATTGCCAGGTATACTACACACGAGCCTCTTTTACAATTTCTACGCCAATTAAACTCCTCGTTGAACTTACGATTAGCTGTCGATACAAATGAAACTCACCGAACCCAACTGTTCGGAGGCTTAATTCGAGTGTATTTTCAGAGTCGCTACTTCGATTGCGAATACGACAAGAACGAGAACCAGAAGACAGACGGCGGGCTAGGTGCTGGTACTCCAATGTTCATCTCGGAGGTGATGCAAGGCTCTGGCTGCGTTCTCCTTTAAGACACCAGACGACTACTCGAGACAGCTGGGATGATGTTCGAAGCACGCAGATGCTCCTGCGAGGATGAGACGTTCACGTGATCGCGCATAAACCAGGTCGACTGTTTCCCGATGGACCAGGACGTACACGAGGATCTCTACAACCGCTGTCTTGGTGCTTTTCCGCGAAACCAACAGCCGGATCAATCTTTCTGAACGACTGCTGAACGCTTGAAGCTCGTTTCGTTGCTTGGGGAACGTGTCACAAAAGTATCTTCGCGAATTCTCCTTTGGGTGCTGCCCATTCGATGTAATAAGTGGTTAAGCTTCTTGTTTCGTGATGCAATATTTATCCCTGTTTGTCTGCGGGGTGGAGGATTAAGATTCGAGTTCAGGTTTTTCGAAAATGTGAACGAAGAGTCCGAGGTAAAGTAAAATTGTTGAAATGAAGGGAATGTGGGGCACTCAGTAGCCCCAAATTAGAATCCACGAAGACACTGCATTTGAGCACTGGTATGGATACAGAGGTAAACGCGAGCGAAGGTAAGTTTCTGTTTCGAGCAACGAACAGCCACGAATATTGCAACAATTATCCATAATGCTTGTGTGACGGTGTTGCGAAGTTATCGTTCCAGTGCGGCAACTGGTTAACGGATATTTTTAGTATTAACAGAGGAGCAGAGGAGTCTCCGCGAAGAAGTCGAAATCGCGGATCAATTTCAGCCTGACAATTGCATTTCACGCGTTGCATTTTCATTTCGCGATGGACAATTGGCAAACCGTTCGACCAATTTCAATATTTCGCGTGGATTTACGTTCAGGCAACGTCGGTGTTGAGATTGTATAGAATTCTCAGCGCTGGTTCAGTGAAAATCGAACGAAACTTCAAGGGAAGTAGTACCAGAGCCACGTTCATAGATGAAATACAATCTACAGATCTTTATCGGCGATTAATCTACCAGTTCTGTTAACTACCCACGATAAATTCAAACGCATAGAACCACTTTTCAATAAGTTTTGTAATTTTCTATCGATGGCGCAACAGTTTCTAATCTGGGGAAATTGGAGGAACGAAAGAGTAGCATAAATATAAGAGGTGTAACACAGTGTATAAATAATCGGCATACTTGTCTCGAAATCTCACTACCCTTTGTAAATGACTGCTTGTCGACTGGCCTGGCTGATACTCCAGGCGGTTTCTACTTCAAGGAATGGACACGTGTCAATTGCACCCTTTTGCAATCTCGAGGGAATTACTTCGGCAGTCTATGCCCATGAATTCTAAAAGCTAACTACAACTGTCTACGAAATACTTTAGCCATAATTTACACTATTCAAACGTACCACTTCATCATTACGATTTCATTAAAAGAAACTCATATTTCGACGTCGACCATTCAACAACGATAAGCTGGCCTACTGTAAAACAACTTTACTATGTCAATTCTCTTTTATTCCTAGGGAATGTCACTGTCAAACTCGTCGGATATTTCAAAAGTATTTCTAGAAGAATTTAATCCCGTTTCTTGAAGTGGAAATAAAAAGACGGTCGATCGGGGAGCCTCCCTAACTTCTCCGTGCAACAAAAGCACAGGTAGATAGATGTGTAATTAACGATTGTAAACTACTGATTTCCCGCGTCCCGCGGCCGAGGAAATCGAAACTCGAAACACATGAAAGTATTATAGATGGAGCGTCGGACACGTGTGTTCAATGGACTCGTGTTCAACAGTATACAGTGTGCTTATTTGCGTCTCTCAGTCTCTCGTAATTGATTGCTTCGTTAAGAGTTTCTTTATTTTACTTGATCCATTGTCTACGTTTCATAGTTGGTAGTCGAAATATTACCAGAGCGAAGTAACACTTTTAATACTATCATTGAGGATTCGTAGTAAATGTTATTGGCCTTCCTAGTCGTTTACTATTAGTAATCCAATTCTGCTGACTCAAGAACGATCCGTTTTATCTGCCTCGTTTCTTACTTACTATAATTCGTTTCTCTGAATCACTACGCACCGATGCAGCCGAGTCTTGCAGACCTCGGTGTAACTCGTCTTACCGAATTGTCAGCGTGAAATATTTCACACCAGCACTTTAATCGAAGAAAGTACTACTACTACTACCAACGTTGACGTAACTAAAGGAGCGCCGGCGCGCTCTTCGAGGGTTCTGCGACGTATATTCGTTGAAAGAACGAGCGATTCGGAGCCGAGATGGTAGACAGTCCTGCGAACGAAGGGATGAAATGAGTGTGAGATTCTCGACGAAACATACGACTCGACGGTCCACGAGGCTGGACGTCGGTCGGATTCAAAGCGAAACATAATACAGTACCTGCCTATACTTGTCTTTTCAAAGATACTGTTCTTTTGTACCTCGCGCCGAAGACACGAACAATATTTCGCAGTGCGTAGAAATAGTCAACCCCCTGTGAACAGCCCACGACTGTCCCCCCACCATTGCCAAATCAGTTTTCCTATCGACGGGATAGTGAAGTTCATCCTTTTGTACGACCGATGTGAGACACCCTTTTAATATTTGTTTGAGGGGCCATTCGCGTGGTTCGAGAAACTCGGCCCTTTCGTCGAGAAATTATAATCAAAGGGTAGAGGTCCTTTCATCCACACTTTGAATCGCTGATAGCTCGAGAAGTGAGTGTGGAGATTTGGAAAGTGGTATAAAGTGGGAAAAGTTGGATAAATTCAGAGAATTGATAGTATATAGTTGTCGAGATGAAAAGGACGTTTTTCCTGAATAACGCGGCCAGCTCTTCCCATGATCGATTAAAGTGATTCTTTACAACCAGATCATTTTCACTTTTACATCCTCACACACGGTTGCACGCGTTTCATTTACGAATTAATTAATGTCCTTTGGAAGCTTGCGTATATGTGTGTGCGTGGAAAGGGGCGTGCGTAGAAGTTAAGGGAAGAATAGAGAGAGTATTCTGTGACTTTTCAGAAGAAAACGATATCTATTGTAGCTAGAGCAGAAAGAGGAAAGAGATGAAACATAAGATGCGTGTATAGTATTTTTTTGGGCCGCGGATTTTTCATTAACGTCGTCGTCGGACTTCTGTGTGATCGTGAACGAGTGAAATTATAATTATCCTAATTATCTTTGGTGTGTAATATACATGGCATACGTAATATTAAAATAATTATTGGGATATTGATATCGAATACTTGCATGTCGAGATGGTAATTAAATTCGCGTAATGGGAGTGGCATGCGCCAATTATAGCCACGCAGCACGAGGAACATTGAGCTCGGCTCGATTCGAACAGCACCTTACAAGGTAACCGAGAAATTCGGAAATGAGCCCTTGCTTGGCACTGATTTGTTTGCTAATCTGACGATGAAATTAATCAGGAATCCAGCCATATTTTCAGACTTCTGGAACAATTTGTAGACTTTAACGATTAAGATAAAACGAGAACCTGAATAGAAATCGGTGGTAGGACCTCTCTAAGACGAAACAAGATGAAACATATTGTCTTTCGCTGTTGTAAAAATGTCAATTTTCTTCACGGCAGGACACGATCATGTGAGCGGGAACCGTTTAAACGTCGTCGAAGATTCTATACAATTATTAGCGTGTAAGCTGCAGTGTGAGATCAAGCATATATCTCATTAAGATTTTTCTATTCCAGAGCGTTCAATCGTTTGTTGATTGGTGAACGGAAATGAAAACCTGCTTATTTCTGGAAATAGACGACGGAAGTGTAGGGTCTTGTACTTGGCGCGTGCGCCTGTATACATGCCGTTTATTCTGCGTATGTACGTTGTATAGAAAGCAAATCGAACGAATGTCCAACAAATAATCGTTCTATAGAGAACGTTGACTGTAAAACTCGATGTAATCTAATAAGTCCGCACCAATAAAAAAGGAAAAGGCCTACATAACTGCGTTATTGTCATTTCACCTAATTTAAATCCACTCCCTGTCCTGACGATGTCAAAGTTATCATTGACAAGGATGTTCTTAAACGCGAATAACATCTAACAGATTTGATCCTGTACGAATACAACCAGTGGTACAGCATAGAAGTTGCCTACGCCAAGGTGCCATTAATTCATTGCTACGACCACAGACGAAGTAGGGGATAGACTCCCTCTATCGGTGGCGCACTCAGCATTTAATTTTGGGGGAACCGAGTTGAGCGGCTAAAAATATTTTTAATGCAAATTCAAAAAAAATTATTAGGTGATTATAAAAATTTATTTAAAGAATAAAATTAAGTTTTCCTTTCTTCTTACAATGCCCCTTCTTTGGGGGAGGGGGGTACCAGGGCCCCTTGACCTCTCCCTGGGTGCTCCACTGCAACGCGTTGAATCTTCGATGTTCATTTACCCTGAATCTGATCTGGATCTCCATACAACGGTGCACAATGTTGCAAATCGGTTTTGAATTTTATATAAAAGGGGACGTTCAAACTTGTAATTCAAACTTCGCAACTGCAACTATGCAGATTATGCTTTCTATGAGTATCTGGGTGGTGAAATTTAATTTCGTTGTATAAATTATCTTAGAGAAATTAAACTCTTCTAAATTCATAGAGTTTAAATATTCATTGAATTTGCCGCGCTGAAAGATAATAGTTTTAAGGAACTTTACTGCACTCACTCGTTTTATAACTTAAAGACACGCATGAGAGCATTCGACCGGCGTGATCGCTGAATGATCACGCAATTATAGGCCGCAACCTTGTTCCTTTCCGACAATTTGTACCGTTGAATGTGATGTATGCTGACTACAATAATTCCTAACACGTTTCTAAGGTTACGTGAGCGAATTTATTTGCCAGTATATTCCTCAGACATCTCAAGTAAGTATCACGAGGTTACCACTCTAGGAAAGATTCTTCAGAAAGACATAAAGATGACGCAAAAAGTACATATAAAAATATATCCATAACAGGAATCAATCGTGTTCTAGGAAAAAAGATTTCGCTTTCCTGAAAAACAGTGAATTTGCAAAGCTACCTAGAAACCCGTCCGCCTTGCCAATTATATTTTACACCACGCGACGTATCGAATATGCGATGAAGTGATTTTATAACAAACGCCATCGTGCTAGAGACTTAATAATAGACGAAGAGTGAAAGTGATTGCGCTGAACTATAGAGCGAAAGGGACCACTAGAGAAATTTAATTGCGGAGGGCAGAGGTGACGGGGTATCCGAGGAGATCGAAAGTGCAACGAGTGATCGCGGTCGCGATTTCACGCGCGTCCTTGGTTCGGCGCCGCAAGATGCACAATCCACATGATGCACTACGCTTTTCCCCTGAATCGTAAATACGCGAGTACGTAACAACGCCTAGTCTGCAACAAGTCCGGGATCACGATGACGACACGTCGTGCCGCGTTCTTTTTGCTGGCAAGCGCGCCAGTGTGCGAAACACTTGGCAAGCGTGCGCTTTTTCTCTCGGCTTTTTATTCGCGCAACGCTCGTATGCGTGGAAAATTCGAAGTTGGCAAAGAGGTTTGTGTAGGGAGCAAGTTTTTTGGGAAATAGAAATATACAGCAGATTCCTACAAGTACTGATAGTAAGGGAGAGTGGGGGAATCGCGAACGCGGGGTAAACACAAACACCGCGATATTGTTACATGATGTAATTAACTATGTTTAGTATTAAGGAAACTGTCATGGCGGAAGACTGCCCGCAACCGCGAAGATAATGGTCGTGAAATGTGTTCGTAGCTTTTCTTATAATTTTACGTTCGAATATTTTGAGTCTATAGCGCATTAAACCTATACGACCCAACAAGGCATAATTTTTTCGTAGTTTTGTTATTTAATTTTGAACAAAATCGCGGGATCACTTTGTATAATATATACATGCTCGTATTTGTTTCATTTGAAACTTCTTAACTTCTATTCATTTGGGGTAATTACGAACAGCATGAATGGGGCTATTACGGGGGATGGCATTTACCCTATTCTCTTAACATTTCGAAATTCTTTATGTATCCATACCCCGGAATTATATTAGGAAGAATATACGTACATATTCGTTGAAAGATCTTGAGATACCCGTGAAAGAGGTTAAAGATTAAAGAGTTTCCATCCGTCAGCCAGCAAATAAATATTAAATCCCAAGAGCAACCAAAATTCGATTAAACAAGAAGAAAGACTGTGCGAGACCCACAGTGTGGAAAAAAACAGTGTTTAGTAAAGATCGTTTTGTCTTGATGAGTTTTGTCTTTCTTTCAAAAAATGATTTGTTTATTAAAGTATCTATAACTCTTTGTGTTCCCTTTGTAGATGATTAACCAAAGTTCAATTATGTATAAAGCAAATCTGATTAGAGGCAATACTTTTGTTTCAATTTAATTTTTCCCTTAAGTGTTCGTAATTCCCCTATCCTCCTAAATTAAAAAGGTAAGTCATTACGATAAATGAAACTTGAGATTCAATTTGCGAATCTCTCGAGGCTATAATTGCGAATAAAATTGCAGTACAAACCTTGATGTTTTATCAAACGAGTGCCGTCGTGGCTGAATATTCTCTCGTCGCACTCGCGAACGAATTCCTCCATCTGTTTACAGTTTCATCGATATCGCTTATTAAACACTTGCCTCTGTCGCTCCATTATCTCGTCGTCCCTCTTCGTCTCTCTTCGCAGTTAATTTACCCTCCGTCTCTCTCGCGATTCACACTCATGGCGTGCCACATGTATAATCGTAGGCCTGTTTTTCCTCCTGCATTCCCCCCTCATCATTTGGTATGTGCCCATCCACGTGTTATCCACGTTCTTCAGGTTTTCACAGAGTGCACAAGCTTCAACGTACCACTCGATTGATTAATATACGAAGTAGTTTCTATACTACTGTGAAGGAAACGTTGCGGCGCGTGTTTACTCTCGCGAGGGTTCGAGGGTAAGTGCCGTGTTGTTGATCACGGGTCGGTTACCTGTGGATGACACGACTTCCCCCACTCCGTGGCCAGACTCTCGAGGAGGAATACTTTCTTCAATAACTTTATTTCAATGGGAATGCAAGATCGATTTGCCTACCTCCCTATATCCCCTCATCTGCGACCCATCATGCACCATGCACACGCGTGCTCTAACGAGAAGGGTAAGCGCGTAGAAGGGTAAAAGAAACCCCCAACAGTCTAAAGCAAAAATTAACAGGGCAAAGAATTGTCCTCCCACTTTCTACTCTACTCTTCCATCAGCGCAATCATCTACTCGCTACCATTTAAAAAGAAAACAGGCGTCTCCGCCCTTCTAATTACATTCATCCCCAATTGCAGCTACCTCCCCAGCCCTGCCTTATCCGTGACACAGCGCAGTCCCCTTGATTTCTCTCTCTTCGTTAACCGGTCCGAGTCATAAGCAACTCGTGCTCATCTTCGCTTATTAACTTCCCCTCCGTCTCCCTCCTCTGTCCCAAATCTTCTCCTCTCGTTCCAACACGATGGATTTGTCCTCTGTTACCAGAACGTCGCCTCGCCTCCCTCTCTCCTTGCTCGGCTGACATTCTCTCCACCATGCTCGTTGGCTCGAGCGACGACTGCCACTCGCCTGTCCATCGGTCTCGTCCGCCTTCGTCCCTTGGTTCCTCGCCTCCACTCGCACGTTTCGCGGCCAGTCAGCTCGGTATCGCATTATGCTACGGTCACATCGCTGCCCGCCAACGCATCCAGCTCGTGGTTACCGTCGCTGCATCCCTGCTCTACAGCAGCTACCTGTGATCGGTGCAACGTGACCCGCGCCGCTGGCATGCGTCCGCCTGGAAAATGGGCAAGACCGCCAGCAAGCTGAAGTCGAGGAGGAGCCAGAGTCAGTGTCAACATTTTTCTTATTTTCCCCTCTGTCTATCTTCTTTCTCGGCTAGTCGCGTTATACAAGTATATACACCGTTCGACGCGCGTCCGCCACGATCACGTGGACGTTCATTCTCTACGGTGATTCAGAGAAGAAGCTTATCCCCCTGCGGTGACGAATTTTCGGTGCCTCGTGAGACATAGGAGAGAATTTGTCCGTTCGTTTCATTTGCTTCCTCGGTGACGATACAGTGATTTGCCAGGTGACTTCGCGACACGGTGAAAGGAGCGACGAGTCGCTGAGATTTGTGCAGCACGTGGCTGGGTGATGGGAAATCGTCTGGAGATTGATCGCGGTGAGGAATTTCGTGGGGAAATGTTTCTGTTCCTCCAGTAACAGAGGGGATTGGTATGTTTCTTTTAGCGATCAGTTTCCTCGCGGTAATGAAGAAACAGAGTGTAGGTATATTACGTCGAATTTAGCTTAATTCGTTGCGCAACTCAGGCCAAAATGTTGTTGCAAATGCGGGCCACACTGTTTGTCAAACAGTCGGTGCGAGATAACGAGAATTTGCTTCGCGAAAGAAGGTTTACCGCCGTGCGACGCCTACGGATCGGATCGCCTCGCGGATCGACGTGCAAGGCACGTGTTCGAGTCGCGTCAGAGTTTTATTTCAAAACCGAAACTGGTACGAAGTATGCTAAACGTAGGATGTAGGTCGCGCACTGTAAGTTCCTTCTTACGAGCGCGATAGAGGCAGCTACGTGTGAGCGAAAAAAAGGTGAACCTGTCGTTTCAGGAACGGTGAAATAAATGAGAGAAAGAAACGGATAAAACAGGTAGCCTTTGGACTTTGTTCGTTCATTTAAATGCATGGAAATGTAGAAATCGGGAATAGTAGGATGTTCGTTGGTCAATAAGCTAATTGGAGTGGTGATATGGAAATGAAGCAAGTTTTGCAATCATTAAAAATATTACTCAATAAAATCCCACAGAATATTACTTCAAACTTTTTAAGCGTCTCGGAACGACGTTTCAGTCTCGTACAAGCTAAACTTTTCCATACATTCAATACTTCCAATAGTGCCGTTTTTCTGCCATTGTCCAAGATGTTTTGTTCTCGGGATTTCACCGCGCCCGCATGGAAAATTCAGCCCCACGTCAGCTGTACGCGGTACAAACACGGTCCAATTGAAATTCCTGTCGCGAGGTAAACGCGCATATAATTACCTGGCGGCGGAGGAAACGGGGAATCACGAGGCAAGTTTCACGCACATGAATACAACGCTTTGTGAAACGCCCGTGAAAAATCGGCGCGTTGAATCTCGAAACTTTAATGGAAAATAAAAATTCAATTGTCGCTCGACAATTGCCAAGACGATCAAACAAACATCAAGATACTATCTGCTGTAATTCAGGATACAATGAATAAAAGTGTACGCTATTCACCAAGCCCATCGATGCAAAGAATTGCGCAGTAAGAGACCGTAGAATTTTCTAATTTCTCGTCCAGCATTCGTCGCAACGGAAGGACCAATTGAAAATAGAACGACCCACCGGTGAAGGACTGAAAATGACACGTGGATCCAATCTGCTAGCTAATACTCGGTAGAAAATATTCCCAGCACGACACTGGTTCGTGCGTGTTGCTCGTTCGACCTCGGAAACGGCGCCTATCGCACCTTTTTCGGTCGATAGTGCCTCTCCAAACGTGTTGCATAGTTATCTCGGTAAACGGGCGACCTTATCAGCCTCACTCGCCAGGTATTATGTCGGAGAGCGAGAGTCGGCGAGCGACGCAAAACACACCTGCATTCCACCATGCCGCTTTTTCTAAACGCGACCACCGACCACGGATTGTCGCTCGTCCCTCCTGCCTCTCCTTTTCCGCCTCGAGTGTCCTGGTCTTGTCCCAGGCTTGTCCTTTCCCCTCGGGACTCTCCCTACCTTCTCCCCGGGAGGTATCCTTTCCTTTCTTCAAAGGGACACTATATATTTTCACAACGACCTACGACCGAGAAACTCCTCAAGAGACACGCGGAAGATAAGGATGAAAGTGCAATTCCTAAATTTGCCATTTTTTAGCCATTTGAAATGTATTCAAATTCAAATGTACCGCCAACAATTGGAGGGCTAAGATTCATAGTGGTGTAAATCACTCGCATAGTCCCTCTTTTAAAATAATGTTTTGCGTTTACTGTCATAAAAAACTCTGAATATATATTACAGCTGTGGGAGCACATCTAAAGGCTCAAAACACTACCATAATAAATATGTATATACTTAAAAACTTGGAAACATTTAACTTTTAAATTCTTCTTTTTTCACTCGTCAGCAGAACGCAGGAACAACATCCAATCAGCATCAGCACATTCGTCGTATTAATTTATACTGTTCATGCGTTGTGCTGATAAGAGCAACGACGCTTAGTCGGACTCAGGCCAGTATGTTTTAAAACGCTCTGCTTTTGTTAATGAAGTGCTAAAGAGAAATGTTCTTATTTCTCAGTCAAGGATCAAGTTATAAATTAATTCACTATGAAACCAAACAGATGGAGCCTTTAAGGGTCAAAAAGTGTTATTAACTCAAATTCTCCAAATTTAGGCTTACACCACTACGATTCTCAGCTTTCCAATTGATGAAATTGAGGAAACAAAGGTATAAAGAATTTATAGAAATGTTTCCAAGCGCCGCATAAATACTCGCCGTGAATTTCTCCTACCCTGAAACGAATGCAACCGTAACGCGGTTACGTGATCTTAGCAGAACTCCGCGAGCTCCTGAAAATAGAGCGGAACGGCGTTCGGAAACGGTGTAGAACAGGTACGCGTTTATACCATCTAGCGCGCGTCTAGCCAAGACAATCCGCAGACTGTCTTTCCTCGGAGGATCCACCGAACGAGCCACCTTCCCTCGCCTCCGAAGCAGGAACGAATCCCTGCAGAGATCCTGCTCGCCTCCTCGCAGCAGTCGCCCGGGGCGAAAAATTCCCAAGTTTAATAAAGGGCAACGTTCGAGTTCGAATCCACGGGTATATAGAAAGGCTCGAAGAACAGGTTTAACATCAGTGCGCGAGAAGGCGAGCGAAGATAAACGGATCGAGGCGAAAGTGAGCCGGGATACTTCAGTTTCTGGCCGACTGCTCGAAGGATCCGCGCGTGGCCCGGCGCGTACAAAAGTTGTGGCTCACGGGAGAAAGGGAGACTTCCTGAAAGCGAAGTGACCGTTTAAACGCTATCGTTCGGCCGTGCTTCACGGCAGCTGAATGGATCCGAGAATGACTCGGAGAGGCTGGCAAGGAGCGTGGTCGTTTCGCTGCACCTGCAGCGCGAGTTTCGCGTGAGCGTGCGTCAGCTCGCGGCGATTCGGAGCGGAATTTCAGCTGGACGGAGCACAGTGTCGTTGAGCAGTATCTGCTTCTGTACTGCGAAACCACTTGCGAGCCAGTAGAACGTCTTTCCTGAGTATACGTATCAAAACAACGCGGGAGCTATTGGATCCGAGGATTTCGCAGAGGTCTTCCATGGGAGATAAGCGGATGAATAGCCGGTGTAGCGATGCAACGGAATGAAATGAGAGGAATGGAAAATTGCGGAGATTATTGAAGGATGAACGATGCTATTGTGGCTGTGGGAGTCGAACGCGGAAGTGGAAGGGAAGCAGAAAGTCGATAATCGAACTCGACGACTGTATCCTTGGAATAAAGTAAAGGAGTCATTGCTACAATCTCTTGCACCCGTCGAGCCGTGCTACAGAGCCAAACAGCTCGTCGTGTAAACGAAACACCGTTCGATATCGGAGTTATGACGCGATTGTGTCGGCTGCGGTCGCGTTTCGAAAGAGGAGAGGAGCGCAGAGTGGCACACGGATAAAAAGCATCGAATGCACCGATCGGCCGTGCGCGCTGTTCCTGATAAACGTTTGACGCGATGGAGGAGGGGCACTGGTATCCCGTCGCGATAGCAGATTGCCATGGGTTAAACGGTTTCGATCGAGCCCGGCCTGTCGCCGCGATTCCCTTCGTCGAAACGCTACGCTCGCCGCTAGAGTAATCTCGAGAACGAAAGAGGAGCAATTAACGACAGGCCAGGACTCGGCCGTTTTCTGTGACGCAACACGGCTGACACGATTCAATCGCCAGCGAGTGAGCGAATGCTGGTGGATTGCGATGATCGTGAGCGAGAAGGACCGCGCGCAGAAAAGTACCAGCATGCGTGAGTATCGAGGGGGAATCGTCAGAGAACGTGATCGATTGATTGATGGATGGTGGAGCAACTTTTAGGAATGGGATTTCGGTTTCGTTGCTTCGAGATTCTTCTTTGCGATGGCCTCGTTTTGAGCGAGAAAATGTGAGGCGTTGGTTTGGAATAGTAAACGATTGTCTGTGGGGTGTTTGAAGATTTTGAAATCGAGGACCTTGCAGTAAGAGGAGTGCAGCTTTATTTTTGACAGTTTTTGAGTTATAACGTGTAATATAGCTACGTAAAAAAATTTACACCGTTTGGTGCACGTTTGATAAAAATCCGATAACGAGTGAGCGATTTATTGCAAATAAATAAGAATAGAAGTAAAAACTTATCGACTCAATAAGTAATGCTTATTGTGTGAAAATATATATTTTTCAATTAGTGTTCTAACGTTAAGTCAAAGCAATAATTTTATAAACAGCTACGCCTCTCTTGCTGCAAGGCCCTCAATTGGAGTTGGAATTGAGGGAAAGGTTTGAGTTTCCATGTTCTTGAAGTCTGTTTGGCTGTGGAAGGGTGAGTTAACGCGGGTGAATAATTGACAACGCGAATGTTCGTTAGGTATAGCATGGAGCTTCCGGTTTCCATCTATGGGCACCCTGCAAAATCTAGGCGCCAGTGGCCGTCGTCGAAAGAGGAACGGCATGCCCTCTTCAGCCTCTTGTAAGGATCTCCGTCAGAAGCGACACACGATCCACCTACAACCGGAAGCTATTATTCAGAAGGAGCCTTCTCTCATCGTGACGCCCCTGTCGTCGGAAGATACGGTCGAGGGAAATCGAAGGTAACCACAGAATCGACGATTCACCACAAAAGTGCCGTTTAACACTTGCTCAACAGTGTCATTACTATAACAGTTCGTCCCACGAATTATTCAAGTAGCAGTAGGCTTTTAAAAAGAATTCTTTTTTATTTTTCAATCAGCGAGTTTTAGAAATCTGTATTCCTAGAAACTTATACCCATAACTTCGGAATCCTGTAGCCACAGAAATCTACCTTTTCGAAGATATTAATCTCAGGAATAGCTTTCGCGTTGCGCCTGGCGCGTGCAAACTTTGTGCGCCCGTAAAATATGGACGTTTAAAAGAGGGGAATGGGCGGAGGATACGGACCTCACTAGTGGAGACCTTCGAGGGTTTTTCCCGTGACAAAAAGAAATTCTTCTGTTACAAGTTATGAATTAGCCTGTTCAAAGGGTACGTCAAGGCGCGGGTACAGGTAACATAATGGAGCTAGCAGGTACCGAACCGGTTTTCCTCGATCTTCGCCTTCGAAATGACGTTCCTCCTCTGGCAGCGAGCGTCGGGAATCCCGTAGTGGAAAGTAGTAAAATGGGGGAAACTGTAAACGTTGCTCGATAGTCGGACCTGTTTCGTAATCCATTCTTGTCTCGTTTCTGTCTAACCCTCGAGCCAAGATTCCTGCCTCGCTAAATTCACTTTTGAATTTCCGTCGAAGCCGATGCAACGCATCCAAGTGCTGCACCCATCGCTTTTATAAATGGATGCAATCTTATCTCGATGCCCTTCGATACTGAAAAGACAGCTGTACCCTTGCTGCGATTTAATACCTGAACAAAATGGTCACAATTATTCCCTGACAACTAATTCAGATCGTCTCCCACTTGGAATACCATTCCTCACTGCTTCTTTATCGAGCGATGGAAATTTCTGCCTGGCGATTTCAATATTTTGCTATCACTCGCGCTTTTGGCTGATCCTAAGGGGAAGGTTTATCTACAAAAGCTGAGGGTTACTCGAGATGACCAGCGGTGCGTAAAGACGGCTAGTGCAAATGCGCGCCGCTGCTATCGTTGGAAGATAGCGCGAGTGCACGCGAGATCCTGTCGCAACGACATTAGAGCTCGCAGGAAGATAAGGCACGAGGTGAACTTCTGCGAACCGTACATATTCTGTCCACGCTATCCGCTTGCATCTGAACCCTTTCGCAATGCTATTTATATCACTGACGGCTCCCTGAAAATTGTTTTCCTGCCCCCCTCGTTTCCTTCGACCGTTCAGAGAATCGCAATTTGCAACGGTGACCGTTGACTTCTAAATATAGAGATCGCGAACGATTCCCATTGATAACGAAGGAAGGGATACACGCGATGTGTAGAAACACGTGGGTTGTTTTCTTTAGAGATGGACTCGGGACTTTGGATGCACGGAGAGTAAAATTAGAGATTCTCGGGGGATTCGACTGTTCGCAAGTTAGAGTACAGTAAGAAGCGAAGCTTCTTATCAGACACAGAATTGGCAAACCGAACTGGTTCGTGGAAGATTATCGAACAGTCAACAAGATCGTGCATCAGATACCAGTTAGCTGAATTTCTCGAAAGATTTACTGGGAAACGGATCTTATTTTTGTATCTGTCTTGTAGTAGGTGGCGCAAAAATCACCATCCGATTTTCTTAGTCTATAACTTTGGCTTTAAATGAAAGAAGTTGGAGGTTTTTGTGGTACCAGTTATTGAGACTTATAGATTTTATGACATCAAGTTCCAAAGATAATATCGAACAAATGACTATCATTTGAATTGATGCAAATTTGGGCTCTTTTTATTTGCATTTCCCATGGTATTGTGAAGAATTTGTGGGGTTAGATTTTCGATTCCGTGTTGGATATTGTCCTTTAATTGTTGTAAAGTCTGTGGGTTATTCGCGTAAACCAATGCCTTCAAATGGCCCCAATGAAATTAGTCTGGAACGGTTAAATCGAGGGATCTGACTAGCCATAACAAATCATGGGGTGATTTACCCAAACCGGGAGAAAGAAAACATCGACACAATTTTTCCGCGTTCTTGAAGTTACTTATTCATCTTTATGGACAATAAATTTCGTGTGTTTCTTCTATTGCAATGTCAAAACATCACTGACATATACCTGAAATTAAAAAAATTAGGAGCTATTAGCATCGGATGATGACTGTTTTGCCACCTGTTATGAGACACGTTCACTTTCTCCTCAAAGAACTTATCTCGTTTATTAAATAATAATTCGTGCAGTATGCATCAGATTTCGAAATAATCGCATTTCCTGCACTGTTGCACCGCTGATGGAGGCCCTTGCTCCTCTGCTCGGGGCAGGGCAGGCGATCCAAGTGCACAGATGCGTTTCATGGGTTCTTAGACCCTTATCGAGCGCTTTTGTTCGACGCAGGCGCGCCAGTCCCCCATATGCAACCCCCCCTTGCCCAAACAGATCAATAACCCCCGGTATCGACTAGGCCTAGCGCCGCCTGATAAGGCCGGAATCCTCGGCCTAGACTCCCCGTCGCTCGGGAAATTGAAAAGAATCCTCGAGCTGTCCAGCGTCGTCGAGCGTTCGCCGATCGAATCGCCCCGACGTCGACACGACGCTGCGAGCCACTCGAGAATGGAGAAAACGCAGGCGTGGGTGAGGAGGAGTCGCGATGGGCCTAACGCAATGACGTACGAAGTGCATTCAAAGGAATAAATGCAGTATAGTAGATCCATAATTATTCTTTCAAAATTTTACAAGTCACACATGAATAGTATTTGTAATTGATTTCTACGTCGTCGTTATGCTCATTCTCTTATCCCCTCTACATCTACGCGTAACTTCCTCCCTCTCTGCTTCCCTCCCGATACTTCCCTTGTAATATAATTATCAAAATTGACACGGGGGAGGGGAGGAAATAAGATAGGCCCGGAATAGCCAGAAATTAGAACAGCCTCCAGCTACAGCATAGGAAAATGTTTCCCTTGGCACGGATCGACGACGCGAAACGAATTCGTCCCGCCGTGGTTCTATTAATACTCCGCGGGGCACCCCTCGAGATCCTCCAAAAATACGGCCCTGCCTATATCGTGGCTTTCCACGCGCATAGTTCAGTGGGGTGCGCGCGCTCGGCCTGAGAGCCGTGTGTAGCTAAACCCTATCTGCTCCTACGATTTCTCGCGAGTCCAGGGAAAGGTTACTCTAAATAATAGTGCATCGAAGAGAAAGTGTTCTTCCCTGTTTCTAATTCCGGGGGGTGGTTCCTCGCGGAGTGGCGGAAGGGTGGAAGGGTGCTGGGGCAGCGGGATGTGAGCGATCGACGGTGAACAATCGCTTTTTCGACGCAGGTCATCGGAGGTAACGGTAGAGGAGGAGGAGGAGGAGGAGGAGACGGTGGTGGACACAAGGGAGGACCGTTCCAGCGAATCTGCCAAGAGGGTTGAAGGCAACGACTACTCCAACCTACCGATGGTGAGTGAAATTTTTGAGAAGCTTCTCACGTTGCTTTATGGGGGGAGTATAGAATTCGGCGATGCTGGGTGAATGAGGATGAACGACGAGTTTCGAGGCACCACACCTCTAGATTTATCTCGTAGTGTTTCCAACGAGTTTCTCCAGAAGTCGTGAGTTTTCAATATGATTTAAAAATTAGTGAGATGATTTTAAATTCGAAGTGGAATTTCAGTGATTAAAATTGATAATATTGGGGGGTGGAAGGTGATTGAATCTGAGGAGGGGCGATCTATGGCACCACTCCTTTGGGAAGAAATTGTAATTCTTCAAAGGTTTTCGAAAGCTTTCTTCGAATTTTCCTGATAATGTCAAAGTCAATGGAACTCAATTTCCTTATTAACAGGACGAAATATTAATAAATCCATAGTCCCGTGTCGATCGAGCGATTTACAAGTGATCGTAATTGGATCGTTTATGCCACTCTCTCGATCGTCTGAACTTTCACACGTGACAGGCTAAGTCGGTGATAAGTTGTGCACACACGAATACTGTCTGTGTTGATCTCTTTATGGAGCAAGTGCTCAAGGCTGTTCTTGTTAAGGCAATTTCGTGGTCTCTCCGGGCCGAGACACTTCTTCGTTCGTTTGGCACGACTGCCTTACGCAAAAGCTCGTACGAAACAATTGTAAGATTTCATGTCCTGCATACGTGCAAGTTCAATTTAAAGTTAATTTACGCTAACTCTGCAAAGTGTATCTAAAGGAATGAAGAAGTGAGGCGGGTGGATCAGGAACCCGAAAAATGTCAGCAGAGTTAAACAACTTGGACAGATTCTAAAGCACAGATTTCGAGTCGTCTTTCAACAAACTGACTTCGCGTATACATATGTGCTTCCGTCCTAAATCCCCTAATTTAAGATTCTCCTTCCCGGACATCTAATTTAGGAGCCACCAGAGGAGTCGACGCGCAAACTCTTGGAGCGGGAACTTCGACTGCTGGATCCCCGTGATCTGCGGTCGCACGCTTGGTACCACGGCAGCACTCTTCGCGGAGGCAGAAAGGGCGCAGAAACGGAAGTGCCGCACGATGGTGACTTCCTGGTCCGTGACTGCGCCTCGCAGCCTGGAAATTATGTCCTCACGGTTCGATGGAAGGGTCAGCCCCTTCACTTCGTCATCAACAGGGTAAGTTACAAACTCGATAAATCGATCGCCTTCTCCCCCTAACGAAACGAAGCTCCAACGATCGATGCGCATCTTCTAACGACTCGCGATTAACAGGTGGTGATCCAGCCAGAGACGGTGTACGAGAGGGCCCAGTACCAGTTCGAGGACGAAGCTTTCGACACGGTGGCTGACCTGATAACCTTCTACGTCGGCAGCGGTAGACCGATAAGCCAGGCGAGTGGAGCTCGCATAATCACCCCAAAGCCACGATGCGTGCCTCTGACGTTCGTCCCAGGACCGGCAAGCAGCCAGCACTGCTCCAGTCCCTCCTCTTCCTCCCTGTCGACCGGCTCCCCGCCTCGTCTCCCTCGAAAGCAGCAACGCAGCCACTCGCTCACCGCTCAGCATCATCCCTCTGACCAGCACGACGGTCGCCAGACCTCGAACCAGCCGTCCGCGCCGCACGGACCGATCCAATCCAGCACTCTGCCGCGAGTCCCGCCCATCCAGAATCAGCCACCGTCGTGTTCCTTGTCCCTGGGTCGCCAGAAGATCACCAGGGTGATTTCTGACCCTGCTCTTCAGCAGCAGCAACAGCCGATCCTTCAGCCTCCCAGTCTGAACCATCAGAACTCTCTTGGAACGGCGCCTCCAAAGCCACCCAGAGTGCCGTACGTGCCGAATCACCAGCACCACGCTCACCATCACCACCACCACCACCATCACCATCATCAGGGCTACCAGGCGTCCGGTAGCGACAGTGGAAACGGGTCCGGGGACAGCGAGTTCGAGACGAACAACTCTGGCGGCACCAGTAACCCGTCTTCCTCGGTCCCCATCAAGGGCGTCGTGATCAGAAGCCACTACACTGTCAGTAACGATGGTACTAATGGGAATAATGGGAATGAGTATGAACTCTCGGCAGAGGAGCAGCTGGTGGTCGCCGCGCCGTCCCTGGAGATCACCACCGCGTTGGATATCGAGGGATTCACGACTCTCCTCTTGCCAACTGGCGATCACAGGCCTCTGGACCCCACTGCTCTGAGAGGAGTTTCAGGGATGCTGCACGATTCAGCGCCAAGGGTGCTGGCCTCGCATCTGACGAAGATCGATTTGGAATTGGCGCTTCAGCCGGGCTCTGGGAACCGAAATGGCCTGAGCGGCATCGAGCTGGCTACGCTGCCGCACGGCAGGCAAGCCAGGCTGGACCTGATCGAGAGGTCCGAGTGCTTGAAGCTGCTGGTCGCTGTGACTGTCCTGGCTGGGGCTACCGCGATCGAGAGGGCAGCTACCATCAGCAAGTGGATCAAAGTGGCCATCGACACCAAGACAGCGCTGGGCAATCTCTACGGGTTCTGCGGCGTGATGCTGGGACTGTGTCTGCCGCAGATCCAGAAGCTGGGGAACACGTGGCATCTGCTGAGGCAGAAGCACACCGACGAGGCGTTCAGCTTCGAGGCCAAGCTCAGGCCTACTCTGCGAGCCATGAACGAGTGCACAAACCCCCAGGCACCGAACACCACGCTGCCACACCTACTGCCTGTCGCGTTGCTGGGAGAACGCGGACTTGAAGATGTCTTGGGTAATGCTTGCTTTAGGATCTTGAAGCGTTTCGGAGGTTTCTCCTTTTTTATTTAGTAGATATCCCGTTACAGCTTTTTAACCTTTCGTTACCCGCGCTGTTGTAAAAAGTACAAACGTCGTGAATTATTTTTTTTTTGCCTCAGAACGACCGATCGATTTCGAACCCTTTTCTGATCCTCTAGCTACGTATGCCTTCTGCACTCTATGAAAAATCCCCGCTTCTGTTACTCCCCAGCTTTTCAGTCTGAGTGCACAGGCGTTGAAGAGAAATAGCCGTCATTTCGTAAAAAGTATAATGCGTGGGTGACGAAAGGTTAAATCTTGAGCTTCGTGTTGGATGTTAGAATGGCAGAGGATTCTAAATTCCAAATGGCTTGTTTGCGCAGGAACGGTGGCTCCGTCAGGCCTAGCAGCGGCGATCCTCTCGCCATGGGAGAACTCCGCTCCGGATTGCGGCCTGTCGATAGTCTGGTCGCACTTGGAATCAGCTCGTAGGATGGCTGAGAACCTATCTCTGTTTCGCCGGAACGCTGAGATCGTTTTGGAGGGCTCCAGAAGCGACGAGCTGCTCTCTGACGCGTTCCGAACGGAGTTCCATATAAAATTCCTCTGGGGAAGCCGCGGAGCCACGGTGGCTCCGGAAGAGAGGCACCTCAAGTTCACGCAGGTGCTGGACGCGATGTACGACAAGTGTTCGTCGAGCGAAGTGACGGCCTAAATAAAACGTTACGACCAAAGGACAAGTTACTTTAGATAGAGCCATAGCTACGTCGGTGATGTTCGATTTTCCGTTTCGGAGCGCTTCTTTTCGAAACACCGAGCAGGATCGTTTTTTTAAAACGAATGAGGGACCCCTTTACTTCTCACTTGATTTACGCGGCGCGTGTAAATTGTCATTGTGTAATTATGTAATTAAATAACTGTAATTAATTGTAATTCCCGCGGTACGTACGAGTTAAGTGTTTTATTTGATAAGGTACGCGATCGATTGTGATGAACGCGTTTAGTCGATCATCGGTTCAAACACGCGTTCGTAATTGGCCCGTTTTACACCATTTTTCCACGATTTCTCCCGCGACAGCGGGCACCGTTCGTTTTTATACGAGAATTCTTTTGCATCGAATCATAGATAGGTCGTAAGGAAAGCCGTGGACGTGATTGTCCCGTCGCGATGAATGGTTTGACGCGATTAAAGGAGTCGCGATAACGGGGGAGTACGACTCGAGCGAGTTCGTCGCGACAGCTCCATCACGCTCATCGTTGAGAAACAAACAATCAAAAAGGATAGCATTAACGTCACTGAAAAGTATAATCGCAAATGTAACAATAAAAAAGTGTCCTATTTAGGCGGAGTAACGATTCCCGAATGTTAACGAGATACGTTTCGCTATAATAATCAAATCAAGTTGAATAGTCATGTACTTAACTTCGACTACTGTATTCGGCCAATAATATGTTGTAAATGTTGTTCACGTTTGTTCATACTTAATAATATAGAAGAACGAAAATCAATGTTGCGTATTTTAATTTCCCTATTAATTTCTATCTTAACTTTTCATAGAACGAAGGAATGAACAGGGGATCGACATAGTTCGACATTAGCAATTCAAATATTACCGGTTCGAAATGGAATACGATTATACTGCTAGTAGCGATACAAAGTTGAACTACATACTCATTACGAGATAGCGGTTTCCTACATTAGGAAATGCAGGAAGCTAATGGAGGTCGATAAGAATGTTCTAATGAAATTTAAATTCTAAAGAATCTATTAGAATTGTTCAAAGAAATATCCCTAGTAGCATTTGTTGTTGGCATACAGTTGGGCCACGCACATAATATTAGTTGGCCAACAGTTAGATTTGGCACTTTTTTTTCAGGTTGGGCCAACAAGAGATGGCCAAGGTAGGCTTTACTACCGTTGCCCTATTATTTATATTCTTTTCAAAAGACGTCTTAAAGACGTCCAGAAGGTGTCTTAAAGAACTTCAAAAGACGTTGTAAACACGTCTTTTTCAGGCCTGGTTTAGGAAAAAAAAATCGCGGGTGAGGAGAATCGAAGTCAAACTTTCCGCTTACAAAGCAATCGCTGTTCGCACTTACCCAACACATTTCCTTGTAGACACTTCTAATTTCTAGTTACATACCTACTATCAATTGTTTATAAAAACTGTGCAGTGACGCGAAATATTCTACAACATATCATTCGACCTTCAAATTCATTCCTTAAAATTTCACATTCGCCTCAAGACAGACGTCCTCATTACGTATTTATAAATAAGAAAAGAAAAATCACAACTTGGAATATAATAACAGGTTTTTGGATGTAGCAAATTTTCTGACACTTATAAGACGACATTTAATCACCGTTGTAAATTTTTGTTAATTAACCAACCATAGTAATTGTAGGCCCAACATTGAATATTCGTAGGCACACTGTTGTAACTTTTTGTTAATTAACCAACCATAATAATTGTAGGTCCAACATTGAATATTCGTTGGTACACTGTCGTAACTTTTTTGCCGTAGGCTCTATGTTGGGAATTTGTAGGCAAAAACACTAACTATATCCCAACTAATTCCCAACTGTTGGCTACCGTTGGCCAACCAGAAATGCTACTAGGGATATTTCTTAAAAGGGCAACTGTACCTACCCATTTGCTATAAAACTAACATTAACGGGACAGTCGTCTTGAAAAACAGTGGACATAGAAATTTGGATCGTGGACTTTGAATTATAAATTGCAAAAATAGAAATAAGATACATGTAATAAAATATCTTTATCGCATGCCCTATATTAGTTAATTATTTTTTATCTACGCGCGCGTGCGCGTGATAAAACGACAAGGCTAATAACTTTACACTTGCGGCGTAAAATAACAAGTTCACTTGAAAAGGCACCTCGCAATCGGTATTACTTTAAAATGCACGATGAATATTTTTAAGTGCTTTTGAACGCCTCATTTCTCTTTCTTGTTTTTGCGGCATAAACCTATTAATAACAGAGTAAAATTCGCTTACGATAACGTTTCTTTTCCAATGCCTGTAAGTACAGGGTGTTCCAAGACGTTCCGGCAACTAAGCCGGCTATAGATCTGATACTGTTATAATTAAAAGAACCTGATAACACGTGATTAAATGGTTTCAGACTCTCTGCGAATTTCTATACTTATCAATGTATTAGATTTACAAGCATCTACGCACAGCGTTTCTGGCATCAATCAATTTTGCTCAAACGACGAATCAAAGAAGTACAGTACATATATAGATCAGCTCGTTACATGAAACACCCTGTAGTCTTCAGTATTATATTATAGGCTGCTAACAGAAATAGGTAAAAACGCGTGCTTCGTAAATATATGCTAGCTACTAGACATGTCGATATGAGATCACGCGACCTTGACCACAAAAGTGATACGATCACAGTGCAAACATGTGTCCGGGGAAAGATAACTATTACGTACCTAGTACTTACCCAAATACTGCTGACGAGCGGTTAAGCGATTCTTCAGTGCTCTATTATCAAGTAGCTGAGTCGGACGTATCGACTGCGCGCAAGTAAATTCACTGGTGAAGCGCCAAGGGATTTCAACTATGAAGCCTCTAACGGATTTGCCTTCCATATCAAGATTGTCTAAACGAGTGATACGGATCTTGGGATGCAATCCAGGATTCATGACACTGCAAGGCACAAATACTTACCTGGTTGGGACAGGGTCCAGGTAAGATCCGACACATGTACATTTTCGTAGAGGCGAAGCGATAAGTAGGATGACGCAAACGAATGTCCTTTTTACAGGCGTATATTAATTGATACAGGAGAAAGGAGCACCGCCGCACAATACACAAAACTATTGCGTCAGGTACTGGAAGAAGAAAAAGCAACGATAGAGCACTTGGTAATCACGCATTGGCATCCCGACCACATAGGCGGAGCGAATTCTGTGCAAAATTTGCTAGGGATCGTAAGCCCCGCCGTTACCCGCAGCACGATTTGGAAACTACCCAGAGCCCCGGACGACAAAGACCTGGGCGAAGACGAGAAGTCGACTAATTGGGAAGCATTGAGGGACGAACAAATAGTAGAAGTCGAAGGGGCTAAAATCCGTGTCCATCATACACCGGGACACTCGACGGATCACGCCACTCTATTCCTAGAGAACGAGCAGGCATTGTTCAGCGGAGACTGCATTCTTGGAGAGAGAACCGCTGTGTTCGAAGACCTGCACACTTACATACAGTCGCTGAGAAAGATTTTGGACCTTAAACCACAGGTCATATATCCCGGTCATGGAGCGGTGATACACGACTCGGTGTCCAGTATTAAATTCTACATCGAGCACAGGCTGAAGCGAGAGAGCGACATCTTGGAGATCTTGGCGGAAAATTCGAAGAGCGAAGCGATGTCGGAAATGGATATCGCGAAGCACATGTACACGGTAATAATTCGTATTCGATTTGCGTTATGTAATTACAAGCGCGACGCCGGTTATACGAATTTGTACATTTGCAGGCTGACAGGAATGTTTTTTGGGAGGCAGCCGCGTACAACGTGGAACACCATCTTAACAAATTACTGAGGGAAGGCAAAGTGAAAGGCGAGAAAGGGAAGTGGCAAAGTATATGACCGGATGAAATTTAACACGTGTAATTTTGAATTGTAAAAAATTTAAGTTATTTAGTGTTAGTACTGTGAAACGTAATACCTGTAAATGTTGTATAAAAGCGACGACCAGCTACCTATTGGTGTCGGTACTAACTCCGCTCCCTTGTCGATCGAGAAAATTGTCGAGATCTAGCGATGCTGCGAAACATTTATTCAACTTACAGGGGTAAAATGATGATACATGCTCATGATTTCTCTCGCTCTCCTTCTCTCAATGTTTAAGCTGACGACGCTACATGATGTGCGTACAGTGTACAGTAAATATTACAAACAAATTCACGAAGTATTATACCACATAGCACAATGATCTCTGTTTATTTGATTAACGTTAGCGTTCATGCTGTTCGTCTTAACGGTCCTGTTAAAATCACGCGACACGTAAATAGATGCTCGATATATAAAATATATATATATACTTTGCTACAAAGACATATCACGACAATAAATGTTTCAATATTTTCATTATAAAATCTGTCTCCTACTAGATAATGTTGGCGAGTATTCGTACACGTGGTACATAGCACCTCTCATCTTGAACAAAAGGGAGAACCCTCGGTGTAACTTGACGTTACGATATATTTCTATAATATAGATTTCATTATATTTTTAATAAGCTCACTTTGTCCGATCAACTGCTTCTCTCTTTGGGTAAACGTAAAATATATATATATTATATATATTTTATATATATATATATATATCTCAATGATATATATCTCTATATTAATTATTCCTCGTACTGACATATACATATATATGTATATATATATAATATAATCTCTCTGTCATTTTTGTATTTACCTATCTGTTATCGATTAACATCATCAACGCAATCACATATTCTATTATTGGTATTAATTATCAACAAAAAAATTTAATCATTAAACAACATACGAAATATATTATACTTAGAAATATAATAGAAACGATGTCGAACAACAAGATGATCCATTGGTTAGAATGAAATCAAGTCAAAGAAAAAAAAAAAAGAAAAAAAAAGAATGAAGAGGGGATGTATCAATGAACCGTAGGATAGATATTCTACTTTAAGGTACTTGTTAAGTCGAACGTAACTTTTTCTACACTCAATTCCATCGCTCCTCCTAGAGTTGAGTGGGGTCAGTACATTTGTCGATCATTTAGTTAGGACATACACACGTTCACGCGCGCGCGAGCGCGTATCGTTACTCTCACGATACACTCCTTTTCTGCACGAGAAAGATACCAATCTCTGAGATACTTTACAATAGGGGGAAAGGCACCTGGATGCGCAAGAGGCATTGATAAATAATATATGAATTATCACATCCGACAATTCGTAGAAAAAGGAGAAGGAATAAAGGAAACCCTAATTGTCGCGCTCTCGTCGCGCCCGTCTTACTTAAACACGATAAGTTTTCGATTGTTACAAATTGGTGGTGCAAACTTCGTCCATTCTTGTCATACAAAAAAAAGAAAGCTGGTTTCATTTCTATCACATACAAAGTCTGAAACGACCGTGTGGCACAGATATAGAGAACTCGTACCGAGCCAAGGATAAGTTCCGCATTCGATTTGGCTGGAATTCGATCACCTCTGCCTGTATCCGAGCGGCTCGAATACAATCGCATCGCCAGCGACAAGAACACGGGGCAGCACTACATAAGAAAACCGCTCTGAGGATCGAAGCAGCTTGGATTTATGTAGCTCAACAGATCGTGCTCCGACATAGACGTAAGCTCCTGAGGCAACATACCATCCTCCTGCTTTCTAATCGTCGCCCCGCCCCCATTGTTCGCCGCATTCGATATAGGCGGGTTCACGTTCTGTCTATTAGGTGTCACGGGTAGAGGGACCGGTGGCGACTTACTCGCGACTTGTTCAACGATATTGTTCTGGCTGGGAGGCGACTTGGGCAAAATTCCTTCCATAGCAGTGTTCATCAACTGTGCACTTTGAGTGGCCACGCTGTTCAATATATTCTTGGTGGCGATGATAGCGTGGGCGGTTGTCGTGCTGATAGGTCGATTGTTAATGATGTCCTGAGTGGCGTTAGTGATCACGTTATTAATCGCCTGTTCCGCGGCAGTCGTTAGTCTCTGCTGCGATGGTTCTTGGGCCGCTCCGCTGGCGAGAGCGGAGCTGGCCTCCACGACGAACCCGGCAGGCTGGTTCAGCATGGATCCAATATCTTGCTGCACCGCCTGCTGCATCGCCTGAGCTGCTTGCGCTTGCTGCACCGCCTGCTGAACCACTTGAACCTGTTGCACCACTTCCTGAGTCGCCTGGTGCACCGCCTGCTGGACCGCTTCCTGGGTAGCCTGCTGCACAGCTTGCTGAACCGCTGGCACGGCCTGAACTTGCTGCACAGCCTGCACTTGCTCCACGGCCTGCTTGACAACCTGCGCGTGCTGCACGACGTGCTGAGCGGCCTGCTGCTGCGCCTGGTGCACAGCCTGGACAGCCTGCTGCTGTGCTTGAGCCACAACCTGCTCGACCTGCTGCTGTGCCTGCGCGACAACCTGCTCCACCTGCTGCACTTGCTGCATGGCCACGACGTCTTGTTGAATGAGACCTTGCATTTGGGGGATATGATCGGCCGCCGTTGGTATAGTCTCGGTGGCCACTTGCAGGGAATTGTGGGACGGCACGGCGACGGTAGTGTTCGACGTAACGGTCGCGCTTACCGGCGACTCCTGCATCGGCGGCAGAAGAGCGGCGTTGATCGTTGTCAGTAAACTGTCACCAGCGGCCTGCTCCGGGACCACCGACGCGGGAGGGGAAACGGACGGCGCTCCGTTCGCGGCCAGCGTCGGAACGTTCGATGGTGGCATCAACGCCTCGAGGAGCATCGTTTTCACAGGGATTGGCGGGCTAGTTCTAGTCTGCTGGGGGCTAGGTATCGTCTCGTGATCGGCGACCGCGGTCACGTGACTCATCAGGGTATTACCGTTGGGATTGACGTTGCGAAGCGGCGACACTAACTGGTGGCTTTCCGCCGCGGGATTAACGAGATCCAGCTTCACGGCTTGGGTGGCGGTGGCGAGCATACTGGAAGGTTGCCCCTGCTGAGGCTGTAGACCGGTGGCGATTATGGAAGCTCGTTGCTGCATGTTCCCGACGAAGCCGTTCTCTTGACTCTCGGCCTCTTTCACGTTGGACTCGATATGGTTGAGGTATTTCTCCACGCTGTGGCCACTCTGCGCGGGCAACGGTTGCCCGTTAGGCGGCGCGGTGTAGTTCGGCAGAACGGCGAATTCCGACTGATGGTGTTTCATGCGTAGATCAACGACACCGCCGCCCTGGAGGCTCCCGTTAGGACTGGCTTCTGCCGGTAACATTGGGTTAGTGTCTTTGTTGATATGGTGAGGGCTTAGGACTTTGACTTGGGACGAGTCGTGCATACCTCCGAAGCTGGCCTGGTGCGGCGTCACCATCGACAGCGAATGCTGACTCCGCATCAGATCTACCACGCCGAGCAGATTCACCGCCGCCTCCTGCACCGGCGATGCGTTCGCCGCGACTGGCCCGGACCTGATCATGTTCGCCTGCGACGTGTCCCTCGCGTTATCGTTCACGAGCTGCTGCAACGGGCTCGTCCCCGACGAGCCGTTCGCGGTCGGCGTCGGTATGCTTTGCATGCTGTTCTCGCTGATCATACTGCTCTCGCTGTTCTCGTCCAGCACCTCTGTCTTCAAATTGTCCGGCAGTATCAGCTGAAGATTAGATGACGATCTACGGCTCAGAAGCGGGTTCGCTACCAACGCCGGAGGCGGCATCATCACGTCGGGCGGCGAGTTTTGGCAATTCGGACTCTGCGCTGCCCACATCATAACCGGCGTTACCTGGGATGAGGCCGTGACCGGTGGCGGGCTGGGATCGTTCTTAAGAGCTTCCGAGGTCTGGGATGGTGGTTGCTGCGGTTGCATCGTCGACAGGAAATTCGGCGTTCCAGCGGCTGCTTGAGTGATCAGAGCTGAAACATTCGTGACGCGATACGTTCATACAATCTCTCTCTTTCTTCGTCTGTTCCCGCGCTTATCATTAAAGAGGACGCGAACTGTCTTCGCTTCTCAATGATTAAAGTCCACTTACTGTTTGGCGTTACACCTGTAGTCAGAGACACCGCTGTAGGAGACGTCGCGAGGTTAGCGTCACCGTTCGTGGTGGAGAGAGGCGGAGTTACAGGTTCGATTTTGCCCACCGATGGCTCAGGCGGCGTGGACGCGGCGGTGTAGTGGAACGTGTGCGGCTCGCTCGTCTTCCCGGACGAGACCGCGTACAATTTCAGGTTGATCTTCTCCGAGGGCGCCAGATCCTGCCGTCTGTAAGCGGGCACGACGCACACCAGGTGCGTCTGTTGCAGGAACTCCTTGTCGGGCAGCACCGCGCACTGCCAGTGCGGCTCCAAGCTGCTCGACAGGTCGTCGTTGTCCAGCTGGAACACCACGCGGGTGTCCTTCAGGAAGTTCTTGCCGAGGATGAACAGTTCCAACCCGCCGGTGCACGGGCACGACGTGAGCGACTTCTTGCAGATCTCCGGGATGCCGGGCGGCTGAGCTGCGACACATCAACGTGACATTTTAAATTCGTAACCGGACAATTCGAAGCCGGAAGAAATTGAAATTAATATCGCCGCACTCACTGCAGACTATCGGCTGTGAGCAGACTTGCAGCGTCTCGGTGGTGCCGTCCGGATGCGCGAGCATCGTGCGGAAGACCATGCGACAGCGAGTCGATTTCTTCTTGCTGCGCCCTTGAAGAATCCCCGCTTCCTGGGGGAATCTGTGCTCCACGTCGACGTTACGCTCCTTCAATATACCAACGCAGTCGCAGGTGACCATCATGTCCTTGGTGGGATCCATGTCCACCTCGATCACGATGGTCCCGTCGATCTTGCGCTCGACGCACGGCGTCGAGTTCTTCCCGCTCACGCGACAGGCTTGGTAGAACATGTGCGGCGCGACACGGCCGAGGTCCGTGCCGATGAAAACCTGAAGAGTGGCTGGCTTATCGTAGCCAACCAACCGTACGATAGGGAACCCGTTCCCCGTGCGATCCTTCACCGCCCCCCTGGAGCCCTCCGTCTGGTAACGAGCCCGATGCTGCTGCTCCGGCTGGCAGATGATCTGCAGCTGGACCTTTCCGTCCGCGGAGGCGCTGCCTGCACGTCCCAGAGAAAGCACTGATTGAAAATGTGATCGTGTAATCCAATGCAATCAAGTTACGGGGGCTGTAGGCAGCGCAAACTTAGGAGCCGAGGGATTGCAACCGGATTACTTCATTTCCTTGTACAATTCCCTCTTCTCTTCCTTTACGAGGTCAAATGGAATACACGCTCGTGGGATGAAAGGGGAAATCATTTTTCTGGAAAGGGAAAGCGGACAGGTGTAGCCTCGGTCTCTCCCACATTCGATATCGCGCTCGATATCAGAGAAACTGTATCGAGGATTCGCTGAAAGTCGGAACAGGCCGGTTGCCAAATAACGCAGATAGCGGGCGGCGTGTCGCGAGAGAATTGGTTGGTCGAGAAATTTCCCCGGAAATGGATAGATCGATAGAACCGCGGGGCGCGAGTCGCGGTGAAAATATGCCTGCGAGGAGTGATGCGAGCCGAAAGTTATCAGTTTGTATCATCCGAAACACCAGTTCCGAAACCCGTCGCCAGGCATCGAGATCCAGATGCAAACAAACGAATCTCCCTGCAAATCGCTCGGCACGAGCTATCTAATAACCCTCTGCTTAAAAGTTACGATATAATGTGACCGACGACGATGCTCCTCGGCGACGAGACCGAAGAATATCTCCGGAGGGATTCGTTATCTCGAGCTGTGTGACCTCGCCGGGACCTCGGTGTATCTCCGCCGAAAAACTACAATATCAACGGCAATAAATTGTCGGGGCCGTGCGCCTAGGCTTGCTCCCGACCGGATCGATAAACCCCAGCGGTTTTGGTGGTCGATGAAAGGAAGGAAGGAAAGAAGGGGCCGGGGGGAAAGGGCCGGTGATAAACGTGTTCATTCGACGAGGAGCGAAAGCAACTGTGGCTAGCACGTACATAGTTGGGAGGTGAGGGTGATTGGGCCTTGGTGAGCGGTAGGTGGCCTCTTGGCGAGGACTCCCATGCCTGCGCGAGATCTGGCCACCTCGACCACCCTGCCGCCTGTCCCATTCCCGTTCCTGCTGCTGGGTATCGCTGCCAGCCCTATCCCGTTCGCGGTCCTCCTGCTGCTGGCTTTGCCCTCGGGGCTGGCGGTGTGCGCGACCTCCGGGAACGCGAAGTTTGCGTCCTCGGACTCGAGCTTGATGTCCATCTTCCTCCTCTTCGAGTCCTCCTCGCCGGCGCCGTTCCAAGCCTGTTAAGCAACGACAGATTGATAGAGCCGCGTGTACGTGTACGTCGGTGTGCGCCCGCTCGTGCAACTTAGCCGGCTCAATTTAACGAATCAGAATCGGTCCATCGGGCCGGGTTCAACTACCGTTAGAAACCAGCCGGCGTCGTTGTCGTCGAATCAACGGCGATCCTAGGCGGCAACGCGAGCGGCAGCGTTAGGTGCCGCTCGTGTATGCACGGACAGTGGCGTAACTGGAGGGGAAGCTTCAGAGGCTTCGAGTACGAGGATGGCCTCTTGGGAAACGTTTTCAGGGGCTGAACGATGCGACCTCGTTGACGCAGGCATCCGAGGAAGGAGGAACTGGATGGTCGAGGGTGGGATGGAAACGGACTGGCATGGTGGTTTCCGAAGTTGGCGGTATAGATCGTGGAAGGTCTTAGGGTATCGTGAATTAAAGAATTGGGAAACCTTAAGCTTGCGCGGGCGTCTGAGTTTACAGGGCGGTTTCAATTGCTCAAACTCAACTGGTATAGGATCAAGTGCCACGGGAGTGTCGAAACCACTCTGATCCATATGTACCTACAGGTCGGAGGATCGTAAACACAGCGAAGTGTAGCCCAGCCGATTTAGTTTTCTAAATGCCACTCGCGCGCAGACCTTTGAAGCCTTTAATCGTGTGTCGGCGGTTGTTGCGCAACGGGGCCGAGAATAAATTATCGTTACACGTACCGATATCAATCAAAGCACGCGCGGCGACGAGCGGGGCGTGTTTGCGCAGCGACAATAAAAAAAGAAACGTGTAATTGCCGCGGCTGAGTATCGCCCGAGCATCGGCCCGCGCGCGCGCGCTCCACTAGACGCGGTGATATTTCTTCCGCCTAGGCCGTTGACTGGACATTGTTTTTCGTGCGGATAAAAATACTGGCGAAACGCGGTTTTCCTTGTCAACCGGTTACGCCAGCCGCGAGTTGTTTTTAGACAACGCCGCTTGCCGATTCCACGATATTTCCCGCGATATCGCTCCACGATGGTAAGGCCATTCCGATGATGATGGCCGATAACGCGCCGCGGCTCTATGCTTTTGCTTGTCGCGATAACCCTCCGCCGCGACGCGTAAACAAAACGGCCCGGGACCCGTCGAAGACCGTACTGTCGAGCGCGTCTGTCTCGCGATGGTAACCGTCACGTGCGTATCCAACTAACGTTTGCGCTGCTGAGATGTTGCTGGCGTTCCTCGAAACCGAGCCCGGAGTCGTTCGAATTGTCGCAAACGTCCTGTGCCGAGCTGGCTCTCGAGCCGTGATCATCCGGGGTCCTCAAGGATCCCAATGGTATCCTGGGCTGCTGTTGCTGCGGCTTCTGCTGCTGCTGCTGCTGCTGCTGCTGGCGCTGCTGATGGCTGATCCTCCTGCTCGCGGAGTGCGCGCGGTTGCTCGGCGTGACGGTACTCCTCTGGACCGATCCTGTCACCGCTGACGACCTGCCACCTGCATTGTTACCTGAAATCACAGATATCGATCGATTTAGACAGGTCAGATGAGATTATCTCAGGCTTTAGAGCGGGGTGCTTTCAGTTAGGGCAGAAGTTAAGGAGAAGGATCTGTTAAGTAGAGGCTCCTCTGTTTCTGATTCCTCGGAGGTGTTGGTGAACTCGATCGTAGTTGGAGTAGAATTGAAGTAGTAGGTAGTCGTGGGTCGAGAGGATGAATTGAGCGAGAGGCAAAGGACGAGACCCATTCACGACGTAAGCTGGCACGATTCATTGAAACTCTGATTTTGTCACTTAAAGGTTTCCGATTTGAGTGGCATCAAGTGATCCCAACGAGCTCGACCGTGGGGAATGAAACCGAGTCGGCGGCAATAAACGTATCTCGGAGCTGTCGCGCACCTCTCCACGGCGATACAGAATTGCAGCGAACAAATAGCTTAACTCGGACAATGGCACATCTCCAGGCGAAATTCAAGGCTGCCGGGGCGATGCCGCGATAAATGGTCATCTTGATCAGCTGTAGATAAAACCCAATCGTAGATCCATGGATCGTTAGTATCGCGGGCAATATAATATGTGTAATATCTGGCCCAAAGCACTTGAAAAAAAATATAGGGGCTGTCGGGAACGTACGTGGCTGCGATCAATAACGACGGCTGTCGATCGTAACGTTCTCGAATGGCGTTATCGGGGACCTTCAAAGAATCGTCAGCATTCGCTTGGCCAGCGAAAGGAGAAAATGCGGGCTGCATTTAAATAACCGTGACCTGGCTCGAGCCGTGCAGCGATCCTCGAGAGCAATTTTTAGCCGCGAGATCGATCGTGATTTTCGTTTTTCCGCGCTCGATCCCCCTGCCCCAGACAATCGAACCGTACAAAGTCCGATCGAGATCGACGATTGCTCGAGTTCTCTCGGGCCTGGACTAAGAACGTGACGGACATTATCTTCGGGCGATTAAGAAGCCGCGATCGACAAGTGGAGCGCGCGATACTCGTCCCTTCAATCGTAATTTTGTTCTTTTTTTAATTTTTATGCTCTTCAAGATTGCAAGCCTCCAGACAGATTCACGCGACGAGTGTAACTAGTCTGCTAGAATTGGATTCGAAAATTAATTCTAGACGGATGGGGAGCAATCAAAATGACAGGCGATGTTCCCTAGATACGTCCGAGCGTGTACTTTGTCTCCAATCTGTCGTTGAACTTCGATCACCGTGGCAGGAAAGTTGAAGTGTCAAACAATAAATCTACTGACAGCTTTTCATATTTAGTCTTTGATTTACGGTTCGCTAACAAGGCGAATCTGAATTAATGGGGATACAAGCACGTGCCTTCTTAAGCGCGGAGTACATTTCATATTTTTGTTATAAGTGAATGATTAATAACTGGTCAAGTGAAACTAAGAGATCATTAGAGAGACCACTGGAAACCAGGATTTCGCTTTATGTAAAATAGAATCGAGGGAGACTGTTCGAGCAGACTGTTATTATTGGCTCGAACTTCCAAATTGTTGTTCGTCGTTCCGCCCAGTGCTGTCTGGTTAAAGTCCGATCGCAAATCAAATGCGCAGTGAGTGTAATAATAAAAGTACCTACTGTGCATTCGAGAATGCAGATGATCGTCGAGGTTTTCACATTGGAACGCATCTATCTTGTTAATAACACGGTGCTTATCAATAGGTTTATCAAATACGCCCCTTTCGATGAAATCCGAAGTAACGCTATATACAGCAACAGTTTAGAAGACAGTGCGTAAACCGATGCTCCAACATCGACGCTTTACCGCGACGGTTCCGTGAAACGGTCTTAAGTGTATTCAGCAAATTAGTGTTGTACAGGTTGCATAGCACGGCTCTGCACTCTCGAGAACTAAAGTCGAGAGGAACATTAACACTATTCCTACCGACACTTTACGTACACCTATTCCGTATACCTATTAAGACAGACTACTAATTTTTCTTAAAAAAATAAACAATAAAAAAAGAAGTGAATATTGAAAAATGTATTATACGTATATTTGAGGAAAAGTCGTGAAGTTTAAAGGCGATTCAATTACGTTGTATATAGGAAATTCTAATCGAAATTTTAAAAAACGGTCATTTGACCGATCGTGGTGGGAATAGTGTTAAACCATTCTCGATCCTCCTATCCTCGGTAAGATGGCAACAACGAATCACCAAATTTCTTCAACCCTCTAACGGAAGAAGGACGATCGAAAATCTCCGAAAATCGGCGCTCCTACTTTAACAACAATTAATTTTCTTCCCCTAAGAAAATCTTTGAATAAACGCGAGCGCGGCAGTTGTCGCGTAAATAAGATACATCCACGGTACGTTCCCGCGAGCTGGCAGCCTCGAACGAGCAGATAAAGAGGGAAAAACTGTGAGCTGGAAGGAGAGAAAGAGGGAGAGGTTTCGGTAGGAGTGAAAAGGATCGAGGGATATCGCGAAACAGAGAAGGGGGGGAGAGAAAGAGAGCGAGGAGAGAGCAATATCGGTCTATCTATAGAAGCACAACTACTGGATGGGATAATTGCGTGTGGGGGTGAAGTTGCAATCGCGAATGCAACTGGTGGCGAGGAAGCTCACCCCCGTCTCGCCCTCGCACCCAGCCGCAACCCGACGGGGTGGGCAGTCCGACGTAATGGGCACGTACACGCACGTGCAAGGTGCATCCGTGTGATCGTCGAGGAAAATCACGGGACGATGTCAACGACCTAACACGCTTTGCGACGATCTTCACCGTTTTCAACCTCGATGCCCCTCCTCCATCGTCGCCTATCGCACTTTCCGCTCCGTTGTTTCCACTTCCTTTCTCCCGCGAATCATTCAAATCGAACTAAATAACGCCTGGACGCATCCTTCCCATCACTTCCCTTAGCTCTCGTTACTAGAAGCTGCTAACAGATCATTAGTAGATCGCATCGAAAGTCGAAGTTAAATGTATACACAGGGACGGGTGGGAGTTTAGATACTCGGGGGTAGTTTTCGTGTGGTTTGCCCGATGGCTGGGGGGATTCTTCTATTACACAAATATTAGCAGAACCTCGCGCTTAGAAGTCCTCGATCACCATGCAACTACCAAGATTATAAGTATCTTCGCGGTTACTCGATTTATCCACGACCAACCCCCATAGTTACAATTTTCCGAGCTCGAGGACCTCCTCGCTCGACGACACCAAGAGGCATTCAAAATGGACCCGAGGGAAATTGAAAAGATTGCGGTGCCAGACTGTGGACACGGATCGTCAGCGACAATAAAGATAATGAGCGAGATAATGGGGCGTGTTGAGAAGAAAAAGATCGCGGCGACGGTGTCGAAATAAATTTTGCGGAATCCAGAGCACAGGCGGCGGCAGCAACCAGAAGGAAATGAGTCGGCAGTTTGATCGCAATGGAAGGGTACACATTTGTTTCTGGAATTAGGCCCGCCCCAGCCGCCACCCCCACGACCCCGTGTATTTACGTCTACTCGGGGCTCGTCCTCGAACTCGTGGCGGTTCCGTGCATTTACGAGTGTACTCCCGATAACAGGATCGATAAACATCGTTACTATTACACGGTAAACAGAGCGTCGGGCCGCCGCGCTAACTACGACGCCTCTCGAGTCTCAAGGATATCGTTACCTGCGCGCCTCGATCGATTCTCTCGATCCTTATCACGGCGCGATCGACGGCGCTTGCCGCGCGGAAGTAAGGCGCACTTCTCCGCGAGCTTCCTTTTCCTTCCACCGCGGCCACTTCGCCGACGTATCCGCGGCTTTTAATAGAATTTCAGAGGCTTCTATTTGGACACCAATCCAGACCAATTTCAGGGAGACCGGTGGTTTTTAATTAGCGGTGAGAGTTTTAATTGGAAAGGCGAATTTGGATTCAGCTCGAAGCACTGTGCGAAAATTCGAGAGCACGATAGTGTCGCCATCAGTTTGATGCACTTAGGAAAGTTAATACCAAGTTAAATAAGTGAACATCGGAGGATGGTTTCACAAGTAGCGATAGAAAGATAGCGGAACGAGCTTCGGCACTCTCGTTGTGTTTTTCTGAAATCAATGGTAGATAAAGCGTGTTCCACTATCTCTATCGACAGTCCCAGAACAAGTATCGTGAATATCACTAGGAGAATCGCTTTTATTCCACCAACTGCCCTTTCAATCAACTATCCCATTTCCCTTCAATCGTTCCCAACTTTCGCACGCTCCCTTATCTATAGCGTTCTACCACTTTCGCCGACAACTCCAAAAAATTCAAGCTCCCCATTCCCCTCGTCCATAAAAAGCTCGCCGATCCAAACTCTTCACATACCCGTGCATTAGGCGACGTTCCACGGACCCTCGCCACCACGTTCTCCCGACACGTCGATCCTAATGACATCGGCAGCCTACTTAAGTCACCAATAACCGCGTAAAATCGGCAAGAGCGCATCTCTGGCCGCCAGGAGTGCGGCAAGAAAGCGAAACGCGTGTAGAAAGCTCGCGCTGATAAACCACGCTGTACATATCAACGCGCCACTCGAAAATCGATAAGGGAAGAACGGCGATTTCGATATACAGGCGATAAGAGCCACTGTTCCTGCCCTTGAGAGTGTCGAATTCTGCCTGCTTCGCGGCCTTCGAAGGCGATGTGGGTCCGTGCTCGTGACACCCGGTGTCTTAATCGAGGGCGACAACTGTGTCAACGCGGATCAACGCGAAAAGCGTAGCACAGGTCGTTTATCCGAGGCGATACTCGTGAATTAGCCGAAGGAGTCCGCGGCGACGCGATAATTCATTGAAGTAATAGAAACGCGTGGACCCCGATTGCCGTGCTATTGCGAAACCATCGTCACCGGCGTCCTCTGCTCATAGCGCTAGCGCGCGTCTGGCTCGGCGGTCGTACGTAGCGTTGCACTCGTAATTCATGCTCTCATAATTGATTAGCGCGACGATCGTTAACGGGCGGCGAAGATCGATGGTTAACCAACTTGCCGCGGGAAATCAAGATGCTGCGCGTCAATGAAACGATGGCTCCCAGCCTTCCCGCGCGATGTAGGATCGAGGACGATATTCTTCGTCGTTATCGCGAGTCCCGCGTGTCGTTGACACCGGGGGAAGAAAAAAAAAGGAAACATTTGAACAGCCTCGAGTTAAGGCCTCGTATAACAGCCGTCACAGAAGGAGAATTAACATCCCGGTAAATAAATATTAACTCTTTATCGCGGCTCCCTCGTTATCAAGGTTTGTTGTCTGCGGCGTTGCGGTCCGCCGCGTCCAACAGATCACATTTTACATTTATCGGGATCCACCATGTACGATCGAGTGAGTCAACACACCTTCCGATCAGATCTTTGCCACGGCACATGCTCTGCAGGGCGAATAACAGCCGGTCAGCCGCGGATCTCGATTTTATTTACGAAACATCCGCAGAATTAAATGATGTTCGTTATCGGCGATACCGAGATAGGGAGACTTCTTAAGTAAGAAGTTTAGCTAGACGAAATTCCATTATTCCTTCTGTGCGCTAAAGAAATACCTCGCAGCTTAACGATAAACAAGTCCGTCACACACGAGAAGGCAAATCTACGTTGAGGCGGTGTTGGTTCTGTCGCTTTTAAACTTGCTACACGATTAAAAGAATCGATTGCATCCTTCTGGAGTCAATTAGCCTAGATTAGGTCTCGATAAATAATCTGCATCGACGCGAAGCACTGTTTCGGGGTAAACAGAGTCCACGGTACCTATTGCAGGCACACTATTAATCGATCGAACAAATTCAAAGCCCACCTCAGTATCCCCTACGAATTCTTTCTTTTTCATTAATATTTCTGTGTAACGGAGCGTGGAATCTCGGTTCTTAACTCTGCCTGCCAAATATCGGTATCGGCGCGATAGGCCAGCTCTCCACGTTAATTGGATTCTGGCCGCGTCGCCAATTGAATCAACCGTACTGTTAGTCGAGCGAGTACGAGACCGTGGTGTATACATGTTACTCAATCGTGTGTGTACTTGTGCATTATTAATGAGCGCCGCTTGAGCGCGTACAGCCGGTGTGCTCGCGCGCAACCGAAGGAGCACATGTTCGAAACACGTGCGCGCGGATAAAACCGACGGCGCGAGATTCTATCGAGAGGGACGTCGACGTGACGCGTTATGAAAGAACCGGAATTTCGGGGAAAGTCACGCCATCCGTTCCTTCAGAAGCAACTGTCGCTCGTGTCAACTTAAACGAATTAGTAGCCGGCAGTGATTGGCAGATCTTGAATCGTACGGAGAACGTAACAAGTAAGTGCATACGAATTGCAATTTTATTCGGTCGACTTGGTTCAGGATTCGTTTGAAGCGAAAAGAAACTATTATGAAATAATGGGAGGAATATAATAAGTTGAAGGTAATTAGAATAATCGTGAATGAAATATTTCTCTGTAGAATTACAAATTCGTATGTGTCGTAAAGTTTACAACAGTTTGTATATTGTTGAAAGGTATCGCTACTCATCGACACTCGAGATGAGTACTACCTATGTTTCTTAGCGAACACCACGATCCCAGGCAATTTCGCGAAGAATGCCAACTATGCTCGAGAATCCTATCTGCTACGTGTCATCATGCTCGGTTTCTTCGGTAAAACAGAGGCTCATCTACATTCCTGGAACTGTGAAATGACGAAGAAGATCCTGGAATCGTTCGATTCAACCTAACTCGTTAAATCAATCCGAACTATCATGAACACTTCGCACAACGATCGAATTATACGCAGCGTCGATACGAATGAAACGAGTGAAAGAATTTCAATTTTCAAGGGATTCTTAGAAATTCTCGTGGCCACGACCACGTAATTCCTGGTGCTATTCAACCCATTAAGCCTCTCTCACTGTTCATTTGATCTCATTTATGGACAAGTGAAAAGTGTCTTCTGTTGAAGAAAATCTTCTAAAAATAGCTTGAGCCGATCAAATAGACACCGAGGAATGCTCGAAAGTGCGCAAAATATTCCCTGACGAAGCAATGACCTATCCGACAGTCCGGTGCTCGATCAGAAATAGGAAACGCGAAGCTGTCTGCTCGGTTGCGCGTTAAGTTGCGACGATCGTAACGACGCGCTGCGCGAAGCAACTCGATCGCTCTATGTACGCGAGAGCAGATAGCACCGACGGTCAATCGATTCCACGAAAGGTCAGAAATTTGTGCGCTGGCTATATCGAGATGGCGAACGAGACGGGAGAAGATTTCAACCAAGTCGACGGTGAGAAATGTTGCTTTAAATCGACGAGAGAGATAGGAGCGCCGGTGGCCAGAAGCACGTGAGTATGTGCATTTTAAATCGCGTTCCCGTAGACTCGCCTTCTCTTCTTCTCGCGCGAAACGTTTGCTCTTACGGGCGCCGAAGAGTCCGCGAATGACAAATGGGAAGGAAGACGCGTCGTAATGGCGTGAAAACATTATATACTACATATGTAATTAAAGAAACTTTCGCCAAAATTTCGGCCACCAAACAGCTTGCTTAATTCATACAAGTCTCGGGTCGAGGCTAATTAACATTCTCTCTCTTCCCCTCGCCTGTCAAAAGTTTATTCTCCCTCCGAGGCCGAAAGCATTCACGAGCCTTCAGTGGTCGATGCACGAGTGGAGCGCGCGAAGTAGAAGCAACCCATCAATGGGCAGACAAGGATGGCGCGTTTAAAAGCGCTGAAATAAATATTTCGAAATTCTCTTTCCGAATCGAGAAAACAGAGCAATTTTAATTCGTCAACAGAATTCTACAGCTCTGAAGTTAGTTATTTTTCTTCTATTAGTTTTTCCCAGGCAACGATCGCGCAAAACTATTTTTTCCTACCCCCCCACCTAGCCCCTGATAACCAGAATATCGTGATTCGTGCGCGTCTTCGAGTGGAGCTCTCGCCCAGGCTGGATCAAGTGAATCATACCACTATGGAGCGGAGATAGAATGCGAAAAGTGTATGTATTATCAAAGGCGAAGGTGAACGAGGGCTGTGATTTATTGTCGCGCACAAATGGAGGAGGAACAGCAAGTAAGGAGATGGGAAGAAGAGAGAAAGAGCAGTGACGTGTCCTCAGAGGTTATCTGGAAACGGATGCATCAATTTGCCGGGTGTTAGACGACAACACCGAAGGAATATTTCAAATATTAATATCGAGCACGGGAGATAATGGCGAAAAAAATAACGTGGGATTGCATTTACCCTGTGTAAGAGCCGTGTGCGGAGGCTGGGGACGATCGATCGTGGTGTTGAACTGTGTCTCGAGAGAAGGAAATAGATACGAGAGGATCTAAGCGTTACGTACCAAAAAGTCAGAATCTCTCTCAAAGCAAAGAATTTAATCAAAAGAGAAAGTCGCGAAATGAAAACACAAAACTGTTGTGGTTCAATCAGACCTCCCGTCACTGTCTCGAAATTCGTCGCTATACCGTTAACTCCTCTTATAACAGAACCGGATATGCATCCGCAATTGTGCAAACGGAACGTGAAATTCGATAAAGATATCCCCGTTAAATTTATCCACCTTGCGCGATGACACGAGGCCGGCTTTTAAGCCCAAGGAAAACGGACCTGAGAAAGAGGCGCTCGTCGCTCGGGCTTCCAAGTAAACAGAAAGGAAACGAGCTAGTCGTATAAATACTGCTCGAGATAATCCCTTCTACCTCGTAACCAAAGGGAACTTTGAAATATTCATCGCTAGAATAGGCGAATCCTTAAGAATTCTAAGAAATCTGATTGAAAACCCATGCCGGCATCGCGAAAGAGCCTTCGTTGCCAGTACAAAACCGCAACGCAATTCCCCGCTTCGGGTCACAGAAATTTATGTCGGTGCGAGATATCGAAAGACACACGCGGCGCGCGAGCGTGCGCCGTGGAGGAAAGCCAGTCGAAAAGCAGGAAAATAAAGAAAGAGACAAGGAGAAAAATGTCCAGAGTACCCCGGCAACTGGTTATGCTTGAAACGTTACCCAACGGCTGCGTAGACAGGATCGAATTACTGAATATTAATAAATGTAACCGGTAGCGACCGGCGAATCGGGTTTACCGCGTCGATAGGGCTCGATCAGTGCGTTTCCGGCGCACCGTAGCTGCAGGAGCATTTGATAGTGTTCGTGTCCCGGGTCCAAGGTGCCGCAGCTGGTCCTCCTTAGTTCCTGCCGTTTCTTCTCGAGGTCGGGTGCCATTAGGTCCCCGAGGACCGTCGGGCCCGTAGCGATCTCGCCCACCTCTCGGCGACTGTCCTCGTGGCTCGGTCAACGATCACCAAGCGATCGGGCCTGTCGATCTACACGCTTTCACTCGTTTCGTCGTCTCTGAACCGTTCGTCGGGCACGGTTCCATGTCAGTGGCGCGGTCCACGTGCTTCGGCCAAGTCACATTTCATCGCACTGACCGAATATCGTAGCTTTAGTCACTTCGTAGCTTCGCCCCGCGTCTGGGTGCCGGTTTCGCGATCAAGAAATTCAACGGGCTTCGGGCTTCGGGCTCTATGAACGGTACAAGCGAAAACACACAAAGAGGCGAAGAGGGGGAGGCGTTCGCGACGAGGTGACTGGTAAGTAGCACCGTTTGTCAACACAGAAGCACGATGGGTACGCGGGGTCCCTCCGTGGACGAGGAAGAGGAACAGTGGTCGATGCACCGTTTGAAACGCAACACCGCCTACGATCGGAACGAGTGTCAGCCGCGTACTGGCGTTCCTCGTTTCGTCGACGATCGGCCAGCCCGACATGGTTTGAATAGCGAGTAAATAAGCCCCCACCAACGGGCGGCATGCGACACGTTTATACGCTCCTTCGTCCCGCGGCGAACGGGCTCGGGTACGATGGGTAGGAAGGTGGCCAATCAACAGCCGCTAATTACCCGCTCGGCTATCTATCCGCATCCCACGTGAGCTACTGTGTTGTGTCGACGTTGCACGCGTCTCGCCAGAGACACTTCGCCCCCACTGGTTTCCGGGGAGCGTAGTGGAGGCGCCTCTTCATCGCTACCGAACTCTGGCACACGCCGCACAAGCAATTGCAGATCTGGTCGAACGGCCGATTCCGAGCGGAAGACTGGGCTTACGAAATTCTTTGATTTTTTTTCCTTTGCAAAGCACAGTTCTTTGATATAGAAATTTAGAAATTAAAAATATAGAAGTATGTTGTAGAGACTGAATATTAAATACATTACTCTATAATCTATACAATATTCTTGCAAGTGCCCAAAAGCAACTTTACCTCTCGCACCGATCAGCCCGAGAGGCGCGATCTGCTTGAAAATCCGGAAAAACTAGATTCACCGGACACCTCAGGCCCCCGGCGTTATTTCCACAGCATCCATTCGTCGAATTGGTCCTTTTACTTCCCTTTTTATATCCCTATCGACCTTTTCCCCACGCGCGTCGATGATTTCCAACCGCGATGCACTACACGTGCACAGCGTACACCGCTGTCCACGTCGATGGACAATGAATTCGAGGTGCCATAAGTGCGTAAGTGCGACAAAATGATTCATGTAGAAGAATCGAAGCGACGCAGAAGATTCGACCAAGTATGAAGAGGGCAGCATTGGGGTGGAAACGGGGCGACGAGGCTGCGTACTTGTTTCGTTTTACAAAGGGAGGTAGAATTTAATAAAGACACAATAGGTGGTGCGAAATGTCACGTGCACGCAGAGGGCTATTCTTTATGACTTCCCGTGCCAGTGTTGTTTCAACGGAATATTATTTCCCCCCTGAGCGAATAAAGATCTATTCCAAAGAAGGAGTATACAACGTTTTCGCAGATTTATAAATGTCCGTTTATTGCAGCCCCGATAAAAGTTCCTTTGTTACATGGAAAGTGGCGTGAGGCAAGTTTAAACTGGTCGGAAGGATGGAGTCAGTGGATGAATGATGCACCCGATGAAATGAGAATTAATGCGGACAGTGGTTTGTCAGTAATTTGAATTCCGCTTCTGATGATTTATCTTGACAGCACGCGGTAAAGGTTAATCGGTGGGAAGCATCTTGTTTTTACGTAAAAGAGGCCCGAATAGTATCGCCTGCTTCGCTTGGAAGTGCCGAAGACACTTCTGGAATTACGCAAGGTCGGGACGACGAACTCGTTATCTGTTTAGTTAATTGCAGCCGTGATTCTGCAGCAAGGATTGAAAAAGAAAGAGGAGGAATAAAAAACGGAATAGCTGAGTTACGCAACGCGTCGATAACGAAACGGCCAGAGGAGCGATCGCCTCGCCTGTCAGTAGGTGTGCGCGCAAGTGTACGAGGGAAACTGTAAAGCGCAAAGGAATGAACTTCGCACGAATTCTGCGCGATGAAGTACGAATGATCGATAATGAAGTTTGTCATCGATAGTGACGATGAGGATCCTCTACTTTCGGCGTTATCTCGCGCTCTCGTGGCACCGATAGCCTCGATAGCGATTCGAATTTAAAACCCCCGAAGCGCCGAGCCGCGATTAATTAGCGTCGAAGGTTAACACTTGTGCTCTGAAGAGTTGTTTGCTGCAAGCGTAACGCTCTTACATAAATTAACTATCGATAAAAGAGTAGCACGCGTTTCGAATGTCGCGAGTGCTCAAAGCAGAAGTCTGTAAATTTTCTAACAGTGATTGTTGTTCCACGAACGCGGCACGGGACTTTATAAATCTCGAATGAATCGACAGGCTCTCACGAATCATCGGTGCATAATTGATTCCGCTAAAGACATTATTTCTACCGAGACAGATAATTAATTGGCTGCCACTTGAATTGTTCCAATACCCAAACGGGTCTATTAATTGCCATGCATTGCAAGAATATATACGCTTGGAAACAGAAAGGACGAGTAGATACATACCTATGCATGATTATTACAGAGAAGACTGCTTGTACTTTGGTAATAAATACAATTGACACATGAGCCAACTACTAACATCAATAACTTTCAAAGAATTCCACATCACAATAAAATTCCATAGAATAAAAGAAATAAATACTACCGGTCAGATATTAGGACGAAGGGTGGCACCCAGCCCAGGCTCAACCGTCCCGCGCAATTCGCAACAAGTGGATCGCAAGTGAATTCGCAGTCGCGGCTGTCTGTGGAATTCGCGTGGCTTCGAAATTGGACGAGTACACGAGCCAGGCGGACGATTGTTAATAACGGCGGGTAAACAAATGGCGGAGCACGATGATCCGCCTGAAAGAAGCAACGGTCGGGATTGGTGACCCTCGACATTAAGGTCGCTCTAATCGAGCCAGCAGAGTCGGCTTCTCGCGCCGCTATCTCGCCGCGTGTACGTACGATTTTTTTCATCAAACAACCCGCCAATCGTGTCGCGAGTGCTGCCTATCCCGACGTAGCCGGTTCCTTATCATCTGGCTCTGGGGCTAATCTAAAGGCGGATACACACTCGGCCGCGGAGCGTGTCGCGGCTGCCACGAGAGCGCTGTCGAAATACGGCCGTGAGTCACCTCACGTGCTGCCGAAACGTGCCACGAGCGTGCCCGCAAAACTCCGCGATCCGGATGCTACACGACCGTGTGCGTACCGGGCTTAAGGGGCCACGCGCGGCGAAAAATCAGGGGGGGCGGACTCCGCGGCTTTCTCTGCGAACCCAGTTGCACACCTACTTGCGACTTTTCACAGCCGTCCTTGGGGAGACTTGTCAACCGACTCGCGTAATTAATGGAATTCGACGAGGGGTAAGGATGGATTAGACTTGGGAAGATGGTGAATTCGGGGGCGTTTTGGAGAGAGTATTACAAAAGTTCAAGAGAATGGAGTACTCCAAAAGTAAGAAACGAACGATTGCTCCAAAAGTAAAAGACGAAGTGATGCTTCAAAGGTAAGAAACGATTTAGTAGATACCCCAAAATACGATTTCCGATAACGAAGGTTATTTAAATAATTGAGTATCTTCTGGATCCTGTATTAATTTGTTGAATCAAGCTTATTCAAAATCATCGTGGCACGATTCGGGGGAGAAGCCTATCTATCGTCGTCAAGGTCGCTCGATTATTCCAGATCTGTTCCGATAGATCGCTCAGTTTCGGTGCCTGACAACAAGAACGAGAGCAAATTAATTCGGAGAAGATAAAGAGCGTGACACGTGCGATAGATAGATTCGGCAGAGAACTCGAGTGTCCGCGCGAAGGCTACGTAAAAGTGTGTGTCTTCGGCGAGAAGACGAGATTCGACGAATAGAAGGATTCGTTATCGTCTGGTAATAATTAAGATAAGGATAAGAATGAAGAACGACGGACAGCAGTGTGCTCGGCTGAGAGTAAGTATTCTCCTCGTGTGTCGACATTAGACTAATCAGAACGGGGATCACAATTTTTTCATTCGATTCAACGTAGCTATCCGGATAATGACAAGTTACGAAGCCAGTTTTCAATTAGACAGAAGTGTTGAAAACGTTGATGGCAAACTCGAGCACGTTTTCTCACAGATAAACTCGCGAGTTCAAAGATCCGTCGAGGCTTTGATTTTCGAAACGTTGTCTCAGTTTGTCCAGACTATCGACAACCTCTCGGTAAACCGAACTTTCGAATAATCACGACGACTAAGAAAATAAACTCCACTGTTACCAGAAATCCTCTAATCAATTCTATTATTAGCTAAAAAAAGTCCAGAAACATTCAGTAAAAGGTTAAATACATATTCAACGTAGATATCCCTTTATACCTGACGGTCTGAATTACACCTGGGTTAGGTCCGTCTATTCATTGCCTCGAACACCCCCACGACGTAATCCCCTAATTGTTTTCAGTGGCGTATATTAGCCATAAACATACCGCGTCATCGATCAGCAGCCGACGAGCCAGCTTTTCATTGCCAGGGGTCGTCGCCCCAGTAATCGGCTTTTCTTAGTCAGGTACTAACGACAGTCTCCGCGGCGAGTAAGCCGAAACGGCAATTCGAAACACTAAGTAAGTAGTACACCGAGAGTCAAAGATACAGTACCTACATGAATTAACATTCCAATTGAAAACAGCCTCGCCTGCGAGTTTCACGATCTAAAATCGGTGTACGATCTGCCAACACTAAAATTCAGCGCTGAAATTTTAAAAGACCCGCGACAATTCCATTACAAAAAAGGATGAATTTGAAGAATGATTGATATTTCAGAAGTATTGAACGCAGAAGCCTGCGATGATGTGGGAAATGAAGGTTCCCAGGATCGCTGGTCTTGCTCGAGGAAGCACGGCTGGAAACGATTAGATAATCGAGACTGACACGATCAATTAGCGCGCAGACATAACGCGGCATAATTTCTGCCCATCGATCGTGACGTCAAGGGACGATTGGCGGCTTTATTGGCGTCTGGATGTTGCATCGAAATGTTGCCCCGACGTCCCTAAGTGTTCATCGAAACAGAAGTGTCTAGAATAATATTGACTGGGATTGAACGACGAGCTGCTGGTGCAGCATTGAATATACAGAATCTGATACTGTAGCAATTACCACTGCCTCCGACTACTTTGCACGAAATCAACGGGGGAAAAAAAATGAATGTTGCTCCTCCAATGAAACTGCGCGAACATTCCGTGGCGTATCCCGCAGCTATTACACTGAAATCCAATAATTAATCTCAGAATCCGCTCGTTACAAGCAACTAGAGCGATTATATTGAAACGAAGCGGTTCTTGCAACTCGGCTTTTTTTAGCCTGCTCGTTCATTTTCGCGAAATTACGTAAGCCCTGCGTATAATTTCAGGATTATAATCAGGAGGTGGGATTACACGAAGGCTCCGGTAAAGGAGGGTCTACGTCACAATCGAACCCATTTCTCGCCATAAATGTGGCGTACCTGTCACCTTCAGAGGCTGCAGATGTTAATCGGGGTACAATGTTATTAATAGCCTTCTCGAACGTCCCCGATATTTCCCTTCGAATTTCTTTAACAAACCGAAGCCAGAAAAAGTCTGGCGCTCGTGGACAAATGTTTTTCGGCGTCGTTTCGAGGTCTCCCCAATGTCACGCCCGTCCTAATAAACCGCGAGGAGATGCGCTCCAGGCCTTGCCCGCGTGTCAATGGGAAAGACGCTAACGCAGCTCGCAGTAGCGCAACTATTAACACAAAGAGTGAGTCAGCGATGCAATAAAGTCCAACGTGCATGGGACGACCGGCGAGTGTTTGCTCCGCTCGACGTGTACGAGCCTTCATCGATAATCGTAAATAATTGTCTGGAGATAGGAGAGTTATTTGCGGCGCAATTCTACCGCGGCCGAAACCACAATTGCCCACTGCTAAACGGCCATTAAACTGTGGAAACGAAACGGGAGCTCCCCGGCAATTGTGCCGCGGGCGAGCGGGCCTTTGCGCAACGATGAGTTTCCTACTCCACTTCGCGATTGCAATTTTCAGGCGCTCGAAGGTTAGTGGGTCGTTTACCTTCTTCCATATGTAATATGTTTTGCAGAGCTGGTTGATAGCGATAATGGATGCAATTTTACTATTTCCGTCGATAAATCTTTCCCCCCTCTTTCCTGAGCCTTCTTTGTCAATAAATGGCCGGGTCCTCCATTGTCTCTGGTAGAGGTTTAAGAATGTTTTTATTCGATGGCGCATCAGAGCCCGTGTACAAATTAGAGTACTCGTAAAAACCGAGCGGCTCCAAAGAATCGAGTACTGGATTTTTTTCGAGCGGCTCGAAGAGAACCGACTAGTCGATTTTTCTTTTTTTTTTCTCTTCGAGTGCTCGGCTCGGTCCGAATTTCAAGCTACTCGAATATTCGAGTACTCGAACAGCCCTAGTACAAATATTCTGAATGCAAATTCAATAGAATTCATAAGGTGATTATAAATATTTATTTAAAGAATAAAATCCAGTTTCCTTTTCTTTTTACATTACTCTTGGATGACTTCAGTCGTGTTACATCAATCTTTTTTTCCTTTTTCTTTGGGGGATGCCAGGATATTCCTCCGCAATGGATATTGCCTACGACCAAGTAACGCGACACGATGCACAGTTCCTCTTCGCCCCATTTGGTCAACGCCCATTCCACCCCCGTCAGGTGGAAATAAGGAGATCATTCGTTTCTGATACATCCGCGACGTTAGCCGCTCACCCCCGTCGACACGGTAATTAATCGTGTGCACACGCGCCCACCGGTCGCATGGAAATTCCGCGCGGCTAGAAGTCGCGTGCACTCGCGCAAAAACCGTGACGCAAGCAAGCGCCGGCCGTAAAGCACGCTGCGAGCGTAAATGGCGTCGAATGGAATCGTCGAGCGCATTGTCTTGTAACGAAAGCGACGGATTTGAATATAAAAGGCTTCGTAGCACGTTCCAACGGCTCGTTGCGGCACGTGCGGATTACTTGTTTTGTATTTCGTAACGGAGATTAGGTACTGCCAGCGAGCAGCAAATAGGGAGGCACTCGATAAGATGCTATTTTTGATCTACGCCAGAGGATTAAGGATTAAGGTCCAAAATGTCTTGCAATCAACCTTCGAGAGTTTTAACTCTTACTTCGCTAGGGCCATTAACTTCGGACCGTCCGGAGGGACGTCTAAGTCAGTTACGACGGGGATAAGTACATACATCTTCTTCGAGAGACGATAAAAAAAAAACCGCGTGAAGAAGCACCCATCCGAAAAAAACAGGCAACGGTAGGAATGATGGAAGGCGAAAGAGGATCACTGAAAGGTTTTAGATCGTAGCTGAGGAACGCGATCGATGTAAGTACATACGTCGCAAAAAAATAAGCGCAATCTATAATGAAGCCCGGCGGATCCGAAAGAGGGGTGGCAGCGTTGACGCCAGCGCGATCACAGAGAGACGCGAGATTTCGCGCGTGAGTGTGCTCGACGAGGAACGATCGGGCAGTCTCGTTCGGCTCGTTGAACATAAATCTCGCCTCCCGGCTGGACGATGACCCGTCGCGCTTATTTATCATCGGCCTCTCCGCTACTGGTTTAACTGTTGTTCGGTGCTCCCGCGCGTCCAACATCCACGGCCGCGAGGACGGCGACGACAACGATGACTCTGCACCGATCCAGTCACGGCAGTATCGACGTCGCCCGCGATCGTCAACACGCCACCGCGGCACGCCATGGCTACTTATCGTCCCACCATGAATCTTATCGTCGATACACCCAGTGACGGATCAGTATCTAGATGATCCCGAATTCGTCATCCGTGGGATCTGCGTCACCCGCCTCTAGCCACTGTTTGCGTCTTCTCAACGCTCCCCCTCCACTGACGTCGCGATAGGGTGGATTAACTCCGTAACTCGGCCACGCGAGCCTGTTCAGCCCGCCCCGTAATCATCTACGACGCCACTCTGCCAATAAATTGTTTTCGACGATAAGGCGGCTGGACTCTTTCGAAATTCTAGTCGCTTAATCGAGCCACCCTAGTCGCGAGAGAATTCGAATTGCGCGCGGCTGCTCGTAGGAGGCTGGATTGCAAATGCTTGGAGGAGAAAGGAGAATCTTTGTTGCACCTTTTTTAACCGACTTCAAAAAGGAGGAGGTTATTGTTATGCAAGATGAACATTGAGAGAGAAAGGGACTAACCGACATTGAAGAAAAATTCATTTTTCCTATTTTATATGATTAGCACAGTCTTTTGGAATACATTATTGCTACTAACTCAATTTCGCAGAAAATGTGGATTAGTCCGTTTTGACTCTTACTGCCTGCTCAACTGACGAGTGTCGATTATATGGGCGCGATATGTCAAACAGATGAATCTTTTGTAACACTGAAGAGTAAAAATTAAAAAGACCAACACAATTTGCCCGTATATGATTTGTAGCATGTATAAAGCCGCGTTTACTTGAACCTCCCATCGCATTATTTCCCTCAGAAAGTTACACAAACGTGTACCCAGAGACATTCAAGAGAATGAGTCCCGACTGTTAGTCAGGGTGACTTGCATCGTCGAAAATCCGTCCCCGAGCCCCCGAGGGAGGGAAAACTGAAATTCCACTCATTGTTCCTCGAGCATCCTTTTGAACTGAGTCGGACATGGTCGTGCGAAGTGGATGAGAGGGGCAGTCCGTCCATTGTTATCCGTCGCGAATAACAACGGCGATTACCTGGGTTATGAATCCCTCGTCGATAACATTCTCTAGGCCCTCGTGTAAAGGCAAACCTCGAACGCCTCCATCGGGCCTGGAAGCCACGTTTCGCAGAGTCTTCTAACGAAATCCAAAGGACTCTGTTAGGACCAAAGGAAGAGATCGGATCGACTCGTAACTGGCGGTTGTTCGAGGCTGCAACAGCCGCGGGAACAATAATGGAGGCAGAATTATTACGGGTCATTCGCTGAGCATTCGCCGAGCATTGGCGATTGAGAAGAGCGTGAAATAGCTGCGGTTTTCTCGAGCAGGGCTGGAGGAGGTTTTATCGGTAGGTGGACGGCCTGCTATCGCGCCGTGGTTCTCACTGTCGTATGCTCATTACGACCGCTCTGATAAAAAGAACAATGCCGTCCAGCGGAACGGAGAAACCCGGAGTGTCTCACTCTCCTTCCCTCCGGCTGCGTATCGGATTCTTCGCGAGTTCTAAAATTACTCAGCTCGAATCAAAGTGACCCGAAAGGTCGATCAGCAGTCGCTGGTCGCGCGCGCCCGCCTTTCCTTTCCTTCCCGTTCGCGCCTCGTTCATTTTATCCTTCCCGTCTGAATTTTCCGTCGCTCGTTTTTCCGAGCGCGCCGCTGCGACATTGCGGCTTACAAGGGCCCGTCGAAAGTCGACCACAAGTGGCTTCGAATCGTCTCCTCAGATTCCAATTAATTGAGAGGATTTGCTGATCGATCGCGCGATCCGTGGTCGAAATTTGCAGGTAAAATTTTTGCTGAAAAAATCGCATGCTCCGATATCTCTGCCGTCGAGTCCATGCTCGACATTTGCATACAGACGGACGAACACTGTTCATCATTCTTCCATGACCGTGCTCTAATATAAAGAGACCAATTCGAAGCGGAGCAATGGCCGTTAATGATTAATCGAGGCGCCGAACGAGGCCTCCTTTTTCCTCCCCGTTGCTCTGCTCACTCGCGAGCCGCGTGTCGGCCTATTTTGCAAATTTCACTGCGTCCGTAACGCGCGTCTTTGTCAATCGCGTTCGATCGCGCGATGCGCTTCAGCTCGGCTCTTACGCCCGAGATACGGGCGTCGAACGATAATCATATTCGACACGCGATTCCCTCAGCAATGGAAATGCTCATAGAATATTACTGTCGCTGGAGCCTTTCGTTTTCCATTTCCTCGCTACAACGAACATCGTTTAATAAATTAATCAGTCAATTCGACTCGTAATGTAACGCGTTTCATTGATCGACTATGGCAGCGGAACAGAAAAATCCCTAAAGGTGAAGACAAATATATCGTGTCTCATGAGACAATTATTTCACTATTTGATTATTTTTTAATTATTTTGTCACTACTTTCACGCAACTACAGTATCAAAAATCTCATCTCTCGCAATTATTTCTATTATTTCAGGTGCGAATCCACGATGAGATTTTATGAGACTTTTCTATCATGAGACAAAAATCTCAGCGACAACAAAATGTAAAAATGGGAAGAAAAGAATAATAATAATAATAGAGATTAAAGTCTCATTTGAGACACGATGTTTTTGTCTCGTCGTGGATTTGCACCTTTACATTTAGTTGTTAAGGAGATTTTTGTCTCATGAAAGAAAAGTATCGTGTAAAATCCCATCGTGGATTCCCGCCTTAAGGATCACGTATTTTCCTCCTCTATTTACATCTCCGCTACAATTCTAGAATAGTCATGGATACGTTATGCGTTCGCCTACAAGACACTTCTGCTTGATGTGTATGGCGAGTGATATTGATTACCGGTCCCGGCGAAGCTAGATTCTCCGCGTCCGTCAAGGAAATCATTCCAAGGGGCAACCGTCGTCGTTTTGAAAGTCATTCGACGACAGTGTTTTGCTGGGGCCTTGGTCGCTTTTCCACGATTTTCAACGAAGATCGATGGAGCCGGCGCGCGTTCGATTTACGAATCGCGTTCCGCGAACGGGCTCGCCGTTTGCATAATTTATCGGCGGAACGAGGCAGTGTAAATAGGGATTAACGGTCGCGAACAGAAGTCACGTGTGAGACTAGAAAAGCAACAGTATCACCGGCGTCGGTATTACTTATTATCTGGTGACCTTCTTTCGGCGCGAAGCCTTCTGGCTCTGAGTAACCACGCCTCCAATCGTGGGTGGTTTTTGATCTACATGTAATGTTAGGGAACTACTTGGGAGTTCCCTTAAATTTCGGATAAGATCCCAATGAACTCTGTGCATTATTTTATGAGGCAAATTCGACTTAAAGGCTGCACGCTTGCAAGTATTTTATAGATGCATCTGTACCGACTCACCGAGTTATCAAACACACAAAAGAAAATACACAGCTCGCGATTGCAGAACGCTACTGATATAGAAAGCGACTCCGAAGGCTCGCCATTCAACGCAGAATATATTAATTCGAACATCTGGAGTGAAGAAAGCGAGTGCAAATTACTTGAGCGTCAACGAAGCGGGTGTAATAAGCAACAGAAAATATTCCATCGGCTACCGAATTTACGAATTCTAATCAGGAGTGCAGATTAGTGCAGTGCCCGCATTAGCGCAGTGTACCCTACTTGAAATGTTTTGTTCCCAGAATCTCGGACCAAGATGCTTACATGTGACCAAGCTGCTTATACAGTTTTCAGAGGAATTACATAGAACTCCAAATCGTCCCGGGATTCTGATACGATAGGGCTGCACAGGGAGCCTTTTTCAGCGCCTAGCGGTGAGCAACCAGCCGTGCGTCGAGCTGCCCCGTTGCTAAGGGTAGAATCAGTGACTTACTTATACTTACGCTACGCGCCTCCGAGCCCGCACCTACACTACTGCAGTTCTCCTCACTGATTCTATCCTTAGCAACGGGACAGCTGGACGAAGGGGTTGGTTGCTCGCCGCTAGGCGCTGAAAAAGGCTCCCTGTGCAGCCCTGAATTACGTGGATGCCAAAAACACCGCCGAAAAAAACCAATGAGTGTCGAAACACGGGCGCATACACGCGCGTCCCATAGTGCCAGTAAATTAACACAGGCCGGAGCACATTTAAACAGGTTTCGTAATAGTGCTCGGGCCACAAACTCATCGCGCCGATCCGTTACGACACGCTAACGGACACAATGTTATGTAAAATGTTAATTGACACACGTGTATCACGACCGAGCGTGATACATTCTCCGCTCAGAGGCACGTGCTTCTCCGAACCGATCTTTCGGGGCAACGTACGCGAAGGAGAGAAGAAATCGTCCAAAACGATACCGCGACATTACTCGGTACACACATCGCATTCAGAGAGAACAAATTTAAATATCCTAAGGAATTAGACCTTCGATTATACCGAAAGGAAATTATCTCGCTCACCACCGCGCGCAAATATTTGAGAAGCAAACTGTACCATCCTCCGTCCAGGCTTGAAACAAGAATTCGAGGCAGGAACTACTTCCATTCCTCAAGGAATCCACGAAAACCCAAAGAAAAATCGCAAATTAATCCTCCTGCTCAAGAAGACATTGAATATTTCCAATTTCGCCTAATTCCGCGGAATGATCTAATCCCCTGAATCAGCAGTGTTTACTCGATCGCGAAATACAAGGATCGCCCCGCGGTTCCTCCACGAAGCTCGTTTTTCTCGCGCGAATCTAGCGGTGGAATAAATTCACCTGGCGCGTAGGCGTTGCACGGGCAGGTAGAAGCTGCTCGGTATCGGGGACGACCTTGGAGCCGCTATGCTCGTATGGTTTAATGCTTGTTTCGACGTCAGTCGCATATAGGAGTGTCGGTGACCCGTGTCGGTTCTATCGGAGTGGACGTCGTCTCGTCAGACGTCTTATCGCACCTGGCCAGCGATTACTTCGGCCGCAAGGCAAGGACACGTCAACGACCCTGACGACCAATTAGGAACGAATTTCTATTAACGGGGACGGGTAGTTTCTTCCCGTTATCGTCGTTTACCAACTCGGCGTCGTTTGCCGGGGCTGCCCTCGCTCCGCCGTCAGAATTCCGAATGCAAGCGAACGAGCGTTAATCGCTCCAACATGGCGGTATCCCAAAGTGGAGAACGTCGCTCGTTGAACGTGGAAGGGCGAGAGGCGGTATCGATTTTTAATGTTGTGCCGGCGGGCTAAGAAGAGCCGCGATGTTGGCGATGCGCGTATTGTTGAATCGGTAAGGGGGAAAAGTCGTATCGCGGATAAAAAGTGATTGAAAATTTTCCTGCTCGTGAAGGAGGATAAAAGTGTAGAAAGTGAGCCGGATCTGCGGCGTCATTCCCCCTGAGTCACGAACGTGTTTGTACCCCGCGAGCTTTTGCATTTCGGGCAATTGCAAAAGAGAAGAGGACAGGAGGAAGGTGACTCGAAGGTGAGAAATCGATGGGAGCAGCACAGCTACGCAGGCATCCACTTGCGATGGAGGCAAATGTATTTTGGATTCAAATGTTCGCCGGAGGAATGAACAGTGGCGTAGGTTTTGCGGTCGTTGCATAAATATTTGCTGATATATTTCGCCGTCCCTTTGCGGCTTCCTCTATCCCACGATCCGTGACGCATTGTTTCCCTCGTTGTTTGAATTCCTGCGACGTTCTCGAGGTATTCTGCGTCGCGCCGGCCGCGACGATAATGGTAACGGAGCGGGGGAACGAAGAATAAGAGGGGGGGAGAAAAAAAGGGATATCGAGTTATCCGCGATTTCCTTGGTGCTCGTCCGCGTGCATCCCTTTTTGCAGACCGTAAATACCGACTTCGGCCGGTCGCCGCGAGAAATCGTTCCAAAGTTCAACATTTGCGGCCGTCCGTCGATCCGTCGAATTAATTAAAGCTGCAAACTATCACGCCAATTAGCGAAGCAATGCCCCCGGGGAAATTTTCCGCTTTCCAAGCGTGCGTCTAGCCCCTTTGTTAGGAGCAACACTCGCGACGAGTCGGAATCGAGCCGACATTTTTGAGCTTCGCCGCAACAAGGCCTGCGTTGTTTCCGACGCAGAAGACACAAAGGCGTTGATTTCTCGTTTATTGCACAGAATCTTTTCGCGAGAAAGCTCCGGCGGGAAGGGATACAGATAAGCGAGGCGAGCGAGGGTCTCTAAGAACGGCTACCTTTTTACTCTTTAACAAGAAGTTACTAAGAATTTGTAAGAAGGGCGAGACAGGGAGAGAAAGAATTAACAAGTGACTCGTCGTTCGTTTCTGTTAAGTGAAAATTGTAGAGAATTATTCAGATTAACTGCATCCATATTACCGCTTCATTAATATTCAATTAAAATACGATTACAACTTCGTCGCTCGAAGACATCGACTTCAGTTATCGCGGATCAATTTTGACGAGTGCTTCGAGACCCGATTTCCAATTATCGATTGTGACTATCAGCTTATTAATTACGAGAATTTAATTAAAGGAAGGCCGACAGAAACGTGATCCTGCCATCTCTCTCTCTCTCTCTGTCTCTCCTTAACTACCCACAGAAAACGTGACCGTTTTAACGACTGCAATTGGCCTTATTAATGTGAGTCGAGCACACTTCGGTCAACTGGCGGTCGCGAAGCGTTTCTCTGAACGAAGAGGCTTCTCGCGACGGCACGAGACTCGAATCGGGTTCAACAGAAACAAGCCATCGGATTAAATCGTTATGATCCAAATAATCATGTGTTATCGCTCCTCGAGTTTTTATTTGCAGAATTCTGTGAATGACAGGTGGTTTGGAGATTTCCTAATACGACACGTTTAATAGTAAAGGGAGGACTCTGGATGGGTCTGCCCGAGCCAAGAGACGAACGGACGAAGTTTTAAAAGTACCTCGAGATAGATCGAACAATGCGACCCAGGAGCGTTATGATACTTCATATTTTTTCCTTCGCTCGGAACAGGAATTCCAAGAAGGTATAGCGGCAAGGTCGATTAAAACGCGCTGCGCGAATACGAAAGAGGGACGCGAAGGGTTGAGTTGGCCCGACTGTTCGAGAACAGCGCCAACATAAACTGGTTTACCTCGTAACTTCGGATTCTTCTTATTTAAAGGGGACACTGCGTCGTATTACATGAAGGTACGGGATCCGCAGGTGGACCCATATAGTCATTATCGAATGCACAGAAGCGCCGAAAAACAGGGGCAAACTTGGCTTTCGTTTTGCGCCGAGGCCGCAAAATGCACTCGTTTTAGGATCCAACGGCGGCCTCCGTTGCATCACTGACGCATCAAACAAACAGGAGACGCAATCCAGTTTCGCGAGCCTGTGGTCTACAAAGAACATTGAAAACCCAAGTTGCGGTTACGTAGGACGAAAGACGTCACATGTTTAGGGCACCCCGACGATTTCTCCGAAATCTCGTTTCAGCGACACAATTTATAAGGGAGAGTGGGGTAAACACGAACGCGGGGTAATCGCGAATGCGATGTTACGGCGTTTTAATAAATAAAAACGATGTTCCCTCTCAGAACGCTCATGCTATTCTAGATAAACACAATTTATTATTTTCATCATGTTTCAAGTAATATTTTGTCCATTTTCAATTGCATGTAATCTGTTGAATTAATGATACAATTGATTTTTATTTTAAGTTGAAATAATGCACTTTTTTACCAACATTTTATGACCAAGGCGTTGCTTGAAACATGATTCTAACCTCTGAAATAAATTCTTTTTTATTTTTTGATGTCGTGGGGTATTGACGAACAAATCGGATGGGGTAATCTCGAACCTTCGAGATTAACAACGTTAACCGATTTTGATGAAATTTTCAGCACGTATGAAACTTACTTAAATCTACAAAAGGGATTTTTGAATTTTCATTACAGGCTCGGAAAAAGAAGTTTAAAAAACGACCTTTACTATTTTTTTTCGATATTCCGACCAATCGCATTTTTTTTTGCTGACGCACAAGAAGAGGAATTTGAAAAATACATTGGGTATTTGGTTGTAGCAACATTTCTTATGGGTTGACCATTGAATTCGCGCTTTCTGTGCGATATTTAGCACTCTGTTCGTGATTGCCCCACGACAGTCGAGTAATCACGAACACCAAACGTTTTGCTTTCTCACTATAAAGTTGATTTTTATTATAATTTTTCAACAATTCGTCACAGTACTTTATAGATGAATAGTGTAAGTATGTTTGTAAATAATAACATTTCTCATATAGTTTTCTTTTTCTTCGCTTTTTTGCTTAGGTGTTCGCAATTATCCCACTCTCCCTTATCTCTTTTTACGTTAATGGAGATGATGCTATCGAAATCTTGGATACTAAAATTTCTTCGTACAAGCCTCCGATTTCAAAAAAGTGAAAAGTGCAACGCTCGCTTTCGACGCGTATTCTCTCGAAACCGGAAGGACGCGCGGAGAAATGATACTCCACATATTCGGTCGATTTTATCGAGAGGAATCGTACTGCGCATTATTGTTTAAGCGCGAATCGATAAGTCGGAAGGAGTGCAAGGAATCCCTCGGCGACCAATTAATTCGCGTTCGTCACCAGCGTGCAAAAAACTCGCTCGACCGTAGTTGCGATCGGTTAATAATATACGTATACATACACTACTGCCAGCGTAACCGCGCCATACAATTGCACACGCCTCGCGAGGAAATGCGGCGCGGCTGCATATGTAAACAAACGCGAGGAGCGAGCCGCTTTGAGAAGCAGAAGCCGCGCTGCTCCCCACCGCCTCTGACGCAAATCTACCCCCGTAGCATTCGCGAGGATTTTCATGCGCGCTCGCGATTTATTCGCGACACGCTCGCGCCGAGGAGAACCGGTCGAATCGGGATGATGGCAGCGACGCGTTTCTATTATAACGCAAACGCGAACGTTCCTCGCCGAAGACCAGCGTACGGTTGAAGAGATAATTGTGGGGGCCGGTTCAACGCGCTGGAATCGCTGAAAAAATCGTGTTACGTAAGAGATGGGTGGATTGTTTGTGGCAAACAGTCGCTTGTCGCGAGAAAATTCGATTCACTTCGGATCAGAATTATTCATCGAGCGTTTGGTAGCGAAATCGGAGTGTCTTGGACGATGAATTAGAGAGCTTTCTGTTTCATTTGCTTGGGATTTTAAGAGTTAGATATAGGAGTATGTGTTGGGAACTGTTGAGCCATAGATCCATACAGCTATTTTATGTATTCACTTATTACCTTTTACGGCAAACTCCACTATTTACAAAGTGAAAAAATAATAAAACAAACATTACCGCACGCGAGAAATAACCAATCAAACCCCGAGAACAAAGTTCAAAGTACAAACAGAGTACCACAGTAAAGCAAAACTAGAAAATACTTTCCCGACTGAACGAGTAACCTTTCAGGTAATCATCGTGACTTCCCATCAAGGCGCCGTCTTTAAATTACGCAACGATTTGGGGGGGGGGGGGGGAGTCGCGAATTTCTTATGTTTTTTTACAAAGGGAGGAAGTCAGGTAGCATTTTAACCGCGTCTAACCTAATTTTCAATAAATACAAATTCTATTATTAATGTTCCAGAAAAGTAGTTTTAGTTTAAATTTTCTGAAACCAAGTTAAATGAATTATACAAACCTTTAAAAAAATTTTACTAACTGAAAAAATTCAATGCAAAAAATATTACGTAAGTAGGGGGTGGGAATATTAAATCTTACGAATTCTTATACTGGATGAGGGAGGGGGTAAGAAATTGCCAAAATTACCCTTACGTAATTTAAGGACGGTCCCCAAGAACTCTAAGCAGTTCAGATCTAAAGGCATTGACGTTCCGTCCAACAAAATCTATCCCCTCGTTAAAATTGTTCGCCAAAGTACAAATTCTGCAAATCGGATTTTTGTGCGATTGTACTGAAAACTGTATCAAGGTATTATGTTACTCAAAAAGGGGGAAAGAGACGATATTGAAGATACAGCTGGAGAACTGCAAGAGGTGCAACTACTGCATTCTGCTTCTGATAGCGCGACGATAACACCGGTTACATAATATTATGCTATATTTGCGACTTACAGCTGGAAAATCGTGTTTTAAATAAACGAGCGCTTAACTCGACGCGCTCAGACGTTAGTGAGCAAGCAGTATCGTTTCCCCGCCAGAAGATTACATTTCTAATCCCCGGGTCTTCATCAGAGGAGTTCGCGCGACACTGTTTCACGATTTGTAAGCATTCTCCGTGATAAATGGCTGTACAAAAATATGTTACCGTGTGCAGTGATTAATTAATCGGCTTGGTTTCTCTGCCAAGCGTAACCCCATGCAATAAACCACAGGGGTGACAGGGTCTAAAGAGACGGTGTCGGGCGCCGCGGCGCCAGTCGTCCCTCTGCGGTCAGGCTGAAATTGTAGGCCAAGTGAAATGCAGTGGACGGCTGGAAAAAGGAAGGAAGAGTGGCTTCCACTAGCGCTCCTTCGAACCAGAGAAGATCCAAATTCGTTTGAGTCATTTCATTCGTTTAGAGTTCGGTACAAACCATCATCGGGGTAGAACAAAGGTTGAATTGTAAATTAATTAGAGAAGTTACTTGACAGTAATTGAGATCAACGTTCGAACCAACCACTGAATCGAGCTCGGCCCCTGGTGGGCCGCTCCGTGCAAACGAAAAGGGCCATCCAAGCAAAGAGGCGCCGCAAGAAAGTATGAAAGGAGTCGTTCGACCGAATTGAGAGTGGGAAAGCCTGCATCGGGGCCCGAGAAGGTGGCTCCGCCGTAAATTGTTGAGATCAGTGTAGATTGGCGGTGATTGAGACTACATTACAAAGGCCTTGAGTCGCTTAACACCCAGCCGCCGGATTCATCGACCGTTATTTTCTTCGAGAAATTCTCGAAGCAACAGGACGGAGGACGGAGGCGCAGCTCGAGATAGAGATTCACCGGTCCTTGACGACTTTTCGGGTCGGGTAATTTACATGCGTGTGCAGTCGCATCTAAATACCCGAATTAAGCCTCGAATCCGACGGATGTACATATAGATGCTGGCCCGATAAAGTAATAAAGCGGGGATAGTATAAATTTCGCCGAGTCATTGCTGCCTCTTCCTGCGCTTTGCTGCGAGCATAAATTTAAAGGATCGAAGCGAAGAGAGAAAAGCAGGGTATGGGCGAGACCCTCGATAGATAGAATATATGCAAGCCACAATGGCGTGAATATAAATCGATGAGACGATTATTATTCGAACGGCTCCGCGTCGGTATTATTAAAACGCTCGTTTGGATTCTCCGCGATAGCATTGGGCCCGTTACCGTCGATTAACAGTCCAACATTATAGCGACGCGTTCGTAGAACTGCCGACTACATCGATGAACGTTCAATTGATTTATTTTCATTTCGTTCGCTGGCGAATTAGTGATACTTTCTTTTTGTAATTTCGTGGAACAGTGGGGTATCCACTGCCAGGCACGAGATAGTCGATGCTTAAGTGTCTTTCGAGCTACTGGGGGCAAGAACGTTTTCCTTCGGTAGATTCGTTACGAAATCGGCGGCTTTCGCCATGGGCTAATGAATTTACTACGATTATGGTGCATATAACGCGAGAGATTTACAGCCCCAGGGAACTAGCTCCACTAAATTTCACCACTCGTAACGCCGTTATCCGATTCGAGAGGATACCTGTTAGCGATACGCGAGGGAGCCATCGTTTATTCGGGGATAGTACACTTTACGGAGAACAAAGTTTATATAACCCCGCCGAGAGAGACAGCGAGAGAGGAAGATATCGCGGTATCGCTATCATATCAGAATTAACGAAAAAAAAAGTACTACAACTAGACCATGAAGTTGGTCAGTGACCAGCGAGTTCAACGAATAAAAGTATATCAGCGTCGTAGCTAGCTTCGCGTTTATCACGAAATTAAGAGGCTTTCAAGGCCACGATATCTTGTCTCCAATGTGCCTTAGATGCTGCAGACGATCGTTAAATTTTCTTATCGCTGAAATTTTGGGGGGAACCGAACCAAGACAGTGTCTCTTGGAGGAATAAACGCGGTCCTAATTAATACGAAAATGAAGAATTATCGCGGAATCATCCACCCAAAGAAAACTCACTAACAATTTACAAATGATAATCGGTGGTCGCCAACGCGGAGAATTCTTCGTCACCAGGGCCTTTCCTTCTTCAAATTAACAATGCTCATTATTTCTGTATTAGCGATAGGAAAATGAAAACAGTGAAGTCGACAACTATTAACTGTTCGCCTACATTCCCTAAATGAGCGAACTATCTAAATAGAGGATATTTAAAGAGAAAATGGGGCGCGACTTCGAGGAATCATCGAAAAGTAGTAAATCATTCGAGAAGCTTCGAAGGCAGCGGGAAACGTCGGGCTCTCAAACTTTCCGATTCCTTTTGCCATGAAAGCTGCATGCTCGATCGATTAAGCCGTGGGCACCGGTAAGGAGCGGAAAGCGCAATACGAAGACAGAAATATCGCTAGGTATCGGACACGAAATCAACACGACGCGCGTTCCACTGGGTTAAAAACATCGATCCGCGTCTTTATCGTCATGGCAACACGCGCACTTATACGATTATATTCTCGCGTGTATAAGTATAGCCAACGTATGTTCCTCTATGCGGCGCACAGAGCAACGGCATGCGCACGGGCACACATGCCCGCACACAGGCGTCGCGGTTACGTGCGTGCATGTTCGAACCTCTCCTCTATTTGTTATCTTACTCTATCTTCCTTGCTCTATTCTTATCGCAGCACGCCAAGAATGCATTTTCACGGTTTCACTACACGGCACCTTCTGTGTTACGTGCGCGCGCGCGCGCGCGCAAATCGGGCTAGCGGTTCTCGTTAAGTTTCGCGTGGCTTGGAAACGCTCGATTAATTATCGACGATGAGAATAATCGGGCACGAAAGATTTAGGAATCTTTACCCTGCAATTCATCTAAAGAGACAAACAACGATTACACGGACATGTTTTAACGAGAAGGGAAAGGGAATCTTTTGATCTCCGGTGTAATTGAAGGGAGTGAGGACGAAGAATGTAGTAAGTAGTATAAGCGCGTTACGCGGGGACATTTGTACGAATGCACGCTTGTTAATTGTAATTCCATGACAGACACTCTCTGGTAAATCTCCATAATTGAGGATTAAATGACATAAGCAACTTTTGGATCGAGATTCTCAACAGATACGATGACTCTGCTTGAAATAGCAAGCGATTTATTTAGATAGACAGTCGGCTACGTTATGTCGGAACGAATTTGAATTGGAGCCGATTTAGCGCGACAAAAGCTGCGCAGTTGATGTGTGAAAGGCCAACGCCTGACAAACTCTAACGCGATAACGGCAGCGCGAAGGGATGTTGTATTATCCGAGAGGATAGAAAATAACCATAGTCAAGCGATAGCGGCGACGTTTCATCGTCAACAACGACGCCTGTCAAATGAAGGGACGAAGTTCAAATTCATTGATAATCGCGTGCACGTTCGATGCGCCGCGCGCGCTGGCTCATCCTCCGGCTTCGGCATGAATTTAAACAAGAAGACTCGTTATCGCGTTCCATTAGTTAATTCACAGAGATCGAGCAATATAAGACCGACCGATACTCGATGTGTCAGAAGCCATTATGAATCATGTTTACTAATAGACGCGAAAACGAAATACATACTTCTATCGCGCGCGAGCGAGTTAGGCGTCCATATTGAAAGCAGCATAACCTCACTAAATTTTATCAAGTGCCTTCCGTTCCTGAGAATAATACGAGAAAACGTTCGTTCTACCTAACTCCCGCGATTCAACAAGTCACCACGAAACATTGGTCGATATCCATTCAGAATAAACTGTAAAAACATCATTATCCCAAGCGCGCGCACTTTTGTACATAACCTTGATAGCTGACATCACCGCGATCGTGCATTCTTTGATTAAATTGCATAAACAAAGAGTACGGGCGAACGTTCCTACTCCGAAATGTATGTATCTTAACGTATGTGTCGCTCTGATAATTATTTCGCCGAGTCAACGAACAGTTCGAAGGTAGATGCGAAATTTTGGTTAGGATCGGTGTACACTTTTGCTGGACATTACGTTTATTGTTTATTGACCATGGTGTATTATGGTGTTGTGAGTTTAAAACCCGCGTGATTAATGTCCACAACGTTCGGCCATGTTGTGTTGATACCATGGAAAACGCTTAGAGGGACCGAGAACGCAGCAGGGCTATCTCGTCGACTGGCAGACGAACCATTTCGCAAATTTTCTAGCGTACCAATCTATCCACTTACCGGCCGTGGCTTTGGTGCTCTTCCCATGATGCCTCCTGTTCTTCTTCCCCGATAATCGGCCCTTCAGTAACATCGTACACGCACTTTATCACGATTTTTATCACTCGCCTCGCACTGGCTACGCATTATTATTCAGCCGCGCGGCAGCCATTTGCCCTCTACTCGGCTATAAAGCCTGCCTCGTCGTTTCGTTTAGCCTTTGGCTTTCGGCCATTCGACAGGCTTTGACGTCACGTGGATCCCGGTGACGTATCTACATCTCCGTTCTGTTTACCACACCGCTTCGCTTTAGAATCTGAAAAGCCAAACGGCCTTCTTAGACCAAGCTCATTGCACGTGACACTATGACAGCCGACGTCTCTGATATTTACATTTTGACATGCAGAGCGTGACGTGTCTTTAACTTCTCGTCGCGCGTGGATAAACTTTCCTTCGGTAAGAGCAGGGCCCCGTGCTGCGTAGTAAATGATAAGGCACTGGCAAGATTTCGAAAAGGCCTGTTTTATCGATGCACGGTTACTCTTCGAGAAGCGAACCACGGAACCGTGGTATTTCAAATGTACCGCCAAATCTATAGTAAATAATTTCCAGTTAATCAAGGAGAAATCGAAGAGAATTATATTGAAATGTGATTCTGGAAACGTGAAATGTTTGTCGACGGGGAGGAGATGAAAGGAGACTTGCAATAAGAACTACCGTAACTGCGTGTAGGTACGGCCTTTTACTTCACACAATCAGGTTCTCTTTTGACACACATTATCCCCAACTAAAAGTTGAACAAAGAATATCGAAGGCAGAGCCAATGTATCGTGGAGAAACCTGTTTCTCGCGACTCTTTCTTTCGCTCGAATAGAAATTTATTCCGCGATAAATTTCTTGCACCTCGATCCCGCTTTCCGTCACTCCGCCCGTAAGAGACAATACCAAAGCTCACAAGAAACCATACGCGCACACTGGTAGCAACCATATATATATATATACCATCGCGTAGAAATCTATACATATCTATCATAACGTAAGAGCCGAAAAGGACAATCATAGCGTACATACGTCGGGCATCTATATAATAATAATTGTACGAGACACATTTTGCAAAAGATCGCAACAATTATGCAAAAATAGACGTTATCCGCCGGCCGTCGTAACCGCAAGAAAATCGACACCGATGGATAGCTTTTTTTAGCGTTGCGCACAGCTGGTGAATGAACCGCAACACTCGGCAATATAGGTCGAAGTTGCGAGTATTCGTTGACGTAGAAATTCTAATGTTTTCCCAACATCCTTTCGAGCCCCCCGTTTCAACTAATAAATTCTATTTTACCCCGCGATTAGCACTTCTGCGAATAGCCATTTGTAAAAATGTTCTGTACCGTGTCTCATCATCTTAAATCGTAGGGTATCGGTTGCAATATCACTGCGACACGTTCTTCTTTTATACCCCGTTTATTTAGCGACGGAACCGTGACCAGAGCCAAAAGTTCCCTCCAGTTTATGGTATCCCCCGTTTTATGAGTATCTATGAAGGCTGAGGAACCACCACCAGCTGCCTACTATCTTTCGTTACGGAAAGAGAAATCTGTTGAAAACTTTGCCCCGGTTACGGTGATACATTTTGAGATTAGTTCCAGCGATGGATATACAAATACAAACGAAAATTAGGGCTCCTAGCCACGGTATTCATGTACGAGCGTAGAGGAATCCAAATGTTTCTCTCTTCTGCCGTCTCTCGTTCTCTCTCTCTCTCTCTCGCTCTCTCTCTCACACTCTCTCTCTCTCTCACTTAAACACTACACATTTTGACAAATAATTAAGTCATCACAGAAGCATCAATATTATCATATTCAATTAGACTACATATTTCGTGAATGTTCTTGTTTTCAGTTAGCGCAGTAATATTACAATGATCGAGTACAAAATGGTTTTTAAAGTTTCCAAGCCTAGTATAAAGCACTATTATATATATATATTTATATATTATTAAGTGTGCTTACATGTCGGCACATACCATACACATATGTTTCTTTTTTATTACATATGGTATGTGTATATACACACATATGGTCGCAATTACCACTTAGGATCTAATTATAGCGGTAGTATTCTATTAATTACTCTATGAATGAAAGCAAAACATTTAACGAAAGGATAACACGACGAATAGCCAAAGGAACGACCGTTGAGAAAAACCCGTAACTCCAATCAAAGGCTAAAAAACTTTCGACCCCGACGATCGTTACGACCCTTCTTCCCGCTTTAGAGCCGATTCAGACTAAATGCTTCTACAACTGCGTAATTGAGTAAACAACAACACCATAGCCATTATGAAAGAAAATGAAATATACTGAAACAAGCACGGTATAAAAAAAAAAAAAATGGAAATCATAAAACATTAGGTACTCCAACGTACACAATCAATCACAAACACAGAAGTTATCTGTTCTTAATGCCATCTCCTAGTAGACCCACAATCGTGTGAGTGGTAGGCACGTTAGAACTGAAACTAATATATATTACACGTCGTATCCTAAACTGATTTTAATACGTGTATATATTCGTGTACATTTAAAAAAAAAAGAGACAAATAAGTGTGTAGTTAGATGAAGGCAGTGATTTTGCACAAGTATAAAGTGGGAGGGGGGGAACAAAAAGAGAAAGTACGAAATGTAGTTTCATTCTATCGTTACAAACGTTCCGCGAATTACTTTGAATACCATCTATCTAATCGAATGTGTGTTTAGTCTCCCAGCCACTGTAATAAAATAAAATAGTTAAAATTTGCACATCTCTCCGGCAACTACAATCGCTTGCGAGTTCTTTAAATTTTGTTTATTTTCCATCCAGCGAACGAAAATGGCACAAAGCGTAACGGAGTCTCCGTCAAGCACAGCGAGTGCGACCCCTTAAGTTTATTCCAAAGTTTAAACACGCAACTCCGATGGCCTATTCAGCGACTGACTCTGCAAGCCTGTAGTCAAATCCCGCTCTCCCCCTTTCCTCGATTTTTAGTTACGATGGAACGGTATTCGAAACGAGGATCGCGATCGGCAAACGACCTGCGTACGTTTACCCAGAGCTGGCGGTCTCCTTCTCGGCGGGCAGGCCGGACTGCTCGGACAGAGCTGCCTTGTTCTGTCTCACCATCTCTGCGCGCCTCTCCTTTAGAACAGTAACAAAATTGGCGCATTAAATCGAAACCTCGCGGAGCTGGTCTACTCTAAATTCTAAAGACGAAACTCCAGTGTTCCATGCTAACTAATATTAAGCTAACATGTATCTATGAAATGATCGTAGCTGATAAATGCGGGGCCATGCTGAAAAGTAAACGATAAACGGGGGATCATGTATATATAACTGTACATAATGTGAATCAGGTCCTATGGAACGAATTCCTTGCAACATAATGCGGCGAAGCACGGCAACATTCATCGAATATGTCTAAGGGCGTTCTCGGTATCGTATTAAAAACGAAGGGATTCCTACGGAGAAATTAAACAGCCAAGGGACAGACATATAACAAGCCATTTTCACGACGGGTGGGGGGCGGGGCGGTATCGAAGGCGATAATAATATATCGAATCAACAGAAAGAGGGCGAAATTACATGCTGGCGAATAGCCTGCACACGACGTTGAATCTCTCGCTGTCGGTTCTGCTCCGCAGTAGAAACCCTCTTGTCAAATTCGAACTTTTTCACCAGAAGTTCTCTCGTGGCGCACTCATCCGCCATCTGACGCACTTTCGCTATCTTCACAGTGTTCTAAACGACCATTTCAAATTCCCTTATTGGGTAAAATCGTTTGATAGCGTGTAAAGAAAGGATTTCCACTAAAACCAAGTCTCGAACCAACTTTATATTCCGTTGCAAACGCGCTCTCTATACTTTACCAAACCAGGTGTGTATGTGTGTCTGTGTGTCTATATGCGTGTACCTGTGTATACATTTGTGTGTTACTTCTACAAAGCGAGAAATCCTTCCTGATACTGCCCAAAACAATCCAATGGAAAACCCATAAACCAATACAGAAACTAAACGAGGTAGAATGATTCGTGCAACTTACGTGGTTGCGAAGCTTCTCCTTCTGTTCGCGTTCGATGTTCTCGCGGCGCTCGCGAGCCTGGTCCAGCTTGCCTTGAATTTGAGATTCAAGCTGCTGCACGCGCTCAGTTATTCCTTGGCGGACGCGAGCTACCTGCTCCTCCTAAACGTTAAGCGACATTCGATCAGCAACAGGTTTCGTTTCAGGTTTTTACAGAGATAATAGCCTAGCGACGATACTAACGTGTTCCTTGAGACGATCCAGCATCCTCTTGATATTCTCATCGCGCTGAGCGGCAGCGGTCTTCAGCTTCTCTTCGACGGCGCAACGGACCTCCTCGGTCTGCTGCTCGAGGCTCAACCGAGTCTTCTCTACGCTCTCTAACTGTAATCAGAATTCCCCCCGCAAGGTACGCGTTCAAGTAATATTCGTTTAACAGAGGACAGAGTTACGGGTCGGGGACTGAACTAACGTGCTCCTTCAGCTTGTTCTTCAGATCGTTGATGTGCTGCTCCCGTTTCTCCTCCGTGTTGTTCATCTTCGTGTCCAGAGACTCGCGAGTGGCGGCGATAAAGGCAGCGCTAAGTTCATCTTTCTTGCGAGCGGCCTCTTCGATTTTGCTAAGCTTAGCGGCAAGTGCGGCGAGCTTATGGGCTTCTAAGGAGAGTCGTCTCTCCTCTGCGGCTCTAAGCTTGTCTTCGATGGCGACTTGTTGAGTCGGGCTGGTCTGTGGGGGCGACGGCGCTCTCTTCGGCACTGTCGGCTCCGCCAGGATCACCTCGTAGCACAGGCCACCCTTGGATTTCTCCTGGCATCGGATTTCCGTCGCTACGAAACCATGGCCAAGTGAAATCGATCAATGAATCGTGTACTTTGTTCCATCCAATTCCGCGTGGAAAAAAATCCACCCTTAATAGGGGAATGAAAGACTGTTCCCTGCCAATTACGCAGTTAATTTACAAATGTCCCCACTGAACTGTGGATAAATGCTTCGTTCCTTCTCAATTAAGTAATCACCGCCAGTCGTTAACGTAACCGAAATCTGCATACGCAGCACAGCGATGGGATCTCTAATTAACGGTGCAATTAAAACGATCCAGTTGATAAGAGGCGATCGACTTTCGTGGAAAGACTCCACGATCCATCCATCTCCTTTGGCTGCAAGTACGCGAGCCGGTTACGGAAGTATGACTCAGAGACGCGAGAAGGAAGGATCGATCAAGCCCACGGGACGATTGTCTCTAGGCGCCGCGACGTCTAGCGTCGACACACGCACCTTTCAGCGGCCACCCCACGCTGGAGCGTTCTTCGACATTCGCCGCTTTCGATTTATAATTCACCCGGCGACATATTGGCGGACCGTTCCTATCGAGTTCATTGACCCCCCGCATCGCGCACGCCACGATCCGTTCAAATAACGAAAGTCTATAAAATAATGCAGCTGCACAGGCGCGTGCATAGAAATTCCATAGATCTCGCATATACTTTCTAACCGATCCTTTTATCAAGCCAAGCTGATAATCTTCGTTACGGTACGGCCAACTTTAAAGTCGCCTCGAGCGAGAGAGCTCGCCGTCTAATCGAGCTTAACTCGAGGGTGATCAAGCGTTCGATCGCGGCCGCGCGACACGAAAGCGAGACGCGCCGGCCAGACTCGTTAATTAAAAAACGGCGTGTACTACTCACTGATGAACTTCACCTTCTTCGGCTGCTTGGTCCGCGGCTTCCCTTTGCCGCTGGGCTTCTTGAACGGTGCATTGCCCCTTCTATCTCCTGCTTTGGTAATTGGGAATCAATGATAGTGGCCGTATTACCCGGGGACCAACCGGCAACTAGGGATCGCGGTTTAATTATCGGGAAATCGATGCAACCGTCTATTCGCTACCGGCCAACGGGGGTGGCCATCTTGGGCCGCACCCCGATCGTTTCCTAAAGGCTTTCCATGGATCACGTGCGTGACGGCTGCTCCTGCGATCTTTCCGAGCAGCCGCGAAAGTCCAAGGTGATCCATGAATTAAAGAACAGAGGGAAATTGATTCCCTCACGTACGATGAATAATTGAATCTCAGTACCGGCGTTTCAGGGATGACCCGATGCGAAATTCGTTTTAGAAAGGACATCGGGGCTGACCGCGCGCAATGAATTTCGTTGCAACGTTCGCAACGTGTGTACCGGTTGGTGGACGGCGGGGAAATTGATCGAACTGCAGGTGTCTAGGATAATACGATACCAGCGTGATATCGACCACCGTCGACTGCGGTAAAAATACGCCGGCCATCAGGCTCGAAACGTGTACACACGCGAAGGACGATCTTCAGGGGAGGCTGAATTAACAAGCTCCTTGCACGCAAGGGGGCGAAATTTATCTGAAACAGACTCTGTACCTTTTGGCCCACGAAATAGTATCTTACAATACGTTCTCCAAGCGAACGATCCGTACAAATAATAAACAGAACGAATAAGCGAGAGTGAGTTTGTAAAAAGTCGAGCGATACTTAATCGAAGCTGAAACGCGATGACACGGAAAACGATGCCGTATAAAATCGGATTAAAAGCAATCCGGCCGCGAGTTTAGAGAATCCCCTCGATTCACCGCGGCACCGGCTCCTCCCCCTTGCGACCACCCTTAAGGCACCCGGAAGCAGCTTCGCCAAAGAAATGGAAAGTCGAAGACGGTTGCATCCTTCTCCACCCTCGCGATAGACCAGACGAAAATGCATGAGATTGACAGACTCACCTACGATGCCCAAGGGTGCTTTGCAGCTGTGACAGAAGCACTGCAGCACTGAGTCGCGCACGAGACCGATCAGCATATTTCTAGCGCTTCCGTAGCTCGTTCCCTGTACGGTTAATCACCGCGTCTGAACGAAATGAAAAGCTGAGCGCGGCGGGAAGGAGAGAAGGAAAGGAGGAGGCGCAGAAATGTCGGCGTACAGGGCACGTCCGACGAGCAAAGAGTAGGGCCGGAAGTGGCTCGACTACTACTCGTATAACTGGGGCGGTGGCTGGAGGGCGACTGATCCGCACAGTGCGCCACGACGCTCGGCGTCGCTCAATATCCACCCACCGGCGCCTCTTGCGCCCCTAGCCGCGGCAGACCGACACCCCCCGCAGCAGCGAGCGGCCTACCCGACGGAAAGCCACCCCTCCACCTCCGCCAACCACCACCTCCGGCAGGCTTACCGGTGGCTATATCGTGGACCCGGCTGCCGGTCGCTAGGCACGTGTGGCAGCCTACGTGGAGGCGTAAAATGCCATCTGTCCAACCCCACCAACCCTCGGGCCTCTCTTACACTTTTCCCTCTGCCCGCAGCCACCAGCTGCTGCTAATCAATGGGCGACTTCCACTCGCGAAATTTTCTTCCCGAGTTTGTCCATGGCGTTTCGTGGATTTCTACACTGTGGAAGCGGAGACGCAGGCGGGCAGAAGGTTGTTTGCTGAGGATTCCTGTGCTGCGGCGTGCAGATCAGTCGAGGAGTACTTGGGCTTTAACGGCCGGTGAAGTATTCTTATGTAGAGACGTACAATACCATCTATCCGAACTCAATTAGGGTCTCTTGCGTTCCGATTCAGGCTCGCAGCCAAGTTGCTGATCAATGGGCTTCTTTACGAAATTTCGCAGTTCGCCAGGCACGTTTACTTGGCTCTACGTTTATAGATTTGCGTCACTGCGAATGGAACTGTAATAGAGGACCGTTTACCGTGGCGATATAGTATTATCGTATAAGCAAGCTAGAGTTAACGTGTGCGCTGTGGCACTTGAGTGCTCTCACGTGGAGTTGCGAAGCAGCATTCTGCTTAAAACGCTATAGCTCGAGGAAGACACTTGCCTCTTTCAACCTTGATAGTTTTTACGTCTTAACGTGAAGTCTTTAAGTCTTGCGACTTAATAGTATTCGTGAATAGACAAGTGGAAGTCTAATCTTGCGTTGGGGTAACCAAGCACCCTCGGGATCGATGGTAATTACTCCTCAGGATATTGATTCCGAAGTTCGCGAAGATTTTACGTAACCGCGCCCTATTTCCCCAAGATGTTCCACTATAAATCTAGCCCTGCAGATGGATCTCGCCCTTGCTGGGTTGCGCCACTACGGGCGCAATGCTTGAACCGACGACTTTGCAGTATACAGATGCCGAAGGGAACCCGGAATGCTGAGCAATCTCCCTTGGATTGTTCCAATATCCGTGTTAAGCACGTCTACTCGAATTTACTTGAAGCTGCGGCGAGCCTTCGGTGAAGACCGAGTAAAATTCTCCGCCTCGCTGTCGCCCTACGATTCTCGATAAGTAATCAGTCCGAGATAAGTAGCAGAAATCTTCGAAGCGGGCGGAAGCTCGTCCTTTAATTCTTTCGCCAACTGAATCACCCTCACAAGGGTTGGGTCCGCAAATAATTCAGCCATCGTCCCTCCCTGATTTCCAACGAGTGATTCACCAATATTTTTTCTTCCTCGGGCTGGGTCCACCGTCTATATTTGGAGTAGATTCCTCTTGCAGAATCCTACGACTTCAATTTCCTGAACCGACATCCCTTAGCCTTGAGCTCCGACCACCGCAAGCACCGTTGGCCATTTTCCTTATTCTACCCTGACACCGCTGTCCCTTTTAACAAGTCGCGACGAGCAGACTCGATTGTGGTAAACGTCAGAAGGCAATCGTCGAAAGGAATCGAAACAATAACATATGGGTCGCGAACAGCGACGCCGCTTCGTTCCGTAAACTTTTCCATTCGGCTCGTAGATAACTATGTACGTGGCGATCGAACAATAGGTATCGGATACCCACGACGCATTACGGTCGAAGGATACGGCCATTGGTAAAGTGAATGAATTTTCCTGCCGCGAATCGATATTGTGGAATATTTTCAGAACCGGGAACCAGGGGAACGGGCGACGTTAATGATGCATCCACCCCCCTTTTTCCACTGGTCACGAACCGCGGTAAATTGCGCAGAAATCGAGAAGCCATGATGTTCGACGGAGGCGCCCCGAATCCGCACGAAACTGTCTGGCATTGTTTGGCAAAGGCTCCAGCTAACTTCTCGCTATGTGTCATTTAAATGTGACTCCCGAACGTTTCGCTTCGTCGCTGTACAGTATTCTGTCGCACGGCTAACAAGATCCATCCCCCCCTCGATAAATTGGACACGTAAATCTTGATATTTCGTACACGGACTAGATCCCATAATCCGATTTACATTCTTCCCCGAAGAAAAAAAGAAGGAGACGCATTCGGTAAAAAGAGGATTAGTGGGATCTTGATCTCGCAAGAGGTTTAACGAGCCCCGCTCGCTCATTACATCTAATTGGATCTAAAGAAGCTTTAGTGAAAAAGAGCGCGAAAAAAAAGGCGGAGGTGAAAGAGGCAAGAATCGTCCGACCGGGAGAAAATGCATCGTTTTAAAAACACGATTTATTGCGGGTCGCGGGACCCTTTATGGTAGCAAGAAATTCGACGGGAGAGAGTTTCTCCCCGAGAAACGCTTACGGACGTCTCGGCCGATGTATCTTGCACGCTGTCCGGCGACGACAATCGGATTAACCTACGCACTTCAATGTCACCGTGTATGCTCTTTTAAGTCGACCGAGAGTCAACGAGCGAGCCGTGGTCTTTCACGTGTGCGTGAGAGAGCCTCGAGTCGCGATCCCTTGCACGCGAGAGAACTCGTGTTGTAGGAACAGGGACGAAAAAAGAGGGACGCTAGTTTTTTGTCGCGTGCGCTGATCGATGCCGCTTCGAATTCTGAGGCATTATTTATCGATACGCGGAACGCTATAGCGGGGTCCGTTTTATGTACCGTCCACACGGAGCCAGATAATGGGAAATCGATACGATCGCGAGTAATTATTCGCATTGCGAAATTGGCAACGGCCGCGAAACTACGCGTAATGAAGCCATGCTTAAGTAATCGTTCCGTCGAGTGTACTTTTCTTTTTTCGCCTGCAAACTTCGTCGCACGTTAACGAGATCATTTGGAGGAATATTCAAATTCGATGCAAATTAAAACATGGGATATTTAAAAGTGGTAGAGTCTATAAGATCTTTTATAAGATTCGTTGAAAAATAGCGATTGAAGAAGGTACCTCGTAATAATTGTTCTACGTAATAGTAGCTAAAAATCTTGTCCGGTCAAATAGGCCTTAATAATAGATCGGTGAAGTTCGTGATTATAAAACTTGACGAATTAAAGAAGAATGAAATAGATCGGAACAAAAGAAGTACAAATAATCGAAAAGAATCGTAATAATATTGAGTGGATGATTTATTATTGAAGATGCAATTTATTGAATTCGTCAGGTTTGAGAACCACTGAAAGGCGTTCGAGCACTGCAGTCGAGTCAAGCTGCAGTTGCCACGGCGAAGTGCAGACTGCACTTCACCGAGGACGCCAATGGAGGGCTCTGACCTCTTCTCGGCAACTATCTACTTTCTGCTGCCTTTGGGTGTGCTCCTACTGCCACCTAAATTGCCTTACTAATTACGGATCCTTTGTCACGCTCACTCCGTATCGAAGCATGCCTAAATCGTGTTACACGTAATTTGGCAAACGACTCCTTTGTTTCCTTGCGATTTCGGTACATTACTCGACTGGCGATGTGGGAATCATATTACAAAGAACAGTTCGATAGGCGACTCAATCGATTCGAGGATACCATATATTGGTATTGCAAACCGCGTAAACAAATTAGCATAGATCAAGGACTTTATACATATAGTATTGCACAGGGTAGATTAGATAAACTTTTCAAAGTTCGGTGTATATTTGTAAAGTTTGTTACATTTTGACTTGAATAAATATTTTCGCTCGTAGATTGTAAAAAATATGTAGGTACTTACGTTCACTGTTGACGGGCGATTCTGTAGCAGTAGCCATTTTGGGGTCACTATAAGAAAATACCACGAATTTATAGGAAATTTTCCAATCCGATATTATCTTAATTTTCACCTTTCATATTTCTATTGGAAATATATAAGAGTACTCGTCTAATAAAGATTCTCGTGTCGTAACAATTCGACGCGAGGTACACATTTCGAACAAAGAAACTCGACAAAGAAGCTAGCATTATTTTCCTACTACGTCTTTCTCAAGCATCGTCACATTAACGGGACAACATTTATCATCGAAGAAAAGTATTGGATAATGTTCTATCCTCTTATCTTATTTAGAAACAATAAAATACATTCTCGATAAATCCCGAGTGTCTACGTCCGATTATACGCCTGCTTCCTTATGTAAACGGAGCTACTACGGACATTGAAAGGAGAATCCTGCTGGAACACGTTCAAAATATTCCCTCACGGTACATTGACGCGTTGTCAAGGAAATAACATCTAATGCACCTTGACACGTCGGTGAACGACCCGGTCGAGACGCAATTCCTGTGCCGCTCTTACCAGTTAACAACAAATATACGGAAGGACTCGTTCAAACGGATCGGTGAAAAGCCAAAGCGGTACGATTACTTGTACGCATGATCGCGCACAAGGAAACGTACCGCAGTCACGCTTGTAAATCGAACGGCGGAGTATGTCGACTGGTCTTGCTAAATAAAAACAACAAGCCGCTCTTTGTTTCGTATCGCGCGTCGATCGAGCGTATCAATAGAACACACGCACGCGAGGTGACTGGTACGGCGTCTCTTTGTTCGAATCGGTCGCGTCCCTTTGTCGCAATGCAACCTCTTGTCACCCATTCCCAGCAAATTGCTCGACATACCTGGCTTCACCTCAGGTCGGAACAAAGAAACGGTATATTCCACTTGGCCGCAGAGATCCTGGAGCAGGAACAGCCCACGTACAACACTCGTCAATAATGCACAAGGAGATCTGAACGGTCGCCGGACTAGCTAGCTGCTTTTATTGCGACATGCTAGTATCCCTGTGTATTCCAGCGATTCACACCAGTTACCGTTTGGCAACACACACGACACATACGTGCGCCTTGTCCAAACGACTGGAACGTACTCGCTCTCCCATTGGTCGAGCCGTGCGATCCGTTCATCCGGATTGGCCCGTTTGAACGCGCAGCGTTGTGTTGAGTCGTAACAGGACGTGTCACGCGGGGTCCTTCCGCCACGCACTCGCAGTACCGTTTTATTGTTTAACAAAAGTGCGATGATTGTAAATACGACGCGGTTAAAAAAGACAACCGGTGCTTTCGCGTTAGCTTCGTTTATCGTGCGCGAATGCAGCAGGAATCCAAAGTCTTCTCCGTTCCTTCGCTGCGACATCGCAGTAAAGGAGTAAGGCAATGGGCGACAGGAAGAGAATTATTACTGTCCACCGAGTATGTAAGTCGTTGATATCTCAGAAGTAGCTATATAGCTTATTAGACGGAAACTTAAAAAGGAATAGGCAGGTCATACGCATTTTATTGTGCTCGTCGGGTCGAATATAAAGATTTCAATGTAGCACCATTCATATTGCGTAATTATCTGCAATTTGAATACGCTACCTTGAAACGAATCCGCCTATCGCCCGTCTGCTTTGTAGAATGTATGTACCAGAGTCTATATTTTCGACCGCGGGACGGTTACGCCGTTTAAAAAAGATTCATTCCGGATGAATCATATGCCTTTGCATCTCCGGCAACGTGCGTACCAATGTGTGGGAAGTTGGGACCGTTGTGCGACCATACGAACGTAAAAATCCGTTCCCAATATGGCCGAGTCGTTATAACTGGTTTCGATGATTTTACACGAAGTCGTCGTATATTCGTTAAGATTTTAACTGAAACTTACGAGCTTCATTTCCAATGCATCCTCCGAGCTGCAATACTTCCCTCCCTAACTTTTATCGTTGTTTTGATTCAAGAGACAATGCGAAGTCTACTATTAGAGAGTTCATTTCTGAAATTTATTTTGAACATTGCTTCGAAATTCGTCCATATTGAAACTAAAGAAATCGGCAGAATACTTTGCATCGAAACCGTCAATTTATAAATGGTTGAAGGAAGAGGCATTTTAATCAGTATATATTTAATCTTACTAATCTTTCATAGTAAAATATATATATATATATGTCGAAACTGCATACTCTTATAGTAATACATTAGTATCAAATTGCTTCTCGTACAAATAAAACTTACGCATAATTCCTGATTGGGGCGGTATCGTTGCGTTTGAATGCCATGATTTATGAAATGAAATGATCACGTGATGCATTGAGCAAACATGTACAAATATATCGTTGTATAATTACTGTTTGAGAATGTAATTTCACTGAGGTAGAATATTTTACATATTACGTATACATGGAACTGGAGCATTGTAGAACATCTGTGCGATAGGAAAGAATGTGTCGCCGAACTGAAATACGGAATCTACGTGAAATCAATTTCATTCGATCCTGCCCCTTTGTTTGGTGTAACTTAAATATTTGAAGAAGTCTGGAAAGAGAAACTAGGAAAGATCTATAATTTGTACTCGTAATAAATACTTTGGATCATAGACAACGATCTATGCCAGTGGGCAAAAATGAAGATCATGCGTTATGGTTCCGACTCCACTCGCTTCTTTGTTCAGAGCAGAGTATAGTTTTAGGTAACCAATTGTCCTAGCTACAACGTATTATTCTTTCAACTTTCGTCGTACAAAGGTGTACCATCTCCGCTCAGAGACATACTGCGAGGACTAGAATTTGTGAATGGAGTCCCTCTGGGAGACTTATAAGACGGAGTCCGATCAGATGGCGTTCTATTTCGTGGAGTTGCTCTGTCGCTCTGGGTCTCTTGATTCCGTGGCGTTCTCCTAGTGTCGTCGTACCTCGGAGTAGTGTTGCTGCTAAAAATCGGAAGGACGATGTTTCATTGCGGCTTCCACATTGGTATTTATATTAAATCGTACACTTACAAGTCCTTCGAGGTCGATTGCTTGGAACGTGCCCAAGCCTCGGCAGCTTTCATCCAATTTGTTGTATCAGCCGCGGCAGAAACGGGCCTATGAGTTCTTGGAGGTCTATGTGCATTGGTATTCATGGCAGGAGGGATTGGTTGTAAAAATGGCCCTTGAACATGGCTAGGAGTCTGTGGATGGTGAGGCGTATGGTGTGGAGTATGATACGGAGTCATAAATGGAGTTTGGCCAGAAGGTGTATAAGGTGTGCTTCCATACATTCCATAGTTATTGACACTGGCTGCTCCTGGGGTAAATGGTGGATAATGGTGCGGAGTCTGGCTCGCTACCTTTGTCAGTGAATGCAGCATATGGTGCGGCATATTCTGAGCAACTCTCTGTATTGCGTCTGGATTCACCCCTGCATTGTAAAGGAGATTATTATAGTGAAACGATAAACGCTGGAAGAATAGCATAACAGTATTAAACGATTTACCATTAATTCCTGGAGTATCGTTATATGGCGTTTTCGAAGTCATAGCTCCGTGAGGGGTGCCAGGCGTAGATTGGCCAGGTATCGGGTCTCTAAAATGTTCTTTAAACCAACGGAACAAGTCGGTCACTCTGCTAAACACTTGACCCCTGAATCGATATCCATCCGGCGTTATAGTAACGTACTCGTGACGGCAACGAGTTCGAGGCAAATAAGAAAGCATAAATTTTCCGGGATAGCTCTAGAATATAAAGAAAGATGATTAGACTTTGAATGGAAGTATGAAAAGAGCAATTTGGAGTGTCATACCCTAGCAGCGGATACAATGTATGGTATTCCACCAGGATTCTGCTTTTTCTGTTCTTTCAATATTTCCTCTGCTTTGTCTTTAATCCCTTCCAGAGATGATTTATAGTACTTGAAGTCCAAGAGTTCAGCCACGTATGCAGCCATTGGATTAATGTGCCTTGCAATGATTTCATCCAAATCTTCAAATTCTTCATTGCCGATCCACAGACTACGGCCTAAAGAGAACGTGTTCTCTTTGCCCTCTTCCCTTATATCGATATGCTGATAAATGTTCTCGGTGACTTTCCACGTTACTGTCAAGTGATCAGGCCCTTTACTGCTTGGTCGTATTATTGCTTCTCCTTGCTTCATGCTCTGCATTAATTTCTCAACTTCCGTGAAACTTATATTATGGAAACTGGGATGAATTATAACGCGTTTCACGTAAGTCTGCCTCTGTTGGCTCTTTTTGGTATCTTCCTCGATCTTCTTGTCCTTCTCTTCGGCATCAGTGTCGTAATAAATGTCTCTCTGTGGCCGCCACTCGTGATTTTTATCAGCGAGGTCGCTCGATTTGCTGGTGCATTCAACGCTGAACCGTTCCACCTCGATCTTTATTATGCGACAATGGATTACTTGGCCAACGTGTACCCTCTCTTCTGGATTAGCAACATGCTTATCGGACAGATTCTTCACGTGAATGTAGCCAGATATTCCGTTGTCCAATCTCAAGCGAACTCCGATCGCTTTTCCAGGGCACGCGCCAGCGTCGAAATGATTCCACACCTCCGACAATTCCGGGAAATCGTTTTTCAAACAAAATGGACATTGCCACAAGCCGGTCTCGTCGTTTCTAACAGGATTTGCTTGATCCAATTGCTCTCCCTGTGGCTTTCTGCGACTTATTCCAATAACTGTTGCCAGGACCAATTTGCCCACGTAGAACGATTCCGGAGTTTCCTTCGTCAATACGTCAAACAACTTTTCTGTATTTAGAGATTCATAGGGCACACGGAGATCTTTGTACCTTGAATTCAGCTCGGCTCTTATATCGTAAAGAGTAATGCACTTGTTTCCAAAACCCTGCCTTTCGAGCTCTTCCGCGAACGCATCTAAATCTAAATCTTTCAACCTTTCTGGCGAGTCGAGAATTTCTTCCAGGGCACCGGCGGGATTCGCATCTTCGTCGTCATATTCCAGAGCATCTACTGCCATCTTTCTAGCCCACTCGTATGTCTCCGGGTGCACACGCGAACCATCCAATACTTCCACGTACGCTTCAGTACTATCCCCTAAACTATTCGTATCTATCTTAACAAAACCGGCGCAGTTAACAAACACCTTGGGGCCCATGTGACACGCCGTTATAAGCTGCGTTCTATTCTCTAATCTCTGATTAGTTTGCTTCAGAATCTTGAGCAACGCCTGACCCTTCCTGGCACCCAAGCCGCACACGAATTGTACTAAATTTGCAGTGTAAGGCTGTTGAACAGCTCTGTTTAAATCTACTCCCACTTCGTTCACCCGATTTATAAACTCCAAGTATAAGTTTTCTATAAGATCCTCTTTAGGAAGCTGATCTTGCAATGGGTGATATTTAAGGCACAGAAATTCTTCGTCTATGGTACATAATTGAGAAAATTCTAACAGTGGGTCCTGTATTCTCCTAGCTAGGGATATAGCCTGCCTCAACAAATCTGGATAGTCTCGGAATTCCGATGTACCCTTGTTGCTGTTTGCGTAAACTTTAGCAAGCTCGTTATCACATATTTCTACTTGAATCGAAGGGAATTGTTCATCTTCCACCAGACTGGCGATACATTCCTTCACATCTGCCACTATCATCGACGCTTCCCTGGACTCGCCACTTACTACCACAACGTGCGGCTTCTTCGTGGCGATGAAATGCTTAATCGCTAATAAGTCGGCCTCCTTCATCGCTTTCTCGGTTTCCCTAAAACTGTTTTTGCGTTTCAATAAGTGCGGTAACCTCAGGTAATCCGTGCAGTCCCCGTCCATGGAGATGATGCAAGTGAAAGCAGATTGGGACGGATCGGGTACGTAAGCCAAACCCATCACTCGGATTCCTTTACTGGTGTTCCAGTCTTCGTCGTCTTCTTCGGGGAACTCGCAATTGTACGGAGAGATTTTTATCCAGTTGTACATTCGACGACAGCAAGCTTTCATCACGCATTCCTTCGCCTCTGTTGAAAGAGTGATACGTATTTCTTTCTTCAGCTGTGGTATTACAATACGGTTTAAAGCTATCTCAACACTGCCTGTTCTTAGCGCGTTCCAATCCTGCACGCTTTTACTAAATTCGTCCCTGTAGTACAATTGTTTTATTTCATCGATATAATTGTTGGTAGTATTTCCTTCTATTGTATCGCTGAACGACAATGTAACTAATTTGTCTTCCTCTGCTATGGTTAATTTTAAAAACTGATCGCCCTCAAGATCTCTCACAGGTTTGTCCTTAATATATTTCAATGCATAAATTGGATGGCTTTCGTCGATCTCTTTTATTCCCCTTTTCGTCGGTTTCACGCTTACCTTTGCTCTCTCCATGTACATTTCTCTAACACATTTACGTACTAATGGTTCGTGCGCCAATTGAATAGCGACCATTAATTGCACAGCTTTAAGCACTTCGTCGCTTGTCTGGAAAACGGCTGAGCAAAATTCGTTGGCCGCTACATTTGGCTCCGTCGGGTCTTGTTCTACTTCGTGACGTTGATAGTTATCACGGAGATTTTCGGCAAAGTGTTCTGGATTGAGGCCAAACTTTTTAGCAAGTCCATCCAAGCCAGCCTTCCTGCAAATGGAATAAGGACCTTTTCTAACTGGCTGTTTCAACGCGTCCTCGGCTTCTTCCTCCTCATCTTCCATTTCGATAATCTCTTCCGGAGGAACTTCTCCGTTCTCCTCAGCTTCCGCGATTTGCTGCTTCCTTTTCTCGAGTCTAGCTCTCGCGCGTGCTTCCTTCTCTTTTGCACGAAGGTTCTCCTGCATAACCGACACATCTTGGCTGTAGTAAAGCATAAAATGTCGATAAATATCGTTCAATTCTTCGAAAGTCTGAGCACTTTTCAGTCGTTCGACATCGTCGTCTTTAACTAGTCGTATGTTCTCGGGTAACGGAGCGTCAGGATTTTTCATAATTTCATCTAGCTGGTAGTTTCTCATCTTCGCAAATAATCTTAACAAACTTTCTCGCCTTTCTTTAAGCTGACACCACTTTGCGTCGAATTTATAAATCTTCCACAGATCATTGATGTTCAATTCTGGCAGAACATATTCTTTTCTATAAAACGAGATAAAGGGAACTTCAAAGTTTTGATTTCGCATGAAGTCCAAAGCTTTCTTAATTTTCCCAACAGTCTGTGGACCCTTCTTAGCTCTTTCTTTGGCTTCTTCGTTTAGGTGAGCATCTTGTATCGAAATTGTCGGCTGGCAGAACGCTTGCTTGTATATCCACTCTGCCTCGAGCTCTAATTCGTCCGAACCTTCTGCTGTTGGTGTAATCGGGATCGATCTAAGTTGCATGCGTTCGGGAATGTCCGTGGTACGAATCTAAAATACCCAATTCGTTATATTATACAACATAAGAGGGCCTACACTAAATTGAAACTATTTGTGATTAATTAATTACCTCGTTATCGACGTCGGTAAAATGGCCACGTATAAGTTCGCTAGGCTCGTATATTTCAAAAATGCTCTTCCTCGAGCTCTTTTTCTTCAAATGTTTTTTGGATCGTCTCGGTCGGTCTTCTACTTCATCTTGGTATTCATCTTCCTCCTCCTCCTCCTCTTCTTCAAATTCATCTTCCCCGTACTTTCCAAACTCGTCATAATCAAAATCGATACCAAAAATATCTTGAGCTTCTTGCAAAGCGCTAAAACAATGAATCGAATTATTAAATTGTGTCGAACATTTACACGCGCTGCTTGTACGTTTCAAGTCATTCCTTACGCGTCTGAAAAGATAGGCTTTTTCTTCTTCCGTTTCTCAGTTATAGGTACCCCATCGCCATCCACAATAAAATCATCTTCATCTTCGCTTTCTTCGTCATCGTATTCTTCTGCATCGGCTCTACGGCTAATTTCGCTTCTTCCATCATCTTCCTATTAATAAATATGAACGGTTCTTTAGATATTCTCTTCCGACAATTGATCTTAGCTTTACTCGAGAACGTACATCCCCGGAGACTTGAAACAATTCGTTGGCGATAGCATCTCTTTCATCACCCTGCTCTTTCTCTTCTTCGCCCTCGGATTCTTCGTCCTGTATTCTCCGTAAACGTTTGAAACGTCGTTTCTAGAACAAAGATAATATTTTAAAAGATTCCCATTACCATACCTCCCATAAGATCCTTTCGTTCTTTACATACCCTTTCAACTTTCACTCCTAAATTTTCCTCCAGCAGATCATAATCTTCGTCTTCCAATCGGTCGTCAAAATCTTCGTCGTCACTTTTCTTACGTTTGCCAGACTCATCCGACCCGTCGCTATCCTCCCCGTCGTTATCATCGATTGGATTGTCGTCGATAAGCCCCGGCACCTCCCCCTCTTCTTTTAAGTAATACATAGATATCCTTGTTACATTAAACATTATTAAAAGGTACATAAATCTAATCTATATACAACAAAAATGTTCCCATTCTATCAAATACAACACAGCCTTGAAAACAATAGCTTAGAAACGGCCACAAGCGAGTGGCAGTTTCTCGGTGATAAATATTTCTGCAGATCACTTCCTACCATCGTCTTCTTCATCATCCTCGCTGTCGTGCATCGCCTTCAGCTTCTTAAGCTTCCTTCTCTCCTTAACATCGAGCTCTGCCTCTTCCTAAAACACCAGAGAACGTTAGGTTATACGGAATCGTGTGCCTGCGTTCCTCGTGTATAAAACATTTCAACACTTGCCTCGCTCTCCTCCGCTTCGGCGTCCAAGTAATCCGCCATATTTCCTTATCAATATCAGATCTGTCGGCAAGAATACGGAGAAAGATTGACAAGAAAACGAAATAAAATAGGTCGAACCCTACTTCTTCGGAAGAAGTAGCCGTGACGCCGTGACATCTGCACAGCTGTTTGATATATATATAAAGGCTCTCTCGCAATGCAGCAGATCGCTGCCCAATCAGCTGACACAGAAGCCACAGGATTGGTCGAATGGCTCCTCGTTCCGTAGTCATGTGCGCGACGGAAGTGAAACTGATCAACGTAGTAGCTTCCCGTGTGATTCGCTATTCGTCTGCGACCGAGTGGGTTTGGTGTAAATTTCACGATAGCGTGATAGCGTTACGTAGGGTTGAGCCGCGGGTGAGAACGTGGGTCAAAGGACGCGTGAGATGGTCGGAATACGAATTTGAATCGGTCGAATACACCACTGGGATGCCGACCAGCAAGAGATCTGTCGGTGACAGGCTCTCGGAGAGGCCTGTCGAGGGTGGCGAAAATGAGGTTGTGAATTGCCGGAGTAGCCCTGGCTACACCGAAGGGCACAGATTACGACACGGGACGGACAGTTTTCCAAATATCAATGAGCAGCCAGTCGATGATATCTCGCTGGAATTCTTCTATAAGCCACACAGCATTACGTTGCTCCTGATCGCGATCGGCGCTGTAATATATTCTGCATTCACTAGGTAATTGAATATACAGTATATCCTACGCCACCGTGCAAATCCTAAACATTGTAAATGTCGGCTGTTAATTCAACGCAGGAATACTACCAATGTCGAGGACAACATTTGGGCCGGAATACTCTGCATCATATTCTTTTTTCTCATTATATCAATGCTCACGTTTCCGAACGGACCATTCACCAGGCCCCATCCGGTCGTTTGGAGTCTCGTATTTGGTTGTAGCGTACTCTACCTAATGGGGCTGCTGTTCATGCTGTTCCAAGACTACGAAACGGTCAAAAAGATCCTCGTCTGGGTAGACCCAGGCTTGGCGTCGTTTCACATAGATATGGATAAAGAGTACGGTGTTAATTGTTCGGATATTACGTTAGAGAAGATATGGAATCATTTAGACATCTTCGCAGTGGCCCACTTTCTGGGTTGGGCTTTTAAAGCAATTCTCATTCGACATCTTGGTATTCTGTGGGCCATTAGCGTTATGTGGGAAGTAACGGAGATAGCATTCGCTCATTTGTTGCCAAACTTCGTGGAATGCTGGTGGGATGCGTTTATACTCGATGTTGTTATATGTAATGGCTTGGGTATCTGGGTCGGATTAAAGATTTGCTCCCTTTTGGAGATGCGCGAATATAAATGGGTAAGCATCCGCGACATTGAGAGCACCACTGGGAAATTGAAGAGAGCAATGCTACAATTTACTCCTGGCAGTTGGACCGCCGTTAGATGGTTGGATCCGACCTGCACGTACATGAGATTCGTCGCTCTGTGCCAGTTGGTTATCTTCTGGCAGGTCTCGGAGCTGAATACATTTTTCTTAAAGCACGTGTACGAATTTCCACCCTCTCATCCGTTCGTCGTGGCAAGACTAATATTAATTGGAATAATTGTCGCGCCGTCCGTTAGGTAGGCAAAAGTTATATCGCGCGATCGGCGAATGTTTTGCTAAAAATAAGTCGAACGAGGAGGATCCATGTTAAGGGTATAATGTTTGGATATAAATTGTAGGCAGTACTACATGTACGTAACAGATCCAACGTGTAGTAGAGTAGGGACTCAGTGTTGGGTCTACGGTGCGATTATGGTTACAGAAGCATTACTGTGTATACGGCATGGTGCTGCATTGTTTGAGCGCACTCAGGCACTAAACATTCTTCTGTGGCTACTTTGCCAATCTCTAGTCTCGGTTCTCTGCGTCTATGGCTGTGTTCTGTGGCATCAGTACTTCGAGGTACGTGTCCTGTTCCTTAGAGTTGGGATTTTCGTTTACTTTGGAACTAACCGAATGATCATTTGCATTTTCCTTTACGCCTTTTGCATGGCTCTCGTCTTTTCAGACGGAAAAGAAAGTTGTATCGAAACGGTCAGTTACACGACTAGGCAACAGCCATGTGGATGTAACTCCTAGCAGTGGTATGTGTTGACGTCTACTATGTTCTTTTCAAGCGTGTATAACGCTTCGTACTAAGCCGATAGTGTACTGGGCTATTGACTTATAATTAACAGCTACTAAATATAAAACCAGAGTGGCATCTACGTGCTCTAAAGTCCATTACTCAACTGACATGAATGTTACGAAAGCGAAACAAGCTGTGTCACGGGTTTGCTCCTGTTTTATGTCACGAATTTTTGTACTCGTTTACATTCTGTTGTTACCAGCAGCACTCGCTGATAAACGTAACGATGATTTCTGAACATTTATGAATACGAACGCATGTCCGAAGCGTATGATTTTAAATTAATGTACGTGTTCATAATTTATTTGCGATGTATCGAACATTTTGTCACAGCTCAGTTCATCATTGGTTCAGTAAATGTTAAAGTAATATGCAGTTTTAGCAATCGGTCTGTGTTCTAGGGGGTATGGTTCACTCTGCAAAATCTGTGGACTCGGTGGAAAAGAAGCGATTGTGAACAGGTTCACAAGAAATAACGACCGACTTAAGGGTGAAGTGTTCACGCTATCTAACTTTCTAGTCGCATTGTAAAGAGCATACGGAGGAGAGTATTTAAATTTAGTAGGTTGCCAATGGATGTATGAGCTCATCTGATTTTCTCATATCGTGCCTGTTTACGTGTGAATGTTAACGAAACAAAGAAAAAAGAAAACTATCTTGTTCCTGAGAATAAACGGACAGCGTCGTTACCACTTAATCACGCTTCCTTATAAACAAAACAAAAAAAAAAAAAAATAGAAGATGAAGAAGAAGAAAGGTCGGTCGCTTTATTGTTATTGCGATGTAGTTACTCCGTCATCGTTAGACTCGAGATACGGAAATACGCTGCAAGTAGAACTTGGAATTATACGGGAGCCATCCGCGCAATTCCAAGCTTCACCAAGAAGCCTATTGTTAGACGCAGAGACAAAGATGCGAATGCGACTCGGTAATTGCTCGTCCTCGTACAATGATACATACGACGACGTAAGTGGTGACTTCGTACACTGCGTCTGTGACAGAAAAGAAAATTATCCCGTTCACTATACGGTAATCCTTTTAATAATTGTAGATTTAAACAAAGCTAATGCCATGAATCTTACTGTAACAAGAGTACCTGAGCATAGGCGAGATAGAATAACTGATCGGAATCAAGATCGAGCCATGGAAGATGAACTTCCGCACGAGATCTCAATCGATCCAAAGTATCATAGGCTAATCTGAGTCCCATCGTCTCGGATAATCGTTCGTTCAACGTCAGTTGCGGGATCTGAAAACGTGTTTCATAAATGACAAACACTGGTTAGTTTAAATAGCGTACCCAATTGTACATATGCCGCTTTTAAATGATATCTTTTGCAGTTATAACGGTAATGATAGAGGAACGAAACGTATGATCTCACCTCGTAAGATACGATCTGCCCTGTCGATGGTAACTCCATAGTCTGAGGATTCTGATATAGAATATTTTGTTGACAATTAATATATATTGCGAAATTCGAGTTGGTAGAGTCGTTGTCGTTCAACAGGGAGTATTCGGCGTCGCGGGTTCCGTTCCAATAATAGATACCTGATGGACAATATTCGAGATTAAAAGATCTGTTAGTCTTACACGAATTTATGAGATCGAGCACTGTCTGGCAGCGCGCGATCGTGTTACGTATCGTTCAAATACCATTCGCGTCGAAGTGATGTGCGATTTGGTGCGCTATCACGTTACCAAGTGTTGCCATCGTTATGTAATCAAACGAAGGTTCATCGTACTTCGTGGACCAGTCGATTACACCGAACGGTATTACAACGAGATCCAATCCGTAGATCGTGAATCCTTTGGATTGGTACGGCGTTGCGTATTGTGTCCAACTGTTCGATAATCCACTTAGTAGAACAACGCAAAGATATTTCGTACAATTATTTTTAACTCTAGACTTACATTTGTTCAGGGTGGCCTGGATTTGTAAACAATTGTGCGTATATCAGCATTCGATACCTTCGCATTAAAGCAATTGAATTCTCAAAGTAATTGCCCGATAAATCCACCTAGAATTTATAATCGTCATGACACTATCCTTAATGTAAACGTTTCATACAAGTCAGTAGTACTAGATTTCTTTTTAAACGTCGTTAGTATATCGCGCACACGTTTCTTATCGTTTCCTTTACAAATCAAGAGGTTTCTTTGTACCTTGTCAGCTCCGGTGTTCCTATAAGTCGATTTGTTATCAGTAAAATACGAAATATCGGGCACTGCGACTTTCAGATCGTCTATCTTCGCCAGCAACGCGTCGCGCCCTTCTTGCGCGGCCCATTTTGCCTCTCTCACCCTCGATTTCAACGTGTCTTTCAGTTTCTCGAACAAATCGTGTATCTGTTGATTCATACGGCAATGGATAGTTTACTCTATCGACACATTTAAATAACCAGATCGCGTGTAACGAACTCTTACAGATCTATTCATATTCGAACGTTCGTCGGTTGAGAAGGAGGAGATGTACAAGTCCGATGCTTCCGGAATCAGAACGTTGGCAGCCACCCGAAGGCAATGCTCCTCGGTGTCCCTGTGTTTCGATACGACCAACTGCAAGCGATGCGCGCTTGAGTGCGAAAGTCAATGGAAATATACCATAAAGTATCATACCTCGCGGTGAAGCTTGTGCGCGTACAGCCCCAACAGCATATTGTTTAATGCCATTGCGTTGCTCGCCTCGAAGTCTTCGATGCTTTTCAGCCCTTCGATCAAAGCGTCGTAGAAGTAGACTTGTAAGCTCACTTCCTGTTTAATCGTTTGCTTCGTAAGCAAGTAAATCAGCCTCGTCCAGTCTATCTGCAAACATGTTACGGAACATATCGATTCCATCAAGTAGATCAGTCGATCGACCGACGCAAGCTGTTTATCTTACGACTTTCAGATCTTTCTGCAACGCCGCGACTGTGACGCGGGTGTAATTTTTCATCAGGTAGGCCTCGCGAATCTTGTCCTTGGACGGGTAATTCTGAAACGAAAGAAGGAACCTCGGCGAAACGTTCTCGATCGCGCGGCTGTGAAACTCGATGGACTCACCGCGAAAAAACTTTTCACTATCTGCATATCCGTGTGGATCACCGTGGTCTGAAGGTATTGGCTGATGTTGTACGTATTGTTCAGCCTGTCGAAAACGCCGAGCGTCGTCAAAGCTTCCTTGACGGATTTTATAAACGTTTCCGTATCGTCCTGGCGAGCAATGGTACGCGCGTTAAATTATTTTCGGCTGTGGAGAGCATGCTTCTCTATCGAATGCACATACATATCCGTACTTTGCACGTTTTATATTTTTTGTACATGTTCCCTAGGTCCACCTCCTCTTCTTCCCTCTCGTATCGACTCGCGTAACATAGATCCTCCGGCTCCTCTGTGTCGAGCAGATTATTGTACATCGCCGGCCCTATCTTGAGGGTGAACTGGTTCGGCGAGTACTCGTCGAGATCGGCAGTGATGTCGAACAGCAGAGCCCTGAAAGATCGAAAGATTCAAGACACTCGAGGATGGCGATATTTTTGTACGGTTCGCTTGTTCAGAACCCCTTACCTGTTGCGTAACAATAGCTTAGCGACTAAGACGGTGAAGTTTGTATGATTTCCAGGCCAATTGTCGGCAGTGTAAAACTTCCCTACCTCGTCTAACTCTGCTCTCGCTGTGTAACGAGGATGTTAATATTACCAATTGTACATTAAATGTATATTCTAGGTAGTGACTGGTAGTTAGACATTCTTTTCTACTGCGCACCTAATCGTATCCTTTCCGTCAGATTCGTGTTTCCGTATTGCATGCAGCTGTTGTAATACTCGGTGAAAAGGGACGATTTGTTCGCACGCGCTTCCTCCTGCATTTGCCCTAAAAACCAAGTCCTCTCGTTACTCCACCGTCCCATCCGAGACTTACCTCGAGGCACCCTAATGATGCCCAACTATTGCTCATACATGTATGCACTGGATACGTGAGAAAATATTTTTTATTTTAAGTATCGAAGATAAAGAATATTTTCTCGCAAGTGTTGAAAAAAGAAACGATACGCACGCGACATGCGTTGATAAGCTACATTCTTCAAATCCCGCTCCACGACCTGTGGATTCGCCTCGAAACCACCGCATGCGTATTCATAAAAATCCTCGCACGGGTCAGCGGTGTGATTCATGTAGAATAGCATTTTGCTGGCTATAGTTTTACATTCGCCTGTTCTGCAGACTGTTTCGTTACGACGATATTCAGGCGTCGTGCTCATAGATCTGTCCGTAGTTGTAATTTGCGCTGTACTTGTTATCGTAGAATCGGTAGTTACATTTCGAGGATTATCAGTGGTAGGGTCAATTGTAGTACTTTCCGTTTCAGTTGTACTTTCGTACGTGCCGAAAGTAGTTGTAGTAGACTTCTCCTCGGTCGTAAATTCGACGGGGACGTCTGTCGTTGTTCCATTAGCAATATTGTCGGTGATAGTAGTTCTAATTGTAGTATTTTCGTCACCTTCGGTTGTGGATTCGGCAACACCGTCTGTCGTGCTTTCGTACCCATCGAAGGAAGCTGTTTTACTGACAATATTTGAATCCGTGGAAGTGGAAGAGGAAGATTGCGTTGTATAGTCTTCCGATCTGTTAATAGTCTTCTCGCTATAGCGATAATATTCTTCCGTAGTCGAACTAGATACATCGTCTCCGGTAGAACCGAAGTTCTCATCCAACGAAGCTATATTACTTGTTGAAGGACCGTCGTACGATTCTCTCTTAGTCGTGTATTCGTTATTAATTAATGGAGATGTCGATGGTTCCGTAGTTGTTTCAGCGTTCAGGAGCTTTTCGAACTTAGACGAATCGTTGGTCGAGTCCGAGTTTATTACTTCAGTCTTCTCCGTGGACACTTCCAATTTTGAAGTTGTTGACTCAAGGAAAGTATCATCATAGAGATGAGGTTTAATTGATTCCGTTGTACTCGTCGTCCTCTCTGCGCGATGTTGATGATTGCGATGCTGCTGCTGTGCCGATATCATTTCTATCAGCCCGTCTTTTATAATTTTTCATTTAAAAAAAGAGACTTACCTCGGCTGTTACCAAGTTTTCATCTACATCCTCGGAATAACGATCGTTGAACCTTTTCCACGGCAAACTTGCGAGAATGAGGATAATACATAGAAAGAAAAATATTAATAATGCGGTAACGCAACTCTTGTAAGATTGGTCACGTTCCGCTGCTCTGCCTTCTTCTTTGTTAGCCACTTCGTAAAATCCTCGAGAAGGCATCTTCTCGAATATAATTGATTATATCAGCATTAAAGATGCACGCCAATGTGAGCGTTTTTTTCCTAGTACGCAGGACTGCAGTGCTTTCTTTACTAAACTGAACTTTAAAGGAGAACGCAAGAGAGGAGGTGGTGATCGCGGTTTTGCTAACCACTTCCTTCTACTTATCTCTCAAGTATAATCTAACGTTCGTTAGGTAGATACCGCTGCATCCTGTGGAGTAAAAAATTAACGACACAGTACGGGTCATCGGTTTAAATTAAATCAAATCTATGTATTGACACAAACGCCTCTTCTTTTTCTTTTTAAATACATTCATAAATTCCATACGATCTAAGGAAGGCGACATTAAAAATACTTAAGATAGATATAAGTTACTTATATTAATATATTTTATAATATAATTATCACAGATATGTAAACTACAAAATATTATATGCTATTATAAAATGCAACTTGCAGTTTGCCAATGATCCCATTGCACGTACTATATGACAACTTATCTACAGCCTAGACTATATTATAATTTAAATACAATTAAAAAATATATTTAAAAACTCTATTCGCCTGTCTGTTGTACCGAATATATATCAATGTTGCGTTTGATTTCATTGTCCGCCGCGTCAGATCTGATGATTGCTTCGATCGTTGATCCGATTTCTTTTGATACAGAAATATTCTCTACTTTTTTGGTACACGTTCCGTCTTTGTAGTCGCCAGACTTAAACGTTTCGGAGGTAATCTAGAAGGCAAGAGAAGGAATTACTTGGATGCCGTGGCTTCGAGAGCGCTGGTAAATTAGATCGAATACGCGCGCGACGTGTAATTACTTTTCTTTGTATTTCGTCAGCCTTAAATTTCTCTAGTTTCTCCTTATCAGCAAGCCCAATCGCAGTCTTTGATGATGTTTGTCTCTTTGGGGTAGGTTTCCTTGGCTTAAATGATCCAGAAGCTTTCTTAGGTAACTGTGAACTCGTGTGCTTCTTGGTCTCGCTCGACTGATCGCAATTATGAGTTAGCAATTGTTCTTTAGTTTTAAATGCCTGCAACGAACAGTTTTAGAGGCGTAAGCTCGGGCTTTGATAACTCCCTATCGGTTCACTTCGATGCAACACTTACGTGTGAACAAATTTCGCACTTTAAACTATGCTTATTCATTTCGTGATGCTTAAGAGCTTGTGCCCGATGGAAATTACGATTACAATGACTACAACTAAATCTTTTGATATTGCTGTGCGTCAAAAGGTGACGCTTTAACTTATCAGGTCGCGAGAATTCGCTCATGCAGCCTAAGTAACCTCTGAAGGGACACTTTAATCTCTTTGTTAAATCGTGAATCAGCATGTGCCGACCCAAACGATCTTTTCGCTTGAATCTAGCCGGGCAATGCTATAATAAAAAATAAAAAAATTATATGAAAAATGTGACGGAATTTTACGACCCTCGTAAGTCGAATCGTAAAATTACTCACTGGACAGAGAAACGGCGTTTCCTCGCTATGTATTAACTTATGATTGGCTAAATATTGCTCGGTTTTGAACGCTTTCCCGCAATCTTCGCAGGCGAATCGCGCGGACGAGGCGTGCGTTTTCAAGTGGCGGCGCAGAAATCGCTCGATTAAGAAGCTTTTACCGCAGTGTAAACACGCGTAATCGTGCGTCGTGGTCTCCGTGTGGTGTTGCAAAGCCTCCAGATTCGAGAAGGAGGATTTACAAACGGAGCAGCAATAGTATTTCTCTGTTGTCTTTTGTTTTTGGACGGAGTGGGCGTATTGGTGGAGCCCAAGATCAGACAGAGTATTAAATACTTCACCGCACACGTGACAACGATATTCCGATCTCTTATGGCTGCGAGTATGCTCTAAGAAATCTTCGAGTTCAGCGAACATCATACTACAACTACTTTGCACACATTTGTACACTTTCAGTGCTAAGTGAGAGACTATAAGGTGGCCCTTTAGAGCTTTGTACGAATCGAATATCTCTTTGCAAAACTGACAATGATAGGTACGGTCTATGCTTCCGTCTGCTGGTGCCTAACAATGGTCATGGGCTATTAAAAAGAAAGATGTGGAGGAGTATCGCAAATTTACGGCAAAATTTTTAATGTACCTCGGGAGGTAGGGAGTGTATGGCGGTGCCAGGCCATACTTTATGCGACGACATGTGCTTTTTCACATTAGATTTTTGTGCGAACGCACGTCCGCACACAACACACTGATATGGTTTCTCCCCCGTGTGAGAGCGCTCGTGTTGCTGCCAATAGAATTTCTTTGCGAACTGCTTGTTACAGTATCCGCACTTATACTGCAATCAAATATTTTTTTATCCGATCGGCGAACGAATTCCAACGCAACGCGGCCCCTCGCGACATCCGCGGCACGTACCTTTAAATTTTGCGTTTGATTGATCGCAGCGTCCGAGTCTGTCGTCGGATTATCCGTTATCGACAGATCAATTTTCTCTACGTTACTAATATCCTGCTCCTGAGACATGTCGCTTTGCAGAGCATGAGGTACTTCGTTCGAATCATCTTTCATTGGTTCGGTATCCGCCGGCATAGTGGAGCTTTCGAAACTATCCAACCCATCCGAACTTAATATAATTGGAACACTAAACGTGGAATCCGTCGTAAAGTAATTAGCACCTTGATCCATGCTGCAAAGAACGTAGCGCTCGTTAGAAAGGGATATCCTCAAGCGTCGAGTGCGTAACCACTTATAGCCGACCTGAACAGCATGTCTGATTCTTCGAGTATAATCGGCTCGCTGAGTTGATCATTTTGAGCGAACGTTTCTTGAGGATTATACTGCGATCCTTCTTGGCCATTGTCCTCCGTGTGAACAGTATTATTCTCGTCGTTCACCAAAAACTGACTTAAATCTATTGTCTGCTCCTGCGTCTTTTGGTGCGTCCTTTTGTGCAATACAAACATGTGCAACGACGTGAACTGGCTTTTGCACTTCCCGCATTGAAATATATCCTCCTCATCCTGATCGATTGCTAAATATAATATATAAAAACGTTCATTACAGATCCGTTCCGTTGGAATATTCGTAGAGTAGGGATCCCGTTCCGATAGGTTATCGATATTACTTCGTTAACAAACCCACCTGACTGCTCAACCTCGGTTATTAGAGTCTGTGACTCCAACAAAGATTGCACAGAAGGACTGTCGAGCGATACGCCTGTAACAGCAGGAAAACCAGTGACCTTTAGTGCCTGAAATGTTACCCGGATTCTCTTTCCGAAGGAAAGATAAATAGGATACTTGTTGGTTAACCCCACCTATTTCTACGATGGAAAAGTTTTACCTGTTAAAGCGTCGAAAATAGATTGCGCCATGTTTCGGATTAATATTAACGCTTCATTTTAAGCGAGACCAGCGATCAGGATTTCACGAGGCGTTTAATGCGAAGAAAACGAAGAAATACCAGGTTGAAAACATACCGAGAATTTCTACGCCCTGCCAGCGTTGTTGCTGACCAGGCCAGCGAATGATAATCGATATGTCGACTGCTCTGAGAACGATTCTAACCTCAGAGAATCAGAGATCTGCACCGCGGCGCCAACGGCCAACGGTGAAACGAACTATTAGAATAGGTTAGAATAACGACGCAAAGTAATACGTTGTAATACGCTCGTGCTCGGGTTCGTTTGAACGTTCTTTTCCGAGTGCTTTACGCAAAAGAAATCAGAAGAATGGCAGCGGTGTTGCGTGTGAAGCGTAGATGCGACGACGAGCCTTTAAACGCATTAATAATCGCATGCAAACGACGGAAAACTGACGAAAGTGAGCAGCCAGAAGATTCGGCCGCGTCCGGCCCCCTTGCGACGATCCTCAAGTTTGCTCTGACTGTTAAGAATCAGGTAAAATTTGAAGGAATTCAAATTACGGACTTTAAATTACGACGTGTTTCCTTGTTTTCGTAATAGGAGGATAATGTCGTTGAACACCTGATTCAAACTCTGAGCAAAGACGAACTAAAAGCAAATTTCAAACAACATCCGGTGGACGTTCTAAATAAAGTACGAGAACAGACGAAAGAGGCCTCAGCGGAGAATCGTTACAAAGTAATCAGCTGCTTCCGATCATTGGATAACTCCAATCATGAAAAGTTCGACGACAAGGCGATGACGGTGATAGACGTGGAGGATTCTGTGTCGTGCGCCACTGCGCAGGAACATTCCACTGAAAAAGTAAAGCATCTTTCGTTGATATTAGTCGCAGGTTCTGCGTGTAAAGGATCGAGGTCTTTCTGGTAACAAAAACGATGTATTGCAGGCTAACTATGTGTACGATTTATATTACGGACAAACCGAGAACGAGGTGTGCATAGACGATATGCTGTCCGTACATCCGTTCGAACAAGAATTGGTTTACGATGGCCACAGAGATAACGGTTATCCCGAACGCGAGTGCGAGTCAGAAGATTCCAATTCGGAATCGAACTGGAGGAACGATTACCCCGATACCGATCACTCCGAAAAGTCCATCGACGAGGATGATATAAGAGAGGCTGTTATGAACATGAGAGTGGACGACGGTTCCGATTTGTCTAGCGAGGATGATTTCGTTTATGCGGTTGACGAGAACGACGTGGAAGCTTACGGGTATAAATATGCGAGATACAAGGCGAGGATACAGGAGGAGTTAGACGAGGACGACAGTGATCTCAGCGAGTGTAGTGCGGAATATGTAAGCAGGAAAGAGGATGCGGATGATAATTCCAGTAAAGATAGTAATTGCAGCTAACTTTCAAAGTGGCGCTGAACACGAATTTAACTTTTAAGGATATGAAATAATATGGTAAATAAGTTTTTTCTTTCTATTGCATGGACACGATATAATTGTTTTCGTAAGGGTTTCGCCCTTCGTGCCGTTGAAAATACTTTGGATCAGCGAAGAAATACAGCTTGTTTTATAATTAAAATTGTTTTCCAAACCGCGAGTTACACGATTTTATGTTATTTTTCCCATTATGTGAAAGCAAGGGGTCATAAAGGTGTTAGAATTTTATTTATGTCTATGTATTTATTACATATATATATATATAGATATATCCTGCGTGTAAAGTTCATCTATCAAAATAAAAACAATAAAAGTAAACCTAGACACGTCGAAATGACAGAGGGAGGTGTATAGGTATTTAGAAAAAGAATCGTTTTCGACGATATATGGCATATAATGATATACCAGATTTATAATGTATAACAAACTGTTGGAAGTATCGGATAGAGATTTACAAGTTTCTTTTTCTTTTAGCAATAAAGTAGCTCCTCCGTGATGTGTTATCAAATCTTTTGTATTTTATTTTAAACGTAGTATCGTGAATGTTGCTTTCCTTTAAACAGCAGTTGCCTAGGGTACAGGCCCGTAAATAACGTAACAATTACTTTATAAAAGTATTCGCGAGTGTCTCGCGTTCATCTGGCTATACTACGTCGTCGAAATACGAAAACAATTTTGCGTTAACTGAGATTTTTGGGAACGGTGCCGTCCTTAAACAGCGACAACGCACAGATTTAACGTTTCGCACTATTTCTTCCTTCTTCTTCGTTCTCAATCGTCGAAATTCGCGCGTTGGGAAAAAGTTGATGCCTTTAACGAACTCGTTATATGATATGAATAGTACGCTGCGTATACGTGTAACACTGGCCTTAATTCTAATTTTTACATTTTACGCTCCTCCAAACGATTCGTTTACTTGTTCACAAGTGCACGCGACGCTTTTGATTGGGTACGTACGAAGAAAATGCGCTGGTAAGAATCCAATTAAACACCGAGCCCTGAATTCCTGGCTGAATACTAAGGAATTTTAATTCCTAAAACAGGAAACGATCCCAAATGCTATCTCCTTTCTTTCTTCCACTTTTTTTTTCTTTATGGCAGTCTGGATACATTTATCAACGTACTTACTCCCCCCGATAGTACACGAGCGCGATTTATGGACATGAGAATCGTTTTCATTCATATTTATATATTTATATATGTATATATAATATATTAAATGTCATATTGCAACTTAGCATTTTCACAAGCTGAGATTGGTATCATTCAGGAATAATTAAAACTATCGTTCCGTAATACTCTACTCGTCTACTGTACAACATTTTACACTCATTCATTTATTTACCGTAATTCCTTAGGTATGTCGATTAATTAGTTACAGCTACGAGATTATTGAAGAGTCATGAGATTGCACACCATTTGTAGATCGGGTCGATCGCGGGTATTCGAAATCCATCCCCCACCCTCGTTCTTTCCCTATCGCTTTAGAATACTTCGATTCACCCGTTCTCTGCCCGGTTCCTCGCGAACGATCCAAAGCGATCTTAATAGCAAACGCCCCCACCGCACGATCACCTAATCGTCGCTCCTACTAACTTCGTCTATCCTTCCGCAGACCCCGGTGTCCACGCACGCGTATGTACAACACGTCGGATAAATCGGCTTATAAGTACAAACAATTCCCTGGATCAACAGAAATCACGCAACGGTAATCAACTAAATCGGATAGTCGGTAATTATATATATAATATATATATAAACTGGCAACAATTAACAGTCCCGTTGGCGACATCACCATTGACGCGATGCATCCGTCCTGAGAGTCTTAGAGTACCGACGCCTCGGTCCTGCCACTTGGAGGCGTCGTAGCGTGGCTGCTCGAATTATTATTATTATTGTTGTTGTTGTTGTTGTTGCTCGCCTCGCCGGCGTGGCTCGAGCAGTAGAACTTCTTGTGAGCTATGAAGGTGCTCAGATAGTTGAAGCTGATGTCGCACGACCGACAGTAACGCGGGCCGCTTTTGTTCGGGTCCAGGCTCTCCTCCGGCGGCGGGGTATCTTCGCGTTCCTGCTTCACCTTGCTGGTCACCGTCGGAGGTGGGGGCGGCGGGGGTGGCTGGGGGCTTTTTCGAACCTCGGTCTTACCGTTCACCTGCACTTCGTTAGGGATTTCCTCGGGTGTGGTGGCCGGGGCGGGCTCTGGCGTCGGTAGGACCGTTTCGTCGTCTAGCACGCACGTTATGTAGTTTTCCTCCTGCAAGATAGAGGAGAGGTTCTGCTAGAAGGACGATCTTTGCGTCGCTCGCGTAGGCAGCTGTCTATCGCGAAGGGTTAATATACCTATGTGAATTAGCGCCACTTACTCACCTGTAGGTCGGCCCCGCGTTTCTCGAAGTGCATCTTGATGTGGGTCCTCATACCGCGCAACGTGTTCCCCTTGTAACGACAGATCGTGCACCTGAAGGCCTTGACGCCCTGATGCGCGTCCATGTGGCGCTGCGCAGCTCCTGCTGTTGGGCTAACAGCACCGCACACGGGACACCTCCAGCCTCCAGTCGGTCCACTGGTACACGTGTGAGTGCCGCCAGCCTCGATTATAGCCTGTAGAAAGAATAGTTGCTCTTGAAATCAAGGATAACGAAGGATTGCCAGCAAGTAGATCCTATCAGCAAGAAGATCCCACGACCAGTCTTGACGTAGCAGAAGTGCGACGGAGGGAAGAACGAAAGAGACCACGAACCTTGCATTTCGGGCATCTCGAGTGATGTTCCTGAGGTTCCGGCCTTTTGGGACAGTAAAACGCCTGATGGGCCACAAGATTGTCCATGGAGGCGAACTTGATGCCGCACGCGGCGCAGATCAGCTGGACCAGAGGAGGCGAGGGCGTGCCTGGTGGCGGTGGACTGTTACTCACCGTGGTTTCCCTCGCTTGGCAATAGTGTTTCTTGTGCGCGACAAAGTTCTCGTGGCGACAGAACACGATGTTGCATTCTTTGCATCTGGGGGCACAGCAATTCCCAACAACTTTCATATGCAATCTTGCATCAGCTTATCTGTACCGCCAATCGGCCATCGCTACTAGTTTATATCCACCACTGAACGCTATCCTAGTACGATAAAATCGCCAGGTCGGCTTACCTCGAGACACCCTGCTTGACGAGGACGCCAGGAACGGGCGGTGGTGGTAGTTCAGCCAGTCTCAGAGCGAGTTCCGTCGGCGGAGGTGGCGCAACAGTTCCAGTCGCCGTTGGAGCAGAGCCGATAGATCTCGCTCTAGGGCTGCCGCTTCCCCTGGATCGCGGGCTACCAGGCGGCGGGGGTAGAGAGGATGGCGCGGGCGACACCCTGTTCTCCTTTTCATCCTGGTGCGCTGGAGACTTTCGGACGCTCAGATCAAGGGGCGCCGAGCCTGGTGGCGACGTGGACGACGCCACGACCGACGCGGGCGTTGTAGGCTTGTTCGCTGCTCGAAGGACCGGCGGAGGTTCAACCACGGTATTCTGCGCTGTGGTGGCGAGACCCCTGGTCATCGGTTGAAGGTGACCTGTAAGAAAATGTTGCTCATCCTTCCGTAGGGTTAAAACCAACGTCCCTAAGCTACCCGCGAGAGCTACAAACCGTTCGGAAGAAGGAAGCACGCAGTGTCAGGCGCAGGCAGGGTCGGCGCGGCCAACACGCTCGCCCCGCGGAACAGAGAGTACGGCACGATCAGGATCGGGTTCGTAGGCAGTGCCAGGCAGGGCTGCGGCGGCGGGGAATCTCCGGGACTGACGCTCGTCGGCGGTGACGCCTTCACCGACGAGGAAGCCGTGCTGGGCGCTGGCGGTGTGTCCTTGACCACGTGCCTGGTGCTGCAGTAGTGAGTCTTGTGCGCTCTGAAAGTCTTCAGGGAGCTGAATCTGATGTCGCAGTTCCTGCAGTATCTCTCCGCCTCCTCGTTCAACGAGCCGTTGGAGGCGGTCGCCGCGCCGCTTGCTGGGGTGGTCGCAGCGGTGGGTGCCGCTGGTATCGTCGGCGGTGCCGGAGAAGCGGCGTGCATCCTCATGTGTCTGTTCAGCGAGACCTTCTTGTCCGCGCTGTACGAACAGTGGGGGCAGGCGTACGCCTTTCTAACCTCGAACTTGCTGGACTTCTCCTCGTCCTCGTCGTTCGTGGTGTCCTCCTCGAGCCGCGGACGATGGGCACAGTAGAAGGTGCGATGCGCCTCCAGGGTGCTCGCCGAGCTGAAGCGGATACCGCAGGGTGGGCAGATCAGAGGAATTGGCCTGGCTGGCTCCACGGTGATCGTCTCCTTGCCGTCGGTTGGCAGCACGAACAACCGACCGGACGCTATTGCTGCAATTTTCATCGCCCCATTAGAATTGCTTCGATGTATCCCCGAAGCCTTCAAATTGGGCTTTATCTTTAGTGGAAGGAACATAGGGAGGCACTTGAAGAGTACCTACTCAAACATCTGCTAATTTAAACCGGACTCGTTCGATATTACCATTTTGAAGTCCAGCTGGCAGGGGTGGCACAGAGTTTGGCGGCGAGGTATTCTCCGGTTTGACGGTGAGCGCTGCCACGGCGGCGGGTCGAAGAGCAGGATCCGTCGCCAGACTAGTATTAAGTCTCAGTCTTGGTGCTGCTTCGTCGTCGAGCTTCAGCTTCTTCTCTGAGGGCGGTTCATCCGCGTTGGACCGCCTCGACGAGTCCTCGGAGTCTCTCCTGCAGACGGACTCTCTTCTTCGGGTCGAGGAGGTGGACGAAGACGACGACCTCGGCTGACAGTCCTCCTCCTTGACCACGACCATGCTGGCTTCCTCGTCCGTGTCTTTGGGACTCGACTCTCGCGTCTGATTCGGCTTCGAGCCAACATGTCGGTCTCTCAAGCTTCTAGCAACCTAGTTAAGGCGAACATTAAGGGATTCATACTTTACAAGCGCGTTTATTGAACAAAATCTATTGGCTGATTTGTTAGCGTCTAATTACGACTTGACAGTGAAAGAAAGTGAACAAACATCGTCGCTTTACCTCGATATCTTCAGTAAGACTAGCCAGCCGTTTTCGAGCGTCTTCGGAGAGCACGCTGAGCCTCAATCTGATATCCTCAGCGGCCGAATTCACGATGGCAGCCGACGAGGATGGGGGATTCAGTCTCGGTGGTGGCGGCAGGCTCGATTCCTCCTCGACGACCGGCGCGATCGGGCTGGAAACCGCCGAACCACCACCCTCCACGCCACTGCTCACCGATGGTGTCTTCTCCGAGTCGCTCCATTCCTCATCCTCCCCTGAAACAAGCAAACCAGATTATGTACAATCATTTCCTCCCTGATCAATCTCACCGCCCAACGATATCCATATCAACAATTACACTAAGTCACCCCCAGTAAACTACACCGCCTTTTACCAAAATTATAAAACGAAGGAAGGCGAGCGCAATCGTTTCAATGGTAGTTTCAAAGTCAAATATTGTTCCTACACTTTCTTAAGCTGCCCCAACGACGATCCACCGTCTCTCGAGAAACGACCATAGCCACGAAACGGATCCACGTGGAGGGTACGACGGCTGGCTCGCGCTCAGCCGGAAGTGGAGGCTAGCGGCAGAAAAAAATAGAAGGGAAAAAAAGAAGGCAGGACACGCACGTTAAACGATGCGTCCTTATGGCCGTTCGGCTCCCTAATGGTCGCTCGCCACGCCAGCCTTTGCGTACCCTCTGCCCCTTCTCTCCGGCCTCCCTTTCTACCTATCTCCCTCTATTCATCTATCTACCCCCCTTCCAGAGCCACCCCACTCGGCTGCACCCTTCGCACGCCTCTGAAATCCCCACCACCCGCGGGACGCGCGGCGTGTCAGTCCGACGCCAAAAGGGGCTACACCCGCGTCGAAATCTCGGTTCAAGCCCGACGTCGGCAGGGTTGTTTGGGTTATTTGCTCGCCGAAGCATCCCATGGAATCGCCCCGTCTCTCCTCCAACTCTTTGGGAACGCTTCGGGGAGCGCTGTTTCAACGTTCGCGAAGATTTCGATGGCAGATGCACGGATGCTTCGTCTGACCCCGCTTATCTATGCTCATCTGCTCTCACCCTTGAGACGCTTGAACTTTGAGAGTGGCGGTTTTGAAACGGGGATAGATCCGGTATGATACTTTATTCGAGATCCAGATCGCACTGATCCGCGTCTCTTGGTTGGTTGCAGGGACCAGTAGCGTAGAATATTCCACCTAAATTTTAAGACACCTTCGACTAGCGTTTAGGTGTTGTTGGCTAAGAGTCTAGCTATTCTAATGCTAATATCGTTTAGTATTTTAGAGTTATGATTCTTCTCGAACCTATCGCCGTCCCAATCAAATTCTGTTACACCATTGACAACTTCTCTAGCGCGCAGACGAAACCGTCCTTTTCTGACGTAGATCTCGAGGATATTCGCGATCAGGACATCGTACGCAGAGTCAGGCGCACAGTGTTCGATGTAATGTACAAAAGTCAAGAATCTGAAGTGTTCGATCCACAAATTCTTGAATCTTAAAATGTTAATAAAGAAACGTAGGTTTTAATGCCACCCATAACTTTTGCTGAATTTACCAATGTGTTGTAAAAAATGACACTAGAAATTTATTCCAAATCTCGGGGCATTTTTTCAAACACGTGCCACTGGCGGAATGTTTATGCTTTTCATTTGATTTTTAAAAGTTGCGTTTAATACTGTCATACCTTCAAAACTGCCAAGTCAGTTTTCTATAATACTAACAATTTGTACGAATTATTTATGTTAAGTGTTTATCAACTTCAAGGGGACTTTTAAAAAAAGTACCAAAAAGTACCTCCGTGATTTTTTGTACATTAATTTAGGGAACACTAAGATATAGAATAGAATATAACATGAAAGATATAGAAAAATAGTCCTTTTATAAACATACATGAAATTTATTTTCAAAAATTTTACTCCAGAGAGAAGTTATTAATTTTTGTCCATTTCCCTATACCCATCGAACACTGTGAGACGTCCAGGTGGGATGTCTTGGGAATCGAGGCGACACGCGTATCGCCCGTCGAATTACCCGGATGCTTTAATTGCCTGGTTGGGCGAGGCTGGAGGAGGTTGGTAGTCCGCTGGAGCGAAGAGGACAAGAGCGGGCGAAGGGGGAGGAGGCGAGATGCCGAAGGAGATTGGGCAAAGGGTTGCAGCGCTCTTCTAGGCTATCCAGGCCTCGCATCTACAGCTCAGTCGTGTTCCTTCTGCCTCTCTGTAAATAAGCGGTCATCGATGGATCGGCAGCAGGCCTCGCCAGCACCACGTTCCTCTTGTCCCCTTCGTTTCTTTTTTCTCCTCTCCGCCTCCTCTCTTTTCTAATGCTATCTGCTCCGGCGTCTATTTCTTCGTTTGCTTGTCGCTCCCTAGGTACGAGTCCCGCGAGCATTCTTAATTGCACGCGCGTACAAGCTACCTGGGACCGGAGGGGGTGCACGTCCGTCTTGGATATAGACGCGAGCTTCGGTGTGATAAGGCTGATCAAAACAGCTGAACATTACTGTCGCTTGATCATTGTTAACAGAGACGTATCGGTGAGTCGACTCGTTCACTTCAGATTTACATGTATGTACTTGAGGCGTTCATTAGGGCACCTAGGTATTCCCAGTTATAGGATACTTTTAATTTAACCACTCGCATTACGAGTCACGGCCGAACATACTCCAAAGGGTTTTGCAGACCATCATACATCGTGGTCGCGTAGAATCAGTGAAATACGTTCTGACAACACATCTGGCATTCTGCCTTTCATTCTCGTTACCGCCTTCGACCACTCTTAATTGCGCGTGCATGCAAACGTTCCCGATCGAGAGGGCTGCACCTTACTCGCCTGCTGCAACCACCTACAACGGCCCGCCACCGCAACCACCTCCGGGTGCTGAGGGTGTAATATATCTCGAAAAGAAGGGGGTGGGACGGGGGGAACACGGCCGCCATTAACATATCCGCGGGCTGATAAGCCTTTCTCGGAACCGATACCGCGCCCGTGTACACCTCCGGCCGCCGCGCCGCTTTATGCGAGAAAACGAACAGCCGCGAGCCGCGTGAGAAACGGACTTCGGAAGCTCCGCTCTTCGCCGCTTACGGCTTTCGTCCCCTCGTCCAACTTCTTCCACTTGTCTCGCCTCGACTCTCCGTTCGACCCTACCACGCGTCTAACGCGATCTTTTTACCGCGATCGCGCCATCTCTACCCCATTTTGGGGGAACAAAGTGCCTTCTTGCGAATGGCCACTTATCGCGCCTTGGATTCGCTCAACAGCGTCAGTGATCGTCGGAGAACGTTGCGGAGATGTGTCTATTACTCGAGCTGGCGAGTGTTTAGTAACTGACGGTAGCAGCTGACGATTAATGCGAAGCAAGTGGAGATTAATTAATTTCGCGCAACGAGCGTTAAACTGGATGGCTGCTCGATAATGTTCGTCGCCCGGTTTTCAAACATTGTGGCGTGATAACTCTGCCGGTGTGTACGTACGTATGTACACCGTTGGCGCATAAAGCGTTAATTACAGCGTGAAAATGAGATATCCCGTAGGCGGTAGTTAACACCTTCACTCGACCTTTAGTTTCTTCATTAAATATGCCGAGAAGGTGACCGTTTCCAGTAGATAAGTTTTAGTTGCTGATATTACAATTTACTGGCTAACTATTTCAAGCGGCACGGTCACATTTTGGAGCCACACAAGCGCGGCGTTGCTGACCGTGACTATGATAAATATTATAGGAAAATAAGTAGGCTCCGTGCCTGTTCATTATGCCCAGGAACCCACGTTTTATACGTCACGACACGTGGCTGATTTTCGGTCACGTAACGCATTATGATTTATCGCGTCACGTGTACCAGGGCGACTCCTCAAAACACCATGATATTAATATTCCTGCTACCCCTATTACGAGCTTTCTCTAATCTCGGTCTATCGATTCCGTTCAAGATTTCGTCAAGACCCTTAACAGAGGATTAGCCATTTCATTATTCCTCCTCATTTGGATCCCAATTTCTGTTTCTTCAACAATGAGTTTTCCCAGCTCCGATCGCTTCCTGATTCCTCGCCGCCTCATCGACGATTCACCTAACTCCGACCCTTCGTTGTATCTGAATTGTTCAGAACTCGGACCACCAATCTCGAGTCCCCCGTGCCCGAACGCTTCCTGAGTTTTCGCCACATCCTTCTCGCGATCGTCCCGAGGAAGCTTGGCGCGTATCGAGCAGACGGCGACGGGTTACACACACCGGTGGCAGGAAAACGAGCGCAACGGTAGCAGCTTCATCGGCGCTATGCAAATAGGATCCTGATCGTGACGCGGGTAGGCAAACACGCGACGTACAGGTAACAGGCAGGGCTGGTGAGCCCTGAGTGAGTCCTCTCCTCCTCTTTCTTCTTCGTCGCGGTCGTCGTCGTCGTCGCGTTCGTCGTCGTCGTCATCCTCTTCTTCTTGTCCTTCTTTCCAACTTGTATTATAGTAGTGTGCGCCCTCTTTTCACGGGGCCACGACCCATGCCAGAGATGCATGCCAGTCCTACCGATGCATCCATGAGCGCACTTCGCTTTCCTCTTTCTGTCCACCCCGCTCCCCTCTTTGTCTCTGCCGTCCGCTCTCTCTCTCTCTCTCTCTTTCGCCGGCAGCCAACGGCCTTTTTCTCTCTGCTCTACACGCTGCATCGTGGAGATATGCTAATGCAGCCGTCCCGATCGTGACACTGCGGCTGCTAAGTGAGAGCTCAAGTCGCAACCTTCTCATCGGCTCCTACGCCGCGCGACTCTCCACGAGGCTTCCTCGTGTTCCCGTCGATCTCCCTCGCGGCCGGTGGTTCCTCCACGAGACCCTCTTCCCTTCGGCGGTGACAGTCGTCCACGGTTTTCGGGGTGACCGGTCTGACCCACGGATTCCCTGGCGGCAGGTTCAATTTGACGCCGATGGGCCCTGATAGCTTTGGGCAGGTGAAAAACCGCTCCGGGGGGACTTTGAACTCTCGTGCCGGAGGAACAAGAAGCTTCAGCCTCGATAGCTCCTAGGCTTCCCCCGTCGCTTCGTTTCTACCGCTGTTACCAAGTGTAACACCATGGTTGCTTCGAGGAGAACATCCCCCGAGTGTCTTAATCGTGAAACAGATCGCAGATTACAGTAGCTCAAAGGCTCCCACAGAAACCATGTGTATTAAACAAAGAACCATCGTGTTCCCATCGAAACGTCCTCCGTGAACCAGCCTACCTATCCTTCAGCATTCTACCTGGTGGACGAGGATCGCGCGCGTCGGTAGTACACATTATGCACAATTTACCTGGACGGACTCGGCCGTCCACGTCCCGAATCAATTAGACGATCGTACGCAATCGATCAATTCAATTCGTCCCGTTACACTTAACTCTTCAAGATTCAGCGGGCATCGGCGCAGGGCACACCTCATTAAAACGCAAATCTTACCCCGATCGATCCCGTATCTTCGATCTACCTTTATTCCGTGGCTCCGCTCCTCTGCCTCGTTTTCTTCCTCGGCTCAGAGGGGGTGGGTGGCTGGCAGAGTGGGAGGGGGAGGAGAGGAGGGACGGCGGATGGAGAGAGAAAGAGAGCGTGTTGCACAGACCGTCCACGTTCGTCCATCCCTTCCAAGAAGTTCAGATCACGTCGTGGAGCACATTATTCATGCAAAGCTCTTACTACGTCCACCTCGTCTCTATCTGCGTATCAACACGCACGCGGGCTATACGTGGCCGTCATACGTGTGTGCTGTGACGGCGGCCGGGGCGATTCGAATTGCCTCCGATCTCTGGCCAGGAATTTCGTCAGCCGACTGAACGATGCGCGGCCATAAAGCTGGGCACCGAAGAACGCGAAGGATTTCGGCGTCTACGGGATTTTCACGCCTTTAAATCTCTGGTGTCACGGTGTCCTAGGCGGGCGATGGATCGGGGAGAGAGCAGAGAGTTCTGGCGGTGATGGTAAGTCGATACCGATTGATTTTGGTTCTTGGGTGGGTGTTGTGCTGAATTGGGGGGGGGGGGGGGGGATAGTGCCCTTAAGTAACGCTGAACATCCGCTTCCTTACAAAGAAATTTTCACTTCCCCTCGACTTCCGCTCGATCCAGTCGAATGCAAATCACGTGGTCGATGCTAGGTATTACGAGTCGCATCGTGAGTCGCTGTTGACTCATGCTAGATTATGTCACACGTATTATATCATCGATAGCGCGAAAGTCAATCGGTCTACCTACCCCTAAATCGATTTATGGAATCAGCGAGAGGATTGCGAAATAGCTGCTTACTTTATAAGAAACCAAAACAAGAGCGTAACCCAAAGAGATTAAGGTGTTCCTTTCTCAAAAGTCCTTCCAAGAACACAGTGGCAACGATTGCTCGAGGTCGTACGCACGTGTATCTCACGAATCGACTCGAAAATTTAATTACACCGCTCGGCGATTCGATCGAGTATCTCTCTCGGATCTGATCGTCGCTTTTTCAGCGAATGCAACACAACCAAGAAGGCACCGAAAACATCACGCGTCGCGTGTTGCTGTGTCCATGTTCCTCGTGCTCTTCCATTTACGCCGCAAGCGCGCGCGCGCGCTCGCGAGCACACGTACGACAATAATGATAGTAATTATGCTAAAGGGCGACGATAAATCCCGGTGGCCGATATCATGACGAGATAGCTTAACATTTCGACTTTCAGCCATTACCACTTAATTACTCGATCGGCCACCGCCTATGCACACCGCCACAACGAAACGCATGTCGATTACTAGCTGGGAATATTATTAGTCTATCGAGCCGAGTGAATAAAGATAAGCAGTTATTATTGCCATTACGAGTTATTACGTTCTAATGGCCCAGGGTTTAGTAGATGATACAGAGTCCTGTTCGCTCCCTTTCGTTATTTAGGGTAAGGTTGCTCAAGTCGTACCCCTTAAGAAAAAAAACCGTATCAAACTTAGGATTTATCAAATAAATAGAAATTAAATGTGTTATTCAAAACTTGCGTTAATATTGTTGTTATTTATTATAACGAAATTAGAAAATCTATATGCTTTCATGAAAAATAAACTAAGTCTTTAAAAACTTACATCGGTACGACTAAAGTAACCGGTTTCCTATGTCGTACCACCTGCAGCCTAAGTCGTACCTAAGAATTCGATTAAGCAACAATAATAATTAGAACATATTTTGTATTAATCTGTTTATATAACACATAGGTATTCAGTTAGTACAAACATCACATACAAATTTTTTTGTTCTTTTGTCAACTCCAGCGCATATATCGTGCACCCATGATTTGCATTTCAAGCATTGAATCGCTTTTCTTTTTTCTTTAATTATGGCCTAAAAATAAGAATGAAAGCAACGTCAGTTGAGAGTAGGTAAAACCAAGAAGTAATTTCTTAAGTCGTACCAGTACGAGTTAGGAATCTCATATGGGCACGACTTAAGACACGGCACATGTTAAATTTAAAAGTAAACTTAACCTATCATTGAACAAAATTAATAGGATTTCGTTCCGACCAGACGATTATGTAAACTCTACTGAATTTATATTTAATAACGAACATAATTTTATCAATAATTTACTTGCAAGATTAACTACCAAACATATGCAGAAAATTATAAGAAAATTGAAATAAACTTACTTGATGAGAGGATTTATAACGAGGTGGTTCGCAGCAGACAAATAATACGTAAGGCAACTTGGTTGACTCAGATGTGTATTTGGTTGCCGTTGTATGCGCTCTTGTCGTCATAGTGCGTTCAAAATTCAAGTGGTACGACTTAAGCACTGGTACGACTTAAGCAACCTTACCCTACCTCAACTGCATAGTGGTGGATAAGGGACGTCATTTGCGTGATTTCGTTGACTTGGAATTTCTTCGTAAGTTGAACTAGTGTTTCCCTAACTTTGAAGGGGAAAGTTAACTTTAATTTAAGTGGAGACGCCATCTGTACTTCATCCGCAATTCCTCCCCAAAATTCGTCGACGCCGTCGTCATTAAAACCGTCTCCCCCCGAAGTTAACCCTTGTCCTTCGCGGTCACCGGCCCGTCGCGTCTGTAAATAAATAGATAAACAAATGATCCCCATAAATTTCCATACGATTGTCCTACGTCGAAAGCATTCTGGTACGGGGAAGGAGCCGATCTCCGATCAGCAGCGCCGGGACGCAGCTGTTTCTTCTTTTATCTCGCGACAGGAACAGGATCCGTGCAGGTCGTTTCGCTCGCTAGCAGGACCTTCGAGAGACGTTATCAGTACTCGCCATCTGTCACCGACTTGGTTTTCACTGCTTTTGCTGGCGATTTTTTTCTCTGTTCGCCGGCGAAAACCAGAAACCGACCGTCCGGCCGCGCTATGCGCGCCTTTTAACAAGGGAAACGCTACGACCACTTGGATTCCATCGTGGTTTTCTGATGAGGCGACCTCTCGGTACGTCACCGTGATCTATTCTCGAACAGATTGAAGCAAACTCGTGAGAGAAGCTCCTCGAAAGCTTCATACTCTTGCCAGCAATTGCCACTTGCGTTCTTCTCACTGAACTTTTTTTTATACAGTAGGTGCCTTATAATTTGTGGAATTTCTTTACGAATCCTGGTCATTTCTCGATTTTTCCTTAGAGTTCTGACGCACTTTCTATTCTTCTATCCAGAAGAAAGTACACTCCGAGCGTCGCACTCTTTGATTTTTAGCCCCCGAACTTGTTCATCTCGCGATTGCCTGCACAACGATCGCGAGCCGAGCCTCTCCGCGTCGATTTAAATATACCCGATGCAAGGTAGGAGAAAAAAGCACGGAACCGCGAAGGGTTGAAGCCCAAAGGCGTGAGTACCGAGGCAAAAGGACAAGGTTTATCGGCTCGAGTGTCTCCGCGGTGTCAACGGCTGCTATCTCTTAATGACTGGCCCATCTTTTAAGGCTTAATCGTCGACACGTATAAAGCATATCCCAAGCCTCTGCATATTCAATGCGCGCGGTACACGGGCTCGTGCCTGGGTACACGCGTTCAAAATTATCTCCTGCCCTTCTCCTCCTTCGATTAAAATTCCGAATTCCCGTTTTCTGGAAGGAGCAAAACGTCCTTCTCTTCGGCGAAGCACGTGAGCGAGTTAAGCTACTCTTTTGCACCTCTTAGTGGCTGACAGTGATAGCTTTTAAAGCTAGAGACTGCGGCTCCTGCGGATCCTTGATGCTAATTGAAATTGACTCGAGTCGCTGCGATCACTGAGAGGACATCCATTCTGGACAAGATCAGAGGCGACGCGGAATGTCTCGCTAATCTCTCAGACTTGAATATTCCCTACAGTTTTCGACTTTGGGCGTAACCGTGGCGAATAACAAAGTCGAGTAGCCGACGAAAAGAAACCTTAAGTATATGGAGTATCGTAGCTTCGGAATTATGATAGGCAATCGCTAAATCCTGCGAAACTGTGTCAGGACATGCTTCGACGATCGAGTTCCGTTCGACAAACAGCACCGCGTAACCAAGCCACCCTTCTGTCCTCTTCCGCCAGCCAGCGAGGCAGACGATGAAAACGCGCTTCGGGACGGGCCAACAAAAGGCTGGCTACCCCGAGGCTTACCCCGACGAGCAAATAAAACAAATCCAGGCAATTATATTCACAAAATATTCCGACGAGACGGCGCGATACCATCGAACTCCCTTTCTTCATTCTTCCGATACAATCAACGAAAATGGATCTGGATCGAGTCTCATTGTGGCAGGAGAGGATACTACGGCGTGGCCGAAACATCTTTGGAGGGCCAGCGGAGGGGGGCACCGGGGAAACAGAGAAAAAAAGAGGAGGGCGGCTGAAAGTGGGAGGGAGAGGGAGAGAGAGAGGACGCGAGAGAAACAAGAGGAGAGAAGATGGCCAGAACTTGCTTCTCGTCTAGCTGAGATCTAATCTCCCGTTCCCGCGCTGCGTGCCTAATTAAAGATCGATATCTCTCGATATTATTGCACCCCCTCCCTCTACCACCTTCCAGCCACCCCGTCGCCCATGCCGTCCTCCCCCTCCGCCACGTAGCAGGTTATTAAATTCTCCTATCTCGAGGATCTGGACTGGCCGGTCCTACCCAGTCGTATCTGATCCGGTCAATCTTTAGTCTCGTTACCTTTCGGCCCTCTGTTCGGCCAGGATCGAGGCGATTCGACTCTTTACAAATTTCCTCGAGGACCATGCGCGCCAGCCGGCCATGAGAAACGGCCACAGCCTGGGGAACGCTCCTCGCGAACCATATCGCGTTCCCTTCCAAGGACTCGTGCGTCGGCGTTGCATCGTCGCGTCGAGGAGAACCATTCAAACATCGGGTGATCGAGGGTGGTTCCAAGGCCCTCTCTTTGCACAGAGTATCTGGGGCCGTAGCTGGTCCTATGCAAAGCTTAATGCAAGAAGCTTACGCAGAAACGAGAAGAAACATCGCGAAGCTGCTAAAGATCCGACGTCCTTTATTATACAGAACTGAAGTAGGATTTTCAAAGCCAAATGATTTGTTTAAGTAGAGACCGAGTCCTGGGTGGAGAAGCCGCGTCGATCGTCCAATCGGGGACACTGTGAACGGGGCTTAAACATTGAGACGTGACCAATGCTCGTTGCCACGAAGGCAATGCCACATCGGGCAATTATCGCTCGGCAGGACCTCGACGTGCATACATTAAGGCCGCGCTCTGTCTCTCTTTCCTTCCTGTTCCATCGTCTACTCCCTCCCACCGCCGACGACGACGACGAGGACAACGGCGAGGACGACGACGACGACGACGACGGTGAACCGACACACCAAGATTTCGTATCTGACCAGGACACTTCTCGCCTACCTTCTGGACGACGTTTTAAGATCGATATCGAACCGCTCTGGAAGTCGACCGAATGAATAATTATCAATGGGAGGACCCGGTATATCTCGCCACCTTGCCCCTCCTCCCCCATCGGGCTCGTCCTCTTTTTCGATTTTCCTTTCTCGTCGGCGAGGGCCTCGCTCCTCGCGCGCCCATTCGTCTAGATCTCTCGTGTTACATGGAAATTGCGATTTCAGGCTCGACTCCCACCTGGAACGAGGATTTCTGGGCTCCTGGGGGAACTATTCTGGCTTTATTTGCTAATCTTTGAGATCTTCGAAGCTTGTTAGGTTTTAAAAATGTTATAATTAGATGTGGATCCAGTAGAAGCTTAATACTCTTCTTCCTCCTCGTTTCTGTGTCTCCAGGGCTGTGTTTGTATTGTTCTCCAAAGGAGTTTCATACTCGAATCCCTTAAACACGATTATGCGATGTCTAGATAAGCGGTTGCAGCGTCAAAAACGCGCTGGAAAGTCGACGGGCAAGAGTTAAATCGATGAAACATTTGCTTCCTATCGATTCTCGTAGCGCCACCGCGAAATATCGGAAAGTCCAAGGCGCCGAAGAGCGTTATTTACGAGCGTGTCCACGAACAATCCCCAGCGTCGCGAACTCTCACGTACTTATACGTGCCCGGCGCGAAACGCCCCCCCGTTGTATCTCGGTATAACCAGGCTGCACATCCACTGGCCTCTAAAATGTTCTAAGAACCTTGTACACAGGCCATAAACAGTTAAAGAGAACGAAAGAGGGCGGCGGAGGGACGTAAAACTGCGTCGACATAGCAATATGTACCACGAAGGGGGTGGTTCTCCCGGAGAGTGCCGGAACAGATTACGAAAATCACTTGAATGCCTTTAAACAGTCCTACGCAAGCGACTATAACTCCGCGCAATTCATTTCCGCGGGGGGTTAAACGGATTGACATTGAAAAACGTTTAAACCCTTGAACCATCGCATTCGCGGCCCTAATACAACCTCCTCCCCCTAACTTTCGCCGAAACACGAGCGCATAAAGTGCCGAACGAAGCATCGGTTTACCAGCGTTTACGAGGGGTGCCTGTAGGGGGCTGTTGTGGCTCGTTAAAATTATATCCGCGTTGCAGGCTGCATTATGCATACGGATGCACCGACTCGGGGCCAGGCACGTACGTTCGTTTGCGATCGAGGGTGTGTAAGGCGGGAAAGACGGGGTGGGGCGGGGTGGAAGTTGCCGCTTTACACTTTCAAGGGGCGGGGCAGGGTGGAATCGCTCAATTCCGATGATATTGCGGCACGTTGCTTACGCTCGTTCGGGGGCGAAGGAGCCGTAAATCGGGCCGGGGAGGGTAGATACGTGGAAATGGATTTTTATCGAGTGTCTGAGGAAGTCGACGCGGTGGCGCGGCGTGAGTGGAAGTTAATTTTCCGTCGCTTATCGACCTTCCCCACCGCGAGCCATCCACGTATTTTATTTTATTCGACTTTCGATATTTCGTCGCCGCCTGTGATCGAAATTTACGCGACCCTGGGTACGGGCAACTTTTCATTTTCTAATTTTTCTGTATTAATTCGACTATCATCATTCGCATTGTAATATCGAATTTACTTATTTTTAAACCGAGAATCTGCATCCCTGCGAAATCTATCCTGTTTCGTGGCTATGCCTTCACTGATCCATCTTCCACCGAGAAGCTACTCGGGGGACGCGCGACCGTCGCGTCTCCTCCGTTCCACAAAGGCAAAGGGAAACCACCGCCCCCGCTGCCGAGCCCTGCGCGAGAAATCGGGTTAAGCGTCCACGTCACGTCCGTTGCGGTGTAAAAGGGTGCAGGGCTTTATTAAGAAAAATGGCGCGACGCGGAGGAAAAGCAACACGAGGCCACCGAGGGAAACGGAGCCGGGGATGGAGGACGGTGGAGAGCGGACGCGGCGTTATCTTCGTGCAACCCATTCGTGCGACCTTATCTACCGTAAAAACTTCGACTTTAACCACCGGGGATCATAATCGAGCTTATCTTTCCCTCTCCTCTATCTCTCGTCCCTCTTTCTTCCTCTTATACAACCCCGCGCGAACACACACACACACACACACGCACACTTTCTCCTTCCCTTCTCTTTTGGTTTGCCACGTCGGTGCACCAAAGGCTATCTCCCCTTTTGCTCATCTATCGCCCCCTGACGTGCTATCGCGGATTTTATCGCGAAACTCTGAACCGACCCGGATAGACGGAGATCGCGAGAAAGAAAGGAGCTGCGGAAAGGAGGGAAACGAAGGGGGAGGGTTTTATTGTGCGCGTGGATAATCGCGAGAGGTGGACGATTCCGAAATACGACAAGCCCCGGGCTGCGTTTCTATAAAGGATATCATTTAGTCAAATATTTGACTCGCGGCAATTCCTTTCTTCGCGGTTTCCTCGTTGGAATTTTGGCCTAGAGGCGCTTTGAACGGCTCCATTGTGCCCTCGAGCTTAAACTTTCTCGGCTATGCTTCGCTTTCTCACACCTACGTTTCCCAGGGACGACAAAAATCGCTGCGCGACCGTGGATTCGCACGCGTTATTCCGTTGTCTGCTTACTCTTGGAGGCACTCGAACGATAAAATAGTTATGTATCTGGCGGCTGCATCGGTCCGCAGTGATACATTGCAGGATTGCAGGCTGACCCCTTTATCTGGCGGATTCTTTTTAATTGTTCGACGATTTGCGAAACCCGCAATCGCTCGATACCGCAATCGAACTTGCTTTTTGCACCGAGCTCCTCGTGAATTGTGTTTTTTCTCTCTCGCCTGTGTCATGCGACGATCGCGATAGGCGAGATCTTTCAGAAGCGTGTATTGAAAATTTGTCGACTTTGGGACTGCAGCGACAAGTACTTCCTTTCAAGCGATCCACGAATAATAATTAAGACGTAGCTGAAGCGGCGTTAGAAGAGGGAGGAAAACAGTTGAAACTTGATTGAAGATTTGTCGACCACTTGGCGAGGGCTAGCCCTTCCAAGCGCGCGCGGGAAAAAGCAGACGTAGGGGTGAATCGACAGACGCAGAGGGAAGTCGTAAACGTAATCGTGCTTTTTCAGGCGCCGCCACTAAACCAGCCCCGACCCCTAACCTGCGTCCCGCCTTCGGGGGCAGCTTAAAATATTTTTACAGCGCACAACCGCCGCGATGTCGCGATATTTCCAGCTTACGTACCGATGATAGCAACCCCCGTCTCTCCATACACCTTCGTCCATCCCCAATCTGTCTTTCTCTCCCAGTGTCATTCACGTCTTCTGTCGACAGTGGTTTCGAAGGGTATTGAACTGTAAATCGACCCCAGATACAGATACCGAAGAAAATAATTTCTGCGTCGCGATACCTGCTTAGTCACCGAAGGTTATCGAGTTTTGTGTCAATATAACTCCTAAAAGTGGGTGGCTTGTCTAATCAAGAAACGATCCACTTAACAGATGCAATATTGCGAGCTTGGTCTATTGTCCTCGTCACTGCCTCGACCATCCACCTTCGACCCTCCGCCGACTGGTATTCAAACGATGCACACGTGGCTGGGCCGTAGGTCTTTCGCGACGATCGAAAGGAAAGCAGGAACCAGGAGGAACGAATTAACGACGTCGCTGTAGCGAAGTCAACCCCGTTCGGTTCTCCATTAGACTGACGGATGGTCTGCGATTAGGCTTCCCTGGATAACGAACGAGGCATCGTCGTGGCCGAGGAAGGCGAAGAAAAAGGCCGTCGTGGGAGAAAAGGAAAAGCAAGGAAGCGCGGCGAAAACGAGACAACGGCGGGGAAAAAGGACGAGTGCGGGGAGAAGAGAGAGAGAGAGAGAGAGAGAGAGAAGGGGGAGGAAGAGTCGATGGGAGATTACTATAGAAGGGAGAAAGAGGGATGTTGGCATAAAGCATAAGCAATAACGAGGGCCCCGAGAGACTATCGTCCACCTATCGGAAATAATTATTTTCGCTCTATCGAGCGACGGTGGGACGGAGGGGTGGAGGGGGGCGGGGAGGGTTGGACGCGAAAGGGAGCAGAAAGAGGGGAGTATAAGTAAGTATAAGTGACTTTGCCACACGGTCCTCAGATAATGCCAAGGGCCACCTTCCAGGAATTAGTATTTATTGTGACGCGATTCAGATAGCGGTCACGGTACGCCCCTGGCCACGTACCTGGGGCCCCGAGTCCCACGAATTATGGTTTTCAATATGATGACGGTTTCGTATCTGCCGACCGACCTCGCTCCCTCTCCGCCGCCTCTTCGTCTTCGTCTCCTCTTCCCTGTGCGTGGTGTCTCCGCGCCTTTCTCTTCGGCAGCCTTCGAGATATACCACGTCCGCGGGCTCGTAAACCGTCTAAAAGGCTTCGACCAGATTTTTCCCTCTCCACGCCTGCACCAGACATTCCCTCTCCTCTCCCCCTCCGCCCTCTATCTCGCCACCATTACACTCTTTCCGTTTTCGAGGGGCACGTGCACGCGCCTGGTCCACGGGAGACACCTCGATTAGCTAATCCTGCGATCTTTCTCCAGTTTCGAAGGGTGTTTATCGATCATTGGCAGCGAGACCTGCATCATCCAAATACCATCCTCGCCCTCAGCGCTCTTCGTATCATCCAAGTCCTTCATCCTCTTGGAACATTAGTTCTCAAGCTTTAAACTTTAATTCTTTAACCTCCACATCCACCACCTAGCTTCTAAGAAAACTTGATAAATTTCACTGACAACCTTGCAGAAGATTCGTTCACTCGTCCTTGAGAAAGGGATGATGGAAGCGACGACGAGAGAAATAGTATTCGGACAGCAGCGGTATCGGTTTCCTAGTCTTATCCAGGCGAAAAGCGACGCTAACAAAGTGGGGGTCCCGCTTGCGATTCGCGAGGCTCGCCGATAAAACGTTATCAATCTGATGGGGAAGGAGGAGGCGCGCCCTCTGTGACGAGCAACAAAGAAAACCGTTCGGTTTCGTGGAATGCCACGGGACGCGCCGTGAAATATCCGCGACGGAGGTAGCAATTGCCAGCGATTACGGTATCTTGGCGAGGGAAATAAAATTTCATTCCCCGACGGGATGCATTATCGTAAGGGAACTGATGGAAGAGCACACGTACACGCGCGCACTACCGTGCCCTTTCTCCGTCTCTCTCTCTATCTCTTTCTCCGTGTCGATGATTCATCGACCGACTATTCCTCGGGCCCTGAACGCTCGCGCACTCTCGCGACATATATTTTCAATCTCGCCGCGAAACGATTAGAATCCTTCTCCCAGATCCCCTAGCCGCGCACGGACCCGAGATATCGCGCGATTTACCGCTCTATTTTTCCGCCGGCCGACCTTCGATCATCGGTGTGTTCCGTATTACGATCCGCTGCACTTCGAGGCGCGCAACGCGTCGCAATCTCGCTATCCGGAGCAGCCCGATAGACCGTCTATCGCTGATATCGTGGATGCCGATTTCCTATGGGATTTCGGCGCGAGGATTTGGATCGAGATCGATGAACCTCGATCTGTCCGAGTCCGACTACTACTCGTTCGAGCCACCACGTGCTTCCGAACGTACCCCGAAGTCGTTCCAAGTCTACGGACGTAGATTTCCTTCCGTTAACCGAAAGCGGGACGAAAAGAAAAAGGATCACACGAGAACGATAACAGTTTTACAGGGAAACGAGTACAACTTCCGTCTACAACAGTATTAACCCCGAAAAATCTGACGTTTAGTCGCGGCGCGAAAGGGAGAGTCCCGCGGTGAAATAATCCGCGAGAAGTCGACGGGTCACGCGAAATTCTTATCCGCCGATTAGAAAACTTTTTCCGCGCGGTCTAATCGCGGACTCTAACTGCCACGGGTAGGGAACGGGGGATGGGCGGTTTCTACGGGGCTGAGAAAGGAGGAACGAGAGGAAACGAAGGGAAAGGAATCGAGGGAAGACAAGCGTCTGGACGCCCGAGAGTTTGGTTCGTCGCCGATAATAAGACGCTGGTGTCTGCGACCCTGCACAATGCTGCCCGTTGTGCATTCACCTCGCGCGGGATATCGAATTAAGGGGCCGCGAGATGCCTGCATATTTTCTTCCTCAGAATAGCATCTTGTCTGCTGCTGTCCGTACTTATTCTTCCCATCGATGGGGTAGGAACGTTTCGAGCCCTTCGCTGTTCCTCGAGAATCATTCAACAAGTGAGGATCAAAGATGGAGCACACTCGTGTTACGTGGCAATGTGGGAGGATTTCTGTCGTATTGTAGAGGAAGGAATCTCTCCGGGAAAGGAGTGGCGGAGTAACCGTTGCGGCATTTTGGACGAGAGGCGAAAAGAAAGAGGAAAAGGGTGGCGTCTCGCAGCGGGCAAGAGAGAGGAAGTTTCAGCAAGTTTCTCCCCAAGTACCGATACTCCTTAATCACGGGCCGCGTTTCCGCCCCCGCCAGTTCGCCGACGGCCAACCACCAGCTAGCCCGAAATACGTCCAAGACCTGGGGGAGCCGATTCTTCGCAGATACCGAAGTATCTTCTTGCCAGAGACGCGGTTAATCTTCGGCCGGGACTCCTGGCCCTCATATAGCTCGATATTGTTTAACTTGCCTCGTTATCGCTAGATGCACTCTATAGCCATCTCTCCAGGGGTGGAAGATAGCGTGCACCTTCGAACGTCGTCCCTCCACGCCCGCCCCCTACTCGCGCTTTCCCTCGCAGCGCCGCGCGCTCCTCGTCTCTCCTTCGGCCGAGTTGCCGAAGGGGTTGGGGGAGCTGGGAGTTGGAAGGGAGCTGCATCCAGCTGATAACACCTCCTGGACTGATAACGAGCCGGCCAGGCTCTCGTCCTACGTACACTCCGACCCCCTCAAGCTCTCGCCCACCCCTCTGCCGCGCGCTCCGTGTGTTTCTACGACGTCGCGAATTCCCTGCGAGCCTCTCACGGCTTCTTCTCCGCTCCGACCGTCGCGAACTTGAAGGTGGCAGCTCGCAGGCTGGGAATTTCGGGGCGAGGCGCGATTAATTTCCGGGTGCTTCGTTTCTTCGAGGTTAAGATACGTATGTCCGACCAATGCTTTAGAAAACTACTTGCCAGTGTATCCCGCGCAATAGCATCGCAACATCCACTGCGCCGTAATTCTACCGGTGGCCTGAGAAGTCGTAAGAAGCTCCGTAAGAAAGTTGGCTTTTCCCAAGCGAGGAGGCCAGGAAGAAATCGCGATGGCCGTTAATCGGCTCGGCGGACGGACGAAGACGAATTTCTCGGCGGGAGAGCGAGCCGAAACGGTATAGCTACTCGTGCCTTGGTAGCTAGTGGCCGGAGTACGTGGCCGTTCTCCTCTCGCGCCGGTATCGCCGATCGATCAGCCGAAGGGGAGAGGAGGCGAGAGGCCGTAGTGGTCCGTCGATCGAATCTCTGGACAGGGAAGGGACAGGTCCCGCGAGCCACGGTCCAAATATTGCGACACCGGGTCTCGTTTCGTGGCGAGCCATCCGCGGAGACGTGGAACGAACGAGGAGGCGAGATCGGGCCAGGACGAGCGACCAAACCGTGAGGACAATGAAGGACGAGGGAGGGAGGACGAAGTCGAAGGAACTCACTCGTGGGGGGGACGAGCAGCTTCGAGGCGAAGTGGACGAGGAAAGGCCGGACAAAGACGAAGGGGGAAGGAAGAAAAAACCGCAGAAGGACGAGGGGAAAGAGAAAGGAGGGGTTCCTCGATACACTTTGGTGTACAGTTGGCCGTCGGTACCTACATACGAAACGGAGCATCCTCCCCTCTCTATAATCTCTCTCTCTCTCTCTCTCTCTTTTTCGCTCGTTCCCTCGCGGCCGAGATAGCTATGGAGAAGCAGGGTAGCCGGGTTGCGCCGATATGGGGGCCGAGACTTTACGAGACGGTGGTCGTGGACGAGTGATTGATGAGCAGCCGAGCTAATGAGGAGCTGAGCTGCAGGACGGGGATCACGATAAAGAGGTCCCACCACCGTATAGCCCTTCTCGCGGGGCATACGTAGCTGCAACACCTCCTTCTTTCTGCTTCTTCCTTCCTCCGATCTCTCTCCTCTCTTCGCTCCGCCGCTTTCCTCCCTCTTTCTACTTCTGTAGCTCCTCTTACCTCGTTGTTTCCTGCACTGGCTGTCCTACGCTGCTCTTACAAATCTGTGCTACCCTCTTCTACGTCTATGCTTCTCGTTCACTTTGGTCCCCGTGGATTTCTGTCTTCTTGGCTGTTCCCCATTTTCCTTCCTATTTCATGGTCCGTACACTCTCTGACGGTGTTACTAAATCTAAAACCTTCTAGATACTCTTTAATTCGTGCCAGAGGGCGAAGAAGAATTTAGATCCCTCCTCCCTCCCAACGAATCGTTCAATCGCGACGAGGAGTCACCGGTGGACCTCTCCCCCTAAAATTCACTGACATCATCATCGTTTCCGACGGCGTGGCCGATTTAAGCGGCCGTTAAAAGCATTTGCCTACCCTTATCTTGTTTTCTATTTAGAGGATTATACTCGTAATTCGGGGCGGAAGCGCGGAGAGAGCGAGCGAGGCCGGTGCGAGGGCTGTAGGCTGAAGAAGGAGGGAAACAGGGGGTCGGCGGCGCCGGCGAAGGAGGAGGTTTATAATAAAGCCTGCAGGGTCCAAGATACGTGGCTGGCAGCCGTTACCAAACGGGTCCAGCGTTCGAGTCTCTCCGCAAAATCCTTCTCTGGAAACTCGTGGGTAACCTGGCGAGTGTTCGCGTTGAGACGCGCCACGAATCCGACTGCTGTTGCGAGGATCCGTCGCGTTTCGCGGGATTTCCTTTCGCCCGGATCAAAAACCCGGCTGTCGCCGTGATTCCTTTCGAGTTTCGACCTCTCCGCGCGCCACGGTGCTCGACCTTTTCCAGCCGCGAAGCGGGCATCCGTAAGATTGAAATTTATCTTCATCTTTCTGCGACGCGGACTTGGAATATCGAGGGGGACAGGTATACGTGGCGCCGTGTCGATTACTTTCTTCGGCGGCGTTATTCCCACCCTCTTTCCTGCCCCGTCCCAAGCTCACACGTGAAGCTGAAAGTTTTATTCTCGTATGATTTCGCGATGGAAAGAAGGAAACGCTTGCCAACGAGACGCTGGAATTACCCGCGAGATACCATCGGAATTAACATTCAGCGGGGAGAGGAAAAACACTCTCACGAGTCACCGACTCTTTTATTCCCCCCCGGAACATGGCCGGAGAGTCACGAGAACCGTCAAAGGGGAAACAAACGTAACCTTTTCCGCGGGCGTACTTTCTAATCACCCTGTACAGCCCTTTCCATTCATCCCTACCACGAAAGCTATCAGTGCAGCAGCAGCACCAGCAGCAGCAGCAACAACAGAAGCCTGCGCGAGCCTGCTCTGGGTGCTGTGTATTATAATGTAGAGTGTGAGTTATCAGACATCGGCCCGTTATCAGGGTCTGGGATCGCCTGGTCCGCTGCTAAGCTCCCACCGCCCCCTATTCAACCCCCGATAACGAAAGGGTTATCACGCCACGCTCCCCGACTGCCATTCCTCGCCCGTAGAAAAGCCAGCCGGGGCCGCCTTTCCAGCGGGAGATTATTATTCTTTTTACTTGCAGCCGCTTTTTCGCGCCGACCGATTACGATCCCTTTGACTCGGCCACTTTACTGCTCGGCCACCACCTTCCACCACCGAGCCGAGCTTTCCCTACAAAGCCATTGTTTCTTTTGCGCCCGCGCCCCCTCGCCGCCGCTTTTTCTACCCGCCCGCCCTGTCCAGGTATTTTTCATACGGTTTCGAGCACCGACAACAGAACTCAACCGTTGCATCCAGAATTATTCGTCAGCGAGTACTGGGTTCTCGTTAAATACAGGGCTCCAAAGTTTCTAACTGTTTAACTAGCCGAAGGAAAAATGATAGCGAGGAAAGTGGAACCTAAAAGACACCTCTTTCCTCTACCGTTGCGACTCTCCAGCATTTCGCCACCATTCCTCAGTTTCTCCATCCAACCAGTCCCATTCCACCGTACGTAACATCGCGTATAGCCGAGTAGCTGATAAGTGTACCCAATGAGCCGAGAAGCTCGCAGCCTAATCGAGCTTTGAATGGATAAAGAGTCCAGTTAGCAGCCGGTTAGAGGCGAAATGGCAGCGGCATTTCGTTTGGTTGGTCGTCCGGAGCGTCGCGCGTGACGTGGCCACGTCAAAGGGGGGTAGCCTTTGAAGGGTACGCGTGGATGCCGATCGGTGGATCGGTGTCGACCAGGCAACGATTAGCGCCGTGAAGCGGGGCCCGCGACGCGCGAATCGCCGTTCCCTCTCGACGTGCTCTTCGACCGATGTCTCGGCCGAACTCGAACGATAAATCCAGCGCAGGGAAAACGTCTCGTTAGTCGCTGGAACCGCGGGGAGGAGAAGAGATCTTTCGGAGATCGAGCTCGATCCACGCCGAGGTCATCTAGGACCTCGTACCGGCCGCCTTCTTTTGCCCCTTTTATCGTGTCCCGATTGGTCTTGTTCAGCCTTACAGCCGGAGAGATCGCTCGCTGCCCTCTCATTCGATGCGTTGCTAAACGTCCTTACGTTCACCCTCTCACGAGCCACTGACCCACGATCATACTGGGATAATTAACTCGTCGAGTCTTCCCATCATTTTTCTTTCCTTTAGTGGTATTCGAGTTCGCGGTAGGATTATTAAAGCAACCGATCCATGCCTGTTATTAAGAGTGGTAGTTTTGGGAGTTGGGAAAATTCAGGAGTTCAAGCATTTCTTTTTATGCGCAAGAGCGTGAGAATAGTTCTCCAAGTGGAGGATGGGATACAGATATTTGGCCCAATATTCAACGTCCCAATTTTCAGCAGCGTTTCAGTGGACCGAGCCTCGGAGGATAGCTGCTATGCGAGAGCAAATCGCACAGCTGAGAGATTTTCGAGGGGCTCGGCGCCGAAGACACGCGAGGCATCGAGCAGACGAGCCGCTAATTTAATATCTCCCTCGTCCTTTATTTTCGCGCGGCTAATGGCAGCGAATTTACTCGCAGCCTCCTTATCGTGCCGAGGCTCGCCTTCCCTGTGCGCTCAGGGGAAAAGGGCCCGCCGGTTCTTTCCAGCTCGCGAGTGTTCTTTGCACGTGCAGAAAGAGACGGTGCCTCGCGAGAAAAGGTCCTCCCATTTGACACGACGTGGGAGAGGAGAATCCGCGACACGCGGAACCTGAAAACCATCCGCCACTCCTTTTTCGGGGCTCCTGCATTGTCGAGGAAGCGTGTGAAAGTTGCTGAGCTAGGCCGAGCGTCTTAGGCGAGCGTGGATACAGCTCGGAACCGATTGTCTCAATTCCAGACCCTTGGGAGATAAGTTGCAATAAAGGTAAGCTAATGGAATGCAATTCTACTCGACTACTCTCTTCTTAATTAGAAGCTATCGCGTTATTCTGTTCCTGCTTTATGTCTATACGATTTCCACTCGCGACATTTACAATCGCCTATCCCATTCGTTTAATACATTATTGCGCATGCCGTGCGCCAACTATTATATATGAAGGCTTAGGAGCCAATCAGTGTAAGTCCAACTTTCCCTGGAAATGAGTTACGTGGTTGGAAAACCTCTTTGCTGTTAAAACTTTCAGTTGATAAATCAATTAAGTTACTACTTTCTTACGTGAGCAATAAATGACGGTATTTATTACTGACCACGGAATTGCTAGCTTAATTATTTAGAAGAGCAACAGTGTAAATTTTGGTTTTAATGTTAATCAGGGGTTGAAAACAGTTATAATATCGGTTTCGGTTCTCGAAACAGTTATGAGAACCGAAATAATCTTGAAACAGTTATGTGTGAAAAAGGCTCTGGCTTATATTAGTTTCGGTTCCGCTTCTATAGAACCGATAATATATCGATTATACAGTAAACTCTCGCTATAGGCTGGGGCACTACGAATAATATTAATTTAACACTTAATTTAAAGTATTGCCAACACTAACAGGCATAACTTTCCTAATATGTACAACTTTACTACTAATTTAATATTAATTATGAAGATTATTAACTATTTATTTTTTTTAATAGAAGTCTCGTGGATGAAAATGTCAATTGTTGTGAAAAATAATTCTTATTGTATTAAATTCGAAATGCTCGCCACTGGCTCAGGAATACAAGTGACTCTGGCCCATTGGTCTTAAACCCCCTGAACCAAAGAATCGATCTTAGCGTTTTTTTATAAGATCCTTCATCGCTGAGCCTCTCTATCTGAAGCCTCCCCTTTTAATTCTTAATTTACAGATGTTGCCTTTCATTTTGGTTCTTTCTGCATCGAATGAAGTTTTGAAAAAAGAGACTCCAGGCAGATAGGCTCAGCGATAAAAAAGAACTTATAAACAATATAATATCGGCTCTATAGAACAGTACCGAAATGGATATAGTCAGAAATTTCGGTTCTTTATAATAGTTATTCAGAATATCGGTTCTTCATAACTGTTTCAGTCAGAACCGATATATAACAGTTTGAAACAGTTATTATCGGAACCGTTTCAACCTCTGATGCTAATGTACTTAAACTGATCGGCTTCTGAGCCCTCCATATGTACTCTGCCCAGTTAGAGCAATCGCTTCATGTAGTTCAGATCTAAGAGGAGCGCAGCAATCTGTTAGCCTGTATCACAATTACCTCGTTTCCAACGTTACCAGAGAGCGATACGCGGTCGCGTTCGCGATCGCCCTTACGCCATCGTTACCTTATACCCTTATACCCTTCTCTGTATCCTTTCGGACGCAAACGAGGATAAAGCACCCGAAGAAATTTCCGAGCGGTATTTGTGTTACGCCGGCGATTTCATCGCGAGATCCCTCGGCCACGACGAGAAGAGAAAAAAAAAGGAGCATGCCAGAACCGCCATGGTGCGCGGCGTTTCTCCGTCGAAGGGAACAAATTGCGTACAAGACGAGGCGTGTGCGCGAGCAGCGCGTTACGATCCAGCTCTCCCTCGCGGGACCAGAGATCGAGGCACGCAAACGAAAAAGGGAGGACGAACGAGCAAAAATCGCGTCGACCAGCCGAGAGGAGGAAGGCAGAAGGGTGAGACCGCTCGTATATCGGCGCTGATCAGCCGCGTATTTCCAAACAATGCTCACGCGAACCAACGGATTCGCATCATCGTCGAGGTTGAACCGGTAGACTCAGCGGGGTTGGACGGAGGATCGGAAGGTGGAGGCAGAGGCCGAGCAAGGTGGGCCGATAAATTCATTATCGCGAGTAGACCAATAAAGCGAGACGGGAATGGAATACAATAATGGGAGCAACGTCAGAGGAGTCTGATCAACCGGTCTGCAATCGTCCATTGTCGGTTTTGATTTAACCACGGGGTGGTATAGGGCTCGTGCGTTAGAAACTTGAGCTGTGTTCGAATTGGATGGATGTGCGGGGTTTAAAAAGTGTAGCGATATATTTCTGTGTCCGATAATTACAATTTATTGCGTATAAGCTGATACATTCGTGGAACTACTTAGTACGTTAGAATTATGTTGTAATAGTAATATGTTAGAATCGATGCGAAGAGTTATAGCTGTTGTGATTCTTGATGCTCCGACTGCTTCTTTTCGGCTGGCCATTTGTGGCTGATACTACTGCATAGCTCTCGTAAGCAGAGAAGAGGGAAAATTGTTGACAGATATTCCCTTTTATGGGTCTATCGTACCCTACAAAATGTTTAATATGATAAATAATATGTAATGTGATAAAGTAAATCTCTTGCATTTTTTATATCATTCTCATACCACTTCCACACTACTCCTATACTTGCAGCCTCTATAACACTACTCCTACACCACTCCAACACTACCTCTACATCATTCCCAAACTACTCTTATATCTCTGCGACACCAAGTATATATTTTAACGTCTTAATGTTTCTAAACAGCTTTCAGTTTCTTGCGATAACGCAATAAAGTTGCAAAACAGAAAATTTACTTTCCCCGCAGCTGCAAATAAACTGACAGGTGGTAAAAAAGATTCTGTTGGAGCTGCAACGAAGTGGCAGGCTGTAAAAAGCTTTTCTTGCAGGTGCAGCAACTCAGAAACAGCTTTTTCCGAAATTCATTGCAGGATTCTTGTACCTGCATAAGACGCAGAATTTCGGGCTGCAACTGCAAAACCGAAAATGTTTCTCCCACCGCACGACCCACAAATTCTGATTTCCCCACAAAATTGAGAATTCGAAACAGCCCACAAATCCCACAAAATTCATTTGCCCCACAAAACTCACCTTTTCCCGCCAAATCGAGAATTCTAAATAGCCCACAAAACTTTCGGAGACATCTTTTTCCCACAAAACTGACTTTCTCCCACAAAAAAAAACAAAATTTTGGCTGCACAACTTCTCTTGTAGGTGCAAAAATCTTGCAAGTAATTTCAGAACAGGCCGTTTTTGAATTGCTGCGCCTGCAAGAAAAGTATTTTTACGGCTCGTAGATTATCTTGCAGATGCAAGAGAAGTTAATTATCACTTTACAACATTGTGCGTTATTGAGCAGCGATTAAAATCGTTTTGCAAGTGAAATTTTAACTTGTGGTCGTAGTGTGGGAGAGGTTTACAATAAAATCACAATAGAAAATATGTGGAAATAGTGTAGGAATAGCAACGGAAGTGTGTAAAAATCCAGGAATATAAAGAAAGGATTGACAACCGGTCGGAGTCTATACCACTTTTCTCTTACTCAATCCCTTTGATTTTCCTTCACAAGAAATATAGTCGAATCAGTAATAACTGACTGCATTCCAGTAACCTTTCGAACCTGCGGGATACCCGCGGTTCTATCTTATAGCTTTTTAAGAAGATTCTCAATCTACGATTCAATTAATTATTAACTTATTCCTCGCAAAATGCGCACGAAATCCATTTCAACCCCCCAATCGTTGCATCAACGATCGCCGTCGCGGAAAGGGCCACGAGCATCGAAGCAACGAGCAAAGAGCGCAGGAATACCGAGCCGAAGATGAAAGGGAGGAACGGGCGAGGAAAGAAAAGGGGGAAAGGGCAACGAAGAAAAAGAAGACGGAAGAGGAGGTGGCCCGACAGTATCTTGATACGAAGGGAGGCCAGAGAGAGGAGAGAGAGGAGAGAGACCAAGGAACGATTGGTCGATGTGGTACCAGAGTGGTACCAGCCTCGACCAATCGGCACCGACGACCTCCTCCGATGCCTGGTCCCATTCATAGATCAGCCAGGCCAGAGAGGAGGCCTTCGAACCGTCGCCCAGGATCGAGCAGATCCTTGTCGTTCCCGCTTTCTCTCTTCTTCTCCTCCGACCGCAGCTTCTCGCGCCTTCTCCTTCCTCTTCCTCTCTCCTTGAGCGTGTGTGTGCGCGTATACACGGTGCAGGCTGCATGGCGGACGCGCAACCTCTGCCAACCGATCGGCCAATTATCCATGCACCACCTGGAGGAACCTACGTTTGCTTTTCTAGCGATCCCTGAAACCTCCAGGTCCGTTTCTCGTCGGATACTTGGCTCCTTCTGAGACACCCTCACGTTGCGAGTAGCTTTCCCTATTTTCGACTGTAGGTTTCCCTCGTTATAGACTCCAACTACTGTAGAGATTTCGCTCGGCATAATGTTAACAAATTACAGTATACTCTAAGCAGAGTGATATCAGGTAAATATTATTTTAAATCTCTAAATCCATGACATATCCCAGTAGAATACCCACTGCATACTCACCTACTTAACACCTACTCCAACGCCCTCGCTCGAAATGCCACGGGCGACACTCACTCGCGAACCTCGCGGGCCGGCTGGATCGCGAAAAAAGCGCGCACCAGTCGGCTTTCCATAAATTATTCCGCCGGCGAATTATTCCGAGGCGAAGCTCAGCGCGTTTCGCGGTCTCTCCCCGATCGAGAGCAGAGGGAATCGACTATTTATGAGCGAGTGGGACCGGCTCGTACGCGCCTCGACATTACCAGAGATACCTCAAACACGCACCCCTCTCGTACGGTGCGCGCGTATATCAGAGTTCCCGCATCTGTCGCGCTTCCCGCGGAGAGAGGAGGAGCGGAGAGGGGCAGTTTCGCGTCCGCCACGGAGACCAGGATGGAGCAACTTGCCATGTTTGGCGGAGGAGGACTCCGTGGGCCCTCTCGCTCCCCCTAGCCGGCCCCCACGGTCGAGATCCTCTTTTTCCCTTGGATTCCCGGCCCATTAGTTATCGACGAGTTATTACTCGACGCGAGCACGCGCTTTGCATCCTCTCGGGGATCTGGGCGCGCGATCGAAGTAGGGAAACGTCGTCGGAGCCCGCCAGCCCCTCTTGGATCGCGGAGATCGCTATCGCCCGCGATAAGTATCGCGTCCTCGAGTTTTCTTGCAAACCCGCTGGCTCTGGGATTTATTCGCGAGGAAGATCTGGGCATTCTCGCTTGGCAATCTCGTGGCGAGTATGCTCCTCAACGATGAGAGGTACAGAGAGAAAGAGGATTTCCAAGTCGATGAGCTATTTCACTGACGTTTAAAACATACGGGACCGTTAAGCTCGAACCTTCGATTCATCTCAATTACCAAAAGTATCCTACAGACCAAAGCCAAGAAGTTCCCAACCCTCGATCGTCCTCCATTTTTCAATCCATCCGCGAATCTACTCTGCACCCCTACATCCACAGTTACTTCGGCTTCAAATTCTAGGAAAGGTGGAGGAGGAAGAAGAGCATCGGAGCTGGCCAGGCGAGGAAGGTGGATGGACGGTTTAGCAACCGCGAGGCGTAACGAGCAGGTGCTGGGTTAGAGAGAATACGGTCCACCATAAATCTCAATGAGCCTCACTACCGTATTACTCGGTCTGGCTTGGCTCGAGTCGCCGGATGCTCTCTTCTAATAACACACCGTGTCGGCTTGCCAGCACTCCTCGCTCCGGGGGGTTGGGGCCGGCGCGAGCCCCTTGATTACAGGATATGCCACAGATGACGTGATATTAAACGTAATGAATACCGATCGACGGTGGCCGCGATGCGATGCGATGCGGGCCGACGCACGCACGCGAGGGACGCGTCGCTTCGCCGTAGCCCCTTGCTCTTTCCCTCGCCGTCGAACCGGGGTCCCCGCGAATTTATTGCCGATCGATTGTCACGCGTGGAACAGTGATCACGTTAATCGTTTCCCTTAATCGTAACGACGCCAAAGCAGAGGGTAGCTGGCCGCGCCAACGTGCGAGTAATGGATAATAATTGGCCGTTGCGGGAGACACTGGCTGCTCGAGGACACCTCAACCCTGCGATCTGGATCGACAATTTTTAGCGTTAATTACGGTCGTGCTCGTAACTCTGGGGTTAACTCGCCGCTCGGGGGTTGCTTTATGGGCTTCTTCTGGGGATCACCGAGTGTCCGGTGCACCGACGGGTTCCCTGAACGCCAGAGGTTGCCCGATACTATGTGCTTCCTTGTAGGGCGAAGGAATTCGGCGAGTCTTCAGAGGATACCGAACTTAGGGTTGAATGGACGAAGAAGTTAGATTATTCTTAATGCGATGCAGTTGACTTCTAAGCGTTTCAGACATAGAAACACTAAGAGAGGGTAATTTGGCGGTACCCGTCGAATTTTAACTAGTTGGAACGTAATGGAATAGTGGAGACTTATAATTTTACACGTTGCATGCGGTGATCTCCGATACGTTCTAGTTAAGGAGGTTCCTTCGGCGGAGTGGTAGGATTTTAATGCAGCTGATTGCAAGTGCAATCAGCCTCCAGTGCGTATTTCACAGGCGGCCTCAAACGACCCAATCTCGTGCCGGAGTTGGCAAAAGGCTCATTTGTATTCGTTCATGTTACCGCGATTCGCGAGATACCGTTTCGGTGTGACTAACAATCTGTAATCTTCAGTGCTTTCTAAAACACCGAAACCACGTCACACAAGAGACTAAACTCACACGTAAGACACCGTAATTAAACAATATCTATATCCAAGAACCTGGACAGTGCCCCTCTCTTGAGCTGAAATTTCATACGCGGCAACCTGGTGCTTAAGAAAATTGGCCCGGTCGACTAATGAACAGCTTGCTGAAGAAAAGAGAGGAGGCGAGTTGGAAGCAACGTTTTCCCGCGTAGTTAGCGAAAAGTGCCGTTTAACATTACACCGTGCCGCCCATGCTTCGATATTCAATTACTGATTTGCATACGCGCATGCATCTCCATTAAACGGCGGCCCCCTTCTGCCGCGCGGCCCTCGCGCCGAAATTTGCCTCTGTAAATTTGCTCGGCCAATAAACCACACTGATCGAGCGAACAAAATATTTAAGAGCGGCACGAGGGACGGGGCGGCTCAAGCGTTCCTGTTCGCACGAAACGATTAACAGCGCGGGGATCGAGTAGTCCGCGTCCCGAATAAATTATCCCCGCTGCCTCGATCGAATAAATTAATAATTAGGACACCGTTCTGGGAAGCGACGGTGAAGCTTGCACGTTTGTCGCGCCCCTACGGTAATTACGACGACGAAGTTCGGTGGATCCGGAGCGAGACGGCCGAAGACGTCCTGTCATCGACGCGTCCCGCTGGACGTTGCCAGGCATTAATTGCGCGCCGCGGTGTGACGCGTTCGTGCGCGGAATCCGCGTGGAAACGTGATGGATCGCCGTCCTGCTGGAAGTCGTCGCGACGTTGTGACCGAGACACGAGTCATCCGTGGAATATAATGAGCCCTGGCTCGTCGCTAATCCCTATCGGCGTGATCCTGCTTCCTCCGGCAATTGTTTAGTTCGGAGACTAATCGTTGGTGAACGGATGACGCCTATTCGTCAAGCGTATATTAAATTACGGGAACGCCGTATTTAATTTCGAATAAAGATAACGTAGATATCAGCATTACTTTGAAAGGTGCTCGCTTGGATCGATGTCAGTAGGACACCTTGTATAGGCAGAAGGATACACGGAGAAACAGAGAGCATCGTGATGGAACTCGTTCCGTCACCGTGAACCCTTCAAAACGACTGCTCTGACGGCGTACAAAGTGGCCATTCGGCTGAAGCTAAGTAGCCCCGGCCTCAACCCCGGGGATTCCACCCTCGAGGCTCGACAAATTGCCGCCAATTAAAATTCTCTTCTTCCTCCGAGAGAGAGGCGCATGCCCGGCCATCCTTTCCTTCCTGCCCGCGAGCCCTTTCGCCCACCGAGGGGACCAGTTCCCTGCGTCCAATTAAGTTGTACCTGGGCCGCGTGCAACCGGACAGGTCTCGGTTTCCAGTCCCAAATTAATTTAACCCGTGGACCCTCGTCCCCGCTACGTTCCTTTCGAATGAAACTCTTTGTCACGAGATTACGATGATGCCCGATTCCGATAACAATTGCCGGCCACTCTCCTCCTCTCCTCTCATTCGAGCCTCCACTCTTCCTTTCCCTCGCGCCCCCGCCACTCTGCCACTTTGATGAAAACTCGTTTCAACGGTTCCACTCGTGGTCCGTGAAAGGAACCCTTGGTTTTCGAAGGAACGGATGGCTTGCAATAATCGCGACAGCCGCAGGACTAACGTCAAAGACTCCGGTAAAGGCTGCACGGTTTCCTTGGACAACAGATACTCTGTGTTTCCTAAAACCTAAGGATGAACCTACCAAACCCACGGCTCACCTGAAAACGAAGAAACTCACAGCCAGAACGACTCGATCACCCCTTAATCGTTACGACACACTGTGGAGTATCGCGATGATCCTTGGACGGAGAAGATCGTCGCGGCGGTCGACTTGGGGGTTGACTGCAGCTAGGAGAACGGGGTCGGGGGTAACCGTAGGGGTGGCTCGACAGCCGAAGCTATGCGGATCGGGCTTATCTCGAACTCGCAGACGCGTCGCAATCGATATATCTCGCGGAGGCTCTTCCCGATAGGTGACTACCGTCACCCTCTCGATATCCGCGCGTAGAACGCCCACGCGGGTCCTCTGTCTCGCTCCTTGCTCGCGCGAGTGCGAGCGAGAACGTCTTGCCGGAGCGTGTGCGCGGAGTGGCGCAGACACCGCGCTCACCCCGGGACGTCCTGCTCGCTCGAGCCCGCTGCAGAAAAGATCAATTTTAGATTCGCAGCGATTTATAACTTCCTCTAATATGGCACCGATACCATCTCTCTTCCTAGCCCGCCTCTGTCTGTCTCTTTCCCCTCCCTCCCTCTCGCAGACCACCCCTCTGTCGCTTCGCCGTTTCGCTCGCTCCCTCTCGGTCGCGTCGGCTCGCAGCTCGTGGATCTTCGAGGACCGCTTTCCGCGCGAGCGACCCTGCATTCGGATCCTCCTCGTGGATTATTTGTTTCCATATTCCAAGAGGCGGTGGGGGAGGAGGGACGCGTCGCGTTAGGCTGAGCACCGGGGGATTCGGTAGCTGAAAATGGCTTTCATTCGCCGGATTTGTCCCCGCACGGGATTCCTTCGAGTGCCCCAGCTGACTGCGGAAATAGATCCCGGAATCGAATATAGAGCGACGGAGGGGGAGGATAAGGGGTGAGAGTCACCGTGAACACGGAGGATTTCCTTCGATACCCTGCGCTGGTTGCTTTCGAATCTTGTGTCTCACGCCGATAATGACTGGTGCAATTCTTTATGGTAGTGGAGTGTATTAATCCTCACCTAAAATTTGCATCTCTACTTTCCACACTTAAATACGATTCCTAAGCTCACACTGAACAATGAAACCTAATCACAACCCTTCTAAAAGTATCCCCCAAACTCTGAGTAGCAACCCGGAAGAAGACCTCGCCAATCTTCCTTTGAGCTCTCAGCGGGGTTCAAAAAAAAACATTGGAAAGAGTGGAACCATATCCGAAGCTCGCGAGTCGTAACTCCCGAAGTCGCGTATCTTGGCCTAATTGGAGATCGGTCTCGTGCGCGCGCCGAAAAGAGTAGCTTTATAGCTCGCCAGCGCGGAGGGGACATTAGCATACGGGGGGATGCTGATTTATAATTATAGTCGGCGAAGTTCGGGATGCTGGGCACGCAACTCTATCCTGCCCCTCTCTCCTGCTGTGGATCGCTTCGCGCCACCACACTCACGGCTGATTAACATATCTGCAGCTGGACACCGAGCCGCTGGATAAGTTCAACACGTCCCTCGCCACGACTTTATTCCGCGTGCACGGTGCATGGTGCACGGCGCGCGTGGGCGTGCACCGGGAGGCTTAATCCCAGCCGTCGTGGATCCTTTTGTCGCGGCGGAGGCGCGAGGATCGTTGCGCGTCCGGTTTCCGCGCCACTCGTGACTCGGCTGGACACGAGGGGTAGACGCCGGTAACTGGATCGCGGCTGGACGATCGCTATTGGTAATCAGAGACGGTCGACAGGCGATTTCTTCGCGCTCCGCGATGAAAAACGCGCTGGAAAAATCGAACTCTGAGATAATCGCGAGAGTTTACGATCCCTACCTGAGCGAGCGATACGCGCGACTTTGGGATCTTTATCCTCGCGCGTTATGACGGTTATCGAATGTTAGCTTGGCGGAAGGGGCAGCCGGAATTCGTTTATGATAATCTTTCTTGGGAAGAACTACTCTCGGAAGCGTTTAGAATTTTGTAAAAACTGAGTGGAATTCGAAAGAGGAGGGTAACAGGAAGGATGCGGATTATTCTCCCATCCTCGCTGTGAGAGAGAAGACCAGTAAAATACAAAAGTTTCGCCGCCCGTTATCTAACAGCGGCGGAGGATTTCGAGGGGGTTGCACTCCTTGCACTATTCCTGGACAGCTATTCGGGATAATTTATTAAATGTTCCGACTGTTATCGGGATGTTTCTGATACGGCGGCCGGAACGATTTAATGCGAAAGGGTGTTGCGCGTCGTCTCGCATCGCGAAAGCGGAGCATAAAATTCCCCGCGGACCGTGTGTGCGTGCACACGCGTCGCTCGTGTATGGTTAACAAACCGTTTGAACGCTAAACGAACCATTAAAATTGTTATCAGCCAGAAGCCATTACCCGAGAGCCGTGGGTTTTTTCTTCCTTCCGTCTCCTCTTTCTTTTTCCCTTCCTCGCCGATGACCTCTCCACGCATTAGCGGCCCTCCTCGTTAATCGCGCGTGTTTCATTTACGGATTTCTACCCCGCCCGTCGATTTCGAAATGCATATATATAACCAACGCGATCGGCGCGATCTGTCTAATCTTCCTTCGTGGCTAGCCGAATCAACACATCCCTTCAGCGTCTCGCGATGGCTGTTTAGTTTTTAGGAGCCTCCGCCGTCATAACCATTTCATTAATATTCGCCGCACCAATAATCGTGGCCACGGCTGAATGCACGTGTGCGTTCTCGCGCCCGCACACACGCGCACACTCCGTTTCGACGCGAGAGATACACCTTACGTGCATGTAACACCGTATACGTAAACAACGAGCGGGGCTGCGGCGTTATCAGCGACGCGCAGCGTCGCGTCCTCGACGGGGGCGTCGTCTTTATCTCGTGCAACGTGGCGTCTTGTTATCAGGGCCCCATTAGAATATCTAAATACCACCACCCCTCCCCCACGCGTCCGAATCTCCGAGCCTTCGCCTTCGCTACCGCGAGTCGCCGGCAGGGATGGAACACAGGGGGGTTAACAAGACTTTGGGAAAGCTTTCCCTCCCCCTTGGGGCGAAGATTTCGATAATTTTCAAGCGCTCCACTTTTGAACTACCTTTTGTTCCCTGGACGGAGTCGCAGAGCAGTTGTTCGACGTGGAGGGTGTGGAGGAACGATGAAGGGGTTGATGACGGGAATTTATAGAGAATTTTAATTATCCTGAGCGATTCCTGCTCGAGTCGTTCTGGTGGGAATGGTTTAGAAATGCTTGCATTTCGTTCTTGGGAAGGGCAGATGGGGACGAGCTGGGAAAAGTTTTTTTCCACCCCATTTTCGTATTCATATTCGTCGATGCTCGCTTATCCAGCGGCTTATCGGACTCCGGCAGCTCCTTGTCACCGAAGCTTCTTTTCAATCACGCACGCATCCCTCTTTTCAGCCGCGCGAGCACGCGGGGAAAATATGTTTGCTTGGTGGGAGTCGCGGCGGTGCGGTCGACTGGAATTTATTTCGATCCGTATCGAACCTCTCGCTTCGTGGTCCGTATCTCCTTCGGTTATATTCATTTTCTGAACGTTCACGAGGGAAAAGCTTGTTCATAGTGGGGACTCTGAACTTCCCAGATCCAGACAGAGCGAGTAGCTTCATAGTTTCTATCAGAATTAATGAAATAGACGACAGTAGGATGCGAAAACTAAAAATGATGAGGAAATACTAATAGCAAATGTACGATTGCAGCAGCGGTCGCACGTGGCGTCATCGAGATCTCCCGGAATCCCTGATATTCGAGGATGGACGGGCTGCAAAAGTGGAACGTTTCCGCCTGAGAAGATTCAGACGAGACGGGCTGGGTGGCCAGGAAAGAGGGAGAAAGCGAGGACGGGGGTTGCAAAGGTAATCTCTTCGCCGTGTTGCCTTGGAAGGGTTAAGTTGTAGAACCACGGCTGGTCGCCGAAGATAAGGACAGCTCGAATCGCTCTCGCGGAGCCGCAGGATCCGCAGGATCCGCAGGACTTCTCAGCCTGCCGGCACCGATTACTCCCGAGGATCGTCGCGACGTCGACGCCTCGCGTCGGTCCACTCGCGTCTCGAAGAATCTCAGATAAAATCCGGGGAAATTGCGTCGCCCACCAACGCGATAACTATTTCAAAGAGGAGCGGCACCTACAACTATCGGAGTATCGACTTTCTTCAATTTCTCCCCCGGTGCCAGAAAATATCATCTAAAACGGTATTGCTCGAAATCTGTATATTAATGTCTGACTTACGGTAAAATCGAGTTTAAGCTCTTAATGGGGTGACTTGAAGGTTCACGTTCCAAGAAGAAAGTGGAATTAGTAGTAATCCTTGTAAACTCGTACGTCAGACTTACCTGTAACAGAATAATTAAACATGCTGTTAGTACATACAACCATTAATCAGTTTTTTTATTAGATAATTAACCCTTCAACCATGGATACGACAGGAGGGAGAGAAGAGAAGTTTGAACGTGAAACTTAACAATTTGCGGCAGCGTTGCAAGCTACCAAATTCATTCCTAACATCCTCCCATCCTGGCAACAATTCTCCACCTGTCGCCCTGCAAAATGCATAAACCATCCCTCTGAACCATGTTCGAATGGTATTCGCCCGAGATCCTTTCTAGACTGGCGACCTCGTCTCGCCGGTTCGCCGATAATCGACGCCCAAGTCGATATTAGATTTGCTTTGAATCGCATTGAAACCCACCCCTCGACGGCAGCCGCCTCCTATCGGCTGGCATAAATCAGCCCCGCGATCTTAATAAATGCGCGGAGGACGACGTGGCCGACGGTGAGCGTCGGTAGGAGCCGTATGGAGGGGTGGAAGGGGCGGGGGTGGGAAGGCGCCTGTTGAGGGGGTTGAAACGCGGGTGCGGACGGGGCGGAGGGACGAGGGATCGCGTGAAACGTCGGGGCGGTTGGTAGGCAGCTAATATCCTCCTGGCCGCTATCCCTAGGCTCATCTCAATAAATTCAATATACTTGTGTAAATCGGAACCCCCGAGCATCCCCCGTCGAACAGGAGAGTTCCTCCCTCCTGCTGCTGCCACGGAGATGAGCTGCTAGCCCTCTCCTGGCTGCCTTCCACCCGCTTCCTACCAGCAAGCCCGATAATGTATCGGTTATTGATTACACGTAACGAGCTGGTCGCTTCAATTTTTCCAGGGAGACCGTTAGACCTCGCGCCTGACTGCGTCCGAGGGGGATGTTGGAGAAGCTAGTCTGGATGGAATTGTTTTTGGCTCTCGATGAACAGTGCAGTGTTCGAGGAATGTTCAATTCGTTTGAACAAGTTGCAGTTGATTTGCAAAAAATGCACGCTCCCTTTGAAGCTAAGAACTGGAAGACTTAAATCACAAGATTTCCACGGTCTGCCTCCCTCGGAAAGAGGTACAGCGCGAGAAGGCGAGCGAAGAGTGCGAAAGGGGGTCTACTCGGCGCCGTATATTCCCAGGTAATTTCTTAGCAATCAACCCGAGAATTTAGCGGCAGCCACGCGCCCCCCTGCCCCTCCCGAATATCTATCCGAGGCCCTATCTGGTCGAAAGCTCCAACGGCAACGAGCTTTTCATCGAGTCGTTAGTTAACGACTCCGCGGCCCCTACCCCCCGGTTATCGGACACTTATCGTCCAGAAACGCTGAGGTCGTATTTAACCCACGATATTAATCGATTATTGATACAGGCCGACGTCACATAATTTCACGGATCTTTCCTAGCTTCCCCTTTATCCGAATTTCCTTCCCCCAGGATTTCAGCCCCGAGGAGCAAGCCGATGTCTCTCGCGATTTTAATAGACGAACCTCAACAAAAGGGTTATATATCGCGCGCGATAGCCACGATTCCCAAAGCAACGTTTCTTTCCCTCCCGACGATGGAGAAATACGTCCGCGAGGGGGTGTGACGTTTCTCGACGACGACGAGCTTTTCATCGAGCCCGTTAGTTAGTCGGCGAATGAAACACCGTCTGCGAGATAACCATACGAGCCACCCCCCGCCCCGTCGAATCGACGACCGTCGACGACTTATCGGCCAGTTTTGCACGCCACCGTACGCTCCCCTCCCGTGGCTGAGGGTTAATGCGACGCGATCGCGCTTGAAACCGCCCGCCGACTCGCGATTCCGGCCGATTACAGCTTCCGCGAATTGCGCCGTATTTCCTGGGGCGGCTGCCACACTCTTTAGCCCCTCGTTTCTTTTCCCTTCGTTAGCCTGTTAGCGACGCTTCGAGCGCTTGTAATTGCTTCCCCTTGCGAGCCGCGACTTACCGTTGAATAACGGTGAGGCGAGAATTTATCACCTCCGCGGTAATGCGGGAGATTTATCCTGGAAATCTGCGAAACTTCGAGGCGAGCGTTTTTTCTGTAACAGTTGAAGAAATTCAACTATTGGTCGAGGGGGTGGCGCGGTAGATTGCTAATGGTTCCGAGCTGTTGTTTTCGCGGTTTTTGTGGATTTCAGGGAGATATAAAATGATTTTTTAAACCACCAGAGTGACGGATATAAATTAATAGGTGTGGGGAAGATTGTAGGTATTGAGGTTTCATCTGCAGCGTTCGGGGAGAACAAATTCAGTCGCCAGTTTGGAGTTTCATCGGGCAAAATGATTCCCCCCTCGATCAGGACATCTTTCTCCGTCCCCCCCGCCTTCAGTTCCCCCTCGACGCCTCCTCCTTGGTGGTAGTCCAGGCGAGGAACGGTGGCGAGATAAAAATAATAAATCATCCCGTGTACCAGAGGCGAGACGCACATGCATTGCCGATTTCTCTGGTATCGCGGCTCGATACGGAAATGGTGGCGCGAGCAGAGGGGGAGAGAGAGGCCGAGAGACCCAGAAAGAAGACTTATTTTAACCACGAACAATGCTGAAAGGAAAAACCAAACACAGTACGCTATACGAATAAAAATACATCAAAATGATGTCTAAATCAAAAAGATATCTTGATTCAAAGTGATGAAGCGTCAAACCAGTGGCACTCTGCTTGTAAAAAAAATTATAAACTTCATAGCTAACTCGACAAATAAAGAACTAAGTGTAAGTTGAGAAGAATATAAGTACCTTATAAAATTAAACATTTCCTCCCCAAGGTTTTCCCTCTCTACCCCTCCGCCTCTCCGATCCTTGGAACACGGCCGACCCGTCAGCGTCCATTAATTTCACGAATTAAGAACACGAGGAATGGCAAGCCTCGACGAGCGGTCCAGCGCGATCTCGATATCGCTGGCGCGCAAGGCTCGACCCGTGGCTGCACCTGACGCAATAAATCGCCAAGGTACACCCGTAACGCGATGTATCTGGTCGAAGCTGTGTCGAAGCGTGATCTAAAAAAGTAAATTGGCTCTGGACGGGGGAGGCGCGATACTTTTCCTACCTAACGATCGTCAAAATTTACGCGGCCTTATCGGCGATCTCGCGTCCCTGTGCTCTCGCGAGCGCGCGCGCGCACACAGGCAGGTCTGTCCCTCTCTCTCTCTCGACGCTTGTGTGCGCGGCAGTGCAGCTATGCAGAATCGCGGAGTATCGTACACCTACACGGGCATATCTGCTCGCGACCCGGTTCTTTCTCGGCTCGGCCCCGCGAAACGAGAGAAATAAGAGAGGGAGAGACGCAGCACTTCCTTATCTCCAGTAACGACTGCTCGTTATTAATCGGCGCGCGCTGTTCGAGATACCGTAACCCCTCTTCCACCCTCTCTCTCTCTTTCCCTCTGCTCCACACTTCCACCGTGCCCCATTCGAGTCGTCCAACACCGCCGTGGGGTTGCTCGTGCGTGTACGTCACACACAGCGATGGGACGATGATACGAGTTACCGCGTGTGCGTGCCACGCACGGCATACGGGTAGAAATTCTTGGAGACATTTTTCAGCGAATTAGTTGCTGGCAGACGGTGAATCTGTGTTTAGGGTAGTTTGAGTAGCTTGATTGGACTATTTGCAGTGTTTATGTATTTCGGCAGGGTGGTCTGAGAAGGGTTGACAGGGGTTTGTGGTAGAAGGGTTAAGAAAGAGTGCCTGTAATCGCAACCCCTTTCACAGGTGACTGCTACGATTCGCGTTCGTGTATCGAGACACCATTACAGGAACATCGAGTCGCGTATCAATACGAAAAATAAGATCGAAGGGGGCGACATCGCGCGCACGAGACCCTCCCCAAGTTTATCTCTCCGCTCGGCTCATCGGCTCCTCTGCGCCTGCATGCATCGATGTTCTTTATCGACTGTTCGTCATGCCCCAGGAACATTACCGCCCACGGTTGATTGATATACAAAGTTGACAAAGTGCACGACGTCGGTTGTCTACGTCGTGCTCGTCGGTGTCGGGGTAATGACGCGGCAACCGTATCTCACCATTGTACCACGGCGTATATACCTCTCTGTTTCGTATCTTTTCTGGGTAGAGCGGAGATCTCCCCAAAAGAGAGACAAAAGTTGGCGCGACGTAAAACTAGCGCCGGTGCCTCGAGTAAATTTGCTGCGTCGAAGTGGCTTTGGATAGCCACTTCGTATGACTCCAACCGTAGTAAACGCCGTGAGCGAGTAGAAAGCATCTCCGCTGCAACGAAGCTTCATAGTAACAAGGAATATGGTGGCGAAACAAATCTGTGCAAGGGTATAGATCGCTTAACCAACATCCTCTGTTCCAGCAGAATAGCACACTTTGATCAATCAGTGTTCGTTTCGCCGTTGCGCGTTCACGTTTCACCGAGACCCCGAAGAATCAAGCCCCCACCCCCGCCGAGCCATCCCTGAAGCCTCGATTCAAACTCGTTCGATCACGGAACCGCGCGGGACCGAAGTTGCCCGTCCGCCAAAAACCGAACCATTATCGGTCGCGATAAAACTTAACCAGCGCCCGCGATCGTTTTCAAAACGCCTCCGCTGAAAATGTACACCCCCCTGCCGGGGTTCCGGCTGAAACTCGCCCGAGCACGAAACCTCGACACGTTTCCCTGTTCCGCTAAAAACCGGGCAATTATCGGGCGTAGATAAGACAGCCATCCGAGTCGGCCCCGAACCGCCGACCATAAATAAGCCCGGCACCGAAATCCTCCGGATCGTTTTAAAATTACCCCGAAGCCCAGGGGTTGTTAGCCCGGCCAGAAGGAGGAACTCGCGAGCCCAGATCAGATATATCGCGACGTTCGCGCGTCGGATAAAGATAACGAATCCGCGATGCGCGCAGATCGATCGGGGCCCGGGCTCGAGCTTACGCCACCGATGCAACACCCCCGAAAACTTTCACGAACAGAAGGGGTGGGGGTCAGAGAGATAGATATATCTCTCTAGTGAGAGAGAGAGAGAGAGAGAGAGAGAGAGAGAGAGAGAGAGAGGGAGAAGTTCCACGGGATGACGGGGTGAGCAAGTGGGTTCATGGTGGTGGTTTGTGGCAGGGGGAGGGTGTTGGTGCCGGTTGTGGAGGAGCTTATCGCGAAGCGCACGCGGTCGCCACCGCCAGTCACCAGCCGCGGAATTCCTCGGAATTCACGGCTCGTCGAAGGGGGGGGGGAGGAGTGGAAAGGGTGTCGAAGAGGAGGCCAGACAGGGTCGAGAGAGGACGGGGGTGTATATCGTCGTTTGGCAGAGCCAGGTTTTCTGATTGCGATGAATTTCTTTGGCCGGTGGGAACCGCGAGCAGCTGGGTCGATAGAGGGCTCAAACTATCGGGGATTCGTAGAATGAGACCGATAAGGGTAATGCGACTTTCTATAATACGTATGCCCTGTGTACAGATAGAATAATCGGTATCGCGCTTCTCTGTTAGTATTCGCAGTGACACCTTAACGAACAAGCATTCTAAACACTTGGAATAGTCTTTTCCACCCTCCTCGCGACTCCGAACAATGCCAACCCCGACATTGTCCGGGGTAAAGCCGATAACCCCGACGACTCCGTGGAGACCCGAAGCCGCGAGTAATTCAATTTCACGATAGCTCGGTCCAGGCCGTAAAGCAGGAAAGTCCGCGCGAGGAAACGAGCAGAAGGTGGTGGCGTTCCCCGCCGGCACACGCGGTAACGACGCGTAGCAACGACGGAGCCAGGCATCGGCCAGCAGCGCCGCCAGCGAGGCGCGTTTGCACCGCGAGTTACGAGGATCGAGGGCTTCTCATAATGCACCGGGATTCGTGGTGGCTGTTCGCGGCAAGGTACCCACTTATATCGGGCCCGTGGATCGGGATCCAGATCGATCCACGGAACGAGGTGGTTCACAGTGGATTTTCAGGGCGTTTCGAGGCTGGATCGACGCTTACGAGGGTAGCGATGCTGAAGATGAGAGGAGAGGGAGGAGGAGCGTGAGGTGGGCCTGGGGCGGCGTCGAGATCGAGGCGATGCGCACCAGGTGCATCGAGGGACCGGACCACGGAGCCCTGGTGCACCGATGCAATGCAGATACCTGTGCACCTTCCATCCCCGTGCTCCTTCCTCTCTCGTTCTTTCTCTTAACCTCTGGTCGCCACGTTTGCCCTGTTCCTGCATGGAGAACCTTAAGTTCTTTACTGCGCTAGTGAATTTTGAAAATGCGAGTGTGAGTTGTGCTGCAGTTTGATAGGAGGAAGTGTACTCTTATCAACGATCTGTAGGGTGTAAATGCTTCCTCTGTCGGTTGAAACAGAACGTCATTTTCTTGATATACTTTGCTAACACCTTAGAAGATAAAAGACCTCGCAAGTGTCTCAGCATTGGTGGGCTAGCTTAGGTACCTCGGGGTAGCCAGTACCTTTGGCTCCAGGCCCTGAGGGATAACGCTGTAGAACAGTCGAAATTCATCAAGCTGTTAAATGTATGAAGCCGAAAGTAGACGAAATCTGTGGCGCAGGGTTTTGGAACCCGGCACGGAGTGCCGGTGGAACGGAGCAAAACGGGGCCCTCGTGTATTCCAATTTACCGTCGCGATACCAGCCCACGAAGGAGAAGAAGCGTACGCGGAACGATCGATAAATCGGTTTCCACGGAGTGTATCCGATATCCTGCTCGCGATGGAGGGAGACCATCGTGGAGGCAGGGTGCGGGCCCCCGATTAACACGTTGTTTGTATAGGGGAATGTATAATAACAGGTTGCGCCGTTGGCATAGGTACCCATTTGTATCTGTAGGAGGGCATCTCGGGTTCTCATCCCGCGGAAGGATAAGAGGTGGACCGAACAAGGAGAACACAGAGGGACAGGTAGAGAGAGAGAGAGAGAGAGAGAGAGAGAGAGAGAGAGAGAGGAGGGAGGGATCGGATCGAGACTGGGATTCGGTGAGGGAAGACGATACGCTCGTGGAATAAGAACGTCCAAGTCTCCGGCAGAAAGTATTCCCAGAGAAATGACGAATAATGGTGATGGGGCGTCGTTAAGCCGTCTTTCTATGTGTCCAATGCGTAAAAGATACTTCATTACAATTAGAAGAGATTGCTTTCGAACTTTTTTCCTCGCGGTCTTTTTTATCGAGGTCGAAACGCGTACGCAGAACGTCTGCGAGATCAGATCAGCGGGCAGGCTCGCGAGCAGGGCCTTCCACGTCGGCCTTTATGATTTGTTTACTCGAATCGCCCTCGATGCGATGCAAACCCGCCCATCCTGGCTGGCCAGCACCGAGCTCCGAACTCTGACCCCCGGCTAATTGTTGTTGGCTCTAGATCCATGATAATGGTACAGGAGATCCTGACACTGGCAACGACAGGGCCGGGTAAATGCTCGTGAGACAATCGAGGCGATGTGCGTTGAAAGTAATGCCTCGTTCGATTATTTCATGGCCTTAGTGACCGTAAGAAAGATCGAACATAGGAAGCACTGTCCCAACCCTAAGAAATACATCACATACTTCAACCATCCACCTGACTCCTCAACACATAGTTCACGCAACCTCCATCGAAACCTTCGAAATTTCCCCCAGCAGGCCTCTCGTCGCGAGCACCCTCCGCAGCTCGACAAAAAGCCACGGCACGCCCTCGGGACGGTACGTCAGCGCGATCCAGGCACGATCCAGTGGGAATAGATCAGGATCGCGAGAGAGAAAATGGGGTACGGGCTGAGGGAGAAAGGAGGGAAAGGGAGAAAGGGAGAGCGATAGACCGCAAAGGGCGGAGGAAAAATGGATGGAAAAGAGATAGACAGTGGCCATGGATCCACAGGCTGCTATCGCTGGCCTCTACAGCCACGAGAGAGAGACTTATCTGGCGGGCGGACCCTCTCCTCCGCCACCCCATCTGGCCGTTTCCGATATTAAAAATATCAGCCGGCAGATAGGCGCTCGGCTATCGGCACTCGAGCACTCGAAGGAACTTCCATTAAAAATAGCTATCTCTATCTGAAGCCGGTACTACAACAGCACACCGCACCGTGGGCCCATGCCAGACGCGCGGCGCGGTTAGCTTCGCCTTTTCCTCTGTCCTGCTTCCGCCCCCGTGGCCAGCGCTGTCACCCTCTCCCTTCCTCCCCTGCGCGCCGCCAGTGGGCTGCTTTCGCGGAGAAACGAACACGGGGAACGTGCACCGGCATAAAAACCGGGCCTCTCTCTCTCGCGGCAGAGATACGGGATCTTATCGGCGGGCAAATGTTTGGAGCCGCGCTATCAGCCCAGTTTATCGGACTCCTCTTAACCGTCGCTCGTCCCTGTCCCTCCCCTCGCCTCGGCATCCTCTCGATCCTAGTTTTAATTGGCTGTTTCGACGTTCTGGTAGTTTTTGGAGAGATGCTGGATTCGTTAAGTAAGATGCGGAGTATCTACTTGCAGGAGATTCAATTCATTTTGCTACTAGGTTTTAGTACGCGGAGGAATTTACTTCAACACTGAGATTCCTTCTGATGAATTCCTTTCGAATCCATTGAGTTCATGAAACTTTCATCCAAGTCCTACTTGGACAACTGGACCGCAAGAATGTTGCGCAGAAAATCGAGGGATTCTTCCATAAAGCTATCGAAGGATCGAGGACAAACGAGTTGGGCTCGAAAGTTCACGCAGCCCAACGATCCATCCGCGATCGATCGCTCATTATCCTTCCGGGGCGAGGCGCATCCTTGCTCCCTCCCCCTCTCCCGCCTCGGCATAATTAATTTCGTGCCCCAGAACGAGAGCGTAAGGGGCCTCGAGAGCCGGTCTCCTCCGTCAGGGGGATTTCATAAATAAAGATACAAACAGCCGGATCGCAAATAAACTTACAAAGTATTGGAAGCCCGTGGCTGTCGGTGCTCACCTATAATCTCGATGGCGACGAAGGCACGAAGGACGAGAGAAGAGCGGGTAAAGAGCGCGGGGTAGTGGGGGACCGGCGGGAGGCACGGTGAGCGTACCCGGGGATCGATAGATCGATCCATCGATGGGGTCTCATCCATCGGTAACACGCCTCTCCCGATCGCCTCGTGGCTCGTGAACGCTCCGCGCGGGGAGATGAACGAAGAGAGCAGACGCGAATCGTCCGGGGGAGCCGGAGGATCGACCAGCGTGCAGAAAGAGAGGCAGAGCGGGAAAGAGAGAGGAGAGAAGAGAGCCCCGAGGGGCCCCTCGTTGCACAATTATCTCATTTGCCGATCGGACCCTCCCACGTGTTAATTTGCTTGTTGGTTAACCCGGCGTCCCTCTTATCGTTTATTTCGTTCTTGCCTTTCGTGGAACCCTCCGCGCCACCTTCTCCCCTTCCCCTCTCGCTCTCCTCCACCCCATCGCCGTTCTGGCCTTCTTCTTTCCTCCACGGCCTTCCCTTGTCCTCGAAATCGCTGCACCGATCGCCCTGACTCGCGTCCGCTCGCCGCACCAGAGGCTGCCCGATCTCCTCGAGCAGGGACGATCGACGATGGAACTTTCGATCCGAGGAAGAAGGCACTTGCCGATGAATGGGTTCAAATTCGAGCCCTCGATTTTTTGGGGTGACATGCATGGCTCGGATTAGTAATGGGCTGACTCGTTTAAAGCACGATTGCAGCATTATTCGCAAGTTGTTATTATCATTCGCAGTAAACGGGGTAAACCCTTTTCACATAACAAAAGTAAACATAACAAAAACCGAGTCTGTCTATCACACGGTCGCACCTGCGCATACATCCATCACATCCCTCTGCAGCAATACAAGAAAGTTACCAAACGAACATGAGAACAAATCAATATTCAGGAAGTGATCATTGAATTCACGCATTGCACGATTGATAGGATCAGCCGTATGATGAGCATACGATGGCATTATTATTATTGGTCGAATGAACTGTGCAAGTGTTGAGAAATTAAATTGTCTTTCTGCTTCTCCGGGGATTGCAACTGCGTTGCGAGAATGCACGCCGTAACTGGGCTGAAAGCGAACCTCGGAGGACTGAATTGGAAGGAACAAACAGAAAAGACAAAGTCCACGGGGGAGATAGCTCGTCGATGAGGAGGCGATATCGATCAATGACCAGATCGATTATATCTAACCCATTCCCACAACTGATCATCGTCTAGACGACTTCTCGAGCTTATCAGTGCCCGACAACAAAATCATTTCTCAGATGACAAGCTGATAACGGAGCCAATAATCGTATAAACTTTGGAAGATTACCATCTACACTCATGCAATCGCGCTGTATCGCTTCGAGGAACTGAAGAGCAACAAACTGCTCCAATTGCTCAACAATAAACAAGATATAGGTACATTTTTCTCCAGCTCTCTAACTTCCAAACTGCCATCAGCAGTCAATGACACGCAGAGCTCCGAGCCTCTCCCACCTCAGTTTCAATTAAATTAGATCTAACGAACCAACGCCAATAAACTGTTATCCTACATCAACTTCTTTCTCGCTGCGGTGTAAGAAAGACCAAGGAAATCGCGCGGCTCGTTGCTGAGGCAGAAGGAAACGGCGCGTAAGCTCCGAATTCAAGGAACAAAAGTGTCGAGCGGAAAGCTGGAAGCACCGACGGAAAGAGAGGCAAAACGGGCGACGATGTTGGACGACACGGGGAGGAAGTGACGTCACGGCAAAGTAACGAGCCTCGCTTAGTCGCGATAAGCCGCTAATCGCGCGATCTTAATGAACTCCTCCCATTAACGCTGCGAGGGCCGCGACCGGCAACCGGCAACCGTTCGACGAAACCCGCTCTTTTTCTCTCTGTTTGCCTGCTTTCGATCACCCTCGTCGAATCGTGTGGCCGGCTCGTGGAATCTCACAACGATCGATCGAACACGATCCAGAACACCAACTGAATCGGGATTTTCTGCCGAAATTACCCCCTGCATGAATTTCCAAAGCACTTCCTCTCACTTCCCTGGATACCATACAGTATTGCAAGAGCACTGTTTTATTCCAAGAGGTTTCGACTGTTTATATTACAGGAAAATACGCGCTCGCGTGTGAGTCTAGCAAGTAAAACTGTCACTGTTTGACAGCCATGAATAACGAGCACACTTGAGTGGGAAATTTCGAAGTTTGCACGAGATAGCGTTGTCAGGAAGATACACCGATAATCGGCTGGCAACGCGTGGAACGGAACTTCGTGTTTCGCCGGGTGAACAGGGCGATATAAAAATTACCATTTCTTCCTCTAATAAAGTACCATGTACGACCGAATAGAAACCTTAGTTCCCACTGTCTAATTATTTATCTGACGGTAATCACTTACTCGTTAATGGAACGGAGGCCCTCAGCTGGTTAGCTCTGCGTTGTCGCCACAGCAATATGCTCATCGCGAAGAGGCACTCACTGCGCTCGGGTCGCGTGTCTCATTTCTCGAAGCGGTCACACTTTTCCGGGAAAGAAGCACACCGTTACACGAATTGAAAGCACGCGAGGCCAGGTATCTTCGCCGGCTGTTCGTTTCCACTGTGGCCTTCGATTCTCTCGCCGGCGCATAGAGCGCGATTTCGGGTGAGTCAACTTGGCGCAACTGCGGACACGTACACCCGATTCCAAGGTGGCCCGATCGGCCGCCGATCAGATATCGATCACGTCCGAGAGATCACGGCCAGATACAGCGTCACGTTATCGGCACGGGGACTGGATGCTCTATCGCGATCGCGAGGCCCGATTACGTTTCATTTCTATCGCGACGCATCGGCTGCATCGCAAACATCCATCCCACTCTCGATATATCGCGACTCACTGCTCGTGATTCCGCGGTATCTGCTGTTCTGTCACGTTCTGGACGTTTCCGAGACAGTAACCGTGCCAGGCGGGGTCTAAAATTCCTCCGCGGTTCGCATGCACGCCGTCTTTATCGTCATCTCCATCGATCATCATTTACGATTAAACTTCTTCGATCTCCCACCAATCGTACGATGCTTCGATTTCTCGAAACACAGGGATCGTGTGTACAACTTATTACTCATTCGAGCTTCCCGTTCTATTCTTAGCGGGATCCACCGTGTAAATCAAACGGCACCCTTGCGGGCTTCCATCGCTCCTTATCGCGGCCTCGATCGCATCAGCTTCGATCAATCAACATTCGTTAACCAGCTTCACCTGACTCGTTCAATCCCCCGCAGGCACCGTAACCCTCCTTCGAATTGAGTCAAAACAGGAGAATCGGCATCCTTATTGGTCTCTGCTCGATTACAAGAGAACCCAAAGGGCAGATCAAAGGGTTCCTCAGCCAAATCTTCCAAGCGAACCGAGTACCGCACTCGTCAAACACCTTCGAACATCCTCAAACTCTTTCACCAGCGAGAACCACGATTCCTTCAACTATCCTCTTCTGCCTGCTGAAAAATCTACGATCGATCGTTGGAAACAGCCACACGCGACTCCACGATATTGCCAGCGAATGGGAGCACGCTATCGCGGGATCGGCGGTAACAGCGATCCTAATTTCGACTGGGAAGCAGCCACGAGGAGGCTCGATAGGCCGATTGTCGTCGTTGTAGCGGCGAACGCGGGAATAAACGAGCCGCGCGGATAATCCGCGTATCGCGGCCGACACGCTGCTCGCCCCGACAGCTCCGGGGACTGACACTTATCAGCCGCTCGTTGCCCGATAAGCCGCCACGATCGGCATCTTATCGATCGCACGCACGCGCGCCCGCCCCACTAGCGTCCGGCTGGCAAACCGACAGCTAATTGCGGCACCGCTGACAATTAGGAGGCTCGACGAAATTTTCGTCACGGCCAGGTCTGATAACGATGATAACGCTTGCCACCTGGGCGACGATAACGCTAATTGAATGCAGATGCGCGAGTCTTCTCCTCCGATCGATGTTCAACACTGATTGACCGGCGTCATTCGTGATCTCAAAGTCTTTTTTGAAGGCTCTTCTGCCTCTGTCGGTCTCCACGCTGCTCTGTGTTTTCAGTTTCAATGAAAAGGGATGCAGAATAGGTGGAGGGTCCAGGGCAGGGGTTCTCAATAGGTGTTCCTTGAAAAGTGCAACTTTCTGACGCGAAAGCAGCTTCTGTCATGCAGTATGCACCGATTCACTTTGGAAGAGTCACCAAATGAAGTCCCAATGATTGTTACTCTCCGTATGCAAGAGGATAAAAGGCTTACGTTCTTCAGAGTAGACGAATTCCAAGTGGAGCTTGGCTCTACGATCACGTTGTCGATACAAGAAAAAGGCGCACAGTGTTCCGTTGAGACGGAGGATCTTACCGAGGATGTTTGAGCGAATCTCCAGAGGGGAGGTTCAGCGTGCAAGTGTTCCAAGCTGGCGTAAGCTCGCGGTGGTCGCGTGGACGCCTCCGTCGAGGCGGAAAGCTCACTTCCGACAGACTGTTTAAAAGCGCGGCTAAGACGAAACCGCAGACCGAGATGCTCGCTCTTGCGGGGAAGCACTATCACTGGTTTCCAAGCGGCACCGGGACCCATGGCAATGGCTACCTGTTATCACTCTCCTCTCTCTTTCTCTCTCTCTTCCTCGCCACTTCCGTCCCCTGGCTGCCAGCTTTTCTCGCCCCCTTCTTCCCTCTTTCTCCGTTCTTCATGTTCTGTTACCTCACGATAATGCCGAGCAAACATTCCCTTTCGCGTCTGCACGCCCAGAGAGCACGATGGGGGATTTCGTGGAACGGGCGTGAATCGCCGATTACTTCCGAGGGTTGTCCATTCGATATCTAAGGACTCTTTGTAGATAATGTTCCCCACTCGAAATTTTATCTACGACTCCTTATCCCTCGAGAATTCCATCGCTCTATGATCCATTCTTCATCTCCCAAAACTACTTCTGCCAAATCTTTCACCCTACAATTATTTTGTAATACCCCATCACCCAGTTCCTCAAATCCTCCTCTAAGAAACCATCCAGTTCCCCGGCTAGTTGTGGCCACTGAAAACTATCCATCGCAAAATGACGCCAGTAAACAACGTTCCCGTTATACTCGCGCTCCTATCAGCGGCGCTCGCTGCCGGATCGCGCGAATTGCACGTTCCGTCCGTTCAGAAAGAAGGAAACCCAAGGTGCCCGTATATCTACTTCCATATACGGTATACGTACGTGTGCTGTCGTCGGCAGACTTCGGGGCACCAAGGCACCTCCTGTCACTGGCGTCACGAAGCTTGAGGTTCGCCGATAGCGCGGCCCGATAACGGATAACGATTACAGCCAGGGCGATACTCGTAACGCGGCGCAACGGGCTCCGTGACTAATGGCGATAACGATAAGGACGATCGTAAGACACGTCGGGAACGGCTGTTGTATCTAATAACCGTGCTCTTTGTGTCTCGATCCGAGCTATCGCCGACGGCTCGTTTCGGCGCTCGCCGATATAGAGACGCGGCAGCGTCTCGACGCCAAGTACATGCTTCGACACCCCGTATATGTCGACCGTCGCTACTGCTATCGTTTATTCGTCGTCCGGCTAATCCAACTTAACCTGAAACTTATTTCATTAATTTCTCATCACGCCTGCAATATTTTCTAAATGTAAAGGCATTTTTCTTATGTAAACCGCATATAAGCTTCCGAATAAGACCAAATTCAATAAAATCGGTCCACGCATGACAGAGATATCGTAGTATCGTCTCATGGATCAGTCGGGAACGGTAAGATTTTTCTTCTGATTCTCCTCCTTCTCCAAGAAATTTTTCTCTTGGGATTATAAGGCAGGGATCGTCATCCGTCATTGTACATACATATACATATATACTATTGAATTATATTATAACCTACCAAGTGCTAAGTGTCAAATAAAGTAAGTTGTCCGAGTTTGAAATGTCTCGAGTTTTTACACTAAATAGGAGACTGAATTATTGTCTCAATTAACAAGGTAAGTCGCCAAAATTTTTTTAATAGATTTCATATGTAGTGTCCTAGGCTTGGAAGTTGTCTGGAGAAGGTTCGACAGAGAAGCATCTTCTTTCGCATAAGTTTATGGAAATTTGTACCATGCATGTACAAAATAATATATATTGTAGAAAATTGCATTGCATTTAAATTGACAGATATTTTTATACCAGCAATTTAGAGTTTTGATGTAAAGCTTATATTATAGAAATGAAGGGAACGCACAGGACTTGGATAAAAATGAAGGGGACGCACAGGCTTGGATAGAAATGAAGAGGACGCTGCGACACCGAAAAAATGTTAATTGACGTAGTATTAATAATTTACAATAACTCCCTTACAATCTAAAATACATAAACATATACATACACGTATTAGAAACGCAGTCAGATTTATTCTATATATATTTAATTCTAATATCATACGTAGCATATGCACACGCACACATTCACGAACGTACGCACAAGAAAGAAAGAAAAAGATTAATGCAATTTATACATATTTATTCAGTTCAGCAACACCAAATTCGGGGCGCAGCGCCAAGTATTTTGAATAAAATATTTATTCGTATTAAAATATTTATTTGAATACAAATATACCTGCTTAATATTATTTAATACATTTTTTTCTTTGTATAAATAGCCATTGTTATAATTGGCGCAATTTTTGTATGTCATTAATTTTTTAAAGCTATTAATTTACGACAATGTTTTTAAATGGGATTCTTTTTGTTGGGTTAATTAAAATGTCCGCGATATGAGTAGTGGCACGTATGAACACAGCCTTTTAGCTGTGTACATGTAGTTGTGTCATCTTAAGCGCAGTTAGAAAGCACCTTTATGTACTTGCAGCTCATTTTGATTTCACATCTTTTTTATTTTGTAATTATTATTATTTTATATTTTTTGTGATTTATTTGATTTCATGTACTTGGCGTAATTTTTTTACTTTTTTGAAGTTTTTTTACGAGGACTAGATTTTACAATATTCCCTCGTCGTTCCAACGCGGAGAATCGACTAACGTCACGTCCCTACGACTTCGCTCGTGCTGGCCAAAGGTGTGCTCGCGCGTTTGAGATTATTGGTGAAAAGTGAAGAAGTAAGAATAGCGTAGACGTCAACTCCAAGTCCATCCCGATTCCCAAGCGAGAAGTATCATACACCACCCACGAAGTCGCGAAGCAATTGATCCAGCAGTGCATGATGAAGATGGAGTTATCCCGGATGGCTTCGCAGCTTCGCCAATCAGAGTGAAGCAGAAGAAGGGAGCAGAGGCGCGAAAAAACGACGAAGGGACAAGAGATTCCGCGTAATCGCCGCGGTGGAGACTGTCTGAACAGGGTCAGAGGATGGACGATCGACGCGGTGTCGGTGACCGTCTCCTCGAGTACCCTAAGGAACACAGAAATCGAGCAGCGCAGAGATGAGAGGAGCGGAGAGCTCCCTGGCGCCGTGTTATCTTATTCGTTAAGATCCTCGAGGCGTTGGCGCGGGGAGGGGAAGGAGATCCCAACAGTGGTCTCACTGTCTCGCAAGATTCTCTCGTATTCCTCCCCGCCTGCCTGCGCCAGAGTGTGCCGAGGGTCCCGGGGGAGAAAATCCAGGAACGGCTCTTCGAGTCTAGACGACGCGAGAGATAGCCCGCACCTCCTCCCGTCTCTCTCGCACCCGTATCCTTTTATCTCGCTGCTGCTCTCATCTGTCCGAGGAGATGGACGGGGATAGCTCGTGTCAGTCGTGTCAGAGTCACGGCCGCTGATTCGTAAACGCGCGGATCATTCCAGGCTTACCGCGGCAGGTCCTCAGCTGTTTCTCCGGAATTCAGGCTGTCGCAGGAATCGTTCGCGGATGCTAAGTACATACCAGAGACCCCTAATTTCCTCGAAACCTCTACGATCCAACCGCTGAAAAAATCTCCACCAGAGACTCGACCATAGGGCCTCGTTCTACGAAGACACTCGCCTCGGCAGCTGAATCATGGGACAGCGGCGTTTCGAGGTCGATTACGCCCGCACATCAGTCGACGGGGGCGAGATACCCGCGGCTGGTCGCAAGCGCGCGCTTCGTCATCGTCCGGCAGTGCCCTCCGGTGCGCTCGGGACGGGTGAAAAAGAGCCGGACACTTTTTATCGTGGCGCGCAATTACGATTAGCTTGCCCGGTGGAGGCGCCGCGTTCGTAGCCACGGCGATTAGGGCAGAGTTCACCTCGTCAAAACCACCACCCTCTCGCGGAACAAATGGTCGCTTACGCCAACCCCCCGGAGCTCGCGGAACACCATCTCTGGCCCCTCTTCTATCTCATCCTCCCTCCCTTACCTCCCTCTCTATTTCTCCGTTCTATTCGGGAGCAGGACAACGACGAGCAGGGGCGGAGGTGGGCGCGGGGAGGGTGGCGCGCGCGCACGGAGATTACGCAAATGAGAAATGACCATCAGGCTATCGGAGAACTTCGGTGCCGGCTGCTCTCGGGGTTTTGCCACATCTGCGGCCGAGGATATACACGTCAGAACGACTATCGCGGAGGCTGCGGCTTTTTTAATGCGAAAAGAACCGACCCCCGTGCACCTGGGCGCCACGCAACGTCTGGGAACGTTCCGATAGCGACGCTGGCTTTTCGCTGCTCGCTGGCGCACCGCGGGGGGTGCGGCGTTACGAGCCGGTGGCGGGCGAGAGTTATGCCTCCGCGGGGTGTCGGGGCTGGGCTTCATTCTGCCCGTGGATGAATTTAATTTTCAGCAGAGGGATCGCGGAGCGTCCACGGCGAAAAGATTCTGTGTTGGGGCTGTGCAACCCTAATTTTTATCTCCGCTCGCTTTCCTCTTTTCGAACGCTGCTCGCGGATATTAATGGATTACGCGGGCGCAGAATTTCTCCGCGGAGAAGAAGCAGATAGGACGGCCAAGCGGAGGGTGGAGTTTTTGCCCGGTACATCGAAGCCAGAGGTCGACGTACGGTTTTTGCGGTGCAACGTTAAACATCGGTCCAGCGAGAGACGGCATTGTCCTCCTCGCCGTCCACCTCCTACGTCGCGCGGAAAGACTTTGACAAATCGTCGATCAACCTCTACGAGGATCGCTTCCTATCTCGAGGACTCTTTCGAGCCCCGCTCGACTGGCCAACGATCGGGATCTGGCGGTCCGTTCTCTCAGGACTTTTGCTTCCGTTCCTGGCAGATTCCTTCTACCATTAATTTCAACAAGAATCACATCGATCGATCACTACCACGGTGGTTAGGAAACGTTATAGGAATAAGTGGTACGCTTGGCGATTAGGAGACTCGTCTTCAGATTCCTTAATCAAACCTTGCTGTCGTTATAAAAACGAGTTATTCTTTCAAGACAATCACAGATATCTCCAATGCCACAGATAGATCTCTCTTGAAGCTCCGTATCATTTTCCAATCCCCCATCCGCGTCAGACTTTGTCAGAAATCGTTCTCGCGCGACGTTCAGGCGTCAGGCCGTCGGAGATCCACGCGTTCGTCAGATCGTCGCGACCTCCGTCCAGCCCGGATCGTCGATCTTTCCCTCGGCCTTGGCATTGCGCGAATAAATGGACCCACTGTCCGTCAGCGGCGGAAGGACCGAAGAGGAGAGAGGTGGCGCACGGCGAAGAAGAAGCCGACGACGAGCCGCGACGCGACGGCGAAACGAGGGTTTCCGTGCGCGCGATAAGATAAAAAAAAGCACTGGGCCGTTATCAGCGGCCGTTCCGCGATACCGGCCGCCACGGGTGCCGACCACGGGCAAAGGAGCTCGGAAGTGCGTGCAATTGTACCGTGTATTGGCGACGCCAGCGTGAAATGTCGACCCGTTCGTGCTGGACATCGACTGGCCATTAAGCCATTAACAGCGAAGCAGAACGACTCCAAGAGACACGGAGCCGCCAACCTTTTAAGGACGCCACGCTCGAGGGGCCGAGCTAAGGCTGGACGCCACCGGAAGTTGCGAAACCCTCGCAGAAAAGTGGAAGATCGGGTACTGCGATTCGCTCGATGATTAGCCAGAGAAATTACGAATACAGAATGGAATAGTAGAATAAATTCTGACCGCTGATGTTAAAGGACAATGAGAAATTAGATGACAAGTGAGAAGTGTTGCGGTGTGATAAGGTTCGGAGGTCTATTTTATGGCGATAATTATTGAAATTACTGTTGGAAGGCTTGTATGGCCTTAGGTATAGACAGAAATAGATAGCATCATTCCGTTTTCAACGATTCATTGCATTTGTAATATTTGTAATATTTACGAGCGAGATTTCGTGTCTTGTAGTACACCGTGGGTGATACAGGGATATCGATTCCGTACAGTGCAGGAAGTAACTTTTCCCAGCTTTTTCCTCTTCGGGAAAGCATCATGCTGCGCGAAAAACAAGCAGGAATCCCGTCAAGAGTGATCTAACGCCGTTGAACGATCGTGTCAGGAGGTCGACGAGGTACGGTTCATCCCTCACTCGTGTTAATACGCCGGTTCCAACCCCCGGACACGTGTCCACCCTTTTGTGACGACAGGTGAGCATCGACCCTCTCGAAAAGCCCGTTCGATGGACGGACGGTTTTGAGCAGTTGCGAACGAATTGCTTCAACTATTGTACTGAAAACATTTTATCGAGGAATGATCGCCGCGTGTTCAACATATTTCCAATAAAGATGCATTAACAAGTTTAATCATTAATTTAGAAATAAAACTTCTATACGTGCACAGGGCCTAACAAGGAAAAGGATAATTTCGTTTGGAGGATTGTTACCCTCAGAACGACCATGCTACAAGTTCTATCATGCGCGGAAGTTCGTTCCCACCCCCTCGGACACGTGTTCACCCTACGTAACGACAGGTGAGAATCGTCCCTCTTACGCAACAACTGTTTAAGTACCGTACGCGAAGAATCCATTAAGTCTGCACGTGCTCCTTCCGGTTCTGGAGCGTGGTAAGTCGTTCCTAGCTTCCTTCAACAGCCTGGAAAGGATATAGAGTGCCTCCTCGAACACGTGGCAGGACGTCTTCACTTTGAACGAGGCCTCGAGAAAGGGGAACCTTCCTCAAGATACTGTTTCTAGGTAAAACTACACCAGCCAATCGAGGAACAAATTATAGATCAATGGACGTGCTTCACGACGATGTGTCTTCAAGATCTTCTTATTCGTGAGAAATATTCCAAGAAGCTTCTGCAGCTTCCGAAGAAAATAGATTTTCTTTTCTCCAGCGCGACTTCCTCGACCTCCTGACGAATCGTATCATCCAACGACCAAAGACTCCAGCCACCCACGTCGCGACTCCGAGGGCCAGACGTCAACATCTCCAAACGCGAAATCGACGGAGCAATCATCTCCGGGATCCTCCTGACGGACGTAATAATTTCCACGTCCCCAAAAGTGGCTCGTCCATCCCTAGGATCACCGTCTCCCACCGTTCATCCCAGGAAGTTTCGCGTTGGTCGACGATCGAGCTCTTCTTTAAACGAGCTGTCGAACTCGTGTCGAGTCGGCGCTCGCGGGTTTAATCGCAAATTGACTCGACGTCGCCAATAAAAATTCAATAACGGCCAGCCAGCCGCTGGTTATTGTCGAAAACTTCGGACCGGGCCTTTTAACCTCCCACCCCGCTTCAGCCCCCTTTCCGTGTTTCCACCCCCCTCCCCCCTTCGTCGCGAGCCACCCCACGCTCTTCCTTTTTTCGCTCGCGTTCGCTAACATTCGCTCGAAAAATATTCGATGCTATCTGGCACCGTGAATTGGCTGCTGACGCTCGTACCGAGACTCTGTTTCGTTTCCCCACCGACCACCCCCAACCCCCCGTTTTACACAGCTCTCTCTCTCTCTCTCTCTCTCTCTCTCTCTCTCTCTTTCTCCCCCTCGACCCTCCGTTTCACTCTGATCGCTGGCAAAACGGATGCAACGTGTAAGCTAGCACGCGTCGACGGATAACACGATTCTTTTTTATGAGCTGATATTAGCTCGAACGAGGGACGAGGGTGGGTTCCCCGATCGATTCCGCCCAGGCGATTATCCTCGGCGCCGTTCGACACCCTGTTTCGGTAATTGCCGGAAACCGTGGAATTTGGGAAGGAGAGCTGAGCAGCATTTCTCAATGACGAATCGAATATTTTTCCGACGAAGGTAAGGGGATGGTTTTGAGCTCGATGGGAATATCGTCGTTCTGGGTTTAATTTTTTAAAGACTCAGCAGAGGAGTTGAATGAACGTAGATATCTCTTTCACTGGTATCTTGGAAGCGCAGCTCTATCTTCAATCGCTAAAAGAGCAGCAACGTGTGATGCCGATGCACCGATTTAGTTGCAAGCGCCGTTGCATCGCAAAGAATAACTGTTTACCCGAAAAAGTCGCCGGCGCAGTGCCGCCGCGATTGATTGGGAAATACAAAGTGCAAAGATATCGAACGGCTCGCGATAATGCACGGCTGAAGTTTGTAACGCTATAAAACATAGTGCAGACAGGCGGGAGCGGATAACGATTCGCTGAAAGCGTCGTTAATTTCTGTGCACGTTACGCGGCACGATTTACAAGCTGCCCGCCGAACACGGACATCTTGACGCGGTGATATTTGCAACGCTTCGAACCCAATCACATTTCCTCGAGATGAACACCCGACTACGAGCACAACATTAATCGATTACCGTGTTTCAAGAAACAAATACGAGAATTAAGCTCGGCGAGTTCGCTCTATCGCAATGTAAGAACGAAAGGTTCGTTCAATAATTTCTCTTCGTAGAATTCATCCGCGAAGTTATGGCAAAAGGTGGAGAGATTTTTCGCTGCTCGATTTTCGCGACATCGCGGTGGAGAGGACACCGCCGAACGGCTCGCGGAATCACGTTTTTTCGCGGGAATTCTTGCCAGCGATAATTTTCCCAAGGGTCGGCCGATCTGCGGGCCAGAATACTTGTAAATCAGCCGCGCGGTCGCACGGAATACCGGCGCGCTCGCCGATATCTATCTCGCAGAAACCGAGAGAAGCTTATTAGACTCGGATCCATGTACCCTTAACAGACGTTCCTTATCTCAGGTGTCGACGCCTCACGCGGAAAAGGTTAACGTCGAGACAAACGTTAACCTCCGATTTACGTTCCCCGCTCTTCTCGCCGATAAATAGCGGCGCGCTGCGAGCGAACGCCTCTCTCTCTCTATCGCCGTTGCAATTAGGATCGGCTCGAAAGTGCACACGCTTGCGTAATTCCGCTTTCCTAATTCCATTTTTCTCCGCCGCGGGATCGTTTCGACCGATACAGTGTTAAATGTTAACGTTGCTTACTGGCAGCTCTACATAATAAACCACACCTGGTTTAGAAATTAAAGCAATTCATACACTCATTGCTATGGGAAGCTTATCGAGCTCCTAGAGACCAAAGGCTCGATCTGAGAGCGTGGCAATCTACGAACCTTGCATTTATTCTCCAATTTCCTAAACAACAACCGCCTCCAACCACGCGTCCACCCAGAGACCCGTGCACCCAACGGTCATCCACTTTTCACGGGCCACGCGAAATGCCCCGAACAGGAAGAGCTCGCCCCGTGGCCGCGTCGAGGCAGAAAGAAAAGAGAGCGTCTAAAAATACACGGTCTCGGCTCTAGGTGGGAATGATTCGGTATCTCGTACGACGTCACGGGGGTCTGAAATATGAGAGATACGACGGACCTCGCCCCCATGCCATCCCATTCCCTCGATGGTGCATTAGCGCTAATCTCCGCTCTTTAGTCCTCTCTTTATCTTTTCTGCCCTCGCCCTCCGCCACCACCGCCGCTCCACCACCGAGGAGGGCCCCGCCGCTACACCTTCGTCCCGCGTTGCTCACGGAACGGGCTCAGCTCGAACGGTGACGAGGAGGAAACGGGGGCTGGTGCGTGTATACCTGTTCGTCTCGAGCCCACCACTCTTTCCCTGCGCGCCATTATCGGCTCCATCTAATCGGCTCGATCCGTTATTTGGTGGCCACATTGTACGTGTGCCCGTGAGCACTGGGCGGGGGAGCAGAGAAGGGAAGAAGAGAGCGAGGTGGACCCAGCTCGGGCAGAGTTTTGACACTCGGAATCTCATTAGCGATCGTGAAATCCCCGGCCCTGAAGGGGGATTACTGGCAGGCCTCCACCCGCGGGGAGCAAAGAACGAATTCCTTGGGATTTCACGCTGCCCTTCCCCCTTCCCCCTCTCGCGTGTCGCCCCGACAGACCGGCTAATTATATAATACAAGCCGTTGAAGCTGGTCGGGACCGAAGTGACTGCTCGTTTTCAGAGAGGCTGGCTTTAATGGAGTGTTTTTGGGGGGTTTTATGCGTCTTCATCCTCCGGGTCCAATTTGTTCCCTCGTTCCGTACGTGTGTCTCTATGCGGACCAGCAAGAAGCATGCTGTACCTCCCGCACACGTTATTAGGAGGTTTTGTAGCATTATTGCTGTTTAGTTACTCGGATACTGGTTCGCAGATGTTGCAACGTGCGAGATATCCGCGTGTTGATGTTGAAGTAGCGTGGATTCTACCTTTCGAGATCGGAACTTTACCCACCATTTAGGCGAAGTGGTCCCACTGATCTGACCTGGATCCACGATCAGAATTCTCGGATCTCCCAAAGGGCTGTCCTATTGAACTCGCAGTATCTCTCCTTAAGCATATCCTATGAAAAACGGGGGCGATCGTTCGCGCATCGTCTGAATTCCGAACTCCATTCCGACGATACTTGGAAGGGAACCGCGGGGCCTCTATCGACGGCTGGGATCTACGGCATCTACTCCCCCGCGAATTACCGTCGAGCAGCTCACGGTAACCGGCTGAAAGTAGAGTGTCGATATCACACGTCGTAGGACATTGCAGTCTCATTCAAATGCTCAGATAACGGCCACCGTAATGGCGGCAAGTTCTGCCTCTCCTTCGGCCCCTTCCGCGACGTTCCGCCGTCTGGAATCAATGAATCCGAACACGATAATGCGAACTTCTGCCAAGAGCTGGCAAGTCGTCGCCTAATCTGCTGCCTGATACCCTTTCGAGAACGCGGTGGGAGCCGGAGACGCGGTGGTTCCAGCTAAACTAAACCATCGCCAAAGAACACACACCCCCTTCTCGTGTTTTCGACACGGGGGAGAGATCGGGAGGCGATAAGCGTCTCTTCCTGTTTGCCCCGTTTAAACCGAGAATCTTTCGACCGAATTACGACGCTGGGCAAGTTCCCAGGGACGTCGGATGACTGACCAGGAACCCTATGCGAGCGATGGTTCCTCGTCACGAGTGGGTGGTTCTGGGTGTTGTTGGGTGCTGGAGGATAACGTTCGATGACTTGGCATGGAGTCTCTGAAGATTTTCGGGTTCTAAATACCTATGTATACGAGGTCTGTTCAAAAAGTTTCGGAACTTAATTTTTCCCGCGAAAACATTCATGTGCTTGCGTGATTTTTCCCGCCCGATACTTTTTGATCAAACCTCGTATGATTCTGCGTATTCCTTGAGTTCTCGATTCTGGAAGAAGGGTGGAGAATTTTGCAGGAGGTACGTTTGATTGGAAATACTCCAGCAACAGGGGCAGAGGCTTCATATTTTTGCACCGCTATGATTCCTCCGATTTCCAATGACATCTAACCTACTCCTACATTAATCCACCCCCATGGCAATCCAGCATCACTGAAGCAGCGATAGATCCCAAGAAACGTCCAGGCACCGACACATACCACGAGGAAGCTGCTCGCGGTCGGATAAGTGGAAGATGCAGCGAACGGTGGAGGCAGGTCAGAGGAACGGCGTTTGGCTTCGACGTGCGCTAGATACGCGATACGTCATTACACCTAGGTCCGCAACACCCCGCGGGAGAGCAGCGAGCCGGTGAGGGGGTGGAAGGAAGAGAGAGAGAGAAAGAGAGGCAATCGAGAAGGGGTAGCAGGAGAAGGCGAGGGACAGAGAGGGAGAGTTTGACAGATCTTCATAAAGGCACACACAACTGTGCCGCGGCGATAAGGGAATCGGGAGCAGGCATCTCGTCTCCCTCTCCTTCTCTCTCTCTCTCCTGCGCGCACTCCACCGACCCCCGCGTTTCTCCACCCACGTAGCTGGAGCCAACCCCCGCAGTCCACCCTCCCAGCCACCCCCGTAGGGGCTTCAAAGGGGAGTGGAGGGGGATAGAAGCACGGGCACTCAGTCAGTACGCTGCTATCATTTTTCCACACGAGTGGGCGGCGGCGTCGGTGGTTCCTGGGTGGTACTACGCTTCTACTCCTGCCGTGTTCTCTTCTCTTTCGCTCTGCTACCCCCTCGTCTCTCTCGTCACTCTCGTCTTTCTCTCCCTTTCTCTCTCTCTCTCTCTCTTTCTCTCTCGAACCTTGGACGTCTCGGTGCACCACCTTCCCGAGTGCCCCGAACGCGACACTTTGCGGTCTGATACCCTTCCACGGGCAAAAGGAGACGGAGGGTTCTCGGGGTCCACCGCGGGGACCTTGGCAGAATCCTTGCGAGGGGTGGCGAACAGTTTATGGGGTGCGTACGACCGATGGATTCTGGGAGATTGCTGTCGAACCGACAGGGGGAAGGTGAACGAAACTTCGTAGATGGTTGATAAGGAGTTGAACTATGTACCTGCCAAGCAATTAGCACGCAATGCGTTTGAAATGAAACTGTAACGCCTTGATGATTTTTATGAAGTGTAGAGAATTTCTTGCGTCAACTCTTATCGATAATCCTTATTCCCTAAATACCCGCGTCGAATATCACACATTGCACTGGAAGAAATTCCCATAATCTCCAGCCTCGGCTCGCAATGGTAACGGCAAAGGGGAAGAAAGATCGTCGGAATCAATTCCGCCCGGGCGTCTTCATTTTTCCATTATCCATCAGTTATATTTCGCTATTATTTTCAACGCGAGCGAGCGCCCGCTGATAAATCGAACATCGTCGCCACCCACCATTCATCGGGGCGCGTTACACTCTATGGCGTTACAAATCGCTCCGACTGTCTGGCCGGTGTTCTCTCTGCGAGATGATCGAGCGCGCCTGCACCAGAAGGATTCCTGCTCTATGGTGATAAGGGACGGGGCGATTTCTTAAGGCGGATTCCCCTGAAACCCGGTGAAGAACGAGCCGATGTCCTGTCCGTGGCTTTTTCCATCCACCCAGCCACTTCTCATCTCCACCGAGCCATTTCCACCGCGCCACCCGGGCCTTTTGTTTTTCCCTTCTCCCCTGACCAACCCCAGACCCCGGGGGTCGTGACTTATCGGCCGCGATCGCGATTTATCGAAACTCAGACCGACTTACGTTAATTATCGCATTACGGGTGAAAGCTCGTACTTACTCGCTTTGGTGGATCGATATCGAACGATGGGACGCAGGGATATATAGCGATATTGTGGACTTACCTGAAACATAAATAAACAACGAGGTTAGTACAGAATCCGGTGGCAACTTTTGTGAAACATCTCCCTTTCGTTCTCGCGGTGTTTTTCTGTGCATAGATCGCAGTCTATTCTTCTTCATCGAGTATCCGAAGCTCTGTGTCCTTTACGCAAAACCGCGAATACTAAATTGCAGTGGAGAGGATAAAATATCTCTCTTCGCCAGAGAGAATCACGATAAAAGAGCCAAGATATCCCTCGCTCTACAGTAATAACACCCCAATCTCAGGGAGGAGATTACCTTAAACGGGGACTAATTATCTAGAACCGATTTTTAGGGACCACCCAGTAGCCTCTGGAGCATCTTTGATAAATCACAGCGTCGGCCGCGTATCCGGGATAAGGAGGTTCGAATAAGAAGAAAGAGACGCCCTTAAGGATCGTAGGGCGCGCGTGTCCCGCATCGTGGATTCCAGTCACGTGTCCTATCGGAAATTAGAGCCGTGTCAAGTCGAGTGAGCCGACCGCCCGGCCCACCCCTTTCCCCGTCCTGAGCGACTCTAAAGTTACGGGGGTCGCCAACGACCACTTGGAGACGTCGAAAAGGGTGAACGCAACCTCTTCCCCGTCGGTTACACGATCCAGATCGTTTTTCTCGCACGGGCCGCCTTGCGCTTACGGAATTACCCTCCCTGCTACCTTTCTCCACCCTTTTCCGTGGGTAGCGCATTTCCTGTAGATCTTCCTCAGGACTACCATCCCTAGTCTGATTTTACATAGGAGGGTGTTTTACGGTTAAGGCTATACTGTTTGGTCGCTGTAACTCTGGCATTAACCAGTATTAATATTCCGATGTCTATCTACGTTACACCTACCCCATCGTAAAACGGATGACGCCCTTAAGAGGTGTCAAAGTGATAGGCTGAAGGCGACTAGACTACCTCCTGCACAGATTCATGCCCTCGACAGTTCCACACCTAAGATAGACACCGCTGAAAATAAAAAAAAAACGAATCACCAGCATATCGCCGTCTACTTCGTTCCAACTCTATCCCTGGGTGATTTCAAACCCACCCCGCGTGCCTCCCCCTCGATCGCGCACAAGAGCTTGCCAGCGTTCAAGAGCGAGCTCGAAGTCGCCAGGCGATAATTCTAAAAACGTCACCGCGAAGGGTGACAGCCGGGCGGGGAAAGAAAACGAGGAGGGAGGGGACAGAGGGGCGGATGGAGATCGAGTTGGTCGGGCAGCTCGGGACAGAAAAAGCTGCTGGCGTCGGCTGGATGGATTTCCAGCGCGAATCGACAATAATTGTCTGAATCAGGCGCTCGTCGAGCCGTCCCCTTGGCGCGGGACGGGCGGGACACGGCGGAGGGGGAGGGGGTGGTTGGTTCGAAACGAACGAAAGACAAAGGAGCATCCCGTTCGTCGAATCGCACGCTCCGTCGTCGTCGAGCATGGCGTATCTACATCCCCCTGGCACGGCCTATTCAGAGCATCCCTTACACGCTCGCCGCGGTGCCACTCGAGGCACACGCCTGGCCACGATTATTGCCGATACATCCACTCTCTCTCCTTTTCATTCCGTTACTTCAGCTCTGCTAGCTCTGGCCAGAGATTAGCTCCCGCAGCCACGGACCTCCACCCCCGACGTCCCTCAGCGGCGACTCTGTCCCTTTCTTCCACGAGATGCGCGGTATAACGAAGAGGAGAATGCACGGTGAGAAAAATGCGGGCGCGCGGCGAGACCGATCGGCACGAAGCGTCGAGCACGGCGAGGAGGATTGTTTCCTCGACGGAGATGAATTCGCGGCGCGGGGACAACGGATTCGTAAGGGACGTTGCTTTTTCAAGTCAAGTTAGGAAAGAATGTGTGTCCTTCGGTGGTTTCCGACTGGAGCAGATGCTGTGGATCGTTAAGGGAACTCGACCTGATCGCAAGAATCTTTAGAATCTGTTTAGATTCCGTTTGAATGTTTGTCGCTTCGCTGGTGGAAGCAGAAAACGGCGAACAGAAGCGAGAAACGGTTTCCCCGTTAGCCAGGGAACAACAGACCGGCCATTACGCGGCCGACCACCGCGAAAAGGTGATTTACGATTTCACCAGGAAGGCTTTCCCTACGGTGCACGCCACCTATCCGTTTTTGGTGGCACGCTGGATGCCCTTAAATGGTCTCGCCCCGTCCTATCTCTATCGTGATACGCGGCGACGCACACCCACGCACGTTCTGCGACCGAGTACTCGCGGATGTTGCACTCTGCGCGGCCTTAATGTCTCACGATTGTATTCAGATCCCCCCCACGAGAGTTCCTTTTTTCCACGCGCAAGGTCTGTTCCAGCATGGTGCGCCCGCTGGATAACACCGACGGTTTCTCGTCCTCTTTTTTCGCCGGCGATGGAAACGGTGTTTCGACCAGGTGGCACGAATAGGAAACACGCTGGCTTCCCGCGCTGATCGAGATCGTTTAGTTTGCCCAGGAGCTTCCTTTCATCCTTCAAACTCGAGAGTTGGTGGAGGAAGGAGTGATCGGGGGTTGGAGATTGTTTCGATTTCACTTGCCGCGAAGATGCGGATACTTATTCGTTCGAATTTCAAGCTACGTAACTTGGAAATTCTGATGCCAATTGCTACTCGAGTATCATTCCGCTGACATGTATTCTTCCTTCGCTCATCCCCCACTTTCGATTATTAAATCTTCCCCCCCGAAGGCAACCCTAAATCATCTCCTCGCATGGCTGGCACACGCCTGGAAACATCCCACGCGGGGATCTCCAGCGATACGAGGCTTCCATCGGCAGAGTTTCTCCTGGCGAGAACGAATCCTCGTAGATCGTTGCTGGCCCGGGCATCGATTCATCTCGATATACAATGCTTATAAGAGCCGCGGAGCGAGGAGCACGAGAAAGAAAGATCTCATCTCGCAGTCGTGAAACGTAGAAAACGGGGAAGCGTCGGGAAAGAAGGAGCGTAGCACGTAGAGTCGTGTGGTGTCGAAGATCGATCGAGACCGGGGAACGTGGCGAGATAAAACGATCTCTCGCGTAGGAGTGGAATGGAAAGAGGAGCCCCGACTGGTCGAACTCGCGGAAAAGTTTTTCGTAGTTGAATTATAATTTACAGTTATCCAGCCGCTGGTGGAACGATACCAGCGACCGTTGTATCTCGTTCCGAGGCGTCGAAGAAGACGAGGCGCAACCGCCTCGGTGAATGGAGAAAGCCGAACTCGCGAGATCGCGAGATGGATCGGTCGATCCTGTGGATCACGATTTCTCGAACCGGCGAGGAACAATGATTTCGCGCAATGGCGGCCTGCGAACGACTAAATTCCAGCCTCTAAATTGCAAGGCGAGTACGCTCGTCCAATTTGATTTCAAGCGGTTGAAGCGCGAGATCGATGCACTACCAGCTATTGTTTGTCGAAGAAACTGGTGGCCCACTATCTCTGCGTTTAACGAAGCCTAAAAACGTGGCAACTTTATACCTTCCACCTCGACGTTGGACGTTTACAATGCTCAAACGGGGCGGGGAAAGTTTCCGCTGCTACTTTTCTGCCTCCCAGAAACGTTTCCCTCGGCGTCGCAGCTATTTCCCCACCGACGCATCAAAAATTTGACAAACGGAGAAATTAAACCGCTTATCGTTCCCCCACGACCCAAATTGCCTGCTTCTCGTCCCCGTGACAGAATGGGCGAAAAATTGAGGGGGCCACGGGGGTCGGTTAACGTAGACAAGAGGAGAGGCTCGAATTAATCGCCCGCTGGAGAAAGAAGACTCGCTGGGCCGCGATACCTTCAGCCACGCCACGGAGTTTTCGTCCAATTTGTCATCCTTAGGAAGTTCGAAAGTATTTAAAAAGTTCGCCCAACCCCCGGGCCACGTCCTGCCGTTTAATCGTCCTCTTCGACCTCACCCTTCTCTTATACCCACCTTCCCTCTCCAGCGGGGCTGTCACGCTTCTTAACATGCTCGGTTAAGTCATCTCCTCTCTTCTTCCTCGAGCCAACGATCTCCATGGGGAATCGGGAGATCGCTGCTTCTTTGAGCAATTTGTAATTTCGAAGGAACGAGCGCTGTCCTGGGTACCTCGTAGGGGGAGTTTTTATTCCGACGATCGAGGAGTTTAATGATAAGTACAAATAGCAGAAGCTTGCTTCAAAGCGTCGGTAGAAATAAAGTATTTCTCAACAGAGGAACAAGTAAATAATAGTTTAACACCACTGGTGTCTCCTTTATGCTCTGCAATCCTCGCCAAATAAAGCTGGGGACAGATCGAGGGAAAGTTGGTCGGCCGACGCAGATCCAAGATCCCTGAAAGCGCGGAATGAACTTCCACGTCGCTTCATTTCGCGTCGATTCGCTCCGCGCGAAAGTACAGAGACAGAGAGGCAGGCCACCATATCGCGGCAGCGTTTCCCGAAGACGACTAGAGTGCATGACGAAGGGAAGGGCTCCGAACTTGCCGTAGAAATCCATTATGAACGCGAGCGAAGAGGGAAAGGGGGGGTGGGGCGAGATTCATTAGGGGCGATAATAATTAAATGAACGTCTGCCTGCCGGCTGGTCTCGCCTCGAACCACGGATTCTCGATTAAGGTTTTCAGCGGCCGGGGGCCCGAATTCTTTTCCCTTTTCTTTCTCGCAGAAGCTTTCGTGGCTAGTCGATCGTGACACGCGCCAGCCGGAAATTGAAGCACGAAATAAAGTTATTTTGCGTCGCCAGAAAGTGGACGTCGGTAGAAATGATCGAGGAACCCCGCGAACGTCAACTGTTTAGCATAGAATGGAGATTAAATACAAAGGGGTTAACTCGATAAGCTTGATAAACTTGACGTTTGATTGCTCGCTACGCAGGAACCTCGAGCGACTGTGTAGAAACAGTGGGATGATCGAAGAACCGCTGTACCTTTTTCAATAACCACCAAAGACAACGCGTCTAACCGAAAGACCAGGGATTGGAACTTCGGAAGGTTCTCGTACCGCTCCGAAAAAAGCGTCCAAGTCCCTTTGTGCGATTCAATCGTCCACACCATCGTTCCAGACAAGCTCTCGCGCCGGAGAGAGGAGAGACAGAAATCCTCTCCCTTCTCCCCTCCGCTCTCCAGAGGTGCGCTATCTCCATGGCGATAGAGGGAGGGAAAGACACTCATTTTTATACCGTCAAAATGTGTTATCTTGCCCGTGCGGCTCGTCTCTGCTGGTCCTCCGACTCCCACCCCCTATCACCCCCTACAACGGCTGCCTTTTTACCTCTTTTTACCTCCTCCTTTCGGGTCCGCGTTTCTGCGCTGCGCTCGCGCACACATACACACATAGGCACCCTGGGGGCGGAATTAACTCGCTAGCAGATATCCACCCTCGAAGCGAGCCACTCACCTCTCCGCCACCCCGCGCCCCGCCGTCCTCCACCCTCTCGACATTTATATTGTCTGCCGGTCGTCTAGGGGTGAAAAAAGTCGCTCGTCCTCCCTCTGTCGCGGATGGAACCGCACGAGGGCCGAGGGTCGGGGGCGAACGGGGAATTCCTTTTTCCAGTTCGACACCTTCGGTTAATCTCTGACGGGGGGGGGGGGCGGGTCAGGGGGCACTTGCCTCGCCTCTTGCGCCCGACTGTCACGACGTTCGCTTGCAGTTTATCTTCCAGCGATTGCGGTCGACACTTTTGCGAACAGAGGTAACAAAGATCTCGGAGCCATCGAGGCGCGATTCCTCCGCGGATCTCTGCTATTTGCGTCGATGATCGCGCCGCAAGTCGTCGTGTACACGAAATTATCTGCAATTCAATCCCCCGGGGGAGTTCGATGGACGTGGATCATGGAAATACCTGGTGTGTGTATATCGCGAGGCGGTTCGACGTAAAAGCATATGGAAATTTCAGCGCTGAACGTTCTTAGGGGGGCCCCGACGTTCAGGATATGTATCGACAGGAGCGTACGAGCGATAGAAACAAACCGTAACGGGCTGTCTCTTCTTCTGACGAATCGATGCACGCTCGATATAGATGTCTGGATATCGATTGCCGCCGGTGTGCGGCCCGAGATATCTCGATCCCGCGATCCCTTATTCCATCCGGCACCCTCTTCCATTCCCATCTCTCGCGGTGCTCGTGTTGGCGTGCTCCTCCAGGTCCTCTTTTCTCCCCCTTCTGCTTCGATTTTCCCTCTTTTTCGCTTTATCTTCGCTATTTTCTTTCGGTTTGTCGTTTCCTGCTTCTCCAGGCTAAACGCGTCCTTTTTCCATTCGTTCTTCCACTGTCCCTTGCCTCTTCTGTTCCGCTATCGTTAATGCGTTCGCTCTGTTCTTGCATGCCCAGTGATTCTTTCCATGCTTCTTGTTTTGAAGCTCCCCCTTCTTCTTGGAACTAACCGGGACTAAGGATTTCGATGATAACGAACAGGGATGCGATCTATGCGCGTGAATCCTTAAGCCTCCTGTATCTACATGCAAAATCAATGGAGGGGAATTCCGAATTATCACTGGCATCGGGAAACCCCTAATCTATTAGATCACGCGTTAAAGAGGAACACGATAAGGTCCAGCAAGTGTTGATCCTCCGTATAGTTGCGGCAGAGGTGTATATGGAAGGCAGCCACTGGACCGTCAAGGATTATCGGCCAGATATGTTAATTTCCACGGCGCCCAGGCGAACGTTCTCCCTCTGTCCTCCTCCCACGTCCACGCCTAAGTATAGGCGAGCGCACCGCGATAGTGTGTACAGACTCCATTTAAATTAGATCGCCGTCCATTCGCCTTTTCTTCTTTTAATAGCTTCATCGGTGAATTACCGAAGCGACGCGAGCTCCGACATGGTGACCAGTCGGCGAAGAAGAATCCCCCGGAATGCGATGGTGATCGATGGGGCAGGGAATTCTGGTGAAAGGGATCTTGGCGATCGTGGCTGCGATAATTGCGTTACAGATATCGATGGTAGCTAGTTTTTCACGCCGCGCTACAGCGAGATTCGAGAGGAATTCGGTGAAGAGCCGATGGCTATCAGCGAGTGGCATAGTTGAGACGGGTTTCAAGCAACGTTCCCTTCGATCAAGCTATTTTAATCCACCACATTGAGGGAAACATTCTTCCTAGAATAAACGTTGGACTATCTACGATGGATAGATAAGAGCGGTAAGAGGCAGGTAGTTTCCCTAATTTTTTTTATCAAGAATTCGTCGACCAATCTAGCGATAAGCTGGCGTGGAACCGAGAGACATATCATCCCAAGATGAGCTGTAAAATCTAATGAAGATTGAGGCGGAATAAAAGCGAGGTGGATGGAGTAGAAAATCATCAGCGCCGAAGGAAAGGCAAACTACACGGTAATTATTGTATCGGCGCTGCTCTCAACTACCAATTACTCGCTTCGAGTTACGCTCGTCTCCACTTAGGCCTCTTCCAGAAGACGTAAACGCGATTAAACTACACTTTGAACTCGCGTCTGAGGACCGATGGACGGGGCTTTAATCGGCAATTAAAACGGCCGGCAAAGAGAGGACCAACGGAGACGAACAAAAGAAACGTCGCGGAAGAGATCGCGGATCGAACAGCCTCGCAGCTTCATGCCCGCTCTCGCGGCTTCCTCCCGTGTTCCGAGAACCAGAGAGCCGTGGCTGCGTAACTCTCAATTAGCCCCGCGTATTAGCCATAAAGGCTTCATTTTACTATCAGAAAACATTCCCAGAATCCGCGGCGCGGCGATCGCCGCGGCGATACAGCGGCCGTGGATTAATGCGCGGCGTCGAACGCGACGTGGAACCGTGAAAAAGGGCGCGTCTAAAGAGAGGCTTCCAGGGGAAGCGAGAGAGACAAGGAGGGAAGGTACTAGGTGCCCTGACCGAGGCGTGTGTGCAGCGTCCCGGCTGCCCCGAAGAAACTGCAGAAACGCATTTCGCGGTATCCCTTGCTTATCGCTGGCACCGTGCGCGCTAATAAAAGAAATGACATTATAAGATCAACCGCGCCGCATGCCACGCAACTGTAAAACCACCGTCGCGCTATCAGGGCGCCTCGTAACTCTCGGACCGACTGTACATCCTGCTCTGGTCGTTCCCTGACTCCTATTCGAGCATTAGAGGATGAAGACGTCGCGCGCCAGGTGCTCCCCTCTTCTCTCCAACATAGTCGTACCTGGACCCTTTAACTAGACGCGTCGCGAAGGCTTGCCTGTCTGTGCCATCGTCGTATCTCCTCGGCTTGTCGATCTAGGGTGCAGGAGATACCGATCTTCGGCGATTCAATCGTTGCTCCGTGGAGAAACTTTGCAGCGATGATGTTTCGTAGAACGCGAGGTGGAGTAGTTGCAAGCAGGTGGGATTTAAATCGCACGTCCGATTTATGGAATCGCGTAGCAGCACGTTTTGTAATGCTCTGTCCCGTTTGACGATCGAGATCGGAATCTGTGGGAGACATGCGTACGGGGGGGGCTAGCTGGATTTTATAATCGCGCCAACGCAGCGTGGCGGCCGCGGGGATCGTTAACCTGACGTTTCCACTTCGGTGCTGTTGTGAGAAGTTGCTTCGATTCTGGAGGAGAAGGGGCGGGTTGCACGCTTTGCTGGACCAGGAGTCCGAATTCCGAAGCTTTCAGTCGTTGGAGGATCGATCGGATCGATGAGATATTTGTGAGTCTAAATTATCCCCATGTAAAGCTACCAAACGCAATGGATCTCTCGAAATACAACGATCTCTATTCGAGCGCAATTGAACGATACTAACAGCACAGAGTCCAGTGACGAGTCTAAAGAACATTGGCGCTACCCTTTGACAGTGGATGACAGGTGACGGTCTCTCGAGAATGGACACTTGACCACCTTCCTCCTCATCGACTCCCCTCTGTCCCAAGTTAAACAGTATAAAATTGACGTTCCTGACGAAGGTGTGTCGAGTGAAACTACCCACGAACCGATCGATTTCAACCCCCGCAGATCGGCCTCTACTAACGAACCGCGACTGCTCGATGATAAAGACGTTGCGACGGGCGCGAGATTTTCGAGCGACGTCCCTGGTCTCGGTTGGCGGCCCTGCTGGGTGGGTACGCGAGATAGAATCAGTAGCTGGAGCTAGTTAGATGATAGCATCGCTGAGCCGCGAACCGAGGCTATACGAGGGGAACGGGGGTGCAAGCGAGATAGATAGAGAGGGGCCGCGGGGGAGTGTGGGGTGGGAAAGGGGGGGTGAGAGGCAAACGGAGAGCGCGATCGCTGATAAGAGCCACCGCGCAGCCGATAACGCTCCCTTATCTCCATCCAGTGGCGCCGCAACTCTCAAGGCTTTCCAGCCTCGACACCACTCGTATATATTCCTCTCTCCCACCTTTCTCTCCCTCTCTTCCTCTCTCACACATCGGTCTCGTTTCTACGAAATGTTCCGCGATCTTTTTACCCCCTTCGAACACTCTTTCTCTCCTGCCCCCCTCAGCACCATTCTATTTCGTTTCGAGGCCTCTGTTTTGCAGCGAATTTCGTTCCACGCGCGGCCCCTCCGATTTCAAGGGGGTTTGCATCACGCGTTCATGGAATCAGATTCGAGTTTCATTGATTCTTTTCGAACATCGCCGAGGAGAAATTGGCGCGAAGCCGGGGTACGCGATACAGACGCGAAATGGCGATCCGTTGAAGTATCCTTGGGACGTCTGCGGCGTGTAAACTGTAACGGGTCAGTGGAGTACGAGTCTCGCCGCGGAACCGTGAAGAATGCGCTCATAGCGAGGCAAATGTATTCCTAATTCGTGTGTCTAAGTGACTCAGGTTTCTTACGTCGTAGGATTCTTTTTGCTCGTCGATCTTGATGCTTCCTCGGTTGGCAGAGTTTAACGCTCCAGAATATTCTTGATTGATCGAATCGAGCGGTTCGCCGAGGATACGTTTCCGGAGCGTACCCAGTCAGCTGAAAACGCTTTATGACCAGACCTCCTACCCTCTCTGCGATTATAATAGAGATAAACAGGCTTTAATCAGCCCCAGCGAAACGCGCGACCGCGTCCCTACGCCAGGAAAATGTGTTTGGATCGGGCGTATCCAGCGTAGATCATCGATAGTTTAGGTGGTATCTGTGTGGAGAGATCACGAACGGTGTCCTTATCGGCGCGCCGCCGCAGCTCCGTGAATATTCAAGTCGATGGAGCGGACAGCGTTATTTCAGGCTGGCTTGTTTGTTAAACGTGTTCCGCTGCCTTTATTTGCCTGCCATTTTCCCTGCTAGCCGCGGTGGTCTTTCGCTCACACCTCGTTCGCGCGTTGTAAATTCTTAGCGACGTTACAACGCGCGATTTTTGCGAGATCGGTAGACGGATGAGTGCACCTGTACACCCAATAATCTTTACTCGCTGCAACCCTTTATATATAATTATAATTAGATTTGGTTTTATTCCTTCAAACTCTAAAATAATCCGGTCTCCAAAAGCCCATGGAGATCTCTACAATCTCACCCAAAGGCTTCCCAAGCATCTCGAAAAATCCGCCCGGTGATCGATCAGAGCAATCGGCCAGGTTGCCGTTTTCCCCACCTCGCTCCGTTTTTAGCGAACCACCCAAGGATCGACGGACCCTCCCATGGAACAACGAATTCGCCGCGTATCGTGACATCTTCGATTCTATCCCGATATCAGTACCGTGGGATCGCCGTGGACGATCGATAACGGGCTGCTCGAAGCATTTTTATCTGTCAACAGTATCGAGAGGGAAGTTGGGGGACTGGCGGAGAGGACCATCGGAGGAATTGCGGGCGTCTGTGAGGCGGACGTTAGCATCGGCGCGCGGGAACAGGGGGGCAGAAAGGCGGAGAGGGGGTCGGACTGGCAGCGTTATCACAAGGATATCGAAGTGTGTATAAACTAGGACATAGTCAGCGCTGAGGCGCGAGGGGATGGACGAGGCAGGGGAGGAAGAAGCGGGGTGGAGGAGTAGGAGAGATTCCCTGAGCGATACCGGTATAGGATGCCAGATTCCCGAGGGAGATTAGATGCCAGTCGTGGATAGAGGCTACCTCGACTGCGTAGAACTCTCCGTCCCTTTCCCTGCTTTCCTGTTTCTCTCCTTCCCCGTCGCGTCCGTTCTTTCTCCGTCCCTTTCGTCGCCGCGGTGCGAGTGCTTTCGCTCTTCTAGCCACCCACACCTCTCCCCCGCAACAAATTGCTGAACGTCTCGCGAGCCGCGTCATTGTTCTGTTCTTTCGAAGGCTGAGCGAGATAAATAGATAGATAGAATTATTGCGCGGGCTCAGCTCGGTCTTCCAGGCGGGCTCTCGGCGTAAATGAGAAGCAGGGATACGCGACGACGGGGAGGCGGTGCCCGTTCGTTTCCCGCGTTTACGCTCCCATTGAAGAAGTTTGGAAAGTCGGAGAGGACCGAGGAGGCCCGGTGCCCCTCCCGGGGGAAACTTTTCGATATTACTTGCGAGCAACAGAATATCCCGGCGATGGAGAGGCGCGTCTGCTCCTCCTCTGTTGATTTCCTGGCCTCGACGGCGATACGCTTGCAATTTGCATCGAGGGGAAGAGGAAGAGATGGTAGATCGGGAAGGGAACGAGTCCAGACAATGACTGGACGCTATCTGACGATCGACTGCTTCTTCTTCGGTAAATCGTGAAAGATAACGGCGGACAATGCCGTCTAGGCGAACGTACAGATAAACGATGAGTCACTTCGCCGCGAGATAAAAGTCTGACGGGGCCTATTTCGCGGAACCTCGACTCCGCCGCGTCGAGACCGCGCGCTTTACCTCGGCAAGGATTTTCACGATTTTAACAATTCTAACCGTCTCCATGATTTAGAACCATAACGAGGGACCCGCTAGATTCGATCGCCTCCAATTACGCCGCTGTCGCGTGACAATTTGCCGTGGGACACGACGTTCATCGCCACCCTCGCCCCTAACTCTTCGACATCCATCGTGGCCGTTTCCACGGGCGTTATCCGCGATTTTCTGAGGTTCGCGTGGGGCAGGCCGGCCCGAGATCCTCGTGCAGGTATAAAGCGATGCGCTGGCAGTCGTTTGACGACGGCTATGAATAATTCATGGACGGCGTTTCCTCATACAGCTCGAATGCTCTTCTGAGAACGTGGCAGGACACAGGAAAGCGTCGATAACGATCTCTCTCTCTCTCTCTCTCTCTCTCTCTCTCCATCTCCCTCCAGCCACCCCCTCTTTCTCTGGTCTCTCTTAACGATCTGTCCTCGTTGCTCGCGGTGTGTGTTCATCCCGCTCGGATCCACGTGACTCACGCTATCGAACACGGGCGGATGGCTCGTCACGATGCGTCAGTTGCTTCAGATAAAGTCACCGTACACGCTCACCTCCCTATCCCTCTCGCCGTTCCCGTTGTTGTGGCAGCCCTGCCGCGGTGACACGTCCCCCCCACGTCCTCGTTCTTTCCCTCCCAGCCCGCCGCTGGATTCCGAAAATCGACCGGTCGATTCGTCCTGATCACTCCTCGCTTGTCGATCCTCCCGTCCAGATACGGATCGCCAGGTTGCATCGGGCGCATTTCGTGCTCCCCGACGGACGACGCTTCCGCTCGTTCGTTCGCAGGTGTCGAAGGGTGCTTCGGTACCGTTCTCTGCCGTCGCACGAGGGTATTATAGCCCCGCTCGTGTAAAAATCAGTCAGAGCAGAGTTTCAAAGTCTTCCCCCTTTCAGGCTTTGAACACCAGGCCCTCCTCAACTCCGACCTCCCACCGAAAAATCGCCCTGTCCCTCTCCAGAGAGTTTGAAACTGCGATCCCCGTCCCGAGGCTGCAGATACACCGACGCAGTTCCAACGGCTGCACTCTCGACCGCGTCAGAGCGGCGAAGAAAAGGAGGGAAGGTGGGAAAGAGCGGGGGAGATAGGGAGACGAGGAGGACGTTAGTTATCTGGCGCACGTCAAAACGGCGCAAAGTTGTGCCGGCCGAGAGAGGCATATCTCGGTCGCAGCAGGTTGTACGCTGAGACTTGGTGGCACAGATACCGCCGCCTCAATGTCAGAAGATAGCAGTCTGAGACTCCGCGAGAACCGTCACGACGTGCCACGAGGAATGACTACCGTGCGCCACGGAGCGTGTGCGCGCCGCGCAGAACCCACGGCGCTCTCGCTCCCGCGGACATTCGCTGGGTCATCTTGGTAACCTCGATCCTGCCTATCGACGACACCTCTCGCTGCCACTTCTCCTCGTTTTCATACTCCCCGCCAGCGATATTCGTCCTCCTGCCTTTGCCTCAATCTCCAAACTGAGTTCTGCGAATATTTGTACCCTGCTGATATAACCATCTTTGCTCTTCGAGTGTCCGACCAATGAATTCGAACGGAATTCAAAGAAATTCTGCTTTTAAAACGCTGCCCGGATTTCGATGACAGACACAAGAAAGCTTTACCTGCCTCTGAACGTGCTAGACAGCGGGAGAGGAAGAGTAGGAGACGATTAGGCGAAAAGTGGTCCGGACGAGTCCATAGATATTCTGATATAACCGGGCATGGAATTCGGCGGTCGGAGAAGAAGAAAGGACCAGCGAAGGAGAACCTGGGGTCCAAGATGGACGAGTGTCAAAACAGTTGGACTTGGGCATCGTGTTCGGTTCCTTCGGACAGCCCACAATGACTCGGGAGGTCCGTCGACAGGCCAGGTTGATCGTAAACAAGTTTCTTTGTCTACAGTGCCATTGAAGAAAAACGAGAAAGGAGAAGGGGAGGAAGAGAGAATCGGCTACCTGAACCTTTCATCTCCTTCTTTTTTTTCTGCCTCCATCTTTTTAACAACTCGTTCCTCTCGTGAGAATTAATGACTCGTAATCGAAGGATTGATAAACGCCGAGCAACGGTAGGAGCTATCTTAGACAAGAATTCTACCAATACCGCTGCGATTTCTCTAAAACGTCCCAACCTCCAACCGAGGCGGCCGGAGTAACGTCGGACGTTTCCCTAAATCAATTTTCGACCATCTCGAGAAGAACACGAACGGCCCGATACTGTTTCGCAATATCCTCTCGCAAAGGCGGTCAAACTTTTACGCAACCGCCTCTCCCGCTCCGCCGCTTAATCGACGCTAATTCAACCGTTAAACGGCGTCGAGATTTGCATACTTAGGCGAACCCGTGGGTAACGATCTCGCACCGACGCCATTATGCAAATCGCCCGCGTTCCCCGCGAAGCTTCCTCGCGGCCGTGAACCAAGAAACCGTCCCGATTCGCCTCGATTCAGACGGATCGTCGGTTATTCCCCCGATAGGATCATCGATCCACTGCTCGGTAACGCCACTATCGAACATTAGGAGAGACGCTATAAAGTAAACGAACGACTACAAGTCAAACTCGAGTTGACCGCTAGCCGAAGACCACCTCCCGGATGAAAATCTCTCGATCTCGATGATCGAGAGCGAAACGCCAGGAGGGTGGCAGGCAAGCAAATACCGTGAGCAATTTTCGTGTACGGCGGACACTGGTAACTACCTACATGCCGGCAGTGTTGGCCGCGTTGCGCAAGGTCAGCCATCGCGCGTGCACCAACGATGCACCGCTGCACCGATTCGCCGATGCATCGAGAGAGCCGCGCTTCCAGGCGCGCAAAGTAAATCGACGCCGTTCTAGATAAAGGCCGCGCGAGCGAGCGTAGATACCCGATCGATTTCGCAATTCGCCGTCCGAACCGGCATCAAAATGCAAATATCGAAGCCGCGGCGAACGACTTATCGCTCCCGGGGATCTTCGTCGATACGGGATCGCTGTTTTTTTTTCTCTCGCTCTCCTTTCGCTCGGTATCGCCACCTCCGGATCTTCCTCCCCGCCGTCCCCATACCCCCGCTGGCCCCGCGGCTCGGCCAGCGGAGGGGCGCGCCGTTTCGCGCGTTTCGATCGTTAATTAAATCGTCCGGAGGATCCTCCGCGTCCATCGTGGCGCGAAAATTCGCGTGATCCGCGACGATGCGTCACGAGGACGAATTCCGCCGCGGTCGTTGCGATCCCCGGCTTAATGCAATATTAAAAACGTTCCCCTCGCGGCATCCGCCCGCCGCCTGGGGAGTTTTATCAGTCATTTCCATTTCTTGATAACCGTCCTCCTGCTTATCAGAGCTATCCGTGCGAGCACCGACAACTCCCTGCCTCGTCCCTTTTCGTCAGGCTTTCTATCCGTCTCTATCGGTCCCGTTTTCACGGACATTTCCTTTTCTCTATCACCTTTTCCCCTTTCCCCCTTTTCCCTTCCAGTCCCCCGTCCTCGTCCCCACCAACGGACTCCACTCCTTCGTCGCTGTTTCTCTTTTTCGTGTTCGTTTCGGTCTCCGTCCCGACTGCTTCCTCTATCCGGTAATAATTTCGACTATCGCCTTCATCGATCTCCCTATCGCTGCTTTATCTCGCCTGCAACGGCGTCGCCGCTCCTCCGCTATCTCCCGCTTCGTTTCCTGTCGGCTTAGCAGCTCGTCCAGAAAGAGAGAGAAAGACAGAGAGAGAAAGCGAAAGACACCGACCCACCCTCCGAATGCAGCGGGAAATTATTCGAATCGGAGACGACGCGCGTCTACATGCGCAAGCGACAGCGCGAGCGCGCCTTCTTTATCAGGCCGGGTTATCTGCCAGTGACGGCGAAACTTATGATATCGTATTCGCGATGACGTTAATTCGACGGCGTTTTAAACACTCGCTGAATTAAACCCATAGACGATAGCAGTCTGGAAACGTCATCGGAGATTCTGCAACAGTGTACAGATCGCGATGTACATATCCTCGAGACGCACGTGATTACGGTTCGTTTGATTCGGAGCGTAGAAGCCGGGGAGGATCATTCTTCTCCACTCGCCCAGTGACAAAGGAAATCCTCCCCCGTTTGGGATCGGGAAAGCGATTGTCCTGGCCGTGCATCGCCAGATAAATAGCCAACTTTATCTGCAGCCCCGATGGACGGAATCGAATAGGCGAGGGAGTAAGAGAGACGGCGGGAAGGGAATCTGCGGCGAACCGAGCGGCGATCCGATAAGTCGAACGGGGACGAGGATATACCTAATCTTTCGGCGATCTTTCGCGAATCAGCCAAGTATCTGCGAGAGAGCTCTCCCGGTTCGGTCCAGCCGGCTGTTCGAGGAGCCTTCGAGGTTATGCTGATAAAGGTTGGCTACATTATTCAGGAGAGGCCCAGACGCGCACGCACGTATGTACGCAACAGAGCTTCCACGGCAGCCGCGGAGTCACGCGAAAGGCAATGCGAGAATCGGATTTATTCCTGTTTTTATCGGACGCTTTTTACCGGCCGCTCGTTTTCGAGCACCTTGGGCAGCGGGCTCCCGAGCCCTCGGCGTTTTTTGCCAGATTCTGCAGAGGCGAAGGGTGCGCGTAGGAATAACTGTGCTTGGAAGTGCGATAGGGCTGGGTTCGGTGGGTCTTCCCTCGCGCTTTTCGTACAATTAATTGTGAAATGCTTCTTCTTACTTGTGGAGGAATGTCAGTTTCAATAGGATGAGAGATAATATTCTTGTTCCTTTTTTAACTAACTACATGAGGTATGCGGCTGAGACAGAGGTAGTTTATGTATCGAATGAAAGTCTGAGAAAAGCCATCGAAGAAGTGAGTTTGAGGTCACCCAGAATGTCGATTACCTCGTTGAAAAGTGCTTGTAGATACGAGATACCTTTCCTCGCGAGAACAGGCTGCAGGCAGCGGTCGTTGCACGTCCATCCGAGACGAAACGATACGTTAATTGAATAGTAACTCGACAAACAGCCCGCAGGGGGGGAAAAACGAAACTCTCATCGATAACCGAGTCATCGGAGCCGAGCACTCGCAGCCAATTACCAGCTAAATCACCTTCCTCTCGATATCAATTTATTAACTCGCCGCATCTTAACGTCAAAACGGCAGCCTTGCTGAACGAGATACGTACCTACCTCGAATTCTCATGCGATTAGTTGACGTTGCACTATGCTTAATTGATCATTTCGGTTCCTTACTATTAATGGAAAAATTCCTGGAATCGTGCACGAAATTCATTCATAAATTCACAGATTCTCGATTTATTGTCCCGACTATTATAAGGAACCGAAATTTCTGAGTAGGTATATCGATTTCGGTTGCGGTTCTACAGAACCAATATTATATCGATTCCATAACAGATATATAATAATTCTCTATGGCACAGTAGACATTCCGAAAGAAAGCATATAAGAAGACAAAAAAGAGAAAAAACTCAGTTTTATAACAGTAATGTATAATATAAAACTCAGGCCGAATCGGACATTTCTCACCTTTTGGTTTTCTGTTTACAGAAGAAAAATTTTTAAGTTTGATTTTATTTTTTATTATTAATGTCGAAGCCAAAGGGTTGTTAGTTACAAATATATAATACAAAACTAGTTGTTTAATGTTTAACTGTTATTTTTTTATCATCAAAAACGAAGTGGTCCGATTCGCCTCGGTCTACCCTACGTAAAGATCGTAGAGCGGATCACAATATCCATGAAGTAGTTCCACCATTAATCAACTATCGCCAGATCCTACTTTTCATCTCTTCGAATATTCAATCAATTCACATGCACCATAAACGCCTTCCCCGCAGATTCCCTACAAAGTACTCGCACAAGTGAACACGACGAAAAAGTGTATTATTACACCGTGGCCGATCAATCTCCTCGCGTTACAGAAGCATCAAAATCGGGGCAGTCGATCTCGATCGGCGCAGTCTCGGCTGAAGGGACCGCGGCGCGGTGCACGCTGCACGCGTACCCATCGATCAACATTCACGAGCCCCGCTTTTGTTTCCTCCTCTATATTCAATTAACGTACCCGCACGCGGCCACATTAACCGGCCGAGACCTCTAATTTTCCGACATTTATCTCGACGCGGCCGGCGCGCTCCGTTTTGATTTACGCGCGCGATCCGATCGACCGCCGTCGAAATCGAGACCGCCGTCGCGCGGCGCGCCTAACGAATTTGCATAACGATATTATTAGCGGGCGGGCGGCGCGTAAATAAACGAGATACGGCCGCGTAACGACGATCGGGATGGGGGAGCATCGTCGTCGTTATTCGTCCACCGCGGAACCGGCCGAAAAAGAAAGAAACGATCGTCGACGATGCCTAGACGCGATTCGGGGACGCGCGTAAACGGCCCCGTTCCACCGTGCCCCGTTTCCTCGTTATTATTAATATTTCACAATTATCGCGAGGTGCCGTTTCGCGATCGGCCCGCGCGATAAACGTGTCCTGGCTCGAACCGCTCCCGGGGATCGAGGGATCGAGAATTCGAGCGACAGAGAGGCTCTAAGAGCGCGGCGGCTTGGAGGAGGATGAAGACAGTCGGGCGAAAAGAAAGACAGATATGAATGAGGGGGGGGGGGGGGGAGAGAAAAGAAGGAGCGAGGGTGGGTAATAAAGGAGTGGAGGGGAAGGAGAGGCGAGGGCATTAAGAGAGATACTCGTTAACGATACTGGCGCGGTATCGTATGAAAAATCGTGCGATCATTGCCAGAGATCCCGCGATCTCGAGACGTAGACACGTCAGAAGGCAGTCGCGTCAGTGCGGGCAATTTTCAGAGAGATACTTCGTGTGAAGGGAGTCCTTGTCAGCCGCGAGAAAAGTGGTGAAAAATGGTTACTGACTGAATTATATACTTGCTAAGAAATCTTTGAATTCTCTGCTGAAATTCCCATACAGTATCGCTTACCTAAATCGCCTATCGCGAATAGATGAAGCAATCGATGGAGAAAACGCCTGCGGCCACAGATTCGCGGCGCTGCCGAGTAATTAACGACAAATTAAAAGCGCCTGTGGGTGGGAGACGTTGAAAGGAGCGGTCGATCGTTCTCTCCTTTTTTTTTTATTTATAGAAAACGAAGGGGAAGAGGAGCCCGACTGGCGTCGAGGACGCCGTAATTACGGCCCCGCCGATCGATAACGATCGCTCGATTCAAGATCTAGAGTAGTTCCGTCTGGGTTGCAGGTTTAATCAGGAGAAACTAGGATGATCGAGTTGCACAACCGATCGATACACGCTACGATTTTTTCCCCAGGGCGTTGTCGATTTCTGGTTGCGCGTCACCCTGTCGCCGATCTTCGATTAGATAAACCCCCGTGGATTAATAGAAATGTCCGATAATGGGGCTCGGTTGAGCGAGATCCAGCGATTGCGGAGGGAACAATCGACGCGTGCGCGCGCCGAACGGCCAGATATATCGCTGCCACGCAATTATTACCGATTTTTCCTCGTCCCCTTTCCTCGCGGTTTAACCGATCGTCGTATCAGATCGATACGAGCGTAAGAACGTAACACGGTGCGGCTGTTACGCGCTCGATGGTCTATCTCGGTCGACAGACTCGGCGTAGCCAGCGGTTTACAACGCCAGTTTCCACCTCGATTTCGACCGTGTTTTCGACGGAGGGTGTGCTCTCGACTCAGGCAAGAGGCACGGTCCTCTCTCTCTTCCGCTGTTGCTTTTATGAGACTTAATGGAAGGCTAATTAGGGAAGACGCTTCGTGGCGAAGTGACCGGTATTACAAGACCAAAATGTAATTATGCCGTGCTCGATCGAATGGATACGAGAAGGCGGCTGACACGATCGATTAATTATCTGCTGAACGAATGCTTTGATTACGCCTGGAAAAAAGTGCTCGGCGGTCGTATTTTGTTTCCGGTCGCTGGACGATAGAGCCCTGCCGAAGCGGGCCGATAACATCTATCGAAGATATATCGGGGACGCTGCGGCCACGTCAATCGAGATCGGGAAGATAGCCGGATATCTGCCGGCCGACCGGTATTAATCGGCATAAAATTACCCGGTGCAATTAAAAACGCGACGGCTTGGCGGAGTGATAGAGGTGCGCGCCGATGAGCATCGGTGTTCCATCGTCCTGGACGTGGCTGAATATATTTTCGAACTGAAAGGTTGGAAAAACGTGATGGACATTGGAGGGAAGAGCTTCCATCTGTATGCAAATACTATGGAAAAGTAACGTGTACGCTGTCGCGCAAGATTCGCGATTGATGACTGAAAATTGTTGCTCAGTCTCTTGAAAATACAACAAGCTATCAGAGTAAGCTGTGGCACACTCGGAAATACCCACCCGCCGAGGTTCATATCCTGGGAAATGAAAGGAAACTCTATAAGGGGCCGTCCTTAAACTAAGATAGGTACATTCTGCAACGGACTCGTATCTACAAGGACCATATTCGAAGAAGAAACTTAGCATCGAGAGGAAGAGAGACGGGGAAGCAGGCTCCGCAGCGGAGAGGATCTGGCAGCTATGATCGATCCCTTATCAGAGGCGGGACGCTTTCATCGGAGAGCGCGCGTGGAGGAATAATAGCAATCATATTCCAAAAATCCTGGCCAGGCAGAACAATCGGACCCGTTATCGAGAGCCGGGGCCGCGTCTCGATCGTTTCTCGTCCGCCTCGCTCTCGCAAGCTCTCACGGCTCTCCCGCATCATCGTCGTGGATCGAAGGCCCTCGGACGGGCCTACACGATCATCGGGTAGCCAGCCAGGGCGAAGCACGGAACGGTAACGCTTCAGGCTGTGTGCGTTGCGATCCCGTATCTCTCGTTACACTTATGCAACCCGAGATTTATTGCCGATGATTATGCGCGGATGGAAGTACGCGGCGGAGGAGGTGGGGTCTCGCCCTCGGGTGCTCGCCCGGTTCGAGATATCGAACGGTCGCTATCGATTGACGTGGCCACGCCGTCCTCGATATATCCTCTATCGATGGTAATACAGCTCTCACTCTGTCTCCCTCTCTCTCTCTCTCTCTCTCTCTCTTCCTCTTCGCCCGTTTCCCCGTTTCTCTCTATCTCCAGCTCTGGGGCGGACTCTATCGCGCGGGAGACAGCAGTGGGATATGATTTCATATCCATTTCTCTGGGCCCCCGACACGTTAATCAGATCTATTGGTCACGAGGACGATAGTTACGGCTCCTCCGACCGAGTTTTATTTAATTTTCCGTGGACGATCGTGACTCCTCGAGTCTAGCGGCGGTCGACGGGAAAGGCGAGGGGGTTGCTGCACAAAGCGGAGAAATATTAGGGGAATCGGGGGAACTATTCCGCGGCTCTCGTCTCTTAAGAGCTCGACGTTGGAAGAGCAGCCTAGCGTCAACGATAGATGAGGGAGGGATCGATGGGAAGGGCGTATCGATCGCGCGACGCCGCGGGCGATGCAATTAGGAAAACGTGTTGCACCGAGGAAGAGTCAGGATACGCACCGTTAACGGCAACCTGAATAGAAACAATCGACCCGAGGTACAATGGGAAGCGACAACGGACCCGCCACTTAGACGAGCGCGCATGCATTTCAAGCTCATCGGGTATCTACGAGATCGGACATATTGCGAAGCCTGCGCGCGTAGATACGCGGAAACCGTCGATATCTCCGAGTATATTATTATTACGTAACGCCCAATAACGATGCGAGCGTAACGATATCCCTGGCAACCTATACCAACACGCTAACCACCGCGCCAAAGCTCTTCGACCTGTGCTTATCAGAAAACGAATATTCCCCTCGTGTTTAAGCGTTGCCATTTAAAAATGCGCTATTAGAGGGTTGCTGATAATTGAGAAATATCGTGGTCATTACGCCGATAACGGGGAAGCACTACACTTAAGATATGTCCACGCGGAAAGCAAAGTAAAACAAAAGGGGCAATCATAACGCGTTAGTATGGAATAGAAGGTGGTAAAGCTGCGATCTCAGCAGCGTAATCCAGGGAATACAGTTGGAAGAACGCTTACAGAGGATGCCTTTTAATTGCATTTTCAGGCATGCTTCGCGGGAAGGCTGCTCAATGATCACCCCCGAGGCGATCGGGAAATCTGAGAAACGCCGCGAGCTATCGGCGAGGTTGGATGTTTTACGCGTTCTAAAAATGACGGGTATCGCCGACGGCGTGAAGTTTATCGCGAGGCTAACGACAAATCGTAATCTGCGAGTCGCATAGCCGACCAGCCGATAGGTAGAATAGGAAAGTGGCCGCTTCTATGCGTACCGGTGGACGTAACCGTACGTAGGTAGGCGATAAGTCAGGCATAGCGCGCGTGATACGGTGCCTGGACACCTTGGCAGCGAGATAGCGCTGAAAACTCGGCCGAAGGATGCCTGAAAAATGACGGAGAGCGTCCAGATACGGCCGATAACGAAACGGATGAAATATGACGAGACGTTTCCGTGAAACGGCGGGAACGACGCGAACGGTTATCGATAACGGTAACGTCGATTCCTCAAATTAATGAGACGTTAATTACGACCCGGGAGATAATCGATAAGAGGAGCGCGGCTCGTCTTGCGTTTATCGCCGATGAATATTTCACGATCGGCGCCGTGTGCGCGGTCGGATCGACGCCACGGTCGAGGGAAAGCCGGGTTTAACGCATTCGGAGGAAATGGTGGAAACGATAAGCATCTGGAAATATTAATCCAGAGGCGAAGGAGGAGGTCTTGTAGCATCTTGATCGATCGCCTGGGTCTCCTCGTTTTGGTTTAACGCACCTCCGATCCGATCGCGGTCAATTCCCAACGAGGAGAATTTCTATTAACAAAACGAGTGACTCCAGTAGACTGAGACACTCGATAGAATCGTTCTATGGCTCGTCGAAAAAGTTTCAGGTGTCCGAAGAAAAGGCAGTTGCTATTCGAGGAACATACGCCACTTAGGATTCTGAACTACCCATTCGTCAGCAGCACAGAGGAGTCTTCAAATGGTCTTCTACTTTAATACTGTGCTCAGCGCTGTTTAACTTCGGCGATCCGCCGGAAAAGCAGCATCCAGCATCCCTGTTTTCAAAGTCTAACTCCGCTTTAAGTCCTCCACTCTTCATCTAGGAATCCCATTCGAAACCACATTCCCCGAAGAAGCTGCCTCCAATTTCGCCCCGCGAGCTTCCCTCAAATAATCCCCAACACCAGCGTGCACGCGCGCGAGTAATTCATTTGCACGAGTTCGCGACGCGGCCAAGACACAGTCGAGATTCATTGCCCGTTTCATAAAAACATCAAGCGGCGCGGTACTATAAATCCTCTACACGGTGTCCCGAAGAATATCAGATACACGCCCGGTAATATATTTCCACCGTGGGCCGTGGCTGCGGACGATACTTTTTTCCGTCGAACGGATCCGCGCCGATCTAAAGCTGGATTTTTCGCTCGGTCGTTAAATTCGATTTTAAGCAAAATGATCGGAGGCAGCCCAGGCGAAATGGAAAAACAAAAGGAACGACGGTGGACAACGAAACAGAGGTAGAGGGGGAGGGGGGAGGGTGGCGGAAAGAGAGACAACGGGGGTTAGAGAGTCACTCGTTGTAGCGATTAATAAATCCCGCGAGCGGCCCGTAACTCTCTCGGCGAGCTATAACTCGAAATAGTTGCCGCGGCTTATCCGGCGTCGATCGGTCGCCGTCACACGATGCGTCGCGACGCCCAGGCCACGGTGCCGCGACGTCGATTACACTGTTCGTCGGATAGACCCACTCGTGTTGCTTTTGCATCGCAGTCGTTCCGCGCTCGGAGATAACACCGCTCGAATTGAATCGATGCGGAGACCCGACGGATACGAAAACGCGTCTCGTTTCGAGAGCCTCGTTTTTCAGTTTATCGTCCCGTGCACGGTGCATCGCCAGGATAATGGATGGGGGAATGGTAGGTTGGTAGAGGTACCATACTTTCAAGGAGGGATTTGGAAATGTTGGTGGACCATTTGGGATTTGAAGGAGAAGAAGCTTTAAGTTAGAGATGGACGAGATTAAGCCTCTTCTAAGCACTCGTCGATAGAATAATATACACATCTTTCTTAATTATTATATTAATGATTTAAAATTGAATAAATTGAAATCCGTCACTGGACAAGACTGAGCACCATTATTATTAGTTTAAATTTCTTTGTGCTCCGTATCTTTGCAGCCTCCACATTGAATCTTTCATTCTTCCATCTTCTCATCATGATTTCCACTCCTTTGGACCGGTCACTCCGCGTTTCGAGATATTAAGCTCCAGAATGAATTGAAAGAATCGTGCCGAGTAGGAGCGTAGAAGAGAGAAATTCGGAGTGTCCCAACGGAAGATGGAAATAGAGAGACTCGCTTCGTGTAACTGCGGCTGGTCGACTCACACCTGTTGCCGCACGCCAACGCCGCAGCAAAGCGGCACGGAGTTTGGTACGCGGCAATCGATTATTTAGCAACAAGCCGCAGAAATTGGAAGGTTAATTTCGCCCGCTTGTTTACGCTCGTCCGCAATTTGATTGCCCCCTTCTTCCACCCGCTCTCTATCACCCATTCCATCCATTCTCCTCTTTACCTCTCCCCGCCTGCGGAGTCGCAGGTAGCAGAGCCGACTACTTGTTGGGGAAGCTATTCTTCATAGTAAAAAGCATGTTTTGCCCCTATGTTCGTCGTTCGATATTAGAAAAACTTCTATCCACCGCGAGCCAACGTTCCTGTTATCGTTTCCTGCCATTACCATTCATTCTTCCTCTTTCCCTCTCCTTTTTAATCCTATTCCACTGGCTCGATGCAATCACCGCTCGGAGATACCTTCATCGATGTACCATAACGTAATCCCCTAGTCGTAATTTAATTGAATAACGAGCCGACGTACGGGAGATACGGCCGTGGCAAAGAAACGCTAATGAAGTTGGACACTTCGATTTAGATTATCGGCCGACAGCCGATTGATCGATTAAGCGGTCGATGAAAACGAGCGGGGTCGACGAACACACGGCGAACGCGTACGCGGTTTCGAGTCGCTTTTGATCGGTGGAACGAACCGCGGGAACCCTTATTTCCCCGTGCGTTCCAGTGTTACGTCAAGTCCGGCTCCGATCACCGACGAAGCGTGAAGATATGCGCACCGTTTGCTATCTCGATCGCCTACTAAATCTCTCCCACTTCACGGTAATCGTTCGGAGATTACCGGGATCTAATCAAAACGCGAGTCCGGTCGGTATCAAATAACCAGTGCTCTAGAACCTATCAAACACACCGAACCACCAGTCCCTCCAGTCCCCCCACAACTCCCACACGAAATCACGGAAACCTCGATCCCACGATCGACATCAAGAGACAGTATCCGACCAACTTTTCCCCACGGTTCAACGCGAGTCGCGCCGTCGGTAGCGAGAAAACGGGATCCAGTCGAGCAGCTCAGGCAGTGGAAGAAAACTCGACCTGGTGGAGCGGCGCGATCGCTGAAATCGTTCGATTAATATCGAGCGCCCAGAGCAGCGGGAGGGGATCGAGAGGCGATCGACAACCCCTCGGCGGGGATTAGCGATCGGAGTCGGCCATACCACGAATCCTGGCCGCTTTTTTTTTCAATTAAGCACGTTCGACTTTCGAGGCGAGGAACGCGCGCACGATTCGCTTTCTCCTCGCGATCGATCTCGCCGGGTGTATCGATCCCCGGCAGTATTTCTCTTTTCTCAGGCCCCGTCGAGGGCCGGGCGCGGGGCGCGGGGAGGATTCCGAAGCGGATAAAGGCGGGCCAGCGGCCGGCGAGGGGGGGGACGGAGCGAGGAGACGGTGTTCGTCCAGGTCCGGGAGATCCTCGCGGATCCTCGCCCTGACCGAAAACTGGTTCGTGCGGCATCAGATTGCGAAGATAGCCGAGTTTTATGCGAGGCCCGCGATATCGGACGGTCCCATCGCGTCCGGATGACTTTCCTGCGGATTCTTTCTTTCCCATGGCTTTCCGATACCGAAGCCCGCGCACGGTCGCCGCAGGGAGAATGCCAGGGCCGTGTTAATCCTTTTTCTACGGAGTCCTGACCCGACCGTCGCGGAAAAACGGAAGGACACCCGTCTGGCATTGTCGTCTGCCCGCGGGGATCGACCCTGGCGCGAGCTGGCGCGGCGTGGATGGGCCTTGTGTTATACTTGCGAGCTTCAATTCGTTCTTTCGTTTGCTGGTGTGATAATTACAGGCTACCGAAGAACGCGATGTCCTGACGACGAATTTAAGTTGGCAATTGTAAAGGAAATTAGGGAATCAGAAGGAGATAAAGATTGAAAATGCAGAAGGGGCGGCAGAGATGCCTAGAAAAGAGACTAAAGTAAAGAAGTGATATGGCATGGAATTGATAAATTGAGTATCGAAGAGGATCGAAGATGTGTTGTGCAATAAAGACGTTTAATAATAATAATAATAATAAAAAGAACGAAGATCACAGTGTAGAGCTGCAAACGTGGTGTGCAAAGCCAGTTCTCGATGTATTAAGAAGGCGAGAAACGCGACGCGGAAGCGCCGAGGCTCGCCACTCTGAGACGGAAAAACAATTTCACCGTGGTTTGGCGACTTTCCCTTTCGCGGAACGGTTTCGTTAATTCGGAGCTGGGCATTCACTGCAACGGGCGTTTCATCCTAAACGGCAGAGCGGCCTGGTAATCTTTGACGGGCTGCAGAGCGGCTAGTTCGACAAGATAAAGCCGGGCTTTCGCGATTTATCGGTGGAAATATCGTAATGGGACTATTTATATCGAGCTGGTCGTCGATACGGCGGAACCGCGGTATCGCGATCGCGTCTTCGCTCGCGCAACGATTTCGAGGAAGCGTCGGGGCAGATCGAGATGATGCAAATGAACGTTGCCGTCGATGATGAAACGGATATATCGCGGTGGTCATCGTTGTTGCTGTTATTATTAGTAGCAGTGTTATTATTCGTCGCGGCACGGATGGAGTACGAGCGGACCTGGTCTTTTTCCATCAGGCTAGCCGGCAGTGATGACCGATGGACGAGGCCGATGACGATAACGTGGTTATCGAGTGATCTGGGGGCGTTCAAGTGTTATCGTTGCCTGCGATAAGCTTCGACTGGAACGATACACAGGCTTGCTGCAATCTCATCTGACCCAGGCCCTCCTCCACGTCTCCAGCGTTTATCTGCGACTGTGCTCTCCTAAACGGACAGGAACGTGTCTCTCTTCGACTATGCACCCGCGGCTATTTCTTCGGGGATGTCGCTTCTCCGATAGACTCGGACAATACGTGCGATAAGATCGATTCTAATTAAGATCGGATGCGTGGGAAAGCTTGGCGGCTTCATAGTGCGGACAGATTCGACTCCTTACCTCTCCACGTTGAATAATCACGGCGCGGTGATCGAAGACGGTTCGCCGAGTTGCGCGGAGTTCGTTGTGTTTACAGGAAGTAGAAAAGAAGCTGACAAGGTTTTCGTCTATTCTCCGCGAGGAAGTTTACGGCTTGGAAATATTTATGGGGTCCCAAACGATCGGGAGCGCGCGGAGCGTCGCGGAAATGTCGTTAGTGTATCGCGGGCAAACGATTCCTTCCTGGGCGACGTCGTCGTAGGAAGGCACCGTGGAAAAAATCGGTCGTGACGAAACAGCTCGTTTCCATGCGTCGTTCGCGACGGCGCCGATAAGCTTTACGAGAGTAAAGCGCTCCTTCTGCCGCCTCTGTTCGCTTCTCCCCCTTTTCGCGCGGCACGATCGCCAGGGGAAAAAGAGGAAACTCCGTCGAGTAACTTTCTAAACACCTTCCAGCAACCATGCCCGATCGATCACAGACAACAATCAACATCTCTCGCCACGCAGTAGGTAATCTTCCAATTAACAGTTTTAGCCGCTCTCTTCTGTCCCGTCTGCGGCACGATTTCAAGCATCGGCGCAGAGATGTCTGGCGTTCTCCGTGATATTTACAGAGATCGATGCGAGCCGCGTTATATAAGGACTTCGAGGGGCGACAAAAATCGCCCCACTCCCACTGGTGAAGGAGATTAAATCGAGATTTAAGCGGGGAGACGCGAAACTCGATAGGAATTGCAAAAAGGAGGCATCCCCGACCGATGCGACCGCGATCGGGATCGAATTTCTCATCGCGGCCAGAAAACCCTTTTTTATCCAGGCCCCCGTTGCCCGGAATCCGGGTCCTCTCCGTTTCAATGAGGCCCCGAAGACGACGGATCTCCACTCCCAGTCTTCTTCTTCCAACCACCAGATCACGGGGATCTCCTTGCCGCGCGCATTCATGCGTGCTTGTCGCACACGTCCGACTGGCTTCTCGTCCAGCGGCGCTGCCTCTCGCTCTGCCCCTGCCTTTAATCGGCCCCCCAGGTCCGCGCGCCGCGGAGTTTGACAATCTGTCGTGTAGGAATGCAATTTCATAAGCGCCAACACGCCCGAAGAATCGAGGATTTATTTTCGTCGCCGATAAGCGACGACTGGTATCGGTTGGGGCGAAAAATATGCTGCCGCGGCGATTCGACGATAAGATCGCGGGGAATTCGAATGGGAATTATCGAGCTTAGCTTGTTAACTGTGCATGCTCAGCTGTCGATTGAGAATGCTATTGTGTCGGACAGGCTGAGCTTCGTGGAGGCGGTGGAAAATAATGGAGAACGGAAACGGTGAACGATCTGTCGCGACAACAAAATTCAGGGACAAAGTGGAGGATCTTTGAACACCCCTATCGACCACTTATCTTAATGCCAGTCGGAGCAGCGAGGTGTAGACGTAGCGCAGTCGACGGGTCCGCGAATTCACACGCGATTGTCTCGACTTTTGTCTTGCCTTTTCTCGTCGCGGCGCGCGTATTCGCGTTATTGCGGTAAACACGGTCGAGCTGGTTTTTAGACGTCAGAGCGTGGCGATCGGGCGCGCGTTCGTTCCCAATTAATCGATTTGCTTCGATGGCCAGGCGCTGTCGAGATCGTATCTCCCTACACAACCTACTACCTACTACCTACTGCCTACACTGCACGCAGAAGCGGCACGATCCAGTCGACGATAGACAGAGAAACAGGAACAGAGGATAGAGACACGTTTTAGAGAACCTCTTCCCTGTAGCTGTCCACGAAAAACGATAAAAATCACCCGCTCGCTCCTTCCCGTGACTTCAAGATCAATTATAACTCCCACAGATGCGAGCCAGATACAAGGACCGATGTTTACCGAGACTTTCTCTGCGAATACCTGCAACGCTCGAGCTCTTCAATCACGAGTGATCCATCGAGCGATAAATCGACAATTAAATGCCAGAGTGTCTTATGATAATGGGGGAGAGCAGGATCTTTGGAAGCGACCCATCTCCATATACCAACTTCCTCCAACTTCCTATGCACCCTACGCTGATATACGATCTTGGGAAGCGAGGACGCGAGTTTCCCTCGTGGAAAATTCTCGGGCAAGATGATGGAATGGCGATTTCGTGGCCTCATCAGGCGTTGATTAATGCGTGCCGCGGCGCAGAAACGGGTCGAACAGAAATGAATATTATCGCATCGCATTTTTACACGGCTGAGTTATACGGTTGACTTATATTAATATGTTAATGGGAGATCGTCGATTATCATAATATAATTCACGGTGCCGGGGCGAGCCCGGGAGAGGGGGCACGACGCCGCTTATCGTCCAGCCGTTACACGGAGATTATCGACCGTGTTTCCTCGCTATCTCGCCGAGGTGTTAATCGATCGGAGATCGATATCGCCTATCTACGGCGATTCAGGCCGATCATCGTCGTCAGATGCGATCGACGAACGAGCGCGCACTGCACGGTGATCGCGACCAATTACTACCGGTTCGCTCGTTTCGTTGCTCCTTCTTTGGGGTTAATTGCAGCTCCGAGTGTAATGTGCTGTAAGTGCATCCCGCGCGGTACGTGACGGGAATCGGCATGAATTTCTTCTAGAGAAAGGCACATGCAGGTACACCTCTCTATATCGAGCAAAGGATAATTCGATCTTGCTGTGGAAACGTTGCTTTCCACGAATTTCATAATTATATTCGTTGGACAAGCTTGTGAACTCGTCGACTCCTGTAGATACATTTGGAACATTGATACAGAGGAACTCTGCTGATCCCCGAAAGCTCTTTTGAAAGCCCAAGTAGATACCTGAACAAAATATCCGCAGAGAAAATATACGTCACTGTGGAACAGTCGATGCTTCAAAAACAATGCTTCGTCAAAATTTGAGCTCGCATCTTTCGCGACAGGAATAAATGCTGCCGTCCCTCCTTCTATCTTTCATCTTGATCGCGAGAATTTAAACGTAAAGCACCGTGCCAGGAATATCCAAAAAGCTGGGCGTGCATCGTGGTAAAACGCGAAACGGGTCGAGCTCGGCCTCGGCGGTAGCAAAGGGCACGTATACGCGGCCATAACGAGGATTTACAAGGGGTAGGTCATGCGCCAAGGTAGCCAGGAAAGCATAAAAGGGATTCGTCTCTGTTCGATGGCGCGCAGCCAACGAGGGGTGAGCGGGGCGAGGGGGTGGGCCGAAAAAGCGGCAAGGGTGGAAACTAACGCGGTGCAATGGGGCGGCAGTCGCGTGCCTCGCATCCCCTAAACCGTGGATCGCCGTGGGACGTGGCGGTGTAGGGGGCGACTACGCTGCCGGTTCCAGCGAGCGAGTTTATGCTCGTGGCAGTCCACCCTCCTTCGCCCGACACCTCGATCTTACTTAGCCGAGTTATCGCGATCTGCGATCCCGCCAAATCACCGCCGCGAATGCCGCCACGAAACCGAACAACCGCGCTCCGTGCCAACCTCGCCTGTTTTATTCTCCTTTTTTTTTTTTACCTCCTTCCAGGGATCTCTATGGAATCGCTGTTTTTGGGGTGGAAATGTGTAGAGATAATGGGAGGGGTGGGAAGTGAAATGGTGGGCAAGATCATCGGCGATAGTGGATTCTTACGTGACTACTTTCGAGGGACTGCTCTTCGTCGCCTGTGCCCAATTTAGTCAAATCCACAGAGTGGTGAAGATTCTTTGTCAGGATTGAGAGCGAAGATAGAAGGGTCTTGATGAAGCACTCTATGACTTTAGCCTGATTAGCGTCGAATCTCGTAACACACCGGCTGGCTCCTGAGTCGGCTTAGCTCTCGATGGAGCCACGAAAACGAGTTCAATAGAGACTGTCTTTCTGTGACGAAGATAAAGAATGGTTTACTGGAAGTAAAACTACTTTGACCGTGTACAACTTAGCTAGCTTATCGTCGCGCAGCGCGATTACTTAAAATAGAACTTCACCTGAGCGAGATATTTCAAAGTTCCCGAATACGGTGGCGCGCGCGCGCGCGCGCTGCCGGCCATTATAATTATCAGAGAAATTCCTAATCGCCGGCCGATTATTTATCTCGGTTGGTTTTACAAGCGGCTCGCCCTACGGAGTCCCTTACGTGGGTTCGTTTCGAGTAGGAAGGGCCGATAAAGAGCCGTCTTAATCGCTATGCAAAACAGCGGGGCCCGTACGTGGAAAAATGCCCGCGCATAATTTACTTCATCGATCCTACGATCGAGGAAGCGTGATCCACGGGCTCGCCCCCTCTCCTTCGCTGCGCAGCACGAGCCGTCTGATCGTCGTGAAGTGGCGCGAAAATACGAGTCGGTCAGGCGAAGTGGAGCGAGCTGGAATGGACGCGACGATAAGAAAGTCGCCCACTCGTTATCGCTTATCCTTATTCCAGCGGTGGGAAAAAAAAAAAACACACAGAAGGCAACTATCTGTAATACGCGGGCCGATACGTATCTGCGATCGTATCCGCTTCGATGAAACGCGACGCGAGTACGCCGCTCGCTCCACTCGCCCGTAATTAGAATAGAATTGCCGTGTAAAAGAAATTGTGCGAAGTTCGCGCGGAATCGATAGCGGGGGAACGGAGATACTTATCTTCGGGGCGGTGTTTGCCATCGTTCAGGGTGAAAGAGGGGGGAGAAAAATGAAAATTGTTTGACTCGCTTATTTCTAGACAATCTCTTCCTTCATAGATACCACAAATCTGAAGATCGGTCCCCAAAATTAGGAGTTCTTCTTCGTTATCAACTCTCCAACTTCCCCGGACCAGCGCAATCGCAATCATCGACGTCTCGCGAATAATCCCCCAGTTCCATACGCTGCGTTTCGAGATCAAAATCAGGGAATTTCCACGAGCGAAAGGGGGAAAAATTTCAGCAGGGTGGAAAGCTCGGTCCTTCGAGGGGTTGTCCGTGAAGTGGCGCGAAAATACGAGTCTCGTCCAGGGCGAAGTGGAGCGAGCTGGAATGGATGCGGCGCGGAATATACGTACGGGGCGAAGCAAACCGGCGCGGCGTGGCGCGGCGCACCGATAAGAGCGGTGGCGAGCCGTTATCGCGATCGCCGCGCGGCCACGTCGCGCGATAACGATAACAAACTCTACCCCTCTCGCTCCCGTCAGCGTGCCTTCTCTCTGTCTCCGCTCACACGTACGCGCCGCCGTGTGGGTGTATATTATGTGACTCGTCGAGGGCGAGAGGTGACTCGTCGTTACTGCGTTCGCTGCCTGCCAACCAGGCGAAATTCGCGAAGACGAACGAATCGAAACGAAATTCTGATAGCGTTGAAAAGGGGTTGGAGAGTAACTGCTACGATATATGCTCTATCAATCCAGCTTCCTAGGTGAAGGGTTGCAAAAAAGAAGGCTGGACTGGTTACCTAAGGAATTTTAAATACTTCCCCGCAGCAAGATATAAAAAATGTTTCTCTATCAAAGACCACCCCCACGACCTGCAGTTTAGAAAGGAATTTATTTATTAAGGAATTTATAAGAATCATCTGTCGACGGAGTCGACTCGCCGTCCAGGGCCATTCTAATCCATCCGATAGCAAGTAGCGATCGTCCCCATCCCCCGTGGATCGTTCCACAAGCGTCGCCGCAATCTCCTCGCGCACCTATTGAAATTTCCAGCGGATCCGACGAGGGCGAGGAGCAGCGTGCAGCCTCCTCGTCGCAACCCCCGACCTATATGCGTCGTTTCCACACACGCGCGGGGCACGCACGTACACACACACCTGCCCCTGGTTCGCCATGCATAGGTGGCTGTGCAAGGGTCCGCCGCGAGGGTGGGGGAGAGGGAGAGGGCGGTTGGTCCGTGGTCGGCGGCGGTGTTATCGCGTCGGCCCAGATTGAATATATTTCATATGTTTTCATAACTACCGCAGCCGGGACCGCTACGTCCCGCTATCTGCTCCACCTACAGCTACACCTCCTGCCGGAGTCGCCTCCGCGACGGGGAGGGTGAGAGGAGTAGCCGGGGCGCGGAGAAAAGAGGGAGAATGAAAAGGGGAGCGTGGAGAGAAAGAAGGACGACGAGGGTGGGAAAAGGCGTGAAGATCGCGGGAAGAGGGAGAAAGAGGGTTGCTAAAGGGGGGCAAAAGAGACTCAGGGGGTTAGCGAGGGAGGGAGAGAGAAAGAGGGGAAGGGAGGAAGAGAGTCGGTTCCGCGGCGGCCACGGGAAATCAACCGTGAGGAGATACCGGTTGACTGATGTGCGCCTTTCTGTTGTAAAACGATAAAGGCGGCGTGGCATTGGTCGGGCCGAGGGTTTCCGATAGCCAGCCAGCCAGCCACCCTTTCCCCATTCTCCTTCCGCCCTCCGTCGGCCAGCAAAGAAGAGGCCCCTCGCGGAGGGAGGAGGAAAAGAAGGGCGCCCACTAGCCCGTCCACTAGCTGTACCTTCGCATTGTGCAGCCTGGAAATAGGCGAGAACGAAGAAACGGAGGATGCTGGATCCTACACCGCCATCGGCTGAATATTCATCCCGCGTCGCCAAGCCAAGCCGTGCTGCCAGCCACGCGATAACGACGTCGCGACTCTTATCTCGGGCCTTTCTGGACACGCTCGTGGATCCTCATCGAAAGGACTCCGCGCGATTGTTCCTCTTCCCTTTTCCACATCGCGAGTATCCCTGTTTCGAATGGGCCGCGAAAAAAAAAATGGGAAGAGTTCAGAGTAGGTATCCAACGCGTTGTGTCTCCACTTAAACTTACTCTATTGGGAAATACGCGCAGACCGTTTTCGCCAAACCGAAGACGCGCGCGAGTACTAGATCCAAGGGAGAAACATGATTTGTCCCGATGAACCTCGACTTTACGCGACAACCTCGTTCCGCTAGATACTCGAGGCAAGATGGAGAGATTACGACAGAAGTGGAAACGTTGCAAAGAAGTCAGCATCAACTAACGAGTACGGTATCGGCGTGCCAGTCAAGGACAACCATATTTTAATGGGACAGGTTACAGCGCTCCCATTTTTCACACCCTAGACGTCGCTACGAGGAAGAAGCCTGGACGTTAATAACGCGAAGCTGATTGCAGCTTACGAGCTACCCATCGCTTCCCTCCTACCTCGTCCCCATTCTCTGATCGAAACGATCTTCTCTCGCGTTATGAACACCGCTGCATCGGGAACATCGACGGTGTCGATAAAATAATTGATAAGGAAATCTCTATGAAACGGACGTACCACCTAACTGTACTGTGAGCGAGGAAATAAATAGAAATGTGGCTCCGTTGCATATGGAAACTAAGTAGTCTCTACGATCCCTACATCCGCTTCTTTTTTAACTGATCTCCATATCGCTGCTGAGTATTTTCTGTTATTCCGATATCCTCGAGTAACAGGATTATTACTGTCCGACTTTTCCTCGGAGGGATCGCTCGATGAGATGGGGAGGTAAATTTCGTTTAGTGTGCGCAACATTCCCGCCTATCTTCAGGGAGTTTATGAATGCCAGGGCCGTGTGGAATATTGAGGGGAAAAAGGACATCCTGGATGGCGTTTGATTCGAAATCCCAGCAAATCCGGTCGCGTAATCAGCGTGCACGGGACACGTTATGCGCGTTCGATGTATCGGCCGCGAGATCGAGAGCCATAAAGCCGGTCATTCATTCGATATCGGTGCAATACCTCCGTTGGACGATAACAAGAATAGGTGAGCATAGGTGGCCCATTCTTGCCGTGGCTTTTGTCCAAGCGACAACCCGGTTACCAGAGATGGAGCAGCGATTTTCTGCGAGGGAGGATGGGATCATCAGCATCCATGTTTACGAAGCAGATAACATCGATCGAATGAGAGAGGAGAAACTTACGCGACACAGCTTTTTATAACTTATTGCGACTGATTCGTGGAAGAACGTTAGAACTGATAAGTAAAGTATTCTTCAGGGAACAAGGAAACACGAATCTTTCTATTTCTCAGTAAAAAATAAGATAGTAAGTACCCAGATAGTATTCGTCACAACATTTTGAGAAATTAATAAAATTCCAACTATTTTTAGCTACTATAATATTCAATCCAACAATTCCCCACGATACAAAACACTTCGAACGCTTTAAGAATAAAACGAATTATAACGCAATTTTCCTGGCTACTTACTTGCAAGACCCAACGCAAAACTCGCCAAATTTTTCTTTCACGACTAGCTGTGCGGTCGAGGAAATTACTGTGCTGCTGGTAACGGAGCCTGAAATTATTTCCAACACGCGAGATATTCGGTGCGGATAACGAGAACAGTGAAGCAAAAGACACGTTCGATCATCCACGTTATTTTTGTGCCGACCGGCGATAACGCGAGTTAAGTCATCAGATTGATTGCTCCTTAGAGAGGACGAGAAGGGTGAGGAGGGGCCCAGGCAAGGAACAATGCGGGCAACCTTATCGAATCTCGACCTCCGACCTCTTATCGCCCGTTCCCCGATAGACATTCGCGCCTATCGCGATTCGAACTGCTGCCTTTTAAGGATTCCGTGGATCTCGTTCATCTTGGCCGCGGTAATTAAACATTCGGCGGTGAAAATACCACCATGCAATCTAGTGACAACCGAACACTGTCAAAAATTCGAACCTCGCGAATTTTCCACCCACCACGAAGAAGAATTCACTTTCGAGCTCCGAATTCTCTTCAACGTCTCCGTGACTGTTGTTTCCTGCGCGCAACTTTGGATCTGTTTCGCCACGTTTACTTCCACAAAAATGAGAATACATAGAACCATGAAGCTCGTCTAGTTTCTCGGTAGGTTCTGCTCATACGGTACTCGGCATAGTAAACAGAGACACAAATTCATGGCTTCGAGCCACAACGCGTTGCAGATTAAAGAATGGGGTTAAGGAAGGCAGCCGACAATAAAAAATCCGAGCAGATCTAACGACACCGGCAACTGCATTCCGTACAAGCGATTTCTTTCGGTGTTAACGTAACGACTCGGCGAGAGGCGACTTAACAAAACTTCCTCCAAGTTTCGCGTGTTTCCGTGAGAAGTACATAATGGTTGGTCGCCGTCTTTGGAGCAATTAATTAGCGTCATTAGTGCCATTGGCTGAGCGCCTGCCTCGTTAAACCCTCTCTTCTCGCTCTTCACCTGCCGCCCCCCCTGTCTGTCCTCCCGCTTACTGCTTCCCTGTTACTCGCGGGTGCAACGACCGTTTTTGCGCACCGCTTTCGCAACGTTCGAACCCCTTATAGGTTTACGTTCCTGTCGAAAGTGAGCAGAGAAACTCGTGACTCTTGGAGCTAACGCCGTATGAGAATGGACGTCATTAAGGAGGACCAACAGCCAGGCGTTTCTCCACAGGTGTTCCAGAAGATTCCAAGCGACAACATTCAATTTCATTTGAATCGAGTTGGAACGCGGAGGTAGGGTTCGAGAGTAGATTGATCCAAGTAAGGGCAAATTGAAATATCAGGAGTGATTGAGGAACATTCTCCTCCGTCCACTATTAAGATTTCGTTCCCCTCGTTAAGCACAGAGATGCCCAGAGCAGAGGCACGGAGAGTGCTTAGCCGTGGACGCAGAAATGTCCACGGTTGGCGGGCACTTCCAAGATCCCGGCCATCGGGTGGAAGCCTTTCAGTGGTCACCCACAGAGGACACGAGAGGAGATTAAGAAATCTAAGATTTACAGGGCAGATAATTACTGGGGCGAGAGTGGAGCGGGCCAGGGCGCGGTGAAATATAAAATCCGTCCCGGCCGTATCACTGTTAAATACGGGTTGAAACGCATCTCGACAGAAGTTTATTTGGAGTAATCCTTTGGATCGTCCTTTTTCCCTCCGCGTGGCCTCCGCGCGGGAGATAAAGCACCTGCATTCTCGGCCAGAAGACGGCACTCCGAAACCCACGCTTCGTCGATAAACCAACGGTTGCATTCCTCCCCTATCGTCCTCGAACCACCTCCACCGGCACCGAAGATAACTAATGCAACTCTTACACGGCCAGGACACGCAGATGCCACGGTGGTGTGCACGCATTCTCACACGAACGATCCTCGTCAACGGTCCATCGACGTTTGTAAAAGAAAATAACGACGAGGCGTCCTATGAATTTGTATTTATACTCCTCGGACGAGGGATGCCGAGAAACGTCACAAACTATTTAAGTGTCGTAATAACTGTCCGCGAATTTGTTTGATTAACCCACGATGTGCGGAATGGTCGGGTGCCAACTCCATCCATTCGCGTATAGTTTCCGGAGAGCACATCTCGATATTCGTGACAATTAATCGCGGGTGACTTTGATTTATCCACTAAAGAACAAGCGTTGCTCCGAACGCTCCCTTCCGCTATTAAATTTTTAATCTCGCTCTATCTGGCGCGCCGGGAAAAGTGCTGTTATCGGATCAACGGGGAGTTTATTTACAAACGAGCCGATAGACCGTCTCGCCGTGTCAAGGAATTAACGAACGCTGAACGACTGAAAGCCCTCCCTGCGACCCCCTTGGCTTTTCCAGGTCGATCGATACCCAAAGACCGCGTCAATTAACGACCAGCTCGATTTGCATAATCGAACACATAAAAAATCGCTAATTAGAACCGCGATCGTTAATTACGGAGCTACACATAGCGCCTAAATACGCGCGACGGTCACGAGAGATCGTGAAGGAGAAGCGTTACAGATTCGTCAGACGATCGGCCGCGGGTAGATCCCCGTCCACGGATCCAGAGAGGGGTCAGGGTTCGATCAAACTTTCTCGAGGGTCACGACGAAGGGGGGAGGTCGATTCCAGGCCGGCCTTACCACGGTCGGACACCCAACAGGTAGGTTTGTGCACCCAGAGGATCGCGGAGGATACTCGTTAATGCTGAGCAGTCTGTGGATAAGGAGATGATGAGAAGAAAGGGGGCAAATAGAGAAGACAGACGAAGACCTGATGGGCAGCGGCATAGCACACCTTCTACAAGTGAAAACAAGTAGATTGATGTGTAATTCGATAGATTGATCAAATAAGGTATCGACTAGAGATCGAATAGAGTAATTCTAGACAGAGCCGGATTTGTATCCAGAACGGCAGACGCTTTTTAGCCCAGGGGCGTCAAGTCTTCAAATCGGACACTGATTATAGAGTAGAAAAGAACATCGAAGTTGAGATCGTGGAAGATTGAAGTCACGCGCGAGCTCCCACGCACTCTTAAAGTTGAATTTGCAAGAAATAAATACTCGTACGAAGAGCTGTGTTCCACCCTTACAATGTGTACTTTCCAGAAGCATCAGGTCCCCTAAGATTATATTTCATTTCTTTGAAATCTCTGTACATAATCAAAAAGAATACCTGCCTATCTAGCATCCGCGGTTATTAATCGAGGCTCCCCGGATGTAAGAGGTGTCTATATGAAATATTAAGACTTGGCGTCTGATACTAACCACGGTATCCGCGAGTAGAGGATTCAGACTGCAAGCGGCGCCTGCAACGCGGCCAACTGTAACTATGTTCGACGATGTAATTGCGAGCTAGAATACTGCGTGCGATGTAACGCCACGATAGCGGCTCCAGCTGGAGGGGATACTGACCGCCGGGGATAGGATTTGACGGCGTGACCGGGTATCTTGGAGAACAGCCACCCTCCGCATCCCTCTCTTCGAACGATTATCTTTTCTGGCCGCGGAACACCGTTTGCCCTCGTCAGCAGATAGCATCGAATTTCATTTAAAAAAACAGCCTTCCTGAGAAGCTTTCCCTACCCACGATGGAGAAACAGGACTAATCGGTAGAAAAATATACGATTTCAATTATAATACGCGACCGAAATTGTCCATCTAAGGTCCTCCGAGTCCAAGTCCTTCCCCTTCCAGACGTCCACGGAAGCGAGCAACCAAAGTGCGCGTCACTATCAAGTTTATTTGCGCAGCAGTCCCGATGACCGTGTGTACCTTGTGTGCACAGGTAAACGCATGTTTGCGCGCGGGCGCGCGCTTGTTCGGAGCACACGAATCCCTCCACTACGCGGAACGCACACGAGCACGGTCGAAACTCGGTATACAACACGGAGTGGGACGCGGCGGCAATCGGTGGGAGCGCCGTGGTCGAATCTAATTAAATATAATTAGCTGTGATTTGCATAGATAGCCGATAGAGACCGGACGCGGTGATAACCGCGATAACGGGCGTGCACGGCCGATACGAGCGACGATTATTGTTGCCGGCCCTGGGCCTCGCTGCAAGACCAGACATCGCCACGATCATCGCCAATTCTCTCTGTCTCTGCCCCTGCTATCTGCTTCCCCCCCCCCCCCCATCTTCTTCTCCCTGCGGATCCTCCGCTCGATCGCCGGACCCATCCCCGTCCCTCACCCACGTCGCCGATAACTTTTGTGCTCCTGACCTGGGTCTCGATTTTTGCCCATCGCTGCGAAGAAAGTTGAGGTTTCAACAACATTCTGCGTTCCCTGGAGTTCCTATAGGATCTTGCTCCACTCGGCGACACTGATAGCTAGCAAATTAGAAACCAGCCACTCTACGCAATCGGAATTAACGGTTCTACAAATTTTCTACTTTAAATCAGACTCCGGCTTAACCGTCCGCCTTCATATCGCAGTGCGAGGCCCGCCAGCGTTCATGTATCATTTTTAAGCGCCTCCCCTCGCTAGCAGGGCGTTCGATTTTCAATAACGCGGAGATCCCCGGCAGATACGCCGCGTCATTGATCTAATACGCGACGCGTCTTCCGTCGGCTGGCGATAGATTTTCGCGACGGTGCCGGAATTAAACGGGCCATGATCCATAGATCATGGGAGATCGAGCAGCCACCAAGGCGCCTCGTGTGCCCGGGGAACGATCCCACGTTGGATCCTGCTGCTGCTGCAGTCTGGGGTAATGACGTGCGAACAGATATCGGATCCCTTGCTCTCGCTATCGTGTCCTCGGCCCTCCGCCAGCCTCCATCTCTACACCTCTCCGCCCCCGCCTCCCCGTGGTGTTCCTGGTTTAACAGGCTTTGCACGCATGATTTCACGCGCGCGCGCGCGCGCGCACGCATACGCCCGCCGCCACGTCGTAAAAAGCACGGGGATGGCTGGGCATGACGCGCCCGCTCGGCTGGCGACGATGTTGGCAATAATAACCGCTAGCACGCTCCGAGTGCAACGGAACGAGACGAACGCGGGGATATGCAAAACGCGGGGCCGCGAAAAAGAGGAGGCGGGATAACCAAGGAGAAGAAAGAAGAAGTAAGAAAGGTTGAAAAAGAGGGTGGACAGTAGTTGGAATAATTTCCAAAAGTAACTTTTCCCCATATACAGAACTTAAGAGTTCAGTACACACCCGATCAACTTTCATTTTCCCCAAAAACTAAACCTCCCATCAAATATACAATTCCACACTTTCGATCAGTGACGCACTCAGAGGCGAAGCTGAGGTACTCTGGCACCCTCCAAAGAAGAGGCTTTGTAAGAAGAAAATAAAACTGGATTTTATTCTTTAAATCAATTTTTATAATCACCTACTTTATTAATTTTCTTGAACTTACATTCCAAATATTTTTAACCGTTCAACTCCCCCTCCCAAGATTAAGTCCTGAGTGCGCCTCTGCTTTCGATTCATTACCGAATGTTTAGGTAAGCTTCTGTCGCGCCGACGAATTAAGTTCCGGTGGACGAAATCCGACAAACAGGCGACAGTAGCGAGGGCCGACTATACCCTCCGCGGACCGCTCTTCCATGGATGTCTCGATCGCGTCTGGTACTTGTACCACTCCCTGTCGGTACGTTGTAGTAGGCCTAGTAGGTAGTACCTACTTTAGTTGTAGGTTGTACGCTCGGTATAGCCGTAGCCCGGCAAACGCCGTCGCTTGATATCTGCTACATATCTAGCAACGTGTGCCATGCCTTATCTTCGCTGCCGTTCGGAGCCGTATTCGCGCACGTGCGTGTGTCGCTGGTGGGTGCTGGTGGGTACGTGCAGGGCGGTGTGCGCGGCAGCGAGAGCGTTTGTATTTGGCGGGCCTCGCATTGTATGGATATCAAACGATTGTGCATGGCCCGTGCGAGCTAGCCACGGGCTTACCTTTGTACACGTTCCGCGAGATTTCCGCGGCCAAGTGACTTACGCCGCTTTACGAGCCGTTGCTTTTCCTTCCCGCGCCGACCACGTCGACGGCGACGGGAATCAGTCGTCCCCGTTTTGGAAGACGCGATTCCAACGATCGCGAGGCGAGCTTCTCGCTCGCGCAACTGCACGGGCGACTTTATTTATTTCCCATTCTTTCCTTGGTGTCTTCTCCTCCTCCTTCCATCTCTTTGGAAAGTTTCATGTCTTCTGGATATCTCGAGGATAGGGATTCTCGCGGAGGATGTCCGAGGTTTTGGCTACTGGACTTTGCTTTTTTTTGTGTCTCCTTTTCGCTTGGAATTCTATTTCAGATCTGCTCGTTACGCCTTGTTATGTCTGTGGCGGTAATGATCGGAGCATGTAACGAATTCAAGGAGAGAATGATTCTTTCGCTCCTTCGAATGAAAGAATGAATCATGAATGAAACGTGCTGCCGCTTGTACGATATCCATCGTCGAACTTTCCTTAACTACTTCAAGGCGCTCGGCTGAGCGAAGAAGGAAAAACGCCGCCGCCGCCGATCGCTCCCTCCATCAGATTATTATTTTCCCATCGCCCTCGTGTTTACGTGGCAGGCGCGCCGGAATGCGTTTAATTAATAGTCCGCGGCCACGTACCCGTTATCGGGAAACGATTATTCTCGAACATTTTGAATGCGTATCGTGCATCGGTTATCGCCGCGGAAAGATACGGGAATGCGCCGAAAACAAATATAAGTTTTCTTGCTTCCCCGAACAAGCGTCGATACACCGTGGTCTTTCGAAACAGTGCGGAGAAGCTCTATCGTCGTTGACCTTCCCCGATCTAACTAATTACAAGTTATATTATTCGACTTCTCGCTATCGCGAACAATACGACGCGCCGGGGCCAAGCAGAGCGTCTGTCAAATCCCTAGCACCTCAACAGCGTTTTAATTGTTTCAAAGGGAACTCCTTCCACGCGTTTTCCACGGTGAAGTACTGTTTCCGTGCGCCGGCAAGACGCGGGAATATTAAATCGCGAGTAATGTAGGTCATAATTGCCTAGGACCGCCGCGACGTTCTGAATTAAGATTTTGCGTAAAGAGCCCGCATAGCTCTAGCTGGGGCACAGCCGACCGTCGAGATTATCGTTCGAGAAATCGTCTAATATCCATACAATGTCACGCACTCCCATACACACGGGTGGCTGGTGCTTAACGTCGTCTCCCTCCGAAGCAACACACCCGCGGATCTTGGATAAAAAGCCCAGGATTTCGATCCGTGAAATCGTCACCCTTCCACGGACCCCCTCGCGCACTTTTTCGCTTCTAGCCTCCGCACGACCAGCCCGCCAGCGGGTTCTTATGTCCGCTCTGCAATGGAAATGACGGAGCGCGAGCGTCCTCCGCTCCCCTCGTCCGCAACGATGCTTAATACCAACGATTCTTTATCGCGGAAGCGAAATTACATAGAAGCTGCGCACAGTGTTATTGCCGCGTTTATTCGCCTTCGATGATCATTTACATTTAATGGTCGTTTAGGGGCGGCAACACGGTGGAACTAAGCAACTAATTGCTTGCTCCGGGCACTTGTAACGCTCGTGTTAACACCGCGATGCGTTTAATTTCGACGTAATTACGTCTCCCCGCTTGTTGTATATAAATGGAATTTATTCCGTTGCCAATCAGCCGCTCGGATCTCGACGTTTTGAGGGATGCGTTAATATTTCGTTACGCCCAAAATGTACTTTGTATACTTTCGTGGACGATGCCGTGCGCCCGGTATCCCGGCTAATTATACCTCCGGAACACGAAGTTTCCGGACCTGTACTTATTCAGACTTCCTCGCCCGTGGACTCGAAGTCCGTCTGCGAGCCGCTACCGCGGAAATGGCGAAGTTAAACTCCGCGGTATCCAAACTGCGTGTGCTCCAAATATCCTGCGCTTCGCAAGTAGGTACCCCAAATAGCCCTAATGTATACAAACAGTGTACGTACATAGTATACACTGTAATCTCGAGCGGAAAGGAGAACGAGCGCGCAAAAAGGGAAAGAAGCTTCCTGGGATGGAAATGCGACAAACACGTGGAGCATGCACAGAAGGCGGAAAGGTGGGGAGGGGAACAAAAGCAGCTCCCAGAAGGTATAGTGTCAATGCGGCGGAAAAGGGGGCTGGGGGAGGGCGGGCGGGGAAGAAGGGGTCGAGGCTTAGGTGGACGACACGGCGGGGGGAAAGCGGGGAGGCATGTGCTAATGAACGCCATTAAAAGCAGCGTTAATTAGATTGCGCTAATCAGATTGTCCCGTCCGTATCTGCTACCCTTTTTTTTTCGTACGAGCCCGCAACATTCGTAGCCGATGGTAGGAATGTGGGTAGGCTCGCACGAAAACCTTCGCCCCGCGATTATTCGCTTTTTTCCGATTCGTCGCCCCTCTCGTTCCTCCGGCTCTCCCGCCTTCTCGCTGCTCTTTTCTTTTCCACCGTGAAATACTACGTGTTCCGACCCCCCCGCTCCTCTAATCTACCCCGCCTGATCTAATATTTCTCTCCCCTTTGTCGGGGATCTAATTAAATTTATGGCTGATTTCTGACCCGTGGATTCCTCGCCGCGCAATTGGACATGAACGATTCGATGCAAATACGCGCTGGAATCTATTAACAGGTCCCCAGTGCCCTGGTCTACCCCCTCGTGGCCACTTGGCCCCGTCGACTTTACGGGAACGGAGAGATATCGATACGAATAGAAAAGTCGCAGCGATTACCACACGGTACTGGAATTCTAGCCAGCCGAGGCGTAACATTGATGGAAGTATCATCGCGCTGGGGGGGGGGGGGGAGACGCGAGTGTTTCTGCATGAAAGTCGCGTGACTACCGGACAACCGTGGCGCAGCCGGTTCTCGTGCACATTTTTCTTCGATTCCACGCCTATTCGGTAAATAGTGCTTTACCGAGTAGCCCGCATAAATCGACGACCCAGTGTTGCGCGGCCCGCGAATCCATATTCATCGGCCCCAAGTGCATAAAATTACGATATAGACAGGCGCACACTATGCCGCGGTACATCGACAGTGTGTACGCAGCGTGTTGCGGTCGGCTTACGTTCACGTGTCAACGTGGACAGCCTGAATTATGGGCTCCTCGATAAATCTGATAGCGATTAATACCTACGGGAGGTGAACCGAAGGAGGGACCGAAAATGTATACCCACGTGCACATATATGTGTCTTAATTCGCTCCAATTTAAAACACGACCTTCCCCTCCGCGAAGAATTAAACCTGGCGATCCTCGAGGCTGTAACTTTGGCGTGAATGAATGCAGGATGCTTTCGAAATGCTGGCTTTCTTCACTTTCCTTTCTCGATAAGAAACCCAGCGGTGCGGGACCAGAATGTAATCTGCGAGAATGATATCGAAGATTCAGAATTCCTCCCTTTGGAGAGATCGAATGGTGTCCCTATCGTCGTGGAAAAATGGGTAACGTAGCGAATTTAATATTTAAGATAACGCAGCTCTAATACTTATTGCTATGACCAATGCCCTTCGCAGTAGGAAACAGAGCACAACCTTTTAATTCTCTAAGAATGAAACGCATAAATAAATAGAATCAGAATTTGGGAGTGTAGAGACCCATACTCCTATTTGACAATTTTTAGTTTGTAGATAAAAGGTTATTTTCTGGAAACGTGACACAAAGGATTCTAGAGAAGGCATTGTCGGTCGCAAGACGATGAAAAGTTCCGCGAAAAACTCTTAAGTCTGATCGCGCATCTACGGAATGCCGAGTCGATAAAGGTAGTGATTGCAACATTATCGTCGCGTACATTACAAAATTATTTACGATCAATAATTCCTTATCTTGTACAGCGCTGGCCATTAACGGGGCCCACTTACGACTTTACTGGCCGCGCCGAGTATTACGGACTCCGGAGTATAATGAGTGTTTCTCTACCTACATGCGAACACGTGTATCGTGCTTTCAGGGACTCCGATATGCGCAGACTGACAACTGCGTGTTCCGCAAAAAACTGTCCGCAATCACAATAGCTCCTCGATCACATGGACCATTCGAATGACTCGTTAAATAGAGCCATGCAAATGTTCGAATACCAATGAAACCTAGACGCGACTAACGATCCCTTTAAGCCTCCGTTAGATACCGAAGGACCGGTCCGTGTAGGTATCTCGACGAAAGTTCAATAAAAATGCCCGAAAGACCTCCGGGACTTCAAATTCTCGAGTACCTTCGCATCCCCAGGTAGGACGAAGAACGTCGTGACAGTATCGAGACGACAGAGCCGTGGAAGCCAGAAAATGGAGGCTCGGTGTGCTCGAGTCGTGTGCCACGTAGAATGGCGCGTTATTGGCAAGAAGCATGCGATACCCGCAAAACATGCATAAATGCATAGCCGTCTCCCAGATGCACGGGGATACCGACGGAGATCCCCCGACCCGACAAGGCCAGCCACCCCTTTTTGCTCCCTTTGCGCAATCCCTGCCCTCCAACCCCCGTCTTCCTGCGCGGTCTTGCTCGGCCACCCCCGCGTCACAGCGCTGCGAAACCGATCACCTAGCTTGCGGCGGGAAAAGTTGCCTTTTTCCGTCAGCGATTGGTCATCGTGTGACTCCTCGGCGCTCTGAGAATTTCTCTCCATTAGTTTCACGGTTGATCAATCAGCCTTTGTAATTTCATCTGATTTTTTTTTTCAAATTAAATTGCACCAAAGATTCGCGCACTATCCAACGAATTCTTCTATCCACCTTTGTCTCTGTCGAATGCCTTATCTGCACTATGCAAGCATACTCAAGAACAGCCCGGCGATGCTCTGAATGCACGCCGCGTGTGTACTTCGCCGCAAACGCGATCAGAAACGCACACCGAACGATAGGAGCGCTAATCGTCGATTCCCCGCGGGTACCCACTAAGCAATTCGCGCAATGATTATCCTCGCTAGCAAGGACCAATGCAAAGGCCTGCTGGGAGTGTCGTTAATCCTCGATTCACAGGATCGAGTACTTACTGCGCAAGTAATAGAAATCGGTTCAACTAATTGCTCCCTAAATTTCAGTGACGGATCGAAGAATATTCCAAGTTTTAAATAACCACTGCCATGGGCAATGGTGGCTGATCTCATCTCAACGATTTCGAGATCCACTCGCGTCTCCGCGACGAGGAACGACAGGAAACCGTTAACTCGGCGCGGAGTATCACTGGACGGACGCGGAGAAAGTACGCGGATGGGCGAAGACGGCAGAGGCGAAAGAGGAACGAAAGAAACGACGGAGGGACGAAGGTGATGGCAATTAGCACACGCTTGTTATGCCAGCCGCGAGGAGAAGGCTCGATTCGCGATCGCGAAATTCCTGGCGCACAGGCGCCTCCCTTGATTGGCAACCGATACTCTTCCCGCGGAATTTTCCCGAGTCGGTTCTCGTCAAACGATCGTCCCCCTCTGACAATGAGACGACCGACACGTGAACACACTTCGTAAGATCGAGAGCTTCCCGTTTCTTGTCCTCCTTTGCACGCGAATCGCATGGAGCTGCCTGCCGCTTCTCAAGATAGCTCGATCGACTGCCGTGAATCCTGGCAAGCTAATTTCGCGTAGTCTGATGAACTCGAGGACTCCAGAAACCAGGAAACTCCTGGGAACGCTCGACTTACACGTGGAAGATTAAAAACTCACTGTCTCCCACTGTGAAGTGAGTGACTCATTGCAATCTTTATTGCACTAGGTTCTAGGTAAATTAGTTACGATAAACATTAGTTTAGAGACATACTTCGTCCAGATATGCACCAACACTCTTCCACCAGAGAATCTCCGCCTTTCAGCGCGATCGATCGGCTTGTCGACGCTTTCCAACATAGTTGCCGCAGCGAAAAGAAATTGCGCAACAGCTCTAATCTCTAGCGGGTACCGGTTTTCCCCAAAGCATCCAGCAGCAACGCGACGATGAGTCAACTTTCGAGCTGCGCGCGCTCGCCGCGAGTCGTTTCGCGAACCCATCGATTCAGACTTTCTCGAATGGTAATGGACGAGCCGTGTCTGTACTCCCTCATCCGTCCAGGCGCTTATCGGGCCGCGATATCGATACACGGCTGTGCGTATACGCGTCTATATGGCGGCGAACGGTGGTCGGGCCGAGTTCTGCTAATAATATCGATAAATAACCGTGCGTTACCCGTCCAGACGTCCGCCGGGCCCCTTACTTTTCCACCGGGGCGACTAAGTGCGATTTCTTGGTCGCGTTAATGACGACTCGACGACAGAGAGAATAGGTAGGCGGCTGGTTCGAGGCGAGCGTTTCCACGCGGCGAGAGAACGGTGCAGCAGAAACCTTTCAATAATCCTCCGGCACGGGAGATAAGCTCGAAAAACGAGCAAGTATCGGCATCGAGCCGACGGAATCCTTCTTCCTGTCGGACCGCATTGCGCTGGCCTTACTCACGCGACTCTCGCGATACGCGTGCATCGAGACGGTCGAATCGATTATTTCCCCCCCGGCCTTTTATTTCCTCCGCCATCGACGTTTTCAATGAAAGCACAAGGATTACTGTATCATCGAGGGCAACCTCGATTTCCCTCCCTGCGATGTTCATTACATTAGCGCGATTAACTTTCTTGTAACACGTGTAGCGGGTGGCTGAGCAAAATATTATCAAACACAGTTTTATGGTCGCTAATAACGCTACTAATGACTGGTAGTTTCCTAGTCCCTTGCGCAGAGATCGCGCGACGTTTAGCTCAAAATCCCTTGTAAGAAGATAGATAATCTGAGAACAAGGCTTCTAACTTAGCGAGGTATCGTCTCCGGCGAGAAATGGCGAGTCGACAGCGATACGGAGAGTGGATACGACGTTATCCGGTGGGATCTCGGGATCGCGGCAAGAAGGGCAATTGTCGAGGATTAATTTCTCAATTAATGAGTCCTGAAGGAGTCGCGGGTGTTCGTCCCCGTGTACGCACTCGCTCGTGATACGCAGCCCCGCAACGACGCCGCGGGTATGGCTCTCGATCGAAGATAGCGGCTAAATTTAATTAAGCCGCGCGGAGAGAAGCTCTCCAATCGATTTCTGACGAGATAAACATTTGCGGTGTGCGACCACGCGGCCCCTGCTAGTCTTCGCGCGGTATTCGCGACAACTGTAACGACGTTTCATTAGCGGCGCCGGTTGCCAGCGCCCTGCTAATTGCCGCGCTTGTTCAGCATCATAATCGCGAGCACAGCGGGCGATCCGAGGAGGAACATTTACGCGCGCGGCAGGCTTCGATTGGAGTGGCGATACGTGAATCGTAAAACGAAGGGGATGAAGTGTAATCGACTATCATCGAGAGTAGCGGCGTCGTCGCGACCGAAGGCAGGCATTGTGCGTTCTCGCGATTTAAGAATCGAAGGCAGAGGTATTCTCGCAGACGCGGGGGACGCAGACGTATCGCGCGCTGCGGGATACCCCGATCGCTCGATTCAATTATCGAGATCGATATCTGGTCGGTCGCGCACAAACGGACGCGTGTACCGAACGCCAACGAGGCACTCCCTTCGCTCGAAACACCTTAGACGAGCTGTCCGCCCTCTCGCGATCCCGCCGACGATCCTGATGATTAATGACGTCACACGGCTGGCAAAAGTAATGGCCATTTACCACAAATGACCACACGGCAGTTTGAAGTAGGTCTACGAGGCGAGAAACGATGGGGGGAAGCTGGTGTTGTTAAACGGGGTGAATGTGTAGCTCACTTTCTACTACCTTTGGATTTTAAAATGTTTAGAAAATTTCTAAGGAGATAAGTAGATCAGTGTCCATTTAGGAAATATTCCTGAGTTTATCTTTGTCAGAAGTCTGTGAATCTCGATGGTGATTAAGGTTACCGAGCAAGACTAGAAGCCCCTAGATCCCGAACGCCAACCCCTAGATCCTAAAACACCGACGCGTTCAGCCCCCGGTGCTGAAGAAACACGGCGGCGCGCCGTAAAACAATTGGCGAGTTTCTGGTCCCGCGACTTCCGATACCAGCGATAAACTACGCAGAGAAGGGGGTGGATGGCGGCGGGTAGCAGGGGCTGGTCGCCCCGTCTCGATATTTACGGGCTACGACCGCCCGTTTTCGCCGCCCTTATCGCTCTCCGCTAGAATAGCTGCAGCTAGGTGCATCGTACACAACGCTTGCAACCCTGCGAAACGGCCACCCTCGCCCCCGCCCCTTCGCGGGACACCCTGTTTCGGTCTGTTTCTTCGATCTGTCGCGCGTTATTTCTACGCGATCGCCCAAAGCAGAATTCTTGGCGAGCTGTGGTTTCGGACTGTATAAGACGGACGGTGTGTAATTGAATAAAATGCGAACCGGGGGTGACGCGTGCGAATCTTCGCCACCTTATACTTTACCCACTTTATATTCGTGTGAATCGTTACAAGGAATATGCAATATCATCGTGTAAGTGTATACGATAAAGCATCGAGAGCCTGATCCTTTCTTAGCATGCGAGGGGTTAAAGCAACCCTCCCTTTTGATCGCCTCTCACAAGCAGGGACTGCTGTGGGCGAATTCTGCTCCCTACTCACAGGGAAGAATTATGCCAACCAGTGGCGGATTTAACGGCCGGCAGATGAGCAATTGACTCGTGGGCCATATTCGAAAAGAAATATGATTTTATCGAAACACCATTTTTTAATAATCTACCTCTTCGTTTCCCAGAAAGAAAGGGAACGTTTGCTGCCTGTGCCTGATTCCTTAAATCCGCCACGGATGCTAACACTATTTTACTCTAATTGCTACCCCACACGAAGTGTCCACAACTGAAATGTCAAAGAACCGAGTATCGATATCTCCGCATCATCAAGATCCTCAAAGAAGGACGATTTCAGTACAACGTGCATTTACATCTGCCTGGCGATTGCAGGCAGTTTATGGACGACAGAAAGAGCCCCACCGAAAGCACGGTTAACGTTCGCCGTTTAATTGGAGGGAGGACGAAACCACCCTGGCCCCGGTTTTATCGCGTTATCGGCCAGCACGGGGGAAAAAAAGCCTCCGATGTCTACGTCCGAACAATTCTTCTTCATATCGGGGCCAGACGCGAAAAGCCCGTGCACGTACACGTTGCATACAAATGTGTCTGTGTGTGCACGCGCCCGTCCGCCACGGCCATCGTCAATCCGATAAATTCGCCCTTTCTCCAGCCGCCCTCGCAGTCGTTATCGTGGCGGCAATGCTTTTCCAGACACACCGGAGAAATAGTTCTCCAGATAGTGGAGGAAAGTGCGCCTTTTTTTCCCGCTGGCCAGGCTGATATCGCCCCGGCGATCCCGTATCGACCGAATGATTTCTGGGCTCGAAACAAACGATGCTTCGGAGAGGCAGGGAAGGGGCCGGGGGTTGGGGGTGTAAATGAACGCGCGATAACTTTTCCTATTTATCAAGCCGACGAGCCGGGCGATAGCGCGTTTGCTCAAGGAATCTCTTGTCGGATGACTGGCAGGATAGACGCATTTCCAGATCTCTTTCAGCTGCATTCTACGCAACAGTTTCTTGATTTTAGATAGTGGGAGGAATATGTTGCAGGGTAATAACCGATAGCTAATGGCTAGCGCCGAGAGTTCTCTTCATAGATCTGATACGCGACTATCAACTCCAAAGTCTGCCAAAGTAAAACTAAACTACTTTACTGCTCTCGAGTATTACTCACTGCAACCGAAAGGGTCCGACGCTTCCGGCAGTGTTCACCGCTGGATTACGTAGTGGAAATGCACGCACTCTGTATAATACTATGTACTGTCATCCTCGTTACCCGTCTGTTAAAGTGCCAGTTTACTGCGACTGAATAAATAAAAAATGCAACTTCTCCGGTGGCTGGTTAGGGTAGCCACCGCTCCGTAACTAACGCTCCCCGATTACTCTTTCACCTTTTCCCCATGCGTGCTCACCGATCCACGTCCGTTTCCATTCGCGAGCGGCCGAGCAAGCCCAATGGCAGAGACCTAATGGACCCGCCCCAATCGATCAAGCAATTCCCGTGGCGCTTGGTCTTCGGCTTGGCTGCATTTCCTTGCTCTATTAAGCATGCACCGCCGAATCGGGAAGCGCATCTCCCGTGGCATTGCCGCCGTCATCGCTGGCTCGCGCTGTCCGCGAGAGCCACGCCGCCGGACTCCGGGGATAAAAGACCATCCCTCCGAGGAAGGGAAGACTGACGGTGTCGGACGCAGCGATGGTGTTCCTTGGTACAATGGAACGACAGCGGGCTTTCTACTTTCGCGCCTACGGCCGCGGATAAAGGCCTCGAAAGCCTGCCTGCCTGAGGTCGATTGAAAAACACCACTGCATCGGATATCGCTCTCCTTCCCTCTCGTTTGCTCCCTATCCGACTGGATCCACGCGTTCCCTCCGCCACCCTCTACGCTCTCCAGTACCGTTGGCTACTTTCGTATTCATTCGCGAATCCAACGACGGCCCCAGCCACGAGGGCTCTCTCTCTCTCTCTGTCCCCGTTGTTCCATCGGCCACCTTTTTACCGTTTTGTTAAACGACGCCGTCCTGCGCGCGTCCCCTTATCGCGCGGTGCAACGATGCACCTGCATCGAGCGTCGGGGAGCAGCGCGGCTCAAACTGAACGGGGAAATTATGTTAATCGAGCACAATGAATTAAAATCTCAAGCTTCCCGCAACGAGGGGCGCAGCTTTGAAAAATTCTGTGAAGAATCGTTTCCAAATTTTGGTGGTGGAACTGGACGACAAAAGGAGCAAGTGATCGTTTCGTGCGTGATAGAAGGTTGCTCTACTCACTTTGTAGATGGAAAGGTGGATTCTAGTACTTACATCTAATTAGACGAAAACGGAAACGTATTTTGTATTAATTTTTCTGTATCGGTAAAGAATTCTCGTTTTCTAAACAAAGCAACGCAGCACATTTGCCTTGTAATTGGATGGAACTGTCGCGAAAGAAATTTTATCTCATTTACAGGGCTACGTGGACTGGCAGAGGGTCGAATTTCCGTGTGCTGCAGCAACGACGCGGGCGTGTGCGCGGTGCAACGTGTAAACAGTGCATCCACCGATGCGGCGTGGAAGAAAGTCGGAATATGCAGGGGCCGGACAAAAACTAAAACACAGCAGAGTGGCGTGATAAGGTGCGCGCCGTGCGCCACCCCCGCTGCCCCGAATCCACCCCTATCAAACTCTATCCCACGTAACCCCTAGGCCGTGCACCGCATCCAGGGTCGGCCATTGCGAGTCTGCGAGACGGGGATTTTCATCGATACGCCAGCGACCGTCTGTGTCTAAAAATTCATTTGCATTATATTAACATACAATTACGCATCACGGTCGGGTATAATTACAAAATAAGCGCAACGTTTTTCGTGACATCTTTCCTTTCGAAATGGTGCGTCCTTTTTTTTACATGTATTTAAAGGACGGAATTATTTATATTATTTCAGCTGAGAGGTCTTTTCACGAATTTTTAGTATGTAATTAGTGGGGAATTAAGGATCGATAATGGACAACCGGGGAACTCGATACGGGGGAGGCGGAAGAACGTTGGCTGCGTCCCTGACTTCGTTACCGTACAATCACGCTCGGATAGCGCAAGTTTTTTCAAACTGGAACGGGTGCTACTTTTGAGGCTTTTATCTGATTAAACCTCTCTCCATCGTATCGCGGCGAATACAGCGAAGCACCCTCTCACGATAACGTCCTCCAATCCCCTCCCCCGTTTCGGCCTGACTCCCCTTCGCCTTACCCAACCCCGTGGGTCCCGCCGATTTGGCATCGAACCAGTTAACGCTCGCAATTAGATGCCGTAATTACACGGGGGGTAAAAATATCCCGGCGATTGGCGCGAAATCGAGGCGATGGATGAAATACAGCCCCGAGTAACGCTATGCGCTTATTTCCGGAATCCCTCTTTATAGGGATAATTTTTCCAGGCTTCAAGCTTATTATTTTCGCAGCAGAAGCGATACCACTCGATTCCACTGAACCGCGACTCCACCTACCGAGCATTTCCCAAAGAATTCGAAATTTCATGGGCCAGCAAATCCTGCAAACACCGGATTGAAAAAGAACCGAGCGTCACACCTCCGACTTCGGTCTGAATCTACAGCTATGCCGGTCACGGTGCGATTACGATCTAATCGCCGCATCGAAACGCGCACGAATTCGCTGGAAAGGCGTTGAATAACAGTCGACCGCGCCGATGTAAATTCATGGCTCGCGATGAATCATCGAAAGCAGCGATGACGCGGGTATCGTATCGCCGAGTTCTCCAGCAGCAAGAGATACCGAATTCGTGAGCGACAAGAACCAGGAGGGAGGCGCGTTTTATTACCGAAAAAGCGTCCTTCGCCCGCCTAATGGTCCCATCAATCCTGCCTCGTGTTTCATCGATTCACCGTTTAGCGAAATCCTCGAGCGGAGGGGGCGACGCAGAGGTTCCAGATCATTTATCTGGCCAGCGAACGTAGGGGGCGGGCGGAGGGATGAAGCGAGGGACACGCCATTATCATCGACACGATACATCATCCGCGAGGCAAACTTTTGCCAATCTCCTTCTCCTCGAGGACACCGAGGCCCGTGGAGGCAGAGTCATCCTGAGCGAAAGCGGGTGCGAGTACGTGCTCTGTGTCTCTGATTTCATAATTTCCGTAGGCGGGACGTGAGCGACGGTGGAGCGGAGAGGAGGCGAAGAGAAAGGGAGAGCAGCGGAATTTAATGCGGAGCATCGACGAGCTCGGAAGAAGGCCAGACTGAATAAACGAGAATGGAAGCTCAAGGAGATGGATGAACTTTGGACGCGGCTTGGACGTTCGCCGTTGCTGCGACGAATAACTTGGACCCATCCCTTCCCTCTTCCTCCCTCGGCTGTCGGCCCTGTGCATCGCGATCGTTTATGAAATTGTAACAGATGCTCCAGAATTATCGGTGAAGTAATTATTCGAATCTAAAGTGATTTTAATTCAACAGTTACTGCTCGAAACATTCCGTGCGATCCTCTCCAGCGTCGCTCCGTTAATTCCACCCGAAACCGATCGCCCTTTCGATCGTCAGCAATATTAATTCCACGATTCCCTCGCGACCCACTTTCGATCCTTTCCACGCTTACACCTCGATCATGATATACACCTCTGCTCGATCCTTGAGCCGCGTTACCACCGGCAGCGCCGACTGTCATCGAATTAATCAGACGGCTTAACGACGTTTATGGGACAACGAACGTCGCGGTGATCATTTAACGGCCATCGTCGAAACTCAACCGCAGTATCGATCACCCGAAACGATTCAGCGCGCCTCTTTCCCCGACGCCGCAAACGCGAAAGAACGCGAGCGGCGAGAGAACAGATTCCTCGAATAAACCAATTCCCACCGGTAGAAAGGGAGAGAGAGAGAGAGAGAGAGAGAGAAAGAGCGTCGAGCTGAATGAAATTAATAAGAACATTCATAAGAAGCGCAATTCCATTGCGGATATAAGTTCCTCCCCCATCGTCGGTGGTTTGCACCGGTGCCCGTGGAATACTCGATCCCTTGCTCCTCCATGGAGCAGCCGGATAAGAGAGGGCCAGAGAGAAAGGGAAGCGGAGGGACGGAGTGGATGCTTTTAGAGGCGCTTAAGTAATATAAATGTGAGTTAAGAGACGCGGCGCGACGAGCATAGGTAACGGATGACCGCTGTATCTCATTGTTTTCATTTCCTTCGGCACGCCGGCTAGCTGTAAGACGCGGAAATGAAGTGCGCCTGGCTTTGCCATCTGCAAGAGGGAGCCGAAGGGACGGGGGTTGCCTGGCTGTGGGGGGCGGACACCGTTCATCCCCCTTTGCATCCTGCATGACAACGAACCTGGTATCCTGCCTCCACTCGCCCGTCTCTCCTATCTGTCCTCTTCCCTCGTCTCCTCTTCTCCTCTCCCGTTCCAGCGACGCGTGTGCGTTCTCCGCGCGACGCGCGGCTCGCTGTGTGCACGCCTGCACGCCTGCACGCGCGCACCACGAGCTAACCTGTCCCTGGAGGTGCTTATAACACGGATATAAACGCTACGCACGCGTCCACGTCTCTCCCCGTTCCGGGATAAATGGCCCCTAGCCGCGGGGTGGGCGTCCTGGTCCTTTCACGCGGAGAAAAGGCTGCGACTGGCCAACCACGAGTTTTCCCCGTTTCCCTGCACCCAGCTGGGGCTTGCAGCGGGCACGTGATAACGCGGAGAAACCGCCACCCCCACCGGTTTGTCTTTTTACTGCTTCCTTAATCTGGATGCTTTTGAGTCGACCGCTTCGCAATGATTTCTTTTTCTTCGGGAAGTAGCGACTCTAATTCTACCTGGAGTGCTGCTTCTTCTAGGCGGCTTGGGACGGTTGTGAGAGAATTAAAATGGGGGTTCTAGATCGGAGTATACTGACTTTATGGAGGTTGATGAAACTGAAGTAATAACTACAACGTGGGGGCTGACCTATCTGTAGGATGAAAGGCTTGAAAAGCAGCAACAAAAGTATTCGAAATGACTGCTACTATTACAGCAGTCAAGGGACCCGTGAAACTGGTCATTGGCCCTCGAGCTTCTCCAACTGACACGTTTCGTCTTATCCACACCGTCGATCAGCTACGGGTATACAGCAGACAGAGAGATCCCCCGGCACGTGACGACGATGCAAACGACTTATTACGGCTCGCTTCGAGGTGATAATACTGTAATATCGAGGTCGAGTGTGCGGGTGTGGCACAGCGGTTCGCCAGACGATGTTCAGTCTCCCGATGCAATCGTTTTGTCTGACCTTAAGTGGCATCTACCACTTTATCGCGTATGAAGTCATGTAATGTCGCGTTTCCAGCGATCCTCGCTGGCGGAACATCTTATTGTCAGGAATAATAATACGATTCGAGTATCTTGCTGGGATTTCAATCGTTCCCTTTCCTTCAAGCGAATAATTTTGATTAGCGTAATTCGAGGAGATCGAGTCGAGCTAAAGCGGGACGAACAATTTTCAAACTCTAAGTGGGAGTTGCCACGTAAAAATGATCCAGAAGAATTCTCTAAACGGCGCAACGTTTCGCCGCGATTAACCTGTTGAGCATTACGAACGTAAGCTTAAGTCGTGCCGCAGAGATCGGTCTCGGTAATCTGACCGATCAACAGGTTACATTCGCCTCCATCTGGGAGGATGATGCTTCTGCTTCTGGCTGTAATCAACCGTTTCCCATCACCATTGGCGCTTGGATCATTCTTCCGCCTTACTGTATTTCTGAAGAACGGTATTTCTACTCCAATTTCATTCAAGTCATACTGCCTTGGAAAGGACAGAGGTGTCCGTTCAGTCCGCTTAGTACCTACGTTTGCCAGAACGCAAGCTCTGCCCAAAAGCAGTCACGCGCCAAGTACTCAGACGCAAGTACTCAAGCAAGAGTTCCCATCGCAATTTAATTCGCGCGAGCAGATCACGGACTCGCGTGTAATCAAGTCGTCAGACGGTGGCCCGTGACAAATATTACATCGGCAGGAATGGAATCATTCGGCCGGTAGTCCGGCGAGGAGGAGCGGAAGAGGAGACCCTTCCCACTCTTTCGATGATTAGACCCCGGCGCTTCGCTCCGGATGCGTCGATACGATCAGGCCTCTACTAACGAAGTCACCCGGTATACCTGCACGTGGAACGGGGGTGGGCAATCAGCGACGATCTCGTGTGTCTGTCCAGTGTACCAACTTAACGACCATATCAGATAATTTCTCGCGGCTGTGTTGGTGCACACGTGCACGGGCTACCTCTTTTTTTTCACCTTCGTCGCCACGTCCATCGGTTACAATGAATCATTTCCATGCTTATAATTAACCCCGCCGTTCCGTTCGAACCCGTTCGACGCGAAGCCCGCAGCACGTTATACGCGGCGAGACTTTTGGAGACGAGAACGAGGGACTAAAGAATCGTAAACGAAGCTGAGTAATTCTTTAAGAGGAAGGGGCGGGACCGCTGCGCCGCATTATGGCTAGCTCAGACGAACTTGATATATTTAGGCAATAAAATGATCGTGAACTTGGTAATTCACGAAACAGATCCGATCTATGCAGAGTCAGGCTCGTTTGAAATTGTAATGTTATTATAATCGCCTGGCCAGTGAATCGTAATAATTAGAGACAGGTTCCTAGGTGCGATCGCGCTCGATTTCTCCCCGCGCGCGAGCGAACTCCCGGCTCCTGCCCGCGATAATTGTCGGAATCACGAGCGAATGCCTGGAAGGCCCAGGCTGCCGCGGCGTAATAAATTTCCGCGCGGCACTGCTGCGCCAAATACGACGAGCCGAAATAATTTATCGCACGGCGAGATACAAGCCCGGGATATTTCATACGGCGTTTAATTATCGCCCGTAAGAATACGGCCGCGGGATCCCAGACGGGCGAGTGTTGTGTCTGTGATTGAATAAACTCGTGGCGAGCTTCGTTACCGAACCGCAAGCTCCACCCTCCCTCCACCGGCGCGCTATTAATTATTTCAGCAATTTACATGAAGCTCGCGGCGTCGGTTAATCGCTGGGATCCCGGACTAATTATCTCGCCATCGGGTTCGATACACTTTTCCTCGCTGCGTCCAGGAAGCCCTGCGTTTAAGGGAATTGTGTCTGAGTGGAGTGACTGACCCACCCCCTTGCGCGACCAAGAACTCTGAATTCTATTCAAATTCAGTACCAAGCCCAGAGATACAACTCTGCGAATTCGCAGAGCCTCCCCCGAGTAAGTACAGCCCCGAAACCACCATCGGGCTCGAAAAGATCAGCTACAGTTAATCAGCCAGGGAACATCTCAATCCCTCTGCCCCCGTCGCGCCGAAAGACGGGTGCGAGGGCTTCGATTACTCCTTCACGCCCATCTCGAGTGCCTCTCTCCACGTGCGCGCACCTTTTCCTCGCTGCCGCAAAGTAGCGTTTGCCATCGTGGCAGCTCGCGTGCGTGTCCGTGTTGCGTGTGTATGAGCGCCGGGTGCACGACGCCGGGAAGTGGGATCGGCGCGAGGAGTGGGTGGGTTGGAGGGGGTGCAGGAGTCGCGGCGGAGGGGAGCGAAAGGAGAAGCGTCGCCGTGGGAGGGGAAGGAGCCCGACGTGGGGAGAGGGCGTCGGCGGAGGGGCAGAGGCAGAGCGTGAATTAACACCTCTGCCGCGGCATCAGATAGCGCCGGTGACTCCCCTCGCCCTCGGAGGAGCTTCCACGGCGGCGGGGGGGGGTACCCCTTTGCCACCCCCTGCGAGGTCGAGGGAAGGCCAGAGGGTGGGGGTCGGATAGGAGAACGCGGGGAGAGGGAGTTTTATAATTGGCGGCGTGCGTATGCAAGCCGGAGGCCACGAGGAAGAGAAGGCAGAGAGGCGAAGGAGAAGACCCGCGGGAGGAAAGATGAGAAAAAGAAGAGGCGACGAAGAGATTTGTTACCCCGGGATTCTCTTACACGCGCGCCTCTCCAGTCGTACGCGCGCTCACCGCGCCACAACCCACCGGCGTCCTCCACCCTTCGCGCCTCGTAAACGCTATTTTCCCTTTTTCTTCTCGCCGCCTTTCGCGTGCATCCTCTCCTCCACTTGTTAAGTCTGTCCAGCGGCTGATACTACTTGGCGCTGGAATAGGCTTTCGTTGCCCGATCATCCCGCCGCACAGTGGGACAAAACGACCCGACGGCGATCAAAAATCTATAACTTTGGTTCTGGACTAGATATTTTAATGAAATTCGGCTGAATTTAACCGCAAATTTACGGGCTTTAAATTGTATTAATATAAGTGATATTAACCCGCTGAGACCCGTGCTAGGCCCGTGTATTTAGACCCATGTTTTCGAAAAGTGGAGCTACTGGCCAATTACAATACACATTTTATTAACATACTTACTAGTTACTGAATTATATTGTGGTAAACCACGTTTTTTAATATTTGCTGTTGTTTTCCTGTGATCGGTGCTCAAATTTGGCCAAAATCGCAAAAGTTAATAGCTTATCAGAAACTTTTATGTTTCCTGCAGTTTTTATTCACGACTCTGAAAAATTTTTCTTTCAGAGGTGCAATTTAAGTTCGTTACAAAGTTAATTACATAGCTATATATTCTATTAAGGTCATACATTAGGGTAAAATGTTAACAAACTTTAGCGAATTATTTTGTAAAGTTCACGGTACGAGATTTCCATATTAATATCTTTAGAATTCCACAAAACACAAAAAGGTAACGAAGCAAAATGCATAAAATACGTTTACGACACTTCTGTAACGATCCGGGAATGCATCTGGCCAGCTACAGTTCAATCAATACAGATTTGCCGATCGCGCTTTTCTATTGTTTCCAACTATTGTTATCCTGTCAATTGTTTTCCTCGGCATACTCACAGATTCAGGCCCCCATACATTAGCGAGACGCACGAAATCAAAAATAAAAAATACAAATATTATAAATACCATAATAATAGAAAAATTCGAAATCAGTTACAGAAGAGAAATACTTATAATGTAAAAATTGTTACAAAATAATTCGCTAAAGTTTGTTAACATTTTACCCTAATGTATGACCTTAATAGAATATATAGTTATGTAATTAACTTTGTAACGAACTTAAATTGCACCTCTCGAAGAAAAATTTTTCAGAATCGTGAATAAAAACTGCGGGAAACATAAAAGTTTCTGATAAGCTCTTAACTTTTGCGATTTTGGCAAAATTTGAGCACCGATCACATGAAACTAATAGCAAATATTAAAAAATGGGGTTTACCACAATATAATTCAGTAACTAGTAAGTATGTTAATAAAATGTGTATTGTAATTGGCCAGTAGCCCCACTTTCCGCAAACATGGGTCTAAATACACGGACCTAGCACGGGCCTCAGAGGATTAATATCACTTATATTAATACAACTTAAAGCCCGTAAATTTGCGGTTAAACTGAGCCAAATTTCATTAAAATA